>OZ010788.1:212233291-213553854 GCA_963932465.1 Maratus speciosus
AAAATAATTGTTTTACATTAAATAAGAAGGAAAATTTGTCACGTCATAAATGATAATTTCTTAATGTAATTGTAAAATAAAATTTGTTTTGTTCCATCTTTAATATTGAATCTGTCATCTATTTTTTATTTCTAACAACATCTGTAGTTAATCTTAAGTATTTTACGTTTCATTTATTTACTTCGGTTAAGCAAAAAATTACACTATACGATTCTTCAAGTTCGTTTTTTAAATTTTAATTTGGTTCATGTTAACTACGTTTCCTTCGGGTAGATAGTTTTTTGTCTACTACATGTTAGTGCCACTGTGTCTAAAGTAAGAGTAGATACGGCACAACACAACACTGTAAAAAAAAAAAAAAAAAAAAAAAGAATCCTTTAAAATGCAGAAATTGTACTGGCAATTGAGACGAAAATACTATTTCCGTATTGTAACGGAATTTTTCTCCTTAAATTTTGTGAAAAAAACGGAATTTGTTTTCTGGAATTTACGGAAAAAAAATCCTTTAAAATACGGAAATAGTACTGGCGTCTCGATTGCCAGTACAATTTCTGTATTTTAACGGAATTTTTTTTACAGTGAACCAGGTTTTGAATTTCGCGTCATTATTGAAAGAAACGCTGTACATATTGTTGAAAAGATGACATCAAGATGGAAGACAAATTCGAGTAATGTGGAGAATAGGACAGGATTTCCCAAATGAGTGTTTCGATGGCGACTTTTGGCAAACTGGCTGTATGAGGATCAGCGATATCGTGTTCAAAAAGGATTGCGTAACAGATGCGTAAAATCGATGCATTTGCTGAAGGCAGCGATTTGTATCGAGTGTTACGACCATTAAAATTTCACAGTGAATTACGCCTTTCAAGTCCCATCACACACTTCTAATGATAAAAAATCTTGTCTGTCTGTCCATATTGCTTGTTTGGTGGGACTGAAACATTCTTTACTCGGTTAAAGTTGAAATAAACATATCACTTTTACTTTCTTCTATCTTTACAAGAAGAAAGTATTGGATTCATGAAAATTTTCGAATTTCGGTTTTCAATGGATTTACACGTTTTAGGGGTCAGAAAACCATAAAAAAATGATTTTACAAAATTCTGTCTGTGAGTCTGTCTGTCTGTGTGTGACACAAATTTTGTGGGCGCTCTATCTCAAGAACGAATGAACAGAATTTAATAAAACTTTAGATTCAGTTAGTCCCTAATATAAACTGATGATGATTACTTTTTGGTGTAAATCGCTCAACATGTTGCGCTGCTATGCTGTATTTTTTACAATTTCCGCAATAGCTATATCTCAAGAAATAATGCACATATTTTGATAAAACTTCAGATTCCGTTAGTCCTTGATGTAATTTCGTGCTGATTACTTTTTGGTGAAAATCGCCCAACAGGTGGCGCTGCTATGCGACATTATTCATGATTATCGCAATACAAACTTCAGGTTCAGTTAGTCCCTGATATAAATTAGTCCTGTTTAGTTTTTAGTATAAATCTCGCAACAGGTGGCGCTGACAGTCTACATTTATCCCGATTTCCGCAATAACTGTATCTCAAGGACTAATGCATGAATTTTAAATCAAACTTCTGATTCAGTTAGCCCCTCATATAAATTGGTCCTGATTAGTTTCTGGAGTAAATCGACGAACAGGTGACTCTGCTATGTCGATTTTTTTAGGATTTCCGCAATAGTTCTACCTCAAAAACTAATGCACGGATTTTGATCAAACTTCAGAATTAGCTACAACTTGACATAAGTTGTTGCTGATTAGATTTTGGTGAAAATCACCTAACCGGTGGCACTGATATGTTTTATTTTTCAGGAAATATTAACATGTATGAGATAGAAGAAAGTTATGGGATTGCCACATCCGACTAGTTAATTGTTGGTGACGATGCAGTATAATACTCTTTCTGTATAGCTTTTAACCACATGTAGCCTTTTCCATTTTTCAGTTAAAAGTGAACAGAAACAGGTATTGAAATTGCACTTCTTAACCTGACATCGCTTTTTAATGATCTAAAGAGTGAAAAAAAGTAAATCGAATATGCAAAGAACATACAACAGAAGGAAATGCCAAAAACCTATTCCTCAACCCAGTACTGATATAGAATTATATTCCGAGATATAATAATTGCAGAACTGTGAGAAATAGTTTATTTACCGGTCTTCTTAAAAAAAAGATTAAAAGATAAACAATTTTCTTATGTCAAAATGCGATAAAAATTTCGAATACCTTATAATTAATTTTATCATAAATCTATAAATTTATTTTATCTCTTTGAGTTATGAGACATTGGTATAAATGATTAGAATTAAATGTGCAAAATTGAACAATATGTCAAAATCTGAGATATGTTAATGTAAAATTTTAATCCACAATTCTAGTTTGGGAGTTGTAGTTAAATTCTTGTCATGTTGAAGTTTTTTCATTTGAAATAAATAAAATTCTGCACAAGTATTTGTTGTTCAATATCAGCAATCGAAGATTCCACGTATTCATTCATTTGTGGTGATAGAGTGTCAAAACTATTAAAGTGGCAAAAAAATTGATATTTTTAAGAATCCAATCATTCATGGTACATGAAGAACAATGCTTTTAAACTTTTATATGTATCGTAAATATTTATGTAATGGCGGGGTTCCAAAAGTCTGGAACAAGAGAGAAAAAAATATATATAAGGGTCCGAGAAACTTGCGCTTTGCAGATTAATATTCACTGTTATACAGTATTTTGTATGGCATGAAGAAAAGAATTGATTAAGGTTTTCGATAGTAGCGGGAGTTGTAAAGTAAATGTTTATAATGACAGACATTTTTCAGTGTGATTTACAACTGCAAGTGCTCAATATACCTACCATCTTATTCCATCACTGGGTGTTGGGTACCTCTAAAAGAAAGTAGCGACATATGGGATATAAAATTTCATTGGTTGGGACATTTTGGACCAAAAAAAATTGAACATTGTAATATAGCAAGCAGCGGGATAAAAAAAAACAAGTGGGTAAAGTGTGATCACAGATAGCACAGAGGGTTTTGTTTAATATTCCTTTCAAAACACTTTATCCTTTTACAAAATCTGTTAGTTTCACATTTCGCAACCAGAGGGCACACTCTATTCTAAACAAATCTCTATCCGAACGAAATTCTGTTTTACAACCTATCCGTAGGTATATTAGTCGAGGGGATCGGGCCCATAACACCCGAAATGTGTAGGCGCTCCCTGGCGGTACAAAGTGGAACTAAAATATTTAAAGATATGGTGCATAATATGAAAGGGTGATCAAGAGGCTGTGCAATGCTATATCACGTGCGGGGTGCCGGCAAAAGTTATAAAAGTACCTCGCTGGTGATAACGGGGGACGTTAGAAAAATTGCTTAAAATACACAAGTTACAACCCGGAGAGGTAAATAATATAAGATTTATTGAAAATTTTATGATTTTTCGTGTGATCGAAGGTGTTTTGCTATAAGTAATCAAAATTTCAAGTCTCCAACTTAAACAGTGGCTGAGTTCAAAGAATTACTCAAAATACACAAGTTGGAGGCCGGAGAGGTAAATATAAGGCTTTTTAAAATTTTTATGATTTGTCGTGAGATCGTAAGTGATCTTTGCTCTTAATAAATTGAATTTAAATTACACCACACACTTAAACAAATTGCATATTTCTTAGACCAAAAGACTTTTGCAGAAATATTGTTCGGTGCATATACAGTGTGTCCACGTATAACCTGACCGACCATTATTTTCGCAACCGTTGGTCCTAGATGCATAATTAAGATAAAAAAGTTTGAAGCGAAAAAACAATTTAGCGAAGAATTACATAATCTAAATTTTTACACGATTCCCCAGGCCTATAAGTTATATTTAGTAAAATTTCCCTGTTACACTGGCAAGTAAGGCAAAAAAAGTCCCGTTATTCTACGATTAAAATTGACCGAGTAATAGCTATTTAAAATTGGAGTATATTTATTGCTGCATATTAGGGGTCATTCACAAATTTAGTAGAAATATAATTTCGCCAGATATATTAAAGAAATGGCTGAGAGTAAAATTGGCATTGCAATATAAATTTGAAATCTTCAATCAACCTGACATATTACTGCAAAATGTACAATTTGTACTGAACATTATAAGAGGATAAAAATAACAGATTTTTTGTTAAATAAAAGGATGAAAAATGACAGCCTCAATTCTTTACAAAATGATACATATTTAAAAATGCTGTTAGATTACACTGTCTTTCGAATTTTGGGTTGTGGCATGTTTTTTAGCTTTTGAAAATTGATTCTTATGTATTTTTTAGCACTGAATCCGAAAATGACCTTCATTTTAAACCATCACGTGAGGAATTTTCGCAAATCGCAAATTTCAAAGTAAAAAAGCTAACAGTTAAAATTGATCCCCCTCCCCTCCAAACCTCGTCGGACCCCCGAGCTGTCTAGCTGTAAGAAACCCAGTATAATCCAAAAAATATAGTAAATTATTAAATTAATTAAAATTAACCTGAATAAAAAAGTCTTACATCTATTTTATAGTATCAGATTTTGCGCTATTTTTTAACCTTGAAATTTACGATTTGCGAAAAATCTTGACATGATGGTTAAAAGTGGAGGTAATTTTTTGATTCAGCATTACAAAAGATAAAATGAAATTATAAAAGTTAAAAACACAACCATCGCAGGTTTATGTTATCTAATTTAAAACTCTTTCTTAAACTTCTTGACGGTAATCTATCCGATTTTTTTTTTTTTTTTTTTTTTGTGTGTGTGTTATCCTCTAATATAAGTATGTATAAGATGGTAAGAGTCGAAAATCATAATAATATTGCATTGTCATCAGGTTTAAGTCAGTTTGTAAAATTGAACTTCGATCGGATATTTGAAAGTAAGTTAATGTTCGAGTACAAATTTTAAAATGGAAAGACGATCATTGCGAGTTAAATAAAACCTTATGAAAATAACATAATTTTAGTTAAAAGAAATCATAGCCTCAAATACTTACAAAATAAAACATATGTTAAAATACAATTATTTTAACTAATCTGAAACTTAACTAATAAAAGTTAATCGTAATATTTGTACGATTTCTTTCAAAGCGCAGATACCTTGAAATAAGTTTAAGTACTTTATACACGACACCTGAAAGCATGGTCGAAATCATCTGTTTTGATATGCATAAAAGTGTTATAAGTCATGCATTTCAAAGTTTCATAACTCGGTCAATTTTAATGTTAGTGAATGGTACTTTTTCTGTCTTACTTGTTAGTGTCACAGTAAATTTTTAGTAAATATCACTTATAGGACCGGGGACCGTATAAAAATTTAAGTTTCGTAATTTTTTAATAAATGTTTTTCTTCACCCAAATCGCTTTAAAAATAATTCTTTACCTTATTTAAACCATTTTTGTAATTGGAAGTATGCATCTAGGACCAACGGTTGCGAAAATAAAGGTCGGTCAGGTTATACGTGGACACACTGTATATACATAGGATATTTTTCTTTAATTATATACAAACTGTTACGTTCTGAAAATGCTTATCTTCAACAACTTTTAAAAATCATATTTTCACATTTATTTTGTGTTTGGTTTTTTATTCCCTTAAGACACGGCTCAGTGCTATTCTTATGCTCATTCGGGAAGATGAAAGGTCTGAAAATGCTTTTTTAGACACGGGACGAAAAAAACATCCCTTAAAATAAACAGATGAACTGTAGATAGGCCAAAGTAACCTGTCGTCCCCTACTTCAGAATGCATGAAATAGATTTACAGTCGCATGTCTGTAGAACTTCAATTTTAAGATGTTAAAAAAATACCCAAGCTTAAAATGATTTTGCTTCTTTAAAATTAGTTTCAAAAATAGATCCAGCACCTACTCGATTTAGCTGTTGCAAAAAACTCAAGAGAAAAATGTTTGTTTTGTAGCACGTGTAAATTGACAAGTGATGTAGAGACATGGTGAGTAATTAGATGCTGTTTTTCAACAATAATTTATTATTTATTTCAACTCGTTCGTAATGCATTTAGAGCCGGTACAAAGTAGAAATTTCCTATTTCAGAATGGATGAAATTAATTTAAAATTGTATGTCTCTAGATGTTCAATTTTATTCCTTTAATGCATGATTTTTATATTAAACATTGTATTTGAGTCTATTTTTGTTAATTATCCACTAGAAAAATAGTGACAAAATTTATGTTTCTGTTGGACATAATGTCACTCCTGAATTACATAACAAAAATTGCTCAAATAATGATAATTTTAAATTATGTACTTTCTTTAGAGTGTTTATACTGCAAAATAACTATTCAATGATATAATAATTTTTATAATGCAATTAATAGTTTGTAGAACTAGTAATTACAACCTTATAAAGATAGAAGAAAAATGCCAAAACACACTGCAAGCAGTATCAACAAAATACATTATAACCACCCCGTGATAACAGAGCAAAACAAAAAAGACCTCACGTATTCAAATTCATATTATCACACGTACGTAACACACAGTAGTTCACCTAAAAACCAAAAAACAGCGCCAAATGGCAAAAAAAAAAAAAAAATAATGTAATTCCTGAGTTATACTATGCATTTAAAGGTTAAAGTAATTAAAAAACCCTCTATTATTAGTTTTTTCATTAAAATTAGTTTAATTTAAAAAGCAAGATCTATTTATAAAAAATTCAGATATAGATACAGATGGTGCACTCAATCGATGCAGAGATATGTGATGAATTAAATATATTTTTCAACATTTTTTTGTTCGTAATGGATTTAGAGCCTGTAAAACGTTTCCTATTTCAAAATGCATGAAATAGATTTACAACTGCATATCTGCAGAATCCCTATATTATAATGTTAACTAAGAAGGACAAAAAGTAAAACATAATGGAAGATATGAGATCGCAGAGACCGTATATGAAGCATTCTCATATAATTTTGACTTTTAAGTCCCTGAATAAAAATTTTTATTTTAGTACATATTCTTGGGGTTTTTTTATTTCTTATACTGGAAAACATCCCATTGCATGAATGTATAACAATATTAACGAGATAAATAAGTTTTGGACGATGTTGGGGGTCCAAATATACCTCGAAACTCCTGACCATCCCGTGTCCCTGATGCTGATTTTTAGGTACGTTCGTAATTATATAAATACGTAGCACCTACAGTCGTCGTTCAGTCCGTCTGTCTGTCTGTCTGTCTCCGCATATAACAGAGCAAAAACTACCCAACCGAATGGTCTGAAATTTTAAATATATGATTGTTGCAAAATTTTGTCGAGCCATTTCAAATTTTATGAAAATCGGATGTATACTTTAATTACAGGGACAGTCAAAAGTTTTTCTTTACAATACGGCCAATGGGAAAAAATATTGCAAGTGAATTTTAATGATGTTTGCTGGACAGATAATTACACCTGTTTATTTTCTAATTAATTTATATCCAAAATTGTTAATTGGTCCAAATCATCCAAGCAACCTCATAGCAAATTGGTATATAATTTTATATACCTTAGATAAATTCAAATAATATAAGTGATCGTATTTTCCTAAATTCTAGTAGAAGAGCAACGCGAAGCATTAATAAAATTAAATTATAATTCGCGTCAAAATGTAATTATTAAATTTGAATAATTACGAATAAAATTAAGAGTTTGCGTTGTGAATTATTTAGACGAACTCTTCCACTTATGAATTAAACTAAAATTTAAGCTGTAAAAATAAATTGACACACCTTAAACATTATCAATTAAATAATTGCAGAAACTTTTTAAAACTTGATTAAATATTTTATTTACATTGAACACAACTATATACAGAAAAACATAATATTAATTCAAAAAATAGAAAGCAATACTTTTGTTTGCTTCTCATTATTTTATGTATATTTAATCTTTAAAAAAAAAGACAATATTTTCATGTACTCTAATTATTATAATTGTTTCTTTTTGCTAAAAGAATAATTCTCTTTCATTTTTAAATTACCTTAATCTTATTTAATTATTGGTTTTGTCGGATCTCAGATTACTCTCTACCGTAAAATATCAGAAAAGTATTTTTTAAGATTTTTCATATGATCTTAAGTGGTAAAAGAAAATGTTTAAAATAGTACCTTTTTTTAATATACGGGATGGTGGCCTTTATTCATCAAATTCCGAGTTGTTGCGTTGCTTAGGATCATGGCCATGTGTCATCAGGAACGCATCCTCAATTTGGCTTGATTAGGATCACTCCGATATGTACATCAGGAAGACATCCTCAATTTGGCTTGATTAGGCTCACTCCGATAGGTACCTCAGGAAGACATCCTCAATTAGGCTTGATTAGGCTCGATTAGGCTCGCTCCGATATGTCCATCTCGCCTGGGAATTACTAGGGCTTTTAGGATTCATCGCACGGGCTTTTAGGAGAGCTCCTGCGTCCTCTACATCTTTTTTCAGACTCTCTTTTTTTTAAACCTTATTCTTCTTGCACACCAGCTCCTGCAGTGGGTGGAACTATTTTTGTCTAGTCCACTGTTATTGGATGTGAGAAGATTTTTTATTATACTTCGATAGGCCTATTAGCTAACAGTCTGCAAATGGCCCCTTACATATACTTTAATATTATTATCTGCCTTAAAGTTTGGGTGGTCTGAAAAGTCATAAATTTATCCCAACACTTTTATTGAGGCCATAAATTGATTCCAACGTTTTTATGATTTTACGATTTCTAATTATACACCACTTTCCATTGGCTTGTCATAAAACGACACCATGGCGTCTGGCTATTGTTGTTGTCTGAGATCCGAACTCTACTCAACATTATACATTCATTTTACAATACAACAATTTTTTAAAAATATATATTTAATATTTAAAATCAACTTAATAATTTTTGTATGAACTTACACTCCTATTTTACTTAAATATATAAACATTATAATTTTACACTCATAATTATATTTTATAAAAAATATTTATACAAACAGAAATAACAAATTACGCAATTTTACTTTGATTTAACCAACATGGTGCGGGAACATATCATAGTTATATGTTGCCCAGCATCTCTCCCGGTGTCAGAAAAAAAAAAATAAAAACTGATTGCTGGTTTTATTTTTTTTTGTAAAGCTTAAAAGAATGTCCGTGTCCATATGACTGTGTATCTACACAGTCTTTGAGCGAAGACTGTAAAGTTCAATTATCAATGGTTCTGGTATATTTTATAAGAAGTTCTTCTATTTTTTCATAACAGAAAGTTCAACACATGATAGCATAGTTGTCTGTTGACATTCACATTTATAGAAGATCTCTGTACAGAAAATCTGACGTCTTTCTCGAAGCCTTTTTTCTTTACCACACACATGTTTAATAATTTTGTAACTTTACAGTTTAAGTGCCCAAAATACATTCAAAGCTATAATTTTGTATGAAACTAATATGCCGAAATAAACCTAATTACAAGAAAAATAATGGCATAAACATTTGACATATTATTTCATCACATACAACCTTATGACACAGTGTTTCATTTAAAACACATTTTATACTGAATAAAAGTAAATACAATGCTTGTAATATGACATGTTATATTTTCACATAATTAATCTGATGTATTCAAATTATAATCAGAAAAATATTGTATACAAACTTGTTACATTATTTTATTTATTTGTTACTTCTAACATGTATGATATGTCAAAATATACAAGCTATTTCATCTCCTTTAATATATCATTACGCAATGCTCTCCAACTTTACCCGATACGAGAAAAAAAAAAGAAGAAGAAGGAGGAGGAGAGGAGAATAAAACCAGTTATTGACCGTCCCCGATTCTGTCGAAACGAGGGGGTTGGTCAAGCTACTAATCGCTTTGTGTGAGGTGATTTGTGCTGTGACAAAATTTTACGACCTCCAAAAGTATGTATTTAAAACCATTTCATGCTTTACCTTATTAATTAGTATAATTTCTTGATATACTTTCTTCTTAACTCACTGTGCATGCCTGTATGTAATTTTAAACATAATCTATGCATAAACAGTGTATGTATTTGTATCGTATCTAATGTAAACCTTCTGCTTTTTTTTATTATTTTGCAGGGGGAAAATGGCGATTCTAGCATCTGAATTCTCCTGCCTCATACTGGAACTGAAGCGAGGGTGGCTTTTTATGCTGTCAGGTTTACATCTAAACCAAATTGCCTTTCAGGATTTAAAAAAAAATGTATATAATTTTCTTTAACTGATTACATTGTATATTTTTAGACCTTTCTAACAAACACAAATTTTGATTCATGATATTGTTTACTATTAAAATGTAAACAACACGGAAATATGACTTCTACAGCCTCTCAAAATGCAAAATATGCATTACGCTGACCTTAAAAATGTACCTTCATTTAATACTGTTAAATAGTGTTGTCAGAAAATGCCATTGACGAAGAAGAGAACAATTTTTTTTCTTTAATTATTATTTATTTAGCCAACAATTCTATCTTAAAAGATTGTTAAATTTTCATATTTATTTATTTTTTTACTGAATGAAATAAAAATTTATTTATTCAAAATTTTATTTATCATTAACATTCCGTATGTGAATTCTACTGTCTAAAATTTAATGATATGTTTAAAAATAAAAGATAATAAATTATTATTATTAATCCAACATTAATAATTATTATTTAATTATAAAAAAAATGTACTTAATACACTTGTATAATTTAAAAAAAAAACAAAAGTAAATGATAATTACTACGTAACATCGTATGCAGCCATCTATGAGTACCCGGCCGGACCAAAGAACTTCTGCCAGCAGAAAAAATCTTTGTATACTCACAAACAATCCACATCCAATTTTTTTATATAGATCAAGTTTTTAAAATAATTACTGTACGTACTATAAAAAAATTCAGTAAATTAATTTATTAAGCCATACTACATATTTTAATAAAAATAAGGCCAATATATATAAATATATTTATTTATTTATTTTGTTTCCTTATGTTAAATTGGCCAAATTATATAAAAAAAAAAAAATTATGAACTCACACACTCAAATTTATCAGTACTATGTATATTTATATGTGTTAAATTTAGAATTGCATTTAATTCTAAGGGAAAGTAAAGAGAAAAAAAAAATGCTTAAATTCTAAAATAACATAAATTTATAAAATATTTCATTAAAAAAAAAAAAAAAAAAATCTAATTTCTAGCTGATTTCAGCAAGATGTCATTTAGTATTTATATTAAATAATTTTGCTAATACATTTTATTAATTATTAAATTTGCATATTTTTATATATACAATAAAAATATAATAGTCTTACATAAAATTTTACACTACAACAATGTTATTAATTAATTTAACTTGAATTTAAGCCTACTTTAATTCTAATTGAATACCGTTAATAAAAGTAAATTAGCTTATCAAGTTAAATATAATATAAACTATGTTTGTCTAATGTTAATTTTGCTGAAAATTCCATAAATTTTAACTGTAAATGCTAATTGCTATACCTTTTGTTATTTATTTTGAAAACAACACGAACTTATATTTTTATTTATTATTTTTTTTATTAAATCTAGGAACTATACACTGAGCTAGACACTCCATAAATGTGTAAAACCTAAAAAATCAAAAGTTTTCCTAAATAAAACTCAAAATGCTGCTTTTTACAATATAATATTACTAATTTTATTGTTTCTGAGCATAACATCTAGTAATTATACCATACTTAATTTTTTCTTCGATTCCTTTTTCAGCCAAGAATCCTGAAGTTGATGCCTAAGTGATGACTATATATTGATGTATCTGTGAATTGATAAATTTTCTACAAAAATTTTGTTGGTGTTGGTGCATACCCAGCCGTAGGCCAAAATTGCACCCTATACAGAAAGCCTTTGGTGAGAAAATTTTAATTTTACTTCAATTATTTATTTGTGTAATTTTTTTTACCATAATTTTGTGTGCAATCATATTGAAATAACTTGCCTTGTCCATTGTTATACATATATATGTTTTTTTAAAAACCAGTGTGCTACACCAAAATCCCTTTTTTTTTTAAATTTTTTTATAACACTTTTGTTCATAAAACTTATCCCTGCTGTCTAAATTCTAGACTTTCGCATATAAGTTGTAATTGAACTACCGGAATAAATCTTAGCACTTTTTGTATATTTTATTATATTTAGGCTTATAGCTGACCGCTATTCTAATATAGAGTGCACTAATAATTTATTCCTTGTCAACCATATATTTATATAAGAAAAAAATATATATATGAGTATGCTATAAAGCTGTTCTAACTACCCTGAACCTATAGCTTACACCTACTCATTTTAAAGAGTAATTCTGAAATTCTGTCATCTAAATTGTAAGGCTATTAGCAAAGGCTACCCTTATAGAAGACAGAAAAAATTCTCTTTTTTTTTTTTTTTTTTTTTTTTTTTTTTGAAAATTACTCCAACATTATTCACTATTAAATTAATTAAGTTTTAATGTTTTTTTTTTTTTTGGCTTTGTTAAGATTTTATATTTTCTAATTCATATTCGAAAAATATATATATATATAACTTTTGCCTGGAGATAAATATTTCACTGCTCCAGTGAAGATTTGTGAAGCACATTACATAATTTTATAAGTATGTTTTCGGGTGCGCCCTGCACATTTGCTCAATATTGTAACTCTGAGACAAATTGGCGTTCCCATGTTCCTATCCTTTCTTATTATTATTTTGAATTTTAAAAAGGCAAGTTATTAATTTTGTTTCAATTTTTTTTTTTTTACCTAAAAGAGAAAAAATTATTTTTAAATTTTGAAAATTTTTTAAATTTTAAAATTCGATTAATTATGTATTTTGATTTATTTTTAATACCAATTCATATCCCATGGATAATATTGGGGAGGGGGAAAGGGTAATGATCTTGTATAACATCCCCGTATAAGTTTGTATATGGTGTATAACCATATAACGACATATTTTTATCATAATCTATTTGATACTTTAAATATGGGTCTACATTCTCAGAATATTTATTATTTTTTTTATAATACTTTATAGCACCTTTGTCACCCTTTTGAATCGTATTTTTGTTCAATTTGAACCAACAATTTTCAGTTAAGTGCGATTTTCTTTTACAAATGTCACATTTATTTTTGTAATTTTTCTCACCCTTAATTTTTCTCTGGGACCCTTGTAAATTCGTAATTTCCGCCTCTGTATGACCTGTTGCATATTTCGGAGCGTACAGCTGATCCATATGTCGTTTGATCGGCTCTATTGATTTATCTGGAACATATTGTAATAAATAATTAAAGTTTCTAAACTTTTTAGTAACTTCGTAGGGTCCTTGAAATTTTGGCTCTAATGCGCCTGGTTTTCCAATACATTTTAAATATACTGTTTGACCCAAATTTAAATCCTTTACTTTTTCGTATGCCTCTTCATCTATATATTCTTGCATTATTTTCTCCTGGTTTGCAAGGGATTGAATTTTGATTTCCTTCATATGCTGTATTCTGCTTTTAACATAAGAGTGGGTATATATTTCCTCAGAAGGAATATGGGCTGTGAAGGGATTTTTTATTTCCCTTGCGAAAAATAGCAGTGAGGGACTATATCCCGTAGCGCGGTGTTTCGAGGAATTATACGCTAGTTTAAAAAAATCCAGTCTTATGTCCCATTCCGTAGTGCGTTTCGACATAGCTACAATTGATGTTTTTAATATTTTATTGGTAACTTCACAAAGTCCATTTCCTTGAGCACGGTACACACTCACAAATTTCCTTTGTATGTTTAAAGATTCCAAATATTCTTTCATAATTTCGCTTCGTAAATATTTTGCATTGTCAAAGATAATTTCTTTACACATCCCATAATTTGCAAAATATTTATTTAGTACATTTAATATAGTCTGTGACTCTACGTTTCGTAGGGGAACAGCTTCCAGGAATCTCGATGTCGAATCAATTATAATTAAAATGTATCTGTTTTTCCTTAACGTGAGGTTTAAAGGTCCAATGACGTCAGCATGCAGGACTGTACCGACTTCGTGATCTTTCACCATTTTTTTAACAGGGACTTTTATTGTCGTGTGTTGTTTAGATGTGAGGCACTGCACACAATTTGCACAATACTGTTTAATGTCTTTGTACATTCCGTGCCAAAAGAGCCTTGTTTTCACATTATCATAAGTTTTTTGAAGTCCGAAATGCGCTTTATGAGCTTCTTCTATGGCTGCAATTTTTAATGAATCCGGGGTAATTAAAAGCTCCTTTTTATCTGAACCAGGTTTCAAAATTAATAATTTATTTTGATTTAAAGCAAATCTCTTCGTGCTTCTATTATTTTTGTCTTTTTCGATTTTATTTATTATAATTTTTAATTTTTCGTCTGCATATTGCTCCGATTTAATATTTTCGTCTGTAGGTGCTATGTTACTTGCAAGCAAATTATTTTGGAGTTCTCTGTCTGTTGTAAGATTATCTAAATTCCTGCTCAAATAGTCTGCTGGATTGTTAATTCCTTCGACGAATTCGAAGTCGAAATTAAAGTCTTGTAAATCTGCTACCCATCTGTTTATAATTTCCGATTTATCTTGTAAATGTAAATGCTGAGTTAGTGCTTTCGAATCAGTTAACACAGTAAATCTTCTACCTCAAAGCATATATTTAAAATGCATAATTGCTTCATGCACTGCTAATAACTCAAATTTAATACTCGGATAATTTTTTTCCGGTTCTCTAAGTTTTCTCCCGAAAAATTCAACAGGTAGCAAATGACCATCCTTTTCTTGAGCTAGAACACCTGAAATTGCAACTTTGCTCCCATCCGTGAATAAGAAAAATTCCTTGTTAAAATCGGGGGGTCTGAGTGTTGGTTTTTGTACAATTTCTTCCTGAATTATCAGGAAAGCTTTTTCTGCTTCTGGACTCCACTTAAATTTAACTTTATCTTTAGTCAGCTCTATTAAAGGGTTAACTTTGTCGGAATAGTTGGGTATTAGCGTCCGAAAATAATTCGCTAAGCCCAATAAAGATCTGACCCCCTTTTTCGATTTTGGTCTGACTAAATTTTTTACTTTTTCAATATTCTTTTGAGATGGAGAATATCCCATTTGATTCACCCTAAATCCTAGGAATTCTATTTCTGCTTTGCAAATTTGCATTTTTGAAGGTTCGATTGTCATGTTGTGATTTATTAATACCTGTAGAACTTCTTCTAAGGTTTTCGTCATCTCTGCTATTGTGTTTGCAGATATCAACACATCATCAATGTAGTATGATACTTTGCTTTTGTCAAAATGTCCCAGAATTTTATCGATTACTTCTGCAAAAATTGCGCTAGAATTTCGTGTACCGAAAGCTAAACGAAGTGGCATATGTTTTCCAAATTCCGTAATAAACGCTAATTTTTTGCAATCTTCTGGTTTTAAATTTATTTGGAAAAAAGCGCTATGTAAGTCTAGCACCGTATAGTATTTTTTACCGCTTATTTTTTGTAATAAGTCTTTTACGTCCGGCATCGGATAAGTATAAGGTTGTAAAATTTGGTTTAATAGTCTTAGGTCCGTTGCCATTCTAAACTTGGGTTCTGCATTCGTGTTATTACTCGGATTTTTCTTTCTAACGAAAATAACTGGAAAAGCATACTCGGAGTCAGTCTTCTCTATAATTTTAGCCTGTAACAATTGTTCAATTTCCCTTTTCGCATACTGTCTTACTGCCTGAGGCAATTTATATGGCTTAGCTTGTACCGGGAATTCATGATTCAATTGAAAACTTGGTGCGACAAACGCTGATTGCCCCAATGTTTGATAACTTTTTGAAAATGCATGAACATTGCCCATTAAAATTTTTCGAAATTTTTGTTGTACTTCCTCTGATAAATGGCTTAAATCGAAATCCGTCTCTTTAATTTCTGCTTCTCGCAATTTTCTTACATCTTCTATATTTAAATTATTTATTTCATAAAATGTCCCTTTCTCTATATTATCAGTTGAGTCATCTTGCTTGCACTCAAAGTTCTTTATAATTTCCCCCATTTTAGTTCCTTTCTGAATAATTAACTTTTCTAACAGTTTATTCTTTATTATAATATTTATGTTATTATTTTTTTTAACTTCGTGTAACGAAGTCTCGCATGAAAATTTACTATTTTCTTGAATGGGGTCAAAAATAATTACATCTGACATATTTATATCCTCTGGGCATTTTAATTTTACAATTTTCGATTCTTCAGGTTGGAGAAAAATTCTATTTTTAGTAATGGCAAACATACTTTTATTTGAATGTTCCCCTGAATTACATGGCGTAATGTTATTAACTTCATAATTATTTACTTCACTTGCAACGTTTAATTTAATTTGTTGATTTTTAAATTTTAATGTTTTATTGCATAAATCCAAAATCATATGATTTTCTTTGAGATAATCGTACCCTAATAACATTTGGTACTGCCTATCAAAATCATCATTAGTGACATAAAATGTGCCTGTTGTGAATATACCTTTTAATCGAAAAGTTAATTTTACACATTGTTTAAAAAAAATCTTTGAATTTGTTAAAGTTTTAATTTGGATCTGATTGCCCAAATATTTGATTTTGACGTTTGTATCTTTAATTTTTTTGAATAAAGAAGGTGATAAAAGGGACACAGCAGCTCCGGTATCCAGTAACGCTTGTATTTCGACGCCCTGTATACTTAGTGATATAATTGGCAGACTATCTTTGTCCGCATTTGTTATATTTGCGATTGTTTTATTTATTTTATCGATTTCCGTCTCTGAAAATCCCGAATCTTGATCCGATTTCGCTGTTTTCTTTGCCCATTTTTTTTTCTTTTTGCGCTTTTCAAATTGATACCCATTTTGATCATAATTCTCAGAAATATATCCAAAATCCCTATTTCCCGAATTCCAGTTAGGTTGTGAATAATCATACATCCCATAATGCGTCGGGTAATTAAAGGAATTGTAGTAATCATTATAATATCGTTCATAATCATTATAATGAAAATTGTTATTGAAATGGGGACCCTGATAATCATTGTGTTTATTAAAGAGTTTCTTATTCCGCGGAACACTATCATCTCTAATTGCATGGTTTTTTTTCTTTGATTTTTTTAGTTTTTCAATCTCCCCTTTTAATTTCTCGATTAGCTCTTTGTTTTGCTTACTTGATTCTATAATGTTCTCATAAAGATCTTTGTTTTCTTTATTTATTGCGTTAATTTCCTCAAACTTTGATTCATTATACGCACTTTCCATAAGTTTTGCTAACTCGCATGCCTCCTTGAAGGACCTGGGCGCATTTTTACGCACATCTAGTGCAATATCCTGTCTAATTGAATTTAAAAAATTCGACATTTTTAAGATTTCGATAAAATTCTCTTCCTTATTATCCACATTTTCGCCTGCGCTTTTGATATAAGATTTTACACCCTTTTTAAACTCCAAAATGAAATCCTCTATCGTTTGACTTGCGGCCTGTTTTAAATTTAGGAAATTGCTCTGAGCATTAAGGAAGCTTAGTTTTGTACCAAATAACACCACCAAATTATTTTTAAATAAATTATAATTGGTCTCGTTATATTTTTCAATCTGTTTACTTAAAATATGTTTTGCGTCCCCAGTAATTTTAGCGTTTAAAATTAATAATTTAGTTTCTTCCTCTATATCTGTCGAATTCAAAATATTATCAAATTCCTCTAAGAAAAATATAATGTTTTTGTTCTTTTTATTGTCAAATGGTGACACTAACTTAATACGTGTATCTATATCCAGCGTCTGAGTCATTTTTAACAAATATTAGTAATCAATGTATACTTTTTCAAAATATCAATTCAAAATAGATCCTATACCTCTTAAAAGAATATTTTGCATCTCATACTATTTTCTCTATATTACAACATATGTATGAAAATATTCTAAATTGCATAAATACATAAAAACAACAACACTAAAATTTAAAAAAAATTTCTTAGGAGATGAAGTTGTTTTGTAGATTATTCTTTTACACACATAAATACCCCTAAAATATTTATAATACACGTATATATAAAAAACAAAATAATTTCATTTAACAGAAAAATATCTGTCTTTTTCTACAGGAAAAACAATCTTATTTTATTTTTTTTTTTATAAATATTGTACTACTACTTCGTAGTACGACTGATAAATTTTCTTTTGTATCAAGGTGATACAATTTCAAAAATCATGATCTATTGACATTTCAATCATTTTTATACCAGACATATTATCAAATTTTACTTATTATTCTTATTATTATTATTTATACAGTATATAAAAAAATTATTTTTACAAATGTGTCATCTGTGATGTGAATGCCATTATTTCTCAATGGTAACTGAGATCCAACCACAAGAGAAAAGAGAGAAAAAAAAAACAAAATTGTAATTCCTAAATTTACCTATTATAAATCCCAGAATTATTTTTTTCATTTCCTTTTTGTTTTTTGCTAACATATATTATTCATTTTATTTATATAAAATTATTATATGTGTGTCATTATTGTCACAATAATAAAATTAATTTTAATAAAATTTTAATCAATTAAACTTAAATACCTACAACATCTTTAAAATTGTGACATTAAAATAATACTTAAATTTATTTTCCTTTATTATTATTATTATTATTATTATTATTATTTCTAATGACCTCAGATGAACGTTCCTGAGTCATAGCACCATTTTACTATGAAGGAGGGGATGCTGGACAGATAATTACACCTGTTTATTTTCTAATTAATTTATATCCAAAATTGTTAATTGGTCCAAATCATCCAAGCAACCTCATAGCAAATTGGTATATAATTTTATATACCTTAGATAAATTCAAATAATATAAGTGATCGTATTTTCCTAAATTCTAGTAGAAGAGCAACGCGAAGCATTAATAAAATTAAATTATAATTCGCGTCAAAATGTAATTATTAAATTTGAATAATTACGAATAAAATTAAGAGTTTGCGTTGTGAATTATTTAGACGAACTCTTCCACTTATGAATTAAACTAAAATTTAAGCTGTAAAAATAAATTGACACACCTTAAACATTATCAATTAAATAATTGCAGAAACTTTTTAAAACTTGATTAAATATTTTATTTACATTGAACACAACTATATACAGAAAAACATAATATTAATTCAAAAAATAGAAAGCAATACTTTTGTTTGCTTCTCATTATTTTATGTATATTTAATCTTTAAAAAAAAAGACAATATTTTCAAGTACTCTAATTACTATAATTGTTTCTTTTTGCTAAAAGAATAATTCTCTTTCATTTTTAAATTACCTTAATCTTATTTAATTATTGGTTTTGTCGGATCTCAGATTACTCTCTACCGTAAAATATCAGAAAAGTATTTTTTAAGATTTTTCATATGATCTTAAGTGGTAAAAGAAAATGTTTAAAATAGTACCTTTTTTTAATATACGGGATGGTGGCCTTTATTCATCAAATTCCGAGTTGTTGCGTTGCTTAGGATCATGGCCATGTGTCATCAGGAACGCATCCTCAATTTGGCTTGATTAGGATCACTCCGATATGTACATCAGGAAGACATCCTCAATTTGGCTTGATTAGGCTCACTCCGATAGGTACCTCAGGAAGACATCCTCAATTAGGCTTGATTAGGCTCGATTAGGCTCGCTCCGATATGTCCATCTCGCCTGGGAATTACTAGGGCTTTTAGGATTCATCGCACGGGCTTTTAGGAGAGCTCCTGCGTCCTCTACATCTTTTTTCAGACTCTCTTTTTTTTAAACCTTATTCTTCTTGCACACCAGCTCCTGCAGTGGGTGGAACTATTTTTGTCTAGTCCACTGTTATTGGATGTGAGAAGATTTTTTATTATACTTCGATAGGCCTATTAGCTAACAGTCTGCAAATGGCCCCTTACATATACTTTAATATTATTATCTGCCTTAAAGTTTGGGTGGTCTGAAAAGTCATAAATTTATCCCAACACTTTTATTGAGGCCATAAATTGATTCCAACGTTTTTATGATTTTACGATTTCTAATTATACACCACTTTCCATTGGCTTGTCATAAAACGACACCATGGCGTCTGGCTATTGTTGTTGTCTGAGATCCGAACTCTACTCAACATTATACATTCATTTTACAATACAACAATTTTTTAAAAATATATATTTAATATTTAAAATCAACTTAATAATTTTTGTATGAACTTACACTCCTATTTTACTTAAATATATAAACATTATAATTTTACACTCATAATTATATTTTATAAAAAATATTTATACAAACAGAAATAACAAATTACGCAATTTTACTTTGATTTAACCAACATGGTGCGGGAACATATCATAGTTATATGTTGCCCAGCAATGTTACAGCCTTCCGAATGGTCTAAAATTTTAAATATATAATTGTTGCAAAATTTTGTCGAGCCATTTCCAATTTTATGAAAATCGGATGTATAGTTTAATTACGGGGACTATGATTACACTTTTCCGTTACATTACGGCCAATGGGGAAAAAATATTGCAAGTGCATTTTAATGATGTTATAGCCTTCCGAACGGTCTGAAATTTTAAATATATAATTGTTGCAAAATGTTGTCGAGCCATCTCAAATTTTATGAAAATCGGATGTATATTTTAATTACAAGGACAGTCAAAAGTTTTCCGTTACATTACGGGGAATGGGAAAAAAATTATTGCAAGTGCATTTTAATGATGTTACAGACTGTGCACTTATGAAGCGCAAAAAAATATACATTCAGTACAATATGGGGTGCAAAAAATAATTATAAAACTAGTTATAGTACGAACGCACCTCATTTGCCACGTTTGACGAGCAATTTCCAACTTGTTAAGTTTGGAGCTGTCTGTATAAAATTGTTTCAATAAAAGTAATTCCATGTAATTTTTTTCTGAAACTGAGACTATTTTTTTATATAAATATGTAGCAAAACATTAACCTGCACACATTTTGATGGTTATTATTCTTTGAACTCTGGCCCTGGATTTTAGGTTCCTTACCACCCCTCTTACTAAAATTATACAGAAAATCGCTTCAGATGCAGCCACAGAATTTTTTTCAAATTTTTTTCTCATGCAAAATTATGCTAGAGAAAGAATGGCTAAAATTCTTTGGGAGGAAATTTACTGCAAAATTTAAATCAGCATTTAAATATCAATTTCAAGCATCGTGGTTTCATTTGTAGTCTTAAACGTCCCAAAGGATTAGTTCCTGTACTTCTCGAGGTAAATTTAAAAAAAAAAAATTAATTCAATGTAAACAACTGTTGCTAAAAATCAATGAACATTGTGGCTATCACTTAGTCTTAACATGATTTGTCTAAAAATAGGTGGTAATTTTCCTTACCATCCCTTTTTTCCCCCTTACAGTTTCTTTTTTAACTGAAAAAAAATGAAGTACTCAAAAATGAGTAAGTCAATGTACTCATATCGAATTGAATTTGTTTGGATCAAAAATGAACCTAGGTTTTCTCAATTTTGAAAAATCAAATGTTATCAAACCCAAACAAAACAATAATTTTGTACCCTGTAATGGATAATTCATTTATGGTAGCATAAAAGATGTTCATGATTATTTAAATGTTAAATTATGTACAATATTTTAAAATAATTTAAAAATGCTTACAAATAAAAATTATGTTATAAAAATATTCCGTTTGGGTATATTGCTAATAATTTTGCTATTTTTTAAAAATAAATAATCAATTAAACGTTTCTTGTTAATAATTTAGAACGGAGAATAAATGTTAGTACTTTTTTACTTTAATTTGTAGTTTTAGGAAGGCAGTACATAACGATTCATATTTGAACATAATCATGGGATCAAAAATGAGTACACGTGTTTCTCAATTTTGAGTACATTTGTATCGGAGCCATTTTGAGTATGACACGTATTTAAAATTGAGCACTTTTTACTCAATTTTGAGTACCCATTTTTTTTTCATGATCCCTTAATGTCCAATTTTTTTTTTTCTTACTGTCCCTTCTTTAACACCCCTTTAAGACAATGATATACCAAAATTTTGTACTAAAAATACTACATTGTTATTATTTTTTATTTGAATGTTCTGTGGGTTTTATGCAAATTCATCATAAGTAAAAATTCAGAAGAAAATAAAAAGTTAGAGGTAAAACGGTAAGGAAAATTAAACTCACAAGTTTAACTTAAATCTCAGTTAAATAAAAACATCGTCACTGCTGACCGTTTTTTCTTTATTTTGAATCATTAAGGCATTCGTCAAGAAGTTTAAAATGTTATTTTACTAAGTTTAATTTCACCAGATTTTTATTCCTAAAAGTTAAAATTTTGTGAGAATGCTTCATATATTTATAGATACCTAAATCTTATTTATTTAAATAATAGTATGAAATTGTACAGGTGTGCACCTTGAACATTAAAATTGCGACAAAAAACAAACACTTTAAGTTTTCAAAGAAATTTTCGCGGTGAAGGCAGTTTTGAAACATGGTATTTCTTCATCAAAAAATCTTAGGACGCTCAATGGAAACAGGACAGTCCCAGTCACCACACTTCCCGAGTTTCGGTTTAAAAAAAAAAAAAACAGTCTCCATACTTAAAGTTATTTTTACTTACCCATCATACGTAGTATAGGGTATATCTTGTAATTTTTTTAAAAATCGAAAAAAAAAATTGACGGATTTACACGTTTCAGACACTGGAGATTCCGAAAAACATATTTTTAGAAAAAAAAAATTGCTGTTCGTCTGTGTGTGATGTGTGTGTCTGTAAACCTCTATCTCCCGAACAAATTGAGATGGAGACTTGAAATTCGGTGTGTACTTAGGAAGTAACAATGGGAAGAAGCCTATATAATATCAGTAACCTCGATTATCCAGAACTATTTTTTCGGACTCTCGAAATATTCGTTCCGAAAAAAGGTATACAAAAATTTTCGAAATTGTTTATTTGAAGGAGTGAGTTTAAAAGACAATAAAAAACAAATTTTGCATCATGAATGAACTCGATCGGATACTTAGTTGCAGAGATATTTGTAATCCTATTTTCGACACTCTTCGTTTTTTCATGACCCTGCATTTCATTCAAATTTCAATTCAAAGATATATTTTAATTGGAAATGAGACGCTTAATCCGACGCAGTAAACTATTAGTTTACTGCGAATATGAATATAATTTTTCGAGTTATAAGGATGTTTCTTTTACGCAATTCGGTACTACTCGATTATCCCGTCGACCAAAAAACTATCGCCAAACTATAAGATTAGATGCCAATAATGACTTATCGTAAATGTCAAGCATTTAATGCATCTCCATATCTATAGGGGGGGTACCATAGGGGGGACCCTGTTCTGTCGCCAAATACCGCCAAGTTTGTTGCCAACTTGGCGATATATCGCCAAATTTTGCCACCAAAATTAGTCGCCAAAAGTGAAGCCAAATTGGCGGTATCTCTAATATTTTGCCAAATTCCCATAGACTTCCATTGTAAACCTAAAGTGTTTACTTGCTTACAGAAAATCAACGAATTAAGATATTTTAATGCAAAAGTAATATTAGCTTAAGGGATTATATTAATTATGTTTAAAGGAGTCTAAGTAAATTAAATTATAAATAAAGTAACATGATACAATGCTTAGCATGTATCACATGTTTCATTTTCATATTTTATATTATGTATATCCATGATGGGTAAGTATTACAGTGGCCCCCAACGACTAGTTCTTCTTTAAATTGTGTTTTAAAATTGGAATCAAGATCTACTACTTTATTGATCTGTTGAAGAAACAAAACATAATTTTGTTTTACAGAGCACCTCTAAATTTACAATGGATGTAGTGGCATGATAATTGAATATTTTTTCAGCCATTAATTTATTGTTTATTAGTGGAACCACCCAGTTTTGATCGCGTTAACCATAAGGATCTTTCGGTTAAAATATATAAAATCGCAATAATTTGAAGATTAAATAACGAAGCTTTGTGCACTCGCGCCTAAATATCATTAAAAAGACAATCAGAAAAAAAACGACGTTACTTTGACGCAATCATAGTAAAATCACTTAGCTTTGTAAAAGATAATACAGGTTTTTTTTGTTGCGTGTAACAGAAACATATACGATTTTCTTAAAAAATAAACCCTTATTAAAATCGTTACATAAATCGTTGCATAAATCGTTAAAAAGACAATGAGAAAAAAATGGTGTTACAATGACGCAATAATAGTAAAATAGCACAGCTTTACGAATGATAATACAAGTTTTCTTTATTGCGTGTAACAGAAACGTATACCTACGATTTTCTTGACAATTTGGGCAAAAATGCAAAAAAAATGTTCCAAATGGTGTAGCATTTAAGCGAAATTCTATTTCGTTTGACATTATTATTAAATTGGAAACTTATACCAATTGCACTATAAATTAGTCAATTAGTTTAGTTTTGGGCAGAAATACTAATGTTCTATACAGACAAGAATTCAAAACTGCAATTGCTTTTTTGCCTTCTCCAATTCTCTTTTCTACATCTCTTTGACATGACACATCTTGATGAATGATAGATCAAGGTATTTAGATTCATCAACACGCTTTTATATTTATATCATCCAAATAAAGTATCAGTTTTCAGACTTGTTGTTAAGCGCTCAGTTTTACTCTATGTATCTTTAATCCCCATTCATCATAAGTACCCTTTAATTTATGAAACATACGCATTCCTTCTTCATCATCTGCTATCATAATCTTGATCGTCCGAAAATAATAATTGCTGGATATGTTAATATAATTCAGTTTTAATTAGAAAATATCACTGAGATTAGAGTCAATTACAATTATATAGAATGCTAAAAAGACTAAAAAACATTTTAAAAGGACGTTTCGGATTCCATAGAATCCCTCATCAGCAATTTTTTTTAATGTAAAAGGTTCATATAAAATCAACTCGCAGAAAAAATTCCACCAAGCAGTCAAGGTGAAAATTGTAGTTTTACTAACACTGAGTATTCTGTTTGAATGGATCCAGCTTTGTTAATAGTTTAATCAGTAATTCTGGTGTACCATGCTTTTAGGAAAGCTCAAATTCTATAATTGCCACAGTTTGATCTAATTGCAAAAGATTTAGCAAAATTTGGGAAATGGTTAGTTCTTAAGCCTGGTTCACAATCTTGAAATTTAAATTTTCGAATGCATGCTTGTGCTCTTTTAGCCTTATTTGAAGTGTTCGACTTGTCGGTTTCCAAATTTTGCGAAATCTTTTGTAATAATCAAATTGGACTTTAACAACTATAGAATTTGAACTTTCCTAAAAGCATGACTAGTGATGAAAGGTTCATACATTTTAGTTCCAACTCTAACTCTACAACTGTATATGTGATAAGTTGCTTCAATGATATTAGCCAGGTTTCCATTTAAATTTCTCATTTGAAGTACTTTCTAAAGCAAACTTCTCAGCACACTGCCATGAGCTTTTTCAAAATCCATATAGTTTTGTTGGTCCATTCCTTGTCTGTGTTTTCCAGAATTTTTCATAGGGCAAAAATGTGGTTAGATGCAAGATCTACCTTCTGAAAAGCCACTTTGTTCTTCAATTCTTTCATTTTCTAGTCTTTTTCTCTAAAAGAATCCAAATAATTTTATTATTGGACTTGTAACACATAGAGGAAAGTAGAGGAATGGCGCTCACTTAAGGGGAAACATGAATAGCTAGTCAAATTTACACAAAAAAATCAATATTTTATTAATGAAGTATAACTCCAAAGCATAAAAAACAGTTTGTAACCAACTAATCTGCATAAAAGTTTTAGGAATTTTTTTTATCGTTTTATTTGATTAACAATGGATTGAGCGGTAATGCCCGACATGGTAAAATTTGAATATAACATTTAATTTGGAGTTATTTAGAGTTGGCATAACAAAGCACTAAAAAATTAATAAAAGAATGAACGTACAGCTAAATGTATATATTTTTTAGAAATAATGAATAAATTAACATTTGAAAATAAGAATACACTTACCTTCAAGTTACATGTGTTAGAATTTTATTCTAAAACAACTTCGAACTATTAACGTGAGGACACAAAAATACTTTCCTCCCGATGGGCACTATATCCTTACTGAGAACTTAGGATGAAGTTCGCTAGGTGCTGGTACCGATCGCGCGTTTTCAATTCTATTTTGTTTAGAGATATTTGTGTGAGCTAGATTACCCGCTGAGCGTCATTACCCAACTTTCCCCTATTCCAGTGTGGTGTTTGTAGAGATGTTTTTTTCCTCTTTCTTAAAAGTTGTTATTAAATCCCCTTCCTTTCATTGTTATGGAGATAGATCTTTTTCCCAGATACTGTTGTACAACTGAAGTAATTTTCTTACAATACTTCTATTACCGTATTATAGCAGTTCACACGATTTCCTCTTCCAGGTTCGAGAGATCTATCAATATTTCCCTCACTGAGTTCATTTTCGACTTCTGGACTTGTGATATGAAATCGAACATTTTGATATTCAAATACATCGGAATCTTTAAAAAGTCATCTCTATTCTCCTTTAGGAGTTCCTCAAAGTATGATCTCCAAACACTAATCTTAATCTTTTTTCAAGTTCATTTTATGGTGAGTATCAGTCCTCATTCCGTTTAAAATCTTTCAGGCTTCTGAGGCTTTTGTAAATTCTAGTTGTCAATTTAAGCTAAGACGTGCGCTTTTTACTCTTCATTTTTTGCATCGTCTAATTTCTTAGAATATCTGCTTTCTCTTACTTTTGTATATTTCTAAACTAACATCATCCTTTTTTATTTGTAACTACTTTAAAAATTCTTCTTTTGATTCTTGAATTCCTTTAAGAATTTCTTCATTTCTCCATTACTTAATGCTACCTTTATTTTTACTCCTGGTACTCACCATCTCAATAGCAACAGCAGTAACATTTTGTTTTATATTGTTATATATATCCTCTGCTGAACCTTCAACATCTACATTGAAACATATATCTATATGTGTGAGCATATACCTTTAATAATCTCATCTTATAGAAATTCCACTTTAAATGCTGTGTTCTGCTTATTCACTGGATATTTTTGTTTTAATGTGTAATTCCATCCAATTATTGTTTTGACAAAATAATGGTCTGATCTGCAGTTTATATCTCGATATACTCTAATCCTTAATTGTGACTGAGATACTTTGTCTAGTTATAAACAGTTCATTAATCAAATTTCTGGTTCTTCCGTTCTTGCTTCTCTGAAAAAACATATTCTGTATTTGAAGAACTGATTGTTCATACATTTCAATCAAACGTTTCACGTTGTCAAAGCTGAATTCCTCCCCAAAGCTTCCAATAACATTAATTTTTAGTCTTTTTCCTATTCTTGCATTGAGATCTCCCAACAAGAACATAGCTTTCCTGTTTGTCGCATTTTCGATGCATCCCAATATAGGGTAATTATGGGAAAGATGGACCAGTCAAATATTTCATTAATGCAGTGTCCCACTAATGACGCTGCTATCTCAGTCAGACAGTGAAAGATATTCTGTCTGGCGTGCAACTTTTTGTTTCCCAAAAAAACATAATATTTTTCAGTTAGAAATCATTATTGCTTTTAGTAAGTCAAATAATTTTTCACATGGTTTTAGTTATGCATTCAAAGGTTTTGATTTATATGTGATCTACCTAGTTTTAAGGATGTAATCTCGGAGAACATTTAGGCTTCTAAATAACCTAAACTGGCGACGTAATATCTACAGTATAGAGTCGGGCTGGGTTATATTTCTCAGCTAGGTGATCGGGAGAGATGGACCATGTGTAGACGGGAGAGATGGACCAGGTTTTCAGTCGGGAGGGATGAAATATATAATCTTGAATTTCAAATTTAGCTTTTTAAAGATCTGAATTTAAAATACTAAGGGATTAATTTTCTGTTTTCAGAAAATTCCGACTACTTATATTACAAAAGGTTCGTCTACACGCGGGGAATTGACTGAAAGTAATTTTTAAATGCTATTAAAGCCGTTGAAGAAAAGAATATAGGTGTCAATCAAGCAGCAAAGACTTAAAGCATTCCTAAAACTACTTTAAAGAGAAAAATGCGAAACGAAAACAAAATTATTGCCCATATAAATAAACTACAGAACCCAGGTTTTACACCGTGTAGAGACTCTGTAAGGCATACGAACTAGTGGAAAAACTAGTTTTTTTAATAACCGTAATTAAATTGCACTTTTAATGAAGAAGCCAAAAAGGCTTGTTATTACTGGTTACAATCATCCCTTGCCCGAAATCCAACATTCTCAATAAGGAAAACGAAAGACATACCAATCGCTCGAGCAAAGGGAATGAACAAAAATTAATTATAAATTAATTATATCCAGAAATTAATTGCAAGTAAGTTTATTTAATTTTCATGTTATTAAAGTAAACTTTTATAAATTTAATATTATATATGCAATTATTTCAATATTTTATTGTGGTACATCTCTCCTATTCATATGGTCCATCTCACCCAGAGTAGTTCGAGTCAGATGAACCACACAGTAAAAATTTTAAAAAATTGTAAAAGAAATTCCTTTAAAGATATGAACTTCTTCATTAGAAATTTTTAAGAAACATCATACGCTATACATACATACTATGAAAAGTAAAATGTAAAAATATGGCTTGTAGAATGAGCAGAAAAAACGTGGTCATCTCTACCGGAATTACCCTATATATTTTTTCCTCACTTTCATCGTTTATTCACGCTTAAGTTCCTATAATATGGATCTTCTAAACAGAGCGCGCAGAAAAAACGTGATCATCTTTCCCGGAATTACCCTATATATATTTTTTCCTCGCTTTCATCGTTTTTATTCACGCTTAAATTCCTATAATATGGATCTTCCAAAAATTGTTATACGCACTGATAAAATCCTTTCACTGGGAAAATTCCAAATTGTTAGTTTATTTCAGAGATGCTTTCTAATCATGACTTAAATTCCTGATTTAGAATGTTTTTTTTATGCAGGGCCAGGTTATAGAGGATCAGGATGCCTGCCTCTGTTCGTCTGGATACTCATCTTGAACCAGTCCAGCTTGGTTGATCTTATGAGGAGCAAAGCAGATACTCCCGTCAGCATAGCCTCAAGGATCGTTCTGTCACGCTAGCCAGAACTACCGCAAGAAGGTGGAGACACAATTTTTTTTCATTTAATAATTAATTTATGGATGGATAAACTGAGGATTAGATAGATGATTAGATTTATTTACTGAATGTTTGATTGATTGGCGAATAGTCCGATAAGTACAGTTGTGGGGAAAAAAAGTAAACACCCCCTACAAACTCCTCAACAGATTATCGTAGAAAAAAGTTACTGGTGCCGAACGATTGGAAATAAAGTCTACTTTTAAATAATGTATATAAAAATTTTTTAGGGGATCATCTACATATTAAAATGAACCCAAACCTCATTTTTTTCAATTGCAATACCTAATTTTAGCGAGATATTTTAAATCTTCGGTTTAAACTATGCCTAGACATTAAATTTCAAGTCATTTGAATGATAAGTTTTTGGATTATAAACATTCAAAATTTAGTGATTCTAATATTAAATTACATTTTCATATTTTCATTAATATCTCCTGAAATCATACTCCTAATGTGCTAATTTTTTGTATAGCAATAATACTAAAATATCCAAACATAAATTCGTCATTTTTTCTGAAAAGAACTTTTTTTTTATATTAAGAACTCTTCAAATTATAAGCAAAAAACTTGAAAAAATTTGGGACTGTTTTTATAAAAACTTTAATTTCTCTACGAGTATGCATGCTATCCGCATAAAAATGAAGACAGTATATTACAATAATCCACTTATTAATAATCTCGAGTTTAAATGTTTTTGATCCATTAGTTTTTACAGGGTTATCCAAAAGATATTCGTTCTTTTTCAATTTGTTGACGATCCCTTATGGGGTTTCGGGAAAAAATCTTCGCGGAAATATATGACCTATACCATAGTGTTTACACATCTGATGTTTCAGGTTAATTCCTCGTGTATTTTTCTAGATATTTAATAAAACGTCGAAAATCGAAAGTGACCGGTCAGCTTTGGCCCTATAGTGTATAAGTATGCAAAGTCTCCAACATGTATAGTTTCTGAGAACGGGCTCTGTGACGGACAGACAGAAGAGGAGCAAGACGAATAGAGTTTTGTCAGAGGAACGAAACCCTAAAAATGACAAAAATGTTTTTAATATGTTATCTTCTTAGATATTTCAATCATTTTTTTAAATGTAAGAATGACTAGTTAAAGAAAATATTCATATAGTAGTGATAGTATATAAAAATTTACAAAGAGCAAAATTAAGTGAATATGTTTATATCTTTTTCCATTGTTTACAACGTTTGATAAAATGCTATTTAGTCCGGATGCTACGGTTGAGAAAACTGCAAATCGTGATAAGAATTTACTGATTGGTGAGTATCTACTTTATATTAATACAATGTATTACAGAGGGGGGGGGGGGGCATCGCGTAAAGTCGTGGAAATTCAAGATGGCGGCTGTTATTCAAAATGGCGTAATTTTCTGATTTTTCTTACTATCCATCATATAAGTATGTGTTTCAGGGCGATTTCGATGTTTTAACGTCAAAAATTTCATTTTTAATACTTTCCGCCATAGTTGAGTGAGTTTATGAATTCAGTTTGTCTGTTTGTTTGTCTGTCTCTCTGCTTACCATTCCATGCTCTAACTCGCTTAAATATCGCTACTCGCTTAAATTCACTCGGATTGCTATGTAATTTATATATGTTATTGAAGTTTACAATAACATGTTCCGAATAAAAATGAAGTGTATAGGTTTTATAGTCCGTTTACAAGGCTCTCAAAAGAATTCCATTACGTGTAATTGTCTATTAATCCGGGTGCTGCGGTTAAAAAAACTGCAAATCGTGAGAAGAATATACCGATTAGTGAGTAACTACTTTATATTAATACAATCCATATGAAATGGGGAGGCATCACGTAAAGTCGTAGGAATTCAAGATGGCGGCTTTTATTCAAAATGACGTCATTTTCTCAATTTCCTTATTATATATATCACAATAAAATGTTCCGAATAAAAATTCAAGTGTATAGGTTTTATAGTCCGCTTACAGGGCCCTCAAAAGAATTCTACTACGTTATTATCTATGGGGAAATCGTTTGCAATGTGTTTTATTCATGTTATACTCTCTGAAACACATTCAAATTGGCACACATCAGTGAGGTGCACTACACGATATTTACAATAGAATAAGGTGTACATGGTGTTTATCGTTTATTTACAGTGACACTCCAAAAAAAGAATACGTGCGTTTGTAACTAGTGTATAAATTCTATAGAGATCATCAGTTAAATCAACTATTATCAGTAGAGCTGCTAGATATGAAAAAGGTGCATTATGTGATAAAGATATCCCGAATGATCAGTATCTACTTCATATTAATATAATGCATGTAGGAAGTTGAAGCATCTTGCAAATTCATAGGAATTCAAGATGGCGGCTGTTATTTGAAATTGTTTGCATTTTTATTCCTATACATCAGATAAAAGTGTCTATAATGTCAATTTCGATATTTTTAAACTGCAAAAATTCCCTTTTTAATATCAGAAATGCGCTTAAAATGAAAATAGGACAATTATTAAAGTGTTTTTGTATTTTATAGTGAGGAAAATGAAAGGAATAAATAAATAAATAAATGCATTTTTATTAATACCTTAATTATAAAACATATTAAAAAATATTGCATGTTACATTTAAAGTTAGAGAATATAAAAACTTCACTTTGTATCATTATATTTCTCACATTCGTTTTTGCAGTTGCACAATAATGTGCAATAAAGTCCAACCTTTCTATAGCCACACTTATTTTTGCAGATTTTGCACATACATTTTAAATCAGACTTTTTTACGATAAATAGTATGAAAATTGCAAGAATTCCAGAAAATGACGCCATTTTGAGTAACAGCCACAATCTTGAATTCCTACGACTTGATGCAATCCCTCCCCGTATTATATGGATTGTATTAATATAAAGTAGATACTCACCAATCAGTATATTCTTCTCACGAATTGCAGTTTTCTCAACCGTAGAACCCGCACTAATAGACAATAACGTAATGGAAATCTTTTGAGAGCCCTGTAAGCGGACTATAAAAGCTATACACTCCATTTTTTATTCGGAACATGTCATTGTAAACTTCAATAACATAAATAAACTACATGACAATCTGAGGGCATTTAAGCGAGTTAGAGCATGGAATGGCAAGCAGACAGAGAGACAAACTGAATTCATAAACTCGTTCAACTATGGCGGAAAGTATTAAAAACGAAATATATGACGTTAAAAACATCGAATTGACCTGAAGCACACATTTATATGATGGATAGTAAGAAAATTCAGAAAATGACGCCATTTTGAATAACAGCCTCCATCTTGAATTCCTACGACTTTACGTAATGCCCCCCCCCCCTTCTCATATGGATTGTATTAATATAAAGTAAATACTCCCAATCGGAATATTCTTCTCACGATTTGCAGTTTTCTCAACCGTAGCACCCGGATTAATAGACAGTAACGTAATGGAATTCTTTTGAGGGCCCTGTAAACGGACTATAAAACCTATACACTTCATTTTTATTCGGAACATGTTATTGTAAACTTCAATAACATAAATAAATTACATGACAATCTGAGTGAATTTAAGCGAGTATCGTTATTTAAGCGAGTTAGAGCATGGAATGGCAAAGAGGCAGACCGACAAACAAACAGACAAACTGAATTCCTAAACTCATTCAACTATGACGGAGAATATTAAAAACGAAATTTTTGGCGTTAAAAACATCGAAATCGACCTGAAACACACATTTATATGATGGATAGGAAGAAAAATCAGAAAATAACGCCATTTTTAATAACAGCCGCCATCTTAAATTCCCACGACTTTACGCGATGCCTCCCCCTCTGAAATGCATTGTATTAATATAAAGTAGATACTGACTAATCGGTATATTCTTATCACGATTTGCAGTTTTCACCTTATTTTGGTCGTGTAGCACTCGCACTAATTGAGGAACAGCACATGGCGTGTAAAAAAATTACATTCATAATAACGGTCAAAAAAGCCAAAATTACTAATAATATAGGAGTAGCTTTATTTCATTTATTTAAAATCAAGCCACAAAAGAAAAATAATCTGAAGCCGTATTTTTTTTTCTTTTTATAATTATTTACTTATTATGTATTTTTAAAAAATCTTTAAATATCTCAAAATATATTCTCATCTAATCGGCAATATGAGCACACAGTGTAAAAAAATTTTGATTAATTTAATTTTTATCGAAAGTTATTTTATTTTGAAAATGATATTAGCAATACATTAATGTTTTACAGGGTTCGTGATTTTTTTATTTATTTTTTTTTAATAAAAATCAAAATAATCGATTTTTTTTATTTAAATTGGATGTTTTTGATTTAAATAAGATTTTTTTTTATTTTTAAAAAATCAAACAGAGTATTATTGTTTGATATGACTTCTTTTAATTTATAAAATATATATTATACATACACACACATGCATGTTATAAGTATTATCAATATATATTAACCTTCTCACCGCCGCGAACTGATATATCCGTTCACTAAGCTGTAGGTTTCACTGCAATAGAAGCATTATTTAAATTAATATAATTATACAGATATAATCCAGTTTTAAATAATAAGGTTATGATTAATACTTTCAAGAGGTATACACCTATACTTAATAAAAAAAAAATTATATCATGTTGGAAAACATTTCTTTTTAGAGAACAACAACATATTTTAGAGAGAAAACAACATATCAATTTTGCCCTTTTGCTCGGCGGTCAGGGGGACCCAATTTACATAAATTGTGTAATTATCAAAGGTAAAATTTTAGGCTATGGAAAAATCTTTATTATAGAAAATGCATGGAAAACTACAAATCAGATGTCAAAAACTAATTCAATCTTCAGTATTTTAGTTAAAATAAGAATAACTGCAGCACATAAAAATTTTAAAGAAATTTGAAAGCAAAGTAAGTTGTTAATTTTTTGTTAAAGTGCTGGTACAGGAAAACGAGTTTAGCAGCTTTATCAGTCGATTTCTAATTTTCAAATGTACCAAAAAGGCAGAAAACATTCATTCTACTGAAGCAGATGAAGCTATTGTAGTAAAAAGCTAGTTGATTATGAATTCTGTAAGTTTTTTAATATCAGCCTTTTCGATAACTGTAACAAATATCTTCCAACATTCTAAAGGGCTGAGATCTACTATATTAGATTCAAACGAAAATTCATTGAATGGTTCAGATTTTGCTCGTACTTTAATACAATAGGCATCATCAAAGTAGAGTCCACAAAGTCATACAAATTTATTTTACCTCAACTTTCAGAAGGTTTTCTAAATACCAATGAGTTAATATTCCATTATTTAATATACTCTTGCTTAGATTTCCTTACCGTTGCAAGAATATTTTATAATTTTATTCAAATGAAATTTGAAAGTATTTTTTTCTAAACTTTACATTGTATTTTACTTTTTGACAAAGATTAAAGCTTTATATTTCTAAGAGTTGTTTAATTATATGTATTATATAAAACTAAATTATATTAAAGTACATTATTTTGTTTGTTTATATCTTAAATTTATTTAAAATTAACTTAAAATAAAAACTGATTTAAATCAATAATTTTTTTTAATCAATTGATTTAAATCATGATTAAAATCAAGCTGATTTAAATCAACGGATCCTGATGTTATACCGATTAATATTTGTGTAGCGATAAGAATTTAAAAAAAAAAATAAAATCTAAAAGATCATATAGTAAATAAAATAGGTGGTCAATATCAATTTTCTCTATTGTCTCATTTTCCTTCGTAAAAGAAAGTTAATGATAAGATTTTTAAAGATCTCTTTGATTCTGCTCGGTGATTTATATACTGGATAATACTTTCAGACATGAATTTACTTTCAGTTTATATTTAACATGCTTTTAGAATATTTATAAAAAGAGTAGTACCTCATTTCTCAAACACAATTCGTTCTAAAAAAAACTGTTGGAAAAGTGAGTTTTTCAAGAGGGGAATCAGATTTTCCCATAAAAAATAACGAAAATACAACCAATTGGTTTCAATCTCCCAAGTATTTACGTGTATTTATCTGTTTCAAAATATATACCAAGAGCGGTTTTATATGAGGGCAATTTGGTTGACCCCCGAGAACGCAAACTCATGAAAATACATTGTAATGCTGTGCATTACATGAAACAAGGAACATTTTATATCATTTTAATAACGTTAATAAAAAACGTACACATACCTCTGTTGTTAAGATTTTTATATGACGTAATTTGAGAACTATTACTCCACTATTATTTTTTTTTTAACTCAATAGGCTAAGTTGTGGTTTACGAATTTCACAATGCATGAAATTCGTTAGCAATTGTAAAGGAATTACTATAAATAAAAATAATCATTAACTTTCCATTTTTGTTAATTTTTTTTTCATTCGGTTGATATTGCAACGACACACACTCATTAGTCGAGAACGGAATTTCAGTTGGAGGTTCGAATTAAATTACGCTCGAATTTATTTTTCGAAAAGTGAGGTGTTCGACAACTGAGGCTCTGCTATTTCAAATAAATAATCGGTAATTGTTAGGATTAAATTACCCCATTACGCGATCTCTGTGAAATTTTACGATTTAGTGACTAAAGAGTAAACACGCCTTTATAAATAAATAAATAAATAATGAAATTAATTAAATTAAAAATTAATAAATAAATAAAATTGGCTGTTTCCTAAAATTCCCTGTAATTTCATTGGCTAATAAACTTTATCATTGAATCCGCTTCTCCTACATATATTTCGGCAATTTTCTTTTCTGAGCAATCATGTTTTGCACTGATGACGGTACGCTATGGCTACCGAAACTAGTTTGCAACAAGAAATAAAGTGTTTTGGTGCTTTAAACGTTGTTTTTAGTTTATATTGTACTGGACCTAGTAATTTCTTATTGTAATTTACAGTAAATTCTGTCTAAGGCGGACTCTGTATAAGCCGGAAATCTGTCTACCGCGGAAAATTTTTCAAGTCCCGGCGAACCCGTAGAAAATTACATTAATTCATGCTGTATAAGGCGGAATCTGTCTAACGCGGAAACGGAAAGCATTTTAAGGTCCCACCGAAATCAAAATTTTGCAAAAGGCGGAAAAAAGAATAATTTAAAAATGAAAGGCATTTTGTTTATTAAACTTTAAAACTGATAAGTCAAATATTCACTGTCGCGCATGTTAGTTAAATTCTGTAACACTTTGAAAAAGTTAATTCAAAAGGACAGAAACTGTTTAAATTTTAAGGAATTTATGCTTGTGCCATTTTTTCATATGCAAAATTATATTTTAAAGTTAATATTTCTAGTAGAAGGAACATTTATCAAAATATATATTTTCGAAAGTGCAATATATTATACTTTAAGGATGTACTCAAATTCAATGTTATAGCGTTCTGTTTCATTCTCGAAGTTTATTTGGGGAGGGCGGTTGTTAATTTTGTCTGTGTGTGTAAACTTCCAATTCGCATGTATTAGAGCAGTACTAAGAAACTGAATTGCGTTTCTCATTTATCTATAAAGACAAAAGATCTTTCCGAATTTCAGTTTTCAACCGATTTTCGAGTCAGGAAAATCAATAAAAAATCATCAAATTCGAGGGAAGTTTTTTTTTTTTTTTTTGGGGGGGGGGGGGGCGCTTTTTTGCATAAGCCGGAATATTTTCTACCACGGAAAATTTTCTCAGTCCCGATCGATTCCGCCTTAGACAGAGTTTACTGTATTTTAAACACGCCTTTAATTTCTCACTGGCTTATTTTTTAATTAATTTTTGCTAATTTGTACTGAATGAACTAAAATGTGTTTTTGTGAAGTTTTTCTTCATCTTCTTTTTTCGTTTTAGATATTTAAAGAAACCAGACCCTTCCTACTTTTTTAACGAACTACATAATCTCAACCACAGAATGAATGATCTGGCTGTCTGAGGCACATTTACTCCAATTTTATTTGAGTTTCATGAAACCAGACTGAAGAACCACAAACCATTATAAATTTTCTAAAATACAACTTCTGACGTCGTCAGACAGGCTGTCTGTATTACACCTCCACTATGTGATATCCTCGAACCTCAAGGACTGATCTTTTTTTAGAGTTGCTTTTATAAATTTCATTTCTAGTTTTTTTTTTTCTTTTTAATAATATTACAGAAAGAAAAAAATAATAAATGTTTCGAGTAAATTGAAAAATTGAATTTTCCAAATTTCTCGTATTATATATTAATTTCAGTACTTCGACATTAGATTTTAACTGTAACTAGAGACTCGCACAGGGAAAGGGGCAAAAGTTACAACAGTATGGGGGCCTAAACTAAAGGGAACACAGTCAGTGGTCGATTTCGTATGAATTGTATGTATATACAAGGCATGAAGGGATCCCATAATTGTAATTTGTACCGGGCCTCACAACTTTTGCGCTGCAATCCATTTTGTTTTGAAATTGCATCTGGCTTCGTCAACCAGCTTTTCTGACAAACTTTCACCATGTGATATCATCCAGCACTAAGGAGATATATTTTTTAAAGCTATTTTCAGGATTTTGATTTCTATTTTTTTTTTTTTTTTAAGTAATACTATGACAACTAATCTTGTTTAAAAAAAACAAGGGTAGTATTGAAGTTTTAAAAATTTTCCTATTATGTAATAATTTTAACATCAGGTTTTAATTATGCAAGGCTTTGTGTGTTTACACTTCCTTATTTTCACTTACATACCTAGATACCCTCGAATATCAATGAAAGGTCGTGTTTAGAGCTCCATTTAATAAGCTTTATTTCTGTTTGTTATTGTTGTTTTTAAATAAGACTAATGCAGCTACTATCGGAGATTCATCTTGTTGAAACAAATTATCATTTTTGCACCAGTTTTGAAGTGTCTCATTTGATTTTGTCGTCGCCCAGGCCTTGACCTTATATATATAAATTGAATGCTTTCAGAGGAGTTTATTATTAAAAATCGACCGAAACCAGGTTTTAAGATTAAAACCGAAACCGAATTTCGGTAATCTTCCTATTTTTGGCCGAAAACGAAAATGTCCAAAAACTTTTTAAAAAGTAATTAATAAATACATAAATAATTATTAATTAACTATACGCGTGGTCCAAGTTGGCTCTCTTTGACTCTGACCAAAATTTTTTATTTTCATATAAAACAAAATGAAATTAATTCATCAATGAAGCAGAATGATATTCTAATTATACGAATTTCTTCTATAGTAAAACCCCCCTAAAGCAACCACGTTTCGTTCCAATAAAATTGGTCGCTCCGAGATGTGGTCTCTTAATGGACGTTATGTTTAAATCTAGATTTTAATGGTTGAAAAAAGGTAAAGTTACTAAAATTTATTTTTCACATTAGGAAAAAAATATGAAAATTTATGTATCAAAACCAAAGTTAATCACATAAGTTAATTGCTGAAAAGTTAAAAAAAAATTAATACATTGACGTTTGCATTACAATACTATTTTACGGTCCTTTATAAATTTTATTTCCAAGTACTTTCAAAGTTCAGTAAATAAATGCAATATTTTTTTCTTTTGACGGGAAAAAATAATAACGATTTCATTAATTTATATATTTCTTTGAGAGTTTCCTGACCGAATAGGGCATGGGAGTTTATTGACCGTCATTCTTAATTTATCATCGGAGTTAAATTCAATGCATAAAAAGGCACAAAGGGGTTTAAACACATAAAAGTTACAGGAATAAAAAAAAATCTAAACTTAGTTTAATAAAACCTTCCTCAAGTGACCAGGAAAAAACGGAATTTGCTTCATTTTCTTCAAAGAAATTGATAGCTCATAGACGGAGTTCAACTGGGATGGTCCCTGAATTGAGATAAAATTAGTATTGAGCCTATGTGAATAAATTTCATTCCATGAAAAAATGGTTGTGCAGGAGGTGATCGCACAGGTAGATTTCACAGTATTCCGTTATATTAAAAAAAAAAATGTTTATGGCGTATTTTAATGATGTTACTCTGTACAAAGATATTGAAATTGGTATGAATTGCTGAGGTATACTAAAACATGCTTTTTTATAGAATATGGGGTACAAAGCATTTATCATTCATTTACAGGGTCACACAAAATAATTCGTTTATGTACTGTTCTTCAGAGAAAAACTATTCGGATTTAATTATGTTGCACTGTAAAATTGATATACATCGCTGAGGGTTTACTAAAAGATGCTTGCAATGGAATATGATGTCCATCGTATTTATTGTTAGTTACAGGGACACATAAAAGATTTCGGATACAACGTTGTATCCGAAGTATTGTCTATTAGAAAAGATTGCTGAAAATGCGTTTTCAGTTATGGTATGGTTTTTAAGTTTTACTAAATTTTTGCATGCTACGTGGTGTGTATAAATTTTATAGATCATATACAGGGCTACACAAAAGAATTCGTGAGAAACCTGAAAATCAGCGCGAATTTCTTAGAGGTATTTTTTAACTTGAGATAGGCATTTTCAAGCTCAATTACATTTAGTATTCTAAGGAGATGTTTGTGAAACTTCTTGACATGAATTGGCGTTTTGCACCTTTTGGTGTAAATCACTCAATAAACGGCGCTGCTATGCAGCCTTTTTCACGATTTCCACAATAGCTCAATCTTCGGAACTATTGCATGGATTTTCATCAAACTTCAGATTCAGTTTGTCCCTGACATGGATTAACGTTTTATACGTTTTGGTGTAAATCACTCAACGTGACGCTGCTATGCTGCATTTTTTGTGATTTTCTCAATAGCTCTGTCTCAATAACTAATGCACGAATTTTCATCAAACTTCAAATTCACATATACTTTGATATGAATTGGTGCTAAATTGATGCAATTTCTTGTACTATTTAAATGATTTAATTGCCGTGATTTTTATAGAAGAAAGTTTTGTGATAGCCACAACATACTAGTTTAATTTCTTTCTTTCTACAAAACAAAAAATCGTCTGCCAATCAACTAACATTTAGAAAACCAATCCATCGTAACCTATCATCGTAATTCTTTTGAATTTTACATTCAAATTCAACCAAGGGATTTAAACATAAACCGCAATTCAAGCACCTTGAGTTCAACTGGACGATTATTGTCACTATTTAGAAATGATGAATTTAAAGAAGAAACATAGCTCTTTAACTAATTATTTCCTAAAGATGATAGATAAAATTTGCGACAAAAGCTCAACAATTGGAACAATTAAGCGAGAATGATAAGTTTTAACCATTTATTTAAATTCCTAAATCCGAAATATTTTTATATAAGTTCGTTAAGTTGGCGTCATTTTTATTAAGATCGTTAAAAAATACAAGCCAATAGCCAAAATAAGCCAAAAAATATAAGCCAATAGCCAAATCTTCTATATGATTTACAAATCAAGTCTTTGAAAATGTGCACTTTTATTGTAAAATATTTTAACTTGTATTAAAATTATGATTTGAAACTTAATACTTAATATAAAATAAAAATAATGTCCTAATATTCTCTAAATATACAATAAAATTAAGAATTATTTTAAGAGCTATTTACTATTGAAGTCAGTCAAAATTGTTCAGTAAAAAAAGTTTTATAGAAACAATAATATGCATAGCAATTTAATAATCTTTATTCACAAGTTAGTTGTGCAATTATTTTTATTTATTTATTTATTTTTATTTTTACTTAACATTTTATTATTTCAATAGCGATTTATTTCATATTTAGAAAAGTTCATTTTTTTTATATTGATGCCAAATTATAAAACACCGCAAATAATATCTAATATCCCCTTTCAACAAAAGAACTAAAAAAAAAAAAAAAAACAGTGACTAAAAAAAACTGAAATAGAACTTAAAAATAATAAGTAATTACGTGTTAAAGTCAATAATTCATCAAATTTACATCATAAAAAGTATATTTACACCTCAATGTTAAACAAAGATATAAAACTTTAAAGTAATAATTAAATTGTTATACTTTAAAATCTGTAAATATGGAAAATTACGATATATTTAAAATGATCAAATAATAATATTGCCAAACTGTTTCAATTAAAAAATGTATTTTCACGTGAATATTAAAGAGAGAAAGCAAACGTTGGTGAAAATTACGTCATATTGAAAACGATACATTTAACACAATTCTTATTTCGTCGTTATAAAATTCCCGGGAGGTAAATATATTGCTTACTTTAGCCATTTTATACAAACTGATTTTCAGTTGTTGAATTTCTCTTGTTTAATCAATCACGAAAACAACCGTTAGCTGTCGCGACAGCAGTTCATTCGGCCTTAAAATCCCCAAGTCAAAGGGAAATGAATGGAAACCCGATTACTGAAGATCGTCATTCGTCAATTAATTGCAATTCAGCCTTCCGTAATCTTTTTAAAACAGAGCAAATTCGCCTGTTTTAAGAGCCTACGGTATCTGACCGGAGTTTGGGGAGCGTAGCTTGCTGGGGACGAAACTCCATATTGCTTTTTTTTTGTTGTTGTTGTTTGTTTGTTTTTTACAATTTTTGCTTTAATTTTTCATTCTGTTAAGTGTTTATTTCATTAATATGAATATTACAGCACTTAAAAGCAAGTCACAATTCTTTGACTAATTAAAACATTATAGGTATGCAAGATACGTTTCTGCATACTTCAAAATGCAATATAAAAAATTTAAACATCTCGTCTCGAATTATGTGCAAATGCGCTCTTTAAACACCTAAATATGTGAATGCATTCATAAAGAGAGAAGATGCGAGAGGTACAACATGCTTCATCTTTGTTAACATCTGACAGGCTTCGCACGTGTAATTGATGTTTTCGTTTTGGCAGCCTGTGTGTCATTAGCTTCAGTTCTTCAGGGAAAGACCTATTTGCATGACGTCATGAGATAGAGTTTCTCTGTTTCTGTTTTTAGATTTACTCCCTCCTCTCGTATGATGTTTTGCTTTTGGTAGTGCAATGCCTGTATTTGAATGTCGAATCTGAATGGCAATAGTTTAAAACGAATGAAGCAATAGAGCGGCAGTGTTTTCACGGGTGGGCCAGCGTGGTCCTCGACCCAGGACTCAAGCAAAGGCTTGGTTCGAGTCTGTTTCACTGTAGGTTTTTGACCATTTGAGGCCGGTTTCGAGTTACCCGACATTTATTTTTAAATATTCCAGAATGTTGTTTTCGATGATAAACCAATATTTTTGTATAAATATGAATATGTATACATTCACATTTTCTAAAGATAAAATTGATATTAGAGATACAATCATTAGACTACCTTTCCATAATTATATTAAAATATATTCATTTTCTTTCCTTTAGTGTTGGGATTGGACGTGTATTGGGCTAATGATTTTTTTTCTCTCTCTCTGATTCGGATCACGTTTCAAGTTTAGTTCAAATAACATTTTTAGGCCCATGCAGGAATCTACTTCGAATTAGCAGAATGTGGGTTATCAGATAGGATCATTTGGGGGTAATTATGAATAAGCTCCACTAAAGCTCACGTGGGAGTAGCTCATACTAAAATTTAATAAAAATCAAAGGTTTACATCCTTGTTGACAGAATGAGAGCATTCCCACCTTTTCTGCTTCACGGTTGGCACATCTTCCTTCGCATATTAAATTCCTTAGCAGTTAAAAGTGACAAACAGTTTTTTAGTGCCTGTGAATATTTTTCGCTTCTATCGGATAAAATCAAGGTAAGTCGTTGTTCTTAATCAATAATTGTTAAGTTATAATTACTCTAACAGAATATTCCTAAGTTTTTGCTCCAACTCATTTTCAAGGATCTCCAGAACCACGTTCACAATTTCCCCACACTTTTTGTAACATGGGCTAGTTATGAACAGTTTTTTCAAAGTTATTTTGTTCCATATTAGATCGTATTAAGCTATATAAAGTCATAAGTGTTTGTAAAGTTGAAACTAACTTTGCTCAGGAATTTTGTTCGGTATTGAATGTTTAATATGTCTAAATATCATATATTAACCTTTTAACACCTGAAACGGCCCTATACGGCTTTGTGAGTTAAGTCCTAATTCGGCCGGTTTCGGCCGTCTATAGCAAAATAAGGGGTGATAGGTATAGAAAGAGATTCGTTTCTCCCTGTGCTGAGGGGTTCGTCTTTATTGTCGCCGGTCACTTTGTCCGATGACAGTGATGGAATACTTTTTAATTGCTTGCAGGTTTGTCATTACATTTTTTAAAAGCTAAAGTGATTCTATTCAGATGAGCCGGGTTTTTTTTTTCTTTTTTCCATCTTAGTTTCTTATTTCAAGAGAACGATAACCATTTTTAACCGCTAGTATTGAGATATTTACTTAAAGTTTAATTTAAAATGAGTAAAAGAAAAGTTTTTATACTCGATGAACAGGCTTCTGGAGACATGTACTATATATATATATATATATATATATATATATATATATAAATTATTTGGCACTTTTTTTTATACTTACAGATTTAATTCATAATATTACGGTTTTTGATGGTGGTAGGTTATGTTTAATTAATGGTTATATATATATATATATATATATATAGATAGATAGATATAGACATATATATTACGTGCTTAAAATTGGTTATTTTGACGATCACTTGGCATGTTAAACCCAGTACACACACACATACACGCTCGCACACACAGAAAAAAAAACTGTCAGAATAAATTATGAAAGCAATCTTTAAAACCTATGTGTACATCTAATAGTTGATAAATTCGCCAGAAAGGACTCAATTTGATTTTTTAGTTTTCTAATAAATTTACTATGACATTTTATTTTTAATTTTCTATTTTACGTTCATTCTATCACTGCATAGCTCTGTTTTCATAAAATATATTAGAAAAACATTTCAATTATGCTTTTCGTATGTCGGGCTGTGAGCGAATAAGGTTCCTAAACAATTGAGTTGTTAACTAAATGACCGTCCCCCCCCCCCTTCCTTCTTCATAAGAAATCTGCACACATACCAATCGCACCTTTTGGTGTTTTTCGTAGTTTTTTTCAATGCACTAAGAATTTTTCTAACATCTAAAATCGCCCTCATTGGTGCATTAGCTATTGATCAAAGAAATAGGCACATTTAAAGATTTTGAGAAATAAAACTAATTATTTTTTATCTAAAAAAAATAATAAAAATCTAGCTTTTCGTCTAAATAAAACCTTCTGATATTTTGGCGCAGCAGTTGCGCGATTGTCACCACTAAATTTTTATAGTATTCGCCTTCAAAAATCTCAGAAATTCTGTCCCGAAGTTAAATGAGTAATACTAATAAAATTTTGCGGTGCCAATTGATTATCTGCTGCTACACTGTTCCATCACTGTTTGTTGGATAATTCAGTGATACAGTAATAATAAGATAAACTGAAAAATTAACTCCTCAAGAGTGCGAAAAATCTGATAAAGTTAGATCAGACACTCCTGTGTTACAGTGACATGAAAGACCATATAAGATGTTAAAACTCAGATTGTCTTTTTTACTGTGCAGAAAATTGTGGCAATGTAATAAAAAGTATAAACAGTTGAAATCAGTTTTATCATACAGCTGTTTCAAGACCTTATGTATTAATAAAATTATAAAAATAAAAATAACCTTGTTTCATATTTGAGTATATTATTTGTTTATTTTTAAAGTATTTCAGGAAAAATCATAACAGGCAAAATAAAAGTTATCAACAACTTAAATTCGGGTGCTAAATGCCTTTTAATTGGAGATTTTTCCCCCTTTCTCAAAAGCGTGAAATATTCTAACAAAAAGATAACTTATTTTTGATTTAAAAATAATAATAATGAAATTTGCAAACATTATTATTCAAATATCTATGAAGCGAATCAGGGCCGAAACTAGCCTTTTTTCCACCCGGGTCAAACATGGATTTTGGCCGCCCCCCCCCCTCTTCCACAAAGTATATTTACAAAGTGAATTTTAATAATTTTATAATAGACGACTTATTTTAAAATTTAAAATATTTAATCATAAAATATGTAATACTGAAATACGTAATCTACAGTGGCGGATCCAAGAGTGAGGTCCCTCTGAACATCAACAAAAATATTCTAAATATCATTTTTAAAATGACATATTCAGTAGAGTCCCGCCTAACCGAGTTTCCGCTTTCACCGAATTATTTTCTTCTGATGGACTGATGGGAAAAAATGGCCATAATTCTCTTTGAAAAAAAAATTATGGCCATTTTTTTTTTCCCATTTTGACCAGAAAATCAGAGTTCTAACTTTTTACGGCTGCTCTTTCATCTTCACCTAACACTTCATTTATAATGACTGTTTCATAATAATGGAAGCCATCAGACCATCAGAAGAAAATTATCCTTTCCAAAGGTATAATCTTCATTTGGCGCCCCTTTGTTCTGGCGCCTGGGCCACATGCATCCTCTGCCCCCCCCCCCCCCCCCCCCCTTAGTTTCGGCACTGAAGCGAATAATGGTTTTTATATTCCCGAAAATGGGTTTCATACTGGAATATAATCGTTTGATATTTTTTTCATCAATGATATTTTTTTTTTACTGTAACATCACAAAAATCGACTTAAAACACGATTTCTGTCACCGTATTTCAGCAAAAGCTTTTGTCTGTACAAGCGAAATGAAGACACTAATTTTTCTTTTTTAATAGAGAATGCGCATTATATTCTAAATAACTCCATGAACGTGTAAAAAAAAATAGCAGTTTGGATTTGAGAACTGTTTTAATATTGCTTATTAAATAATATTTATTAGGGCTATTCTCAAATTCTAAATAGCTATTCTCCCTCATGAAGTCATTTTAAAAGTTAGGAACATGAAATGTTCACATTCATAAACTATTCAAGCGAATAGCTTTTTCCCTTTTTCTATAGAAGAGCACGTTCTTTCTGAAAATACTGTCAAAATTGACGCTTTGAACCAAAATCCCCGACGGGAAGCCATAGAAAAGTCGTCATGAGACAACAATCGATTATAATTCAAGATATAATGCATTTATTGAAAACAAAGAGAAAAAATCAGAAACATTCAAGAGCATGGCTGAAATTTCGTGATTTTCCTCGAAAAAATAAATTTAAAAATGTCACAGAAAATTTCATAATTTTGAGCAGGAAAAGGTATTTTTTTGGAATCTCCTTAACACTTTATGCACCGACAGTGCTTATAAGTACTATTAAAATAACTTGTCATAAAATTCATTTGATACATCGATTAGTTGCAATACAGTTTAGAATGAGTTATAGATACTTTACTTTATCTTGTTCCAAGAGCATTATTGGTTACAAAATAATAATAATAATAATAATAATAAATAAAGTAATTAACGGTTGAATTCTTTTGCCTTTGCATCTAATCGTGGATCCAAGGGGGAGTTCACGGGGGTCTTGAGCTCCCCCCCCCTTCCTGAAAGAAGAAAATTTCCAAAGGAAATTAAAAAAATTAAACATATATTAAATTCTTTCACATTCATCCCTTGCTCAACTATGAGAATCTTTCTGTCTCTTTTAAAGCTGTACTTAAATCCAAAGTAGGTAATTTCTGACACATCCATGATGTTATTTTTAATCTCAGATGCAAGATATTTGCAAGTGCATTTACTCAAAACAAATGGGATTGATTAGCGTTTTCCATTTTCCGATAAAGACAAAGCATCTTTCGGGAAATCTCCTTAAACTGTGGGATTTAAAACTGAATTTCAGGCCGCGACAGACAATTGCTCCCTGATGACAGCATTTTAATAACTGTTAAGTCCTAAAAATTTGTATATAATGCTCAATTTCTTAAAGATTCTTTGCATTTACAAGAAAATGGGAAATTCTTCAATTTCTGGGTATCTGAATAAAATGTGTATATTTTATATTTTTTACGAATATTAATGCAAATATATAATTATGAATATTAATTTTTTGGTATTTACAAATGAAAATAATTTCCCAAATGTATCAGAAATTTAGCCATTTTGGATGTGGGGACAACCTTCAATATAAAAATTGCTTATTAAGAGATGTGACACCCCCCCCCCCCCCCAAAAAAAAAGGAGACATGACCACCCTCTAAATGGAGAGCTGCATCAGCTCTTGTTTGCATCTTTTCAGCTTTATTGACAGGGCCCGACTTATGCAGGGGCATGCGGGACAGCTGCCCCGGGCCCCCCTTTTTAGGGGGCCCCTCATGAGAGTACTCAGGAATTTCATTAAAAGGTGCCAAATGATTAAATTAGCCAAAAGCAACCAAAACTCGTATATTTTCAAACAATCTGCTTCCTGTACCCTCTCCACCCATCAGGGATGTAGTGGAAGGTATACGCCGTATACCTTCTGGATTTTTTAAAGAAGCTCCGTATGCCCTCTGTTTCTCAAATTAAGCTACAGCATATACCCTAGGCATGACATTCCTGACTTTAGCGTATACCCTGTGCCTACGGCGTATACCCTCTGGTTTTTTACGACTATATCACTGCCACCCATGCAAAAAACAAACTATATCATTAGAAAACTAATAATTAATATTTTATCATGACAACTTAGTATTCTATTGTTTTCAAAAGAAATTCTTTATTAATGTTTTTCTCGTAACGTGGCAAGTTAAAACCATTAATTATGACCAATTTGGGACATTTTCTTTTATGCATCTTATAACGTACGTAGATAAGAAAAGTAAAATTTTGTAAAGAAATACTCGTATTAACCAATCTATCATTTTTTTTCTACTATTATCCTACTAGTATTTTTTCTTAAAGTTGTGACCATCTTTTTGTCGCACTCTGTATACAGATGTAAACAGCACCGGGTACAAAATTTATGCATATAATACAATATGTATGAAATTTAGTACCAGATACTTCCTACTTCCACATTATTGGCAAAAAAATCTATAGATAGAAGGGGGGGGGGCCCAGAATGATTCTTGCCCCGGGGCTCCCCATAGCCTAAGTCGGGCCCTGTTTATTGACACTGAAAGATTGTATGTATGTGTGTAGGGGGGGGGGGGGTTCAATTCGGAAATATTTCTATTGTAAGGACATTATATTTGTACATTTCCTAACTCTACAAAATGCTAACAAAAGTATTTTAAATAAAAGATTGGAGTGGAGTAATAAATATTGTACAAAATCCCTATAAATTCAAATTTAATTAATTGTAATTGACAAAATCCTTCTAAAATTTATTAAAGGATTGTGTCAATCTTCTGATGTAGTTTCAAAAATTCACGAGAAATGCTTTAGAAGATGACATTTTCATGAATTTATAATTTAGGACATAAAGGTTTAAAAGCATTTGTTCTGAAATTGTACCGTAAAAGCTATAGAAGGGGGCGGGGGGCTCAAAAAATTTCTGAATTTTAAATCCTTAAATTAAGTATTAGCCTGGTCCTAAATTAATATTTTTTTCAATTTTTTAATCTCATACTCTAATAGAAGGTACCGAAATATTTACATTATAATGAAAATAATGAGGTTTAATACAAATAGAATTGCCCCACCAGTGGCCGAGAGTTTCTGCTCTCGCAACTGATAGACGAGAGGTGCTGGATTCAAACCCAATCGCGCCCGTCGACATAATCGTTCGGAGTTTTCGTGGTTTTCTTCGAATCGTGAATTTCCATGGGTTAATACGGGTTAGGTTCCCTTAGAAAGACCCAAACGGAGGGCACCCCCCTCCCTTTTTGGGCCTATATTCCTCGTGTTGATAATTGGGCGTCATAAACCAAACAAACCAACCAAATAGAATTATTCTGTTTTTTCTTCTTTTTTTGCACATATAGTATATTTGCCGAATTTTAATTTCTAATTGTAATTTTATAGGGATATGAGGTTTTCTGTGGCATTGATAAAATTGTTTGTTGTTCTGTGATTATTACCATTTTTATTATATGCATACATAATTTGCCGTATGAGGAGTACCTTTCAGATCAAAGGCGCTTGTCAAAGAACAATATCAGTTGCCTTTCTTCCAAGTCTTTTAATTTATAAACACGCATTTCCGATAAAATGTATGGAGTAAGAATGCAGTGCAAATACTTCTTACTACTGGTGAAAAGGGATAAATAACGTTTCCTCATTCTGTTTAGAATTATCACTCCAAACAAATAACAGATCAACAAGCAAAAGTATGTGGGGAAAGGAGGAGAGTAAACATACATCAAGATGACATTTCAACCACGCCTCTCCCATAGGAAACTCAAATGCGGTAAAAGGACGAGTCCATTTTTTCAAAATGTTCCTTTCATAGGTCAGGATTTAGAGTTAGTAATTTTTTCGGGTTTCTCGGCGTTAAAGAGTTAAACCGGCAACCATTATAAAAGGGGACCTCTTATTCGGAAAGAATTTCTTTTAAAAATATAAAACAGTCGTTTCTTCTTAAACAATAAAAATAACCAACAACAAACTAAAAATAAACTTCGTAACATTCAGTTCGTTTAAAAAGTTTTTTTTTTTTTTATATAAATCCAAAACAAATCGGAAAGTGCGTAGCATGCCCGGTATACTTGGCTGAAGGCAATGGTGCCCCCAACTGTACGTTCGTTTAGATAGATTTTAATTTAAATCTATAAAATCATTCAAATTCGAGGTTGTACTCTGTCGAAGGCAGTGGGGCTCTCAACCTCAGGTGTGTTTGTAAAGATGTTTGTTAAAAAATATAAAATCATTCAATTAATTTTAGCTACACTGAATGTTTTCCTCACGGACTCAGACAAGGCCGGACAGGTCAGCTAGTAGTAGAATAACGTGTGAATGAACTTCTTGATGATCAAAAGCAGTGTATGAACTTTATACTTTTTTGTATTATAGCATCCTGATATGAAATAGAAGTTTACAATTAGCCCGTAGTCTTTGGAGGAAATTGTGAACAAGCAATTTTAGGTACATAATTAACATCCCACAGCACCAGTAACTAATATAATTGAAGTGTAAGAGTGAAACAATAGTTTTTTATGGCGGTTTTAGAAGTTTTTACATGGATTCTGTGCTCCTTAAAACTGTCAGTAGTTAAAACTAGCAAATTTTGTTCACAACTGGAGAATGATGTAGTGCAAAACAGAATGTAAGGAAATAAGTTGAAGCAAAAACTTAGTGATATTCTGTTCGAGTAATTATAATTTAATAATTGACCCTATTTTTTTCCTTTTAATTGAAAATAGTAGATGTATAGGAATCTCTCATTTATGTTTCTCTCATATACGACTTTCTCGGTTTTGGTTATATGTCGATTTCTGAAACAACTTTTTACGAGAAATATTGCAAAACGTCTGTTTCAGTTTCAATTTCTTACACTTATACGTTTTTAAATTAAATTCGTTACTATGGGGCTGTACATATGTAACGTATCAACTTTCTGATGATTTTCAATCCCTTCCACCCCTCCTCCCCCCCCCCCGCCTTACGATATCATACGTTATCATCGCTCGAAACCCCTTTCCCAATGATATAATCGTTATCAATGTCTAAAAATTCTTTTGATTTTTGCAATTTTTTTCTGTTTTTGGCAATGATATATAGACATGGTTATACGTTTATTATTAGTATACTTTATTGATCCAAAAGAAGAGAAGTCAATTTATCACTATAATATATGAAGTAACTTTATATCAAATAACATTCAAAAGGATTAGTTACTATTTAAAAGCATTTAATAACAGATTTTTGTTACATAACGCATTCAACAGCAATAATGTCTCCTTGCACTTGCGCCCGAACAGGCGGGGGGAGGGGTGACAGAACTTCTTATCAACAAAACAAGTGGACAACATTCTTTCCTTTTTCTTTACTAGTAAACACAATAAGTACCATTTCAAACATACTTCGCAACTGGTTTCTCGAACAACGGATTACATATGACAAAAAATGCGCATGCAAAACGTTGGGGTATTCCATATTTTGGAAATAAATAATTTTATAATCGTTTAACGATTTTAATAACTTTGTATTTTCATAAATAACAAAGTAGATAACAAATTAAAACAAGTTTGAAATTGCACGTCAAACGTGGAAAATGAGATACGTTCGTACTACAACTAGTTTTATAAATATTTTCTGCACCGCCTATTGTAATGAATGTATATTTTAGCGCACTTCCTAAGTGCATATCAATTTCATTCTGTTCGAAAGGCCATAACATCATTAAATTGCACTTGAAATATTTTTTCCCATTGGCTGTAATGTAACGGAAAACTTTTGACTGTCTCTGTAATTAAACTATACATCCAATTTTCATAAAATTTTAAATGACACGAAAAAAAATTGCAACAATTACATATTTAAAATTTCAGACTATTCAGTTGGATAGTTTTTGCTCTGTTATATGCGGACGAACAGATAGACATACGGACAGACCGAACGACGACTAAGATGCTACGTATTTATATAATTATGAACGCACCTAAAAAAAGATAACAGACTATTTTGATGTAAAAAAGCCACAGAAAAAAAATGGTTGGATCAAACATGACGATATCAAAAACGATATCAAAAGACAAATCCCACCTCCCCTAGTGATATTTTACGATATCATTTGCCAGAGCCCCCCCCCCCTCCCCCCTAAAGTGATAACGTTATATATGCACAGCCCCTATAGTCGCTTTGGCATCTCTTCTAACAACTATCTGATACAACTTTCTTGTTTACTTTTAATATTTGTTCGTAATTTTATATAATTTTTATGCATTCTAATTGCATTGAAATTTTATTATACAGGTTTTTCAGCATAACGTTTACAAACATTAAGAGGTGGTAGAGCACACTGAAACAAACTATTTTTGTATAGGTTACCAGGATTGCATTTTACTTACCCAGTCGAAAACTCAGGATGTTTCAGTACAATTTGAGCACAGATTTTTTCGTCATAACTTTAATAATAATGAAGATGTTTTAACTATATTTACAATAGCATTAACTTCCTGTATCACCAAAAGTGCTAGACGTACACAGTAATTCAGTCAGAGTACCGTATGTAATGTCGACTACATCTCGAAAGGTGGTTCATCTAATTTACCGCTAATTGAAAGCGGGTGTTGGTCATTTCCACCACATCTCGGAATATTATTCCGTTTAAGATTTTTCTTGTAAAAATCTTCATTATTATTAAAGTCCTTGACCAAAACTCTAAGCTCGGATTAAAGTGAATCGTCTGTATTTTTGACTGAAAAGTAGATATCGACCCTGATATCCCATACAAAAACTGTTTGATGTAGCATGCTCTAAAAAGCGTTTAAAGTTTGAAAATATTACGATGAAACAATCGGTATTAAATAAATCAGTTTATTTTAATTTTTGTTATTCAAGAGAATATCCCAAAAATATTTTATTCTCTCATACGGATAAGTTGACTTGTTGTTACTGAAGGGCCTAGAAACATGAAATTTGGAATGGTAGTTACTTATAAGATACTAATGATCTCTAAGGACATTTCTTTAAAAAATCGAAATTAAAAAGGGGTGAAAATGCGCGAAAAGTGTTCTAAAAAACGTTCTAAATGGCGATTTTTACGCAATTTCAGGAAGTACCAAACCGTTTTCAAAAATAAGGAGTCAAAATGATGGTGACAACCCTTGCTCCAACATAAGCTACATTTTATGTCGGTGCCACTACCCCTAAAGGGGGTGCAGGAGCAAAAAAACGTTCGAAATTGCGATTTTTGTGTTACTGATGGGTCCAGATACATGGAATTTGGCATGGTAGTTACTTATTAGATATATATGATCTCTAAGAATATTTCTAAAAAAATTCGAAATTTAAAAAAAGTGAAAATGCGCAAAACACGTTCTAAAAAACGTTCTAAATGGCAATTTTTACGCAATCTCAAGAAGTACCAAACCGATTTAAAAAATAATGGTGTTAAAATGATGGTGACAACCCTCGCTCTAATATAGGCTACATTTTATGTCGGTGCCACTACCCCTAAAGAAGGTGCAAGAGCAAAAAAAAGTTCGAAATTGCGATTTTTGTGTTACTGAAGGGCCCAGATACATGCAATTTGGAATGGTAGTTACTTATAAGATACTAATGATCTCTAAGGACATTTCTTAAAAAAATCGAAATTTAAAAAGGGATGAAAATGCGCGAAAAGAGTTCTAAAATACGTCCTAATGGCGATTTCTACACAATCTCAGAAAGTACCCAACCTATTTCAAAAGTAATGGTTGAAAATTGATGATGACAGTCCTTGCTCCCACATAGGCTCTATTTCATGTCGGGATCACTATTACCTAGGGGTTGCAGAAGCAAAAAACGTTCTAAATTGCGATTTTTGTGTTACTAAATTGCCTAGAATCCTGAAATTAGGCAGAGCAGTTATTTATAAGACACAAATGATCTCTAAGAACATTTCCTAAAAAATCAAAATTTAAAAAGGGGTGAAAATGACCGAAAAGCGTTCAAAAATACGTTCTAAATTGCGATTTCTACGCAATCCCAGGAAGTACCGAACCGATTAACCCCCTCACTGACAAGCCTGTGTTAATACGTTCACTAAGCTCCAGGTTTCACTGCAATACAAGCAATATTTAAAGTAATATAATTCTATTGATTTAATGTATTTTTAATACATTGAATAATGATTTATACTTCCAAGGATTGCATTCGTATTCGTTATTAAGTTTTTTTTTTTTTATAAAATGGTCAAAGAATCATTTTTTTAGCATTTAAAACTAAATGCAGAAAAAACAACATTGCAATTTTGCCCTTTTCCAAGACAGTCGGAGGGTTAAAAAAAGTAATGGTGTGAAAACGATGGTGATAGCCCTCGCTCCAATATAGGCTGTATTTCATGTCGGTGCGACTACCCCCAAAGGGGTACACGACATTTCGGTCCCGACACTTCGGTCCCGCCATTTCGGTCCCGCCGTTTCGGTCCCGAGACATTTCGGTCCCTGGCCATTTCGGTCCCGAGACATTTCGGTCCCTGGCCATTTCGGTACGGAGACATTTCGGTCCCTGGCCATTTCGGTCCCGAGACATTTCGGTCCCTGGCCATTTCGGTCCGGAGACATTTCGGTCCCTGGCCATTTCGGTCCCGAGACATTTCGGTCCCTGGCCATTTCGGTCCCGAGACATTTTGGTCCCTGGCCATTTCGGTCCCTGGCCATTTCGGTCCCGAGACATTTCGGTCCCTGGCCATTTCGGTCCCGAGACATTTCGGTCCCTGGCCATTTCGGTCCCGAGACATTTCGGTCCCTGGCCATTTCGGTCCCCAGCCATTTCGGTCCCTGGCCATTTCGGTCCCCGGCCATTTCGGTCCCTTGTCATTTCGGTGCCCACCACCTTATAACTCGTATTCTAATTGTCGTGGGCCACCAAACGCTGTAATTTAAACATTATTTGGGACCTTTTTAAATTTTTTTAACACCCCCACCACCCAAATTAAAAAAAAAAGCTGAATATAACAGTCCGATAAATTTAAACTTTTATAACTCGTGATAATGAAATCACAGCGAGCTGAAAATTTGTTTGATTGAACAATGTGATATAATTTTACAGGGGACATTGTCTTTTTATTATTATTATTATTTAACAAAATGGATTTTTTTAAGCTGTATTATTTGTTATTAATATTAGGTATTTTATATATACTATAAACTGCCATAGATGATTTTTTGGTTGTTTTCATACGTTTTTTAGAACCTTTAAATTATCATCATTAATTAAATAATTTAAAAAACTGTTCTTATTTTTTCTCCTTCTTACAATTAGATTAATAATAAATGTCTTCAATAATTCAATTGGACACTTATAAGCTATTGTAGGTAAATATTTCCTCAAATCATTCTTCTACATCCTCTCCTTTAATAATTCAGAAATGAGATATATTTATTGAAGCAAAAATATTTAATTTTTCTTATTACTTTTATAATACAAAGTTATAATTTTGTTTTCATAAGTTACTTTACCATTATAAACATTGGGAAAACAATAGTGATTTGGTAATTAGGTGTGCCAGGAAAAATATTTTGTTGTCAGAAAACTCCACCCACCGCTTCATTTTTTAAAAAAATAATTATTGGTTGCATTTTTAACAGTCTTCTCACCCATTTCAGACGATTTTTGTGAACTAATTTTATTGAAACTGGGCCTATTTCTTTGTAATAAGATGATTATTTTTTATTTTATGTAATAGTGTAAGTATTATTTTAATTAATTTTATTTCCAATTTTTAACTGACAAAACTAAGGTTTTTAGGTGCGTTCGTAATTATATAAATACGTAGCACCTATAGTCGTCGTTCAGTCCGTCCGTCTGACCGTCTGTCTCCACATATAACAGAGCAAAAACAACCCAACCGAATGGTCTGAAATTTTAAATATATGATTGTTGCATAATTTTGTCGAGTCATTTCAAATTTTATGGATATCGGATGCATAGTTTAATTACAGGGACTGTCAAAAGTTTTTCTTTACATTACGCCAATGGGAAAAAAATATTGCAAGTGCATTTTAATGATGTTACAGCCTTCCGAGTGGTCTGAAATTTTAAATATATAATTGTTACAAAATTTTGTCGAGACATTTGAAATTTTATGAAAATCGGTGTATAGTTTAATTACAGAGACAGTCAAAAGTTTTGCGTTACATTACGGGGAATGGGAAAAAATTATTGCAAGTGCATTTTAATGATGTCACAGGTTATGCACTCATGAAGTGAAAAAAAAAATATATATATATATATATATATATTTTCATTCACATTCAGTACAATATGGGGTACAAAAAATAGTTATAAAACTAGTTATAGTACGAACGCACCTCATTTGCCACGTTTGACGAGCAATTTCCAACTTGTCTGTATTTGTCGTTTATTTATTGATTTTTAATATTACCCTTTTCCTCCCACTTTCCCAGAAAAAAAATTAATAATTTTTTATTTTAGTTTTATTATTAATTATATTAATAGTTTTAAATTTCGGTGACTTTAAATATAAAATAAATAAACATGTAAAAGATAAATTTCAGTTTATAACTACTATATGATAAATTGAATATAAAATGTATTATGTATTGAGTTTATTTTAAAGTAAAAAAATGTAATGTATATTAATAATGTTATTAATTTAATAAATTAAGGATACATTAAATAAAAAATATATTTAATAAAATATTAATTTAATTTTTATACTAAAATTCCTAACTTTTTTGGGAATTAATTAATAGCAATTATTAGTAGCAATTATTAATAGCACTTAAAGTTTTTATTCAAAAGTTTTAATTTATAATTTCCAAAAAATAATATAGGAATTTTTTGAAAAATCAGTCAAAAACATAAAGTCTAAGTAATAATTAATTAATTAATTAAACATAATAATAATAATAATAATAATAATAATAATAATAATAATGCAACATTGTACAAATACGTAAAAATACCTTTTAACAGTGTTATGTGATATTATGCAGATTTTAATTTTTTAAGTACAGTTATAATTTACAATTCGCAAAAAGTAAATTATTAATTAATTATAATTAAAGAGCAAAAATAATATTATAAGCTAACTAATAAATGAATAAACAACATGTTTATCTTCAGAACCCTTATCACTTTTATACATCCTAATGAAGTTAATAACGTTATAATAACCGAAAATTAAAAAAATATACATTTGCATTTACCCTATATAAAAACTATTATATAGTTCATGTAATAGTTTTTAAACAAGCAATTGATAAATTAGTTATCTAAACAATTAATAATTAAAATAATTTTGAATTGATAAATACGTTTAATAAAAACAATTCAATTTTTGAATTTTTTTTTACTTAACAATATAACTATGAGTGTTTTCAACTTGTCGTGAAAGTTAAATTCATGCTGTATAAAATTTATTGCAAACTAACGGCAAACAAGTAATCAAAAATACTGCAAACTTACTGCAAAGTAGTAATCTTTCCATATCACACTATAAGTTTAACCCCTTCGAGGAGTCAATAGACATGATCAGGTCTATTGATGCGAAAGCGCCGTCAGAAGGCGCATGCATAGGTTTTATCACCATAAACAAGTTTAGGTAATATTTGTACTTTTCATTTCGAGCATTTTTTGGTATTTAATAAGTATAGCGTTTAGAAAAAACGGTGCCTACCGAATAAAATTTCTGCAATTTCTGCGTATGTGCTGATTCTCATTGTTGTTGAGTCTCTCAACAGAGAGATTTTTTGCTTTCGTGAATTAAAGACAGTCTTGCCATCAGTTTCACAACAAACTACTCATGCAAGTGGGTGATGGTATACCTTGCGGGAGATTTGCTGCGAATTTCTCAATTCAAATTTGTCACGGCAAGATAATATCAGAAAAAATCAAACTTTCTGCTAATGTTCATGCTATCTGGGTTACCTCAAAAATTTCCATGGGGAGCGCGGCGGATCGCATGAACGGCTCATGCGATTGACACTTATGTGAAATCATTATCCAATATCTATTACAGCACAAATTCTTAATTCAATGGCAAGAAATTAAACATGAAAATTGCTGTTTTACACTTAACCACTTGTCCCTAACTTTATTGTAGGCAAATGTTATGTAATATGAAACTTGATTTAACCCATTCGCTGCCAAAACTAAGAATTTTCAAATTTTTTGTTGAAGGTCGTTTGCCAGCACAAATTCAGAAAGATAAATTTCGCTTTACTAATACAGCGAAATTTCTGCCAATAAATGAGGCATTTTTTTTTAATTCTAAAATAGTGGTGACAAAGTAATCAATAAATTAAAGCCACGAGTATACTCGTGAATGACAGCGAATGGGTTAATTAAATTTAACTCTTCAGTATGCGCTCAGATTTTTACATCATAAGTTAATCTTTTTCACTGGTAAATATTAATGTAACTTGAATGTATTATTAGTTGCAGTTATAGAGATTGGCCTTATATTTTTTATCCATGCTTTTTTTTATTTTTTTTTATTAAGAAATTAAATAAGGATATACCTAAATTCTTAAAGTTACTCGAAATACTTCTATCATATATACACAGTCAAGACAAGATTCCAAGGACTGGTAAAAAGCTCCATTTTAGACAGTCTTCCATGTAAAGAAGTGTAATTAATTATACTTCTAAGATACACTACCTCAATAAGATCTATTGTTCGTTTCGCAGGGATTCTGAAACTCTTCCGTTTGAGACAGGATTCCGTTATAGATAGATTCCGCTTTCACAGGTTTCACTATGCTTCACTAAAGAAGGGTGAAAATCCCCTTTTCAGACAGGTTTTCAGCAAATTTAATTGTATCGCAATTCATATTAAGACCATGTAACGCTTACGTTAAAGACAGGATTCTGTTATAGACAATTACTATTTTGACAAGTTTTATTCTATTCATATGATATAAATAAGTATATTTATATAAATACACAAAACTTTTAAAAATGGAACCTGCCTATAACGGAGTCCTGTCTTAAACATAAATGTTCCATAGTGCTACGGAAAAGAATACTATACAAATACACCAAATAACACGGAAACTTGTGTAAAACGGAATTTTTCACCAATATTTACAATTTTATCTTGACAGGTTTTACTATATATATATAACATGAAGGGAAAATTCTGGACCCTCCCCCCCCCCCCCCTTCGAAACGAAATCCTGGCTACGCCACTGCATGTCGTCCCGGTTTTTTTAAGCCATTAAAGATGAAAAATGCCGTGTGGCCACAAAAAAGCGCCGGCTGACTAGAACAAAGAGAGCGCGAGTAGAATAATTCTTCTATCTGGATCTTTATTTAGCATAATCAAATGGGGGAAGCCAGGACATCTACACTTGACATATATATATATATACATGTATAATATTCTTTTGAATGAATAACATATAGATATCAAGAAAAGCCAAATATGTATTCTAAATTTCCAAATTTCTTTATTGTGATATATTTATAAAATTTCTTAATTTAAAATGAAATTTTACGTAAAAGTGATTCACTATACATTATTATTTTGAGATTTTATGTTATTTTTTTTTATTTTTTTTTTGTATTTTCATTTTTATTTTTTATTTGTCATATTAAAACATGTAGGCTGCTTTAATTCTAAGTATATAAGTCAAATAAATAATAAAGAAATATTTGAAATACAGAATTAATTTTAAATACGAAAAGAATATTTTATGACAATAGAAATTTTAAAATTTTGATTTATGTTTATTGTGCTCGTAGTTTTTGAATGTAATAAGCATATAAAAGTCTTAAATATATTAAAAAGGATTTGTAATTGTTGCAAACCACTTCACCGTCGACAGGTATGGGGAAAAAGTGCTTTTATCCCAAAGTTATCTCGGGGCAAACGGTGAAGTGGTTCAAAATTAAAAATATTTTTAAACTTGTCATTCGACACCGGTAGAAATAGCGGTAATATTATTGTTACATGTAAAAAGATTAATGCAAACTTTTAAATAATTTTTCAAAAAATAGTAAATTAAAATAACTATTAAAATAAAATAGAAAGTTCTAGTCTGTTCCGGTGCAAAATTTAAAAAATAATGTGTCTTTATCACAATTCCATGTTAAGAACCCCCTTTTTAAAAAATATGTAAAATGCAATACATTTAAAATTGATGCGCCGTTAAATAATAGGTCAAAAATAAAGATTTGCAAAAATATTTGCAGATTTTTTGATTATTAATCACATAGTGTGCAAATTATATACAATTGAATATGTGCATTTTGGCATGGGCACTTGCATATGAAAATTAAAGCTCGACTTATAAATATTTTTTAAATTGTCTGGACTTTATATTTATGATAGACTAAAATATGAGGAGCTTCTATAAAGAATCCACAGAACTCTCCCTTCCCCCACTCCTGAAAACGATTACTTCTACCATATAAAATTTGCTAGAGGTACTACAATTTGATTGCGAGTTATAAGTGTTTGCGGTTTTCGGGCCCTTATATTCGGTTATACTAAAATTTCAAGGGTTTAGTTAAAAAATCTTATAATGTACCTCCTTTTTTAAAGATTACGTTTACCGTACAAAATATGAGTGTGATTACGATAATTACAGAGAGAGTTATAAATGTTTTAATTTATCAGGACCTTATACTTAAGATACACTAAAATATATAAAAAGTCAACAGAGCCCCCCCCCCCCCTGCCTTATAAAACGATTATGATTATCATAGGAAATTTGTGTGGGCTGCGACAATTTTGATCTGTGTTAGAAGTGTTTGCGTTTTCGAGTCCTTATATTCGAGTTATACGAAAATTTAGGAAGTTCAGTTAAAAAATTTGATAATGTCCCTCCTTTTATAAAGATTACGTTTACCATACAAAATATGAGTGTTTTGCGATAATTATAGATCGAGTTATAAATGTCTTAATTGATCAGACCCTTATACTTATGATACACTAAAATATAGAAAATGTCAATCCCCTCCCCCCCTTGTTTTTTAAAATGATTACCATACGAAATTTGTGTGTGTTTACTAAAATTTTAAGGCCTTTATTTAAAAAACTCTGCAATGTCTCCTATAAAATTGTCACGTATTTCAAGTGCACAAAATTTCAGCTTGCTGGAGAAGGGACCGAAATATCTCGGGACCGAAATGTCTTGGGACCGAATTGTCTCGGGACCGAAATGTCTTGGGACCGAAATGTCTCGGGACCGAAATGTCTTGGGACCGAAATGTCTCGGGACCGAAATGTCTTGGGACCGAATTGTCTCGGGACCGAAATGTCGTGGGACCGAAATGTCTCGGGACCGAATTGTCTCGGGACCGAAATGTCTCGGGACCGAATTGTCTCGGGACCGAATTGTCTCGGGACCGAAATGTCTCGGGACCGAAATGTCTCGGGACCGAAATGTCTTGGGACCGAAATGTCTCGGGACCGAAATGTCTTGGGACCGAATTGTCGCGGGACCGAAATGTCTTGGGACCGAAATGTCTCGGGACCGAATTGTCTCGGGACCGAATTGTCTCGGGACCGAAATGTCTTGGGACCGAAATGTCTCGGGACCGAAATGTCTTGGGACCGAAATGTCTCGGGACCGAAATGTCTTGGGACCGAAACGGCGGGACCGAAATGGCGGGACCGAAGTGTCGGGACCGAAACGTCCTGCTTCCACCACAAAGGGGGTGAAGCAGCAAAAAACGATCTAAATTGCGTTTTTTGTAATTCTGCAGGGGCTAGCAATTTGAAACTAGGCATGGTAGTTACTTATGAGATATAAATTATCTCTAAGAACATTTCCTAAATATTAATTGGAATTAGTTTTAGTTCTTAATCTCATTTCTGTCTATTGCACTTTTATAATGAAGTTTAGTCAAACTGTGGTTTAATTTTTAATTTGAGTTGGAATTGTAGAGAAATATCTTTCACTTGAAATTTAAAATAAATAAATTACATTGAACTAAAAAGCAATTAGATGATATATAACTAAAATAAAAAAGTTCGTTAGGTACCAAATTAAATTTAAAGAAAATTAATTTAATATAATAAATTAATAAATCATATAATATCAAAGAAAAAGAAGATTAACAACTTTTCAAACTAAATACTTGGATGAAATTATTGACATTATAAAAGAAAAAGAAAGTGAAATCAAGTGTCAAGTGTCAAGCATAGATTATGAAACACTTTCCAACACTTCCAGAATATCTTAACAAATCTTCACCGTTTAATAAATTAAAAAAGATACCTAAATAAACATTTTAGAAAACGTATACCACATTTGAATATCAGATTTCAACAATTATCGTCCATAGCCTCAGAAGTACTCCTATTATTTTGTGCTGCTCTGTATATAATCTATAGTTTTCTTCAGATTCTACATAGTATTCTAAAATTTAGTTTAGAAAGAAAACGCGTAGCACAGTTCAAAATTCATCTTCAGCAATTTCTACCAATATACGGAAACTTATTTAAATTCCTTTGTACTCCCCTGTATATTACATATAGCTTTTAAACAATGCCACATATTAAGCTGAAATTTAATTCGGGGAAAAACATGCTTAAAACTTCAGAAATTACTATTCACAGGCTACCATGTATCCCGTTCTTTGAATTTCACTGTATATGATTTTATTTATATGGTACAAACACCGTATACTAAATGTAGTTGAGCTTGAAAATACCTACATCAAATTAAAAAAAAAAACCTTTATGCAATTCGCGGTTATTCTCAGTACTGCTTCGAATTCTTTTGTGTAACCTTGTATACGGTCTATAGAATTCATGTACGCCACGTAGTATGCAAAAATTTAATTAAACTTAAAAACGTATACTGTAGCCGAAAAAGAACTTTCAGAAATCATCGCTAATAGACAACACTTCGGATTGTATCCGAAATATTTTGCGTGTCCCTGTAAATGAACGATAACTGCAATGCACATGATATTCTATTGCAAGCATTTTCTAGTAAACCTCAGTACTACGTAACAATTTTCTCATGTTTAATATAGTATATCATAACTTAAATACTCTGCGAACAGTTTTTCTTCGTGGACCATTATAAAAACGAACTCTTTTGTATGACCTTGTAAATGAATGATAAATGTTTTGCACCCAATATTCTACAGAAAGCATGTGTTAGTGCACCTCAGAAATTCATATCAATTTCATCTTTCAATCTTTGTAATAGAATATGAAAATACGCTGCAAACGATTTTTCTTCATAGACTATAACGAAATAATTTTGAGTTCTCCTGTACGCATATTCTAAGTTCTACACAAAACATATTCTATGGTAACCATCTGCTAGTGCACCTGAATAATGTATATAAATTTCATTATGTTTAAAACATTGTAACAGCATTAAAATACACCGCAAATGATTTTTCGCCCTAGGCCATAATCTAACGGAATACTTTGTAGTGACCCTATAAATCAACTATGAATGGTACACATTTCCTTTTCAATACCGAACTTGCCATGGCGAACCTCAATAACGTATTCAATTGTCATGTTTTGTGTTCCCATTTATTATGTCTAGATGGTAGAAACAAAAGTTCCCTCCAGAATTCATTAGAAATAAGTATCAAAATATTCTGTTCTACCTTGATCTATCATGTGACGTCTTGTAAACAAGTGATATGATTTATTTGTGAATTGTTAATTAAATGTTTATCGTCTAAATGCTACCTTTTCATTTTAGAATATCGTTAATTATAATTAGTTACTAAAAATAGTATATTAATTACATGACAATCCGAGTATAGTTACACGAGTTAGAGCATGGACAGACGGGCAGACAGACGCACAGGCAAACTCAATCATAAACACTTTTCGACTATGTTGAGGAGTGTTAAAAAGCACGTTTGATCCCGCCTAATTTTCAGAGAAACGTTCGTTCTATATAAATTAGGGCTCCAATACTTAGAAAAATAAAATGTTTTCCTTTTAGGAAACTGCACTTATTTTCAACTGATTGTTTTTTGAAACGTGAAAAATAATATTTTTAGAATAATTGCATTATATTGAGGTTTTTTTCATTTTAACTGACATGTGTTTAAGTTAGAAAATTTTTATTTTATTAGCAACAGATATTTTTCCTAATAGCTAGAAAAATTGCATTGGATTTGTGACAAAATCGCCTCTATTAAAATTTGTGTCCTTTCTTTCCAGTGGCTATGATAACGACCACCATATGATGGGGTGCAAATCCCCAAGTTTGCTGAAGAAATCTTGAGTTAATGGCATGACAAACCTCCGCTAGGAATTTTCTATAACTCTCATCGGTGGTGACTTTTTTCAAATATCCCAGTAGTATTTAGTGGGAATTAATCCAATGTTTTAAAAGATTATTTCGACAGGGAAAATTCTGTGGACCGCTCCTCGAACTAGGTGGTAGCCAATGGACATTGCGCACGCGACCTGTGGTCGAGTCTAAAATTCGTCTGCTGGTGGTATTTACTTTTGAATATTAGTACACCGCTCTATGGAGTATGTGTCATAAAACTTTATTTGTTAAAAATGCCGCAAAAGAATCCATTGTTGTGGCAGTAGATACATTATACATATACAGTGTGTCCAATCTTAACGATGTCCAATGGTTAATTCCTAAACCGTTAGTCATACACATATAATTCCAATTACAAAGATATTTTAAATGGGGTAAAGGAATATTTAAAAAGCAATTTGGGTCAATAAAAACATTTCTTAGGTAGTACAATATATTTCCATACGAATGTCAGGTAAGAAAGCAGATATATTCAGCTGTCTCACAGAAAATCTCCTTACTTAGAAACAGTTAGAATGTCTGGTACAAGTACCAAAGATTCCAAGAAAAAGAAAATACCCATGTCTTCGACCACTACTGAGACATTATGGCAGTTGGAATTTAGTATGTTATGACATGAATTTAGTGCTATTTAATAAATTCTAAAACGCATGACATTTTTAATAATATTATTAAATTAAAATAACTAAACATTGTTTAACGCCTGATATACAAAATTTAAAAGTTAGAAATATACTACAATTCAGTAAACATACAAGTAAAAATTGCATAAATACATATTAGTCCAGGCAATAGAGACCGTATAGGGACTCTACCTAGCAAAATTATAGGTAGTACTAGAAATCGGCTTTCTAGATGTTTTTTAGGTCGCTGAATCCGAATTTGTAACTTCCCACCAAAATTTCTCCCGGCAACCCCCCCCCCCCCCAAATTTTGGTAAAGAGCCCCCCAAAAAAGGTTTTTATAAAAAAATTCCATTTTTTATTGTTTTAGGGGAAAAGTAGCTAGAAATTCAGAAAGTAGACAAAATTTGCAACAAAGTAGATATATGACATTATGACTTAGGAAGAAGGGGAATGGGGGATCTGCCTCGGAACATGCGCCGCAGTGCTGCGTGGGCTAAGTTATCCAATACCTCATAACCACTCACACGTTTACATTAGCCCTCCTATCTTCCCTCCGAACTTTCTCTATAAGGTTTACTTTAAGATATTTGGGTCGCCGAATCCGAATTTTTAACTTACCCCCAAAATTTTCCCCCTGAACCCCCCCCCCCCAAATAGTTGTTTTGAATTTAAATTTCTTATTGTTTTAGGGGGAAAGCATTACAAAATTCAGAAACTAGACAAAATTTGCAACAAATAGGATAGATGATATTATGACGTAGGATAAACGGGGAGAGAGGGGACTGCCTCGGAACATTCCCCGTGCGCTTTTCTCAAAAACCAAATTTTTTCAAAAAATCAATTTTTTGGGAGGTTACCGGGTGAAATTTTGGTGGGAAGTTACAAATTCGGATTCAGCGACCCAAAAAACATCTAGAAAGCCGATTTCCAGTACTACCATTAATTTTTCCAGATAAAATCCCCTATTGCCTGGACTTCATCATTTAGTGCACGTAGCGCCGCAGTGCATGTTCTGAGACAGCCCTCACCCTCCCCGTTCATCCTAATTCATAATGTCATATATCCTATTTGTTGCAAATTTTGTCTAGTTTCTGAATTTCGTAATGCTTTGCCCCTAAAACAATAAGAAGTTTAAGTTAAAAACAACTATTTGGGGGGGGGGTTCAGGGGGGGAGAATTTTGGGGGTAAGTTAAAAATTCGGATTCAGCGACCCAAAAATCTTAAAGTAAAACTTATAGAGAAAGTTCGGAGGGGAGATGAGAGGGCGCATGTAAACGTGTGAGTGGTTAAGTGGAATTGCGCAACTTAGTTTACGCAGCACCGCGCGCATGTTCCGAGGCAGATCCCCCTTCCCCTTCATCCTAAGTCATAATGTCATATATCTAATTTGTTGGAAATTTTGTCTACTTTCTGAATTTCTAGATACTTTTTCTCTAAAACAATAAAAAATTGATTTTTTTAATAAAAACCTTTTTGGTAGGGCTTTTTACCAAAATTTGGGGAGGTTGCCGGGGGAAATTTTGGTGGGAAGTTACAAATTCGGATTCAGCGACCCAAAGAACATCTAGAAAGCCGATTTTCAGTACTACCATTAATTTTGATAGGTAAAATTATCTATTACCTGGACTATATGCAATTAAAAACGCACACGTTTTGGGTTAAGTTTTAGCCCCTCATCAGTGCAATAACATTCAAATGACCAAAAACTATATGTCATGTTTACAGTTAATAATTACTAACAGTTAAAATCAAATTATAAAGAACCATATCAAAGCAACGCTGTGTATTCAGGTGGGACTGCAAAGGATTCATTAATCGGCGAAATTTTCTTACGAGTGAACACACCCTCAAGAAAACTCTACTTTTAACGTTTACTGGATGTGATGTCATATTTGCAAAATCTTTATAATAATAACGTTAAAAGTAGGGTTTTTCTTGAAAGTGTGTTCACAGGTAATCGAATTTCGCCGATTAATGAATCCTGTGCAGTTCCACCTCAATATACAACATTTCTTTGATATGGTTCTTTATAATTTCTTTGATTTTAACTGTAAGTAATTATTAACTGTAAACGTGATATATAGTTTTCTGGTCATTTGAATGTTATTGCACTGAGAAAGGGCTAAAACTTAGCCCGAAACGTTTGCGTTTTTAATTGTATATGTATTTATGTGATTTTTACTTGTATGTCTGATGAATTGTAATATATTTCTAATTTTTAAATATTATTACAGTTTCACTTATGTATTCTTATAATTTAATAGCACGCATTTATTATCACCAATTTCAAAATTATGCTTGAATAAAGAGTATGTACTCGCACCAAAAATAAAATAATAAATGTACAATATATTAGATAGGTATTTAATATTTTTAATGCAAGAAGGTTATTTTGTATTTTGTATTACTTATTACTGTATGTTATTTTGTATTATTATTTTGTATTACTTACATCACCTAAAAATTTAAAATTTTATACTTTAAAAAATATATCTTCTCAATAAATGAATAAACTGGAGTAAAATATAAATTTTAAAAAAATGTAAGGATCACAACAAATACCGTAACACTAAAATAACATTTTGAGACATTTTATTTCTACAGATTTCCAGAAATAAAAATGTATAAAAGTGATTTCCAGGATTTTCTTCTCTTCGTTTTCCGTTACGAAATTCCTGTCAAAGCAGTTACAGGGAAATCTCCAACTTGGCATTCACGCTGCAGTTAATCCTTTCTAAAGTTTTGTTGTAGTTGAATCGTAGGGTATTGCACCATAAAACGAAGAATTTAGTACCCCAAATTCCCCGAATTTCAAGGTGCCCTGCCCACACAGTTCTACAAAATACATTTAGGAACTCAAGCTGGAAGAAAAGTTTGGCAAGATTTAATGCTACAGGAAATGGGTGTAACTCATGTTGTCACTACAGATTGCATTAGGACGTTGTAAAGGTGTTCCCTCAAGGGCAGATTTAAAGATGTTTGGCTGCGACTGAAAAATTAGGTAACGGAATGACAGCATACAAGAATTGTTAATAATCGTATGTATACACTTACAAGTAGCAAAGCAAACTGAAGCAGTGGCGTTGCAATTACAACATTATGGCAGGAGTTCAAATAGTCACTCGCTTACAAATAAATGGGACAAATAGGATTATATCTAATTAATAAAATATTTATCAGAATAATTAATATCACGAGTAGTAGTTTTTCTATCTGCGCGAAAATGTGTCCATGCTGGGACTCGAACCCAAAACTTTCGATTTTAATTGCCAATGCTCTTCCGATTGAGCTATCTGGACGACATCCCAGTCAATAGAATATTCGCCTAAAAAGCTATTTGGTCAAGACATCTGGTCTGCTATTTGAAAAAGCTCTACAAAAAAAACCAGGTAATTCAAGAATAGCTAGTAATTAAAAAATAATAGCTATGAAAAATCATTATTTTAACTATTTTAGATAGAAAATATCTAATACTGAATTTCTAAAGAGTTTGTTACAAAAATAATGAGACAATAGGGGCTTTAGGGGGTCATAACCCCCCTGAATAACAAAGGTCTTAAATAAATAAGCAGTCATCGAGTATGAGTAGATGTAATCATATTCATACTTCTTGTTGCAGTTCGCAAAAGTTCAAACTACTGAAACTGTTTAATAAAACCAACATGAAAAAATAAAACTGGTAATTAAGAGTTTCAAATACTGCATAAAATGAGTTCCAAAAAAGAATTTAAAATGATGTATCAGTCATAGATAATGAAACACTTTCCACACTTCTTATTGCAGTTCGCAAAAGTTCAAACTACTGGAACTGATTAATACAACCAACATGAAAGAAATGAAGCTGAGAATTGTCAGTTTCAAATATTACATAAAATGAGTTCGAAACAAGAACGAAAAATCATGCATCAGTCAAGTCATAGAATGAAACCCTTTCCAACATTAACAGAATATTATTAAAAAATTTCATTTTTTCATAGAATGAAATGAGATATTTATGTAAGAAGTTTAAATAAAATGCGTCTTAAACGATTTTTCCTCAAAGACAATAATGTAACGGAACTCTTTTATGTATCTCTGTAAATCAACTATAATTGCAACACACTTCATTTTCAATAGTAAACATTCTATAGTTAATTTCATTAACATATGAAATTTATGTGTCAATCCGAGTATATTTACGCGAGTTAGAGTACGACCAGACAGGCAGACACACAGGATTCATAAATACTTTTCAAGTATGTTAGAAAGCGTTAATAAAAATTCAATTTTCAGAACTGACATTGAGGTCCTTGTTCTTCAGATTTACAGAATTACAAGAATATTTATGCTTTTTTATTTATAAATTATTTTTTCAGAGATGAATTGTCAAATATTGAGGATAGAAGATATTAACTTAAACATCTTAATAATCATCTTAATAACCTCATACGATGTCATTTGAACGGGGAAGCTTTAGAACAATGAGCGCCTCACTTTTAATCCCCTGAATTGAAAGCAAATTTTAAAGTATTTCCGTTGAATTAGAAAGAAATATTGAAGTATATTATGAATAATTTGAATACGTTTTCTATTATTATTGTACTATAAAACCATTATTTTATCAGTTTACGTAAAATATTCAAAATGTAGCAAAAATATTTCAATCAGTTATAAAAAGCATCTTTAAGCTTACTACGTTTACTAAATGAAAACAACTTATTTTAGATAGTTTTATTCCTGAACAAAAGAGAGATAGAGAATATAAAAAGAGAGATTCGATGCATTAAAATAATCCACAATTCAGTGACGTCCCGTTAATTGAAGTAGGTGAAGAGCTTCTTCATTTAATATTTTATTGAAAATATATTGCTTCCAGATTCTGTTTCTACCTTTTATAAAATGTCAATTTTCGAATTATTATTTGCACACAATGTTTAATAAATATCCGTTGACAAAGCGGTTGGTAGCGCAATAAAAATAAAGCTAATAATAATAATAATAATAATAATAAGGCAAACCAGATGGAACTTCTCCAAAATTTCACCAGTTTTGACCGATTCCCATCGAAACGTGAAACCCCCATCGAAACCATGTTTTCTAAAAGTTCTAGGGGGACTAAGTCTAAACCAAACCGAGTGAGAAATACACTAGAGCTGTCCGCTGTCGTGGCTCCACACAATTAGATGTGAGTTGATACTCAAGTAAGACATGATTTCTAATGGTTTTCATTTATTTTTTTGGCATAAACTATAAATAAGATATTTACATAGCAGCCAACTGTTACACTTTTTGTTACCACTAAAAGTTCGTAGAATTTTTTCCGTATTTAATGGCTGAATTCCGGCGATAAAGTAATGCAAATATTACATTAAAATTTATTGCTAAGAAGTTGGTATCTATGTATTTATTGTCGTATGTACGTTAAAAATTAGAAAGTTTAGTATACATTCTACTAATGGCATTGTCTTGAATTTATTATAAACACTGTTTAATTGCTGAAAAGATGAAGATAAACAACGATGAACTTAGTCATGAAAGAATAGAACCGTTAACAGTAATAATAAAAACTAGTATGTTGTGGCCATCACAAAACTTTCTTCTATAAAAATCACGTTAATTAAATCATTTAAATAGTATAAGAAATTACATCAATTTAGCACTAATTCATATCAAAGTATATCTGAATTTGAAGTTTGACGAAAATTCCTGCATTAGTCCTTGAGATAGAGCTATAGCAGAAATACTGAAAAATATAGCATAGCAGCGCCACCTGTTGAGTGATTTACACCAAAACATAAACAGCACTAATTGATATCAAGGTATACCTGAATCTGAAGTTTGGTGAAAATTCGTGCATTAGTTATTGAGATAGAGCTATGGTGGGAATTCTAAAAAGTGCAGCATAGCAGCGCCACCTGTTGAGCAATTTTCAACAAAACATAAACAGCACTAATTCATATCAAGGTATACCTGAATCTGAAGTTTGTTGAAAATCCAAGCATTAGCTCTTGAGATAGAGCTATTGCGGAAATTACAAAAAAAATGCAGCATAGCAGTGCCACCTGTTGAGCAATTTACACCAAAATGTATAAAACATTAATTCATGTCAAGGACTAACTGAATCTAAAGTTTGATGAAAATCCATGCATTAGTTCTGGAGATTGAGCTATTGTGGAAATCGTAAAAAACGCTGTCTAGCAGCGCCAGCTGTTGAGCTATTTACACCAAAAACTAAACAGCACTAATTCATATCCAAGTATACTTGAATCTGAATTTTGTTGAAAATCCAAGCATTAGTTCTTGAGATAGAGCCATTGCAAAAATTAAAAAAATGCAGCATAGCAGCGCCACCTGTTGAGCGATTCACACCAAAAACTAATCAGCACTAATTTATATCAGGGACTGACTTAATATAAATTTTTATTAAATTCCGTGCATTAGTTCTTGAGATAGAGCGCTCACAAAATTTGTGTCACATACAGACAGACTGACAGACTCGCAGACAGACATTTTGTAAAAACACATTTTGCAGAATCTCTGACCCCTAAAACGTGTAAATCCGTCGAAAACCTAAAGTCGAAAATTTTCACTAATCCAATACTTTCTTCTTGTAAAGATAGAAGAAAGTAAAAATGGAAATAGAAGAAGAACAATAAATCTCATAACGTTAATTTTAAAATCTCAATGCTATAATTATTTTTCCTAATGTTAATTTTCGAAATACATCACACAAAGGACTTATGTGAGAGGTTCATAGAAATAGAGATTTTATACAAATGTTTACAAATTGGTTTAGATCGTTTTAATATGTTCTTCTATATTCAAACGTGTCAGTGCAAAGAAAAAATAAATAACATAAAAAAAAAAAAAAAAAAAAACGTAATTTAACAAATTACAACGACCATTTAGAAAATGATTTTTTCAAAGACTAAAATTTAAGACATAAAAAATCGCACGGAGTTGATCATACATTACGTACGCCATGAATTAAACATTAATAGTGTTATTACTCGTAAAAATTGCAAGCGACAAAAATCGCCTGCGACTCGTACAAATCCACCTGAAACTGACGTATTATCCAAACTGAAACTTACGTATTATCCAAACTGAAACTTACGTATTATCCAAGCATTTCATTAGCTGTTCGGGAAAAAGCTTTTCCAGCGTCAGATTTCCAAGAAATCTGAGAACCCATTTAAATGAAATTTCATTCTTAAACTTCTAAACATCCCACAATATTACTTTTTACACCGTCGTATAGAGAAAAAAATGTACTTTTAAAGGCAATTTGTTTGAAAGCTGTATCTCAATTTGTTTCTGAGTTATTATTTTTTTTTTGTACTTTTTATTACTTTTTTGTTATAGTGGCAACAAAAGTATCCATCTCTGTTGAAAGTAAAGGGAAATACAGATTACTGTATAGACCAATCAGAAAATGAATAAAATGTCGATTCAACCAATAAAAAGCTTCAGATATGCTTTTAATTTCCTATCCAGACGAGGACAATAACCATTTTTCCAAATAATAAAATAAAATAATAATAAAAAAAGCAATTTAACAAATTACAACGACCATTTGGAAAATGATTTTTCAAAGACTAAAATTTAAGACATAAAAAATCGCACGGAGTTGATCGCACATTACGTACGCCATGAATTAAACATTAATAGTGTTATTACACGTAAAAATTGCAAGCGACAAAAATCGCCTGCGACCTGTCAGATTTCTTAAAACTTACATATTATCCACCTGAAACTTACGTATTATCCAAGCATTTCATTGGCTGTTCGGGAAAAGGCTTTTCCATCGTCAGATTTCTTGGAAATCTGACGACCAATTTAAAATAAAATTTCATTCTTAAACTTCTAAACATCCTACAATATTACTTTTCACACCGTCGTATAGAGAAACAAATGTACTTTTAAATGCAATTTGTTTGAAAGCTGTATCTCAATTTGTTTCTGAGTTATTAATTTTTATTTTTTTGTAGTTTTTATTACTTTTTTGTTATAGTGGCAACAGAAGTATCCATCTCTGTTGAAAGTAAAGGGAAATACAGATTACTGTATAGACCCATCAGAAAACGAATAAAATGAGGATTAAACCAATAAAAAGCTTCAGATATGCTTTTGATTTCCTACCCTGACGAGGACAATAACCATTTTTTCAAATGGTTAATAAAAAAATGAAAAATAAAAAAAACTTTTTTCAGAAATGCTATATTGCACGAAAGACTTTAATTGGCAAATATTTTAATCATGAAAGCTATTTTAATGGCACTGATGAACAATAATTATTTTATCACCGCATAATCCACATTTTTATTTATTTATAAGATGGAAGAATCGATAACTTGAGATATATTAATTTATTAAGAAATTTTTTTATACAGATATCTTTATTAATTATTCTTTTCTGACAACTTACATATCTGTAAACATTTATTTATTGTTATTTCGTTTACATATTTTTAAAAGTAATTACTCTAGCATTAGTCTAAGAATGGATGTTAAACGTGGAAATACTTCACATGCGATCTAAGCTACTTTTTTTACAAACACCTTTTAATTCTTCAAACTTTTTCCTAGTGATGTTGTTGCTCTGCACCTGCTTTTCCTACCACGGAACCGCTGCCGCTACATCTATGGAAAGTTCTGAAAAATTACATTCTATATTTGTTTAAATAAATAAACTTTCAACAACAGCAAAATCTTCTGAAATTTATATAAAAGCAATTCCGTATTAGCATTTTATTTATATTCAATTTGAGGGGTTTACTAAGTTCAAATATTAGGAGAAGCTTCCTGTAACATTTTTGAAATAATAACATATACTTTATTTTTTTTTAAGAAAATTTATTTTAAAATGGAAAAATCCAATTTTTAGGTTTATTTTATAATCTAGAGTTAAATAATTATATTTAAAAAAACCATTTTAAAAAGGGCTTTTCGTTTTTCGTGTATTCTTATTGTTTCATGTATAAATTCGAAGGAGGGAATTCCAAACCTGAAGCAAGTTTTTCAAAATACATGTTCTGATAATCATATTAATCAAAATTCATGTTCTGGAAAATCTATCATTGTCACAGGAATAAAAGAAGCACTATATGACTTCTTATTTGATCAAAGCTAATAATTTACAAACCGTAGTCGAATACATTATGGAAAAATAACTTTTTTCTAAGTACAGTAAAACCTCCATAACGGACACTCTCGTACAACAGACACCCCTATTTAGCAAACACTTTTTTAATCCCCAACGCATGTTATATGTAAGTTTTATCTCTTAATATCAGATCCACCAGTGATCGAGAGGTTCTCCTCTCAAAGCTGGTAGACGGGAGGTGTTGGGTTCGAAACCAATTGCGCCCGTCGGCTTAATCGTTTGGAGTTTTCCGTAGTTTTCTTCGAACCTTGGGCTTCCTCGGGTAAATACGGGTTAGGTTCCCTTAGAAGGACCCCCATAGAGGACACCCTCCCCTTCGGGCCCATATCCCTCGTGTAGATAATTTGCCGTCATAAACAGCACACACACACTTAATAGCAGACACCCCCGAAAAGTGGAAAAATTCCAGGCTCTCGAGGTGTTCCTTATGTAAAAGTTTTATTGTATTTCATTATCTTTTTATAAGAAGAGGTTATTTTAGAAAATGAATTCCCAATTATATCCCCCGTAGAGAAAATCTATAATTTAAAAAATAAGATGGAGCTTAAAATGCCTACCAACAGAATCTGGTATAGTAACTCGGTAAAATTGTTTATCCTTACCTCTGAGTAAACAAAGATGGAAATAAACTACTTTTTCGAATTTTGAAAAAAAGGTCCTTAATTTCTTCCCTCTTCTTAAATTTTTAGTTTATACTTTATCTAACGTGGGAACGAATTGGAAAAAAGGCAAATAACTTTCACAACAAAATTCATTTTCGTCAAAATATGTTATAACAACCAAATTTGGTGCTCTTTAAATTGTTGTTTTCCCTCTTGTGATGTTTTAATGGCTCCATGAGGGGCGATCTCGTCCAAGAAAAATTATGAAGTTATCAGCTTTAGCAGAGGTGAATGATTGATTGTAGGAACTTCCTCGGTATTTTTTGGACTTATCACATTTGATTGACGAATTTATTATGGGATTTTAGTAGAATGAAATCAGAAATCTTGAAGGTAGTGAATTTTGGGGCTACTAAAGGTTTATGACATTAATCAAAGTAAACTAAAAGAATTATTGGTAAACCTATTTTGTGCCTATAGCTTCGTGAAAGATTAACTAAGTTATTTTTGCTGCTATTAAATATTTCCCAGAATTAGGGATAATAATTCATGTTTGAAACTTGTATAATAAATTTATATCACTAATAAACATTTTAGTACGATGTCAAATACTTTTTTATTATTAATGAGATTTTATTGAAATTTATTAACTCAGCCCTTTATTATTTCGCTCATCGGAGTAAAGTTCTCTTTTCCCCCGAGTCATCTTAAAAGAAGACAATAAATATGCTCTAATACTATCTGTGCTTTTTAAATACAGTAAAATCTGTCTAAGGCGGAATCGATCGGTACCGAGAAAATTTTCCGTCGTAGACAATATTCCGCCTTGTACAAATCAGCATAAAAAAAAAAGACTGTCGCGTATTTTTTACGTTTATAACCTTCAGAACCGTACTTAAAGTGAAATACACTGTTTATCAAAAATTAAGGAAAAGTCACAAAATGCTAATTTTTAAATACTCGAATTCTCAAAAGGAAGTAATATAATTTGAATAATTACTATCTCTGCAGAACAGCTAGTCCATATAACATCTCATTCAGGTCACACATGGTCACAAGAGTCACAGTCACTACGGCGAGACAAAAAATAGGAAATTCCATACGTCTATTTTATGAGTCTCAAATGACTACTATATGTGACTCCACTGACAGGTCACTGTGACTGCTGCTTTGTGACGAGTCACCAGGTGACTTTGTAATGTCGTTTCATTGAGACTCTCGTGTGACTCTCATCTGGAGATTCAATTTCAAAGTCATTGTGCACGTTGCATTATGATAAATCACCAAATAATGTCACATTAAAGTCACATGGTGACTTTCTGTGACATGACTTTGTCAAATGATAACAGAGACCCTACTGTAAAGTCACTCTGTGAAAAGTGGTGAAAAGTCACCATGTGACTTTAATTTGACATTATTTGGTGATTTATCATAATGCAACGTTCACAATGACTTTGAAATTGAGTCTCCAGATGAGAGTCACACGAGAGTCTCAATGAAATGACATTGTAATGTCACCTGGTGACTCGCCACAACGCAGCAGTCACAGTGACCTGTCAGTGGAGTCACATATAGTAGTCATTTGAGACTCATAAAAGAGACGTATGGAATTTCTTATTTTTTGTTTCGCCGTAGTGACTGTGACTCTTGTGACCATATGTGACCTGAATGAGATGTTATATGGACTAGCTGTTCTGCAGGAATAGTAATTATTCGAATTATATTACTTCCTTTTGAGTATTCCCGTATTTAAAAATTGGCTTTTGTGACTTTTCCTTAATTTTTGATAACCAGTGTATTTAGTATAAATATTTTTGGAGTTCGAATCCCAGCAAAACTATTGCTTCCCAACAAACAATTGGTCTATTATTTTCACACCACAATAATGCATACATATTTTTATTTGTGACAAAAAAAAAAAAAAAAAAAAAAAAAAAAAAAAACATGCTTTTGCACATTTATTTATTTATTTACTTTTCTACAAAGAAGGTTTTATGTATGAAAATTTGGATTTTATGAATTTAATGAAAAATTTAAAAGACAAAAATGTACACATTTTTATTTGTTCAATAGACATTTTCTTTTTATTTTCATTTGTTTACAGTTTTTTGCACAAATAAACTCATATTTTTCTCAGACAAATTGATTAAAATGTGTTACATATAATTAAAATGTACTATTCTAAATTAATGTTTTTCAATTATCCTAATAATTAAAAAAATATATGATTTTTTAAAATTTGCTTTTTAAATTTTAAATGTATGACTTTTATTTTACCTCGTAGTCTTGTATTTACAGTTAGAATAACGGACTGTATTTATTATTATTTTTTTAATTATAAAATAATGGAAAGAATAAAAATGCATACTTTAAATGTATGGTAAATATATATATATATATATATATATATATATATTTGTGTTAAAAATTGTAGGAGAAAATGTTGTAGGCTAAACAAATGGAAACTGTGTATTTTCTTTTGCTTTTTATTAAATCCGCAAAAATGCAAAATTTCTTAAAAACTCTTTCTCTGTAAACAAACAGATCGGTAAAAATATGTTTTTATTATATTTGTATTTTATATGTATTTGATCTAGAAACCAGTTTTAAACTTTCATGTACCGAATGATTTTTATTTTTTAAATATCCTTTCTTTCCGTCTTATGCAAAAAATTGTTTTTGGCGGGACCTTAAAATCCTTTCCGTTTCCGCGTTAGGCAGATTCCGGCTTATGGAGCACATATTAATGTTATTTTCAATGGATTCGCCGGGACCTCAAAATATTTCCGCGATAGACAGATTTCCGGCTTACACAGAGTCCGCCTTAGACAGATTTTACTGTATCTACAAGAAAAACAATAAATAAGTATAATACTTCATTGTACATTTTCTTATGAAAATTGTAATATTTATATAAACTTACTTTTGGAGACAGATATAAGAAGTCGTAAGCCTTTCTTAATTTTCTCAATGGCCACGGTTACATCGAGCATTGAGATACATCATACCTTTCTTGTCTTCGAAGAAGCTCGATATAAACAGGGGCTTCTACACTGGCAAGACCAAAAGCTTCAAGAACATTGAATTTCACGATTTTAAGATCAGGGCAAAGTGTAGAAAAGTTTAATGTTGTGCAGTATGGTAAAAGTGTTTTTTAAATCTTTAAATTTAAAGAGAGATCATCACCTTTTCATAAACATATAAATTCATAAACTTTCTTTTACTTAAGTAAGGTGTCACACAAAATGCATACATAAACAAATAAACAACTTGGCATGTTTCGGTTTCATTACAGATAAAAACAATTATCACAAAAATTCATCATCCATCCTAGTGCAGTATATTTTGTGTTTAAACGACTTCATAATAGCAGAAAGTTAGTGGCGTTCAAACCGATTTCATTATTATAATATAATAATAGGTAATTAAATATCATAAATGGAGAGAAAGGTCAACATTGCATCGCTATGTTCTTAGCAATAATTTTAAATGTACAACATTTTTCAATCAATCAGAGTTCTGTTAAGCAACTATTACAATAATGTATTTTTTTTTTATTTACTGTTCTTAAGAGACAAATCACAACTTACAAAAATAAATTTGCGTAGGCACTTACTTCTTAAGTCTGGAGACAAATTTAGAATGTAAACAATGAGTATCGCCAAAGATACATTTTTTTTTCTTTTCTTGATTACTCATTTGATGGCACTTAACATAAAAGCTAACTCACTCTCTCAGGGCGATGTTTCAAACAAAGGCTTAGGCCTTAGACAGTCACACAAAATAATCATTTTCGCAACCTTGTAAAAGCCGGTGGTTGAAAGAAATTTTGCTTCTGTGCCTCTGTATGTAATCCATTATCATGTACGGGTTAATACAGATAAAAACAATTTGCTATGCTCTGCCAGTTGGCTTATCATTAAGGTGCTTTATTTACTTATGCTTCCACAAGAAGGATCTTTGTCCTGCAAAAAATAAATTAGTATAATTTTAGAAGAAAAAAATAACAAGGTGATCTGATTTTAGGATTAAGGACAAAAGAACATGTTGTCCCTTTGAACTGTAGCTTGAAAAATACTAATATTATTAAACTTTTATGGAAAGTACAGTACAAACCCGATTTAACGATTTCATCAATTTAACGATAAGAGTTTAATGATCCCGATTCACCTATATTTATTTCTGTTGAATGATTCTCATTTAAACAATAGTTTTCATCTTTTTAACAATAATTTACACAAATTTCAAGTAACACCTTTTCTAATAATTAAGGACTTTACGTTTTAAAATCGAATACTAAACAATATAGAGATTGCTATCCAATATATATTTTATTCATAAATTTAAAAATGATTTAAAAATAAAAACACATGAATAAAATAAAACTCAACATTTCGGTTTAATCTTCAAAACCATCGTCAGGAGTAAAATTTTCTAAAAACACAAATTGGCAGGAAACAATCTACATGTTACATCGTCAAAAATTATGTTCAAACTGGAAGAAGCAACGTAAACTTCAAATATCCTTAAAAAAAACTCCAATGGTGCCACCTGTTATTCAAAATAAACAAAAGTAGATAGGGCTGGAAAAACATGGAAACATCACAGTCCTTTCAAAATGCTAACCCAGATTTCTTGAATAAGCAGTGAAACATTATCGTTATATATTTCCAAGATTCCATATGTTTTAATCCTATTTGAAAGCTTAAACAAGATTTTCAAGAAATACAGCATTCAACTGGTGGCATCTAATTGAATGGCTTTACTTAATTTAATGAGTAAGTAAGAAAATTGATTCAGTTCAATATACATTTTTCTCTGGAGTTTACGAAATCCCCTTTAAGTTTACAGGCAGGTCAATTTCCTCATATATTGGTATGACTAAACGTCGATTTTTTTTAAGTTTAAAAGAACATAAAAATTATTTGAAGTTTAATAGATTTCCCACAGCACTGTCAAGGAATTTCCTTAAGGGACGTATTTGATTTATGGACTTCGACAAAGCTAAGATTATTTCGAAACAAGATATTCCGTATAAAGCAGTTATTCGTGAATCTGTGGAAATTCGTTTAAGGAACCTGGAAATATATAGTGTTTCATTTCTCATTCTGGAAATCTGGGTCAGCATTTTGAAAGGACTGAAGCTTCCATTTTTTTCCAGCCTTCGCTTCTTTTATTTATTTTTTATGACAGCTATGGTGCCAGAGTTGTCTTTAAAGGATTTTTGAAGTTTCCATTGCTTCTTCCAGATTGAATGTTATTTTTGACAATGCAGCATGTAGATTGCTTCCTACCTATTTGTTTTTTTCTTCTGTTTTTGTTTTTTTTTTTTTTTTAGAAAATTTTACTCCTGAAGATGGTTTTGAAGATTAAGCCGGAACGTTGAGTTTTATTTTATACATGTGTCTTTCTTTTTACATCATCTTTAAATTTATGAATAAAATATACCCTGGATAGCAACCTCTATTTTGTTTAGTACACCTTTTCTTGTTACAAGAATTGTTAACTTCTTCTTTCTGTAGTAAATGATAATAATTTTATATTTTACTTAGAAAAACCATAATTTTTTTACCTCGAATTTTGACCTTGAATTATGCTTTTTAGCCACTCGCTCCTGCCCCTCCTCTCTCTAAACACACAAGCACTAATATAGGGGGGGGGGGGGGATGTACTATGTGTCATTTTACTGAAAATATTTTTAGCCCATTCAATATGTTTTAAAAGTTGTCGCTACTGAATACAGAAGAGTCCCGCTTAACCGAGTTTCCGCAACAACCGAGTTATTTTCTTCTAATGGACTGATGGATTCCATTATTATAAAACAGCCATTGTAAATGAAGTATTAGGTGAAGATGAAAGAGCAGCCGTAAAAAGTTAGAACTCTGATTTTCTAGTCAGAATAGGGGAAAAAATGGCAATTTTTTTTCCATTTTAAATGAAGTGCTAGGTGAAGATGAAAGAGCAGTCGTAAAAAGTTAGACCTCTGATTTTCTGGTCAGAATCGGGGAAGAAATGGCCATAATTTTTTTTTTTTTGGGGGGGGGGGGGGGGGAATTAAGGCCATTTTTTTCTGCATTCTGGCCAGAAAATCAGAGTTAAAACTTTTTACGACTGCTATTTCATCTTCACCTAACACATCATTTATAATGGCTGTTTCATAATAATGGAATCCACCAGTCCATTAGAAGAAAATGATCCATTCCAAAGATATAAGTTTGATTTAAAAAAACTATTTAATATTTTGAGCAGAAAGAACAGGCTACACCAGCAATTTTCATTACACTAATAGAATCACATAGCTGCCAATTTCTACGGTTTTGTTACCTCTAAAATTTAATACAAATATTTGCCATATTTAATCGTTGACAATTGTTAGATTTCGGCAATTGAATTAGGCAAAATTTACTGGTAAGTTTTAGTGGTAAGAAAAATCTTAGAAATTGGTAGCTATGTAGTAGCGCAATACTGCATCAAAATTGACATTCAAACAAAAAACTATCAAGGCCTTTTTCAAATAAACAATTTCATTCCCCGTTTTCTTAAAAATAATGGAAATGTACATCAAACAAATGTTACTAGTACCATAAAAATGAATGAATTAACTGAAAATGTATATTCCATCCTCTTAATTGCAGTGTTGCCAGATTTTGGATTTTGTCCCCATTTTGGGGGATTTTGAACCTCCAGGGGAACTTTTCGGGGACAAGTAGTTCGTGGGGAATTTTTTGGGACTACAAAAATTTTGGGGAAAAACTTGGGGATTTTTTTTTTTACTATTTTCCGTAGAGATTTCTTTTAGTCCTGTAGAAAAACTGCATATGTCTCGAACTCAATGTTGATTTGAAAAACGAAAATACAATCCAGAAATCGGAAATATCAATCATTATTCTCTTGGATGTGGTCGTGTTCGTTGTTTACTACATTACAGTTTACACATATTAAAGATGCATGAGACTCTAAAGTTTTAAGCAGCTTAAACCGGCGCAGGACTAAATCTGCAGAAATTTAACTAAAAATTCCTTCGCTGTACTTTAAAAAAAAAAAAAAAAATTAAATATGTGGAAAGCAGATATTTTGCTCTTTTATGATATACGAAAGCACATCGATTGATACAGCGAAAATACTTTGAATTATGATTATGTACTTCAGTATAGGGATGACAAAAAAATTAAAACAGCTTACCATCTCGGATTCATTCAAATCCCTACTGATAAGAGATTGTTTAAAGCTATGGAGCTAATGTAACAATAGTCCAACATTGTTAGCCAATCTATATTATAAAGGACAAACATATCTGTGCGTAAACGCATACGTCCTTTTGCGAATGGCAACACTTTGAAATTTGAAATAAAATTTTGGTTTTGCAATTTTCTCTACTGCAAATTTTTAAACTTCTAAACATAGCACATTTTAAATTTTTACACAGCCGTATAAGGAAAAAAATGCTCTTTTAAATGCAATTTGTTTGAAAGCTGTATCTCAATTTATTTTTGAGATATTAATTTTTTTGTAGTTTTTTATACCATTTTCCTTATAGTGGCAACAAAAGTACACCATTTCTATTGAAAGTCATTGAAAGTAAACGGAAAGTAGTCGAAAATAGGAGATACTGTATCTTTTTGTTGCCATTTACTCTTAAAACCCGAAAAAAATCTTGAAATTAAAATATGGGCTATGTCAAGAATATTGTCTGTTATTCCGTAATAATGGCGTCATATGCATACTTTTCTATAGACGAAGTTTAAGACTGGATTGTAAAAGTGGATTGCTTTAGCGGATGCAAATGACGTCATTTAACAAAAAAGCGTGTATTTTAATTCTTAAATCTGACTTATGTTTTGTAGAAGTGCGTCATTTTCACAGCCCAGCTGCTCTGAAATTCTTCACAGGTGAAAATGCTTCACTTTTGAAAATAATGTCATCGAAATCACACACTGAAAAAACGCATTGTTTTACAAAAACTCAAGAGTGTCTTTATAAAAGAGAAGTGGCATGCAAATAATAGCGATTTATATTATAGAAATTGATTATTCTTGCCTGGATATATTTTCTTCGCCGAGTTAGACAAGCAAACAAATAATTTGTGGTTTAAAATAATATCATGTTCCTGAAGTTTTTGACCAAAATTCTCTCGAATAATAAAATTTTAATACTATTCTTTAGGACATACTATAATTTTATCAAAATAACATAATTTGCTTAATTTAGTCTTTCCTAATTTTATATAATCTATATATTTAAAACACAAGTGTGTTTTTTAGTCATCAGCCCTGATCTTTCTGCTGAACCAATTTTATTAATATTTTTTTTAAACTGAAAGATCTTCATTAGTAGATGTGATCGCACTATCTGTTTTTTTTTTTAAATATCCCCACTTTTATATTTTAATTTTAAAAGCATTTTATGAAATTTCTTCAAAATGGTGAAAATTAGATAGCTTTCATTATTGCAGACAAGAGAGAAATAATGAGGTATTTTATCTTTATTCATGCTATTTTCTGATGAAAATTCAAAATTGTTGATAAAAATTGTTGTATAGGCTATAGGGTTTAGTGTCGCAAAATCCCATTAGGAGCAGAATATTATATTAGGGGCATAATAACGGAAAATGATATACTGCTTTTGAAAACACGCATATTTCCTCATAAATTTTCTATATTGTTTTTCCTTCTGCATGTGTACTGATACTAAGTTTCAGACACAAGGCGAAATGCTTATTTAAGTGAAAATGAAGTCATATTTAAAAGAAAACGACCATTTTCTTAGATAAAACTAAACATTTTAAAACAAATGCGTCTGAAAAACATATTTACGGAAATTTTTACTCTCCGGAATTGAGATTAGAATCTCACGTAAAGAGTACGTCTGTTCACATAAAGGATGTTGCTGACAATCGTGACTTCAAGTTTTGAGTTAAAATGATTTTTAAATGATTAAACAAAATATAATTTTTTTTAAATGATGAATATGGATATGAGAAGTGGGCATGCAAATTTTGAGAAGGTGAAAATTGCTGTTTTTCATTCCTGAATACCAAGCATAAGAGCCTCAATTGATAGCCACATCCTAATAACTGATCTTTATTATATTTTACTGATTAAGTATCTATATTATAAAGAACAAACGTATCTGTGCGTAACGTTGACGTCATTTTACGAATGGCAACACTTCACGATCAAATTTCGGTCTTGAAATTTTCGCTACAGCAATTTTTTAATCTTCTGACCATCGTACATTTTCAATTTTCGTCGCATAGGGAAAAAAATTTCCTTTCAAATGCAATTTGTTTAAAAACTGTATCTTAATTGATTGATGTATTATATTTTCTAAAATAATTTTTAAGCATGATTTTTTTTAAGTTTACCTTATCACGTGCCGGTTTCAATACATAATAATAATAAACATTTTGCACATAAAGCAACAAACATTTTTCAGCATTTGTTTCAGACTATTTTTGCATAACGAAATTAATTTTCCTTTACAAACAAATAAAAGAATAATATTAAAAAAAAACACCAGTCTAACATATTTGTGAAAGAAAAAATTAACGAAATTAATACTTCTTATAAACAAATAAAAGAATAATATTGAAAAAACCCAAATCTAACATATTTGTAATCGTACAATTTAAATTTTTAGATCACCAAATACGATTTTTTTTTTCAAATGTATTTTGTTTACAAAGTTCATCTCAGTTTACTGATTGTCTATGGTTTTAAAAACAATTTTAAAGCATGAAATATTTTTTAATTTATCTATATCGCACGGAACTCGATTACGAAAGATTAATCCGTTTGCCCTTAAAACAAAATAAAGAGTTCATCATTTTCTCACAGCTAATATCCATTTAAAAAAACTTCCCTATGAATAAATAAATAAGATAATATAAATGAAACACAAATTTGACAGACATGTATAAGCTCTGAAATTATCAGAATATAAAAGGATGCCATAAGTAGCAAAATCTTTGTCAAATAACTCTTAGCATGCGGCTAATAAGAAAATATCGCTTTTGATAAATTTCAAAAATTTATTTCATTGTATAATTTGTATTTTCCATATGAAAAATGTTTTTTTAATGTAAGTGGGTAATCTAAAAAATTTTTTGCATATAAAAAAATTATTAGTTTTCAATTTAAAAAAAATGTTTTCACCTATATTCTTTAACCCGGGAAGCCCGGGTACGATCCCCAAGTACTTTTAAAAACTAACATAAAATAACTTCTCACTGCAAAATACATCTCTCATTCTTTTAATGTAGCTACAAAATATGCATTCAGCCCAGTTTAAAAATTCGTTTTTTGTAAATGGAGAATTTTTTTAAAAAAAAAAGGCTTGATTTGGGGAAAATTTTTGAGCTTGAATTACTTAAATATTTTTTATAGTGGTAAATTGAAAATTCCCTTTTTGAGTAAAAATTGAGTTGGGGACTTTTGCGGAAAAAAACATTGATTTGGGGAAAATTTCAGAAATTTTGGGGAAATTCACTTTTGACTATCTGGCAACACTGCTTAGTTGGTAACAATTTGTGTAAATCCGGTTTATCCGAGATTTTTGCTTATCCGCGGTAAGCTTGGCCCATATTAACTCGGATAATCGAGAGTCTACTGTATTGGTTTTAGAAAAGGCTACATCTGCTTCTCAAACTCAACCCGAGAGCATTTCCATGGGAAAAAAACAGATATTTGTTTTTTATCGTTTCTAAATCCTGTGGGAAACAAAAAGAGCTGAGTAAAATAAAGTGGAGTTTTAGAACAAACTGTCAATGTACTTCTGCACCTAACTTATCAAGTCACACGCCTACTTAGTAAGGAGCTGTGTCTCCTCCTGCTAACTTTTGATATATGGAGGCACCTATAAGTCTCATTTTACCTTTCTTTGTTTCCAAATTCGTTTTCATAATCTTCATCCGATATTTCCGCATTACGATAAAAATAGCATATAAGTGCGCCCCTCTACTGAGATTTCTTAACCTACTTTTCGTCCTATTCCTTCTCGACTAAGCACGTTTCAGCTTTTTTATCTCTGATCGGGTCAGATGGTCCAAAACTTTGCGGAAGAAAGTACTAAAAAAATGTGTTTATTTATATGTTTTTTGGTCTTCCGGCAACACATTATTTTTTTATTCTAGGTACAATTAGTGCAGAACCTGGGTGGAAAGTCGTTCTATTTCGCAACTCGACGAAAAATGTACCTTTGTAGCCGTTGCCAATTTAGCTAGCCATAAATAAGAAGCCTTAACATAGACACGTGTGGAATAAATATAAAAAAGCAACTTGTTTTTCAAACATTGAAAGTTATTAACTTTCTTAACAAATGGAACTTTTGAGCCAATATTTTTTGTGTTGGCTACATGCTGCCTAATATTGGTTATATCATAGTATTATCTTGGCCAATATTGACATGAAATATTGACACAATATTGTTTTTTTTTATATTTTGTAAATATTGCTCTGTTATTAACAAAAACTATAGCGTCGTTCCATTACCAATATTTTCAATGTAAAATCTATACTTTTGCAATATTGGCGTTTTACTGAAATGTTTTGAATATATTGCCAATATAATTATATAATAGTAATATTAAATTGTAAATATTTCAAATATAAAATCATTATTTAACCAATATCTCGTTTGTTACTAGGCAACCAATTTTGATGTTCCTTAGTGATCAGATTGTAGAAATGAAATTGAACTTAACTCTTAAATGCCTGGTGTTGCTTTTCAGCAACATACCCAATTTAGGCTCTAAAATACTATTAGAATAATATTGAAGCTATAATGTCTAATGTTGCCAATAAAATACATTCTGAAAATATTATTAAATCGATTTTCAACATGTCGATGGCAACGCTTGTGCTGTTTAAACCATTGGCGTCCAGTGGCATATTTTTAGATCGCTAGACATAGTGGCAATAAAGAGCTTTTCACACCAGTAAATATGAAGATAAATATATACTTTTTTTCAAGAGACAAACTCCTTGATAAAATAAGATAAAAATTACTTATATTTTAAAAGCGGTGGGGAATCCTAAATTTAAATTTTAACGAAGAAAATTATCCGGGCGTTAATGGATTAAGAATAAAGATAGATTTATTTTTTCAATTGTTGCTTCTTGTTCTTTTTGTTTTGTTTGGAAGCTTGCGAAATATCCTATTTTGACCTGCAGTGAGCAAGTAAAATTTATTTCTTATTATAGTTCTTAAAATTCTTGTGTGTTTAATATAGAATTTTATGACGGGAAATTATTTTTTCAATTAAACACCAGTATTGCCGATTAGTAACAAACTGTTTTTTAGCCATAAACCATAATTAAAACAAAATATGATTTTTTTAAGTATTTTTCCCATGATTTATATAAAAAATGAAAGCCAAAAAACATTATTACAATGATTTTTGAAAAATCAGGCATTTAAGGGTCAAGAGACTTAAAATCAGGATTATTTCCACGGACAAAACGCTTCAAAATCCTATTCAAACTTTTATGGTATTTTTTGGCGTAAAACGTGAAATCTCTTAGTTGGTGTCCAAGTTTCATGCGGATATGAGTGTTAAGATTTCAACTTTTCATAAGACCATATTATCCTAGTAAAAAGTTATCATTGATTATATTAGCTATATTGAAGCAAAGTAATACACCAGTACAGAATTTATCGGAAATACTTATTATAAAGTAATAGCTTTACATTATAAATACTTGGGATATGAAATGAAAATATTAAAAAAAAATAATGACTTAAAATTTCAAACATTGGCTACAGAATGGCGTACATTTCTTTCCAATATTGAAGAAATATTATCGAAATGTAAACAACACAAAAGTGCCAATTTTGGATAACCTACAATTAATGGAAACAATATCGATTCAAATTTGTTTTGCTACTAAGGCCATAATTCATTTAGAGGTCATGAGAGATAAGGGTTAGTTTTATGTTTGGTTATTTTAAACTGTGTTTTTGATAAGATTAGTTCCATTTTAAATCCAATTCGAAAACTAGGAAATGTTTGAAAATGCTTTAATCCTTAAATGGTGAGGTGGTTTTTATAACGTAAGTGGTAATGTGGGGGTGTATACAACCCCAAGATTTGATTTCTTATGCACTACTTAAAATTTAGCGAATTAAAATAAGAAAATTTCCTGTATGTTTTGTATTATTTACTTGTAAAAAAAACAACTGAAAAAGTATTGTAAGTGTACATACATATACATATTAATACTATTTAGTTATTTCCACCACTTATTTTTTAGCAAAAACTTTGATTTAATCAGAACATTTTCCACGATTATGATAGTCAAAAATTTCTGCTTTAAAGAACCGGTGATAAACGATTAAATATTCTGTAAAAGACGCTCATCGTGAAGAATTACTTACGCAGCGAGGGGATTAAGAGACATCTATTTTAACAGCATTAAAAATCCATCTTCTCCAGATTATTGACAATAATTCTTCCAAAAGAATAAACACTTTTGCAGTTTGTAAACGTGTGATAAATTGGGAAAAGTAATAAGAACAAACAAACACTCCAAAAGCTTTAACACTGTGTGTTTTGTTGGTTCTTCTTTTACCAAAATAGCTTCAAGCTTCCTGTTCTCAACAAAACTTTACTTTCCATAATAACTCATTTCTACACAGTAATTTTCATTTTATTCTTTCCAGCTGTAATCACCAAGTTTAAGTTATAGTATCCAAAACCAATAGTGGCGCACGAAATACCTGCTATTAACATTGTGTACATAAATTAAATGTCACATTTAGTTAAAATATTCAGGCCCTAAGAAATATTTAAAACTTTGTCGCCTTGTTACCCGACTGCCAAGAAGGGTTATGTGTTTCACGCGTATCTGGTATATGGATTTCTTTATACCCTGGAAACATCTCAACGGCTGGATGGATTTTAATGAATGAGGTATCTATTTATTCGTCTTAACCGTCCGATGGTTATAGGCTAGGTTTTACTTTTACAAATACAAATGGCGGTAGAAACGAAAAAAAAATTTACACACCATATTGAATGGCATATCAATGTATAAGTCTTTCAAAATGAAGACGATGTTTCATTGACTCTTTTACAGTCAAAAGCTCCGTTTAAATATTATACAACTTGGAAGTTGTGTAGGTAGGATCTCTAGCTTTACTGCAACTCTAACCTCATAAATATCTATAGGCCTCATCAAAACAGTATTTATAGATAGGAACTAAAAATTAAACACAACTTAAAAGTCATCAATACAAATAAGTAAAAAAAAAAAGGTAAGTAACATAAAAAATAGTTTCACATTGATGAGAAATAATTTATTAAGTTCGCTTTTTACGCAGTCGGGTTTTTTTATTTTTTAAATTTAATCTTTGCTTGTTTTCAATAAATATTTTTGAGTCAAATTTCCATTTCATTCAGGTATTGCTTGCCTATATATATCAGATACGCATAAATGGCTAAATAGCTACTGAGAGATTTGAAAATGCGCAGGTGGTATTAATAAATCACACTGATACTCTAAAATGATTAATTTATTTAAAACTATTTTCTTTTCTAAATATGAGATATAATTGTGACGAAACCTTGCTGGCATCATCTACAAAAGTAGCCATGACATAAGATTTAAAATTAACAAGTATTTATTTAAAGCAAGTTAAAGATAGAGGACAGTATAGAGGGTAGTTCTAAAGATGATCAAAATAAGATTGAAAAGTAGAAGACTTAATTGGGGAATACTTTCCCAAAATTCGCAGTAAATTTAACATTTTCGGAACCTAAGAAATGTTTATTTCGGCTTGCTATAAAAATGTCAAGAGAAGCAGTGTAATTAGCATAATAAAAACTCACTTCAAAATATTGTAATAGCAATGTCAAGTGAGTCCCGTGGATTTCAATGTTATTTTATTTGAAATACCAATTTTCAACTCCTTACCTCGCAGACGAAGAGTCTGCACCAAAATCAAGTCACATGCAAATCTCTGTTTGCTATACAGCACGCGGAAGGCTCGAGAATGCCCGAATCTAGTTTCAGCTATCACTCAGGGTGAGATCAGACAAACTCCGCTGAATCTAACTGCTACCGTAGTACATGTAGCAGCTAAATAACTTAATTATTATACAATTTAAAAAAAACTGTAACAATCAATCTGGAGATTCAGAAATACTTTACGAAATTTAGAGGAAGGTGTAATTTAAAATAGATGTATTTCATTCCCGAAAAAAATTACAATTCAGGGCAACACGACAGCACGCAAAACTCAAAACTCACTTGACCATGTACTACATTCATAAAAGAGTAGCTAGGCACATATGCTACAATATTATCAACATATCTTTAAGAACGTCGATAAAATTGAGTTCCCTTCAGCGACATATTTGTCTTCATAATTTCGGGCTGAATTTAAAATAAATTAGGGATCATCATTCGTATTTTTTTAATGACACAATAGAAGATTAACTTTGGATAGTCCATGGTCTGGTATGTGCTTATGTTGTTTATTATATTAACAAAGCTGTACAAAATTTATGTATGTATGTTGTTTATGACGGCCAAGTTATCAATAGAAGGGATATGGGCCCAAAGGGGGAGGTGCCCGCCGTGGGGTCTTTTTAAGGGAAACCTAACCGGTATTTACGCAAGGAATTCCAAGGTTCGAAGAAAACGACGAAAAAATCAGAACGATTAGGCCGACGGGCGTTATTGGGCTCGAATTCAGCACCTCCCGTCTACTAGCTTTGAGAGCTGAACCTCTCGGCCACTGGTGGGGCTTGTACAAAAAAGGAAATAATCTTTTCTTTATTATCAAGCGACAAAATATTCATAGAAAGGGAGATCTTTTAAAAAAGAGTAGTGAATATTCTGCTCTTTCGTAAACTTTATTTATTGACAGAAGACAGCATTAGAAAGATATTTTTTCCCTCGGTATTTTACTCTTGAGAATGTATTTTGCTTTAAAGATAAGTTGGTCATTTAAATTACACTGGCCATCAAACGTTAACTTACAGGGATTGGATGCTTTCGATTGGACACATTTTGTCTAATATATACCAAAATTATTGGCGAATTGTTCTTGAACTTCTGGGATGTAAAGAACATGTTTGATTTCATATTTCTCGGTGAAGATTTAGTCGGAATTGGAAAATTCACAAAGATAGGGTAGATATAGTGAGTTGCTTCCTAAAAATAGCTTTATTATAAGGGATTTTATACAACTTTTCAATCAGCTCACTATATCTTTCTAAGTTTTCACAACATTTGAATGGACTTTTTATAGAAGTTGCCCCAAAATACTGACTACCAAATTATGAAATAAACATTTTGAAATCTTCCGCGCATACGCAGTTAAAAATTCTCATAAAAATGCCCATATCTCATCAAATATTCAAGTTTTAATTGCAGTATACTGTTGCTACTACTCTTTGGAAAGTTTTCGGAAAGTTGTGTTAAATTTGGTTGAAAACTCTGTGCTATACGCAAAAAACTTTTGAATTTTTCACAGACATAACATCTTCACGAATATGAGTGCTATGCTTACACAAATACACACAAACGTTGAACAAGACCCAAATAGTCATTTAACACAGTGACAAACCATTCCCAGCATTTTCTGTTACATAGGTGATCGCAAATATTTTATTATTAAATTTATTATTAGCTCCCTAATTGTCCTCCCGACTAAATCTTCACCAAGAAATATGAAATCAAGCATGTTCTTTTCATCCCAGAAGTTCAAGAACAATTCGCCAATAATTTTTGTAGATATTCGACAAAACGTGTGCAATCGAAAGCATCCAGTCCTTGTACCTTAACTTTTGGAGGCCAGTGTATATAGATTGATCGTTGTTGAACTTAAGAAATAAAATTTACTTTAATAGATGACGGCTGAAAGTAAATTGTAAATATTATCCTTTCCCTTACTATAAAGGTAAACTAGTCTATAATTTCATCAAATAATTTATGTTTTCAAAAAAATAAAAGTGAAAGTAGTATCTAGGCCATCACAAAACTTTCTTCTATATAAAAATCAAATAGTCTGCAACCAAAATTTAATAACAATCTATTTGTTCTTATAGTGATCGAGAAAATCGTGAAGAACAGAATATAGCAGTGACATCTGTTGGAAGGTATACACTCAAACCCAATAAGGATCTATTTCTTTCACGGTCTAACAAAATATGAAATTTTGTGAAGCCTGGTGCATTAGTTCTCATGGTAAAGCTATCGCGAAAATCGGGATAAACACAGCATGAAGTGTCACCTGTTGGGAGATTTACACCCAAATTATAACAGCTTCTCTTTATGTCAAGGTCTAACAAAATATGAAGTTTAATGAATAGAGCTAATTCCTTGCATTAGTTCTTGAGATAAAGAACAAAATTTGTGTCACATACATACAGGAAGACAGACAGACAGACAGACAGACACACAGACAGACATTTTCTAAAAACAATAAAATTGTGTTCAAGATCTTTTAAAATGTATAAATCCGTCGAAAACCGGAATTCGAAATTTGTCGTGAATCCAACACTTTCTTCTTGTATTGACAGAAGAAATAAAAAAGATTAAAAGATGCAACTTACTATAAAACTAAACTGTTACTAAATGCAAATTCTTTAAGGACCATAATTATATAACCATCTTTAACCACTAGATATAAAGAGGTCAGCGTATTACTATATAGCACATGTATAAATCTCCTGTACTGAAAAATGTAGAAATTATGACACAAATCATTGCACTTACACAACAAATTATTAAAACATCTATAAAGTCAAAGCTGTTTTCGAAATAATTTATTGGAATTTAAAAATACGCGTAATCGTTCATGTTTTTAATGCTACTCTTAAATAACGATCTCAAGTTATCGTAAAACTAGCATGATGTGACCATCACAGAACATTCTTATATATAAATCGAATCGTTTGCAACTAAAATTAAAGGACAATCTACAAAAAAGGGAGAGGATTGTACTATGTGCCAATATTTTAAGAAAGAATGAAACAACCAACATTTAAAAAGCACAAATGTAAGTATATGAAAGGTGTATCTGTATACAGCTGTTTCGGGGTTTCCATAGCTCTATCATCAGTGCAAAATTAAAGATTAGAACATATGGAGCCGAAGGTGCGTACCTCCCAGCATGCTGTCAGTGGCGAATTCGCTATTGACGCCAAGCTTTGGGGTACGCATCTTCGACTCGCTATGTTTTATTTTTTAATTTTTTTAATTTTCGAATTTGGCACTGATGATAGAGCTTTCGAAACCCCAAAACAGCTGTATGCACCTTCCATATATTTACATTTGTGCTTCTTAAACGTTGTTTTTTCTTTCTTTCTTAATAAATAACAATCTATTCATTCTTGAGAGATAGCTATCCCAAAAATCGTGAAAAACAGAGCATTGTTAACTCTGTAGATCGAGAAATATCGTAGAATCTGAAATGAAAGAACTATGCTTACTCAATTTGGGAACAAGGCAAATTAGGAATTTTGGGGTCCTGACTCCCTTTTACCTGCCAGTATGTATTTAACGCTGGGTATTCTTAACGCCAACATTTGTACTTAATTTAGAAGATTACTGAGAATTATAAATAATTTTAACATGTATTAAATCATTCCGGTTTGGAAGTAAATCTTATATCTTAATCTAATAAGTGCATTTTAAAATGCTCTAAGCCGATTTCGGTAGTCCCAAATTTTTGAAGTCCAAATCCCAGGACTTGCGGTCATAGGTCAAAATAAGGCCCTGAATGTATTCAGAACAAATAGCATCTGTAAGAAAAAGGCAACTTCGCTAAAAGCGAAGAAAAAGAAGCAATTGCCGCCAGTAGTTTTTCTTCCAAATTCCTCACACGAGGATCACTTTAATAGTCTTCCGCATTCCTTATTGCAGTGCCTGAGAAATTACTCAGGTCTAGAAAAATTGAAAAAAAGTCCTATGTGCAAAGCATGCTGGAAGAAACCTGATAAAAATAAAACTATTGGAATAGCAAGAAAGGCAGTTCTGTAAACAATATGGCTCATGTTAGGGGGGGAGGTGGGATTGTCTGTAGATGGCCAGATAATGTGTGTTTATTAGCAATTTTTTTATGGAATTGGAATGAAGATTTTAATTCCGGGGTTTTTATATGTTATTTGTAATCCTTTGAAAAACATTTCAAAAATATTTTAAATAAAAAAAAGTGATGATGTGGCTCGAGTTGTGTTGATTGGTGCGTGCCGTGCACTTCCAATCGAGCCGGATCCGATAGTACGCCAAATTCCTATGCAATCATTTTGCGTTAAGGATTATGAAAGTAGATAATATTATCTGGGGCTTCAACCACTTTGAGATCAAAAAGTCGAAAATCAACAAAGTAGCAGCGATTTGAATAAAAGTTCTATTCCTGACCCCTTTTTTCGCACTTTGGCGTGCTTCTAAAAATATTTATTTTTACTTTCTTCTATCTTCAGTAGAAGGAAGTATTGTAATCGAAATTATTTAGACTTCCAATTTTCGATGGATTTACTCGTTTTAAAGGTCTAAGATCTCAAAAACATGTTTCTACAAAATCTCTGTCTGTCCGTCCTTCTGTAAGTATATCACCATTGTACCATCGAAAAGTGTATGAAGTTATGCATAGAATTGGAACAATTTTTTTATGTATACATTTCGTTGTGGCAAGCAGGTCATTTTTCAATTTAGAAATATTCTGCCGGAAGGGGGCGCTGTAATAGCAATTTTTGTGCAATTTTCATTATTACACCACCGAAAAGTGTAGGAAGCTATGCATAGAATTAAACCAAATTTTTTGTGTATGTTTTTGGCTATGGCCAGCAGGTCCTTCTTCAATATAGAAATATTCTGCCTGAAGGGGTAGCTGTAATAGCGATTTTTGTGCCATTTTCTTTATTTTACCATCGAAAAGTGTATGGAGTTATGAATAGAATCAAACCAAATTTTCTGTGTATGTTTTGGGCTATGACCAGCAGGTCCTCCGTGAATTTGGAACAGTGGCGTGGCGTGAAAATTTTCGGTGGTCATCGCAATTATTTAAGTTTGTGGTGAAAAATTATTAACTCTAAAATTCAATGGTTGAATGTTCAAAAAAGAAACTCTAAATCTTACCTTCACTTATACATGAACTCCAAATGTTCTGCTAAAACTGGATCGTAGAGTTTTAAAAGCTTATTAAGAGTTTTAAAATATTGCTTGGTCATCGCCGCATCCAGCGATGACCGGACGCCACGCCACTGATTTGGAACTATTCCGCCTGCAAAAGGCGATGTAATAGAGATTTTTGTATAGTATTCTCAGTTTTTCCTAGTTTTGTTGTCCATCGGTAGTTCGTGCAGCGACGGGAACTCATGTCCTGCTAAGCCGGCTATCCGCAAACTGCTGATATACAACAGAATAACTATTAATATTGCAGTATTAACCTCTGTAACTACTTTTTGGAACATTAAGATATATGAGATAGAAGGAAGTTTTGGGATTGGCACATCCAACTAGTTTATAAAAATAGCCGAAAGCGGTCCAAGCTCTAATAAATTATATGACATTTAATTTTAAATAAAAATAACTATGTCTATTTAATATTTTTTGCGTTCTGATTCCGCCCAGTTTGAGAAAAGTCTTTTTGCGTAGCGTTTATTGTGCTACAAAACAGTGTAAACCTACGGACGCGTTGCGCTAAAGCGCTAAATAAATACGAAAGGATTTCGAATTTGTCCAAATCGTTGTAGACGGATAATCTACAGATTATAGGGAACCGAAAAATCTAAAAAAAGGAAAATCGATTTTTAACCGAAAAAAAGCAAATCCCGTCCTTAAAGAATATTCTGCATCACGAAGGGGAAAAATTGACTGATCAAAACCTTCACGATTTTCAAGGGAAATAAATGAAAGAACTGTTGAGGTAGAAAGGTGTAATATAGAATATGAAGTAGATGTTGATTGAAAAATGAAGAATCATAAGTAAAATTGCATTTTAATGGATTAGTCGAAATATTTTTCAGCTAAATCAAGGATTTCAGCAATACAGAGATATTAATTAAGGTATTGCTTAATTTTACGTGAACTCAAGATGTAGTCAAATTTGTCTCCAAAACTAAAATAGAAAGTGAGAAAGAATATATGTAATAGTTATTCTAATTATAAAAGCTTTCTCTCGAAATATTACTTTTTTAACGTGTACATCAGATGGATAATTCTATCATTTTACAGCATTGCTATTTTTGATATGCTTATATTACGAAAAACATTTCTAAATTATGTTTTACAAATATATTCAGGAAAGAAAATAAAGCGAGTGCACAATTTTTAATTTTTTACTTAGATGTTTATTTTTATTTTCGGAACCATTGAGTAAATCGAGCCATAGTTTTGGTAAGTTAAATGATGATGTATTGTCTATCCTCCAGTCTATAAACCGCAAAAATTCAATATGTATCGATGCAGCATCATTTAACTTACCAAAATTATGGTCCGAACTAGTCAAGGTTACGAAAATAAAAATAAACATCCTAGTAAAATAAAAATAAAATATCGTGCTTAATATGAAAAATTGAATGATGGAGTTTCATACATCTTGCAATTTTAGACTAATTTTTATTTATTTGTTTTGAAAATGATTCGGGCAGGGTCGAAACATATGAACAGTTGAATAAACATATTTTTACTATTTTTTAAAAGTTTTAATTTACACCTTTTAGCAATTAAAATTATTATATTATTACAAGGTATTAATTTGTTATATATTATTCTGTTAGTGTAGGAAAGCGTTTCAAAACCTATGCCTGATGCATAATTTTTCGTTTTTGTTTAATTATTATTGTATTATTAAAGAAGAAAAAAAGCTATCGATCTAAATTAACTTTATTGCAATGAAAAATGCCAAAAATATCACAAAATGATATAAAAAAAAATCTTTAAGCAATGAATAAGTCAAACGAATTTTAGCATATATTCCATACAGAATGTAAAACTTAATTTCAGTCAACCAACAATACTGCAACCAACAATACTGCAACCAGCCCACACTGCAATCAGAAGATTGATATTTTACAGAATCACGAAACTGCGTACAATGCCACAGAAACAGAAGCATTCTAAAATAAACAAAACGAAAATGAAACAGTCGCAAAGTGAAATCTTATGTCAGTTGTCAAATTCATGAAGTTTTACACTGTAAGACAAAAACAATTTACCACAGTTAGGTAGTTACTTCTGTTTTATGACGTAAAAACTCGAAATACTCTGTTTTCAAAAGAAAAAAATCCTGTCATTTCATGGTTATAACAAGGCTGTAATTATTATACACATACCGATGTGGCAAAGTAAATGTTTCAAGAGAACAATAAATTCATTTTAACTTGTAACTGAATGTAGAATTCTAGAACACAAAGAAAGTAGACAATTTATGAGAGAATTTTGCCTTTATGTGCAATGCAACAATATGAACAACCTATTTTAAGAGAACTTTCAATAATGAAAAATACCAAAGTATGTTTAATTTTAGAAAGCAATTTTTTTTTATGGAAGCAAAATAGTTATTTGAATATACTGAAAAAATATTCAATTACTTTAATAAACAATTTGCTGATCACTATGTAACAGTCGTGAAGAAAAAAAAACTTGCTTAAGATCCATCTATAAATCAAAACCAGACCAAACTTTGTTGTTTTTTTTTTTCCAATGACAACACAGAAATTTAGAGAATATATTTTCAATCTTCGGTTCAAACTATGAATATAAACGAAATTTCAAGTCATTTTGATTATAAGATTTTGAATTATCAACATTTAAAATTTAGATCTTCTAATGTTAAATTACATTTTCATATTTCTATTAATATCTCCTGAAATTATAATCCTAATGTGATAATTTTTTGCGTGGTTATAATACTAAAATACTCAAACATAAATACATTGAATTTGTAATTTTTAAAATTTTATAATATGAATTATGAAATTAATGTATTCGAAACAAATATCAGTTGCAACCTACAGTTTTTTTATATTTTTATATTTATTATGTTCTGCTTTAGGCGAATTCTCAATTTCAAATTTTTCTTCCAAGCAGTTTTCAAATTATGCTTAAATAACGTCAATATGATGGTTTAAGGGGCCGTCTATGATGCACAGAAAAGATAATTTGAAGAAGTATATATTACTCATTTCATTAAAATGTTTGTCCTCGCAATAGTCGAAATATATTAAGCGAGTGAAATGGTCATATCGGTAAGAAATAATACGTTAATGGAAGTGACATATTCATTCTGTAGCATTTCAACAATCGAGTACCGATCTTCAATTTGGATACAGCTCCTAAAATATCGTTTCCCCGCAAGAAAAGATGCAGATCTCGCAAAAGTTCATTTTGCGTTTTATTTCACTAATAGGTCTGTCATTAGGTGCGTCTTGCTACACAAACAGTTTCATTAGTTGTAGCTAAGAGAAAAAATCACTTTATTACGTTATATGTCCATTTGTGACCACAGAAAAGGGGAGGATTGTGTGGGGAGGTAAAATAACCCAAACCTCATCTTACGTCTTTATTTTTAAGGGTTTTATGCACGTTTTCATTCTTGCATGCCGAGATAAATGCTATAATTTCATGTTACAGTCAAATCCTGCAAATCCCCCCCCCCTTTTGCCTCTCCTGTGAAATTTACTTTAGTCGAGATGTGTCTCTTTTCTTGCAAGTGAGCGGTATGCTCATTTTAAAATTAATTTCTCTAAAACTAATCGTACAAATTTCACGAAAACTTGTTTTTAAGCTACTTGAAGGGTGCAGAATTTATTTATGGAGTCAAACTTGGGTATTGTTATTGAAAAAACAATGTTTGAGTTCGTTTTGCTATGTAGATGGCCCCTAAGTCAATTTTATATATATCATTTACAAGTAGACTTTATTTGCAATCGTTTGGTACTAGTCACTTTCTTCTACAATAATTTGTTTCAGAGTTAGTAGGGGGTGTTATTTTTTTTTCCACGACTGTACATTTGAAATATTTTGGATATTTGTTGACTAGTTCACTTATTATTTTCTTATGAATAAATTCCAAAAATGTTCAATTTAATTTACAAACTCAAAACATACAATAAAGCCTCCTAACAGTGAATCACGTGTGATCAGAAAAATACACAGTACATTATAATTGCTTTGTAATTTTGTACCATAAAATTTTCTGTTTAAGCAAGTTACCGTTATAGGCAGTTTTACTGTATTTAACTTTTTTAGATTTCATGAAAGAACAAACAAACTAAGGAACAGAAAGATCATATTTCAAAATTTTGTTTAATCCCCAAAAGCAGTGAAATCTTCAGCCAGGGATCAAGTCACTGTAATTATATTTATGAGGAAAACTCCAAATACACTGACATATATTTTATGGGAAAAACCGCAGACATCTGTAATCTCGCCAAATTAGATTTTTTTAAACTGAGTTCTATTTAGAGCTTTTCTACTAAAGCTTCGATATGTCCTTTAATTTAAAGATTTCATGTACAAAATAAAATGTTTAACAATTTTACAATGCTTCAAAGGAAATTTTAAAACACTTTTTACTCGACTGTCAAGAAGGGTTATGTGTTTCACGCGTATCTGGGTATGTGGATTTCTTTATACCCTCGAAACATCCCAACGGCTGGACGGATTTTAATGAATGAGGTCTCTATCGATTCGTCTTAACTATCCGATGGTTATAGGCTAGATTTCGTTTTTATAAATTCAGAATGGCGGCCGTAAAATACAAAATGACGGTAGAGACGAAAAAAAATTTACGCACCCTATTGAGTGGCATATCGTTGGATAGGTCTTTCAAAATGAAGACAATTTTTCATTGACTATTTTACAGTCAGACGCTCCGTTTAAATACTGCACAACCTGGAAGTTGTGTAGGTAGGATCTCTAGCTTTACTGCAACTCTAACCATCATAGACATCTATAGGTCTGATCAAAACAGTGTTTATAGATAGGAACTAACAATTATACATAACTTAAAAGTCATCAATACAAGTAAATAAAAAAAATAGGTAAGTAATATGAAAAACAAGTAATATGAAAAATAGTTTCACATTGATGAGAAATAGTTAATTAGTTCGATTTTTACGCAGTCGGGTTTTTTGATTTTTTAAATTTAATTCTTTTATTGAATCAAATACTTTTACCTTCCTTTCAAGATTTTTATTAATTTTATTGCATTTGCATAATTAAACGAACAAATAAAATGTTAATGTTGAAAAAGATTATTCGTTCAAAATGCAGAAGTCTTTTAGCGGATTAACCCGTAACCCGTGGGCTTCACACTTCGATTCAGCACTCGCGCGCTTATGTGATTCGGGATTCCGTTTCTTCAAATACTTATAACTTTTTTTACTTACTTCTATCTTTACACGAAGAAAGTATTGGATTCGAGAAAAATTTCGTCTTTCGGTTTTCTTCGGATTTATATGTTTTAGAAGGTCCTGAACATTGACTGTTTTAAGAAAATGTCTGTCTGTATGGGACAAAAACTTTTCTGGGCGTTTTATCTCAAAAACTAACGGACGGAATTTAATAAAATTTTAAATTCAGTTAGACCTTGATTTATATTGGTGCTGATTAGTTTTTGGTGTTACTTGCGCAGCAGGTGGCGCTGCTATGTTGCACTTTTCACGATTTCCGCAATAGTTCTATCTGAAGAACTAAATGCACGGATTTTCATCAAACTTCACATACAGTTAGACGTTGACATAAGTTATTGCTGATGAAGTTTTGGTGTAAATCGACAAACAGGTGGCAATTCTATGCTGCATTTTTCAGGATTTATACGATTTTTGAGATAATCATATCTCAAGAACTAATGCATGGAATTTCATCAAAATTCATATTCTGTTAGACCTTAACATAAGTTAATGCTGATTAGATTTCCATGTAAATCATATAACAGCTGGCGCTGCTATGCTGCATTTTTCACGATAGCTATATCTCAAAACCTAATGCATGGAATTTCATCAAAATTCATGTTCTGTTAAACTTTCACATAAATAGATTATTAGTAGGCATACTGCCCAACAGGTGTCGCTTTTATGCTCTTTAGGTTAGGAATTTTGGTTGCAGACATCTAAGAGGGTAGGTGCCGAAATTCAATGATTTGTTTGAAAGACGCGATGCTTATATCTCCTTTTTCAATGCACACAATTCAACGAACCTATACATTTAGAATCCTCATGATCTTGGACATAGATTATCATTTAATTCGGACTATGGTAGGGAACTTTGAAGTATTAACCCTCTCGCTGCGTAATTGTTTTATCGAAATAGCTTTAAAAAATTGCGTACTTAATTCCTTCGTGACGAGCGTCCTTTAAAAATTTTTATTCTTTTGCCACCAGTTTTTCAAAACAAAAGTTTTCGTCTGATTTAAGGGTGTATTCCGATCCAAACTGCTTATTTTCTGATTCATTTTAAAATTCATTTTTGCTCTCAAACGCATCAAACTGGGAAATTCTCTTATTTAGAAACTATATATTGTGCCGTGCTTCTTAATTTTTTTATAAATGCAGAAAATACTGTAAAAAACGCTGTCAAAGTTGGCGTTTTGAACCGAATTTTCCGAAGCGGGCGATCTGGGAATGAAAAAAATGGTCATACTGAGAAAATAATTGTTTAAAAATCAAATTCTAATTAATTGAGCTGAAAATGAAATCACACGGCATGTTAAACATGTCTTCAGAAATCACCCCAGCTAGTTTCATGTTTTTAATTTTAAAAATGAGTCTGAAAATGTCTCAGAAAATTTCGAGCTGTTGAGGGTGGAAAAATATTTTTTCGAATACACCCTTAATCGGGAAAATGCTCCGATTAGATAAGGCAAAATTTACAATAAAAAGTAACTGGTGGGAATGATCAAGGCGGGTTAATTACACGGAGAAATGCATCCCCGATGAAATCTCGGGTTGCGCAAATTTTGCACCTTTTACGCTGCCCGAGAAACTCTCGGGTTTCGCAGCGAGAGGGTTAACATGTATGAGATAAAAGAAAGTTTTGGAATTGGCACATCTGACTAGTTTGCAATGTAGTGATAATGAAGTATAACATATTGTACCTATACAAAATTTAATGATAAATTGAACTTTAACATTTATTTTTATCAAACTTCTCAGTTTGTTAATGAAAAATACAAATTAATGAAAGCATGTTTTCAAAAAACACTGATATTTGAAACTTTAATCTGTGCGAATACTCACTAGTGTGGTGTTGACAAGTTAAAACCATCCTAGCAGAAAAACCAATATTGGTTATATTGTGACTCAACATTGCTTCATTATTGAATTCATCGAAAATTCTTTCAATAAAACGCAACTATTGCTGATATTGCTGATTGGATTGGTAATGAAATAACGAAATACCCCTTATCAATATTGGTACAGTATTGGCAAATGTAAACATATTGGTGCGGTTGCAGTACCTCGTTTCAATACAAACAGTAGTAGTTGGATATTATGTTTTGAGTAGAAACTACCTGAAAAATATATTAGCATGATAAATATGGAGAAATACAATCGTTGCAAGCATGAACAGTATATAAGATTAGAAATATTAAACACACCAGATAATTTTTGCAAACCTTTTTTAAAATAATTCCATGATGTTTTTATTATGCGATAATGATTCATCAAGCATGACTTGAGATTGCATTTTCTTTGGAAGAAAAATGGCAGAGACTTAACTAATGATGGCTAGAAAAGACGACACCTGGTGTGGCATTTATCACTTAATTACATGCGATATTTTTAAGCCTAGGCATTCATTCTTGCTACAAGTTAAAGAAAGTTACAGCGGATTAAAAAAGTCAGCTGTTATGATTGAGCTTATTTTGCCAGAATTTCTACACACCAAGCTATTTATTTCACTCAACACATATGTTAGAACTTCCTTACTTCTCTTTCTTTCAAAGAGGTTCAACTCAGCCAAAATCTTTCAGTCGAAATCATTTTTACTTTCTAAAAAAGAAAGTTTTGCAATCAAATTTTTTTCGACTTCCGGTTTTCGACGGACTTGCATGTTTTAGGGGTCACAAATCCCGAAAAACATATTTATACAAAATGCCTACCTGTCCGTCCGCGTGTCCTCTTTCTATCATCGAAAAGTGTATAAAGTTATGCATAGAAATGAAACCAAATTTTTTGTGTATGTTTTTTGTTATGGCCAGAAGGTCCTCATTGAATTTGGAAATATTCCGCCGGAAGGGGATTCTGTAATAGTGACTTTTGTGTCATTTTAATTATTCTACCATCGAAAAGTGTAAGAAGTTATGCATAGAAGTAAACCAAATTCCATGCGTATATTTTTGTCTATGGCCAATAGGAGCAGATCCCACGTGAATTTGGTAGCAAACCACCAGAAGGGGCGCTGTAATACGATTTTTATTTTCTTTTTTCTAAAGAAGAAAGTATTGTAATCGAAATTTTATTAGACTTCCGGTTTTCGACAGAGTTGCATGTTCTAGAGGTCAGAGAACCCGAAAAACATGTTTATACAAAATGTCTGCATGTCCGTCCGTGTGTCCTCTTTGTATCATCGAAAAGTGTATGAAGTTATGCATAGAATTGAAACAAATTTTTTATGTATGTTTTTTGGTTAGGGCCAGTAAGTCCTTATTGAATCTGGAAATATTCCGTCGGAAGGTGGCGCTGATAGCTATATTTGTACCATCGAAAAACGTATGAAGTTGTGCATGGAATTGAACCAAATTTTTTGTGTATGTTCTTGACTATGGTCAACAAGTCCTCCATAATTTTGGAAATATTCCGGCGGAAGGGAGTGCTGTAATAGCAGTTTTTGTGCCAGTTTCATTATTGTACCATCGAAAAACGCATGAAGTTATGCATAGAATTGAACCAAATTTCATGTGAAATGTTTTGGCTGTGGCCAGCAGATCCCACGTGACTTTGGTAACAATCAATCAAAGGGAGTGCTGTAATAGCGATTTTTCTCTATTTTCATAGTTCTATTGTACATCAGTTATTCATTCAGGGACGGACAATTTGCATCCAGCTAATCCGGCGATTCTCAAGCAGCTGATATAAAACAGAATAGCGAAAAATATTGATTTTGTTAGATACTAGCTGAACAGCCAGGCGTTGCTCGGACCCGTCAAAAAGTAGTAAAATGAAGCAGAAACTTAACCCTTTAATTTAGGTACGTGCCAGATCTGGCACATACCTAAAAACACTGCAATTCTTATTATATGCCATGAATTTGGCCAATATGATCTCTATTCCTTATTAAGAACAGTCCAAAGAATGGAATAACACTTATTTTGTTCATATCAGATCGCTACATTTGACAAAAAATTAGAATTTGTTCTTCGGAAACAAAAAAAAATTCGATCAAGCTATTAAGGTAAAATTTACTGTCGTTATTTTTAATGATTACTTAAAAATATTAATATAAACAAAGTTGCAGAGTGTTAAGCAGATAAAATTAATTAATTTAAGCTCATTTAGTTTTAAAATGTTGTATTGCTATATTTTACAACACTAATTGTGTTCATAGGGTATACACCATAAAATATCAAATTTTAGCTGAAAATTTGAAATTTAATTTTTTTTTTCTATTTTCCCCATTATTAGAACGATGTATAGAATTCAAATAATTTTTTTCATACAAATAGAAAAAATCGTGCAATGAAGGGTTAAGTTGAAAATCAAAGTTGGTGTAATATCGAAGCATCAACACTGAAGTATTAACATGCGTACACACTCTTTGACATATTTACATGTATGAGAAAGAATAATGTTTTGGGATTGGCACATCCGACTAGTTTAAAAATATTCTCGAATTCGTTGCTTTCATTTTTATTCTTAAATGCACCAAATCCGCAGAGATTATTATTTAGATATTGAAAAATCGAATAGTACTTTTCTTTTTCCTATAAAAGTACAAGGTCAATCAGAAAAAAGATATCAAAATAGACGTTTCGAACTGGAAAAACCGGGGAGCAGAAAAATAAATTTCACCTTGTGCACCATGGATAGTAAAGCTGCCCCTTATTCTACAAACACAAAAATCAAGAGCAGGAAAACGTTATCAGAAGGTTTAATCGAATCATGTTTGTAAACAAAAAGTTTTCACCAGTTGCGACTAATTTTTCAAATCGTTGAATGAATTTACTAATTCTCAAAAAAACTAAAGGAAATCTTTTTTTTTTTTTTTTTTTCTTTTTTTCAGCAATACAGATATTTTTTCATACTGGTGGAACATCAAACTAAATAGTTAAAGTATTTAATGCAAAAGTCAGCGTAAATTTTCAAAAACAATCAATGATTTAATTTATGAAAGTGAATTTTTACTTGTACAGTAAATAAAAATTCAGCAATAATAAACGCAATCAGTGGCCAAAAAATGAATGTAACAACGATTACATTAAAAGAAAACTTTTAGTTTATTATCAATATGCTATCTAAGATTTAATCAGAGTTCGCACACTTTTACCGGAAATTTTAAGGGAATTTTCTGCCTTATTTAATAAATGAGGAGATTAGGAATCCCACAATTCAGTAAATATTAAATACAAAATTTCTTATCTGAAAAAGAATGCCAGACTAATTGGAAATTCCAAGAGGTGTGCGCATCTTGGATTTGATACTATTAAAAAAAATAATTTTAAAGTAATCAATGAATTATCAAATTTATCAATAAATATTATTTATTTAAAAAAGACTATTTTCATGACATGATCATAATTAGAATAGACTCAATTTAAAATGTTTATTAGACTGCTTTTTCTTTACTTAAACTAGTGACAAACGACAATATTGGTTATCAATAGTTTGTATCAAAATAAATAAAAGTAAGCTAATGTTGCTGTTGTATCTTTTCGTATTATTGCCTTAAAAACATACTAAACTTTTCCAACTGTTACTTCCTTAATTTTATGAATAATATAGTGCTATGATAGTGGATTTCCTTTAAACTAGGCAAGCAATCTCATATTTTTTTCAAGTGGCAACGACAAAAAATTATGCCAATCTGAAATCTTACAAAACTTGGATAGGTGACTTTAAGGTTTTTTTTTTTCTTTTTGGACATAGTGCTATTTTTTATTAATAAAATATGTAAATGAAAAAAAAAATTACATGCTTGCTTTTAGTTTACAATTATGTTTGTGTGTGGCAGTCAAATCTTGTGATTCATTTTTCACCTACTTCCCATAGAGATTTAAAATTTGGAATGTATATGTATTCCTGTGGGCAATGCATGAATTAAACATTCACTTTTTTTTATTCAGTCCCCAAGGGGGCCAACAGAGGAAAATTTAAAAATTAAAAAAAAATTCACTCTATCTCATAAATCATTTGAAATAAAATCCTGAAACTTGACATAAAATTAGTAAACACGTGCTTCGAAATTTTTCAAAATTCGACCCCAAGGGGGGTCCTGCCGCCAAGTTACGTCCATTTTCCAAAGACATCCTCGAAACACTACTTAAACTTAAGTGTTACTCAGTTGTAATTTGATTTTCTATGTAAAAATCTCTATCAGACTCAACAATGAGTTATATGTTTAAAAGTACTAATGGCAAGGTTAACAGCAGAGCCAAATTTTGGACAACTTGGCGAAATTTCGCCAAATTTGATACTACATTTAAAAAAAAAAATCTACATTTTAGTGAATTTTAATGAAAGCACGTTAAAAAAAATTATATTTATATTACATAAATAATAATTAATTTCTGTAAAGCAATATTATTACTGCCTAAAGTACACAAAGTTTCAACTCCTTGTATGTATACTTTGGAAACATTTTTTAAAAGTATACTTAGGATTTCAACTCGGGAGAAAATACATGAATATTTTTTGAAAGGAATAAAATTATATCAATTGAAAGTATGGAATTATGTCAAACATCATCGAGAAGAAGAAAACTAAGGTTCATAAAAACTGCTCAACTCTGATTATTTCTGCAGGTTTTCTTGACTTCCTCTCCATTCTACTAATTTCTGTTTACCTCTTCTTCTTGAGAACGTTGACCTAAGGAATAGTTTACAGAAACGTGCATGCGGAAGTGAAATTCTGGTAAAAATTTCTCTTGTTCTGCAAAAGTTTTTCAACTGCTGTTTCCTGCAATCTCTGGAAGTGTCACACCGAATAAAATTGAACATTTCCGCATTTCTGTCAAAAGAAACTTTAACAAATTAAAGAAAAAACAACACGTGGTAGAAAATTTCAGGATAGTTCTCGATACACTTTATTATTTCAAGAGTATCGAAGATTGCCAAGTAAAATACGGAAAATTGAATTAGAGGCTTTTTTTCTGATAAAAATAAAAAAAATCGTCCTAAGTCGTTGACTCTCGAATATCAAACACCGGAAAAACTAGGTAAAATAAATTCACCATCAGCAAAACATCCATATTTAATTTTTTTTTTTAAATAGGGCGCTTAATTGATTTCCTGTTTAATCTCGGAATATCGTTTAACTTATATTATTTTGAAAATTCCTCTAAGCGTACACATCGCATTACTTCCTGAAGTTGAATGAACTTATTAAATACTGCTCTGTAACCGTAAATCACATAATGTAGCTGGTGAAAGAAAAGGTAGATAATACAATGGTTTTTTTTTATCTAAATAATTAATTAAAGATAAGTTTTCATTAATGTCATGTTACTTTTACATTTTTAATGTTATTTGTAATATTTTCATTATCATTACTGGTGTTATTGTTGCAGTTACAAGTGTTGTTATCATTGTTATTATGTTATTGCAGTTGCTATATTTAAAGCCATCCTCTTTAAAAGCGGGAATACTGATTATTGCTGTTAAAATAATTACATAAAATATTTTACTACAATGTTACACCTTTGTGTACAATGTAAGATTTTGACACTCCTTTCTTGTATTAGAAGAAAGTCATGTGAAATAGGGAATCTTAGTTTTGACTCGATTTGAGTAGCCTCTAGTGGGTAATGGTTGAAATACATGAGTTTAAAAGTTTATTTTATAATTTTTTCCTAGTTAAAAAAATATATATATATGGATACGTTTGAAGTTACTATAACTTTTTGCATTATTATGAGTAGTACATTTAATAAGGATTTATTTGCAGCAGTGAAACTTTTGCTATATTTGAAAACGATATTGTTACAGCTTCCCGCTTGAACCCCATTTTCTTGCGGTAAAACCGGATATCCTACATGAGCTAAAAAAGGGTATGGGAAAACAGTAGTTAAAGAGCACGTAAACGATTTTTGAAGAAAATATATGCAAAACTAGATGCACAAAAGATATAATAGTTATATCATAATATTAAAATATTTATTTGCTTAAAAGATGTTATGAAAACATTAAAAGTAAATTAAAAGTCTATATTTACATGTTTCAACTAATTTTCTGAGTCGTCGTCAGAATGTATAACAGAAAATTACAAATGCATATGAAAAATGGAAAAAATCATCGAAAATAAACAAGTAATCATATAACGCGCCCTACAGTTTCGCGATTGCTGGTGTTCCCTCTATGTCGCGATGCCGTAATTTGTCCAACCATTCAACCCATAAATTCGAGATACGAAAAGATATGCATGAACCTCTCTGAACCTCTTAAATAAATTTCAATTGACTCTCTTATGAATAATTGTAAATAAAAATTAGACCTGTAGATTATTTTACTCTCGCTAAAAAGTATGTTAATGCTCTCTATTTGATTTAGCCGGGATAAAGCAGTATTAGTTTTAACGCAGATAATAGTTTTTATAAAGCTGATAAAGAAATGAAATTCTTTTCTGAAATTTTTCGAATAGTGAAGCAGATAATTATTCCTTTTTTAAAAAATTCTAAATCCTTAGACTTATATTTTAAAATATTTTTGGTTTAGTTTCTCAATTAAAATTGCAAAATAAAATATATTATTCCTTTTTAATAAAAAGAAACGATAGACTTCACTTTATTGTAACGTTAACATGTAAATGCGGTTTTATTTCAACGCTGGAGTAAGACCAGATGATTTGACTTCTTATAAATAATCATTTATTAATAACTATGTGATGACCTAATCATATATTTAAATCGATTCTATGATACCAGGATAAGTGCAGAGTATCTGAGCAAAGTTACATTAAATAATGCTAGAAATTTTAGCTTCAAGCAGCCAAAATAATATAAGGTATGTAGTTTCACTTTACTTTCCCCTATGTTGTTATTTCACGTATGTTGCCAAATAAGAATTAATAGCACTGATTTTACTTAAACTAGTATTCATTTTAGCAAGACATCTTAATGGAGCCATTGAGACCCAGAGTGGGCTATCCCACTTTTTTGTGAAAAATGAGGGAATGAGCGCTGTTCAACTGGTCATACGCTGAAAGGACACATCTCTACACACTTTATTTAACACGTTCACGCGGGCGCGGTGGGTCACACTCGACTGTCTCAGATTTGTCAAGTCTCCTGCTTTTTGCACACCACTATTATTTTAGATAAAATGTTGTTCCTTTAAATAGCCCAATTGTTCTAATTAAATAAAACAACTTTTTCTGTATTAAAATAGTGGTATCCAAAAAGCCGGAGACTTGGCAGCTCTGAGACAGTCGAGTGTGACCCACCGCGCCGGCGTGAACGTGTTAAACGTACTAAAGTTCACGTGACAAGGGCCTTGTCGACTCACAGAATGCTTCTCAATATGGTTACCTTCTTGAAGATATAAAATTTGGAGTCTTTGGACAGCTTGTTCAACTGCTGGTCGACTGCGATGCTTTTCACAAGCAGAGTGATAGCTTCTTGCAGGTATGCCAAGGTTACTAGACGTTCTCGATAAACAATGTTTTTTTTTTAAGAGTCCTCATCGCAAAAAATCATACGGATTAAGATCCGGAGGACAAGATGGCCAGGTTGTCGGAAATGTACGACTGATTACTTTGTCATTATTGCTGTAGAAATAACATTCTCCCCAGTTCGTATTCTCTTTTATATACAGAGCATGGCTGCAAACCATGGGTTTATGCAAAATTTTGTGCTAACAGTGTGAAATTGCAGTTACAATGGCAGTTTAATGTTTAAGTTTCTTTACATGTTTTTTTCCCATAAGGGGTAGTAAAAATTAAAACGGAAAAGTGCTGGTTGCATGTGTTTGATTTTTTTATTATTAATTTTGTGGCCTTTTCCTATTTTCTGTTGTACAGCGCCATCAATCGGTGTTTCTGGAACTAATTATTTTTTCGCTGAATCCGTTTTTCCATGTCTTTAACAGGGTTGCCAGTTTGGCTCCATTTTTATTCCGAAAATCCAAATTCGTGCCAAAAATTAAAAACAATACTTTTTGCTTTATTTAATGACAGAAATTTTGTGATTACATGAAGATTCTTCTTTCGAAATTTCCTGTATGAATTTGAATTTTCGAAATAAAAACTGAGGCTAAGCTGGCAACCCTTGTCTTGACTAGAATGTACAAAAAATTTGAAGCCTTTACACTGAGTAGTTCGATATATAAGAGAGGTCAGAGTAGGGGTGTTTTAATTCCGGAGTAGCAAAACAAAGAAATAATTCAAGTGTTGAATTTCGTAGGAATTTAAAATTGAATCTTGCAAATTTTGAACCCAAATTTTTTCAAAAATCACCAGTCATATCCAGCACATCGACCATGTCAATCAGTTTTAGAAACTTCATAAAAGTCTCATTACAATAATATAATTTCATTTGATTATATTAAACACATATATTATAAATAATAAAGAAGCTAAAAATTACATAAGTGTCTTTTTATCTTCTTTTCATTACAATTAAGATATAGTAAAGTAATGTGTGTGGGGGGGGGGAGGGGGGGGTTATCGATAAAGATGTGAAAAATTCTTAATGAGGTTGATGGTCAAGAAAAATTAAGTTACCTGATTTTGTGAGATCCAAGAGTTTAACTATTTCATTAAGGGGACAAGGGACCTTCAAAATTAACAAAATCGCTCAAATTCACGGAAAAAAAAAATTATCCCAAAAAATGAAGTTTCATGTAAGCTTTCATCGCCGTCGAATTCTTGAAATCTGATGATTTTTTAGCATTTTAATTATATTTTCATAATTAAAGGACCCTCGGGATCAGCTGATCTTTGTCTACAAACATTAGCAACTGCACTTCCTCATAATTTTTCTTCTAAATGCTTTGAAATTTTCTGCAGCTGTTTGACATTTGTTCGTCATAAAACAGTGAACAGTTTTTTAAAATTAAATATAATTGCAAAAGTTAAAAATTAGCTAATTGCAGCAATATAATGCGAAGATTCTGAAAATTTAATAAAATTTAGAAAATATTACTTTTTTCACCTTTATCTTCAAATTCGATGCACAGTTTTATTTGTATATGTTATAGTGAAAGACCGAAATTGGATAATGTAGACTTTCACCTGTGAATGTCAACGCATACCAAATGCGACGGTGAAAGACCGAATATTTGATTCCATTCTTGTACATTCGGACCATCACCGGTGAATGTCGACAAGCACAGATATGCTGCAGTGGAGGTCGAAAAGAGAAGCTGGTTCAACAGAGAGAGGCTACAGTCTGTCGCCAAATTCTTTGTTCTACTGCGAGTCAGCGAGTCTTTGTTTGTCAGTTTTATGCAAAGTTTTCTTATTTTATTTATTTATTTTTTATTATTATTATTCAATATCCTAATTTCTATTGAATGTTTACTGCAATAAGCCGTGATCTTTTTTTTTTTTTTTTTTTTTTGAAAAATTACATTAATTGAGAGTAAACGAGAAAACAGTTGTTTTCATTTTTTCAAGAACAGTACTCTAAAATACTTTCTGGAGTTGTTTCTGCTAAAACTAAGTGCAGCACTTATTTGGATTACCGACGATTAAAACGTTTTTATATTTAAAAAATTAATGATCGTGCTAGAAATACGGATAAGTAAATTCCGACATATTCAACATTCACCATTAGTGCATGGTTCATGTCGGCATTTGCCGGTGTAAGTCAGAAATAAGTATATTCAGCAAATATTTCGGACATACATCAAACGACTATGTGAGTGTTGAAATTCACCAGTGAAAGTTGACATTCTCCAGATTTCGGTCTTTCACAGTAACATGTATATAAAACAAACTTGCATAAAAAATATTTGAGATTTTGATTGATACGTAATGCGCATCGCATGGGACATTTTGAAAAGTTATTCGTAACGCTTAAAACATTCAGGAAAATTCCTTATTTTTTTCTAAAAAAATTTTTTAGCAATTTCTTGCGTGATAAATATATGCCTTTATGCATATAGTGTGCCCTTGAATAGTTTTTAAAGTGAAATTAGGAAAAAATCTAAGTAAAATGAGTTTGAAAGTCCCTTGTCTCCTTAAAGAGACCAGAAATGTTTAAAACGACGAAAATTGACTGATATTTGATCGTTGATTGGGAAGCCTGTAATTAATTTAGATCAATACATATTTTTGCATTTATTTATTTCTGTTTTTTATAAATCAAAAATATTTGTTAAATTTTAAACATAAAAAATTATAATGTTGTACATCAAAATTAACCTTACAAAACCAGTTTTGCTATGACTTTGAACGTTTCATTTCTTTGTACTACTTATTGCGTTATCTTTAGATCATACCTGAAAAACAAACAAACATTTTTCTTTCAAGTTATAACAAAAATATATATATATATATATCAATTTTTATGGATTTTGAGTATTTTATTATATATTTTTTATTTTTTTACAATTTGTTTCAATATTTTGTAATAAAACGAAAAAAGTTACCTCAAATATCATTATATCACTGGTAATTTGGTTATTCGATTCTTTAAATTCTAAATAGAGGCTGATAGTCAGAACCAATAATCTATGATAAAAACATAAAACATATTCAAAAGTCATGTCCATTTAATCCCTAAGAACATTCTCAAAAGTTATTCATAAATACTTCCTTAGCCTATAGCCATATTCATAGAACGCAAAATAACCCGATTCGTTAGATTTCAGTAAATGAGATATTTGTTAAATTCCATTAAACTTTAACTTTTGTCATTTGGATAGCTTCTTTTAAAATTTTAAACATAAAAGTATTTTTCTCCCACAAAAAAAAAGAAAAAAAATCATGCTTTGAGCATAGATTATGAAACACTTTCAACACTTCCTGAATGCTTTAACAAAACTTCGTTATTTAGGGAAATAAGGTACAGAATATAACTACATTTAGCAGATAATAACATTTTAGAAAACGCATAAAACATGTGAAAAACTGATTTCAGCAGTTACCGTCCAAAGTCAAATATGCATTCCAATTCTTTTGAGCAGCCCTGTATTTGATCTGTAGGTTGATATATATACTATATAATTGGAAAATTTAGTTTAGCAAGAAAACGTACAGCAGGTTGAAATTTCTCTTTCAGCAATTTACACTAATAGATTGGAAACACACTTGAATACTTTTGTACAACCCTGTAATTAACCTAGTACCTTTATTACATGCCACTATTTAGCTAAAAAATTAATTTAAACTGAAACTCTTAAAACTACTGAAATCACATTTCCAGAAATTATCATTTATAGACGGTCATGTATCCAATTGTTTGCGTGAACTTGTATGTCACTTTATCTATATTCTACAAACATTTTTTAGTAAACCAAATGCAGTTCAGAGTAAAAATGCGTAACTCATTTAAAAACCACCTTTAAGCAATTTGCACTCATATCCAGTAACCAGTACGAATTCTTTTGTGTAGTCCTGTACATAAATTATAGCATTTATACACACCATATGCTATGCATAAATATAGTGAAACATAAAAGCGTATAACATAATTAAAAATGCATTTTCAGCAATCATCGCTACTGTATAGTACTGTATAGTACTGTATAGATACAATATAGTATCTGAAATCTTTTGTATATGTCCCTGTAAATGCTATGGACTTCGTATTATACATGAAATAAGTTATATTAAACCTCAGCGACGTATATCAATTTCATTATGCATGAAATAATTTAATATAATTAAAATACGCCGCAAACAATTCCCTCCACCCCTATATTATAATGTAACAGAATTCATTTGTATGGCCCTGTAAAGGAATAATAACTATTATTTGCGCTGCATATTCTACAGAATGCATATTTTAGCGTACTTCATAAATGCATATCAGTTTTATTATGTTCGAAAGCGTGTAACATCATTAAAAATCATTTTAAAGGATTTTTTACCATAGGCCGTAATGTAACGGAAAACTTTTGACTGTCCCTGCAAATGAACTAAACATGCTACAAACTTCTGGAATAGGGAACGTGCTATGGTAAACGTTAATAACATCCAAAAATTTCAGCGCAATCCGAATATATTTACGGGAGTTAGAGCACGGACAGACGGCCTGACAAACCGAAGTCATAAACACTTTTCAACTTTGTTGGAAAGTGTTAAAAAAGAAAAAAAAACAGAACCGAAAGAGTTAAAAGAAATAAAAACTATGCACATTTTCTCTTAAAATATTTTATTTAAGTATTTACATCTCATAGCACGGATAAACAATCAATTTAGATTTTTATCAAAGCATCCAAAGTAGGATGCGCCACAAACGCAATGAAATTGGCAAACATTTTTTCATAAATATTTTTATGGAAAGAACTTTACATTTGATGCATCATATTACTTTTAACGATGAATAAATTATCCATTTGAGCTAAAGTATATTTCTAAAAAGAGATTTCTCCAAAATACATATTTAATCGCCTTATACAATATCATGTATACCGAATAAATAATTTTTTCTGAGTGTTCAGAAACGGCCAATGAACTTTCCCTTCCAACGCCCCCTGGCATTGATCAGGCGTAAAAAATGAAAATTTGTCATCCATAATGAAGCTGGGGGAGCTGTTATGTCTTTGCCAACAAAATGACATAGAACAAGACACCTAGACAAATTTTTAAAGCGTCTTCATACTTGATATACGAGACTGTCGTGATATATATATTTACATAAGATCTTTAAATGGTCGTTTTACTTCACGAAAGTCTTAAATCTGGATTGTTTTCAAATTTATTTGCTAATGAAACGTTAAATTAATGCATTACCTGAATACAAGTGGACGACATTTCAAATTGCTCATTTATAGGTAAACATTTTTCATTACTTATGCGCTTATAATAAATGCTAGGGGATAAGCCCGGGGTTCCTGGGTAACAGAATATATGTGAAAACCGCCATATACAAGGTGGCCATAATTAAATTGACAGGGTGTTCTGTAGCTCGATCTAATTGAGAGAATGACGCCAAATTTTGTAAGAAGATTAAACAAGACGGGGGACGGAGGATTCCGCAAAAAAAGTTCCAAAAGTCACCGCTAGGGGAATATGTGGCGCTGTGTAACAGAAAAGAGAGTTTTAAAAAATGCAGAATCAATACTGAAATAAAATTCCTCTTATTTAGCGGATTTAATGATTTAATTCAAGTTCAATACGGCAATAATACTCTCTTTTCCGTTACACAGCGCCACATATTCCCCTAGCGATGACTTTTGGAACTATTTTTTCCGTCCCCCGTCTTGATTAATCTTCTTACAAAATTTGGCGTCATTCTCTCAATTAGATCGCGCTACAGAATACTCTAAGTACTGTCAGTTTAATTATGACCACCTTGTACATTATTTCTGATATCAATATCCTTTTTTCTCTGCATATACTACAAACACAACGATGGATGAGGTATTTTTAGAAAGGTACTGCAAGAGGCTTTTCATATAGTATATTTATATATCGTTAAAACGCGTTGTTTGATAAATTGCAGTTAATGAAAATCGCATCAAAAAATAATCCCAATGATTGCGGTGAGAAACCTTGTACCGATCTATTGCTTTTTTTTTTAATATTAACAACTCAATAGATTTTTTACATTTAATATATTTTTTAGAATTCCCATTAACAATACTAAAAATCATATTGATATGAAAAACTGCAACAATGCATTCAAATAGAGTTTTGAAATATATTAAATGCGATATTTTCCTATTGGCCTCACGTTAGGAATTAACAGCCGAAGAAATCGCCAAAAATCGCTGTTTAACGTTTTTTTTTATTCGGTTCATTTCAGTGGTTTAATCGCGAAATTTGATTACATGTCTTAAATTGGTGTTTTATTTATATTTTATTGTTTTACTTATTGACTAAGGATGTTTTAATTTCGTTATAAAATATAAGCTGGAAACAAATTATGAGCTATTTATATTAAAAATTAATATAGTGCAAACAGATTTATACTCGTATTTCACAATCGTCTGTACAGTAGAGATCGTGTTGTATCGAAGAGATAGATTTTTACAAAAATAAACATGATTGAAAATTATTTTTAAACCAATCAAAATTGAGTAATGGAGATACAGTTTTCAAGCAAATTGCGATATAGTTTTCAAACAAATTCCATTTAAAAGTACATTTTTTCCCCTGTTCGACAGTATAAAAATTGAAAATGTGCGATGGTTACAAATTTTAAAAATTGCAGTAAAAGTGAAATTTGATCGTCTGCTGTTGCCATTCGCAAAATGTGGTCAGCGTTACGCACAGACACGTCTGACTTTTATTATATAGATAGATAGACTAGGGGGTCCATCCCAAGTACCTCGGGTTACAGAACATATTACTCTGTGTACAGAACGCAAGTAAAAATAACTTTTAATTGAATATTAATAGATTCTTATATTTAATATATATATATATTAGGTCACCCAACAATTAGACCAAAAAATTATAAATATCAATTATGAATTATGAATTTAAATAATAAAGATATAAAAATTAATAAAAACTGTATTTTTTTTTTTTTACTAGCCGCATGACAGCGGTTAATTGCCAAGGAAATCGCCAAAGAAATTCACTATTTATAGCAACCATTTTAATTCTGATTATTTCAGTATTAAAAACGTAGTTAGTTCGATTACACATCTTTTAAACTTGAGTTTTATTTATTTTTAGTCGTGTTTTAGTGAAGAATTTAAAATTTTATTATGGAATATTAGCTTGAAACAAATGCTGAACTATTTTCATTATTTCAAGTGCAAAAGTGTCAATCTTCTGCAATCGGATTTATTTAACTGAGTGAATTAAAAATCATGTTTGATTTTTTTTTTTTTTAAATCAGAAAACTAAATAAAATGAGATACAGTTATCAAATAAATTGCATTTAAAAAAACTTTTTTCTAATTAACGGTGTAAAGAATAAAATCGTGTGATGTTTAGAAGTTCAAATAATCGCAATAAAGGCGAGATTGTGTTGCCACCATCGATACGATACCAGCATTAGCCATAGACTTTTTTTGCGTTATAATATAGATATCATTGTCAAGAACAGTGACTCGTAAATCATCAAAACATAAATATATGTATATATTAAAAAATGAACACATACACTACCTCATAACACCAAATAATATTTGTGTTTTTTTTTTCGTTTTTTTTTTTTTTCCATCTACATTTATGGACATAGATTTTTCCTTATTTTTCAGCATCATAACTAGAAAAAATACTAAGTGAAATAGATTGGAGTCCTACGCAGCTCGGGTTATACCCGACCTGAACCCGACAAAAAAAATTCCTCGACCAGCAACCCGGGCCGAACCCAACCTATTTCAACCAGAACCCGACCCAAACTCGAAATAAAAGGTAAGTAAATCGTGCTTATGCAATTATAAAAAGTAATCTACAATTATATCTCTAATTCCAATTTTATATTTTATATAGAATCCAGACTGGCGTCTCGATTGCCAGTAGAATCTCCGTTTTTTAGTTCGTTTTTCTTTGCAGTAATGAAGTCTTGTTTTGATAACACTTTGGAAAGCTTAATATCATATATTTGTTCCGCTCTTCAAAAAGTATAAAGTGATGAAAAAACAACAGATGCTATATTCGCGATATTATTGAAAAAAAAAATCATAATATTTTTAGTATTTTAATTAAAGTAAGTAAATAAGCATTTGTCTTAGACTTCCCGATAGGATCAAAAATATTTGTTTTTTCTTTTTTTCTAAGGTGTTTTGATTGTTTTAGAATAATTTAAGATCTATATTTATTGTCTCTCCGATTGTCTTTTTCTTCGGGGGGGGGGGGGGGGGGCGGGAGAGAGAGAGATTGTTCGCATGTGTTAGAAAAAGTGATGATCCAAATAAAAATAGGTTTATTTAGAAAATTAGTAGGTATCTCATTTCTTTTTAAATGTGCACTTGACAACTGCCACATCACACATAAATTACTCTCTTAACTACTTAATCTATGAGTAACACATTATTTTACTTTCTTGTTAAATTTTGCATAAATCAGCAAGAAGAATCTTTTTCATACTTATTTAATATAACCATATTTTCTCTTTAAAATGAACTATGCGGTTAACAACTGTTAATTACTCCTATATTAATTCCATTTACTACCACTTATTCAGTCTTAATCTCTTATTTTTAAGAAAAGCTGAAAAATCCCATTTAGAAATACTTTCCTTCTTATTTCTTTGATGTTTACAGATATAGTTAAAGATACTGCTGACATTTACAATTTAAAGCGCCTTTTCGATAGGTTTAGTGAAGAGCAGTAAGTATTAAGCCAGCAGAAAAAAGAAAGCAAAAAGAAAACCCTTCGTGTGCAATGAGAGAAAACATGGAAAAAGAGATCCACAAATGCAAATTTTTCTCATTTTCAAACTTCGGAGTATGCAAATTTTGAGTTTGGACATCAAAAACGACGCTTTAGTGGCAGCGAATGAAATTCGGCTTTCAACTTACTGAAAGACAAAGTGGATAACAATGATCGACATTCTGTAAGTGCTTTGTTTCGATGAGGGTGATGTCTAAACGAAGTCATTTAACCGAATCAGCAGCTTAGAGAGTTGTTGGTCGGTTAGAGGGGTTCAAACACAAGCCGAAGTAGCAGAAGCCACTGAAGTTTCACAAATTGTGATTTCCGGGATCTGGAACCGTTTTTTTAGAGATTGGAAATGCAGGTCGAAGACCAGGGCAAGATCGTAGATGTGCAACAACACCCAAATAGAAATCGATATTTAACACTAATGGCTCAGAAACACCGAAATATGAATGCCACTCTTGTTCAACAACACCTTCGCTCAGCTACTGGCACCACAGTTACGACACAAACTAACCAAAACCGTCTCCATGCTGTAGGTTTGTATGCTCGCAGACCAATGGTATGTGTTATGTTAACAGCAAAGCACTGAAGTGCCCGCAGGGAATGGGCGACAGAGCATGTGAACTGGAGGAGAAATGAATGGTGCAATATTCTTTTCTCTGACGAGTCCCGTTTTTCTGTTCATCCTGACAATAGGCATATTTTCATCTGGAGAGAACGTGGCACTAGAAGCAATCCTGCTTCCGTGCAAGGAAATGTCAAATTTAGCGGTGGGGGAGTGATGGTCTATGCTGGCATCTCCATTGATGAGCGCACCGACCTCCACATCATTCGAAATGGAGCTCTTACGCTGCAGCAATTGGAGATGACTTTATGTTAAGGGATGACAACTGCAGAACAAATCGTGCTCATGATTTCCTTTTCCAGGAAGGAATCATACGACTGGAATGGCCAACGTGTTCTCCGGACATGAACCCGATGAGCATGTTTGGGACATTCTAGGCAAACGAGTTGCCTACTACCCCCACAAACACCCGAGGCACTAGAAAGGGTTCTTCTGTAGGAGTGGAACAGAATACTTCAGCTCCTCATTGACTCCACGCCTCAAAGGTGTTCAACGTTGCTGGCCGTCCGGTGAAACCATACCCCCTACTAAAAATGATTGTATTTGAAGTAAACACACTTTTTTTATTCGTTTTTCTCATATGCACAAATTGTGATTTTTTTTTCCTTTTGTACCTAAGTGCTCAATATAATGCATGCTTTTCTGCCAAACATGTGTAATTTTTTCTCACATAGCCTATCACGTCTGTTGATCATTTATAAATGATCTGAACAATTCGCCAGCCGGAAGATCCATCCACAACCTCAATATCCTTTCATTGTTTTGAGCAGTGTACTTATTTTTTTTTTATTTTTTTATTATATGAAAATTAAATGTTCCCATATTCTTTTCTAATCCATTTTTCATTTACTTCGCAACGTACAAACCATAAAGACCGGTATCCGAACACGGTATCCGTGGAAATTACTTACTTAGCTAACTAATCTATAAATGCGACATTATTTTTCTTTATTGTGAAATGTTACATCAATCAGCAAATATTATTTAACATCACCGTATCATCTCTAAAAAATTAACTGTGCAGATAACTGCGCATAACTGCATCAATACTCTTAGTCATGTTAATTCCGATTACTATCACTTATTCAGTCTCAACCACTTTCTTATTTTTAATCCAAACCGGAAGAAAAACCCATTCAGAAATTCACTCTCTCTGATCTCTTTGATGTTTATAGATATAGTTAAAGAAAATGCTGAGATTTACAGTTTAATTGAGAGTTTAAGTGAAGAGGAACAGTAAGTGTTTAGCCATCAAAAAATTAGAAAGAGGAACCGTCGTGCGTCACGAGGAAAAAACTTTGCCAAAACAATCAACTACTACGGAAAAGTTCATATGGTATACTGCTTGTGTTGCTTCCAGGATTTTATCGGTTGATTTACAATAGAATTCTCGTAACCGTTTTGGAATTTTTCTTTGTTTCTCCCCCCCCCCCGCCCCTTCCTTTGTTATATTAATATTACATTAAAACAAATCAACATATAAATAATATACGTATTATGTTAAAACAAATTGTTTCTGATTTATTACTAGCTGACCCACCCGACATTGCCCAGGCCTATGATGATAGCGTTAAACATACCTAAAATAATTGTTGAATGATATTTATATTTGTATACAAATTATATTGAATTTATATTTGTAAACAAAAAATTAAATAAAAAGAGCTTGCAAGAAGCGTTCTTCTAATTTTTCTTCTAAAATTGAATACATTTAAACGTAAAATTTATACATGTACATTTCTTACTGTCCAAAATCTTAGAAACGTTTCATGAGTTATAAACATAATGTTTCCGAAACCTGTATGTAATTTTCATGCTAAAATATTGGTATCCAGTTGTAAAAAAAAAACGTTTACTTCTTACTTTTTTTCCACATGGAATCCTATGAGAAAAACGAAATTCGCCAAAAGTGACTTTTGGAAATGAATTTATTTTTTTAGAGAATTGATATCGTATTTTTGTAAAACGGATTGCAGTATTGGAAAGAGAACATGCATGTTATTTTTCGTTTTTATCGTTATTTTGATTTTCTAATCCGATGCGTAATTTTGAAGTATACCAAAAACAGGGACGGAGTGAGGGCGATCATCAGGTATATTAAATGTTTAAAAATAAATCGATGATATCGTCCAAACTCATTGAAATTTTTACAAATCAGAAATATAATGTTCCCTAGACCTGGGTAGAAAATTCGTAAAAGAATACAGGTATTTAGTGGTAAAAGGACTTGTAAGAAGACTTATTTTTCCTCCGGGTCATTTAATAGTTAAAAGAAATAGTTCTTATTGTCCAAAATTTGTGAATTTTTTATCTGTTAAAAATCTAATACTTTTTAATGTCTATGCAAAAAATTCGTGAAAAAACGTTGATATTTAACTGTAAAAGAACTTTTTTTATTATTCGCGTCGGTTCTTTTTAACAGTAAAATCAAACTGGTACTCATAGTCAAAACTCTTTGAAATTTTTATCAGTTATATGTAACGTTTTGGAAGACTATGTATAACTTTCGTTCAAAAAAAAAGAAGTTGCATATTTAGTTGTAAAAACATAAGCAAAAGCAGACCGCGTGTTCACGTTCTGAGTGAAAATTATGCAGAATTTTTTTTATATACAGATAATCGCCCGAATAATGTTTAGAGAATTTTATAAATGATGTAAAGTATCGAGAGTACGAAGAATGTGTAAAAAAAACTTAAAATACTGACGTTTAGCTACTTTTAGTATAGAAAAAAGATGCGCGAAGTGACTTCCAGTCTTGAATTTTTTTCAAAAGGATTAATATTCATATTGTTGAAAACGAAGTACACCGTCCGTCGTAGAGCAAAAATATCCGAAATAGGCGGGTGTTTTTGGTTTTTGCGTACCGCTGAAATTGAATCCGATTGCGATTCGAGCTTCAAAAACAGGGTGTGACGTTTCATCTGAGCTCAGGCAGAAACCAGATGACCACATAAAGTAATAAACATTTTTAATTGGGACCTCCAGATGCCTCAACTATAAATTCACATGTCAATGCCTTCACGAAATCCAGATGTAAAGTGTAAACGGATTTTAATGATGTAAATACATTGAGAAGTGCTGGCCTGGCTGTGAGAACTGAAACTTTTTAATAAGATGAATCAGTGTACCACGTGGGTTGCCAATTAAGATAGACTGAACTCTCGAAGAGCCCGTGGATTAAGAGATGCGTTCTGGTTGCGATCGAAGACGATCGGATTCGTTTGGAGGAGCGAGCCCGCTCCGAAAGAATTTTAAAGATTAAGTTTTATGTGTCAAGTGAATGTATGTGTGTTTGCTGTGTGTGCTGTCCGTATCGTCAATAAATGTGTGGAAAATGAACTCAAAGTTCTCCTCATTTAAGTTTTAAGATTAGTTCTTTAAGTTAGATTTTATTGGCATTACAAGGGTAAACAAAAGCGTAAAATCGTCTGGTGGTGCCACTGGCACGCACCGTGCGAGGTTTTTTCTGAAACCCAGTTTTAATTGCGGATTTTAATATCTCATCTAATTATCAATAACTGAACAATCTGGACCTCAGATGCATCAAGACCTGCCTTGTATTTCGTGTTAGATTTTCCCATTCACCACAGACAGATACACAAACATCTTTCTTTTATTACTTTCTTCTATCTTTACAAGAAGAAAGTATTGGATTCGTAAAAAATTTCGACTTCCGGTTTTCGACGGATTTACACGTTTTAGAGGTCAGAGATTCCAAAAAACATGTTTTTACAAAATGTCTGTCTGTGACTCTGTGAGTCTGTCTGTCTGTCTGTCTGTCTGTCTGTGTGTATGTGACACAAATTTTGTGGGCGCTCTACCTCAAGAACTAATGCACGAAATTTAATAAAAATTTATATTCAAGTAGTCCCTAATATAAATTGATGCTGATTAGTTTTTGGTGTAAATCGCCCAACAGGTGGCGCTGCTATGCTGCATTTTTCGCGATTTCTGCACTAGCTCTATCTCAAGAACTAATGCACGGATTTTCATAAAACTTCAGATTCAATTAATCCTTGATATGAATTAGTGCTGGTAACGTTTTGGTGCAAATCGCCCAACAGATGGCGCTGCTATGCTGCATTTTGCAGCATTTACACGATTTTCGTAATAGCTGTATCTCAATAAATAATGCACGGATTTTCATCCAACTTCAGATTCTGTTAGTGCTTGACATGAGTTGACGTTTTGCACCTTGTGGTGTAAATCGCTCAACAGGTGGCGCTGCTATGCTGAATTTTTTCTGATTTCCGCAGTAGCTCTATCTCAAGAACTAATGCTTGGGTTTTCAACAAACTTCAGATTCAGGTATACCTGGATATGAATTGCTGCTGTTTATGTTTTGCTGTAAATCGCTCAACAGGTGGCGCTGCTATGCAGCATTTTTCTCGATTTCCACAATAGCTCAATGTCCAGAACTAATGCACGGATTTTTATCAAACTTCAGATTCAGTTAGTCCTTGACATGAATTGATATTTTGTTCCTTTTGGTATAAATCGCTCAACAGGTGGCGCTGCTGCGCTGCATTTTTTTGTGATTTCCACAGTAGCTCTAGCTCCAGAACTAATACACGGATTTTCATCAAACTTCAGATTCCGGTATACCTTAATATGAATTAGTGCTGTTTGTGTTTTGGTGCAAATCGCTCAACAGATGGCGCTGCTATGCTGCATTTTTTAGAATTTCCCCTACAGCTCTATCTCAATAACTAATGCACGAATTTTCATCAAACTTCAGATTCAGGTATACTTTTATATGAATAAATTGATATAATTTCTTTTACTATTTAAATGATTTAATTGACGAGATTTATATAGAAGAAAGTTTTGTGATGGCCACAACATACTAGTTAGTATAGACATGTTTTTTATTATTATTATTCAGTTGGCAATTGCACAGAAATTAGTCACTTAAGTAGCTAATATATGAATAACACATTTTCATTTTTTGTTAAATTTTGTATAAATGACGAAGAAGAATTTTTTTTTCATATATATTTATTTAATATCACCATAACTTCTCTTAAAAACAGAACTATGCAGATAACTACTTCTTCCGGTTAATTCGCAAAATGCCTACTCAGTCAGTCCATTTGAACTCTAGTTCCGAGCTGAAAAGAAGTAATTTTTTGTTGATATGTAGAAATTCTTTTGACGTGTTACGTTGCCGTGGCGCTAACACCTTTTTACTTTCCTATATCTTTACAAGAAGCATTGGATTCATGAAAATTTTCGAATTCCTAATTCGACCTAATTACACGTTTTAGGATTGAAAGAACTTGAAAAACATGTTTTTACAAAATGTCTGGCTGTCCGTCTGTGTGTGACACAAATTTTGTGGGCGCTCTATCTCAAGAACTAACGAACGGAATTTAACAAAACTTTAGATTCAGTTAGTTCCTGATATAAACTGGTGCTGATTACTTTTTGGTGTAAATCGACCAACAGGTGGCGCTGCTATGCTTCATTTTCACGATTTCTGCAATAGCTATATCTCAAGAACTAATACACGGATTTTTATAAAACTTCAGTTTCCGTTAGTCCTTGATATAATTTGGTGCTGAATACTTTTTAGTATAAATCGCTCAACAGATGGCGCTGCTATGCGGCATTATTCTTGATTATCGCAATAGCTCTATCTCAAGAACTAATGCACGAATTTTCACCAAACTTCAGATTCAGTTAGTCCCTGATATAAATTAGTGCTATTTAGATTTTAGTGTAAATCGCCCAACAGGTGGCGCTGATAGGCTGCATTTATCACGAATACCGCAATAGCTGTGTCTGAAGTACTAATGCATGAATTTTCATCAAACTTCAAATTCAGTTAGTTCCTGATATAAATTGGTCCTGTTTAGTTTTTGGTGTAAATCTACCAACAGGTGGCGCTGCTATGCAGATTTTTACGATTTCCGCAATAGTTCTACCTTAAAAACTAATGCATGGATTTTAACGAAACTTGAGATTCAGTTAGAAATTGACGTAAGTTGTTGCTGATTAGATTTCGGTGTAAATCACCTAACCGGTGACACTGATATGTTTCATTTTTCAGGAATATTAACATGTATGAGATAGGAGAAAGTTTTGGGATTGCTACATCCGACTAGTTTTATGTTCTTTTTCGTTATTAAATATTAATTTGTGTTGTTATAAGGATTGATTATTTGTAGATTAATAACACTTAACCACTAAATAAGATTGCTAGATTAAATTGAACATGAATATTTAAATCAATTGATTATAATAGAAAACCTGACAGAGCACTACTCTTAACTATAATATTTTATCTTAATTCCGTTTACTACCTTAGTCTCTCTTCTTCTTAAGCAAAACCGGAAAAAAACATTCAGAAAATTGCTTCTTCTGGGCTCTTTGGTGTTTACAGATATAGTTAGAGAAAATGCTGACATTGAGAAATCAAACCGCCTCTTTGATAGGGTTTAAGTGTGGAGGAACAGAAAGTGTTTAGCCATCGGAAGAAAAAAAATCATAAAGAGGAACCCGTCGTCGTGTGCAGCGAGAGAAAATCTTTGCCAAAACAACCAACCACGACGGAAATGTAACTCCACTATCAAACGGAAAGCGGTTAAGTGCTTCAGACAGGGCTATAACGTGAAAGAAAAAAAAAAAGATTCATCTGAAAGGTTTAAACTGTATTCTAGCCAAAACCTTAGGTCAAAGAACCTCTAGTGAGATATCGATATCTCAAACCATATAAAAATATCAGCAAAAATCAGTCGGTACATCAAATGGGAAGGGGATAAATTTAGAAATGGTGAAAAGTCATCCATTTGGTTATCAGGGGGGGGAAAAATTCAGTAGTATTTCGAAAGCTCGGATCAAATGTTATTGTCCGTTTGTATTTAATTACATTAGGGAGAATTAAATGAAAATGTAACAGTGGATATATTTTAATATTTATTTTATTAGTACATTCGGTGTCCTCTGTTCCGTTTTCATTTGGTTCAACAATATATATCAGATAGCCAAATATTGAATTTTGAAAGAAATTTGTTTTAAAAGTGTTGTAAAATATAATTTAGAAAAATTTATTTTTATACTCTTACTCAACTCAGCCTGGTTTTTACATGTAAAGATGAAATTTTGCAATCTGTTTTTAACCCATTTCCTGATATGCTAAAATTATAAAAAAATACGTGCAAAGGTGCGTTTTCGATGACGATACAAAATTTTGCTATTTTTGCAACTTATTTATTAATACATTAATTTGAAGGCATTTTTCAATAAGTTCGTCAAAAATGGTAAAATGCCAAATATTATCTGTAACTCTTACACTTGTATGGAAATTGAAAAAACCATGGATTTAATGATGCACCAATAAACGTTCTCCAAAATACGCCAAAACGCTGTGAAACTGCAACAAAGAAACATTTTAAGGACATAAAAGTGGAAATATTAAATAAAAAATAAAGAGTAATATTAAATAAATGGTCAAGTGCGAGTATTACTCGCACTCGGAGGGTTCCGTACATTAATATATGAATTAGTAAGTGTATTATTAAAAAAATACTGTTTCTAAAAGAATACTAAGACTTTGTAAAAACTATACAACGTAGGGTTGGGTATAGCTGTATAGTATACAGGGTGCACAGTAAAGTCCCTTTAACCTGGAAATACTTGCGAACGGAGAGAGCTACAGCTATACAAGTGAAATAACGATATAGTAAAGCCACTACGCCTGACCTAATGCAGACGACAGCAGCACCACTAGAGGCGAAATTTGGAAGATAGCCATTGCAAATCGAAAGCGAAAAGAGGTAGAGCAAATTTTCCAATTAGAAAGTTTTAGAGTATCAATTAATTAGTACGAAACGACATTTGGTTCACACAGATAAGATAAATCGTCGCTTGCATACCCAAAAATGTCTCAAATCGATGAGCGACGATTCTACTTTGCCTATTCCCATTCCGGAAATGTAGCAGTGCACAATTGCAGATTGTTACGTTGTACTGTGCTGAAATGTCTTTTAGAACAACCCTTTCAGGGCCAGAAGAATTATGTTCGGAAACTGATAAAATAATTGACTGACACCAGAATATTCAAACGAATTTCTCAAAAAACAAAAACCCGCTAATTTGCACTTTCATTACAAAAGAAAAATTTTTTTATAATATTCTTGGTGCCATTTGTCAGTTTTGGAATTTAAATTAGGTGGTTAGACCGTCTAGCCACCGCTATTGAAAATGTTTAAATTTATGTCGTCGGCTTGCAATAGACATTCCATGCTGAGAAATGTGCATGCAGAATTACTCTCACGAATACAAACGCGTATCGTGAGCAATGGCGAACTTTTCGAACATACTGAATATTAACTTTTTATCACTGTGATGAGACAGTTTGTCTTTTTTCTTTTTTGCATGATGTTATCAAAATGTATTGAGATAAGTACGTATTTATACCATAAATTGTGAGTATTTCTTCATACTTCTGACTATTCCATTCAAACGTTTACACAAAATGGAGTGCATCGATTTCGGACATTTTTGGGTAAACAGGCGAAGATCTATCTCATCCATGTAAACCAAATGTCGTATTATACTAATTAACTGATGCTTTAAAACTTTCTAACTGGAAATTTTGTTCTATCTCTTTTCGTTTTCGATTTGCAGTGGCTATCTTCGAAATTTCGCCCCTAGTGGGCGCTGCTGTCGTTTTGATTAAATCGGGTGTAGTCGCTTTACTATCCGTTACCTCACTTGCATAGCTGTAGCTCTCTCCGTTCACAAGTATTTTCAGGTTAAAGACACTTTCCTTTGCACCCTGTATACTAGAAAAATATAAATGGATATATCATGAAAGTTCAAAGATATACGGAACCTAAATAATACAAATATATGTATTCTGTATATTTTTTATTCCATATAGGTTTTTAGTTAACCTATAAAGACATAGTAGGTGTATTGAGAGAGCCACTCAATGGAAATTAGTCGCGAAACCCATAGTATTTATGTGATTAATTCGCATTAAATTAGTCTGTTTTTAACAATTTAACGTTTATTGCTTTTATACTGTTACTGGGCATTACATTGTATAAATATATCCTTAAAATTTGTTATCTAGGCTTTAAAAGCCGATGGAGGATAGAGTACGCCGTCCCTGTTATGATGTATGTCCAAACCGCCCGTGTCTTTAAGGGTTAATATCTCGGCTAATTACCGGCTATTTTTTCCGAAATTCATGATCAACAATGCTTTTATACTTCTGCTATGACAGGTACCTCCAGCTCTTCCCAACACTTTTGCCCGTAAATCGAAATTTGAGCGTAACGGAAAAATGCGATTTTCTCAAAAACTATGTGACCTAGGGTAATCGCTATAATTTTCCTGCAAGGATAAAATTAATGTCTACTACTTCTAATTTTTTCATAATTTTAGTTTCAATAGATTCGGAATTATATGGGGGGGGGACATATTTTTGCACTACATTTTCCACCATAACTTTGAAATATAATACCTAAAATTAAATGAAATATATTTTTGATTTCAGCGTTACGAAAGCTTTCACGCGATACTCGACACGATAAACAAAGAAGAGATTTTTTTTTTCAAATAACTTAATTAGCCCCTCTACATTTTTCCTAAATATATTTATGAATATTTATTAATCTGTAAATATGTGGGTCAATAATATTTATTACTTCCCCCAATTTGAATTTTCCACGTTGCATAATTTACGAGTAAAAGGGCTGTGACAGACAGACAGACAGACACAAGAGTGATCTTATAATGGTTCCGTTTTTACTTTTTACGTACGGAACCCTAAAAACAAATAAGCTTATATCAATTAATAGTTAAAAATTAATTTACGACTATACATTGAGAAATCAATTTAGAAATCCCAAAAATATAGCTTAAAAAATGTTTCACATTTTTCTTCCCCGTACTTTTTCTTAAAAAATAAACAGAGCAAAATTTTTTTTTAATTCATTCATTTCCTTCAGCTTTCTGACAAGCATAAAAAAAATCAGGGAATTTTTCATTATAGAGTTCCTTGCCAACGTCAAATTAATGTAGTGTAATGAAAAATTTTGGGAAAAAACAAGAATTGCAGCAAAAAAATTAGGCGTGATTTTCAAGATAACCATTGAATACTTATAAAAGTTTGTTTTTTTCACTCTTTTTACTTTTATTGTTATTTTCCGGTGTTAAATAGTTAAACCAGTATAATTACAGTAACTTAATCTTTCCAGTCTTTGACCGTTTCCTGCCTTTCATTCATTAAAGGTTATACGCATAGAATTAACTAACGTTTCAATCTATAAATTTTTCAAGTTTCAAACTCTTTAAAATTAAGCCTATTTAAAACTAAGCGAAATATGTTAAGTTAAGATTCAAATTGTTTATATTTCATTTAGAACTTTTAAATATAGACATTTATTGTCTGTTAGATAAACACTATTGTGATTGCTTGTTGTTTTAAAAGTCTTAAACATATAAAAATCTACGTTAACACAATATTATTGTTTGAAATTTAATAATAAATCTTTAATTTAACAGGGTAAATCTTTAAAAATGAATAACGTCTTACAAATTGAAATTTTGAGCACAAATATATGAACCAAATGAATAATATAAAATAATTAGTGAAGTTTTTAAAAGTTTGATGCAAAATACTATGTAACAGAAATAACTTCAGAACTATTTTAAAATTATAATTGTGTACTTAAGTTATTTCTGCTTACACATACAAAATATTCTAAAGTAAAACAAATAACCAAAATAAACATATATTATTGGAAATAAGTACAAAATCTAACGTTCAATAAAACTCACTACTACGCAGTATAAATTAAATATAAACCTTAAAAATAATAAAAATAACTAGCATTCGTGATGACGGAATATCACAGATCGAATCGAATAAAATAGATACAATATTTAAAAATTAAAAAATATATAGAGTAGGTGGGAGTAAAGATACGCAGTTTCCATACATTTTGATTTTTAATGCACACATTGGTCTAAACTTATGTAACGAGTGATTAAATTGTTAGATTAGAACCTTATGGCAAGTGCCACCATCAACCGACATTCTGTAAAATTATAATTCTGTGAGAAATTGCAATTTTAAAAAAAACATTGCTCTGCGTATCTTTGCCCCATCGGTTGGGGTAAAAGTACGCAGTGGTGGGGCAAATAGACGCAGTGCATATTTTTGAAGCATTACTGTGGGTTTTTGCCCCATTTCCAATAAAACGAATGAGTTATGCAAAAGCATTAGTAAATTTCACTAGTATTTACTGTTAAACTGGAAATTGCAAGTTAAACCATGAAAAAAAAAAAAGAAAAAACAGCGGTCTGAGAGATCGCAAATAGCAGTTAACCTCTAACTACTGTGAGAAAAATTGTTGCATAAATACTGTAAGCGGTCTCAAAGACCGTTTGATCTTAGAATGAATAAAAGAATTGACTGGCTCATAAGATACTGTTTTTGCGCTAAACTTTATGTAAAGGCCTATTATAATAAAAATTCTCATTTAGAAGTCTTTAGCGATGCTACTAAGTTTTCAAACGAATCAAAATTAAACTAACATCAATAGTTAAATTGAAAATTACAAGTTAAATTGTGAAAACTGAATATAGCAGTGGCCTGTAAGGCCGTTAATAGAAGTTAAGGGTTCAAACTTAAAACAAAATCGTTTTATGAAACAAGAATATTGATTTTTAAAAGTAGGTAGGTAGATACCTAACGTTCAATATTAAAAAAAAAAAAACTAGAAAAAGGAAAAGGTAGTTAACTAGCTTATATTAATTAAGTAGCTATTATACACTGCTCAAAACAATTAAAGGATATCTGAAGTTTTATATAAAATAAAGATATAAACGAAATTTTTTTTTTGCCGAAAATAGAAGAAGAGAATCACAAATGCAAATTTTTCTGGTTTTCAAACTGTGGAGTATGCAAATTTTGAGTTCGACGTCAAAAACGTCGCTTCAGCGGCAGCGAATGAAATTTGACTTTCAACTGGATAAAAGAGAATGAAGACAAGGATGATCGGCATTCAGTGATTGCTTTGTTTCGATGAGTACGATGTCTCAGCGAAGTCATTTGACAGATTCAGAAGCTTTGAGAATTATTGGTAGGTTAGAAGGGGGCCAAACTCAAGCCGAAGTAGCGCAAGCCATTGGAGTGTCACAAAGTGTCATTTCCAGGATCTGGAACCGGTTTTTGGAGAGTGGATGTGCAGGCCGAAGACCAGGGCAAGGTCGTAGACGGGCAACAACGCCAAATGAAGATCGGTATTTAGCGTTAACAGCTCGGAGACACCGAACCATGAACGCTACTCTTCTCCAACAACACCTTCGCTCGGCTACAGGCACCACGATTTCAACTCAGACTGTCCAAAACCGGCTCCATGCTGTAGGTCTGTATGCTCGCCGACCGATGGTATGTGTCAGATTAACATCAAGGCATCGTCGCGACCGCAGGGAGTGGGCAACCGAGCATGTCAACTGGAGGAGAAATGAATGGAGCAATATTCTGTTTTCTGACGAGTCCCGTTTTTCTGTGCATCCGGATAATAGGCGTATTTTCATCTGGAGGGACCGTGGCAGTAGGAATAATCCTGCGTTCGTGCACGAAAGTGTCAGATTTGGCGGTGGAGGAGTGTTGGTGTATGGTGGCATCTCCATTGACTGGCGCACTGACCTCTACATCATTCGAGATGGAGCTCTGACTGGTCGCCGATATAGGGATGAGATTCTCAGACCTATTGTAGTCCCTTACGCTGCAGCAATCAGAGATAACCTCATTTTAATGGACGATAACTGCAGGCCACATCGTGCAAACCTGGTGGAGGATTTCCTGTTCGAGGAAGGAATCGTTCGAATGGAATGGCCAGCGTGTTCTCCAGACATGAATCCAATCGAGCACGTTTGGGACGCTCTAGGAAGACGAGTTTCTGGCCGCCAACAACCCCCACAAACTCTCCAAGAACTGGAAAGAGCTCTTCTGGAAGAGTGGGGCAGAATACCCCAACTCGTCATTAACAGCCTCATTGAGTCCATGCCTCAAAGGTGTTCAAAGTTGCTGGCCGCCCGTGGAAACCATACCCCCTACTGAAAATGATTTTCTTTGAAGAAAACACCTTTTCTTATTCTTTTTTTCTCATATGCACAAATTGTGTTTTTTTCCTTTAGTACACAAATGCGCAATAAAATGCATTTTTCTCTGCCAAACATGTGTAATTTATTCTTATATAACCTACTATGTCTGTCGACCATGTATCAATCAGCTAAACAGTTTACCAGATACAAAATCCACCTAAAACTGCAATATCCTTTAATTGTTTTGAGCAGTGTATTTTATACAATACTAATTCATAAAAAATAAAACTTCCCACAACGTAATTGTGGAAAGTTTTGCATCTAGCCAAAACGGCAGGGCAAAGCCCCGCATCTTAAACTTGTGCGTACCTTTGCCCCAAGACGGATGCGTACTTTCACCCAATTCTACAGTATTTTATTTAACCGGCTACCTACAAGTTTAAACAAATGTGATCGAGGTAAACTATACGGCATTTAGAAGCTATAGATCTTCCGTTCTCCACTGAGTTTTTGGATTTGTACAAATTCGAAGTATTGTCAGCTAAACAATAAAGTGAAATTTTAAAAATATTAGATCAAAACTCGAAAATTTAAACTTACCTCATTTTCTTGGCACGGAGTGCTACTTTTTTCACATAGTTTGAACACACTACTGCTACACCTGAGACCAAACTACCACCAATCAGTCATGATTGTAGAAATGTTTCTTCATATTAAATTAGCCAGTGCGTATCTTTGCCCCGTGCGTATCTTTACCCCCACCTACTCTACTTATTGTTTACTGTTTAGTTGCATAAAACTAATTTTGCATTAATCGCTGTTGAAACTTCATTCTCAAGTGCCTATACAGTAGTTAGTTGCATCAGGCAATTCTTAACCGTTACCGGACGCCAACTTTTTTTACATCATTCTATTTTTATCTTCTATTCGCACCACTATAGTCTCCCAGACCCAGTGGCGCAGCCACGGGAGGGGTTTGGGGGTTAAAACACCCCCCAGAGCTAAGAAAAATTACTATAATTGCCTCTTATATGAATCAAAACCAAAATTAATATTTAAACGTTTTGGCGTTTTTCGAAATCTGCCGCTTTGAGAAATCAAACTCTATTCAACAAAGTGATTCAATTAAACGGCGAAAATTCTACTTAAAACTGGTGAAAGCGCATATTACGTTCATTGGTTTTGGGAAAATTGGTTATTTGGACTAAGTCACTTTTTGGAGACGTGTTATGCTAAAAGAATGGTCATTTCCTGCCACACAGACGCTTTGAGTTCAAGTATTATACAATGGGTCATTTCTTAATTGCACTTCTATCTTTGTTCCATGTTCGAAACAATAATAGGCCATCGAATTTCAGAAAAAAATAATTAAATATATACTTTGCAGATCTCTCTCAGTTTCAAACACCCTGTTTTACGCTTTTTGCTCCCAATTATATCTAAGACCAAGCATTTTACGTACTCAAGTAAAAATCTTTGTAAAATAAGAATTAAAAAAGTAGTAACTATAAAGTTGTAAAAAGCTGTTTTGGATTGTGATTGAACAAATTATCGCAATCAGTGTGTCTTTCGAACCATTTGTTCCTTAGGAGATCTGTACACAAATTTAAAGAATGTATTCCATTAGTTAGTAATGTAGCAACGAGTAATGGTGCTTGCTCTCGGAGAAGCATTGCCACCCCCGTGTCACGTAGGAAAGAAGCATTTATTGTAATTTCATTGAGTTACAGATAAGATGTCTGTGAGTATGGATTTTGAAAAGAGAGTGGTTAAATGTAAAACATTTTCTTAGACTGTATAAAATATAATTATACACAATTTTATGCTAACCATGCATTAATTTAAATTAATAAGCATATTGTTAAAAATCTGCAGTTTTAGCTTTATAGTCACTCGCTATTATAGAAAACGGTTACTTGAATATATTATGCAATATTCTCATTATTTGTTATTATTCTCATTCTCATTATACCTTAAAAGTAACCACCATGTCAAAAACCAAGCTTTTATATCAACTACACTATATGGCCGAAGGTGACCAGTGACTTGCAATTTTAGACGCTTTGTTAAATTTAGAAAAATATATGAGGAATTAGCCTGAAACTGCAGGTGCGTAAATAGTATAGTATAGGTCATATATTTTCGCGAAGCTTTTTTTCCCGAAACCCCATAGGGGACCGTCAACAAATTGAAAAAGAACGAATATCTTTTGGATAAACGTGTAAAAACTAATCTAGCAAAAGCGTTCAAACTCGAGATTATTAATAAGTGGCTTATTGTAATATACTATGTTCATTTTTATGAGGATAGCATGTATACTCGTAGAGAAATTAAGGTTTTTATAAAAACAGTCCCAAATTTCACCAAGTTTTTTGTTTATAATTTGCAGAGTTCTTATTATAAAAAAAGTTCTTTTCAGAAATTATGGCAAAAAACATTGTACATAATACCCTGCAATCAGAATTAAAAATAATAAAAATTGAATGAAAAATGAGTAGGTTTACTAAAAAGTGTTTCACTGCGCATGCGCGAATGCAATCAAAATATAATGCGCATAATGTATTAGCTAATTATATAGAGCAAGTTTTGTGAAAGTCTTAAAATCATAGCTTGAGAATTCTGAAAATTATCGTCAATAGAATAAGCTCGAAATCCGTTGTTCCCAAAAGGAAGCAAAAAGATGAGGGGTTGTATCCAAATATAGTAGTACGTGCAATATTATGTACGTTATCTTGGCATTAATCAACAGATATTTGACAACCTCTTTCCGAAGCGTGGTTGGTTCTCTACCAAGTTTAAACTTTATACAAAGTCTGTGTTTTAGAATGAGAAATATTCATCGGTTTTCATTCCAGTAGAATTAAATTATAGCATGTGGTATTGTTATATGTATGCAAGTAAATATTATCTTTGAACAGTTCTGATATTTTGTATGGAACCCTCTGTATGCGAGTTAAGTTCGCATATGACTGATTATCTTTTTAAATCCGTTCGGTAGTTTCAAAAGTAACCCCTACAAAAAAAAAGGTTATTTCTTTATAATATTAGTACAGGTACGACTTCAGTTTGAGCCCGGATATTTTTAGAGAACTTTAACAATAATTAAGATGTTTTAACGAAATTTTCAACAGATTTACGTTACTTAATGGCATTCGATGTCATGTAAAGTACTGAACGTGTGCAAAAAAACCCAATAAAATACCATGTTTACCATGGATTACCTAACTGGGCACTAATTGGACGTAAATGATGATAAATTCCACCAATTTTCGTGATGCTGTTACATTTGACAAAAGCACGGTAAGTATATTGAAAATTTTGTTAAAATGGCTTCATTATTATTAAAGTTAAAAACAAGAATTCGAGATTGTCTTGGAATGAAATCCTGTGTATTTTTTGGTTGAACAAGTGGATTGGAATTCTGTTATTTTCTATGCAAAAATTATTTGCTGGACTGTACACTTACAACTCTTAAAGTTTGCCTCATCATCTTTAAACACTTTTTATAAATCTAATCTAGTTTGGGATTATTTCATTGGTGCATTTTATGTTTTCTAACTCTAATACTGTAAAAGCTGTTTAAATGAAACACAACCAATGTAACTGCGGGTAAAAAGCATTATGATTTGATTCATTAAAAAGACAGATTACATTAACCGGTGAACACCTTTATCAAAAAACTCAAAACCCCCCCTAGAACCGAATTCTGGCTGCGCCACTGCCCAGACCCCGCGACTCCCAGCTGTAAACACTTTTTACAGCTTTTTACTTTTCTGTACTGAAGTTAAATAATATGAATAAAATACTTTTTTCATGCAATTTAATTCACATGCTCCTAAGAGAAGTACAACGATACTGTTAGGACAAAATTTAAGTAAATTCAACCATTTGAGTTATTTTTTTTATTCATTTTATTCGAGGGGGTCTGAGAGACCGGATCACATCAGTTGTGTGACAAATTTTAGTCACATCAGTTAAAGGTTAAATTAGGGACTTCTTTTCCGAATTAGTAATTTGTGATAAAGATAAAATTCTACCGTAATGGTCCGCTCAGATCACACCCTGCGACGGCGGCACTTTTTTCGGAATCTTTGATTTGGGAAATCTTTGTTGAGCTGCAAGAGAGGAGAATCCCTGACGGAGGAGGGTCGTTAACATTTTTATCGCCTTCCCTGGGGAAACTATTTCGTTGATTTTGCGCATTTTGTTTCTAAACCTTTGAAAAGCAATAGAAAAGTTCACAACTGACCGCAGAGCCTTTGGAAAATAGAGCCCAGATAAATATTTTTTTACTCCTGGTGGCAGAATTTTATCTGAACAGATGTGGAAAGCTTCAGCGTCGGACTCCTAGGGCGTAGAGAATATCGGACCCTTGCTTCAAAAATGGCATAACTCAAAAAACTCCATTTTTCAGGAAATGCGAAAAACTGTTTTCACACAGTGGAAGGATAAATGGCTGTCTTGAAAGCACAACTGCTACCTGGTGGCTGGATTTTCGGTGCGCTATCTGGTACTTTATATGATTGGTAGGAGCGTAAAAACCATGTAGAATGGAAGCCATAACTGAAAAAAACAATTGTTCAGTTGTGACACTTTTGAAGCAAGGGTGCGATATCTTCTATCGTAACAGGTGATCCGTTTACCAATGCTCTCTCTCTCTGTTCTCTGATTGGAACGTTAACATAATTCTGCACTCAACGGCTAGTAAATGTACGTCTTGAAATACAGTTACACGTAATTAGCTGATCTTATACCAATTTTCTCAACATCATCGATTTTTCGTGACATATATGAGGCATTCTCAAATAATTTTGACTTTTAAGTCCCTGAATAATAATTTTTATTTTAGTACATATTCTTGGGGGAGTTTTTATTTCTTTTATTGGAAAACATTCAATTGCATGATATTATAACAATATTAATGAAATAAATAAGTTTTGGATGATGATGGGGTTCGAAATATACCATGAAATTCCTTACCGTCCCGTGGCCCTGATGCTGATTTTTAAGTTTGGAGCTGCCTGTATAAAATTGTTTCAATAAAAGTAATTCGATGCAATTTTTTTCCGAAAATATGGACTAATGTTAATATATACAGTCGAACCTCTATTTAGCGAAGTCGCTAAATCCTGGAAAAAAGTTCGTTATATGGAAAATTCGTTAAATAGATATTCACCTTTTAAAACAGATTTTAAATTCATAAACACTAAATATTTTTGCTAAAAGTAATTAATCACATTTTTTTTAATAAATTATATCGATTTGTTTTATTTATTTTACCCACTAATATCCATCATCGATTCAGTTTTTCCATGTGTTTAAATCTTTGAAATCTCCAAGGAAAACAAAACATTGTCCGGGAATATACAGTATTTTCTGTTTAAAAATAAATAGTTTTACATTAAAATTAACGAATTTTAATGACATTATCGTATTTATTATTATTATAACAAATAATTTTAACCAAACATTAACATATGCGTCCTTAAATTTAATTTCTGAAAAACTGTTAATTTTGCCTGAGTTTTTTTCTTTTAAAAAGTTCTTTCTCTCATAATACGTCTCGCATCTTTGCAATGCATTAAAAACCCCTTCATGCGTATTTTCTTCTAACTATAATCCGCGTCGGATTCTTTCAAATGATTTTAGCATTTCATCATACGAAGTTTTGTTAATTTCTACATCATGTTCATTTCCATCATCATCATATTCGTCTTCATCGCAATTCATTGCTGTATTGTTTTTATTTGTCACACTGTCAAAAATATCCAATTCGGATAGTGTTTCCGAGGTCTCAGTTTCAGAATTAAATGAAATACAATCATCAATCAGCACATCAGGGTTAATTTTTTCTTTTTTTTTTTCTTATCTGTATCCACATTTTTTTAAGTTACTCTAAGGAATTATCGTCTTCCGTACTTACCGAATTCTCACTGCTGACAAAGAAAGCGCCTGGTAAAACCAGTTCAAGGCCATTGAACATCATAAAATGTGTTTAAACAAAGAATAAGTTTGAAATGTCCAGAAATATTTTGAGAAATGGGGAGGGAAAAAAAATTAGATCACAAGAAAAAGTTCGTTAAATAGAGAATGCACTTCGCTATTTGGAGGTTATTTTACGAAGAAATTCGTAAAATGTTCTTGGTTCCAAGGAAAAGTTCGCAAAATAGAGAAATTCACAAAATAGAGGTTCGTTAAATAGAGGTCCGACTGTATATGTAGCAAAAAATTAACCTGCACACATTTTAACGGTTCTTATTTTTTTAACTCTGTCCTTGTATTTTAGATTCCTTACCGTTCCTCTTGCTAAAGTTATACAGAAAAACACTCCATATGCAGCCACAGAATTTTTCTAAACTTTTTTCTCATGCAGAAGTATGCTAAAGAAAAAAATGGCTGTAATTCTTTGACAAGAAATTTACTGCAGAATTTAAATCGGCATTTAAATATCAATTTCAAGCATTGTGGCTTTATTAGTAGTCTTACCGTCCCCAATGTTTATTCCTGTACTTTTCCAGGTAAATTAATTCTTTTTATTTAATCCAAATGTAAATAACTGTTGCTAAAACCAATAAACATTGTGGCTATCACTTAGTCTTAGCATGATTTGCTTAAAAATAGGTGGTAATTTTCCTTACCGTCCCTTTTTTCCTTACCGTACCCATCCTTACCATTCCCGTTTTATTTCGCTATTAAATGGATGTCAAAGGTTTCACGGAAATAGTACAGTATTAAACATTAAAGCTGAATAAGAACATTTTCTAATTATAACTACAAGAATATGAATGTTTAAAACTGAACGTTTAAAAATGTTGCTTTATTTCTAAGATGAATTCCACATAATTCTTATTCATGAAAGTTAAAATTACCGGAGAATGGCTCATGTGTATTTTGTTATAAATCATTGTTTTTAAAACTTTTAAGTACTGAGACCTTCAAAGCATTCATAAAAAAGTAAATAGCCTGTTTTATTATACTGTTTTAAGGAAATCTTAGTAACGGATTCTTTCAAAACAATGATCCTATATATTTTTTATTTCTTACCTGTGTGGAAAGCATTTTCTTCAATAGTAGTATCAAAAACTAAATTAGTTCAAAATAATTTACTTCTGTATGTTTAAAATGTAAATCCTCATTTAGTAAAGCTTCCAAGCGATAGATAAATGCAGCCGTGTATTAATACACATTTAAGTTTGCTTATCATACTACATTGGCATCAATATGAATTATGTAATATTTTATTATTATTATTTAATAACAGATATTTCTTGTACATAAATATTTTATTTTTTCGATTTAACTTCAGCCTCTCGTTATCTGTTCGCGACCAACAGTTGGAGAAACAATGTTCTAAATATTTAATTGTGATTACTTGCTACAGTCCTTACCGTCCCTGTGATATTCTTACCGTCCTATACATATATTTTTGTCTGCAACCGTGAAATTCTTACTAAAAGATTTTAAATAACGAAATTTATTTACTTTTTAGAACTCTGGTATGTATATATAATAAATTAGCATGTCTGGAACATGTGTGTTACAGCTAAATAATATAGAAAAAATAAAATAATTCAGTATAAAATAATATAAACTGCTAAATTTTAGCCTTCAAGACAATGTTATACAAAACTTTCGTACTAAACATACTACATAGTTATTATTTCTTATTAAAATGTTCTATCGGTACTATGCAAATTCATTATAAGTAAAAATTTAGAAGAAAACAAAAAGTTAGAGAGTCAAAATGTCAAGGGGACGCTAAGGAAAATTAAACACGCAAGTTTAACTTTAATCCGCAGTAAAATAAAATACTATTAAAAATCGTCACTGCTGACCATTGTTTCTTTGTTTTGAAGCATTAAGGCATTCGTCTACAAGTTTAAAATATTATTTTATTAAGTTTAATTTCACTAGATTTTTATTCCTGAAAGTTAAAATTTTGTGAGAATGCCTCATATATATCAACATTTGGGATCTTGGGGTCATGATCGGTGAAAATATACCAAAATTTTCCTGAATTGCTTTTCTCCGGACGTCTGCAATAGGTAGGGTTTTTTTTTTTTTTTTTTTTTTTTTGGTAATTGAAAGCAACCTAAAATAAAATTTACTGGATGCTTACTTTAAAACTACTCAAGATTTATAGGTTTTGTAACAATGAAATTTAGTTTTTTAAAAACACTAGGGGATCGTACCCGGGATTCCCGGGTTAAAGAATATAAGTGGAAACATTTTTTTTAAATTGAAAACTAATAATTTTTTTTATATGCAATAAATTTTTTAGATTACCCACTTACATTAAAAAAGAATTTTCATATGGGAAATACGAATTATAAAATCAAATAAATTTTTAAGATTTATCAAAAGCGATATTTTCTTCTTATCCGCATGCTAAGAGTTATTTGACCAAGATTTTGCTACTTATGGCATCCTTTTATATTCTGATAATTTCAGAGCTTATACATGTCTGTTAAATTTGTGGTTTATTTATATTATTTTATTTATTTATTCATAAGGAAGTTTCTTTTAATGGATATTAGCCGTAAGAAAATGATGAACTCTTTATTTTGTTTTAAGGGCAAACGGATTAATTTTTCGTAATCGAACTCCGCGTGATATAGATAAATTAAAAAATATTTCATGCTTTAAAATTGTTTTTAAAACCATAGACAATCAGTAAACTGAGATGAACTTTGCTAACAAATTCCATTTGAAAAAAAAAACTATATGGTGATATAAAAATTTAAATTGTACGATATCAAATATGTTAGACTTGTGTTTTTTCAATATTATTCTTTCATTTGTTGATAAAAGAAGTATTAATTTCGTTAATTTGTATTTCACAAATATGTTAGATTGGTGGTTTTTTAATATTATTCTTTTATTTGTTTATAAAGGAAGTATTAATTTAGTTATGCAAAAATAGTCAGAAACAAATGCTGAAAAATGTTTGTTGCTTTATGTGTAAAATGTTTATTATTATTATGTATTTAAACGTGCACGTGATAATATAAAATTTAAAAAATCATGTTTAAAAATTATTTTAGAAAATATAATACATCAGTCAATTAAGATACAGTTTTTAAGCAAATTGCATTTGAAAGTAATTTTTTTCCCTATGCGACGAAAATTGAAAATGCACGATGGTTTCATGATTTTCATGGACTATATAATCAGTTGAAGACCTCGATTTTCATGGCCTACATAATGAGTTGAAGACCTCGATTTTTGCTTTGCAAGACGATTTTCATTTCGGCGTCGCTCTTTGGCTTTGGATTTTCCCATATCTGATAATTTGCGCCTACCCATTTTTTAACTTTTTCAATTTTTAACGATTTTATGCCTTTCTATTACCTATTCAAATAAAAATTCTCCTAAAAGTAAAGAACATCGTTAAATTTCGTTAAAAAAAAATAAAATGCGAGTATTATTTGGCCCCATCCTCGACCGAAAATAACCATTTCCAAATGGTTAAAAAACAGAATGCAGACATACATTCTGTGCCAGTGCGATCACATCTACAAATGAAGAGCTCTCAGTTTTAAAAAAAATATATTAGTAAAATTGGTTCAGTGAAAGATCAGGGAAGGTGACTAAAAAACACACTTCTGTTTTAAATGATTATATAAAATTATGAAAAATTAAATTAAGCAAATTACTTTATTTTGAAAAAATTATAGTAGACTGTCCTAAAGAATAGCATGAAAATTTTATTATTCGAAAGAATTTTGGACAAAAACTTCAGGAACATGATATTATTTTAAACCACGAATTATTTGTTTGCTTGTCTAACTCGGCGAAGCAAATCCATCCAGGCGAGAATCATCAATTTCTGTAATATAAATCGCTATTATTTGCATGTCACCTCTCTTTTATAAAAACACTCTAAATTTTTGTAAATCATTGCGTTTTATCAGTGTGTTATTTCGATTATATTATTTTCAAAAGTGAAGCATTTTCACCTGTGAAGAATTTCAAAGCAGCTGGGCTGTGAAAATGACGCACTTCTACAAAACATAATTCAGGTTTAAGATTTTAAATACACGGTTTTTTATAAAATGACGTCATTTGCATCCGCTAAAGCAATTCACTTTTACAATCCAATCTTAAACTTCGTCTGTAGAAAAGTATGCATATGACGTCATTGTCACAGAATAACAAACAATATCATTGACATAGCCCATATTTTAATTTCAACTTTTTTTTCAGGTTTTATGAGAAAATGGCAACAGAAAGATACAGTATCGATTATTTTTAACTTTTTCCCATTTACTTTCAATGACTTTCAATGAGAAATGGGGTGCTTTTGTTGCAAAGATAAGAAAAATGGTATTAAAAACTACAAAAAAATTAATATCTCAAAAATAAATTAAGATACAGCTTTCAAACAAATTGCATTTAAAAGAATATTTTTTTCCTTATACGCCGGTGTAAAAATTTTAAATGTGCGATGCTTAGAAGTTTAAAAATTTTCAGTAGAGAAAAATGCAAAACCAAAATTTTATTTCAAATTTCAAACTGTTGCCATTCGCAAAATGACGTATGCGTTACGCACAGATATGTTTGTCCTTTATAATATAGATAGATACAGTAAACCCTGCCGATATGTAATTGCAAGAGACTGACGAAAAAATCTGTTTTTATAAAGGTTTACCGTGTTATCAGATAAAGTTATATAGTAAAAAATTTCCAAATTTTTTTAAAATAAGATTCTGTGTTCCATTTTCACAGGTTATACTCTATGTAATTTTTAACATTAACTAAATGTCTACAAAATTTGATGCGCATAAATCTTTGATTCGTTTTAAAGCAAAATTCGGAATCTTTCTCTCAACCGAAAGTCGGTCATACATAGAATAGTTAGTTTCAATTAATATAATTATTCTTAAATAACGTATCTGAATTATGATTAATAATACTAACTAAAATATTTAAAAACTCGCTATTGAAATTAGATAATTTTTCCAATTAATGTACCGGGTGATCCAGAAGTTCCGGGAGTTTTGAAATGTTAATAATTGGAAAACTATGTACAATAGAAAGGTGCGGTTTTCACATATATGCTCAGAAACTATGGGATTTTTGTTTATAATGATTTTTTTTTTAATAAATAGTTAACATTTTTAGCAACAGATGGCGCTGCTGTACAACATCGTAACTACCTGTACCATGTGTTATATAAGCATATGAGTTCATTGCGCAACAACTTTCCTAAGATATTACTCAGATTCACTTTAAGGGGCGTTTATGTTCAAACGTTTTTCGAAGGTTAAAGAAATTGCATTAAAAAGGAAATTTTATACAAAATTTGACGTATAACTGCTATCTTTTGACATTCTATGTTGTGTGATAAAGCTTTGTTAGTTAAGCTGTTTTACAAAAAGGATGAATTGGCAAGCTTAACTTTGCTTTCTTATCCTACAATGCGTGGAGTTAAAACTGGAAAAGGACAGATGACCGTTACAAATCTGAAGGCTATGGTAAAAAGGTTTGAGGAAACAGGCTCATTGGAAGATAGTCAAAGAAGCGGGAGACCTCCAAACATCTGTTGCAATCGTAAATGAGGTAGAGCACGATGCCAATACTCAATCCTCTTTATTATACCATAGCAATACTATTTTATCAATTTCAGCGCCACCTGTTGGCAAAAAGTGTAACTAATATAACTTTTTTCCATTAAAAACAAATCCCACATGTTTCTAAGCATATATGTGAAAACCGCACCTTTCTATTGTTTATAGTTTACTAATTATTAATATTTCAAAACTCCCGGAACTTCTGGATCACCCGGTACATTATGTAAAACATAATATATATAACTAACATCTAGGAAAGATTCAACTAAATTTCTTAAAATTGATAATGTTGTAACAAATCGCTCATAACGAACATATAAAGAAAACTTTTTATTTTCATTTCAGCCCCGTTAAAAACAATTTCTGCAATACTTATTTCAAAAACTTTGTCTTCTTGGATTCAACTAAACATTCAAAAAAAAAAAAAAAAAAAAAAAAAAAAAAAAAAAATCCTAGTTTAGAACGCTGCCAAATCTTTCAAGCAAAACAAATTGCTGGACAAGAACACTCCATTCTCCTGTTTACTCTACCTGAAAATAAATTTCGTATCTCTACTCAAAATGTTTTAGGGAACTAATACAATTGCTCATAAAAAATATACACAGTAAAATTTTAAAGACAGCGTTGCATATTAGCAGAAAATCCATTAACCACTGTGGTTGAAGTACAATGTTTCTTTCATACGTTTTTTGCCCGAGTGATTTATTTGAAAATGAATCTGGCGACGAAGATCCACGTGTCCTTACATCTATATTCGTTTTTCTACCTGTCCTTAACTTTCAAAACAGGAAGTTCAACCAGTTCATTCCATCTTCCTTTCGAAATTAATACCATGTCGGAGATGATGCTGCCAACTGCGGGTAAGTTTCGTTTACGTTTAATGAATTTACTGAAATGTAATTCTTAACAGATGTCTTGTTTAAGTTTTCATGATGTAAGCTAGCACGTCACTGGTTTCGTTAATTATCTTACGCGTTATGAGACCTTCATATCTTAAATGCTATATGCGGAATTACTTACTAGGGGCTTTATTTTGACAGATTACCAAATACGGCAAAGTAGACAACTGCTCCCACACCTTTTAGGAGCCACGTGGACTAGCGTTGCCAGTTTGGTCAATTTTTTTTAAATTGGTTTTATTTTGACAGATTACCAAATACGGCAAAGTAGACAACTGCTCCCACACCTTTTAGGGGCCCCGTGGACTAGCGTTGCCAGTTTGGTCAATTTTTTTAAATATAAATTTTGAATTCATACCAGAAATTAAGAATGGTATTATTTTTGATATACATATGGTGATTAGATAAAGTAAAAATTCTTCTTTCGGAATTTCATGTTTGAATTTGAAATTTCGGATGAACAATGGAGACCAAACTGGTAACCCTAACGCGGAGTATACAGTGGTGGTCATAATTATAAGAACAATTGAAAATTTCACAGAAAAATTTTATTTCTGAACTAAATAAAGTGAAATTTATACATAAAATGCTTTTTTATGCTACAAATCATTGTAGAATGCAAAACATTGGAAAATGCAAATTATGAATGTTTTGCCAAAATTAACAAAATATGTCATTGTAAAAATTGGACAAAATTATAAGGACAATGAATGTTTTTGCCTGAAACACACTAATAATTAATAATCTCCTTCTTCTTCTCAATGACTTTCATGAGTTTTGCCGTCATGGAGTTTGACAGTTCCTTAAGAACGTTCTTGGGAATTTTTGACCAGGCTTTTTTGATGGAGCATATGAGCTCTTGCTTTTTTTCATACTCTATACCATTTTTGTATTACTTCGTGTGCCAGAATACCCTACAGATTAATCATTGGATTCAGATCAGGGCTTCTGGCCGACCAATCAAGTAGTTTCACGAAATTAGCATCAATCCACGATTTTGAAGTTTGTGAATCATGTACTGAGGCATTGTCCTGCCGGAAAAAATAGTCTCCACTCGTTATTAACGGAACTTCCGGTAAAAGATTATCGCCCAATACATCAACACAACTCTCAGAATTCATTCTACTCTGCACAAAAACTATTGGAGTAGTTCCACCAGTTGCAAGACCATTACTAAGCCACCTCCAAATGCACGCTTTGAGAAAATTTCCTTTTCTCTACGGAGATCATACTCGAAGTAGCGAAAACCATCTGGTCCATCCAAATTAAATTTTTTCTCATCGGAAAAGACAACATCATCCCACGTTTCCCCCATAGTAATGCTTTTTTTTGCCATACTCCATTCTCAGTCTCTTATGAACTTTTGTAAGAGGCGGTTATGACATATGTTTACCATAGCGAACTTTTTTTTTCTTTTTGTAAAACACGTCGAACAGTTCGAGCACTGCATTCTAAGTTCAATTCACGTTTTATTTCTGTTGAAGTTTGTTTTTTGGAGCAAGCTCGCCTTATTATCATTCTTTTCTCCCGTACCGAAACAGGAAGTGGCCTACATGTACATCTTTGCCGTCCATATTTACCGAAATTCTTAAAATAATTGTAAATAATCGTTCTTGATCTATTAAGCTTTGTCGCAATTAGCCTTACAGAAAGTCCAGAACTTTTAAGTGCATCCACTTTCCCTTTCTCAAACTTCGAAAGCTTTGAACCTAGCGGCATGACTGAGAAACAGAATATGACGATCCCAAACGCTAACTACGCATTTATATCGTCCGGGAATTCCTTGTGCAGAGCAAAAAACATGCAAATTTTACTTTTTAGAACACACAAATACAGTTGTTCTTATAATTTTATACATATCAGATGGTTGTATAAATCCATAATACATTTTATGAATATGAATTTTCCACATATTTCCATAAAAACTTATAAAAAATAGTCTTTATTTTTCATTGATTTCCATCCATTAAATTTGCATAAGTTTCCAGCCAACTGTAGCCAAGATTTGGCAATTTTTGCCTTGTCCTTATAATTTTGACCACCACTGTAATACTGAATTCAGAGATTTTTCTCTAGGAGAGATTTTTGCAGCACGGGAGGGAAGGATTACACTTCCAGACATTAACAAACATAAAACCCTAAATCTTCCAGTGTGGACATTTGAATGATTCCGAGGGGCTAGGGGTGTTTCCCGCCCCAAAGTCATTTTCTGAATTTCACAATGATGGACTGGAAGTTTTAAACATATTTGATTTTCGGTCAATCCATTTCAAGTCGTCCAGCACTGATTGCTCGACCATTTTTTAAAAATCTGAAATTTTTTGTACAACAACCCTAATATGATGGAAGTTCAAAATGACTATTATTTTAATTTATTAATTTTTGTTTGTGCATGACGGCCATCTTTGTTTCATCGTCTGCAGCAATTTTCTCACACGAAGGGTTTACGGAATTGTAGAGGTCTGCACGGGCCCGGGCTTGGCCCGAGGCCCGTACCTGGCCCGGCCGGCGGAATGAAGGCGAATTTTCAAATGGGCCGGGCCAGCAGAATTAGGGCAATTTTTTCAACGGGCCGGGCCGGGCCGACAAAACAATTATCGGGGCTATCGGCCCGATATAAGAATTTAAGAGAAGCAGATAAAATACGAGCCATTTTCAATGAATATGATTTTCTCGAGAAGTATAAATGTGCGTCACGAGCCGATGCGAGTTTAACAACATCAATACAGAAATGTAACATGTCCATCGTAGAGATCGGCATCGTACAGTTACAAGATGTCTGATTCCGAGTTTTTTTTTTTTTTTTTCAGCAGACTCGTGCCGGGACGGTACTGGTCTTAATCGATCTCAGGATGTGTAGAACAGTCATTGTGTTTTGTAATATTAATAGAGATAATGAACTTCTCTTAACAGTATCTTTGTAAATATACATTAAGATGGTTCTCATATTCACTGCTCAACAATGCAAAGCTTTCAGACACATTTTCTGACAAAATTTTTTTAACTATAAAGACATAAAATTGACAGACCCTATTGAAGGCATTTGTAAACGAATAGCGTTTTCCATATTTGATAAATTACTTACAGAGATAACAGAGATTCCTGTCACGTGACTGTACGTTTTTCTCCTTTCTTGTGCTACCGCTTCCGGAAATTCAATTCAAAACGCTAACTTTGACAGTATTTTCAGAAAGATATATTGCTTTTATATATGTGAAAAAAAAACGACATTTACATAGCTTCTGAATAAGAATACCTGCCAATCTTACGCGTTTCTGAAAAGAAAAGAATTCATAAATGTGTCGAAATGTAGCTCCTTTGGATTTGAGAAAAGCCTTCAAAATGAGAGAAATATTTTCACAAATCTACTTCTTATTATACAACTTCAAAAGTTATCATGTTTTTAATCCTTTATTCTGAACTACATTAATCTTTTAATGAATCCTTATTTCCATTTTGAAATGTCTGTAGACACGATGACTAAAACACTAAGTAATCGTTAATGTTTACTATTGTGTGTTTTCTGTTTTGCGAACATCATAGTAATGTAAAATATATTGTAAAATGTTCCCATAAATACGTATGTAGTATTCATTAAAAGAATGTTAATTGTATGTTGAGAAAAAACAGATTTTTTTTTTTTTTTTTTTGTAGAAATTGTGTCGGGCCGGGCCTGTTTTCACTGATTTTTGTACGGGCCGGGCCAAGATAGCTTTCGTTCGGGCCGGGACCGGGCCTGGAAATTCCAGCCCGTGCAGATCTCTACGGAATTGTAAATAATTCATCGTTTATTTCTCTAATTCGAGCGCGGATTAAAGCAATTTGTACAGAATACGTTGGGCTAAAACGCGAAATCTATCCGCTTATTGTCGAAATTTGAGCATAAAGTTTCAGTTTTTTTCCAAAATTTGTCCATTTACAGAAGAAAATTTTCTAGCAAGGAAAACTGTGAACATGGCATAATTTTTATTTTCTTCTATCTTGACAAGAAGAAAGTATTGATTTCATGAAAATTTTCGAATTCCAGTTTTTGACGGATTTACACGTTTTATGGGTCAGAGATTCCAAAAAACATGTTTTTACAAAATGTCTGTCTGTGAGTCTGTCTGTCTGTCCGTCTGTCTGTATGCGACACAAATTTTGTGGGCGCTCTATCTCAAGAACTAATGCACGGAATTTAATAAAAATTAATATTCAGATTGTCCCTGATATAGATTGGTGCTGATTAGTTTTTGGTGTAAATCGCCCTGCAGGTGGCGCTGCTATGTAGCATTTTGCAGGATTTCCGCAAAAGCTCTATCTCAAGAACTAATGCACGGATTTTTATAAAACTTCAGATTCTGTTAATCCTTGATATGAATTGGTGCTGGTAACGTTTTGGTGCAAATCGCCCAACAGATGGCGCTGCTATGCTGCATTTTGCAGCATTTACACGATTTTCGTAATAGCTCAATCTCAAGAAATAATGCACGGATTTTCATCAAACTTCAGATTCAGTTAGGGCTTGACATGAATTGACGTTTTGCCTCTTGTGGTGTAAATCGCTCAACAGGTGGCGCTGCTATGCTGCATTTTTTGTGATTTCCACAATAGCTCTAGCTCCAGAACTAATGCACCGATTTTCATCAAACTTCAGATTCCGGTATACCTTAATGTGAATTAGTGCTGTTTGAGTTTTGGTGCAAATCGCTCAACAGGTGGCGCTGCTATGCTGCATTTTTCAGAAATTCCCCTACAGCTCTATCTCAATAACTAATGCACGACTTTTCATCAAACTTCAAATTCAGGTATATTTTGATACGAATTGGTTCTAAATTGATGTAATTTCTTGTACTATTTAAATGATTTAATTGACGTGATTTATATAGAAGAAAGTTTTGTGATGGCCACAACATACTAGTTTTACAAGTAGGCCGAAAGTACTTTCACTCACACATCAAGTTCCAGATCTGGGACTTGATTTCTCTTCTCTAAAAAAAAAAATCCCAAATTTTTCAAAAATGTCAAAAATTGCACTTTTGAGGCTTTGATATCTCTGGTGGGGCACGAGATAGAAATCTGAAGTTCTGGTTTCTGACAGTATTGTATGGTAGTGTTATGCACAAGAAATTTTAGGATGGAGATTTGACTACAAGCTGAGATATGGCAAGGGCAACATGTCAAAACAATACTGCCAAACTATTGTTTTGTTGTAGTCACAGGTAAGTATTTATCTCAGAGTGTCATTTAAATTTAGTTTTTTAATTATCTTTAAATAATAGTAACAGAAAATAAAGCCTTTTGCAAAGCTTAGCAATTAATTTTTAAAATAATTATGCCTAAGCCCTACATTCTGTATGGTTTCAGTAATTTTTGTTGTAATTTTAGTAACTAAAAGAAACATCAGCACTTTTACATAAAGAAAAAAATATTTTTACACAAGACCTGAGACAAAAACAGAATAGGGAAGGAGAAAATCTGTTAATGTTGGCATACTTGTTGCGACATGATCAAACGTATCAAAACACATTCCTGCTTGTTGATATAAAAACCACAATTTTAATGCTGCTTGCCAGTCCCTGAAACTTGTTCCTGTAAATGAAACATTATACGATGTTACCATGCATCATATTCAAGTAATTTTCAGAAAGTAAAGATATCCCAAGCCCTTTCAAAATTTATACTACAGAAAAAATGACATTTTTGCATAAGAAGTAAGCTAGGAATTATTAATGAAGTGAGACTTGCACATAGTGATTTCAAAGTTTATTCCTATGAACCAGCAGGGCCAAGATCTTCAATCAAGTTATCAAGAGTTGGTTCCTACAAGACAAGACTTGGTTCCTACAAATAAAATTTTGAGAAAGATCAAAATTGTGGTTTTTAAACTAACAAGAAATAATGTATTTTGACACGTTTGATCATGTCTAAACAAATATGACAACATTAACAGCTTTTCTCGTTCCCTGTTTTGTTTTTGTCTCAGGTCTCGTATAATTTTTCTTTTTATACTTTCTTCTATCTTTACAAGAAGAAAGTATTGGATTCGCGAAAATTTTCGACTTTCGGTTTTCGACGGATTTACGCGTTTTAGGGGTCAGAGAACCCGAAAAACATGTTTTTACAAAATGTCAGTCTGTGAGTGTGTGAATTTGTTAGTCTGTCTGTCTGTATGTGACACAAATTTTGTGGGCGCTCAATCCCAAGAACTAACTCACGGAATTTAATAAAAATTTATATTCAGTTAGTCCCTGATATAAATTGGTGCTGATTAGTTTTTGGTGTAAATCTCTCAACAGGTGGCGCTGCTATGCAGCATTTTTCTCGATTTCCACAATAGCTCAATCTCCAGAACTAATGCACGGATTTTCATCAAACTTCAGATTCAGGTAGTCCTTGACATGAATTGAAGTTCTGAACATTTTGGTGTAAATCGCTCAACAGGTGGCGCTGCTATACTGCATTTTCCCGATTTCTGCAATAGCTGTGAGTCTGTGAATCTGTTAGTCTGTCTGTCTGTATGTATGTGACACAAATTTTGTGGGCGCTCTGTCTAAAGAACTAACGCACGGAATTTAATAAAAATTTATATTCAGTTAGTCCCTGATATAAATTAGTGCTGATTAGTTTTTGGTGTAAATCTCTCAACAGGTGGCGCTGCTATGCAGCCTTTTTTACAATTTCCGCAATAGCTCTGTCTCAACAACTAATGCTTGGAAAATCAACAAACTTCAGATTCAAGTATACTTTGATATAAAGTAGTGCTGTTTGTATTTTGGTGCAAATCGCTCAACAGGTGGCGCTGCTATGCTGCACTTTTCAGAATTTCCATTATAGCTGTATCTCAAGAACTAATGCAACAATTTTCACAAAACTTCAGAATCAGTTAATCCTTGATATGAATTGACATTTTGTACATTTTAGTGTAAATTGCTCAATAGGTGGCGCTGCTATACAGCATTTTTCCCTATTTCTGTAATAGCTCTATCTCAAGAACTGATGGACACATTTTCATCAAACTTCAGATTCAGTTACTCTTTGATATGAAATGATGCTGACTCCGTGTTGGTGAATATCGTCCATTAGGTGGCGCTGCTGTGCTGCATTTTGCACTATTTCCTCAATAGCTCTATCTCAAGAACTATGCACGAATTTCATCAAACTTCAGATTCAAGTACACCTTGATAAATGTTGATGCTGATTATGTGGTTGTGTAAATCGCTCAACAGGTGGCGCTGTTATGCTGCATTTGTCATCATTTGCGCAATAACTATCTCAAGAACTAATGCACGGATTTTCCCCAAACTTCATATTCAGTTAGAGATTGACATAAGTTTATAATTAGGTTCTGGTGTAAATCACCCAATAGGTGGCGCTGCTATGCTATATTTTGATGAATTTATACGATTTTAGGGACAGTAATATCTCAAGAACTAATGCACGGAATTTCATCTTTTTAGAATCCTCATGATGAGCATAGATGCACAGTGATAATGAATTTTGAAGTATTGACAAGTATGAGATAGAAGAAAGTTTTGTGATGGCCACAACATACTAGTTACAAAATGTCTGTCTGTGAGTCTGTCTGTCTGTCTGTATGTGACACAAATTTTGTGGGCACTCTATCTCAAGAACTAATGCACGGAATTTAATAAAAGTTTATATTCAGGTAGTCCCTGATATAGATTGGTGCTGATTAGTTTTTGGTGTAAATCGCCCTGCAGGTGGCGTTGCTATGTAGCATTTTGCAGGATTTCCGCAAAAGCTCTATCTGAAGAACTAATGCACGGATTTTTATAAAACTTCAGATTCCGTTAGTCCTTGACATCAATGAATGCTGTTTACGTTTTGGTGTAAATCGCCCAACAGGTGGCGCTGCTATGCTGCATTTTGCAGGATTTACACTATTTTCGCAGTAGCTCTGTCTCAAGAACTAACGCACACATTTTCATCAAACTTCGGATTTAATTAGTCCTTCATATGAGATGAGGCTGACTACGTGTTGGTGTAAATCGCCCAATAGGTGGCGCTGCTGTGCTGCATTTTGAACTTTTTCCTCAATAGCTCTATCTCAAGAACTAATGCATGAATTTTCATCAAACTTCAGATTTAAGTATAACTTGATTAATATTGCTGCTGATTATGTGTTGTTGCAAATCGCTCAACAGGTGGTGCTTCTATTCATTTGTCATGATTTGCGCAATACCTCTATCTCAAGAACTAATGCACGAATTTTCCTCAAACTTCATATTCAGTCAGACGTTGACATAAGTTGGTGATAATTAGGTTCTGGTGTAATTAACCCAATAGGTGGCGGTGCTATGCTGCATTTTGCTGGATTTATACGATGTCAGCGACAGTCATACCTCGAGAACTAATGCACGGAATTTCATATTTTTAGAATTCTCATGATGAACACAGATTGCCATTTAATTTGGCACTGAGATAGTGAATTTTGCAGTATTGACATGTATGAGATAGAAGAAAGTTTTGTGATGGCCACAACATACTAGTTTTTTTTATGTAAAAGTGCTGAGGTTCCTTTTAGTTACTAAAATTACTTACAACAAAAATTACTGAAACCATACAAAATGTATGACCTTAGGCATAATTATTTTTTTAATTAATTGCTAAGCTTTACTAAGGGATTTATTTTCTGTTACTATTATTTAAATATAATCAGAAACATAAATTTAAGTGACACTCTGAGATAAATACTTAGCTGTGACTACAACAAAACAATAGTTTGGCAGTATTGTTTTGACATGTTGCCCTTGACATATCTCAGCTTGCAGTCAAATCTCCATCCTGAAATTTCTTGTGCATAACACTACCATATAATACTCTCAGAAACCAGAACTTCAACCCAGAACTTGACCACCAGAGATATCAAAGCCTCAAAAAGTGCGATTTTTGACATTTTTGAAAAATTTTGGATTTTTTTTTTTTTTTTAAGCGAAGAGAAAGCAAGTACCAGATCTGGAACTTGGCGTGTGAGTACAAGTACTTTCGGCCTATTTGTAAAAAAAATTATGTCATGTTCACAGTTTTCCTTGCTAGAAAAATTTCCTTTTGTAAACGGACAACTTTTGGAAAAAGACTGAAATTTTATACTTAAATTTCACCAATAAGGATTTATTTTCGGAAACTACTCTATTACCAGATTTTTATCCCAATGTATTCTGTACAAATTGCTTTAATCCGCACTTGAATTGGAGAAATAAACGATGAATTATTTACAATTCTGTAAACCCTTCTTGTGAGAAAATTGCTGCAGACGATGAAACAAAGACGGTCGCCATACACAAACAAAAATTAATAAAATTAAAATAATAAACATTTTGAACTTCCATCATGTTAGGGTTGTTGTATAAAAAATTTCAGATTTTTTAAAAATGGTCAAGCAACGAATAAATGATTTTTTGGACCACTTGAAATGGATTGACCCTTTTCCACTCACATTATGCTTTAGAAGAAAATATAATAGGTGAAAACTCGAAACATATTTATCAAACAAACTGGGTTTTTAGTCATTCTATATTGTCCTAATAATAGTTAATTAATAATTGATAATTTTATACGTAAATACTAAATTAAATTAATGTTCAAATCTGATTATATTAACACTTTGTTGACTAGTAGTTTAAGATGAATGTAATATGTGTATACGAATATATAAGAATACGTATATATGTATATAAACTAACAAAAATATTCATTTAGGCTGAACTAGCGCATCCCTGGAATGAACTTAGATTGGTGCTTTTGAAGATGGATTCTGCTTTGTTTAGTTTGTTTTGTGTTTTATAGTTTTGGTTGTGGTAACGTGATTGAGTTGGTGGAGTGTGGTTTTTTTTTTCAACGAACATTTTGCATATTTTACCATGTTCCAAGTATTCATTTAATAATGTGGTGTAGGGTCCGGTGGGGGAACATGTGATATGTAGCCATCGAGTGTTTAACGTTGGATTTTACTGCTCGTGGTTTGGCCGAAACCCACTGCCAATAATACATATTTTATATAAATTTTTGAATGCTCAGCTGCTTTTGAAATATAACCCACTGCCGATGTGGCCGCAGCCTGGTTTTTCCTAGTTTTTTTTTCTTGTTGAAATTTTAACTTTTTTAAAACAGTTATATAAACAGTGCGCTAGTTCAGGCTAATTCTTTTGCTAGTTTATATTGAATTTATGTGTTTCACTGCAGCAGTTTGGCGCATTTCACGTAAATATATTTTGTTTTTTGTTGGTGATTATTATACTTATCGCTTATATAGATACTAAATATTAAAAGTAATATCCACCTTATTTAATTGAAAGTTTCTGTGATTAAATAAAGCAAAGATTAATTTTCAAAATTTCTCATTACAAAAAAAAAACATAAAAGTTCGGAAACTTGAAAAGACTAATATATTTGTGGCTGGTCAATAACGTGTTAATCAATGTGTTAGAAAAATATACAGTTTCGTTATTCACCAACGGAATGTCGAGGGATTGAGGTTTTATTAATTTAAGCATCAAACCGCTCTCTGTACAAAGTTTACTTAAACGGAAGTTTTACAATAAAGTTTAACTTCAGAAAGATGAAGCGCATTGAAGCTAATTGAAGCACAGCGAACCGTAATTTAAGCGAAGCTACCTATATTCCCAATGAATGTATTCCTGTATATTCTAATATCGTAATAAACAATAGCACAATTCTTCAATTCCATTAACCAGTGTGACTACTACAAGATTTTTAGGTAGATTTCATAAAAAATACTACCCATTGCAGTCGTTACCATGGTGCGACTTCTGAAAAATTTCTTCGTAACTTTTCATCATATGACCCCTGGAACCCAAAATCACCCCACCTAAAAAGTTTGTGTGTGTGTGTACTAAATTTTTTTCGCACGATAAAAGACGCAATTACGCACGAATCATCTTCAAACTCACCTAAAACATTGAGATGGCTAATATCTCAGCCGGGATTGCAAATGGGCAAAATCGGACTAAGGGGACGGAAATAGGAAGCAGTACACTAGATTAATTTTAACACAAGATTAATTACACTAGATTAATTTTTGTGTTAAAATTAATCTAGTGTAATTTCATATCCAGCGATTTCTGGAGTTCCATTACCTGTGATTTATTCTGTTGAGCTGAACCAGGTTTCAGACCAGATGCTATAATTATTAAGGTTAGCAGGGTGAAAAAGTTCCACCAGATTCGTCCTTGATAGCTCAGATGGCAGAGCACTGGCGGCTTCAAACAGGAGATCCCTAGTTCGAATCCTGGTCCGGACATTTTTCGCCCAGTTGGAAATTTACATCTAATAGGAAGGAGTTTTGTGAAAACAGAAAAAAACATACCTTTTTAATTATAATACATATCAAATCAGTTTAAAATTATTATATTACTTCTAGAAAAAGGGCCAAAGATTTATGTATCGCAGATTTTTGAAAAAATTAAAAATGGGCCCAAGGGGCGAAAAAATAGGGTTTTAGGGAGAAAAAAAATTCATGACTTCGTTAATTCTCAAGACATCAAATACAATTAAATTTATTATAAATCTTCTTTATATTATCTACAACTTTTATATTCACGAGTTTTTGATAGGGCTCTTAACGCAAAAAATAATAATAAACAAAAATAAATAAAAACGAAGACAAAAAGGGGAGGGGGGAGGTTTGAAGAAGAAAAAAATTCATAACTTCGGGAATTCACAAGATATCGAATCCGCTTAAATTTATTATAAATCTTCTTAATATTATCTACAACTTTTATATTGACAAGTTTTTGATAGGACCAAATCTTACAGCAAATACAAATTAAGAATACATAGCGGTTGAAGAAAAAATTATCGTATTAACATGATTCTGATAAAGCAGCTTTTACTGAAAACTTAAATTAAAATCTCGTCAAAAGCGGCCAGATAAAATTGAAACTGGGTTTATCTACAATCCTTTAGTTTTTGTTGGTAAAATTAGTACTTAATTTCGAAATCTACCTGCGCCTGTAGGCCGAGCAGGCAGGGATTTTTTTTCATTGTCTCTGTTTGTTTGAAAATTAGACTGGCGCGAAGATCCACATGTCCTTACATCTACCTATATATATATTACCTGTCCTTAAATTTCAAAACAGGAAGTTCATCCCATCTCCCTCCTGAAATTAATGCCGTGTCAGAGATGATGCTGCCAACTGCATGTATGTTTCGTTTATGTTTAATGAATTTACTGAAACGTAATTCTTAACGGATGACTTATTTAAATTTTCATGACGTAAGCTAATGCATCGTAGGTTTTATTAATTATCGAAGTCTTACTTTTTATAAAAATTTCATATGCTAAGTGCAATAAGTAATATCAAAAGCTAGTCTACTATAAGCTCTAAAGTTTTTAATTAAATAAAAATATGTATATTTTTTGCTGAACAGTCGGTCGAACCGAAACATTTTTTAATTTATCTTTTTGATAGTGCATTTCTTCAGTTCAATTAACCACTATAATTACAATCAGGCCCCCAGAGAGAGACTGCAGGCTCCTGTAGGGATTCGAACGCGAACCTATATACAGTCGAGTCTCTCTATAACGAAATTCCATACATCGAATTTTTCTATATAACGAATTTTTAGTAGGAACGGTCCCTTTTTCCCGTGATCTCATTAAAAACAGTCTCCATATAGCGAAATATCTATCTCCATATAACGAATTTTTTCATAAAATGATTTTTATTGTTTTAAAAAAGCTTCCAAATCACATGGAATCAATTTTCCATCGCTGATTAGTGATTTATCGTTCAGTGCTGAGTTTTTTATCTTACTTTTCTACCTTGAATCTCCTTGTTTTTTATGCCCATCGAATTCATCTCCCCCCCCCCTCCCACACATCTTCCATCATACTTCTTAAAACAGTGTCAATTGGATTGTTACACATATAAGAGCGGGATCAGAGAGGTAATTGAAGTTTAAGGTGAATGAGAATTCAAATGGAGGAAAATATTCCCGATACAATTTTTCATTCCTTGCTAAAGTGTGAACATTTTTTCGAGAGTGTAATAATTTTGAAATCAAAACAGTGAAAATTTACAGATTTCTTAATGTAAGTTTTCCTTATGTGATTTTTATTATGCTTTCAAATAAATGTCTGTTCTCTTTTTTGAAACTGTTTAAATAAATCAGAAATACAATAATAGGTTAATATTTATAGTTAAACATTTCAAATTCTTACTTAAACACCTCAAAAGTAATTTTTGTTCAAAATTTACACATTAAATAGGAATTTTTACTCATTCTCTATGTAACGAATTTCTCTATATAACGAATTTTTTACTGGAACAATGGATTTCGTTATATAGAGACTCGACTGTGTATGGTACTAGAAAACAGTCTTGCCAGATTGGCTACTTTTTTTTAATTCAGATTATTTGACTGACACTACTTTTTTAAAATAGTATAATTCGCCTTATTTTTTAAATTTTATAATCTGTTTTTAAATAGGCCGAATATTTCTATTTCAAAAAAGCGGTAACAATCAACAATCTGGGGGCAAAAAAGTCCCCAATCTCGCAACACTGCTAGAAAATAAACTTGTTAAATGAGTAATTTTTAAAAGATAATATAAAATTGCTTGAAATTTAAACACAACAACATCAACACAATTTATACAAAAACAAGTGTAAGTAACAAAACTTTTCCGGACGTAAAGGAATTTTCGGCTGACGATCTCCGATATTTCGCGATTATATACATAGTTATACTACTGATGAGGATTTTTTTTAAGATCCAATTTTTATGTTAATTGCTTTTCGTTTGGCTGTGTAAACGTGTTTTCTTAATGTATGCGACTCAAGTCCTGACTTATTTACCTTGTTTGTTATTTTTACTCGGAAGTTTTACGTAAAAAATGTGCTCGACTATTTTTCTTCGCTATTTTACTTAAAACACAGAGCCAAAGACTTACGTATATTTCTGGGTTTTAAGTAAAGTAGTAAATTCAATGCAATATTTACTATTATACATGGCACAACATATTGTGACTATAACAAAATGTATTTTTTTTTTCATAATTTTTTACCTCTGCGATTTATATGAAAATAAAACTTGATACGAAGTTCGAAGTGTCTTTACATCTATCTATATTCTTTTACTGAACATATCCTTAAATTTCAAAACAGGAAGTTCAGCCAGTTCATATGATGCTGCCAGAATATGATGCTGCCAACTGCGTGAAAGTTTCGTTTACAGTTGATGAATTACCTGAAGAATTGCTCTAGACGAATGACTTGTTTAAATTTTCATAATGCAAGACTGCACGTCATAGGTTTTATTAATTATGTATCATAACTTTTACGTCATAAGACCTTCAAATTTCAAGTATAAATAACTAGAAGCTATCGGGTTCGAGCACTAGAGGGTTTTTTTTTTTTAATTAGAAGAAGTAGTAAGAGTTCTTGTCCAACAGTTATTGAACCAGATCATTTTAAGCTTTGACTTTTCAGTCGATTTATACTTCAAGAATATTCGTTTCTAAATTTCAAAGTTATTCAACAAAAAATTGTAGCATTTTTTGAGAACTGGAACCTTTCAAATACAGCATTACCAAAGTTTAGATTCTTTTATCTACAAAATCTTTTTTTCAAATCGGCAACTTACAGACATGAAATTCTACTTTACCACTTTGATTCAAATACTTTCTGTGCATTTTTTATTAGAAAAATTAATGAATAAAAGGGAAGTATAGTATTAGCGACAGAATAGCTACTTTTTTCATTTATTGAAAAAGAATAGTTATATAAGAAACACCTTAATTTGAATATATAATAAGGTATACGACTGCGTGCGGAGCCATTTTTCTCTTCTGACGCTTTTTAAATCATTTTAACTATAATTTATCACCAAATGAAGAAAATGTTGAAGAAATACATTACTATTCAACTTTTTATAAAAATGAAAAATTTGGGTCAAAATTTAGCAAAGTTTTACAGAAACGGCGTAAGCCCTACAAAAAATATTTCTTGATATATCATTAATCTTTTTTTATCTCATGTGTGTAAGATACTCATAAGTGTATTTAACTAAAAACTAATCAATATATTGAAATGTAAAAAATATACAGGTGATTGTATGAGGACCCCCAGAAGCCAAGAGATACAAGTGGCAAAGTTTAGATTTGGAGTACATTGAGTTCAAAGTTGGAACATCAATAGCAATTGACTGAATAAAAATATGATATTATTGCTTATTTCACAGAGGTCTTTGAACTCTCGTTTCAATAACTGTTAAAGAAAAATGGAGTACAATATTTTTTTAAAATTTAAGTAGAGATTAAAGAGTTAAGTAACTTAAAGAGCTTAAGTAGTTGACCTCTAAAACGCAGCGCATAATTAGAAAATCATTTATATTTCTTTCCCTCCGAACAAATAGCCTTATTTCCAGATAGCCTATGCAGTTAGCTCAGTTTTTTTTTTTTTTCTTTTTTTTTTTTTTTTTTTGTCACTTATACCCTTTGGTTTCTGAGATCCTCATATACAACAACCTATAAAATTTCAGTATTTTCTCATGTAATTCTTCATAGAAACAACTATAAATCAACAATATACTTAGGACCAAATCATTAATTTATTATACTCTAGACATTATAAAATACTTACCTGAAAATTTTCATAGTCATGTCATAGTAAACTTTTGAGTTATCACAAACCCCGCTTACAATTTTGAATGAAAATCAAGTTTTTCAGAAAACGCTGTTAAAGATTTCCCATGAATTTAAAAGTACATTGTCTGCTCTTTTTTAACTGGCTGTAATTTAATTTATGATAACTGGAAAGACAAAGTAAAAACAGATTTTAAAACAGAAATATGTGTTCTTTAAGAAAATAAAATAAAATGTGATTTTTCATCAAAATCAATGTTTTGAAGGTAGTTTGATACCTTGAGTTGAGTAAGAATTATAGAAGATACTTCTTTAGTGACAAAGTAATAAATATTACTAATTTATTTAATAAGAACTGATTTATATATTGCAAGTATATTGTACACATTGCAAGCAGTAACTTTTGGTATGCCAGTATGTGTGTTGTAGCTATTTTTTGTTGAGTCAAGCAGGTTTTAAATTGCAAACACTGGTAAATATGTAACACTGGTAGATGTAAGTATGTAACTCAGGATGTAGGGTAGAGTTTTGAAAAAATGCGCAATTTTCAAACAACTTACTATGACGAAATAATTAATGAATGTATTATAATTATACGTATTTGTAATTAAACCTTAATAATCTAGCAATAAACTACCATAAACTTTTGAGAATAATACACTGTTAAAAATTTCTGTAAAATCACAGAAAAAAAATCGAGACTCTCTGTAAATTTACACTAGTTTTTGGTTAAATGTATTCTATAGAGTTTCTCGGTCAAGACTCTCTGTAAATTTACACCAGTCCTTGGTTAAATGCATTCGATCGAGTTTCTCGGTCAAGACTCTCTGTAAATTTACACCAGTTCTCGGTTAAATGCATTCGATTAAGTTTCTCGGTCAAGGCTCTCTGTAAATTTACACCAGTTCTCGGTTAAATGCATTCGATTAAGTTTCTCGGTCAAGACTCTCTGTAAATTTACACCAGTTCTCGGTTAAATGCATTCGATTGAGTTTCTCGGTCAAGACTCTCTGTAAAGTTACACTAGTTCTCGGTTAAATGCGTTCGATTGAGTTTCTCGGTCATCGATTTACAGACATTTCCCTTATTTTGTATCTAATTCCCTGTAGGGATTTCCATGTTTTTATTTTAAAATATTTTCAGCTTTGTTAAAACTTGTAATTCAAATACACACGTTTAAAATTCTTTTGCAATTTTATTAGAATTATTAAAGAAAAAAATTTAGTTTCAATTTTTTTATTTATTTTTTCGTTCATTTAGTTAGTTAGAATCATAAGACATTTAAATACATTGCTTTTATAAGAATTGTGATATAACCTTAAAAGTAATTTTGGTTAATTAATCTGATTATTTTTGTAAATATTTTACAAAAAATGTTATAATTACCAATATATTTAACCAGTTTTAATGAAAAAATACACCTAAATTTCACATTATTATTATTTAAAAATTCCAGAATATCTTCAGATATTAAAGAAGGTAATTATTGAGAAGAAGCAATTTCTTGATAAATAATTCCGTAAATAAAGTATTAAAAAATTAAATTTGATTTAAAAAAAATAATAGGTATTATGTTTCGGCCCAAACTAAATTAAAATAAACCGTTTAAGAAATTTTCTAACGAATATCTTTGAAGCGAAATCTTTGAAAAGCTCAAGTACAATAGATTTTCCCCCGCTTTTTCATAAAGGACTTCCGTTATGCACCGCCGTAACAGCTCCTATGGCGCAGTCAGTAAGATGTTTTTCTCCTGCCCAGAGTTCTCGTGTTCAAACCCCAGGCCGGCCAGAAGCAAGTTGTGTAAAAAAATTAAATGGCACAGCAGTTCAAATTTGCTTGAATAACTCTGATACTTCGAAGTTCTAAAATTCGCTGATTTCAAAAACTAAGTTAAATTATTTTAATTTAAAAAATAAATTGATTTACAGAGGCTTGCGTATTTTTAATGATGTTAATTTACAGAGTCTTGCGCAAATTTACCAAATAACTTCTCTGTTATTTAACATAATCTCTGTTTTTCAAATCTCTAATTTTACATAAGACTTAAGATAATGGATTACCCGTAGATTCTCTGTAATTTCACAGGAAAATTTTTAACAGTGTAATGAACATATTACAATTATATATATTTGTCATTAAACCTTAATAATCAAGTAATAAACAACTATAAACATTTGAGAATAACAATAAAACTATTAGGAATAATCAATGAAAAATCAGAAGAGTTTAATGTGCACATTTTTACAGTTTTTATCTTCGATGTGAAATTTGAGTTGCCAGCGCCGTCTTCAAATACACCGGGAAATATTCTGCTTCGTTCTCAACGCATTCAGGTCTTTGTCATTGAAAGCAATCATGAAAATATTATAAGATTGTGAAGCTCTAAAACAAGTTCAAATAGAAAAAATATTAGATACTAGAAAACAGGAATTCAGCATTTCCAGAATTTAGTATCATCTCCGATGAAAAAAAATATATATATACGTATATAGATAGTACAAAATATATTTCAGTTTTAAGATTTAAAACGCACATTTTTATTTTATATAAAATGATGTCATTTGCATTTGCTGAAGTATTCCACATTTACAATACAGTCTTAAACAGTAAAGTATGCACATGAGGTCACTATCTGTGAATAATACACAAACCCAGCTAAAACCGATTCGTTCTTCAAGAAATTCGACAAAAAAAAATCAGCTATCTAATGATTCCTATACTTTCCTTTATTTGTAACATTAATATAGATACTTAAATATACTTTATAATAGCACCATGTTTTATCAGAAATCATTCATATTATTTTTTTTTCAAAATAGCACGTATTTTAATTACATTTTTTTATAGTTATTATGCGAAAATGGCAACAAAAATATATAATAGTCAACTATTTTCCAACTATTTTTCTTTTACTTTCTGCAGAAATGTAGCACTTTAGTTCCAACATTAAAAAAAAATCGGTTAAAAACTACAAAAGAATTATTATCTCAAAAATAAATTGAGATGCAGTTTTCAAACGAACTGCATCTAAGAGTACTTTTTTTCCCTATACGACGGTATAAAAAATGAAAATGTGCGATGCTTAGAAGTTTAAAAAATTGCAGTAGAGATTATGCCGTACAATGATACATTTGCTTTGTTTTTACGGCTGGCTTATATAACGTAACGTTATGTTTTAGAGACGACTCTAATTGTTGGCCGAAAGAAATTGCTTATCGGGGGCTAAAAAAAGGGTTCGAAAATTACAACTCACTTATTGTATCTGTTTTTTAATGCAATCCCAATTATTTTTCAGGAGCAAATATCAGCCTTGACCGCACTCAAAATACAATTGAAATTAAAAATGTGTTTCGCACCAGTATATTGTTGTGACGAATGCGTCCTCTTATCTCAAACAGATATATAGGACGTATAATGGGCATTCATACTATTAATGAAGTTACCGATGATAGCTTGTGACAAAAACCCCAGTCATTTAAATACGCGGATTTTAACTACTGGAGGATCCAGCGGCGTAGCGTGGCACATAAGCGAAATTTCTCGAAATCTTGAACAAAGTTAGAATTGCTTTCTGCTTATCCGAGTGTTCTAAAAAAAAAAAAAAAAAAATAGGCAAATAATCAGAATTTACAATTGTACTGTTAAATTGCGAAAGAAATTAATATTTTATGAAACATGGATCTTACAAGGTTCATGTGGTGAAATTTTATGCATGTTAGTAAAAAAATCAAGTAGTATCGTGCATTTCTTGAGTGAATTAATTTACAAAACTGCATTATTTTTTAATAAAGTCACTAAAGTACAATTATTAGGATTATAGTTGTAAATTAATATTACAAATGTTTTGGCGCATTCATTATTTCTAAGGAATAAAGGGGAAATTTCCGTCTTTAAAGAGAATTTTCTATTTAAATGTTAAAATATTCATTCTTTGACGGCTTTTATTGTAAGTTTTACGCACTTGCAAACAAGATCTACAGAGGCAGCCTTTCTGAAACATGGCCTCTGTTGAACTACAAAAAAGGATAAAAATATAAAATTTTAGCGTATAACTTTCAAACAATAAAGAAAGGTTAATTTTCTACATTTTCAACATCAAGAACTTAAAACTTAAATTAGATTGTTATGCATTTTCACAATGCTATAAACACGATCTAAACATAATTTCTTTTAAAAAAGCCACTAATATACACTTATACAAAATTGTGCAGAGAAAGAATGCAACTTCTGTTCCTGCAGTTTGACCAGCGCTTTTGGAAATTTTGCGAATGTGCATCGTCGTATCAGGGCTATTTCTAGGCATTCCAAACATTCTCAATGGCTCAAGGATTGACTACCTTATGGATAAATCTATACAACTAATGTTGTTGCTCTCTAGAATATCAGGGATAAGTTGTGCTATGCGGGGCTTCGTCAATGAAATAATGTCTGAACCACAGCTCCCCCTGAAAATTCTTATGCTTGGTTCAAAGACCAAATTCTTGCAGTAGTGTTCAGCTAAGCTTCCCCAGACAAAGATTCTGCAAACACAAAAAAGGGCAATTTCCCGTATATTTGTGAGATTATAGAGTGAGACTGGCAAAAAGTCAAAAAAAGATAAGCACTAGGTGTTCCAGTAACACCATATATATACCATATCACCCTTCCAAACATAACAACACAATCAACACACAACTCTAGATACACAGAATAACGAGAACAATCAGCACAACTCCAAATACTCACGAAGAAGTCTAATAGATATTCCCTAATAAGTATGTCAATTTGTATGTCTTTTTGTATGTCTAAGTGTTAAATGTATTAAAATAATAATAAAAAAATATAAAAATAAAAAGGCCTAGGATTATTCCTATCGCCATCATAAAAATTATAAAATGCACGTCTATTATGTCCCATGTGCAAGTGCGATAGCCGTGCAGTATCAGCCGACCAAGGCCCGCAACAGAAGAATTGCACAGCACTTTACAGGTCGAGCAAGCTGCGCACTAGGGCAAATCAAGAAGCATCAAAAAGCCTCCGACTCCACATTGTCCGTCCATTTGTATGTCCAGTGCACAAAGAACAAAAAAAGAGAGAAAGTAAGTCATGTACGCTAATGGCGCCTGGTGCATGTAAAATCCGTCGTGGGTGCAAAGTCCTCCAAGTTACCTGTGAATTATACCTCTGGAGGTGCCTTGCCAGGTGAAGGTCTCGTCATCTGATCAAGGTTCTAAATTACGAGATCAACTTGAGCAGCAATGTGCAGGTGCCAATCAACAGGATATAACGTTAAGTAACCGGCAAAACAAAGTAAACACAAACGAGCAGTAGGCACTGCAGATAGGATGACGATCGAGGCAATGATGTCAGGTTTATTCCCGTCTCCCTCTGCATCGATGCGTCTGCCTTGCATTTCGGCCCAAAATTATCCCTCACAGCGGTAAATCTTAGCTTTTCGGCCACATCAATTTTTAATTTCCCTCAAAATTGCCCCCTTCTACAGCTAAGAAGTTTACCATCTTTTAGACATCAAAAATAATCCAGCCCTTTTCCAACTGGCATGGCAAGTACGTGGTGTGCGGCAACAATCATAGTTTTGCAAAGTGCAATAAACAACCTAGAGTCATCAACTTAGCTTAATATAGTCGGCCCAGGTGCTTGCTGGTGTGGTCACCGCGATGTGGTCCGCTGCCTGCGGCGATCTGGCGTATGTACTCACAATGCATCGCCCTGCTTTCCAGGCAACTACAAACCCGTTCAGCTGGGTTAACCTTGGTAGGTAGCGGCCTGGTCAGTGGTCTCCGAGATTATAGAGTGAGACATATTCTTTCCATATGAAGATTTGTCGAAAATCTATTACTGAAGCTAGAATCATTAGTGGAAATGACATGACTCCAGCATGCCTGCAGTATCTGATATGTAAGTTTTGACTCTCGAAAAACGGTGTGTTCCCGTATGAGGCTACTGTGACCAAAATGTGATATAGGGATGAAGTCCTTGAACCTTATGTGAGACTGTTACTGTTACGAAAGATGTCGGACTAGAATAGGACCAAATGTAAGTATAAATAAGAGTAATAAGTCTTAATTACGTCCACTAATATCCATATCACAATATATATTCCAAACGGAAAAATCAAAACATATTAAAATATTTATTTGCTTAAAAGACAAAACAAACTAACAAACTTGCTAAAAACACATTAAAAGTATAAAAAAAAACCTGTATTGACATGTTTCAACTCCTTAACTGGGTCGTCATCAGAATATATTACAGAACAGGAGTTTATATGCTTCCATTTATTAGGGAGGGGGGGGGGATCAGAAATCATTATATAGGTATAACCCAACGAAATGCAATATCAGATGTAAAGAACATATGGAGGATATAAAATATAACAGGGGTAATGGTGCTTTATCACGGCTGAATCAAATAGAGAGCATTAACATACTTTTTAGCGAGAGTAGATTAATCTTCAGGTCTAATTTTTATTTACAATTATTTATAAGAGAGTCCATTGAGATTTATTTAAGAGGTTCAGGGGTTTGTAACGCTGCGTTATCTTTTCACATCCCGAATATATGGATTGAGTGTTTGGACAACTTGCGGAATCGCGAAATAGAAGAAACACGTGCGATAGCGAAAATGTAGGGGCGTTTTATGTTTACTTGTTTGTATTCGATGATTTTTTTTTCCAGTTTTCATGTGCATTGCATTTGTAATTTCTGTTATACATTATGATGATGACTCAATGAAGAAGATGAAACATGTCAATATAGGTTTTTAATATACTTTCAATCTGTTTTAGTAACGTCTTTTAAGCAAATAAATATTTTAATATATGTTCTGATTTTTCCGTTTGGAATATATATTGTGATAGAATAGGACCATTTTATCAACAATAATCCAAGAGAACACACTGCACAACTTTCCAATTCCTTACTCGACAAAGAGTGTTTTCGTCCTATGGATTGTCTCCATAGAACACCCTCACCTTACCCAATTTCATTGAGCATCTTGGGCATGCACTAGAAAAACCACTGACCCAACAACAAGATATTTCACCAAATTCGCGTTTTTAAATGAGTCAGAGTTCTTAGCACAAGTTGTCATCAACAGTATGAAAACTCTTCTTACATCTGTACAGCTTTGCGGAGTGGAACACTCCATTTTACTTAGTCTGTTCCGGAGGTATGAATGTCAAGTTTTGATCCTTTTTGATCTACTGTGTATATTACAAAAAATTATGTTATCTTTATCTTATTATGTAGCTTTATACTTACGTACCAAATTTCATATTTTTAAATAAATTTATTTTTAAGGTACACAAATAAATTGCTTGTACTTTAACTTTTGTATTTCCGTCACGATTTATGTTTGAGGTTCCATGAGATCTCCGCGTAACAAAATAGTAAGAATATGATATGTACCATTAATAGTTGTTGTATTCTAATTATACACGCTCAAAGCCTATAAAAAAGATCTACACGTCCAAAACTGTATTAAATCGCAACCTTCAATAAAATTAGACGAGTGGGCATTTTTTTTTTAATATGTCTATTTTTCTGTCAGGCTGACGTCACATTTTACGGTGGGAGATCGATCAGATCTTCGTGCGCAAACATAATAAGAATGGGATATTCACCATTAACAGCCGAGTTCTACATATAATCTTTCAGCATGAAATAATAACGCTTCCATGATTGCATTTGATTTCAAACTTAGTAACATTTGAGTCACTTCTTTTAATATGACGTTATATACTATTTTTGTCACGCTGACGTCATGCTCTGAGTTTTATCAGATTATCCATGTTAAAAAATAGTGCTAATACGATATGCACCCTTAATAGTTTGTTTCTGTTTATAATCTTCCAGCAGGGAATAATTACGCTTTAAATATCTCCGATTTGTGAGCCAATGGGCAATGTAAAAAAAAAATCTCAATCGTTTTAGTTTGGGCAGTGCGTTGATTACGAGTCAGACAGGGAAAACTCTTTTGTATATACAGGGTGATTGAAAAAAACGTTCACAAACTGACATGGCAAATCAGGCATACAAAAAGGACACAAAATCACATGGGAACATAGGGTCGCAAATCACTTATTTAGTCATAAATACAGGCTGTTTCATTCAAACTGAACCCGGGTTGGTGGTAATAATTTTGAGAAAAATAAAAACATTGTAATGAAAATGCAACGATATGTACCTTGTTTTGTGTGAAATGTGACAACATCATGAAAAGATCTGGAAAAACACGTTGCTCAAGCAAATCGGTGATACCGTATGGATTGATAATCACAGTCTAAAATGTGGAGCGTCAAGTGCATACTGCTGGTGCGTATAATGCAAACTTCTACCACTTTTGTTTGGTGTTATCACATTTACAACAAAGGTGATAATGTCAATTAAATGTTTTATTATAGTACACTTTAGCTTTCTGATAGTTATTACCGTCAACCTAAATTTAATTACGATAAAACACGCTGTATTTGTGACTCAATAAGTGATTTCTGACCCCATGTTCCTATGTGATTTTTTATCCTTGTTGTATGCCTGATTTGACATGTCATTTTGTAAACGTTTTTTTAATCACTCTGTATATAGATAGATATGTGTACATAAATACGTTTTATATTGTTTCAAAATGTTAGGGAAGGAAGGACAAGGTGGCCACTCTAAGGTTTGATCAATTTTAATGATACATTCTTAACCAGTAAAGTTCTAGAAACAAGTACCAATAGTAACTATAATACATTAAAATCCGAGCCTATGTACGCGAATTAGAGCGTGGACAGACTAACGGACAGACGGTCAGAAGGCCAGATAAATCGAATTCATAAACACTTGTCAACTTTCTTGGAAAGTGTTAAGTAAAAAGTATTTATTAGACACACCGGCTCGTGAATAAAATCTGCAAATAAGGTAAAGTTTTTTTTCTGTATTTTTTAAATATGTTTCTAGCATTTACGTACAGCATCTTTAAAAAATGCTTTAAATTTCAAAAACTTTAGTTTCAATTGCTAATGTGCTTTTATTATTTTTTTTTTTAAATGTATACGTTACTTTAAAAAAAACTACAAAATGAACACTTTTTCTGACTATAAGTTGGGTAAAGTAGCCAGCATAGGTAAATTGATCACATCACGTTGATTCAGGATGTATTATATTTAATCAACACAAGCTAAAGTAACACACATTAAGAATATGTATCATGTTTTGTAATATTTTAAGTATTAAATTGTTACAAGATAAAGCAAAAAGTAATGAGTTTCAATATGTTAATTGGAGGAATACAAAAGCCCCCAGCAGATATGAAGGCCGCAAATGTTGAGAATAAGCCTATCTCTGCGGAAGTTATTGTTCGGACCTGTCTTCCCAAAAATATTTTTTTTTAAAGGAAGTAGGATTTTGTTATAAAAAATGAATAAAAAATCATAGCCATCTGGCCATTTTGTCCGATTTATTTGTGTCCATGATGCCATTACAAAAACTGTGGCCTATCATCTAATCTACAGGACTTAAGGTTTTCAAACAAACATCATTTAAAATGTTGTTTTACTCTGATAAAACAACATAAGAGCAAATAATTATAACACTACATATTATTTAGCTGTAATCAAGAAATTGTACTACTTGCCTAAAATCAAAAATGCAAAAAAAGAAAATGATTATAGCCTTCTGCTTCAAAGTCGCAGACGATATTACGAACATCTATGACGACTATTTTGCCCAGTTTCTTCGTGGCCTGAACCCTATAAAGCGGAAAAACCTCAAATGGTTACTTTGCCCTCACTGGCCAATTTATCCGTCCTTCCCCTATATTAGTTATATGATGTATGTAAGCATTTAAGATGTATTAAGCTGAAATATAAAATTATATCTGCAAGAAAATTAAAAGAAAACTATGGAGGTAAATTAAAAATTAAACAGTCTTATTAAGGGATCTTAAATTGGATTCAGGGCATTTTAAATTGGAAAAAATGAAAAAATATATATCATTTTCAATATTTAATATCTTAAAATTTAAATGGTTTTAAACCACAATTTTTATTCCGATGAAATATATGTATGCTTTTTTCATTTCATGTATTTAAAAAATTGAAAGATGCAGAATTAGTATTTACAAAGGGCTCCAAACTATCAGACATTTGTCGAGCTGAAAATTGGTAAACAGCTTACGCGCATGATTACAAAATAACTTTTGCAACTAAAAGGAAAATTTTGGTTCCTAATTATACTTCAGATTGTAATAATTACCCTGAACCTAAATAAATTTGTATTTAAATCATTTTTACATTTTTAATACAAAGTTGTATTTAGGTAACACAAAATTCAAAATTTTGACCGTATAATTATTTAAAAAATATATTTTTTTGAACAACAAAAAAGAAATTTTAGGTTCGTTTACACAGACTAACATGAAACATTTTGAAAATTTCCTTGAAAAATATTGAGAAATTTTTGAGGTATCCTGCGCGTTATGCCCGAAAAACGTCATTTGGAGAAAAATGACTTCAAAGTTTCGGAAACGCCGCTTCAGGTATTGAGCGGGCATAGTTCTAAAAGCCATACCATCTGTTCCAATGGTAATTTCAAGGAAACAATTATATCAAAATGTTCAGAAAAGATAGGAGTTTAGCATCTAAAAAAATTAATATTTCCAAAATTTTTAAGCTTTAAGAGTCCCGAGACCCCATAATTTAAGCCTCGTGACATATACATAAAATATGCCAATAAGGTGACGGGTTTTTTTTAGGGGAGAGGAGGAAGATTTTTTTATTATATTTAGATATATTACATCATTTTAGCATATAGAGGTACAGACATAGAAATTAACACAAAAGTTGAACTACGCGTTAAATGTATGTACAAGAGTTATAAAACGTTTCCCTGGTTTCCTAAAATAAACCAAAAACACTATTTTTTGCTTGTATACAAATATCCTGAAGCAAGGAAGAACCCTAAATATGCAGAATCAATATTTATTAATACATAAACCATGGCTTGCATGTGCAAATTTCTATTTTAGGAAACCTCATAAATTTTAAAACTCCTAAAAACATTTTCTGTTCTGCTTTATTTTAGTACCTGCTACTAAATATAGCACGAGAAAGAAAAGTAATAAACGAAAATTGCTGGGCATAAACTTCTTAAATATTTCTTTCATTTTGTATAAATGCAATTCCATTTCTTATTTTTATTACTTGACCTGTTGCTATTTATGTGAATATCTTCGTCAAAAGACAAATTACTATTAATAAATTATGGATTCTATACATTTAAAAAAATAAAAGATTATAAATTACGATTTCAGAATATTTATTTTTTTTAAACAAAAACTTAATTAAATTAATTCTTCCCTTTAATAATTAAATGAATAATTTTATTTACAAAACAGACAAAAACGCATAAAATCACTTTAAACTAACTAAAGCTCACATCTTTAAAGTAAATATTGTAAAGAGTGAAGGGCAGTTTATACGTTTTTAAGGTATCGTCTAACTGAAGTTACTCGCACTAATACAAGACGAGAAGTAAAATTTAAATACAAAATTAAAGTAGAAATACTATTAATGACGAATAAGATAATATTTTTAAGGAAATTTTATTAAATTCGACAGAGGAATAAATGCCTTGTCCAACGAATGTTTTGGCTAATAACGATTATTTTTCTGTTTGTTTGTTTTTTTTACTCGGGGAACAAAAGAAATAAAGAAAAACAAGTAACATCCAAAAAATTAGTTCAATTTAAAAGGCACATGCCGAAATTGAAATCGCACGTCCAGAAATTATTGTTCAAAGACAATACCGTAACCGATTTATTTTGAGTCTCTCTGCAAGTGTCTCTGCAAATGAACGAAAAATTCTATGAATGCCCTGCTCTATAGTAATCGTCTTGTAGTTAAATTCAATGACTTATATCAATTTCAATACATTTGAAATAGCGTAATGTCATTAATGTCATGTGTCTCTGCAAGTGTCTCTGCAAATGAACGAAAAATATGCTCTATAAATGAAAAATCTCTATGAAAAAAATGCTCTATAGTAATCGTCTTGTAGTTAAATTCAGTGACTTATATCAATTTCAATACATTTGAAATAGCGTAATGTCATTAATGTCATGTGTCTCTGCAAGTGTCTCTGCAAATGAACGAAAAATTCTATGAATGCCCTACTCTATAGTAATTGTCTTGTAGTTAAATTCAGTGACTTATATCAATTTCAATACATTTGAAATAGCGTAATGTCATTAATTTCATGTGTCTCTGCAAATGAACGAAAAATTCTATGAATGCCCTGCTCTATAGTAATCATCTTGTAGTTAAATTCAGTGACTTATATCAATTTCAATACATTTGAAATAGCGTAATGTCATTAAAATACACTGCAGAGGATTTTTCCAGCATTGACCATAATGTAAGTGAATTCTTTTGAGTGTCCCTGTAAATGAACTATTAATGCTACAAACTTCATATTCCATGCCGAACATTCCATGGTAAACATCATTAAAATATAAAACTTGCATTAAAATCCGAGTCTATTTATACGAGTTTGAGCGTGGTTAGAAAGACAGACAGAAGGGCACGGGTAAACCTAATTCATAAACACTTTTGAACTTTGTGGGAAAGTGTTAATTAAAAAGTATTTATTAGACACACTGACTCGTGAATAAAATCTGCAAATAAGGTAACGTCGTTTTTATCTGTATCTTTTAAATATGTTTTTAGCATTTACGTATAGCAGCTTTAAAAAAAAGGCTTTACATTTTAATTTGAAGGAAATTAAATGCAAAGATGCAATACTCATGTAATAAAAAACAAAAGAAAAACAAGTTGGAAATTGCTCGTCAAACGTGGCAAATGAGGTGCGTTCGTACTATAACTAGTTTTATAATTATTTTTTGCACCACATATTGTACTGAATGTATACTTTTTTGCACTTCATAAAGCGCATAGTCTGATACATCATTAAAATGCACTTCCAATAATTTTTTCCCATTCCCCGTAATGTAACGGAGCACTTTTGACTGTCCCTGTAATTAAACTATACATCCGATTTTCCTAAAATTTGAAATAGCTCAACAAAACTTTGCAACAATTATATCTTTAAAATTTCAGACCATTCGGAAGGCTGTAATATCATTAAAATGCACTTGCAATAATTTTTCCCATTCCCCGTAATGTAACGGAACACTTTCGACTGTCCCTGTAATTAAACTATACATCCGATTTTCCTAAAATTTGAAATAGCTCAACAAAACTTTGCAACAATTATATCTTTAAAATTCCAGACCATTCGGAAGGCTGTAATGTCATTAAAATGCACTTGCAATAATTTTTCCCATTGGCCGTAATGTAAAGAAAAACTTTTGACTGTCCCTGTAATTAAACTATGCATCCGACTTTCCTAAAATTTGAAATGGCTCGATAAAATTTTGCAACAGTTATATCTTTAAAATTTCAGATCATTCGGAAGGCTGTAATATCATTAAAATGCACTTGCAATAATTTTTCCCATTGGCCGTAATGTAAAGAAAAACTTTTGACTGTCCCTGTAATTAAACTATGCATCCGACTTTCATAAAATTTGAAATGGCTCGACAAAATTTTGCAACAATTATATCTTTAAAATTTCAGATCATTCGGAAGGCTCTAATATCATTAAAATCCACTTGCAATAATTTTTCCCATTGGCCGTAATGTAAAGAAAAACTTTTGACTGTCCCTGTAATTAAACTAGACATCCGATTTTCATAAAATTTGAAATGGCTCGACAAAATTTTGCAACAATCATATATTTGAAATTTCAGACCATTCGGTTGGGTAGTTTTTGCTCTGTTACATGCGGACAGACGGACGGACGGACAGACGGACGGACAGACGGACGGACGGACTGAACGACGACTATAGGTGCTACGTATTTATATAATTACGAACGCACCTAAAAAGGCAGCTGTTCAGAACTCGCTACGTATTTATTTATACAAATGTCCAGATGTCCACCTGAATCGTTCTTAATACATTAGCTTCATTCACAGCAGGAACATTTCCATGGTAACTGATTTCTTTTAGCTTACCTCAAAGCACGATGTTTAAATATAGCAATTTCTTTAAAAAGACTATTGCTGTTTTTAGAGAATCTACGTCAAGATGGGCTGACCATTTATTTTCTCCCTTACGCTTAATTTATGCGTTGGTAGGAATACTTGTTGGAATATGTTTAACTTGAATGGGTTATGAATAGAAAATAGACATAAATAAATGCAACAATAGATTTCTATTTTCTAATACCGTTCCCAGATATTTTTATAAAAGCTTTTCAGAAATAGGAAAGTGTAACTATATAAATTCGTAATTAGAATACAGGTTTATTGCAATTTATGAGATATTAGGTCATTTCTTGTTCAAGAAAAGATAGTGTTCATATACAGTCATTCAGTGTGTTAATATTTTGTGATTATTTATTTATTAATAGTTAATAAAATGTAAAATAAGAAGGCACTAACATTTTACCACATTTTCAGGGTAACTTTGAGCCGGCTCAAAGTTATACTGATGTTTATAATTTGCTGATTATAGGTGCTACTGTAAAAAATTTCCCATATTTGCACGCATATTTTATATAGATGCCGAAAGTGCACATTGGCTATAGCATGTAAATATTTTTACAAATATGTGTAAAATACATAAAATTCATTTAAAGGCGTTATTCGGGGCGGAGCTACTCAAATTTGACATTTCATACATTCGACACTTTTTATTCTTGTTTGATTAATACTATTACTTGTATGTACTACTGTAACTATGGATATATTATTGAGTTAAAACATTGAAAATTGTTTTTCACTGCATTTTTATGTTTTATATGAACAATAAACAGGTTTTAATTATTTCTAAATATTCATGGTTCTCTTCTTTCACTTTTCTGATACTTGATATTTGTTGTAATATCAGAAATTATACAAATCTCGTGATATTGGGAAATGTAAATTCGGAGTCCTTACATATCTGAAGACATTTTTTGGGGTTCAAATTTGTCCTAACTGTAATACTCTTTTTTTTATAATGAATTATTTTAGATAATACACTGCTCAAAACAATTAAAGGATATTTGAAGTTTTATATAAAATAAAGATATAAACGAAATTTTTTTTGCCGAAAATAGAAGAAGAGAATCACAAATGCAAATTTTTCTGGTTTTCAAACTGTGGAGTATGCAAATTTTGAGTTCGACGTCAAAAACGTCGCTTCAGCGGCAGCGAATGAAATTTGACTTTCAACTGGATAAAAGAGAATGAAGACAAGGATGATCGGCATTCAGTGATTGCTTTGTTTCGATGAGTACGATGTCTCAGCGAAGTCATTTGACAGATTCAGAAGCTTTGAGAATTGTTGGTAGGTTAGAAGAGGGCCAAACTCAAGCCGAAGTAGCGCAAGCCATTGGAGTGTCACAAAGTGTCATTTCCAGGATCTGGAACCGTTTTTTGGAGAGTGGATGTGCAGGCCGAAGACCAGGGCAAGGTCGTAGACGGGCAACAACGCCCAATGAAGATCGGTATTTAGCGTTAACAGCTCGGAGACACCGAACCATGAACGCTACTCTTCTCCAACAACACCTTCGCTCGGCTACAGGCACCACGATTTCAACTCAGACTGTCCGAAACCGGCTCCATGCTGTAGGTCTGTATGCTCGCCGACCGATGGTATGTGTTAGATTAACATCAAGGCATCGTCGCGACCGCAGGGAGTGGGCAACCGAGCATGTCAACTGGAGGAGAAATGAATGGAGCAATATTCTGTTTTCTGACGAGTCCCGTTTTCTGTGCATCCGGATAATAGGCGTATTTTCATCTGGAGGGACCGTGGCAGTAGGAATAATCCTGCGTTCGTGCACGAAAGTGTCAGATTTGGCGGTGGAGGAATGTTGGTGTATGGTGGCATCTCCATTGATGGGCGCACTGACCTCTACATCATTCGAGATGGAGCTCTGACTGGTCGCCGATATAGGGATGAGATCCTCAGACCTATTGTAGTCCCTTACGCTGCAGCAATCGGAGATAACTTCATTTTAATGGACGATAACTGCAGGCCACATCGTTCAAACCTGGTGGAGGATTTCCTTTTCGAGGAAGGAATCGTTCGAATGGAATGGCCAGCGTGTTCTCCAGACATGAATCCAATCGAGCACGTTTGGGACGCTCTAGGAAGACGAGTTTCTGGCCGCCAACAACCCCCACAAACTCTCCAAGAACTGGAAAGAGCTCTTCTGGAAGAGTGGGGCAGAATACCCCAACTCGTCATTAATAGCCTCATTGAGTCCATGCCTCAAAGGTGTTCAACGTTGCTGGCCGCCCGTGGAAACCATACCCCCTACTGAAAATGATTTTCTTTGAAGAAAACACCTTTTCTTATTCTTTTTTTCTCATATGCACAAATTGTGTTTTTTTCCTTTAGTACACAAATGCGCAATAAAATGCATTTTTTTCTGCCAAACATGTGTAATTTATTCTCATATAACCTACAGTGTCTGTCGACCATGTATCAATCAGCTAAACAGTTTACCAGATACAAAATCCACCTAAAACTGCAATATCCTTTAATTGTTTTGAGCAGTGTATTTATCATATGGCGCAAAGTTACCCTAAATGGCTGGGTAACTTTGAACCTGGTTAAAAATTCATTTTTTACTGCTTTTATCATTATTATTCCTTAATTTTTGACAATCATACAATAATTTAGGATCATTTCTTCACTTTTATGCCCCTAGTTGCAACAATATTTTAAAAATAAGAGTTTAGCATATGAAAATAGAGAAAATGCGGATCAAAGTTACCCAGAATGACTGTAACAGAACAGTGTTCCAGCTCAATACAAATATAATACATCTTATGTTATTGTATCTATTTGTTTTATTTGCAGCTAGCTTAGTAAAGTTTACTATTTATGATATATTTTGGCATAATTAAATGTTATATTTAACAATTATGTAAAAAAGACTGTTAGAATCCCTGAAGTTTAATTTATGCATTGAAAGATATATTTTTTTATTTCACATAAATCGATTTCTATTTTCTAAAGCCTTTACCGGCATAGTAGGGAAAGTGGTGTCACAAAACGTGCAAAAACAGCACAAAATCGATTCGATCCTAGCATTGCAAAATCAAATATAGTAACCTTTTGCTCTGTTGCTTTTCTTTAAGCTATTTTTTTATGTTTGTTTCATTATACGGGGTGCCCACGTATAACCTGACCTACCTTTATTTTCGCAATCGTTGGTCTAAGATGCATACTTCCAATTACAAAAATAGTTTAAATAAGGCAAAGAAGTATTTTTTAAAGCGATTTGAGTCAAGAAAAATATTTATTAAAAAATTACGAAACTTAAATTTTTATACGATCTCTCCTATAATTGATATTTAGTAAAAATTTACTGTGACACTAATGAGCAAGACAAAAAAGTCCCATTCATCTAACATTAAAATTGACCGAGTTAGGAAACTTTGAAATGCATGACTTATGCCACTTTTTTGCATCTCAAAACAGATGATTTCGGCCATGCTTTCAGGGGTCGCTTATAAAGTGCTTAAATTTATTTCAAGATATCTGCGCTTTGAAAGAAATCGTACAATCGATGAGGTTGGGATGGGAGGGAGATCATTTTTAACTTTGAGCTTTTTAACTTTAAAATTTGCGATATGAGAAAACTTCTAACGTGATTGTTTAAAATGAAGGTCATTTTCGGATTCAGCGCTGAAAAATACATAAGAATAAATTTTCAAAAGCTAAAAACATGGCACAACCCCAAATTTGAAAGACAGTGTAATCTAACAGCATTTTAAAATGTGTATCATTTTGTAAAAAATTGAGGCTGTTGTTTTTCATCCTTTTATTTAACAAAAAATCTGTTATTTTTATCCTCTTATATGTTCAGTACAAACTGTATATTTTGCAGTAATATGTCAGAATGATTACAGATTTCACATTTATATAAGATTGCAATGTTAATTTTGCTCTCAACTATTTTTTGGTTATATCTGACTATAATTAATATTTCTACTACATTTGTGAATTATAAATACACATTATTTCGCAGCAAAAGATATACTCCAACAGCTATTACTCGGTCAGTTTTAGTCGTAGAGTAAATCTGTCGAGTATGCATGATTATATCCTTTATAAAATCTCTCAAGGCTGGGCAAATTCACGCTGTTGTGTTGTATTTCCTGGAGTTAATTGCAAGCCAAAACGCGTTCCTATCACTTTGGGTGGCCCATTTAGCCGCTATAACACGGAAAGTAGGCTTTCCTTGAGTTTCGAAAAAGTGAAGTTAAACTAAGATTAGTAAGACTTCGCATTAACGATCTAACTATTAACTCAAAGAGTGATCGCTTGATTTAACCCAACGACCACAATTATTTGAAGACGAAATCGCGTTTTGGATTCTCCCTATCCTTATTACGTCAAAGCAGTACGCAGTACTGCGGGATTTGCAGGTTCCTGTGCCAATTTCACTTCACTCACTGCATATCGATTGGTAAACAAAAAATGACGTAAGCCCTTCATGGTTGAATAAAAGTGACTTACCCCAAATATATTTAGTTGATCCGTCAATGCTTGTAGTTAAAATGTACACCACGGAACAGTACGTAGAAATGATATTACTTTATGGCCGGTATAATCGGAATGGACGAGAGGCTGCAAGGCAATACGCAATTAAATTTCCAAATGATAGCGATCCGATTTTAAATATTGATCAATGTTGTTTAAATGTTGATTAAAAACACGATTTTAAATGTTGTAAAGCGCTTACGAGAAACGGGTACGGTTTAAAAATATCCTCGATCTGGAAGCTCAAGTATGCATGTCTCTGACGAGGAGGTTTTGGGATATGCTCTTGCGTATCCACAGTTTAGTGTTAGGGATATTAGTGAAGCTTGTGGCTGCTTAAAGTCCCATGTATGTTACGTTTCAAATAGTATACACGGAGCACATCCTTATCGATCGCAATTGGTACAAGCGTTTCTGGCAGGAGATGAAGATAGTCGGTTCAATTTTAACAATTTCATTATGAACAAGCTACAAACAGACTCGTCATTTCTGAATGAAATTCTTTGGACAGATGAGCGCACGTTTTCAAGAACTGGTGTTGTGAATAGGCAGAATACACACTTCTGGTCTGTGCAAAATCCGCATGTCATACGATCCAACAAACACCAATTACGATGGTCTGCTAACGTATGGTGTGGCATCTGGAAGTTAGCGTTAGTGGGGCCCTTCTTTTTTATGACACTTTAACAGGTACAAAGTATGTAGATCTGTTACGTGGACCATTATCTGACTTCTTAGATGATCATGTTTCGTAAGCAGACCTCACCAAGAGGTGGTTTGGATGACATGATGGAACATGATGGGGCACCAGACTACAAATCAGCTTCCTCACGAACACTTCTACGTAGCATGTTTCAAGATAACATCTTAGGTTAAGGAGACTCGGTAGAATGGCCTCCTCGTTCGCCGGATCTAAATCCCGTAGATTTCTTTCTTTGGGGTTATTTAAAAAGCAAGATTTACGAAGTAGAATCAGTAATCCGAGTAAATTTGCAGCATCGCATTTTATCCGCCCCTCAGATGTGTCACGCCTGTAATGCTAAATAATGTTCAAGACGAATTTCTGTCACGTGTCCCCATGTCCGTCTATGTCTTGTAGACCAGGGAAGACACTTGGAACACATGTAGTGAGAAAGTATGAAATACTATATTTATCAACATTGTTTATTTCTATTTTGTTTTTATTTGAGTTTATCTGCGAGAAAGCACTACTCACTATGTTATTATTTCAAATTACTTTATTAAATTTGTATGAGTTTGTGCATTGTGATTTTATGTATTATACAAAATATACATTTTTATTTTCAATACAAATGATTAGACAAATATTATACTGTTTTTTGGCAACCCTTTTGTCATGTGATGATCATATCTAACTCTAAAACCTCCTTAACTTTCTGATAAAGGATATATTCGCATCTCCATTTGCATACGGTCCGCATACTATGCGTGATATCTTTGAACTCAAATTCCTCAGTGAATACTGGTTGGACAGATACAGAACTTTTTGTTTTAGCAATACTTTTGAATAGACAAAACGTCCCTAAATGTAAGTATAGGGGCCGGGGGGCTGTATAAAAATTTAGATTCTGTAATTCTTCACTAAATTGTTTTTCCGCTTCAAACTTTATCTTAACTCTGCACCTAATTTTGACCACTTTTGTATTTGGAAGTATGCATCTAGAACCATAGGTTGAGAAAATAAAGGTTGGTCAGGTTATGCGTGGACACCCTGTATATGCTGTTCACATATTTTAGTTGATTTTTACTATACTTTTAGATTTAATTTACTTATTAATTTATTTATTTGTATGAATTTGTGTTTTACATGTTCAGTTTAATCACAATGTTAATAATCCTTATTCTTAAGTACATATCTATACTATTATTTCCATGACATTAATACCCTCTATAGTACAAGGTACCGGAAGAGGCATTGTGCTCCATTCCTCTTAAACAATTTCCAATAGTTGTAAGTCAATATTTAGATAACGTCCTTTTTAAAGACTAACAGAGCAAATCTCAATCTTTCCACCAGATGTTTAAAATGGGACGCACAGAAAAATATTTTAAATCATACAAAAAGTCCACCATATTTGGCTTTGGCTGATAGAAGTTCAATCAGCAGTCTCCAGTGAAAATTGTGGCTAAATATGGCGGACGTAGGAATGGGGTAGGAACAACATCAAGTGACGCCATTTAGGACTGCTCGTTACTGCTCCACTGCTCCCTGAATACTAGGCTTGAGTGCTGACACAAAAATACACACATTAATAAAATTAAGTTTTTGTTTCTCTCTCTATGGGTATGTTTGTCTTTTTGGCGATTGCTACGGAAATCTATCGCACGTAGACGTATACAAATTTGGTCAAGGTTAGAAGAAGACAACTCCGAATGTACAAGAGGCTCATATTTAGGTTAGATTTTTTTGTTATTTCATGTTGAATGAAACGATTCGCGTATTGCATCAATTTTCTATGATAGTCGACGATTTTTATCCACTCATAAAAGCAATTCATAATTTTAGCTCAATTTAGTAAATTTAGTGCTTCAATTAAATTTTTCAGTAAATTTTATTCGAAACTCGTACAGCAATTTTGGAATTTTTCACGATTATTATTTTTTCAAGAGTCCATTTCGCTGATGAGAAGTTTTTTAAGAGCAATTATTTTGAAAATCAGACAAAGTGCGATAGTTGTATTTTTGATTTGCTTGATTTTTTTTATGTTGAAGTAGATCATATTTAATCAATAATATGCAATTTTGAAGCCCTGAAAAAATTTCCTGTTTCCTGTAGAAAATGTCAAAGTTCAAGATCATAAATCCCATTTTTCATGAAAATTGAAATGCCAGTATGTTTGGATTGCTATATCTCTGGAAAGCAACAACATCCCAAAATTCTTTTGTCATAAGCTGTTAGTATAATACTACATGCTTAGTAAAATTTATTTGGTTCCATAGAGTATTGTTAATTTTCATTGTGTTTCCACAAAACAATCAAAATGACGTTTTTGTCCGTTTTCTGCAATTATTATCTTATTTAAGCAATAGTACCCCAATTTTTTTCTTATAGAATATGAAAGTTTACTATTAGGGCAAGCTCAGTAATATAGAACTTTACCGGGATATCGATGCTGTTAGCATATATAATCAGTTAAATATTCAAAAGTGTTAAAATTTGCAACTTTTGAATTAGTCCTATCTCAAAAAAGCATCACAGTTGAATAAAACAAAATATATCCGGTAGTAGTTGAACATATATGTACAAAAACATGGAAACAAAAAAAAAGTGGGGTTTCATGATATTTTTAGAAGAAGAAAATGACAAAAGCTACAAAAAGGCTGTGAAATGATCAGGCTTTTCCCCTAGAAGGAGAAAAAGGAAAGGGGTGTTCCATTTCCTCTTTGGGGAAAAACATAGGAAAGGGAAAGAGAAACGGGATATTTCTTTTTCTGATAGGGATAATTATCAGTTTATCCAAATTTATTTGGGAAAAAAATTGCCATAAGTTTGTTTTTTTTTCCAAAAAAAATTATGGCCATTTTTTCCCCTTCTTACCGAAAAATCAGAGTTCTAACTTTTTATGACTGCTTTTTCATCTTCATCTAACACTTCATTTATAATGACTGTTTCATAATAGTGGAAGCCATCAGTCCATCGGAAGAAAATGATCCATTCCAAAGGTATAAGTTCGATTAACTCGGATAATCGGGACTCTACTGTATCTATATTTATATACATATTTATTTTTTTTGTCATCTGGGGCGACACTAAATTCTGAAAAAGCAGAATTCCTGTTTTCTAGTTTTTATTTTTGCATTGTGGTGACATTTAAAAAACAGATTGGCTTTAATTTTTGCTGCTTTCTCCGTAATATTCTATTTATTATTAAAAAATGGCTCGTAGTTGTAAAGAAATAACTAACAGCATTTGAAAATATTGATTACCATTTTATCATAGTAGTGCTAAATCAGTTTGAAATATCGCTAAATTAGATAATTTATCCAATTCTACAGTGCAGAATGTGTGCTTTACGCAAATTTTTTACCGTTTAAAATTTATTCAAATGCTGACGTAATTTGCGTAACTTCAGAAGGTTTTTGACTCGAACCTTAACAGCATATTTTTTTCTCTCTCTCCTGGAAGAGACCACACACATTTTGGCGACAAAAAACTGCATTGGCTCTTTCTCTAATTACCCTTTCAGCGACTCTCATCGGTAAGAAAGAAAGTGTTTTGGGGTATTCTAAATTAACGCAAAGGAGCTTTCAAAGTAGTAGCAGGACAAATTACTCACTTCGGGAAATACAGCTTAATATTATGGAATAATAGTGGATAACCGCGAGATTACATTGAATTTTCCAAAACTTTTCTGCTGTATCAGAAAAGTTGCCTACATTTTTAGGTACGTTTGTAGTTATATAAATACGTAGCACCTATAGTCGTCGTCTCGATGACGCCGTCTGTTTGTCTGTCTGTTCGCATACAACAGCACAAAAACTACCCAACCGAATGGCTTAAAAATTAAATATATATAATCGTTGCAGAATTTTGTCCAGTCATTTCAAATTTTACGGAAATCGAATCAAAACTTAAGTAAGAAAAAATCATGCTTCAAGCATAGATAATGAAACACTTTCCAACACACTCAGAATAATGTCACAAAACTGCACTGTTTAAAAAATTAAAATATGTCTAATTCAACAGTATGGAAACGTATAATACATTTCAGAACCCAATTTCAGCTGTTCCCATCCACAATCGTAAAATTATGCGAATTGCAGCCCTGTATATGATTTATAGATTTGAATCTATTAGCTACATGCAAGCCAAAAATCTAATTCACTTGAGAGCTACATATACTTCAATTGAAAATTTACCTTCAGCAATTTCCTCTAATAAGGAGAACGGTACGTGAATACTTTTGTGTAGCCCTGTATTTGAGGTATAGGAATTGTATAGTATTTGAGGATTTATATATAACGGGTAAGATGAAAAGAAAACAAATTTAAAAGCGCATACCGAATTTTAAACCGTGCACTCCAGCAATTATTACTCAAAGACAGTACTGTACTGTAACCGATTCCTTTTGTGTGTCCCTGTATATGAATAAAAAATGCTATGAATGCCCTTTCTAACGTGATCTTAGGGAAATTCAGTGATTTATATCAGTTTCAATACATTTGAAATAGCATAATGTCGTTAAAATACTCTGCAAACGATTTTTCCTCATATACCATAATGTAATGGAATACTTTTGAGTACCCCTGTAAATGAACGATTAATCCTACATACTTCATATGCAATACCAAACATGCTTTGGTGACCCTAAATAACCTTTATCAATTTCATGAAAATCCGAGTATATTTACGGGAGTTAGAGCGGGAACAGACGGACAGACGGTGGCCAGACAAACCGAATTGCATAAACACTTTTCAACATTGTTGGAAAGTGTTAAAAAGATATAAAAATTTTCTTTATTCTATTAAATCCTATCATACGTAATTATTTCAATGCTATCCCATGGTAGGTAATGATTCTAGGTTGCCATGATGATTACGTTATATTTAAGATGGAGTCATTATTTCCGTATTACTGAATTTAATATATATAATCGTAATAAATTTGGTATTCATGTATTTTTCCATAAGAGTGCAACAGCTATTGCACCAAGATCTAAAAATTTACAAAACTAGTTATAACGCAAACGCACCTCATTTGCCACGTTTGACGTACAATTTCCGACTTGTTTTCTTATTGTATAATACGTTTAACTTCAATAAATTGAAATGCAAGTATTTTGACTCGAGATTTAGTAACCTAAAGTAATAAAATTTTTCTAACTCAGTGATTACATTGAAAGTTCCTAAACGTTTCTGCTGTATAAAAAAAGTTAAATCTCCATTTTTTTTATAGTATGTGTAACATCAGTAAATTAAAATGCGGTTGTTTGAAGCGAGAGTTGGTAACCAACTCTCGCTTTTTCTCTCTGCGAAGAAACTTCAAACGTTTTGGCATGAAATGTTGTTTAGTCATTTCATCCAATCACTTTTACAAAAAATTCTGGTGTTAAACACAAAGTATTTTGATAATTCTGAATTATCATAAAGCGAACCTCGTAGCGAAAAATTCCAGAAAATTTCTTCACTTTTTGAAATGCCATTTTATTTTAAGAGAGCACAATAAATTACACAGTACAACACTTACACTTCATATATTTAACAAAATTAATACATCTAATTATTTTACAATATTCTACATCTGCATTAATGTATTAAAAAAAATCAATATACCTAAAAATGTAATGCATCAATTACATTCATATATTTAACAAAACAAAGTCAATACATCTAATTAGTTTTAGTAAAACAATTACACTGATATAGCTAATAAAGCAAAATTAAGATATCTAACCAATTGCAATGCAAAGTTTATATTCCACATATTTAACAAAATAAATCTAATTTTTTATAAACATTTACAATCGGCATATTAAACAAAACAAATCTGATATAAATAACAAATTGCGATAGAGCAATTACGTTCATATATTTAACAAAACAAAATCAATATATCTCACTAAATGTATATGTAATAATAGAATTACAATCCATATATTTTTCATCAATATTCTACCCAACTGCAATACAACAATTACACTATTCAACTAAGCAAAATAAACATATTCAACTAGTTGTAAAAGAACAGATACACTGATAAATCTCACAATACAAGTTTAAGATATATAACTAATTGTATTGCAACACTTATATTCCAAAAATTTAACAAAACAAAATTAATACATCAAACATTTATAAACATTTAGAATCAGCATATAACACAAAATAAAACCTATACAAATAAACAATTACGATGCAGCAATTACATTCACATATTCAAAAAACAAAATCAATATATCTAATCGTAATAAAGGTATGCATTCATACATTTTTAAAAAGTTTAATTAACATATAAAGATTTTTTTAAAGTAATTTCAAACTCATTTTTAAAAAAAAAATTTCCCATGCCATCACTTCTTAGCGGAATATAGATATTTTCGGAAAGGTAACTTTGGCAATCTTGGGCCTTAAATCCCGCATATGATTTTAAACGTATTACAGTTATAATTTCGACGAATTGCCATGTTAACAAAAAGTTTTCATTTTGGTGCCAAATTTGACATTTGTGTGCGTGTATGCGCGTGCCAATCTATGTATAGGTATGTCTTGATACGTGCAAGCGCTAATAAATTTCCGTAATCGCATCGAACTGGCATAATGTTAATGAGTGCATTGTTTGACGAATGATTACTTTGGTTTTGTAACACAGTTTTAACCATATTTTTGCCAGCATCATAATGTTAACGTTACTGATACGCACGTTTCTACTTTATAATATGTTTGTTTAAAATCTCTAGTTAAATTTTTCGATTACTCGTGATTGCTTTTATAGTGTAAAATAAAAATATGTCTTCTTAATCTATATAAAACTTGGGTTTTATGACAACATCCATGCATTTTAACGACATCGTGAACAGATTTGGCTGAAATTTTAAACAAGTTATTCCTTTTAATTTCAATTTAAATTTTAATATTCTTTCAACTTGACATGTCAACATATTGAAAACTCAAAATAGGTGAAAATCGCGTTATTTTTATCTTAATTTTTAATACGAATAAAAATGCACATTTGCTATTAAACGCGACATCACTTTGACCAGGAAGTTTTTCGCCTTTTTCAGATCAGAATCACATGTTAATATTTTAAAACAAATCTATCGGGCGATGAAATTTTACAGCAATATAAATTGAATACATATTATAATTTAAGTTTGGTTCGGGACACAATTTAAAATAATTTTTATTTATTGAGTTAAAATTTTGAATATTTTTGTGATGCTTAATCGTGTTATTTGTAAACAAAATCACATGATAAAACGTCTCATATATATATTTTTTTTAATTTAGAATTTGAAATTCATTTAAAAAAGTGGGGTAATTTAAAATCGTTATAACTCGAAAGATTAATTGTAGAATTTCAATTTTTTGTCATTTAAATAAAAAGAGATATATAAGTTTAAATTTTGATTCAGCCTTTTTAAAAATATTAATTTTTAAACAAATTAAAAATATTTAAAGTAAAAATTAAAAAAATAATATTTACAAAAGTAAATATTTTTTTCTAATTTGCTGCATATAAATTAAAGTAAAACAATTGAAAAAGACATGTTCTAAGTTTGAACCATTTACCTTTAACGGTTCTTGATTTATAACGATTTAAATACAAGAAATGGAGAAAAAGCCATCATGAAGAAAAACTCATTTTCACAAGAAGTCGTTTCCGTGAAACCATTGCTTGAAAGCTAGATTTTAAAAACAAACCAAACCAAAAAATTTAATATTTCCAATTTAAGATAGAAACATGATTTAAAAGACATTTTAAGCAGAAAAACAGAGAAATTTTTAATGCAATAATTTTTTTTAGAAAATTTGGAGATTTTTGTGTACCGGACCCCCTTAATCGGTTAAAATTATTATGTTTAAGAAAAAGTAATTTCTAATATAGCTTTAGATAGCTATGAAATGTAGCAAAACGGTTTTGCCAATCTGTAAGAGGCGATGGTTGAAAAAAGTTCTTTTAATTTTCTCATTATAAGAAGATTTCCGAGGCTTAAGGAGGAGGTAGGGGGTTCTACTTCTTTGGCTTAAAATTTACGTGATTTACTTAGTGCGTGTGTGTGTTGGTTTACAAAGAAAAGACAAACCTTCAGATTTTTTGCATTATATTTATTGACATTTTAATTATATGTTATTTCTTTATGAAATTACGTCTTGTGCGACTGCAGAGGCATGGAATGGACTTACAATCAGGCAACCGTTTTCCGCCAGTCGCAAGTATCCCAAAAATTTTGGTCATATTATTATGAAAGGGCATTGAATTCTCTGTAGCTTATAACATTTAGTTTTAAAAGTTTATTTTTAACAAAATGGCGGTCATTTGAACAAAAAAGGTCACTTTTTCTTTTTTTTTTTTTCTCTTTAACCTTTAAAAAAAATACAGTGTCAATAATTAAACGACCCTATTTTAAAGTTGTCACCGGGCAAAATTATTGTTCAGAATGTTGTGAATTTTTGTGGAGGACATAATAAAGATATCGGAATATTAGACTAAAATCAAATTAGTTCAAAATTTCAGAGCGTTTTTTAAAGAATTGTACATTTAGCATACATTTATGATAGTTTACAAATTTTATCACAAACTAATATGTTCCACATGGCGGACATCATTTTCAAATACCATCTAGAATCGTAACCTAGCATGTTCCACAGTTCACCGCAGTGTGTTGTGAGAAATGCTAAGAACATGTCATTGAAATGCTGTCTTTAAGATCACGTAAAGTTAATAAATAAAATGTATAAACTATCGTAAATGTATGCTAAATGTGTAATTCATTAAAACGCCCTCTGGTGGCAAAATTTTGAACTATTTTTCGCTTAAAGAAATTTCCATCCTTTATTATGTCCTTCACAAAATTTTACAACGTTATGAACAATAGTTTCGTGTGTAGACAACTTTAAGGTGGAGCCGTTTAATTATGGACACACTGTATTTAAACAATGAAAAATATGCTTTATTTAACACTTTCGCTGTCAATCCTGTCGGCAGCGAAAGTTGTCAGAAATTTTAAATTGATACCAGAAATTTCGAAAGAAGATGTTTTACTTTATTTCATCGCTAAATGTCTTTTATTAAATAAATCTTAAGATACTATTTTTATTTCTGGTATGAACACTAAATTTCTGAATAAAAATGGAGGCCAAACTAGCAAATCTGTATGGTGGCACTCAACGCGTTAATGAAAAATATGCTTTTCGATGATATAAGCTGTAGAAAAAACGATTAGCTTTCTTTTAAATAAACAAGAAAGAAAAATCATGCGTTTAGCATAGATTATGAAGCACTTTCCAAAATTTCCTGAATGCTTCAAAAACAAAATTCGTTATTTATGGAAATAAGGGAAATAATATATCTTTGTAGAAAACGCATAAAACATTTGAAAAACTGATTTCAACAGTTACTGTCTATAGCCAAATATGTATACCAATTCTTTTGAACAGCCTGTAGCTTGATATATACAGTAGCGCTCAAAAGTACTTTGACAACATTAAATTCGCTCTTATTTTATTTAATATAAAAATATGAAAGAAAATATATTCCCTATCATTGAGAACAATATGACTGCAGTTATTTAAAGGTATCAAGTTTCAACTTGTTTGTTCACATTCGGCGTCACCGAAAAAATATGACTCCTCCTTAGCTCAAAAGTATTTTGACAATTAGTTTAAAATTTAATTATTGAAGGCATTAGTTGTTCTATAGGTTCGATTAGTGTTTATACTGACTTATTTTGATTATTTTTAAATGCCAAAATGCAAAGAATATAATAGAGATTTTAGAAAATCCGTTGCAAATGCACTTAAGAAAGGAAAGACGTAAGCAGAAGTTGCTCGTTCTTTTAACGTGTTTCGGCAGCTTTTTATTACGTGGAATACAGTTTTTAATAAACGGAAATGTATCGAAAATAAACCTCGAAGTGTCCGTCCGAAAAAAACAACTTGCAGTATTAACCGTATTATAAAATAGCTATTTACAAGTGATTGTCGTAAGTCAGATGTAGTAATAAAAAATGAATTGAAAGAAAATTAAGACATAGACATACATGTTTCAATTGTCAAACGACTCCTAAATCTCTATGGTTTACATTGCCGAAGATTGATCAGTGGTATTTTCAGCAAGATCATGACCCAAAGCACAAATCCAAGTACGTAAGTAATTTTATGAAACGCAGAAAAGTCAAGGTTCTAGAGTGGCCAAGCCAAAGTCCGGATTTGGATCCCATAGAGCATTTGTGGGAGGATTTAGATCGTACAGTAACATGCCAAAATTATTCAAATAAGGCAGCTTTATACGAAGATCTTAAAAATGAGTGGGACCGAATTTCTTTAGTTCGAATACAAAAGTTAATCGACTCAGTGCCCACTCGTTGTGAGGCTGTCATAAAAGCTAGAGGATATGCTACAAAATATTGACTGGCTCATTACTATATTTGATAATTATTGTGTTAAAACAATTTTTTATTATGTCAAAATACTTTTGATTTATCATTTTTCTGAATTTTTTTGGATTTCACGTTATTTTCTAACAAATCGTAGTTAATTTGTTAAAATTTTCTAAAACATTGAATAGGGTTAAATAAAATAAATGATTTATTTTTGTTTTTTATTATTCTTTTTAATTAAGTCAATTATTATTTTTGTCAAAATACATTTAAGCGCTACTGTATATACTATATAATGGGAAATTTTAGTTTAGCAAGAAAACGCATAACAGGTTGAAATTTCTCTTTCAGCAATTTGTACTAATAGAGGGAAACATACTTGAATACTTTTGTATAACTCTTATTGCACGCCACTATTTAGCTGAAATTTAAATCAAACTAAAAGACTCGTAAAACTACTGAAATCACATTTCCAGAAATTATCATTTATAGACGGCCATGTATTCATTGTTCTTTGAGTGACCCTGTAATATCATTTTATCTATATTCTACAAACATTTCTTAGTAAACTAAAGGCAGTTCAGCGTAAAAATGCATAACTCTTTTAAAAACCACCTTTGAGCAATTTGCGCTCATACCCAGTTACCAGTACGAATTCTTTTGTGTAGCCCTGTATATGAATGATAGCATTTATACACACCATGTAGTATTCATAAATATAGTGAAACATAAAAGCGCATACCATAATTAAAAATGCATTTCCAGCAATCATCGCTAATGTACAGTACTTCAGATACAATATAGTATCTGAAATCTTGTGTTTCCCTGTAAATGCTATGCACTTCGTATTATACATGAAATAAGTTTTAGTACACCTCAGAGATGTATATCAATTTCATTATATATGAAATAGATTAACAATTAAAATACGCCGCAAATAATTCCCTATATCATTATGTAACGGAATTTTTTTGTGTGGCCCTGTAAATGATAACTATATAATAGTTACTATGATAATAATAACTATTCTTTGCACCGCGTATTCTACAGAATACATATTTTAGTGCACTTCACGAATGCATATCAGTTTTATTATATTTGAAAGCGTTTAACACCATTAAAAATCATTTGAAGCGATTATTTCCCATAGAGCGTAATGTAACGGAATACTTTTGACTGTTCCTCTAAATGAACTAAACAGGCTACAAACTTCATTTGAAATAGGGAACGTGCTATGGTAAACGTCAATAGCATCCAAAAATTTCAGAGCAATCGGAATATATTTACGAGAGTTCGAGCGTGGACAGACGGACAGACAAACCGAAGTCATAAACACTTTTCAACTTTCGTGGAAAGCGTTAAAAATGAAGGAAATCAGTCTAATAGTTCTCGAGAAAAAATGCTCTTCCAGTTTAAAAAACAGGATTTCGAGAAAAAAGAGTTTCAAATTTTACAATGGCATAACGTTCAACGAGCTGCACTACATTCAATGAGCAAACAATACTGTAAAGAATTGAAATATCATGAAACCCCTTTAGAGCAACTATCTGTACACCTGAAGGATGCAAAATTAAAAAATATATCGAAAGTTTTGACCCAAAGAAGCAGAACCTTCACTTAAGGAAATATGACTCATTTTCGCACAATCATATTTCCTTAAGGGAAGGTTCTGTTTCTTTGGTCAAAACGTTCGATTTTTTTTTTTTTTCCCACATTCCTCAGGTCTTCAAATGCTTCAAAATTCCTGTATGAAAATGCACTTTACTTTTTAAAAAGATTCAGTATCAATGACGGATTTTTGTCATTTGCCCTTTTAATAGTCTTACTATCCGGTTTATCCGTGAAAATTAAAAAAAAAAATTACCATTGTGATATGGAACGTTAATCTCAGTCTGGTTAAAAATAACAAGAAAGAAAAATCATGCGTCAAGCATAGATTATGAAACACTTCCCAACACATTCAGAATAATGTAACCAAACTTACTATTACATTTAATTTTAAAATAATTTAAAAAATATTTTAAAATCAAATTAAAAATGTTCAAGTAAAATTATTAAAAAATCCGAATATTTTTAAATTTTGCAGTTACAAAAATTTAGCGGAGATAAATATAATTTAAAATTTTTAAAAGAAAAAATTGTTTAAAATATATTTAAAATGCTGAAATAATTCAGAAAAATCCATATTAATACTTTCACTTTCCAAATACTCACTAGATAGTGCCAAAAAAGAAAAGATGTTAACATTTATTAAAATTCGAAAGAAAAAAAACCTTTCAATTCCTGAATAATCCTCATAAAGATAAAATGAAAAAAAAAATTGTCCATAGAAGTCTTATTTAAAAAAAAAAAAAAAAAATGCAGCTAATAGATAGCAGCAGCAAACAAAAATATTCCAGATGACAATGTATTCAATTAATCATTAAAAATCAGAATATTTTTACATTAAATAGCATCTGAAATGTTAAACATTATTTGTTATAAATGTGCATTTTTTAAAATATAAGTGAATAATTCTCCGGATTTCTTTTTTTAATTGATATTACGAATTTTTTCTGTCTGAAATAGAGATTTTAAAAAATACATCTGCGCAAAAAATAAAATAAGATTTTAAAATGGCCACAAAAAAGGAAATTTCTTTTAATTAAATCCATCTGAAAATGATGTGTAATAATAATAAAAATCAAAATTTTAAAGTTCAGCCTCACAGATTCGAACCCACAATCTTTCGTGTAGAAGACGAACGCTTTACCACTGTGCTATGGATCCTCTGCGGTATACGCTGAAATTAAGATTATGTTTTGAAATCGAAAAAGAACGAATTCATTTAATTTAAATAATATAAGACTTTTTCAAAATTTTATGATTGTGGGTATGACGGGGGGGGGGGGGGGTATTCAGCTCCATGTAAAAAAAAAAAAAAAAAAAAAAAATTAAATAAAGTCTGTAACTTAAATAGTTTCCGAGTACGAGCGCTGTGACGGTCAGACAACGAAGCGAGACTATATGGGTTTCGTGAGATGAACAAAACCCTAAACAAGTTATCTATAGTTTAAAAAAATTAAACCCGATTGCGTAAAAAGCGTTATTTCTCATCAATGTAAAACTATTTTTATATTGCTTACCTATTTTTTTATTTACTTGTATTGATGACGTTTGAGTTGTGTTTAATTATATTAATATTATATTAATTATATTCCTATCTATAAACGCTGTTTTGATGAGGCCTATAGATGTCTATGAAGGTTAGAGTTACAATTAAGCTGTAGATCCTACCTACACAACTTTCAGGTTGTGTAATATTTAAACGGAGCTTCTGACTGTAAAATAGTCTGTGAAACATCGTCTTCATTTTGAAAGACCTATCCAATGATATGCCACTCAATATGGTGCGTAAAAAAAGTTTTTCGTCTCTACCGCCATTTTGAATTTATGAAAACAAAACCTAGCCTATAATCATCGGACGATTAAGACGAATCGATAGAGAACTCATTCATTAAAATCCATACAGCCGTTGAGATGTTTCGAGGGTATAAAGAAGTCCACATACCCAGATACGCGTCAAACACATAACCCTTCTTGGCAGTCGGGTAAAAAGGTGGGGAATCGTTCGTTTTCATGACAATAATATCAATGGAATTTATTTTGTCATATACAAATGAGTGTAGAAAATCAACGATTGCTTTATCCTGTTTCGAATCATTTTCTAAGTTGAAAAATACCACATAATAGGTGGGTTTTTTTTTTTTTTTTTTTTTTTTTTTTCCCCTTAATGACTGACTTTTTAAGCATCTCTGTAACACTTACGCATCTAACATTTTTAACAGTGCAAACAAATGCGAAACTATTTATCTTTGAAAAAAACAGTTGTTTATTTGTGTGTAAACAAACCCACCTCTAAGACAACGAAACCTTAAAGAGTTAGAGCCAGTAATTTTTGGAATTCGTCACACAACGTCATTCGAGGAAACCCATGTGATTCACAGGTGAATCATACAAACTTGGGATAAATCCATGATTGAATTCAGGTTTGCGAAGAAGTATTGTTGAATGTCAGCAGCGGCTGTTACTGATCAAAGGATCAGTGCCACGTATCTTCATTCTACTGCTAATTTAGTGCAGTTTCTGGCTTCGCAGATAGCCCCCCCCCCCTCCCCATCCATTTTAATGCTTCCGGGATTTAGATGCAAAGCTAATCGAAACCTTGAATCATACCTTCAAGGAAACTACTATTTTTAAAAGTTTTCAAAAGAGTTCTATTTAAATAAAAGTGATGGAAATCATAAAAAATGTAGTGGTTTAATTCATTCCAGTCTTGTTCCTATATATACGTATTATTCATGTGTTCTTTTTCTTTCATTTTCAAGACCTGTTTTTATTTATAACGGAAATTAATATGTATGTATATATTGTGTAGTCATTACCATGAAGAAAAGAGATAGATGGAGATGCAGTATACTGTAAAAATAGTTTGCAATATGATGCGCGTTATCGCTAAAATTTAAATGCCCTCATTCGGCACAAACAAAACAAGCACGTGGAAAAGGGGCCGAATTCTTTGACATAACTCGTCCATTTTTTCTCTAAATGAAAATGATCTGCTTATATTTAAGCATTCCAAAGTAGCATTTCATTGTATTACTCTTATCAATTAAGAACTGTATTACTAAAAGTATTCCTTTTTTTTTTTTTTTTTGCGAAAGCATGTGGTTGTGTTTAGGCCGAATGTAACGGATTTTAGGGTTACATTTTTTGGCGTCACCCCCAGCCACCACGCTTCATCTCTATTCTTTCTCATTACTCTATGCTTCTGGTCATCTGAATGTTATTGCACTGATGAGAGGCTAAAAATTAGACCGAAACGTTTGCATTTTTAATTGTATCAATGTAATTATGTAATTTTTAACTTGTATGTCTGATTAATTGTAGTATTTCAATTTTATATATCAGACGTAAGAAACTTTTTAGGTATTTTAATAATATTCGTGCTCTAAAAGTTTCTTCGCTAGAAAAAAGGGGAATATTAACTTTATTTCTTACAGGCAAAGTTGGTATAATTTTCGAGGAATATATAGATTCGGCGATCCCGAAAGTAACCGTGAACGCAAAAATTAAACAAAATATTCTAAAGGATAGAAGATTAAAAATGATTATGCACATTAAATGGGAAATCTGTGATATTTTTAACCAGTTTATTATCCATATTATATATTATTCTATGATATCTACAATTTAAAAATAAATTTTATTAATCCAGTATTGCAGTATATGTTGGGCCCCACTGACTACTTTGCCAGGGCACCGCGCGACGTTGCACCGGTCCGGTGCTTCGAGATGTCACATGTACCCTTAAATTTAGTTATTGAGAGAACTTTGTTATAAGCAAAGCCCGATCAAGTCAAAGTGATGGACAGGTTCTGATGTAGTTAGCTAATCCTGCTTGTAAACTTTCAATAAAAGTTTTGTAATGGCGTTACTATATTTTGGACAAAAATTCTGTAGATATCGCCTGTCCCTACATTACAATGAGGATACATAAATTACTTTAAGATGAACAAACCTCGCAAATTTTCAATTACAGTGTTAACATTTAGAGAGTCATCCTCCCTTTTTAACACTTTCTAACATAGCTGAAAAGTGTTTATGACTTCGGTTTGTCTGGACGAGCCCTAATTGGCGTAAATATAATCGGTTTTGCCGGAATTTTTTTGTATGTTATTGAAGTTTACTGTAGTTTTGTATTGAAAAAGAAGTGTGTAGCATGTATAATTCATTGGCAGGGACAGACAAAAGTATTCCGTTACATTATGACCAATAGAAAAAAAATATCGTTTACTGCCCATTTTAATAACGTTACACCATTTCAAATATAATGATTGATATGCATTTATGAAATGCACTAAATCATGCTTTCGGTAGAATATGGAATGCGAAGCATTTATTATTCATTTACATGATGACACAAAGGAATTTGTTACATAATCATGTACGGGGAAAATTTTTTGCAGTACATTGTTGTATGTTGCTACACATTTTTAAACATAAAATTTATGTGCATTACTGAGGTACACTGTAAATTTCTAACTGCAAAGTATGGTAACTTATTGATCATATACAGGGCTATACAAAGGAAATCGTGAGTGCTACTGATTATTGAAGTGAGCTTAGAGGGTAGTTTTTAGCTCACAGGCTATCAAAGCCTGAGAGCTAATGTGCCCGCAGATTCTTTATGTACGTAACGCCATAACTCTTGATAGAAATATCCACTTTTCTTCAAATTTTTTTCTAGGTTCATTCTGATAACGTTCTCGCCTGCTTAGTTGTGGGGGTTCATTGGTTAAGTATAAAGGGGGGAATGGGGACAAATCCCCCCCCCCTTTAATTTAGATAATTGGCTTTTTCAGGCAGAATTTTCCTATTTGCATCAAATTTTGTAAATAGGTTCATTCTGATAAGGTGTTTCTCCGATTACTTTTGGGGTTCATTGGTTAAGTATAAAGGGGGGAACGGGGGCTACCCCCCCCCTTATTTAAGATAAAGGGTTTTTTTTAGGCAGAATTATCAGATTTGCATCAAACTTTGTAAATAGGTTAAATCTGATAAGACTGTTCCCTGATTACTTATGGGGTTCATTGGTTAAGTATAAAGGGGGTCTCGGGAGCTAATCCCCCTTTAATTTAGATAAATGGGTTTTCCGGCAGAATTACCCTGTTTGCTTCGAATTTTGTAAATAGGTTCATTCTAATAAGGTACTTTTACTAGCTTTGGAGGTTCATAGGTTAAGTATAAAGGGGAAACGGAGGGGCTAACCCCCCCCCCCCCTTAATTTAGATAAATGGGTTTTTCTGTCCGATTTGATTCAAATTTAGTATACCGGTTTATTCTCATAAGGTGCTTCCCTGATGAGATTTGGAGGCTCATTGGTTAAGTAAAAAGATGGGAAACAGAGGGGTGGAGATAATCCCCTTTATTTTTCGACAGCATTGTTCTTTGAAATAAGAGTATAATATACAATTAGTGTTAATAGCCTGTGAGCTCAATGCCATCAATTTAACTGGGCACTTTTTTTATTATTTATTGTGTTATGCATTTTTATTCTGAACTCTATATTTGCGTGATAATAGATGTTTGTAGAATATGAATAAATTCATAAACAACGTTACGTAAACGAGCAAGATACATTGTCGTTTATGATTCATAATTGTTGGAAGTGCGATTGAAGCTGCGTTACGCATTTTTTACTTGAATTAAATTTTAGCTTAATATGTGGTGTCTACAAAAGTCTTTAGATAATATAAAGGGTTGTACAAAAAAAAACTGAATGCATTTCTGTCTATTGGCGAAAATTTCTAAAAGTGGATTTTCTAAATTAACTATATTTTAGCATGCTACGTACTGTATTTGCAAATCTATACGTGGTAAATAGATCTGCACAAAATAGACTACTTTGTGATTGTCCAAGTTAATTTCTAAAACTGGAATTTTAAATATGTTATCTGTTTTCTAAACTGATTACTCACATATCTTCCTAGCACCTTCTTTAACGGCGATTTTTCTTTATAGTTTTACGGATGGCTTGCAAAGTTTCATAATCTATGCTTAAAGAATGGTTTTTCGTTCTCGTTTGATATTTAAAATAATTTAATGAGTTTTAAAAAACCTGATATATTTATAAAGCTTAAAAACTAATAAATTTGTAAAGTTGGTAAAGTTTTCTGAAGCTGATATTTTTGTTGAAATGTGGTTACCTTTTGGAGCAATATTAATTGAATGTAAATTTCTTATATTATGCGAATTTTTTTTTTAATGTGACTTATGGGTTCCTGCGATTTTCGTGTCCTGGATCGTGGACCCACAAAGACTGTGCATTAACTAGTCGCTGATTATAAAAAAGGAGCTCTGTTCGTTAACTCCTCGTTAAAATAGAGTTCGAGTGCATTTCGAAAGTCGATATTCTCAGAGGCGGATTACCCATTAGGCTGAGTAAGATGAAGCCTAGAAGCACGGAAGAAAAGGGTCTCCGGTGCTAAGATTTTAATTCAAGTGTTTTCTTCATATCGGATTATTATTTTATGTAAAAGAGAAATCATGAGCAGTGCAATATTCTTCGTATCACTCATTTATTAAATCTTGTAGGTAATTAACATATAAATGGTATTCCATATGATACTCCATTTATTTTTTTTTATATGCATAAGAAGAAAATATTGGATTCTTGCACTTTTTCGGCTTTAAGTTTGTGATGGATTTACTCAGAGATGGCTTTCTAGCCAAAGCATCCTGGTAGAGATCTGTAAAATGATATCTTTTAAACGAACTATTAAATTTTAATCAAGCATTTTGCCTATTGTTAGCCCGTTAATTTTTAGCGCTATGGGCGATCACCCGGACCTTGCCCACTTACTCTAGTATAATTCATTGTTAAACTAAAAAAGTTATTTTGAGGTTAGAGACACCATAATAAATGTTTGTGAAAATACGTTAATTTTTACATTTACTTACTATAAATCCATCCTGAAAAAAAATGTATGCGAAAGATTCAGAAATGTTCACAGAATTTCATCATATTGGATGATTCAAAATAGAGGCTATGGCGCTCGTTTAAACCGTTGATGATAGAAACATTCTTCCGACTGCAAAAAGCCCCAACAGTGGCCGAGTGGTTCTGCTCTCAAAGCTGGTAGACGGGAGGTGCTCGGTTTGAACCCGTTGGCCTAATCGTTCTCAGTTTTCCGCGAACCTTGGATTTCCTTGCGTAAATATGAGTTAGGTTCCATTAGAAAGACCCCCACGGAGGGCACACCTCTCCCCCTTGTGGCCCATATCCCTCGTGTAGAAAATTGGCGGTCATAAACAACACACATTCCAACTGTAAAAAAAAACGTACAAAATCAAGTGCAGTTTTTGTTTTATAAGGGGCAGGTACAAAGATATATCTATCTATATTATAAAGGACTCTATATTATAAAGGACAAACATATCTGTGCGTAACGCATACGTCATTTTGCGAATGGCAACACTTTGAAATTTGAAATAAAATTTTGGTTTTACAATTTTCTCTACTGCAAATTTTTAAACTTCTAAACATCGCACATTTTAAATTTTTACACTGTCGTATAAAGAAAAAAAATGCTCTTTTAAATGCAATTTGTTTGAAAGCTGTATCTCAATTTATTTTTGAGATATTAATTTTTTTGTAGTTTTTAATACCATTTTTCCAATCGTGGCAACAAAAGTACCCCATTTCTATTGAAAGTCATTGAAAGTAAACGGAAAATAGTCGAAAATAGGAGATTACTGTATCTTTTTGTTGCCATTTTCTCATAAAACCAGAAAAAAAAGTTGAAATTAAAATACGGGCTATGTCAAGAATATTGTCTGTTATTCAGCGATAATGATGTCATATGCATACTTTTCTATAGACGAAGTTTAAGATTGGATTGTAAAAGTGGATTGCTTTAGAGGATGCAAATGACGTCATTTTATAAAACAGCGTGTATTTTAATTCTTAAAACTGAATTATGTTCTACAGAAGTGTGTCATTTTCACAGCACAGCTGCTTTCAAATTCTTCACAGGTGAAAATGCTTCACTTTTGACAATAATGTAATCGAAATCACACACTGATAAAACGCAATGTTTTAAAAAATTTTAGAGTGACATGCAAATAATAGCGATTTATATTACAGAAATTGATGATTCTCGCCTGGATAGATTTGCTTCGCCGAGTTAGACAAGCAAACAAATAACTCGAGGTTTAAAATAATATCATGTTCCTGAAGTTATTGTCCAAAATTCTCTCGAATAATAAAACTTTAATGCTATTCTTTAGGACATTCCTACTATAATTTTATCAAAATAACATAATTTGCTTAATTTAATTTTTCACAACTTTATATATAATGTATATATTTCAAACACAAGTGCGTTTTTTAGTCACCTGCCCTGATCTTTCTGCTGAAACAGTTTTACTAATATATTTTTTTTTCAACTGAAAGCTGTTCATTTGTAGATGTGATCGCACTATCATTTTTTTTTTTTTTAATATCCGTACTTTATATTTTAATTTTAAAAGCATTTTATGAAATTTCTCCAAAATGATGAAAATTAGATAGCTTTCATTATTGCAGACAAGAGAGGAAAAAAAATGAGGTATTTTTTTATCTTTATTCATGCCATTTTCTGATAAAAATTCAAAATTGTTTATAAAAATTGTTGTACTGGGTTTAGTGGCGCAAAATCCCATTAGGAGCATAATATTACTCGTATATTAGAGAGAAAATAACGGAAAATGACATACTGCTTTTGAAAACACGCATTTTTTCTCATAAATTTTCTATATTGTTTTTCCTTCAGCATGTGTACTGATACTTACTAAGTTTCAGACACAAGGCGAAATGCGTATTTAAGTGAAAGTGAAGTCATATTTAAAAGAAAACGATCATTTTCTTAGATAAAACTAAACATTTTAACACAAATTCGTTTAAAAAATAAATTACGGAAATTTTTATTCTCCGGAATTGAGATTAGAATCCCAAGTAAAGAGTGCGTCTATTCACATAAAAGCTGACAATGGTGACTTCAAGTTTTGAGTTAAAATGATTTTAAAATGATCAAACAAAATACAATTTTTTTAAAAATGATGAATATGGATATGAGAAGTGCGTATGCAAATTTTGAGAAGGTAAAAATTGTTGTTTTCCATTCCGGAATACCAAGCATAAGAGCTTCAATTGATAACCACATCGTAATAACTGATCTTTATTATATTTTACTGATTACGTATCTATATTATAAAGGACAAACGTACCTGTGCGTAACGCTGACGTCATTTTGCAAATGGCAACACTTCAGGATCAAATGTCGGTCTTGAAATGTTCGCTACTGCATTTTTTTTAATCATCTGACCATCGTACATTTTCAATTTCCGTCGCATAGGGAAAAAATTTACTTTCAAATGCAATTTGTTTAAAAACTGTATCTTAATTGACTGATGTATTATGTTTTTAAAATATTTTTTAAGCATGATGTTTTTTAAAGTTTATCTTATCACGTGCCGGTTTCAATACAAAATAATAATAAACATTTTGCACATAAAGCAAAAACATTGTTCAGCATTTGTTTCTGACTATTTTTTCATAACGAAATTAACACTTTCTTTATAAACAAATAAAATAATAATATTAAAAAAAAAACCTAATCTGACATATTTGTGAAAGACAAATTAACGAAATTAATACTTCTTTTATAAACAAATAAAATAATTTAAAAAAAAAAAACCCACAAATCTAATATATTTGTAATCATACAATTTAAATTTTTAGATCATCAAATAGAATGTTTTTTTCAAATGGAATTTGTTTGCAAAGTTCATCTCAGTTTACTGATTGTCTATGGTTTAAAAAGAAAATTGCAATGCATGAAATATTTTTTTATTTATCTATATTGCGCGGAGCTCGATTACGAAAGATTAATCCGTTTGCCCTTAAAACAAAATAAAGAGTTCATCATTTTCTTACGGCTAATATCCTTTTAAAAAAACTGCCCTATAAATAAATAAATAAAATAATATAAATAAAACACAAATTTAACAGACATATATAAGCTCTGAAATTATCAGAATATAAAAGGATACCGTTAAGTAGCAAAATCTTGGTCAAATAACTCTTAGCATGCGGCTAATAAGAAAACATCGCTTTTGATAAATTTCAAAAATTTATTTGATTATGTAATTCGTATTTTTCATACGAAAAATGCTTTTTTAATGTAAGTGGGCAATCGAGAACATTTTTTGCATATAAAAAAATATTAATTTTCAATTAAAAAAATTTTTTTCACCTATATTCTGTAACCCGGGAAGCCCGGGTACGATCCCCTAGTACTAATAAAAGAACAAATCGCTCTGTCTGTCTGTGCGATGGCTAGTAAAATCTACGGCACGTACGAGGTTCAAAATTTTTTTGAAAAGAGTCCAAGGCCTCTTCTAATGCACCATATCCTCAGAATTTTAATATTCTAATTATTAGCTTAGTAATTAATATTCGGAAATCACTCTCATCAAAAGTACGCCTTTTTAGCTCACAGGCTATCAAAGCCTGAGAGCTAATGTGCCCGCCCGTTCTGTATGTATGTATGTACGTACGTATGTACGTACGTATGTACGTAACGCGACAACTCTTGATAGAAACATGCGATTTGCTTCAAAATTTTTTCCTAGGTTCATTGTGATAAGGCGCTTCCCTGATTAGTTTTGGGAGTTCATTGGTTAAGGATAAAGGGGGGAAAACGGGGTTAGTCCACCCCCCTTAATTCAGAAAATGGGTTTTTCATGCACAATCATTCGATTTGCTCCGAATTTGGTATACCGCTTTATTATGTTAAGGAACTTCCCTGATTAGTTTTGGGGGTTCATTGGTTAAGGATAAAGGGGGAAAAGGGGGGTTAGTTTACCCCCTTAATTCAGATAAATGGGTTTTTCATGCAGAATCATTCGATTTGCTCCGAATTTGGTATACCGGTTTATTCAGGCTATCAAAGCCTGAGAGCTTATGTGCCCGCCCGTTCTGTATGTACGTACGTATGTACGTAACGCGATAACTCTTGATAGAAACATCCGATTTGCTTCAAAATTTTTTCCTAGGTTCATTGTGATAAGGCGCTTCCCTGATTAGTTTTGGGAGTTCATTGGTTAAGGATAAAGGGGGGAAAACGGGGTTAGTCCACCCCCCTTAATTCAGATAAATGTGTTTCTCATGCAGAATGATTCGATTTGCTCCGAATTTGGTATACCGGTTTATTATGTTAAGGAACTTCCTGATTAGTTTTGGGGGTTCATTGGTTAAGGATAAAGGGGGAAAAGGGAGGTTAGCCCGCACCTCTTAATTTAGATAAATGGGTTTTTCATGCAGAATGATTCGATTTGCTCCGAAGTTGGTATACCGGTTTATTATGTTAAGGAGCTTCCCTGATTCGTTTTGGCGATTCACTGGTTAAGGATAAAGGGGGGCTAGTCCACCCCCTTAATTTAGATAAATGTTTTTTTTTTTTTGCAAGATTATTCGATTTGCTCCAAATTTGGTATACCGGTTTATTATGATAAGGAGCTTCCCTGATTAGATTTGGAGGTTCACTGGCTAAGTATAAAGGGGGAAACGGGGGCTAATTCCCCTTCACTTATTTTTTTGAGGGGCATTATTCTTTAAAATAAGAGTATAATATACAATTAGTGTGAATAGTCTGTGAGCTCAATGCCATCAGTTTAGCTGGGCACTTTTTCTTTTTTATTTCCCTCCGATTACTTTCGGTTGGTTGGTTCATAAAGCATCGCTCATCAAAAATACGTTTCTTTGTTTACGCTTGCTTTCGGTTGGTTGGTTGTATAAAGCTTTCGCAGAAATAATTAAGTAAACCGGGATACAATTAAATAAACCAATTTGAGTGCTTAATGTTTCAAGAGTGTGTTTTTTCAACTAGACAGTAAATTGTAGCATGAAGGTGAAACACATGCTTTGAAAACATATTTAATAATAATGGGCGTTTAAGAGAAGGGATTAGGTTCAAATGACGTCACAACCTAGCAACCAACCTGACAACCTGGCAGGCTTTTTGTTTGCCACGCTGTTTTCTATTTTTTTTTTTTTTTTTTCTACGTTGATTGGTTGAGCGATAATATCTGCTAAAAAATCGGCGATTTTGGTTGATTTGCGGAAAATTGGAGGTGCCTGTTTCATGCTGATATACTTAGATAGCAAGAAATGCGTTTTTTAAACGTTAAATAAAAGATTAGAATACTCTTTATTGGCTCTTTTACTGCTAGAAATTAGAAATTGTCAACAATAAGTCCTTTCATTCTAATGCTTTCTGCTGCTGTAGCGGGTAGGAACAGTTTTAATAGAATTTAAATTCTCATTTTTGATACTGATAATGATTTTTTTTTTTCAGAAGTGTTTTTTTAAAGACATTTTTAAACGTATTTTTTAGTTGCTCTCTTATGTTTTAAATACAGAAAAATGTTCCGAATTTATCGCCCGCCTACTATACAGTGCCACATGCGGTGCGAACTCATGTCGGATGTTCGTACAGAACTTTTTGAACCCTTAATTTATGAGTGGGGGGCGCTATAACGATTATCTCGTTATATATGTTTACATTCCATTCCCCCCCCCCTCCCCCAGACAGTTTCAATTAAAATTCTGTTTAATAACTTATTTATTTTGTGCACTACAGTCACAGTGCAGCCCTTAAATTAAATTCAACATTTAAAAACTAAATCGATTGTATTAACAGCCCTTCACATTTAAATTAAATTATTCTAGGTACTCATCTCTTTAATAAAATAAAATCAGTGAATCACTCTCTATTTTCACTTTCTGATTCTTTCACACATACGCTTTAACCTTGTACAAAATTCGTTACGGCTGACTGTTAGTTTCAAACGCATTTTAACTTCGGTCATTTCCTTATTTGGGCATGAATATAACTCATCATTCAAAATCACTTTACATGCAATCTACTTATTAGAATTATTTTCGCTTCACACCCTTTTGTTCAGATGTATGGCATTTCTACATTTTTTGTGGTAAAGCGGTGTATCTTTGATCTAACATCTGGTCTAGAAAAATACAGTCTCATGCTTTTTAGCCTAACGAACTCTGTCTGTTACTATGCCCTTTCCAGATAACACTTTTCATTTTTACATTTAACCGCAGCTGTATCAATGTACAGATGAGGCTCAGTCTATCATGACTCAGGAATGTATGCAGCCCACAATCTGCCGCCCCCCTACACAATTAATATGGTAGAAGCCTACCGTACATTTTTGGCGAACATACCAGCCAATGTTTCTATTACCCCCTGTGCATGGCGCAAAAATACTTTTAGATTGGCGATATTGTAGCCCGCCAAGCAAGAAAGTTGTAACTGTATATTCTCACCATTCCTGCTTTCTCTCTAGCCTCGTGATGACGTCTTAAAAGAGGCTCCTTATTGCTTTTCCCCTGTACCTCTCCCTTCGACTTTCATCATGGAAATGAACTAAATCTTCGTTTACTTGAATTGGAGTTTTTTTTAATAGGACCTGGTGTTTTTAATCCTCGCAACCTTATAAACGCAAACGGCCATCTCTTCTAGCAAAAAAAAGTCAGCATAGGCGCTAATTTCACTAATTGGTTTATTTCTTTTATATGCTTATTTTAAACGGTAGTCACGTTACATTTTATTGTAGTATTCTTCAGAACGGCGGCGTGCGATTTGTAAAAATACAGCATAAATGTTACTTATTCGAGATAAAAATTTCAGAAGTCTTGATACCACTATTTTCGAAAAGTAATTTCAGCAAATATCTTAAATTCTTGGTTAAGACCGCCCTCCCCCCCCCCCCATCCATGTATCTACGGGTAGGCAGCGTGAAGAGGTTTCGTTCATATATGCTTTTGCTAAGAATAGAGTGCGCTCCCTGGTGATGGAATGTAGAACTAACAGACCGCGATTTCATTTAAAGTAGGGAATCTAACAAGGTGATCTGTTTGAAACTTCAAGATATTTTATAACACATTAGAAAAAGTTTATCTAAGAATGGCGTGTGAAATTTCGGGAAGGTGGGGAGAGGAGAAAGGGCGATAGCTTTTTTTTTTTTTTTTTTACTTTTGCGTTTCTTACCATTTCCGGTGCGGTTTTTTGATGGAATTCTGAGATAAATGAGTCTTATTGAATACAAAAATGCCAATAGTTTGTTACCACTATTTCCGAATAGTAATTTAAAAAATATCTTAATTTCTTGCTTAAGACCTCCACCCCCTCGAGTAACACATATCTACTGATAGGTTGTGTAACGGAGTTAAGTTCAGATACAGCTTTGTTAAAAATACAGTGCGCTCCCTGGTGGTGGAAAGTGGACCACGATTTCATTTAAAGTAGGAAATCTGACAAAGCGATCTGCTTGGAACTTTAAGATAGTTTATAACACATTAGAAAAAGTTTATAAAAAATGGCGCGTGAAATTTCGGGCATATGGGTGGGGGGGAGGGGGAGGGGCGAAATATTTATTTTTTTTTAACTTTTGCGTTTCATACCGTTTTAGGTGCGGTTTTTTGACGGAGTTCTCAGATACATGCTACTTAGTACATGTAAATGTGACAAAAGTTAAGTTACCACTATTTCCGAATAGTAATTTCAACAAATATCTTAAATTCTTGCTGAAGACCGCCACCTCCTCGAGTAACATATCTACTGATAGGTTGTGTAAAGGAGCTTTTGTTAAGAATAGAGTGCGCTCCCTGGTGGTGGAATGTGGAACTAACATAACGCGATTTTGTTAAAATTAGGAAATCTAGCAATCTGTTTGAAACTTTAAGAACGTTTATAACACAAAAGGTAAAGTGCAAAAAAGAATGGTGCGTGAAATTCCAGGGTGGGAGGGAGGGGCTCTAGATTTCTTTTTAAAAAATTAGCGTTTCTGACTTTTTATATCCCGTTTTTTGAAGGAGTCATGAGATATATGCTACTTATTAAAAGTTACAGACATTATCTCTGCTTTGAAAAACACCTACTTTTATTTTGGAGAGTAGACAAAAACCATAGGGTAAAATTTTAATGGGAGTTCAAATTTAAACCAAAATTTAAAAACTACAGCATTTACAGATTTTAAACTTTAGCTTCTCGGCCTATATTTGTAGACTAATTAAGAGTATGTAAATTTGAAATAATTTATTCAGAACTTTTTGTTCGAAATGGAAAAAAATAGACTTTTAAAAAGAAACGCTTTTAATAGAGAATGAACGCGAATTCGTTAAAATTTGGAAAACGAACTAACCGATCGACTTGAAATTTTCACGTAAGTTATAACAGCCCTTTGACAACTGTTTCGTAGAGTAATATTTGTATAGAACATATTGAGCTCCCTGTCGGTGGAAGGTTGCACTACCCACTATTTTCGAATAGTAAATTAAGCAAATTTCTTAATTTATTATTTTAATCAACGTCCTTATTTTAACACAATGTTTATCGAAGCATCTAAATAGACCAGATTTACATCTCCTATAAAAATTTTGAAGCGTTCGGAGGGGTAGAAATATCTTTTACGAAACAAAATGTCTGAAAATGCCCACGAAACCATTAAAAACCTGAGTGTTTTGTCGCAGTTCCGCTCGCTTTCGGTACGCATAGACTCCCAAAATCAACTTACGCAAAATAGTACGTATCTTCAATTTAATATTTTTCTTGCGATTTTTTCTATTTAAAAATATAAATTCAGACAAAAGGGAATTAAAGGTACAAAATCATACAAATTTGAGGTTCATTCATCACGGGCCCGGGCAACGCCGGGTGGGTCTGCTAGTATATAATAAAACGCGAAATTTTGTTTTTTATATGTCACCTGGGTCATAATAACTTACATTTAGAAAAATAGCTCTGCGTCTAGGAAGGAAATTTAAAATTTCCCATTTTTTTTTAAGACCAAAACTTATCGAATTATGACATTTTGAATTTTATGAAATTTCAATCTTTACCTGCACTAAAAGTACTTCTCTCCATTTTTAGCGCGAGAAAACACTGAAATACATCGCTTTGATAGAGGGAAGAGCGTCCCCAGAAAGACTAGCCTAGGGGCCTGCGAGGTAGTTAATCCGCTTCTGGATATGCTAAATGATGCGAGAATTCTGCTTACCGGAATAAGAGGAAACACGTATTTTTAAATTTGACGAAGTGTGCAGGGTTTTCCTAGAAGGATTCTTCTTTTTTTTATGTCTTTCTATCTCATCGCGACAATTTGGACGGAAGCCAGTTGAAGATCGGCTGATGCGTTTCTGAGAAGTTGTGGTGATGTCCATGACAGCTTTAGATGTAAGTGAGAACTTTCGTTTCCAAATGTGATATAAATTAATAACATGTGATAGATTTAATAAAGATTTTCAATTTTCAATTTATCATTTCAAAAAAGACCAATTTTACAAGCGTACGGTCCTCAAAAAAGAAAAGGATCATCCTCTATCAATTCTAACGTAAATCCAGAAAAAATTAAACCGATAACAATCAATTATTAATAATATCTACTAGTTAAAGCTATACTAAAATTTTGCCTAGGAGACCATCTACATGTAATATCGTACCACACTTTAAAATTTTAAATACTTACACCTAATTTTGACATCATATTTGGATGATAACATTATTCGCACTCATCACAGCTTTGGATTACTTTTATAATTGCAATCAATAAAAATTGCAGCTATGCCAATAAAAATAAATGCATGTTTAAAGTTTTATATTAAATTTTCAACCTTACCATTTCCATTAATTAGTATTATCGAAATAATTTTGCACAGGAATTTTCATTTTTAACCATAGAAGTTGCATTTGCTTAATCTGGCAAGAGAAGTTGCATTTGCTTAATCTGGCAAGAGAAGTTGCATTTGCTTAATCTGGCAAGAGAAGTTGCATTTGCTTAATCTGGAAAGAGAAGTTGCATTTGCTTAATCTGGAAAGAGAAGTTGCATTTGCTTAATCTGGAAAGAGAAGTTGCATTTGCTTAATCTGGAAAGAGAAGTTGCATTTGCTTAATCTGGCAAGAGAAGTTGCATTTGCTTAATCTGGCAAGAGAAGTTGCATTTGCTTAATCTGGCAAGAGAAGTTGCATTTGCTTAATCTGGCAAGAGAAGTTGCATTTGCTTAATCTGGCAAGAGAAGTTGCATTTGCTTAATCTGGCAAGAGAAGTTGCATTTGCTTAATCTGGCAAGAGAAGTTGCATTTGCTTAATCTGGCAAGAGAAGTTGCATTTGCTTAATCTGGCAAGAGAAGTTGCATTTGCTTAATCTGGCAAGAGAAGTTGCATTTGCTTAATCTGGCAAGAGAAGTTGCATTTGCTTAATCTGGCAAGAGAAGTTGCATTTGCTTAATCTGGCAAGAGAAGTTGCATTTGCTTAATCTGGCAAGAGAAGTTGCATTTGCTTAATCTGGCAAGAGAAGTTGCATTTGCTTAATCTGGCAAGAGAAGTTGCATTTGCTTAATCTGGCAAGAGAAGTTGCATTTGCTTAATCTGGCAAGAGAAGTTGCATTTGCTTAATCTGGCAAGAGAAGTTGCATTTGCTTAATCTGGCAAGAGAAGTTGCATTTGCTTAATCTGGCAAGAGAAGTTGCATTTGCTTAATCTGGCAAGAGAAGTTGCATTTGCTTAATCTGGCAAGAGAAGTTGCATTTGCTTAATCTGGCAAGAGAAGTTGCATTTGCTTAATCTGGCAAGAGAAGTTGCATTTGCTTAATCTGGCAAGAGAAGTTGCATTTGCTTAATCTGGCAAGAGAAGTTGCATTTGCTTAATCTGGCAAGAGAAGTTGCATTTGCTTAATCTGGCAAGAGAAGTTGCATTTGCTTAATCTGGCAAGAGAAGTTGCATTTGCTTAATCTGGCAAGAGAAGTTGCATTTGCTTAATCTGGCAAGAGAAGTTGCATTTGCTTAATCTGGCAAGAGAAGTTGCATTTGCTTAATCTGGCAAGAGAAGTTGCATTTGCTTAATCTGGCAAGAGAAGTTGCATTTGCTTAATCTGGCAAGAGAAGTTGCATTTGCTTAATCTGGCAAGAGAAGTTGCATTTGCTTAATCTGGCAAGAGAAGTTGCATTTGCTTAATCTGGCAAGAGAAGTTGCATTTGCTTAATCTGGCAAGAGAAGTTGCATTTGCTTAATCTGGCAAGAGAAGTTGCATTTGCTTAATCTGGCAAGAGAAGTTGCATTTGCTTAATCTGGCAAGAGAAGTTGCATTTGCTTAATCTGGCAAGAGAAGTTGCATTTGCTTAATCTGGCAAGAGAAGTTGCATTTGCTTAATCTGGCAAGAGAAGTTGCATTTGCTTAATCTGGCAAGAGAAGTTGCATTTGCTTAATCTGGCAAGAGAAGTTGCATTTGCTTAATCTGGCAAGAGAAGTTGCATTTGCTTAATCTGGCAAGAGAAGTTGCATTTGCTTAATCTGGCAAGAGAAGTTGCATTTACTTAATCTGGCAAGAGAAGTTGCATTTACTTAATCTGGCAAGAGAAGTTGCATTTACTTAATCTGGCAAGAGAAGTTGCATTTACTTAATCTGGCAAGAGAAGTTGCATTTACTTAATCTGGCAAGAGAAGTTGCATTTACTTAATCTGACAAGAGAAGTTGCATTTACTTAATCTGACAAGAGAAGTTGCATTTACTTAATCTGACAAGAGAAGTTGCATTTACTTAATCTGGCAAGAGAAGTTGCATTTACTTAATCTGGCAAGAGAAGTTGCATTTACTTAATCTGGCAAGAGAAGTTGCATTTCTTTAATCTGGCAAGAGAAGTTGCATTTCTTTAATCTGGCAAGAGAAGTTGCATTTGCTTAATCTGGCAAGAGAAGTTGCATTTGCTTAATCTGGCAAGAGAAGTTGCATTTCTTTAATCTGGCAAGAGAAGTTGCATTTACTTAATCTGGCAAGAGAAGTTGCATTTACTTAATCTGGCAAGAGAAGTTGCATTTACTTAATCTGGCAAGAGAAGTTGCATTTACTTAATCTGGCAAGAGAAGTTGCATTTACTTAATCTGGCAAGAGAAGTTGCATTTACTTAATCTGGCAAGAGAAGTTGCATTTACTTAATCTGGCAAGAGAAGTTGCATTTACTTAATCTGGCAAGAGAAGTTGCATTTACTTAATCTGGCAAGAGAAGTTGCATTTACTTAATCTGGCAAGAGAAGTTGCATTTACTTAATCTGGCAAGAGAAGTTGCATTTACTTAATCTGGCAAGAGAAGTTGCATTTACTTAATCTGGCAAGAGAAGTTGCATTTACTTAATCTGGCAAGAGAAGTTGCATTTACTTAATCTGGCAAGAGAAGTTGCATTTACTTAATCTGGCAAGAGAAGTTGCATTTACTTAATCTGACAAGAGAAGTTGCATTTACTTAACCTGACAAGAGAAGTTGCATTTACTTAATCTGACAAGAGAAGTTGCATTTACTTAATCTGACAAGAGAAGTTGCTTTTACTTAATCTGACAAGAGAAGTTGCATTTACTTAATCTGACAAGAGAAGTTGCATTTACTTAATCTGACAAGAGAAGTTGCATTTACTTAATCTGACAAGAGAAGTTGCATTTACTTAATCTGACAAGAGAAGTTGCATTTACTTAATCTGACAAGAGAAGTTGCATTTACTTAATCTGACAAGAGAAGTTGCATTTACTTAATCTGACAAGAGAAGTTGCATTTACTTAATCTGACAAGAGAAGTTGCATTTACTTAATCTGACAAGAGAAGTTGCATTTACTTAATCTGACAAGAGAAGTTGCATTTACTTAATCTGACAAGAGAAGTTGCATTTACTTAATCTGACAAGAGAAGTTGCATTTACTTAATCTGACAAGAGAAGTTGCATTTACTTAATCTGACAAGAGAAGTTGCATTTACTTAATCTGACAAGAGAAGTTGCATTTACTTAATCTGACAAGAGAAGTTGCATTTACTTAATCTGACAAGAGAAGTTGCATTTACTTAATCTGACAAGAGAAGTTGCATTTACTTAATCTGACAAGAGAAGTTGCATTTACTTTATCTGACAAGAGAAGTTGCATTTACTTTATCTGACAAGAGAAGTTGCATTTACTTTATCTGACAAGAGAAGTTGCATTTACTTATCTGACAAGAGAAATTGCATTTAATTATCTGACAAGAGAAATTGCATTTAATTATCTTAGCTTAGATTTTTTTCACGCGATCCTGTTTGTGAATTTTGTATTGTACTTATAAAAAAATATATAACAATTTTGTGAACTAGAAATTGTTACATTTAAGTCCCTATTTAGACATTTTGATAAGGCTTTTCCTACATATATACAGCTTGATAATAGATTCATTAGTGATTTCAGCATGTGACAGGTTTTTTTATTTTAAATCATATCTGTGAAGGATTCAGTTTGGAGATACACATTTTCCGAATTTTGTGAAAGGTCTTATGTTTTAAGGTGGAAAAAATTGTGAAGGGTCCTTTAAATAACTCATGTTCTTCCTAAACTACTTACAGATCATATTTTTAATGTTAATATTTTCATATGGAACACTGAACATGAAGTAAATATAAAGTATCAGAATGTAACCCTTACAAAAATTTAAATACATTACTTAATAAATGAAATTTAAATTGTTCCAAATTCGAAAAATTGAAAATAACCTCTTCGGAAAAAAACGGAAAAGACCTATTTTCCCCTAAATTCCCGGTTTTTTCCGAGAATTCCTATCTCTAACATGCGTAACTATACCCGGATTTTAATGCAATAGGGTGACCCCTCCAGTAGTTGATCAAATTTTTGAAATATTGCGCCATTTCAGGCGGAAATGAGTTTTACACGTTGCACTAGACATCATATTTTTGTTTGAATGTTGGAGCACCTGTTATCACATTGTTGTAAGCTGTCTGCTCTAAGAGAAGCAATTTTATGAATTTTTTTTTATTAGAAAATGTAAAAATTTAGTTTTTGATTAGTTGGAGACAATTACGGTAAGTTAAAATAATACACTTCTACCTACCTTGCTTATTTCAAATAATAGTTTTATATGAATTATTGTTAATCTCAGTTTAAGCATGATATTTTAAAGATTAATTTTTGAATTTTAGACTGATTTCTTCGATTAATCAACTACTGGGAAAATGGCAACAAAAGAAACTATTTACTTATAATTTTGTTGATATTTAATTTCAGCAGATTTAATTTTTGCCCACTATAGGACATTCATTAAGGGTTGTAGCAATTATGTTAATTTTAACTTACAAGGAAGGAAATATGATAAAAACCCCGTAGCATCGACCTTATTTGATCAAGTACTAGCTCGGTCACACTAGATATATGTTATTGAGGTTTACCATGGTTTGATATTGATACCTGTTTGATATTGAAAATGGAGCGTGTAGCATTTACAGTTCGCTTACGCGAACACTCAAAAGAATTTCGCTACATTATGGTGCGTGTGGGAGGGTGGGGGGTGGGGGGGGGGGGTCGTTTGCAATGTAATTTAATGATATTACACTTTTTCAAACAGACAAACTGATATACAGCACTAATGTACTCGACAAGATGCTTACTGTAGAATATGGTATGCACAGCAATTACCGTTCAGTTACAGGGACACATAAAAGAATTCGGTTACAACAGCAGTTATCGTCTATGAGCGATAATTGATACAAGTGCGTTTACAGTTGTGGTTTGTGTTTATAAATCTACCCTATATATATAAAATCCTAATGAAACGAATTTATGAAACTGATATATGAAACGGCTGAAATGAAACGAAAGTATGAAATAATTCTTTGAAACGACTGACAACTGATTATGTTTCACGGCGATTTCTCCTAAAATATTGAACACTTTGCGATGAAATTAACACCAAAAATCCATATTAGTCAGCAGATCTCAAAACTGGTATTAGAATTTTTAAATTCGAATTAGTTTTCGAAATATTAATTTTTTTCTAATTTTAAATATTTTTTTCCAATGATGGCAACACAAATTTTAATCAACACATTTTTTTTTTCATATTTCAGAAAAGGTTATTTTAAACTAATTTGGCGACCAGTTTCGCCTCCGTTAAATCTATGCTAAGAACAATGCTTTTTTTTTTTTTTTTTTTTTGCACTTCCTTATAATTTTATTTAATACAAAACTTTCATTTAAAACAAACATTTAAAATTAATGACTTTCACTTCTTTTTTTTTTAAACGAAACGAAAAGAAAAATATTAGGCGCAGATGTCATATATGCACCAGGGTACCGAATTAGCGCCAAAATGGCGTTATTTTGCCTGACATGGTAACCGGGGTATTGTTGCTTATTAATAAATGTTTATTTACCTTTATTTTCTTTTTTATTTAAATTGTTTTGTTCTATAGTTATTAATTAAACCTTTTTTTATTTATTGTTATTTCATTTTAAGAATAATAGAAAATAATTTAATAATACATATGCAACTGGTTTGCGAAAACGAGGTTTTCGCCAAACAAATATTAAACAATGCAACAAATCATGACATTTAATTTCAACTTCAAAGCAACGCTTTATATTAATGGTACTACTTGGCTATCCCGTCAACCAATTTCGCCAAATTATATAAATCGCCAAACACTCGCCAAATTATACAAATCGACATAATTCTTATTTTAAATAACGAAAGAACAATTAAATTAGTATAACATTAATAAAAATACAAATAAAACGTCGAAATAAAAATCACTTGATGGCGTAAACATGTGTAACTTCCTTAAAGTAAAGTGAATGTGACATTTACGATCAACCATTATAGACATTTAATCTTATAGTTTGGCGATAGAGTTTTGATCGACGGGATAACAAAGTAGTACCGTTTTAATTTATCACTCGAAAAATAAAAAAAATGCTAACTGGCGAGTTTAAAAAAACTATTGGCGAGATTTGCAACCGACTAACATAAAAGTACCGAGAATTCTTTGCGGTCATAGCAACTTATGTAGTTTTATTCGAAAAAATAATTTTGATTCTTTAATCAAAATGGAAACCTTTCATAAGAAAAGCGAAAGGCCGTAATTGTTTATGGCAGCGCAGTTACATGATTTGGACTATTACAATATAGGTAAAATGGTGGCGATAGAATAATATTTGGCGACTTATCACCTGTGGCTGGCTAACATTAAAGTACGAAAATGGCCCCCTGGAATATAAAAAACGAAGAGATCGGTCCGGAACTGTTGATGATAGTCACATGACTTAGCTTTTATTATAGAGATTGTTTTCAATTCCAAAAACAGCGCAAAGAATAATATTTCCTTGCGATTAAAAAATTATTTACATGCGACTATTAAAAACAGAAAAAAACCCTTTAAAATTACTATTAAATGAGAACGTGTTAAAAGCAGGAAAATATTGAAAATTACCTCTTGAAAATTGTATTTACATGTGAATATTAAAAGAGAAAGGAAACTTAAAATAATAAATATATTAATATGTGTTTAACTCTTTCAGGGGTAAGGTACTTCTATTCGTAAAATGTTGAAATCAGTGAATGGCACCAGAATTTACCAACAAATTTATTTCGAAGTACGAAAATGCTTTTGTTGACTTACTTAATAGAAGGAAATTTTTCATTCGAATACTCTGGTGCCAATGTGGCATTTAAGAATTAAAATTAAGTGGTCCAAAAATGAACCACCGCCCTTGAAGTGGTTAAAGCAGTAAATTGTAGTAATTGTAGTAAATTGTATTATGTCAATCGTTTTATAACGCTGTTAAGAAATACCGGGAGGTAAAGACTCTGTTAATCATTTTATTTTAGCTTCTTTTCAAATGTTTAACTGATCTTCTTTAATCAAATGCGGAAACAACCATTGGATGTCTTAACAGCAACTGATTCGGCCTTAAATTTTCACAAACAAAGGGAATTGAATGGGAACGCGTTTACATGGAGATCGCTACAGGTTTTTTTCATTATAATTCAGTCTTCTCTAATCTTTTAAAACCCGATCAGATTAGCGTGCTTTTAGATTCTACGGTGTCTGAACGGAGGAAGGCGAACGTAGCTTGAAGGGGGCAGGGCCCCCTAGTTTAACTATATTTTCTTCATAGTATTTGGTGTGTATAAATTCTATAGATCATTTACAGGGCTGCACATAAGAATTCGAGTATATTTCCTTTTATCTACGGAAATAGCTGAAGGGGAATTTTAAACTGTATTATGAATTTCTTACCTAAACTAAATTTTAGCATACTATGTGATTTATATACAAGTAATTTTCATTACAATAAATATAGGGTTAATAATCCGTAATCATGTTCACAGCCGAAAGTTGACGTCAGAAATGAGCTATTCTGGCAACCCTATATAGTAAAAAAACGGGGCAGTGGCAAGATTGGGGTTAATAATACTGCAAGGTAAGCTCGCCAAGTTGCATGAATTGATTTTGGACCCGATTAGGAATATTCCTCAAGCACAAGATGGCAGCAGCCCTTTGTTGAGAGATCAAAGTCAAAACAGAATCAGCATCTGTTATTTCAATGTATAACACAATACGCACTTTGATGAAATTCCATGCATTAGTTCTTGAGATGTATCTATCGTGAAAATCGTAAGAAATATAGCGCAGCAGCGCCATCTGTTCAGCGGTATACGCCCAAACCTAATCAGCACCAAAATATGTCAAGTCTAACTGAATCTGAAGTTTGATTAAATCCCATGCATTAGTTCTTGAAATAGAGCGGCCACAAAATTTGTGTATTGTGTCACACACAGACAGACAAACAATTTCAAAGAATAGTGAAGTCGTGTTGAGGACATCCTAGAACATGTATATCCATCCAAAAACGGAAGTCGAAGCATTTTATGATTCCAATACTTTCTTTCTTATGCAATGCATATAGATATAGAACGAAAAGAAACATTTGCCCTTCTCTTGCATCATATTATTTTGAGAACATGGCATAAATGTAAACAGTAAAATTTTGAAAACAAAACCATTATATTCATAAATCATTTACTTAAAATTTATCTGTTTCTTTCTGGTCGAATAATTTAAAACTATTTTCGTTTTCTATTTATTTTTCTCTTGTAAGCCTCATTAAAGTTTCATACATTTATCATATTTCTTTGCGAATTATGGCATATTTACACACATAATTTTCACTTTGTATTTTTGTACCCCTTATTTTTGTAAACGGTTGGGGGGGGGGGTTGAGGGCATTAATTTGTGGGTGAAAAATACGCGTCCAATTTATTTATTCATGTTGTCTTTTCTCGCTCAAAATCAATATTAGAGCCATGCACAGACATGTTTAACCCATCATATACCACGACTGGGTGTGACTACAGACCTATTAGGCCGTATAATAATCTCTCTTGGTACTAAGGGTGCTTTTGGTGCTGCATAGTGGCCTGGCCTGCAATTTTGTTCAACTTAGGCTCTTAGAATATTAAAAAAAAATGCATTTTTACAAAATGTATTTTACCTGGTTTTTGTATGTAAAGATCGAATTTTGCAATTGATATTTAACCCACTTCGTGATATGCTAGAATTATACAAATTATGTAAAAAGGTTTATTCCCGATGAAAATACAACATTTTAATATTTTTACAACTTAATTATAAAATAATACATTAATTTTAAGGCATTTTTCAATTAGCCTGCCACAGATGATAAATCGCCATATATTCTTTGTAGCTCAGGAGTTGAAAAAACAACGGATTTAACGAAGCTCCAAAATAGGCAAATCGCTGTGTAACTGCAACAAAGAAACATTTATAAAGACTAAAAAGTAGAAAATAAATTAAAAAATGAAGCGTACTATTTTTTAAAAATACGCTTTTATCAGTTAATAGTTTAATATTAATTTACAATTATGCGCTGATAAATCAATTTAGAAATTCTAAAAATGACAGTTTAAATAAGGATTCATTTTCTCTTTCCTGTTGCTCCATCTTAAAAAAGAAATAGAGCAAAAATTATATATTCTTTAATAAATCCATTTGTTTGCGCTTTCCAGGTAAGTGTAAAAGAAAGTGAATTTTTCATAATAGAGTTCGGTGTCCATGCCAAATTAATGTATTGCAACAAAATTTTTGGGGGAAAAAACATGAATTGCAGTCAAAAAATTAGGTGTGATTTTCAAGATGAACATTTTATAAGATGAACCGCTTTTATTTATAAACAAGCAAGGAAAATCATGCGTACATCATAGATTATGAAACACTTTCCAACACTCTCTGAAAGCTTTAACGAAACTTCGTTACTTAGGGAAATAAGGTAAATAAGATAACTAAGTAAACATTTAAAAATCTGATTTCAGTAGTTTCCGCCCATAGCCAAATATGTATTCCAATTCTTTGAACAGCCCTGTATTCGATCTGTATGTTGATATATATACTATATAATGGGAAAATTTAATTTAGCAAGAAAATGCATAACTGCTTGAAATCCATCTTTCAGCAACTTATACTAATAGATGGAAACATACTTGAATACTTTTGTACAGCCCTATAGTTTACTTAGTACCTTTATTACAAGCAACTATTTAGCTAAAATTTAATTCAAACTAAAACACGCTTAAAACTACTGAAATTACATTTCCAGAAATTATCACCCATAGACGGCCATGTATCCAACTCTTTGCGTGGCTCTGTATATCTTTTTATCTATATTCTACAAATATTGCTTAGTACACTAAATTCAGTTAAGCGTAAAAATGCATAACTCCTTTAAAACCCACCTTTAAGCAATTTATGCTCATACTGAGAAACCTTTACGAATTCAGTTCTGTAGTTCTGTATATCAACTATAGCATTTATACGCACTTTATAGTATGCATAAATATAGTGAACAAGTAGGTAAGTGTGATCACAGATCGCACAGAGGGTTTCGTTTAATAATCCTTTCAAAACACTATCTTTTTGAATAATCTGTTAGTTCCACATTTCGCAACCAGGGGCGCACTCTATTCTAAACAAACCTCTATCCAAACGAAACTCCGTTTTATATACTATCCGTAAATATATTAGTCAAGGGGATTGGGCCGATAGCACCCGAGATAAGTAGTCACACCCTGGCGGTAAAAAGTGGAACTAAAATATGTATGGCTATGGTGCATAATATGAAAGAATGGTCAAAGTGGTGTCGGAAAAAGTTGGAAAATTGCTCCCCGGGTGAAAAGGGCGGAGGTTAGAAAAATTGCTTAAAATACACAAGTTAGAGCCCGGAGGAGTAAATAATATAAGACTTTTTGAAAATTTTATGATTTGTCGTATGGTAAAATACACATGTGGGAGCCCAAAGGGTTAAATGTACGACTTTTACAAAATTTTATGATTTGTCGTATGATGTGTGGTGTTCAGCTATAAGTATGCAAAATTTCAAGTCTCCAACATGTACAGTTTCTGAGAACGGGCTCTGTGACAGACAGACAAACAGAGGAGCGAGACGAATAGGGTTTCGTGAGATGAACGAAACCCTAAAAAAGCGCATATCATAATTTAAAATGAATTTCGAGCATACTAATATACAGTAATTCGGATGCAATATAGTATCTGAAATCTTTCCACATACACCGCAAACAATTTCCCCTATACCATTATGAACGGAATTCTTTTGTGTGGCCCTGTAAATGAATAATAACTATTCTTTGCATCGTATATTCTACAGAATGTATATTTTAGTGCACTTGATAAATGCATATGAATTTTATTATGTTTGAAAGCATGTAGCATCATTTAAAACCATTTGAAACGATTTTTGCTCATAAGCCGTAATGTAACGGAAAACTTTTGACTGTCTCTGTAAATGAACTAAACATGCTAGAAACTTTATTTGAAATAGAGATCGTGCTATGGTAGAGGTCACTAACATCCAAAAATTTCAGAACGATCCGACTATATTTACGAGAGTTAGAGCGCGGACAGACAGACGGACAGACGGCCAGACAAACCGAAGTCAAACACTTTTCAACTTTGTTGGAAAGTGTTAAAAAGCGGGGGGTTTTCTTTATAACTATTTTGTACGTTCAGCTTGTTTTTCAACAGAAACTCATTTTTTGTATGAGGATGTCACGATAGGTTGTCCGCAAGGTTCTTGTAACAACGAAACAGGATTTCGGAGAAAAAAAAATTATGATTCTTTGCTAAAATTAAATTATCCTGTGGGTACTGAGGTTCTCGCATTTGCGAATGATATGATAATCCGGGAGTGTCAGAACTTTAATTAGAAATGCTGTGGAATATATGCATTAAAAAATTATTAATTGGTAAAAATGTAATAAAGTCATATTCAATACTGAAAAGGAGAAGGAACGTACCATTCAACATCTGTATAAATGGAGAACATTTAGAAACAGTAAACGAAATATGTTATTACGGTGTAATTTGATGAGAAATTAAACTGGAGAAACCATATTAATAGCATATGCGTAAAAGCAAATATATTACATATACTGGATAATCCTGGACTCATAGGCCGAACTGTAAGGAAAAGTAAAATACACATAAAGAAGCAAGTTCGATATAGCAATGTGGGGTCGAAAGTGAAAAGTGTTGGCGAAAAACAAGAAATGCGGAGAAAATGAAAACCGTTTTATTGACATAACAATTACAGTAAGTGCTCAAATGTGCCTCTTCCAATATTGATACAGGGCTGGCAGCATCAATCACTGGCAGCAAGTGATTGGCGTACCCTTTCGAAGATTCCAGGTATTGCACGAACAGTTGCAGCTGCAAGTGAAAGTCTTATTGAGGCAGAGCCAAATGATGTCTTCATCAGGGTCAATTGGTGTCTCGTAGATGAGACGCCTGGTCTCTTCGAAAGTGAACTCCATTCACTTCCTAGACGCTGTCAGGCCTGTATCGATGTTATGGTGACACATTTGAGACTTACTGCAATTGTGTCAATAAAATGGTTTTCATTTCCTCCTCATTTTTTGTTTTTCGCCAACACTTTTCATTTCCGACCCCACATTGATATACCAAAATTTATTCTTTTTGTGTACTTCAGCTTCCCTTACAGTTTGGTCCACGAGTTCAGGGACACCCTGTATTGGAAAAAATGGATAAAGTGAGCTGATGTGTTTGTCCACAAGCTATAAAACCAGTATATGAGGGTAAAATAGTTCCTGTATTAACTTATGCCACTCCATTGTGGTGAAGGCCTTGAATAAATTAACAGGGAAAAGTTAATGTCAACATAGATTAATTGCGCTTAGACTTTTTAAGGGCCTTAATTTAATCTCTTATGAGTTGTGTTCTGAGATTTAATCGGAATGTATCCATAATATTTCGAAGTATATTTTGTTAGAAATCAGACTTGCCTAATCGCTACGCCTACATTTAATACTGATACCGGAAACGTTTAAAATATCATTTAGAAAAAAAAAATACCAGTTTCTCATATTTATACACCACGTATGTGGGATTAGAAAAAATTAGCTATAGACCTAGTAATGAAAGATTACTCATAAGATCAGATTAAACGTAAGATATCGGACTTTGACACTAAACTGAAATCTGAATGAAAAGACATTTTCATTTTACGCTGAAAATGAAATTTATATAAAGTTAATTTCAATTGGTTAATAGATATGTTGCGTCAGAATATGCCAGTAATTGTCTATATTAGCAGGGGTTGCATTATACAAGGAAAATTTTATTGTTCCTACCAGAACCCTTAATCAGTAATCTTCATGTTCATTTTACACGCTATAGAAAGGTACGATGAACATTATTTTCAAAGTAGTGGTATAGGAACAATACAATTTTCCCTATATAAAATGAGACTCCTGTATTAGTAATAGTAGTAACATATGTAATTTCTCTTAAATTGTCTATTTTGCAGTACATATTTATCAATTATATTATGACGTGTCTTTATTGAAAATAAAAAGAGTAATTGAAGAGATTATGTCGAAAGCAGAGTATTTCGATGAAAACGAAAACCCGATTTGATATGCATTTTTTTTCACGCATTTGCTCCTTACATTTAAAGATGTTTAGATGCAGCATCTACTACCGTATTCAGCAGCGCTGGTACCTTTTTTGCCACACTAGTAGCAAAGAGTTCATGAAAAAAGAAAAAAGAAAAATTTTCACTCAGACTTTTACTTAAAGCTCTGCTCAACAAGCGCAAAACGTTTTGACACATTTACAAATTCATTTTTTAACGGAAAGGTATAAAATGGAAAAGCGTGGCCAAGGAAGCGATTTGGAATTTAACTGTTTTTTTTTTCATTTTTTGATCAATCAATTACCTATTGAGTTATAAGCGATTTTGATCACATTACAAACACATTTTTCGCCCGCTCTTGAGTGCTCTTTCTTCCTTCGCGCGGAAATTCGATTCAAAACATCCACTTTGACACTATTTTCTGAAAGATCGATTGAGTTTGCAAAAAAATGGAAAAAAACAGCTCAATTACATTAGTTTCTGAACAACAACACCAGCTAGTTTCATGCATTTTCGAACAAAAATAAATTAAAACCTATGTCAGAAAGTTGCCTTTTTGGATTTGAGAACACCCTTAATTAAAAACAGGAAAAAAAAATTATAATAAACATTTTTAAAAATAAATAAGTAAAATTATTCTAAAATAATTTATTGCACTTATATCTTAAATTTCATTTTAGAAGTTGTCGGATATCGCAAATGTTTGCTTTAGAATAAGAAAATCTTATGAAAAACATTGTCTGCTTTGACATATTTAAAATAAACCAAAAATGGTAGATCCAAGAAGATCTGCAACAGTAGAATTTAAAGTAGCAAAAGCTAGTTTAAAACTTTGTACTCATCTAGATATAGCATTGTAAATTTAAAACTTGCCCGTTTTAAAATGACTTTTAAAAAATAGAAACTCCGGATCTGTTTATCTCTTCTTGAAGATACATTGCTTCCAGAAGACCTCGGACGTCATCGAGAACAAAATTTAGAATATGTAGCAGTAAAATGTAACTTCTTGTTCTCGGATATTTGCTGAAAGGTGTGTGAGAACGCTTACTAACCAGAGTTTGGCAAATTCGTAATTATGTTAAACTGTAACGTAATTACAATTTAATGGCGTGTGGCGTGTTGGAGATTACGATTCCTATTACATGTAATGGTAACGATGAATTTACAAATGCATTAGCATTACAATCGTAATCAAACGTTATAATTATTACATAGCTGTAAGGATAATTCAGAAGTTATATTTATATTTAAAATTTTACCATTACAATTACACGTAATTTAGATAAGATTAAAGACCAACTGTACTTAAGCTTATTACTGTAATGGTAATTTTTAAAAATGTTAGAATTCCATTTAAATGATTATACATATATCCAAAGGAGTTACGATTGGAATTTAAAAACAGAACAATTACTGCTACAGTAATGTAATACTACTTATAAACTGATCAATTACTATTACAATAATGTAATGGGAATTAGTCTTATAATACCATTACAGTAATCTAATAATGGAGACTTCAAATTAGGCTAACATTTGCAAGTTTGAACTTCATTTTGACCAATGTCGTCTTCTAAAGTTAAGTAATCTATATAATAAAAGCCGAAGTCATGTGACTGTCATCAATAATTCCGGGCTGACCGCTTCACTTTTTAAATGCCAAACAGCCATTCCGGTACCTTTATGTTAGTCGCGCGCAGGTGATAAATCGCCAAATATTCTTCCATCACCATCATTTCATTAAAAATATAAACCTATCACTCATTTCATTTAAAATATATAACTTTCATTTAAAATACACATTTTTCATTTACCTCCTTTAAAATACAATAAATAAATAAACAAGTAATATAAAAATTTTGTTTTTAAAGTCAATTCCTACTTAGGCCATCAAAGAAAAATTTAATATAATCAAGCTAATATGAGTTTTTGTTCCATTAAAATATCTCAATTTGTTGATTTTCTATAAGCAAGTAGGTTTACAATGGAACTCTATGGGAATTTGGCGAAATATTACAGATATCGCCAAGTTGGCGTCACTTTTGGCGACTCATTTTGGCCGCCAAATTTGGCGATATATCGCCAAGTTGGCGACAAACTTGGCGGTATTTGGCGACAGAACAGGGTCCTCCCCTATGGTAACCCTTATTGAAAATACTTTCATTGAAATTCAATAACCAATGGCGGCCATTTTGTTTCCCATGCAAAACTAAAATTAATTAATTAAAATTTAATTAATTAATTAATATTTGAAAAAACTTTATTAACATCAATTGTCATCAAGTACAAGTTTAAAAAATTTTGTTTCAACCTGATAGGATGAATAATGAGTATTTTATTAACGATTGAAAATTTGTACAAGATAAATATATAAATAAATATAGGGAGTGTGTGAGCTAATAGTAGGAATTGAATAAAGATATTTTTCCAGTATAGGTTCTTGGCGAGAAAAAAGAAAGGCACAGATGTCATATTCGCCCCATATTGGCGCGATTTTTTTCAGTCGCCAATATCATATAGGCAAAAGGTACTTAACTTGCGCCAAAGTGTCGTTATTTTGCTTGATGTGGTAACCCGGATTATGTTGTTTATGCTATTGATGTTTTCGCCAAATTGGCAACCGAAAAAAATCGCGGCAATATGGGGCGAATATGACATCTGTATCAAAAGAAAAATGGCATCGAATTTTCCGGCAATCTATATCCAATTTCATATACATAAGCAATTTTTTCCATGTGTATACAATTGACTTAATCTAAAGAAGCCAATAATCAATTTTTATATAGTAACAGAAGTAATTTATATTTACACAGATATTGTATATATATGTGTAAATAAAATATTTATATGCAATTAAATACATAAATAAAAATAGAAGTTCACCAGTTTTGTTTTCATAGCTATTTATATATTTTATCAACATATTTCACGTTCTGAAGCCCTAATTGCGCCAAGCTGAAAGAAAAATGCCACGGCCCCGGTAATGGAAAAGTACCTAAATAAACAATTAATCGTAATAATAATAACATAAACTAAAACAGTTCATTTCAACATAAAAGTATTGTTTTTAATTTACATTCAAATAAATATATATTGCAAGATTTGATTTCAATTGAAATTAAGTTGACACCATTATATTTCATTTCATAGAGTAAACAAACACAAGAGATTCATTCATCATATAAATGGTAGAAAATATTAGACCATGGAGGTAATTATTCGCAAAGCAGGTTCTCCAACAATGAATGGACGATCAACAATCTTATGACGTTATAGTAGGTAAATTGGCGGAGCTAACGTTTGTTAACGGCTTGCATTCACGAGGGTTTTATTTTCCTATTTCTCTTAGTTACGTTAGTATATTGTCATATTTATGAACTCAGAAATGAAATCTATTAAAAAAGTATATATATTCATTATTTAGTTATTAAGTAATGCAAAATAAGTTATAAATGCATGATTTGCAAAATTTAAATAAATTTATTAACATTAAAAAATAACATTCTACTAAACATGCTGTTGCTTCAATAACTTTAATTTAGGTAATTTATAAACAAATCTCAGTTTAAACACTTGAAGTTTCACTCATTTTTACAGCTTCGGAAATTATGAGGTATTTATTTATTTATTGAATAACAAACATACGACTTGTATGCTTCACATGAGAGCCCCCATGAGGTATTTGTCAAAAAAAGACGAAATACGCATAACAACAAAAATGTATGAAATGTTATCAAGTTCGCAAAGAATTCTTGATTTCTCTATCAGAATCCTTTGGGCTCGTTGAAGGACTGAGCAAGTCAATTAGTTTCAGAATGAAAGTAACATGATGGCCATGATGCAATGCTTAGCATACATTTAAGGGAGACCAAACTGGTCGCCAGAGGCGGCTAGTTTTTAATAGTGATTTAAATATAATATTGAATTTTTATAGATTTTATTAAAATCCATCTTTTCTCAAAATAAAGAGTTTTTTTTAGTTTGATCTGGCGTGTCTCCGAAAGGAGTGGGAAGAGCTACAGCTGAGGATGATGAATTTCAGAAAATAGGTACGTAATACGGAGGATAAATTTTGAAAAATTAACCTCTCATATCCCCAGCGAGGAGGAAGCAACAGTTGAAAGTTTACAAGATGGTGAATTTCAAAATATAAGCCTGCGGTACGAAGAATTTTCAATTCAGTCTATTGTCTCTCCATCCTCGCCCCAAAGGTGTAAAATCTATATATCTCAATCTATGTGTGCATTAGCGATAAAATTCTGCTGGATGCTAAAATTCAAAACGCAGGAGTGTAAAAAAGGGATTTATTTTGAAAATGTACCTCTTGATTACTCCAGGCGGACAAAACCGTATCTCAGGGTCTTTTAAGCCCTTAATAAATATTTTTTTAACGACTGTAGTTTTAAAATAAGAGTTTAACCTAAACAAAAACTTATAGTTATTAAAATAAGAAACTATGCAGTTTATTTGAACTAGTTCAGCGTAATTGTGTAAAAAACACTAATTGCTTGTGTAAAGTTCGAACTAGTTCCGCTTAAGGAACTACATCGCTCATCTCTATTAACCCTTTAAGACCTTATGTATTTGTAAACAAAGCTATTCATGCCTGTAGAAAGTAAAACATGGACTGCAACCGCTACCTGTTGGTAAAAAGTGATACTTTTCTCTATCTGAAAACCAGAACGATCGTCCGATTCAAGTTTTTATTGCATACGACTCCAAAGCAAAAATTTAAATGAATGTCTAACCAGCACGATCGTACGGGTTGGGTCTTAAAGGGATAAAAAGGTAATTCCGACTATTATTTTCAGTTATGCAATTTACTTAACATGTAATGGATTACAAATCAAATCTAAATAAGTCTTAAAATATAATTAGATTTATTTGTCATGGATTCCAAATTAATGTCAGTTACGTCTGTTTAGAATGTAAATTTAGTAAAATTCTAATGCAATACAAATTAATCTAGAATTCTTTAAAATGCAATTGAGTTAATATACTACATTACAGAGCAATCTAATTTTATTTTAAAAAGCTTGATTAGAATTTACAAGTTGATCTCCACTATCTCCCATGCGAGATGTAATCTGTGAATACAAATACTTGAAATTGTGAATGAAAATGCTTTGTTGCCAGTTAGGCACACATTTGTTGCTCATTGTTTTTAGTTGCTTTTTTTTTTTAAGTTGTCTTTTATAGCACTACTCATACTATTTCAACACTATTCATGTTTTTAACACTTTCAGTTAAAATTGTAAAATAAAATATGTAACACTTTCCAACAAAGTTGAAAAGTGTTTATGACTTCGGTTTGTCTGTCCGTCTATCCGCGCTCTAACTCCCGTAAATATATACTGATTGCCCTAAATTTTTTTTATGTTATTGACGTTTAACATAGCACGTTCCCTATTGCAAATGAAGTTTGTAGCATGTTTAGTTCATTTACAGGGACAGTCAAAAGTTTTCCGTTGCATTAAGGGCTACGGGAAAAAATTGTTTAAAATGATTTTTAATGTTACACGCTTTCAAACATAATAAAATTGACATGCATTTATGAAGTGCACTCAAATATGCATTCTGTAAAATATGTGGTGCAAAGAATAGTTATTATTCGTTTACAGGGCATGCAAAAGAATTCCGTTACATAATGATATAGTGGTGGAAGGAACTGTTTGCGGCGAAATTTAATTATGTTAAATTATTTCATGTATAATGAAATTGATATAAGTCGCTGGGGTTTGCTATAACTTACTTCATGTATAATACGAAGTGAGTAGCATTTACAGGGACACACAAAAGATTTCCGATACTATATTGTACCCGAATAGCGATGATTGCTGGAAATGCATTTTTAATTATGTTATGCGCTTTTATGTTTCACTATATTTATGCATGGTATATGGTGTGTATAAAATGCTATAATACATATACAGGGCTACGCAAAAGAATTCGTAATGGTTACAGGGTATGAGTGCAAATTGCTTAAAAGTGGTTTTTAAATGAGTTATGCATTTTTACGCTGAACAGCATTTTGTTTACTAAGAAATGTTTGTAGAATATAGATAAAATGGATATACAGGGTTACGCTAAGAATTGGATACATGGTCGTCCATAAATGATAATTTCTGGAAATGTGATTTCAGTAGTTTTAAGAGTGTTTTAGTTTGTATTAAAGTTTACCTAAATAGTGGCGTGTAATAAAAGTATTAGGTTAACTACAGGGTTGTACAAAAGTATACAAGTATGTTTTCATCTATTAGTATAAATTGCTGAAAGAGAAATTTCAACTTGTTATGCATTTTCTTGCTAAACTAAATTTGCCCATTATATAGTATAATATATAACTCAACCTACAGATCAAATACAGGGCTATTCAAAAGAATTGGAATACATATTTACTATGGACGGTAACTGCTAAAATCAGTTTTTCAAATGTTTTATGCGTTTTCAAAAATGTTCACATAGCTATCTTATATACCTTATTTCCATAAATAAAGTTTTTTTTAAAGCATTCAGGAAGTGTTGGAAAGTGTTTCATAATCTATGCTTAACGCATACTTTTTTCTTTCTTGTTTGATTCTGGTTATATTTTGAGATGTCAAAAAAGTGTATTGCCATTTGAAAATTTCGAAAAATTGTCGCAGTAACCGTTCTTTACTCATTCTTCAACCCATGTCTTAAAATGCTTATATTCCAAATGGCTCACCGCTTCCTTCACTAATGAGCCATATATTGCCAGTGTATTTCTTTTTAACACTTTCCAATAAAGTTGAAAAGTGTTTGTGAATTCGGTTTGTTTATCCGCGCTCTAATTCGCGTAAATATACTCTGATTTTCATGCAGTTGATATATGTTAATGATGTTTACCATGGCATGGTCGGTTTTGAATATTAAGTGATAATACATTAAACTTCATTTACAGGGGCACTCAAAAGAACTTTGTTACATCAGGGTCAATGGAGAAAAATCGTTTGCAGTATGTTTTAACGGCATTACGCTATTTCAAATGTACTAAAATTGATTTAAATCGCTCAATTTCACTGCCAGATGATTGCTATAGAATAGGGAATTCTTAGTATTAGTCATTCATTCACAAAAAAAATCGGTTACAGTACTGCCTTTGAGCAATAGTTGCTGGAAATGAGTTTTCAATTTCGGTATGGCCTTTTAAATTTAACAATTTTTTTTTGCATGTTACTTGTGTATAAATTTTATACCTCGTATACAGGGCTGCACAAAAGAATTCACGTTCACAAACCATTCTCCTTTTCAGCGGAAATTGCTGAAAGGGAATTTTCAACTGAGACATGTATTTCCTAACTGAACTATATTTTTGCATGCATAATTTATAGATACAAATGTACATGACTGCTCAAAGAATTCGGATAATTTTTTGACGGCAGATTGGAATTGCTGGAATAAGGATTTCAAATGTGTTAATTCGTTTCAAAATGGTTCAATTAGTCATGCGAATTCAGCTTATTAAGCAGTGAAGTTTTGTTACATTATTCTAAACGTGTTGGAAAATGTTTCATAATCTACTTTTGACGCATGTTTTTTTTTTTTTTTTTTTTTTTTTTTAATTTAACTCAACCTGTTTTTTGTATGTAGAGATGAAATTTTGAAATCCATTTTGAACTTACTTCCTGATTTGCTAGAATTATAAAAATTGTATACAAAAGTGTTTCGAATGACAATAGAGCATTTTAATATTTTTACAACTTAATTATTAATTAACACGTTAATTTAAAAGTTTGCTGTTTTTTATACATTCTGTTTAAAACGCTAAAACTTCTACAAATATTTGTCAAATCTCTCCATTATGTTTTTATATCCTCAATATAGTGTACTTAATAAAATTAAGAATCTATTTCACAATTAATGAATTAGTTTGAGAAAAAATAAATATGCAAATTCATTAACTGTAAAATCGATCCTTATTAATCGAATTTTATTTAGTCGAATTTTATTTAATCTATATTGATGATAAAAAAAACTAGTCGGATGTGGCAATCCCAAAACTTTCTTCTATCTCATACATGTTAATACTTCCTGATAAATGCAGCACAGCAGCCACACCGTTTAGATGATCTACACCAAAATCTAATCAGTAACAACTTACGTGAACTTGTATTTGAAGTTTGATGAAAATCCGTGCATTAATTTGAGATAGGGCTATTGCGGAAATCTTAAAAAGTTCTGCATAGCAATTATTTGACAATTTACACCAAAAGTTTATCAGGATCAGTTTATATCAGGGACTAATTGAATCTAAATTTTGATGAAAATGCATGCATTAGTTCTTGAGATACAGCTATTGCGGAAATCGCGAAAAATGCAGCATAGTAGCGCTACCTGATGGGCGATTTACACCAAAAACTAAACAGCACTACATTATAACGGGGACTAACAATCTGAAATTTGATAAAAATTCATGCATTAGTTCCTTGGATAGAACTATTGCGATAATCATGAATAATGCAACATAACAGTGCCACCTATTGGGAGATTTACACCAAAAGTTAGTAGCACCAAATTATATCAAGGACTAACTGAATCTGAAGTTTTCTGGAAATCCGTGCTGTAGTTCTTGGGACATAGCTATTGTGAAAATCATGAATAATGCAGCATAGCAGCGCCACCTGCTGGGCGATTTACACCAAAAATTAATAATCTCCAATTTATATCAGGGACTAACTGAATCTAAAGTTTTATTAAATTCCGTTAATTAGTTCTTGAGATAGAACGCCCACAAAATTTATGTCACACACAGACAGACATTTTGTAAAACCACATTTTTCGTGATCTCTGAACCCTAAAACTTATAAACCCGGCGAAAACCGGAATTCGAAAATTTTCACGAATCCAATACTTTTTTCTTGTATAGATAGAAGATAGTAATAATGGAGTTAAGCACATATATAATAATCACTTATAAACAGATAAAGTTAAAAAATGCTATAAAAAGTGATAGAAAATCTTTATTAAGATTTACGAAACAATATATATATATATATATATATATAGCAACGAAACGATCGTCATGGAGTTATTTTACAAATATTTATAGAAAGTTTGGTGTTTTAAACACAGTAATGTATCAAAAAACTTTAAAATTCTTTTAAAAAATTTAATTAAAAAATTCTCTAATTTTACCCACAAAATGATTTATTATCAAATTCAGTTTTTCTAAGTATTACCCATGTGTAGGGGAGCTAGGGGATGTATGGGACAAGGGATGGATGGGACATTCTCAATATTTCAGGCAATAAACATTTATTTTAAATTGACCCCATATACCTCTACCACAGTGTGCTTCAGAACTAAAAGTAGGATCACATTGCTGTTTTCATTTTCCTTCAAAGTTGCATTTTCTGAAATCTCTGCTTAAAAGAAAGTTTTTTTTACATTTGAAGATGTGAAATATCTTATACTATATAAAAAATTAAGCTATGTTGTAGTTATTTATTTTAAGGTTGAATATCAATAATTAAAATGAATGAATAGTAACCATTGTGACAAAATAATTTTTGAGGTAAAATGGCTGAGAAGGGATATTATGCATCATGGGGATCATTGGGACATTTCAAATCGGGATGAATGGGACATTCTCACTCCTCCCTAGAGATGTTGAAAATTTTATGTATTAATTAAATAGTATTATATAGGATGATAAATCAATAATTTACGTCAATTAATAGTATTAAGTAGTATTATATGAGTTGTTATTGTTTAAAATTTTTGAGTGTTACTTATTGTATTGTAATTATTAATAGATTATCAAAAAATTGGTACTAATACTTAATCAAAATAGATAAAATTGATAAAAATAGTATATGTGTATTGATCAAATGGTGGAAATTATATTGAATTTTGAAATGTTGCACAAATAAATCCCCACCCCTAACATATTGAGTCAATCGGAAAGTCGGGTCGTGTTGGGAAAATCAATTCGTACAGGAAAATTCAATCATTTAATTATTAGACATTGATTCCGATATCTAATGTCTAATAATTATCGGGCAGAATTTTCCGGTACGAATTTATTTTCCCAACACGGCATGACTTTCCGATCGACACAATAATTTCCGTTCTGCATGTTTCTACGATACATTTAATTAATATTAATAAGTTATGATTGAAAATTATTAGCTATGCTATATTTAAAAGACATTTTGCACTCTCATTTCAAATCTAAAATGCCTCATAAGTGGAAAAAAAGAACAGGTTGATAGCCGAAGTCCGCATTAAAAGTTAAAACTGCAATAAAAGAAGTTATTGAAAAAAAAACATAGATTCGTGCTGTAAAATCATATATTACAAATATAATTTTCATATAAGGTTATAATTATAACTTTTAATTTGGTAAAATTGAATACAGGGAGGAAAATCTTTGTGTCCCATCCATCCCTATTAGTGTCCCATTCATCCCTGCTGTGGGGATGATTGGGACAGGGAGGAACGTTTTTTTGATTTTATAATATTTTTATGAATAAATCATAATCTAGAATAAATATTGTTCATATATGTTGGCAAATACCTAATGTATGAAATGTGATATATAATATTGATAGTAACTTAAATAAAAAAATATAAAAAAAATATTTTTGTGAAAATGTCCCATTCATCCCCCACCTCCCCTACATAATAAGTAAATATGCATCAGCAAAAAAATAAATAAATGATTAAAAAAATCTTCAAAGAGTACCAAATCCCCTTAAAAGCTATGCTTATCAATGCTCGGATTGTACCGTACTGTAGATAAACTTTTTATCATTTTGTATGATATTTAAAGTATGCAAATTATGCTAAGTATGCTCCTTTTATGATAAATTGAGTGAATTTCTTAAGTATTTACGAGAAATGTAAAAATCAAAAGAAATAAAAAAGCAAATATTTTCTCAGCTTTATCATTCACATAGCTTCCACCTTAAACATGTTCCCAACAGCAGCTAAAAAATTTTTATTTCAAAATTCTGAAGCATAAAATTATAATATAGTAATACATATAAATATTGCACGTCATTATTATTCATATTTTAGCACTATTTCACGTCATAAAATCCCTAAAAGTTGTCATGTAAAACTATTACTTTAAATAAAACATAGAATCCTCTGTTCGCTCACTGAAATTTTTTGTTTTAAAATTGTAAACACTCTGGTTAGTTCAATCACTCCTTCTCTTTTTTTTTTTTTTTTTTTCCTGTTGATTGTTTTTCAAGCTGTTCTTTCTAAGTACTATTCTTCAGCCATTATTGCAAAATTTAGATCAGTGTAGCATTCAAGGTAAGCTATTTGTTTTTCCTTCTTTTTTTCTTTGTTTTTTGATTCGAAGATTTTTCTTCTAGTTTTTTCTCTTCGAAAATCGAAGCACAGTTATATTTATCAAATTCATAAACCTCTTGATATACAGATAAATGACATATAATATGAAGAGTTTCTTCTCTTTTTCTGATTCCACCGCGATAATTAGATGATAAAGTTTTCTTTAACGTCTCGCCAACAGTATAAAATCGTGATATTAATTTGCAATAGGCAGTATCGGAAATTTTTATTATTTTGAAATCGTTATCAGAATCAGCAGAGCTAAATTCATTTGCTAATTTCGGAAGGATTATGTAACCGCCTGGCGGAATTTTATTTACATCGTTTTTGAAATATTTTGGATTAAACTGAGCAATTTTAAAATATTTGGTAGATTTTTCAGTTTTTGTTTTGTCATATTCTTCAGATAAACTCTTGCATTGTTCTCTCAGATTCTTCCACCCGCTGAATCTCTTATAAAAAAAAATCATAAAAAGCTGTGTCCAAAATTCAACAAAATGTGGAAGAAAACAATTTGTGTAATAACAGCTCTTTCTGTAACAATAAATATATATATCAAGTAGAAATGCAGTTACCACATAATTAACTCTTGTGTCAGCGTCATCATATTTGCTCCGTTTAGAGGCTCGTTTATCATTTCTTCAACTTTGAACATCACATATGACATAAAATTATCTCTGCAATAAAAAGAAATATTTTTTTATTATTAAACATGCTTTTATTAAAATTCACAAAAATGTAGAAAATACAGTAAAACCCTGGTTATCCGAAAAGCATGGGACCAAAGCATTTTCGGTTAACCGGGGTTCCATAGGAATTTTCGGATAACCGGGATACCATAGGAATTTTTGAATAACCGGGTAGGAATTTTTTAATAACCGGGATACCATAGGAATTTTCGAATAACCGGGATACCATAGGAATTTTCGAATAACCGGGATACCATAGGAATTTTCGAATAACCGGGATACCATAGGAATTTTCGAATAACCGGGATACCATAGGAATTTTCGAATAACCGGGATACCATAGGAATTTTCGAATAACCGGGATACCATAGGAATTTTCGAATAACCGGGATACCATAGGAATTTTCGAATAACCGGGATACCATAGGAATTTTCGAATAACCGGGATACCATAGGAATTTTCGAATAACCGGGATACCATAGGAATTTTCGAATAACCGGGATACCATAGGAATTTTCGAATAACCGGGATACCATAGGAATTTTCGAATAACCGGGATACCATAGGAATTTTCGAATAACCGGGATACCATAGGAATTTTCGAATAACCGGGATACCATAGGAATTTTCGAATAACCGGGATACCATAGGAATTTTCGAATAACCGGGATACCATAGGAATTTTCGAATAACCGGGATACCATAGGAATTTTCGAATAACCGGGAGGCTTATGGTGAAAACTTGTTTAATGAAAAGCTGTGAACGATATGTTGAAAAGCTGTGAACGATAAGTACAAGAAGATGCAACAGCATCAGATGTGTTGTTATTTAAAAAAATGGCGCGATAAAGCAACATTGAAACGATGCAAAGTTGAAAAACAAAATAAAACCACAACATTTTGTAAAAAAAAAAAAAAAAAAAAAAATGAAGTGTCGTACGTGTCTATCTAATAAAATGCCTGAAATTATGCAATGGACAAAATAAGTAAGTTGACACTGTTTATTTCATAAAGAACATGCTTTAACACTATTTCTAACAGTGTCCAATAATACCTTTCAAAGTTTTGATTTTTACTTATTTTCCTTTTAATTTTTGAAGATAATAAGTATTAAAACAACTCTCCAATGTATTAAAAATGATTCGGAATTGTTTTGATCTAAAACTTACAAATAAAACAGTAATCATAAATCAAAATATGTTAAAAGGTGTCATTTGACATCGGTAAAAATAGTGTTGACAATAAAAATTTTCACATTTAAAAAGGACTTTGAGGAATGTTAAGGTCTTTCGGTTAAGCCAATTTTCGGATAACCGGGGTTCTACTGTATATGTGTTTTTAAGGCTGTTTCTCAACTGCTTTGCTCAATAAGCGCAAAACGTTTTGACACATTTATAAATTCTTTTTTTAACGGGAAGATATAAAATTGGAAGGTCTGACTATGGAAGCGATAAGGAATCGAACTACGTTTTCCATTTTTTGATAAATAAATTACCTATTGAGTTATAAGCGATTTTGATCACGTGACAAAGACGTTTTTCACGCTTCCTTGAGTGGTTATTCTTCTTTCGCGCGAAAATTCGGTTCAAAACAATCATTTTGACACTATTTTTCAAAAGATCTATAGAGTTTGCAAAAAACGGAAAATACAGTTCGATTACATAGTTTCTGAACAACACCTGCTAGTTTCATGCATTTCCGAACAAAAATAAAAACTTATGTTATAAAGTTGCCATTTTGGATTTGAGAACAGTCTTAAATGCACTAAAACGTAGAAAAGTATTGGGGGGGGGGGGAAGCCTTAAATGCATAGAGTTTAAATTAAATTGCAGTGAGCTCGATTATGAAATATTAATGGATTTAAATGGGAATTTTGCCAAATTAGCCAGCTATTGCCAAGTTGGCTTGATATATGGCAACTTATATTTGTTGCCAAATTTGGCGATATTTTGCCAAGTTGGCCAAAATTTGGCGACATTGTGGTAACCCTATCTTATTACTTTTCAACAAATCCTCATTGTTGAAGCTGATGCCTCCATTGGAAATCAAACATAACCATTAAGTAAATTCGCCGCCCTTAGAGATCGAATTTTAAAAAATCAATCTCCAATTCATGTATTGCCCTCAGGAATACATATATATTCCAAATTACAAAGCTCTATGGCAACAGGAAGTGACTGAAAAATGAGTCACAAGATTTGACTGCAACACGCAAAGATAATTGTAAGTTAAAAGAAAGCATATAAAATAGAGAGTTTATTAATATATAGAGGACAATTTCACCATAAAATATAAGATGTATACTAGGGGGTGCACAACCTTTTTAAGAGAAGGGCCACTTTACAAAAATGTATGGGTTATCGAGGGCCACATCAGTAACACATAGAATTATATTTCGGGGAGGTGATGTCAGGCCTATAATCGGATAAAAAACATGGTTTCAGAGGGGCGGGGGAGTTTTAACCTTCTAGGTTCCCCTACCCAGTCAACATATTTAATTTAGTTGGCAAGGATGTATCAACAGTTTACGTTTGTATATATAACAGAGATATAGCAGGGATTATTTTCAAGTGATAATATTCCTTGACTTTATTCGGGGATTAAATTTAGCTCTATTAAAAGTACTAAAAAACAAACATAGGCATGGAAGTGGGTAGTGCTAATAAAAAATGAGAACTTTATGAACGAAGGGGGGGAGGAGGAGCCAATCAACGAAATTTGAGATTTTTCTGCACCCCGAACAACGAAATTCGCTATTTTCCCGCCTCCCGATCAACGAAATTTGCAATTTTTCCGCACCTTATAGACAAAATTCGCAATTTTTCCGAAGTTGATCAATGAAATTTGCGATTTTTCCGCGCCTGATCGATAAAGTTCGCGATTTTCTGTTCCCGATCAACGAAATTTGAGATTTTCCGCGCTTGATCGCCAACGCGATTTTTCAGAGCCCGATCGAAAAAACACGCGATTTTTCCCAGCCCAATCGACAAAACAGGTGATTTTTCCTAGCCGCATTAACAAAACACGCGATTTTTGCGTGTCTTTTTGGGCGATTTTTCGTCGATAGACGAAATTTACGATTTTCCGCACCTAATCGCCCAAACTCCGCACCCTATTAACGAAATGCGCGATTTTTCCACGCCTATCAACGATATTCACTATTCTTAACTGACTGACGAAAATTGCACTTTTCCCGCAGCCGATCAATGAGATTTGTCCGCGCCTGATCACGAAATTCGCGATTTTCCCTGCACCTGATCAACGAAATTCGCGATTTTTCTGCGCCCGAACAACGAAATTCTTGATTCTTAGCTGACTGACGAAATTTCAATTTCTTCTCGCGCCAAATTGAGGAAATGCGCGATTTTTTCTCGAGATAAACTGACGAAATTTTTCCACAGCCGATCCAATGAAAGAAAATTGAGATTTTCCGCGGCAGATCGACAAAACTTGCGATTTATTCGTGCCCGATAGGCAAAATTTGCGATTTTCCCACGCCTTATCGGAAAAATTTATTATTTTTTCTTGCCTGACCGACGAAATTTGTGATTTTTTTCGCGCCTGATAGACGAAATTTGAAATTTTTTGGCTCCTGATCAACGAAATTCGCAATTTTCCGCGCCCGATCAACGAAATTTGCAATATTTTCTCGCGGCAAAGTGACGAAATTCGCGTTTATTTCTCGTGATAAACTGATGAAACTCACGATTTTTCTGCAGCCGATCAACAAAATTTACAATTTTTCCGTACCCGATTGACGAAATTTGCAATTTCCCCGTCGCTGATCGACACAATTCGCGATCATTCCGTGCTCGATGAGACAAAACTCACGATTTTTCAGAGCCCGGTCGTCAAAACTCGCGCTTTTTCCGAGCCCGATCGTCAGAACTAACGTTTTTTTCGAGCTCGATCGACAAAACTCGTGATTTTCCGTGTTCGAACGACGAAATTCGCTATTTTTCTTTGCCTGATCGACGAAATTTGCGATTTTCCCGTACCCGTTCGATGAAATTCGAATTTATTTTTCGACTAGCGGCTGACGAAATTCGAAACTTGGGAATTTCCTATGCTCATATCTATGGTATCTTCCGGTTGATAAGCGAAATTAGCGATTTTTAACTGACGAAATTTGTAATTTTTTTCCTGCGAAAAATTAACGAAATTCACGATTTTTTTCTGCCACCTATGGGTAAAAATTGCTGTTTTTTCCAGTTATAAATCTACGAAATTCGAAGGGCCACAAATTAACCCCTCGCGGGCCACCGGTTGTGCACCCTATATACGATACCCTTTAAGACTGGAAGATTTTTTGGTAGAAATGAAAAATTTTCTAGGTTTCCCCTAATATGCTCATATCTGATTGAAAAAAATATTTAAAAAGCATCCGATGTCAGGCTATTCTTAGAGAAGATCCATGCAATTCTATGGGTGCAGGCTCGACTTTAAATCGCACAAAAAGATTTTTTTTTATGACTTTTATACAATTGCGTAGGTCGGGTCTTAAAGGGTTAAAACAAACTTTCTCAATGATACACATAAACAAGAACTTTTAATATGAACTTGTACAAATAAAATTAAAGATAAAAAAACACTAGAGAACAAGAATTCTGCTTTATCAGAATTTAGTGTCGCCCCCGACATTTCCATTACTTCATTTTCTTCTGATGGACTGGTGGCTTCCATTATTATGAAACAGTCATTATAAATGAATTGTTAGGTGAAGGTGAAAGAGCAGTCGTAAAAAGTTAGAACTGATTTTCTGGTCAGAATGGGGGGGGGGGGGGGAAATGGGCATAATTTTTTTTTTTTTTAATTACGGCCATTTTTTTTCCCATTCTGACCAGAAAATCAGAGTTTTTACGGCTGCTCTTTCATCTTCACCTAACACTTCATTTATAATGACTGTTTCATAATAATGGAAGACATCAGTCCATCAGAAGGAAATAACTCTGTGAAAGCGGAAACTCCGATAATCGGGACTCTATTGTAGTTCAGTTTTAAGACTTATAGCACGCGATTTTATTTTACATAAAGTGACGTCATCCACATCTGCTGAAGAATGCATCATTTGCGACCCAGTGTTAACCCCTTAATTCTCGCTCCCGTCAATATCACGGGCTGAGGTGTCGTTCGTTATTTCTCTTGCCCGTCATATTTCCGAGCTGGAGATTTAATTGTTGTAAAAAACTTCTGAAACCAGAAAAAATTAACTGGTATTTCCGTGTTAAGTCTTTGAATACTGCCGTTTGGGTTTGACTTTTGGCGCTGATTGTTATGCCTGGATTTGTATTGCATGTTTCGAATTATATAACACTCAAAAAAATTATTAATAATCAAAATTTAATGTATATATATAGGGTGGTTATAATTAAACTTCCCCTATAAACAGTATCGTACAGCGCAAACCGGTGAACGGAATGCAATGAAATTCGGAATATAAACGAGATGCGCTCACGGAATTTCGAAAAAAAAAAGTTTAGTTCCAAAATGTCCACCAGAGGGCGCCTTTTCCGGAAAAACATTAAATTTAACACAAACGGCCAAAACAGCCGGTTTTACATTTTATTACTCACAATTCTTATTCTAGATTGTTAATATTTTTTCAATATTACGTTTTGGTCGTTTATTGTGTTAAATTTAATGTTTTTTCCCGGAAAGTCGCCCTCTGGTGGACATTTTGGAACTAAACTTTTTTTTTCGAAATTCCGTGAGCGCATCTCGTGTATAGTTTACATACCAAATTTCGTTGCATTCCGTTCACCCGTTTGCGCAGTAGGATGCCTTTTATAGGGGAAGTTTAATTATAACCACCCTGTATATATTTCAAATATTTGTAAATATTTGTGTGAAGATGATAAATAAAGATCTAAGATGTGTAAAATGAAGATCTTATTCACATTAATTTGTATGGTGTAAAACAAACATTAAGACACAGAATTCTCAGATGATGGCTTTTCTACAAATGTGAATTTGTTATATAACGTCTTTTTATTGCCTTAAAAAAAACTAATAAAAATTGCATATTTAATTTAGAAACCTTTTTATTATTCAATTTTTGTAATAAAATAAATAATTACATTTTTTATGGTTTTTTCAAATATTAAGCGACCGTGAAGGGGTTTAAACAACATCTACAGTAAAGTACGCTTACGACGTCACTATCGCTAAATAATACACAAATAAAAGATTTCGTCATTCAAAAAACTCGACAAAAAAATCGGCTATCTAAAAATTCACAGGCCTTCATTTGTTTGTATTATTAATATAGATATTTAAAATTAAATTTAGTTTCTAATAGCCATGTTTTATCAGAAATCCTTCATTTATATATTTTTTCAAAATAGCACGTATTTTAATTTTTTTCCTCCAGTTTTATGGGAAAATGGCAACAAATAGATATAGGGGAGAGTGGTAATGAATGGGCCATTAACAAAACATGAAAAAGTATTTGCATAAAATTATTTTAGATGCCACCAATAGATGAAGCTATTTGTTCTACCAAACTCAAATTTTCCATTGTTTGGGAGAAGCCATTTTCCCACTAGAGTAGGATGGTCAAGAATCTGATTGATAAGTAAATTTTTTCCCTTTTCAGTAAAATAAATAAGCTAAAAAGTATCTATCATTTCATTGCAGATATGTGTAGTAGCAAGTCTTTGCATATCTGTAAACTAATTTTAGGATGTATTTAGATGTCATTTTAATTTAATGTATTAAAAAAGCCTGAATATATTCTAGAAGTATAGGTGGTACTGAATGGGTCACTATTGCATGGTCATGAATAGGCCACCTTCGCCCTGATCATGAAAATATGGTTTTTTTTTTCTTTTTTTTCTGATTTTCTCTTTAATATGAAACATAACTGACTGTAATGGATTTAGATTAAATTACTGTGTAGTTAGAATAGGTTTATTGCGATGTCTAAAAAATAATTTGCACATTTTCACCCTAAGAAATATCAGTTATTTATTAGAAACGTAAGTTAAATTGTATAAATGATTAAGGTGAACTGTCCAGTTATTGACCACACCTACCAGTATTTTTCCATTTGATATAAAACTAGAATAATTGTTAATATTCTGAATCTGATGCGTAGAATAAATACCAGAAATTTACACTAAAGTCAATTAATAGACAGTTCAACCCCGTTACAACCATGTCGTTTAATATTAATTTTGAAAAATATAAATTTCGTTAAATCATAATGTGTATTATCTATTATTTTTATGTATATTTTATGTTCTTTCTTTCTTATAATCTCATTATTTTGTCATTTCTCTGCTTCAATTATGTGATTTAATAATATCACTTTTGATGTTCATAAATTTTGATAAGCATTGTGTAGTACTTACTATTTCAGTATGCTTTGATCATATGTCAAGTACCATTCATTTTGTCATATTTGGTGAATAAAAGATTAATTCCACATTTTTTCATTGAATTCATTTAGTGGCCCATTCATTACCTTCAATGGCCCATTCAGCCTCATGGGTGGGGATGAATGGGCCAAATTTCTATTTTTTTATTTTCTACTATCCTTCATTGTAGACGTTTTCTAATCCAATTTTTATGACTTGATTTATATAACCAAATAAGTAAAGTAACTGAAGAGCCAATTCTGTGACAAAAAAAATTATTAGAAAAAATTACAAAAATTAAAAACAAAAAATTGGCCCATTCATTACCACTCTCCCCTAATTGCTATTTTTCTCTCACTTTTTACAGAAATGGAGTTCTGTTGCCAATATTAGGCAAATGGTTCTAAAAACTACAAAAAAAAAATCTCAAAAATAAATGGAGATGCAGTTTTCAAACAAATTGCATTAAAAAGTACTATTTTCCGAATACGACTCTATAAAAATTGAAAATGTGCGATGCTTAGAAGTTTAAAAAAATTGCTATAGAGTATTTAATTGTAATGCTTTTTTTTACGGCTGACTTCTGTAAGGTAACGTTATTTTTTGGAGACTCGCAAAATAAGCTGTGAGAAAGAAATAGCATACCGAACCGGGGCTAATAAGATGTATACGATGCCCTTTAAGACTGGAAGATTTTTGGTAGAAATGAAAAGTTTTCTAGGTTTCCTTTAATATGAGCATATTTGATCGAAAAAAATATTTAAAAAAACATTCGATGTCAGGCTATTCTTAGAGAAGATCCACGCAATACTATGGGTGCAGGCTCGACTTTAAATTGTATAAAAAAAAAAGGGTTTTTTTTTTGTTGTTGTTTTTTTTTAGGATGACTTTTATACAATTGTGTAGGTCGGGCCTTAAAGGGTTAAAACAGAAACTTTCTCAATGATACACATAAACAAGAACTTTTAATACGAACTTGTACTAATAAAATTAACAATAAAGCATACTATCGTCACTAGATTAATTTTAACACAATTATTTTAATTGGTAAATAAATCATAATAGATGTAAATTTCCAACTGGGCGAAAAATGTCCGGACCAGGATTCGAACCAGGGATCTCCCTGGCTGAAGCCGCCAGTGCTCTGCCATCTGAGCTATCCTGGAACGAATCTGGTGGAACTTTTTCACCCAGATAACCTTAATGATTATAGCATCTGCTCTGAAACCTGGTTCAGCTCAACAGAATAAATCTCAGGTAATGAAACTCCAGAATCGCTGGATACGTAATTACACTAGATTAATTTTAACACATGATTTATTTACCAATTAGAATAATTGTGTTAAAATTAATCTAGTGTAATTACGTATCCAGCGATTTCTGGAGTTCCATTACCCGAGATTTATTCTGTTGAGCTGAACCATGTTTCAGACCAGATGCTACAATCATTAAGGTTATCTGGGTGAAAAAGTTCCACCAGATTCGTTCCGGGATGCTTTTTCAAGAAGGCTCGCGTTTTGAGCACCTTATCGCCAGAGTAACAGTTGGCGCGGAGATGAATTCAACACTATGCACCCTTTCTTGTTCGTGACGTCATACGCGTAGCGAACAGCAGCCCCCATTTTTTTGCTGAGAGCAATGTTTTTTTTTTTTTTTTTTTTTTTTTCCCCGCAAATGTAAAACGCTATAAAGCAGAGAATAAAGTATGACGAAATGTTATTTCACCGTGGTTTACAATTAAAATCTTGACAAAACAACAAAGAGCTTTTAGGATTGAAATGCTTTTAATTTCACAATATATATAATTCAAACATAAGTTATTTTTTTCAGTTCAATAATATTCATTTATTTGATTAATTCGCTATGTTCGAAGAAATTGAGAACGCGTATTTTATTTTTTAGGGAAAATAAAAACACACGTAAAGATTTTCTTGTAATAAATATAACTTTATTCATGTTTTTATGACACAATTGAACTTAGTTTTATTAGCATTACTACTGAATTAATTTAGTTTATTATTATTATTATTAAGCGGCATAATTGTGTGACGTGTTTATTGCATTAATAAAACAATTTTACTGAAATAATTCCTTTAAAATTAATTGTTTTTAATTTAATTGCGATTAGAAGTTAATAGGAAGTTGAAACTAAAATCAATTCGATTATAATTAGATTGAACGATAGATCATAAATTATTTAGCTGTATTCTGCAGTTCAATCAGCTAAAATAATTGCAAGTTGATGCATGCAATTAAATCAATTACTATTATATTTTAATACTGTTAAATTTTTATCATTATTTGAGTTTTTACGTTTGGTCTGCCCCTAATGCACAAAATTATAAATCTTTAAAATTCTTCAGTTTATTTTAAAATTTGTGCCATATTTTTAAATATTATTTCATCCAAGTTGTTTTTTATTTGCTATTTTAAAATAGTAATTCGTCATATTTGAATAAATCATCTAAATTCTTCTCTCGAATGAAATTCCCCCCCCCCACACACACACACTCCATTTTTCGTCATTCTGCACACATATTGCACTTTTTATTAAGTTAAAGTGGTAATAAAATAATGATAAATCGTCTGAGGTAACTTCCCACTTCGAATTTTCTATTCTCCCCCCCCCCCCTCTCCTCCAGTACACTATTTTTTGACCATTTAAAATTCATTGTTGCCTTGCAGAAAAGATCAGTTAAAATTGTGTCTGAAATGTTAACTATCCCTTCGCTTATCGCTTATCCATAACAGTGCATAAAGTTTATTGTTTTGCTCTATCTGTTGATTTTCAAATGACAAATAAATAATTTACCATAAAAAAAGAAAAGGAAAGAAATAGAATGAAAGGTAAGAAAAAAAAATCAGGATTAACCTGTTGTGCACACGCAATTCTTTACATTTAACAAAAATTTCTGTTCTATTTATTACTTTAAAGTAACTATAAGTAAAGGACCAAATATTCAAATTCTACCCCCCCCCCCCCCCGAAAAAAAAAAGAGAAAAGCTTGTTTTTGTTTCATCCCCACAAAAGTTTAATTTTTGGGGTTTTTTTTTTTTTATTTGTTAATTGATAAATTTAACTATTTAAATCTACAGCCCTCACTATCATACACAGTTTGAAAATTTCTCTAGTGATTTTATTTGTTACTTTGAAGTAACAAAAGATAGTCATTCAATATTCCTTCTCCCCCACCTCCTCTTAAGAATTTCATCTCGCATTAAAAAGGCAATTTCTAAACATTCTGGTTGGGGGTGTAATAGGTTTTTTTTTTTTTTCCTCTGGTTTGGCCTATTTTCACTCGACTTTGGGGACTGTTTCTGCAGAATGATTTGGTATTAAATTAATTATATAAGTTCATGGCACAGGTATTTTTTTAAATCTATGTTTATATACATCAAAATGCACTGAAACTGCATTAATTCATCATCCCCATAAATTCATCTTTATATGTAATCAAATATCTAGATTTATGAAGGTAACGAGTTTTTGTTTAACAGGTATGTAATTATAATCAATTGAATGAAAATCTAGATTTTTGAGGGAATCAAATAATCAAAATTTAAGTCTATATCATCAAAAGTAATAAAGACCTTTGATAAAACACACTATAAGAGTTCGTAATACAATTTCTTTTGAAAAGATTTCTTTTCATTTAGAACACATAAATGAAAATATTTTTTTAATTTAGGTAGGACTTATTCTAAAATACGCCAGTTTGTCTTTCGCCACTTCGGTTCAAAACGAAACACAAGACTACGTTTGACGTTAGAGCTGGCTGAACGTTCTCGCTTTCGCCAACTCGCCAAGGCTGGTGCTGAAAACGTGAGCTTTCCTGAAAAAGCTTCCGGGATAGCTCAGATGGCAGAGCACTGGAGGCTTCAGCCAAGAGATCCCTGGTTCGAATCCTGGTCCGGACATTTTTTCGCAAAGTTGGAAATTTACATCTATATACATACTACCATCGTTTCGAACTGTTTCTGCAGTCGCATTAGGATAAGTATGATGTTGATTATTCAATTCATCTCAATTTCTCATTTTCAGGTGCGTTCGTATTTACATATATACGTAGCACCTATAGCCGTCGTTCGGTCCATCTGTCTGTCCGCATATAATAGAGCAAAAACTACCCAACCGGATGATCTGAAATTTTAAATATATAATTGTTGCAAAATTTTGTCGAGTCATTTCAAATTTTATGAAAATCGGATGTATAGTTTAATTACAGGGAGAGTCAAAAGTTTTCCATTACATTACGGCCAATGGGAATAAATGCAATGGGCCAATGCAAGTGCATTTTAATGATGTTACAGCCTTCCGAATGCTCTGAAATTTTAAATGTACAATTGTTGTAAAATTTTGTCGAGTCATTTCAAATTTTATGAAAATCGGATGTATAGTTTAATTACAGGGGCAGTCAAAAGTTTTTCGTTACATTACGGCTAATGGGAAAAAATTATTGCAAGTGCATTTTAATGATGGTACAGCTTTTCGGACAGAATGAAATTGATATCACCTATGAAGTGCATTAAAATATACGCTTAGTATAATATGAAGTACGAAAAATATTTATAAAAATAGTTATAATACGAACGCACCTCATTTGCCACGTTTGATGTGCAATTTCCAACTTTTAAAATTTTGCCTATAGACTCACTGGAGTTTTCCATTCATATAATTCATCAAGACTCGCCAGGAATTTCGTCTCTAGACTATTAAGCATTTCAATATCATATTTATACTAAAGACGACTGCAGAAACAGTTCGAAACGTCGGTATTATGTTTTGCTTTATCGTTAATTATTTGTACAAGTTCATAATAAAAGTTCTTGTTCATGTGTATCATTGAAAAAGTGTCTTTTAACGTATAGGGAAGACTGCGGCACGATGGACCACTTTTGCAGTTTACATTTTTTTTTTCTCTTTAATGGAAAGTCCAATCTACCTGAAAACATTCTTGAACATTCCTTAAACATTTTTAGATGCCTCAGAATTTTTTTAGAACATAGTTTCAAATACAATTTTCAAAAAGCAGAGAACAGGAATTCTGCTTTTTCAGAATTTAGTGTCGCCCCCGGCATTTCCATTACTTCATTTTCTTCTGGTGGACTGATGGTTTCTATTATTATGAAACAGCCATTATAAACGAAGTGTTAGGTGAAGATGAAAGAGCAGCCGTAAAAAGTTAGAACCCTGATTTTCTAGTCAGAATGGGGGGGAGGGGGAATGGCCATTTTTTCCCCCTTCAAAAAAAATTATGGCTTTTTTCTCCCATTCTGACCAGAAAATCAGGGTTCTAACTTTTTACGACTGCTCTTTCATCTTCACCTAACAGCCTAACACTTCATTTATAATGACTGTTTCATAATAATGGAAGCCATCAGCCCACCAGAAGAAATAACTCGGTGAAAGCGGAAACTCCGATAATCGGGACTCTCCTGTAGTTCCGTTTTAAGACTTATAACACGCGATTTTATTTTACATAAAGTTACGTCATCCACATCCGCTGAAGAATTCATCATTTGCGATCCAGTGTTAAACAACATTTACAGTAAAATACACTTAGGACATCACTATCGCTGAATAATACACAAATTAAAAAAAAAAAGAGATTTTGTCATTCAAAAAAATCGGCTATCTAAAGATTCAAAGGCCTTCATTTTTTTGTATCATTAATATAGATATTTAAAATTAAATTTAATTTCCAATATCTTCATGTTTTATCATAAATCCTTCATTTATATTTTTTCAAAATAGCACCCATTTTAATTACTTTTTTTTCAGTTTTTATGAGAAAATGGCAACAAAAAGATATAATTGCTATTTTTCTTTCACTTTCTACAGAAATGGTGTACTTCCGTTGCCGATATTAACCCATTAACCGCCGAAACTATCAGGTTGAAATTTTCAACTTTTTAGCTGAACGTTGTTTTCCACCACAGACTCTGAAAGATAATTTTCGCTTTATATTAAAACTTAAAATTTTATTTCTTTAAGTAAGGCCAATTGTTTAGTTTAAAAATAGTGGTGGGTATGTAAATAACTGAAATATATGCATTTATTTTGACCGTTGCGTGAACGCAACGGGTAATGGGTTAAGCAAATGACTCTAAAAACCACAAAAAAATTAATATTTCAAAAATAAATGGAGATACAGCTTTCAAACAAAATGCATTTAAAAGAACTTTTTTTTTCCCAATACGACGGTATAAAAATCGAAAATGTGCGATGCTTAGAAGTTTAAAAAATTGCTATAGAGTAGTACTTAATCGTACTGCTTTGTTTTATGGCCAACTTGTGTAAAGTAACGTTATTTTTTGGAGACTACACAAAATAAGCTGGGAGAAAGAAATAGCATACCGTACTGGGGACTAATACTTGTATACGTTCATAAAGTGAATCGGTGTGCCCCAGAAGCGGGGTACACTGGTCCACCCACTGGGGTCACAGTGGTCCACTATTAAGTATTATTTGAAATACAATATAAATTTATTTTTATTAATCTAATCCCACTTTATTTTCCCTTTACCTCCAAAATAACATAATGTAAATTTGCAAGTAACATTTTCAAACAGAAAAATTATCAAAAAAATTATATTTTTTAAATAACAGATTAAGATACAAGAACAATTGCAAATAAGGTGAAGTTATTAAATAAAAACTAGTCATCGCACATTAAAATTTGCAAATGAAACTCCAGAATAGTTATGAGCCTGAAATTTTCTTGAAATACTTTTGGGTTCGAGGACGATTTTACGACAACATTGATATAAACAGATTAGTAACCATAAAGTTTTGATTCCAAACTTGTTTTATGTTACATCTTAAATGGGTAATAAAATTTCAGAACCTGCCAGTAATTCTTTTACTAATAACAGGCTACAGTCAATAGGATACTTATATATTTTTAAAAAGCAGTAAATACAACCAAAATATTTCTTACTATGTTAAATAAATTGACATTTAAATTTGTTTACTTTATTTTACAGTTAAATAATTACTTTAAAACAATATTTCTTTGTAGAGAATAAGCAATTATTAAATATTTTGAAATTTCTGCATTACAGTAACAGAGTGGATTGTGTGCCACCGTACCCCAACAGTGGGTTATCCACTGTGCCCCATGTTGAAGCTCGATATACACTATATGGCTTAAGGTGACCGGTCACTTGCGATTTTAGACGTTTTGTTAAATATCTAGAAAAATACATGAGGAATTAACCTGAAACTGCAGTTGTGTAAACAGTATAGTTTAGATCATATATTTCCGCGAATATTTTTTCCTGAAACTCCATAGGGGATCGTCAACAAATTGAAAAAGAACAAATATCTTTTGGATAACACTGTAAAAACTAATGTAGCAAAAACGTTCAAACTCGATATTATTAATAAGTGGCTTATTGTAATACACTGTTTTATACAAATGTTTTGTATGTCAGATTTTTGTATTATGTTTATGATGATTGTACATAAAGTCATAAGGCACGTCTAAAATACACACCTTTAAAAAAAGTCCAAGATTTATTTCACTTTCATTTGAACGGAATCAAAGTTTTTAGGGTGTTTATATTGTTTGAATTTCATTTTTATTTTTTAATATTCAATTGGTTTAGCTTATTTGTTACAAATATGTAACATTAAATGTAGAGCTAACTGAATGAAACATTTTAATATCTGTCCCTTCTCGGGCTTAAACAATGCAGGAAATAAATTGCTTTCTTTTTTAATTTGTTCTGCAAATTATGTTTGTTTATATCTTGTTCAAATTTTCAATCGTTAATAAAATACTTATTATTCATCCTATCAAGTTGAAATAATTTTTTTTAATCTTGTAATGGATGACAATTGATGTTAATACAGTTTTTTCAAATATTAATTCATTAAATTTTTATTAATTTTAGTTTTACATGGGAGACAAAATGGCGGCCATTAGTTATTGAAGCATTTAACGCATCGTCATATCTATGAGGGGGTGTTAGCATAGGGGAGACCCTGTTCTGTCGCCAAATACCGTCAAGTTTGTCGCCAACTTGGTGATATATCGCCAAAAGTGACACCAACTTCGCGATATATCTAATATTTCGCCAAATTCCCATAGACTTCCATTGTAAATCTACTTGCTTATAGAAAATCAACAAATTGAGATATTTTAATGCAACAAAACTAATATTAGCTTAAAGGATTACATTAATTTTTTCTTTGATGACCTAAGTAGGAATTGACTTTAAAAACAAATTTTTTATATTACTTGTTTATATTAAGAACTCTGCAAATTATAAGCAAAAAACTTGGCAAAATCTGGGACTTTTTTTATAAAAAAAATTAATTCATCTACGAGTACATATGCTATCCTCATAAAAATAAATACAGTTTATTACAATAAGCCACTTAATCATAATCTCCAGTTTGAACGCTTTTGCTACATTAGTTTTTACAGGGTTATCCAAAAGATATTCGTTCTTTTTCAATTTGTTGACGGTCCCCTATACAGTTTCGGGAAAAAGTCTTCTCGGAAATATATGACCTGTACTATATTGTTTACACACCTGGAGTTTCAGGTTAATTCCTCGTGTATTTTTCTAGATATTTAACAAAACGTCTAAAATCGCAAGTGACCGGTCACCTTTGGCCATATAGTGTATTCTCATAAAAACGTTATTTAAAGGTTTCTTTTAAGCATATTAACTTTAAAATTAAATAAAAACAAGTATCTTACCTTTACAAAAAAGGTAAGATACTTGTTTACAGATAGGCAGACAGATAGATAGTACAAAGCATATTTCAGTTTGAAGACAGAAAACACGCGCTTTTATTTTATATAAAATGACGTCATTCGCTTCCGCTGAAGAATTCCGTATTTACGATCCAGTCTTTAACATCTACAAAAAAGTATGCATATGACGTCACTATCGCTGAATGATACACAAATCCAGCAAAAAAGCGATGTCGTCATTCAAGAAACTCGACAAAAAAAAAGGATCTAAGGATTCATGTTTGTAACATTAATATCGATACATAAAATTAAATATAGTTTATAATAGCTGCATGTTTTATCAGAAATCATAAATTTATATTTTTTCAACATAGCACGTATTTTAATTACAATGTTTCTCAGTTATCGGAAAATGGCAAACAAAAGATAATATTCTACTATTTTCCCAACTATTTTTCCTTTACTTTCTACAGAAATAGAGCACTTCAGTTGCCAAAATGTAAAAAAATGTCGTTAAAAACTACAAAAAAAATTAGTATCTCAAAAATAAATTGAGATGAAATTTTCAAACAAATTGCATTTAAAAGTACTTTTTTCTCCCTATACGACGGTATAAAAATTTACAATGCTTAGATGCTTAAAAATTGCAATAGAGATTATCAGTATTTAACAGTACAATGATACATCTGCTTTGTTTTACTGCTGGCTTCTGTAACGGAACAAATTTTTTAGAGACGACACTTTAATTGCTGGCCGAAAGAAATAGTATATATGGGACTAATGATGCAATCAATGCACAGTGAGCAAAAAAAAAAGTATTTGCGCACCAGGTGAATTTGTCATATCACGTATAAATAAACACAAAATGAACTACTAAGGAAAAATTAAACTAGTAAAAAGTGGTAACTGAAAAAAAAAATTACATGAAAAAAATTGCAATAGATCATAATGCAGCAGATAAGCACAAATTTTCAATAGGATTGAGGTCTGGTGGTTATGGTGTCGTTTGCACTCTATTTTTGAAGGTAACGTTCTTTACTATAACTAGAATATATATACTATACTATAAATTAGTATGAACGTTCAATTGTGCAAAGCATTATTCTGTATGGTTCGGAGACATGGACCTCGGTTCTCGTTCTTCCCTTTAAAAAAAACTACCAAAATGGACATCAGCATGAACATCAAGACTAAAAAAAAGTTAATTTAAGAATACATAAAATCGTGGAAATGAAACAGGATATATCTTAAAGACGATCGAACTTACTAAACTTAAATGATATGGGCATGTTCACAGAATGCGTAATGTGTGCTGACTAAAAGTTCTTATAAAGAGGCTGTTTGCACATTTTTAGTCCCCGATATGCTATTTCTTTCGGCTAGCCATTAAAGTGTCGTCTCTAAAAAATAACATTACGTTATATAAGCCAGCCGTAAAACAAAGCAGATGCATCGTTGTACGAGATAATCTCTACTGAAATTTTTTTAACTTCTAAGCATGGCACATTTTCAATTTTTATAGGGGAAAAAAGAACTTTTAAATGCAATTTGTTTAAAGCTGTATCTCAATTTGAGATTTTTTTTTTGTAGTTTTTAACGAATTTTTGTTTAATGTTGGCAACTGAAGTACTCCATTTTTGTAGAAAGTAAAGGAAAAATGGACTATTTCTTTTTGTTGCCATTTTCCCATAAAACTATAAAAAAATGTAATTAAAATATGTGCTATTTTGAAACCATATAAATGAATGTCGTCTGAGTTTCTTGAATAACGACATCGTTTTTTGCTGAAATTATGTATTATTCTGCGATAGCGACAGCCTATACATACTTTTCTGTAGATGTTTTCAAGTCTAGATTGTAAATGTGGAATTCTTCAGCGGAGGCGAATGACATTTTATGTAAAAATAAAAATGTGTGTTTCAAGTCTTAAAACTAAAATATCTATATTTATATACATATTTTTTTTCATCGGGGGCGGCACTAAATTCTGAAAAAGCAGAATTCCTGTTTTCTAGTTTAGATGACTTTCTTTTTACTTTGTCTGTAAAAAATTCTCGACTGCTTGCAAAAAATGTTTTTCACAGCAATTATGTTTTTAATAGAATAAATTATCTTCTGCTAGCCGAAAATTTCGTATAAAAGCAAAATGGCGTTTTTAAAAAAGCGATAGATATAAGTCTATTCCTATTCTTCCCAAAGAGAATTATTCTGATTCAGTTATACTGTAAAACCACGTCAAAGCCGTTACTGGTAGAAATTCCCCCCTATTGTGATCAGGCTCTGATGAAAGTCACTTGTATACACTACATCAGCAACTATAGATTTTTCTTATATTTATACTATCGGATTAAATGTAATTGAAATTAAGAATAGAATTTTAATTTCGTCCGGGAATGTAAACTATTCGAAACTGTTTATGAGCTAATCTCTTTATTTGTGAATCAAACTATAACTTTAATAAAAATTGCAATAGCACCGCGTCATATATGAGGAAAGTCAGTAATAATGTTGCAAAAGCCAATAAAAAAGGAAATCAAGATATATATTTGAAAAGTATGTTTATTTCTCTATATAATCGTCATTTACACTGATACATTTGTCCCATCTCTTTATGAGTTTTCCAATACCTGTTGTATAAAAGTCTCACTGCTCTCTCAACCATCTATGTACAGTCGTGGAAAAAAAAGTAAACACCCCCTACTAATTCCTCAACAAATTATCGTAGAAGAAAGTTACTGGTACCGAACGATTGGAAATAAAGTCTAATTTTAAATGATGTATATACAATTTGCTTAGGGGGCCATCTACATATTAAAACGAATCCAAACTTTATTTTTTTCAATGACAATACCCAATTTTAACGAGATATTTGAAATCTTCGGTTCAAACTATGCCTAGACACCAAATTTCAAGTCATTTGAATGATAAGTTTTTGAATTATAAACATTCAAAATTTAGTGCTCCTAATGTTAAATTACATTTTCATATTTTTATTTATATCTCCAGAAATTATGCTCCTAATGTGCTAATTTTTTGTGTATCAATAATACTAATATACCCAAACATAAATACGCTGAATTTGCAATTTTTATAATTTTATTATATGAATTATGAAATTAATATTCGAAAAAATTATGAATTACAACCTACAATTTTTTTGATGGATTTAGATTTATTAAGTCCTGTTTTGTGGAAATCCAAAATTTCACGTTTTTCTTCCAAGTAGTTTTCAAATTATGGTTAAAAAACGGCAAAATGATGGTTTAAGGGGCCGTTTATAATAGCAGTGACTAGATATTTTGAAATTTCTTCTGCTGTCCTGTAATCTAGCAAGCTTCATTGACTTCTTAAGGTGCCTTGATCAAGATGGGGGCTCTCTCAGTTAACAACAGAGTTCGGAACTTCACTTTGGATACAGCCCTTAAAATACGCTCGTTTTAAAATAATCTCTCAGAAACTTATGGTACGAATTGCACAAAAATTTGTTTTTAGGCTAATTGAAGGGTGTAGAGTTCATTTATGCTGTCAGAATTGTGTACTGCTATTGAAAAAAACAAAGTTATGGTTCGTTTTAATCTGTAGATGGCCCCCTAAGCAAATTTTATTTACATCATTTAAAAGTAGACTTTATTTCCAATCATTCGGTACCAGTTACTTTCTTCTACGATAATTTGTTGAAGAGTTAGTAGGGGGTGTTTACTTTTTTTTTTTCCACGACTGTACCTCACATTCAACTCCTGCATTAGTCGCGAAACGCTCACTGCCCAGATGCAATTTCAGTGGACCAAACACGTGATATTCGCTTCGAGCTAAGTCTGGGCTGTAAGATGAATGTTGAAGTTACCACTGAAACTCTTCAAGCACATCCTCGAAGATTCCTCCAGCACAGTCTATTTTCAAATGCAGTTTCTTATCTTGTACAACTGTTTTCTCAAAGTCGAAATTGACATTTTACAGTTGGACTGTGCTGCCACCTATTGGCCTATTTGGAAATAATTTACTACTGATTTCCGACCTCTGATATTGGCTTGTAGCCTACTTACTGACATTCCCTCGTATTACCAATTTTCATTAAAAAAGTTACAAATACTTTGATTTACAAATAAAGTGCAAAGCTCAAAACAGTTTCGAAAAGTTTACATTCACAGTCAAAATTACAATTCTATTCTTAATTTCAATCGCATTTTATTCGATAGCATAGCAGGGTTCGTACGCATCAAGAGATTCAGGGGATTTTAGGTATTTTATTTAGTACCAGAAATTTTCTAAAATGGTGATAGCTATATCTGAAGATATTTTTTTCTCATTAAATAAGGCAAATACTATTTTACAAAAATTCTGATAAAAGGTGCTTGAAAGTCCTTGATGCATACGAACCCTGCATAGGTATCAGAAAAATCGTTGATGTACTGTATACTAGTGTCTTTCATCAGAATCTGATCACCATAGGGGAGGATTTCTAATAGCAACGGTTGTGACGTCGTTTTACAGTAGCTGAATTAGAACGATTCTCTGTGCAAGTATTAGGTACACAGACTCATCTATAGCTTCTTTAAAATCGCCATTTTGCTGTTTTACAAAAATTTCGGTTAGGAAACGATAATTTATAATGTTGAAAAAAACTGCAATGAAAAGAAATTTTTGCAAGCAGTTGACCAAGGATGAATTGGAAGAATATGATTGAAGTAATATAACTTAAGTGATTGTATTACGCTGAAAATTATCCTCATTTAGAAGTCTTTAACGATGCTACTAAGTTTCCAAACGAATCAAAATTAAACTAACATCAATAGTTAAATTGAAATAACAAGTTAAACTGTGAAAACTATATCAGCGGTCTGCGAGAACGTTAATAGGAAATAAGGATTAAGACTTAACCCTCTCGCTGCGTAATTGTTTTGTCAAAATAGCTTCAAAAATTGCGCATTTAATTCCTTCGCAACGAGCGTCTTTTAAGAATTTTTATTCATTTGCCACCGGTTTTTTAAAACAAAAATTTTTGTCTGATTTAATCGGGAAAATGCTACGATTAGATAAGGCAAAATGTACAATAAAAAGTAACTGGTGGAAATGACCAAGAACGGTTAATTAGACGGAAAAAATGCATCCCCGATGAAATCTCGGGTTGCGCAAATTTTGCTACTTTTACGCTGCCCGAGAAACTCTCGGGTTGCGCAGCGAGAGGGTTAAAAACAAAACCGTTTTATAAAACAAGAATATGGATTTTTAAAAGTAAAAAGGTAGATACCTATGTTCTATATTAAAAAAAAAACTTAAATAGAAAAGGAAAATGTAGTTAATTAACTTATATTAGTATTATATATAACATAATAACTACTTAACTAACTTATAAAAAATAAAACTTTCAATTATGTAATTGTGGAAAGCTTTGCATCTAGCTAAAATGATAGAGAAATATCCGCATCTTGAACTTGTGCGTATCTTTACCCCAAGACGGATGCGTACTTTTACCACATTCTGCAGTATTTTGCTTAACCGGCTACTTACAAGTTCAAACAAATGCGATCGAGGTAACTACACGGCATTTAGAAGCTAAAAGGTTTCCGTTTTCCACTGAATTTTTGGATTTGTAAAAATTCGAGATATTGTCAGCTAAACAATAAAGTGAAATTTTAAAAATATTAGATCGAAAATTTAAACATACCTCATTTTCTTGGCTTGGAGTGCTACTTTTTTACAAGGTTTGAACACATAACTACTACACTTGAGACCAAACTGCCGCCTAGCGGTCATGATTGTAGAAATGTTTCTTCATATTAAATCAGCCAATGAGTATCTTTGCCCCGTGCGTATCTTTACTCCCACTTACTCTATATACAGGGTGACTTAATTAACCTACAACTTTAATCTGAAATAACTTCTCAGAGCCTCACTAGATGGCAGCACGAATGCGTGCAGTGAGAGAGAGGATAAGAGGAATTTGTTTAGTGTTAATTCCATGTAATTTTGAAAATGGCTACCAAAGCGTCCTATTCAACTGAAGATCGTATTTTTATTGTTAAAAATTAGGTGGGGAAAATGCAACACTATTTCTACGTAAGTGGGCTTCAACATTCAGAAACCGACCTAAGCCTTTCTAGAGCAATGGTAACAGATCTGATAAGAAAATTTGAAAGGTTTGATAATGTTAAAGATAATCTCAGACAATCGTTTTCCTCCAAATTCGTAATCTGTGTGTGAACACCGATGAATATCGGTTCATGCAGGACGGTGCCCCTCCGCACAGAACAGGCAGAGTGTTTGAAACCATTTAACAGTGTGTTTGGAACCCAGCTTATTGCTTATCAATACCCGAACAACCATCCTGGTGCATTGCATTGGCCACCTTATTCACCGGATATGAATCCGTGCGTTTTCTATATTTGGGCTCCCATGAAAGACTTGGTGTACAAGAAGAAGCCGACAGACCTCAATTAGCTTCAAGAAATCCATTAATGACTTAATTGAAAGCATTAACCCGGGAGAACTCTCTGCATGAGATTTTCTCTCACCGTCGTACTTTAAGACTTATTTAAACTATTTTTCATTTTAATTAAAATTTCAAAATGTTATTTCAATTATTTTACCTCTTTTGTGAATAAAAGCCAACCAAAAAAAGTTGATATTATATGAATGTAAAGTTAAAGAAAAGCAATTGGGGCATTCTCACAAACGAGTTCTCCCGGGTTAAAAGATAAACACTTGAAAAAGTAACTTTGTGACTAGGTTGCGCAACTGTATCGCCTCTGAAGGTTCTCATTTTGAAAACCTTGTGCATTAATTACTTTTTCAACGTTCTTTTCAATAAAAAAAAATTGCTGTGTTATCTGCAACGATTCTTGTGTTAATTCATTTTAAAGTTGTAGGTTAATTAAAAGAGACCTTGTACATATAATTTGGTCAAGGAAAGAGATTACTAGAAATTCCTAAGAAAAAAGATTAATTATTCTTTAATCAACCGCAGACAGTATTAAAAAGGGACATGTCTTTTGATCTAATTATTGTACTTATATGCGATTAGCGTAGTGAGTAAATTCTGGAGTACATTTTAAGCTGGAAAAGTAAAACTAGCATTTTATAGGGGTTTTGTGCCTCAGATTTCCTTAAATTATATGAGAAAAAAATTCTAAAGATTAATCTGAATAATTGCGCAATATTTCATCGTCAAAAGTTATCAAAATAAAGAAACTATTGTATCTCAATAAAACATTCAGGTTATGATTATATAAATTTGACATTTTTAACAACATTTTATATGAAAAAGAGATGACCGTTCTTACTTTCGTTTGCTATTGCGCTATCTTTCGGTTAAATTAGGTTCTCTGTTCTCAAAGTGAAATTTTGCGCGTTTAGTTACGATCTACCTGAAAAATATAGTCTTTATGTGGCTATATATTTATACTTCAGTTACATTTCTAGATTAAACTGATTTAAAGTTTTACGCACTAACTTTTTACATGAAGAAAAGCTTTTGTAAGAAGCATGAAAAATGATCGATATTTTTCGCTTATTGTACCTTTGTTAAATTGCTCTATTAAACTGAGTGAAGTTGCTTATATTTAGTTACCGTGCACATAAAAAGGTAGCTGTGTTAAAATACAACCGTTCTTCAGGTAGTAAACAATACCTGTGTTTATTGGCTTATGGTTGCTCTACAAAATCTCTTAGGTTCACTCTAAAAAATAAATGCGTAAACTTACGCATTAAAACAGGTATAGTGATATAAAAAATTTATATATGTAAAGTGTGGTGTAAATTGCCAAATACATGCCTGGTATATCAATTTCAAAATACACATTGTTCTGTATATTTTGATTATAACACTTTAAGCTGCTGGATTGTGTAAAACGTTATCAGATAACTCCGAATTACAGCTTAATGTGTAAAAAGTTATAACTCTGAATTACAGTGTAATGTGTAAAGTGCACTTGAAAATACGCATATTTCTGTGTAATAAAAAAAATTGTGTGCAAAACTTATAGTTTTGGTGTTACTTGTGAACTAAATGTTTTTATGGGCGCATATTCTTAGTGCGTTTGTTCTCTTTCCAGCAGATTTTTTTTAAGATCACAAAACAGCGTATCCACATTTAACAAGAAACAGAGTCATCTGAAATTATATTAAGTGAATGCCATTTTTTTGTTAGAGTTCTTTTAAAGTCCTAAAATCATAAACTCGCAATTCATGCACAAAACTTGTATAATAAATGCACTGTAAAAAAAAAAATAATTAAAATACAGAAATTATTCTTGCAATCATAACGGCAGTACTATTTTCGTACTTTACAAGATTTTTTTTTTCTGTGAATTTCAATGATCACTTTTCAAAGTTACATTCTCTGTTTAGTTCAATCTACAGTAAACAAACATTTACCTGTAACGGGATACAAACTAAGGAAACTGACTTTCTAGAGCACTACCTTGACCAGTCAGCTACGATTGCACAAGCCACGTATTGTTATTTATTAAGTGCGCATGAGTACACATATTTCTGTGCAATATTCTTACACGTTTCTGTGCAATATTCTTACACGTTTCTGTGCAATATACTTACACGTTTCTGTGCAATATACTTACACGTTTCTGTGCAATATACTTACACGTTTCTGTGCAATATACTTACACGTTTCTGTGCAATATTGTGACACGTTTCTGTGCAATATTGTGACACATTTCTGTGCAATATTCTGACACATTTCTGTGCAATATTCTGACACATTTCTGTGCAATATTCTGTTCTTACACATACACGTGTAAAATTCTTACAAATATTTCTGTGTAATATTCTGTTCCTACACATATTTCATCGTAATATGCAAAATACACCGATTTTTCTACAAGGTGAAAAATGTGTAAATTTACTATAACACGCCAATTCAGATAAATCCACAACTTTTTCTACATTTACACACTTGTCTGAATTTTTGAAGGAATAAAAAATTACACACTTCCGTTAAACAGATAAACACGCATAAATACAGGTAAAATTATGCGACAAGAGTTTAAATTTTATGACAAGCATGCAATTTTTAAAATTTATACATATATTTATGCAAAAGTTACTAATTTACACATTTATGTTTTAAAGTGTAATGAATAATATTAACATAATGATATATTATTTAATCATATAACAGAAATGACGAAAAAAATGCCATAAAAGATCACCCAATAAAATGCTCAGAAAATATACTAACCTTCTCTCCATGTATCGGGGAAAATCGTCATCTAGCACTGTCTTCGACTTCTCATTAATATCCTGCCATACAACTAAAACAGCTTTTCCAAATTCTTCTGTAAACTCAGAACTCTCGGTAACCGGTATTGGTTCAGGATACTCCTTTATAATACAAAAGCGTCGAGCCATGAAATAGTTATACAATTCATAAGCAAATATTCTCAAATCATCGTTCAAATTTTTATAACACTGACAGCTATTGTCATCGCATTTTAATGTTTGATTAGCATCACTCTCAGTGCTATCATATTTCGGTGTTTGATCATCATCACTTACATATGCTGAATCCATTCTATTACCAACAAAGTTAAAAACCTAAGTACTTGAAAACAAGTTCTAAATTACACATAAAAATGAATGTTTAAAATTCATGTACATTCACCGAATATACGTTTCTTCCATCTATAAAAAGATATTTTAACACGAAATTGGTAGCTTGGCCTCTTTGAATTTTGTGCAAAACCCGAAAGGGTGTTTACGTTCCTAACATCCGAGAGCTTAGTACTAAATACTATCAATAGGGCTAAATGGCTGCTATATCGAGTTCAGATCGTATCGAAGCCAAATTAGAGTGCATCTATATGAGAGTAGCGACGTACGCACAGGCTGATGTTCACAGTACAGCGTCTAGAAATACAGTGTGGAAACCGACTATTCCAGTAATGCTTTAAAAAGTGCTAAAAAATTGTATCCCATAAATGTTGAAAGATGCTAAAGGACAAATATCGTTCGCAGTGACATCTACTAGTTCTTCACTGGCCGAAACGCTTCTCCAATGGAGGATATGGGAAGGCTCCATAGACATAATGTAAATCCCCGCCTGTCAGTGAAACAATTCATGCGGAAAGCAGTAGTGGCCTCCCTTCTTATCAGTTAGAAGTTCTTTGGGTAAATGGAGGATATTTCATCTAAGTTATGATCACGTGGTCAGGGTAAAAACTTCTGGCGTAAAGAAAGGAAAGCTCCGTAGACGTAATGAAATACCGTCGCCAGCCAGTGAAACAGTTCATGTGGAAAGCAATAGTAGCCTCCCTTCTTATCAGTTAGAAGTTCTTTGCGTAAATTACCCGTATCATGTGACTTTTTGAGCCTCGAACCCAGATTTGGAATAAAGTCCATCCCCCGGATATTCTACACTGAATAAATATCGTGAAAATTACCTCTGTTTTTAAAGGCTATCTATTTTCTGACTAATGAAAACGCTTCATAGGTGTTTATGTAGCATTCTCATTGGTTAGAAATTAGATAGCCTTTAAAAACAGAGGTAATTTTTCACGATATTTTTAACAGTGTATGGAATGGAGGATATTCCATCTACGTTATGATCACGTGGTCAAGGTAAAAACTTCTAGCGTAAAGAAGGGAAGGCTTCGTAGACGTGTAATGCAAATCCCCGTTAGCCAATGAAACAGTTCATGAAGCACAGCAGTAGTAGCTTCCCTTCTTATCGGTTAGAAGCTCCTTAGGTAAATTACCGGTATCACGTGGCTTTTTTCAGCCTCGAACCCATATTTGGAATATCCTCCATTCCGTGACTTTTTTCAGCCTCGAACCCAGATTTGGAATATAGTCCATTGAATCCTTATACAATGTTTGCGTTTGAAGCACCAGATATCGCTGCTATAATAATTCATCGTTATGCATCGTTCAACATTTATGGGATACAATTTTTTAGCACTTTTTGGTTGGCCGATTTCCGCACAATTTCTTCTAGACACTGTACTCACAGAATATGCTCAGACCACTGAGCTCCATAACAGCACGGAGAGCTAACTCAACGTCCACTTTCTGCCGCCACCGCATCACAGATTCAACCAAAGACATTTAAGATACATAGACCGTCAATTCCCATACAAAAGCATGCGAAATAATGGCAGCCATCTGAAGTAAATTGAAACACCTGAACCACGAGGTTTGTACGTCAGCTGTGGTTATTTACCATTAAGTGCTATGGCTAGAATAAGCTCAAAAATTAACTTTTATCATTATATATGAAGTTTATGATATATTTTTTTACATGAAGCTATTTTTTATAGCTAAATGTGCGTTATAAATATTGAATTTTCAGAAATAATGTTGAATAAGGCGATTTATTTATAATTTTATGGATGGTATGTTTGAAAATGAGTACCTAATTTTAACATGCCTTATAAACCTAAATAAAGACGAAGTTTATATGGAAACAGAATGCTAAACATTATAATTCCACCTTTTTTTAAGTTTGACTTACAAAAGTAACTGGTAGGGAAGTTTAGATTAAAGGTAGCAACTGTAGCATAATATAGTAATTTACAAAATTGTAAATTGCTTGTAAAGAAATCTACGTTTTTTAAACTAATTTTTATGCAAAAAAGTAATTAAAAAAGTGCATATTAACGAAAGTAACACTATATTTTTATACTTGTAGGATGTTTATTGAAATATTTACTTGCTATACGAAAAAAACAAAAAAATTGATGAATAATAAGGTATTGTTTTTAAAAAAAAGGCCTAAATGAAATAGGGTAGACTAATACTTAATGATCCGCAATGACAAAATATCTTGATAAAAGCATTTTCTTAGGTAAATTAAAGTATAAAACATATATACTGCCGTACAACAGCTGTGGTCAAAAATCCTCAGTTAAACTAACATTTTGCAGGTCTATGTATCTTAAAAGTCTTTGGATGCAACGTGGGCAAATAATGAATCCAGCACTTTCTTTAACATTATAAGCATTTTTTTTACACTTTTTCTCATACTTTTTATCAATTTTGGTTATATCTACAACTTTTTGGTATTTTTATGGGCAATAATTAAGAAATTTGTATATTTTTTATTTTTAGCTTACTTGAAATTTCATTTTTAACTAATATCAAATTATAATTTTGCTCTGATTTTGAATAAAATCTATAGTTTTTTTTCAATAAAATATATATAATCAGTGAAAATTGTTGCGACTTCGTCATATTTCTAAAAAAAAAGTCCAATTTCAAAATATCCACTCTATAGTACACTGTTAAAAATCTGCAGCATTTACTGCACAGTCACTCCACCTCTTTTATAGAATATCTCTATTCTGACCAATGAAAATACTCCATAATATAGTCAAATAACCGTTTCCTATAAAAGCGGTGGAGTGACTATGCAGCAAATGCTGCAGATTTTTAACAGTGTATATGTCGTAGGCTAATTGAGAAATCCGGCTCTTTGCAAACAGCCTAGGCTCTCTGCAAAGAGCCGGGCTAATTGGAGAATCCATCTCCCTTTTTCCAATTAGCCTGATATTTTTCAGGCTTATTGCAAAGAGCCTAGAAAGCGTTAGGCTAATTGAAAAATGACCACTTATTATCCGATCAGGGTAATATTTTTAGCTCACAGGCTATCAAAGCCTGAGAGCTTGTGTGCCCGTCGATTCTGTATGTACGTGTTTACGTACGTACGTACATATGTACGTTAGGGTGGATCGAAATTTTTTTCTCACAATTCGAAAACCTACCTATACGGAAAAGATGTTCGATTGTATGGAGATTAAGAGAAAAATAATTAAAAAAATTAATTTCAAAATTTAATACTGCCGCAATGGGTTTGAAATTCCGAAAAAAATGGAGGAAAGACCTAATTTTGGCCAGATTATTTTTGACTCAAAATAATTGTTTTAATATTAATCAAAACCTACCTGTGCGGAAAAGATTTTCTATTGTATGGAGATTAAGTGAAAAACAATGAAAAAAATTAATTTCAAAATTTAATACTGCCGCATTGTGGTTGAATTTTGTGTGTTTGAGTCTTTTTACGGTAAAAAGTCAAAGTGATTTTTGTTCAGCGAAACATACATATTAGTAATTTTTAATATTTATTGCAATAAGAGGACACTTATTTAGTTACAAGGAAAACTCCAGCTTCTTATTTAACAGCTTTTTTAGTATTAATTGAAGAAAAACTAAATAAATCGTCGAAATTACAGTGAGCGGTAATCACGTTTGGTGTTTTAATTGGCATGTGGTTTCATGATTCGATAACATTTCTTATATATAGTCTCTTCTCTATGGTTCACAGACAGCAGAAGATGCTTCGACTGTTTTTACGATTCGTTCTGTAGCTTGAGTGTGGCACGAAAACCCCTTGATAATAGTATTATTGCCTTCGGAATTTACTATTGCTTCTGAAATCATGTCGTCAATAAATCATTCAGTTAGTGGAGGTTCTGTAACATTTTACCATGTAATCAAATCAATATAATCCATCGTACAAAGGTGAAAAGATAGTAATCTTATTAAAGTCTCGGATGTATTTTCGTAAACTAAATAGATTATGGGAATTCTGTTCACAATTGTAAGCTACCTTGAGTGGCAAATATTTCCAGGGTTTCTCTTCGATAGACAAATTCTCATTAAGTTCAGTTGAACGGTACTTAAGTTTTTCTTGTTAGTTACTCCGCACAGTGTGCAACTGACATGAATGAAACACCAGGTAGCTTCTCACATCCATCCAACATTTTTCTTATTTCACCAGAGAAGCTTCTGGTACCGGTTGTGGTTCCGTCTACGTGCGCGAAAAGATGACGTAGTGGAAGCTCACTGGCGTGTAACAGGTACACAAATCATTGTAGTGAACGCTTCAGGTTCAGTTCCATATTTCGAATAAGATCTCATTTGACAGCAGTGTTAACAGATGTTCGGTCGCAATCGATCACAACCAACTTTGTTCCCAATATTTGCTCTCTCCCGGAATTTACAGATAGGTGGCCGATGTACTCGGAACCAAATTCTTTTACCAAGCTTACGTGTCCTTCTATTATGACTTTTCTTCTGTTTTCTTCTAGTGATATAGACCTGCATTTACGTTTATCGAAGTATAAACCAAACTGGTCATGGTCATAATCCTTTACACCTGACTGAGACGACAGAGTGGTACTTGCCCTTGTTTTTTCACGCCAAATTTTATTTATGTCAACAACGTTCGGTACATCGCATTTTGAGATAATGTCCACATCTTAAAGCTCAGCAGACACTATGGCAGCGCCTGCTCGGTCGGAAATGTGAAAACGGTCCAATGTTTTGGCTACGGCTGGAAATTTCGTCACTACATGTACGGCAGTGATGTCGTCAGCGTTTTAGGCCCCTTTTTCAATGATAGATGACGATGCAGAAATGTCATTATGCTCGCACATACGCCGCTTCAATTTACACCCAATAATTATATTCATATTCAAATCTAATGAACTGGAAGAAACATCAGGCAGTGTTTTGTTTCTCTCCACATAACGCTCTTGGTTTTAGTTATTTGTAATGTGACTTTCCAATCCTGTGACCTCTTTCCAGTTTTCTGTCAGTTCGCTGGTCTAATAGAAATTTTCTCTCGTTCATCGGTACTTTCCGTTCTTTCTTACAGCGTCAACCTTCAAACGATTTACAAGTACATGTCGATATATCAAATAGAGCATTTGCTTTTTTTCGGAAAGCGTCAATCTGATTGCGGTAGCTTTCAATATCTTTTCTTGCTTTGTAACATTTAAGAAGAGCACGATATTTGTCGTGGTATGATCAATTTTTTCTCAAAATGCTGTAGTAGTCAATTATTGGGATTGAAGCTCGTTTCCAGGTCTCTTCTAACTTATTAGCAACTTCTTCACATGAGGAGGAAAGTGTAGATCTATACACTGTTACCTTACTTCGGTTTTCTTTTGAATGCTATCATACGAACTTTATTATTAGGTTTTCGTAGGTAATAAGCATAATCGTTGGCATACCACAGTGAGACCCAAATATAGGGAAAATCACGTCATTTCTCAGCATCGCTATGTTGCAGAAATTTTAGAGAGACGAAAAAGATGGAATTTCTATTTTCTTTCCAAAATTCAAAACCCTTGCGGCAGTAATAAATTTTGAAATTAATATTTTAAATTATTATTCGCTTAATCTTAACATCTTTACCATATAGGTAGGTTTTGATAAATATTAAAACAATTATTTTGAATCAAAAATCGTTTAACCAAAAATTGGTATTTTTCCATTTTTTTTTTTTCGAAATTTCAACCCATTTGCGGGAGTATTAAATTTTGAAATTTATTCTTTTTATTATTTTTCTCTTAATCCCGATACAATATAATATCATTTCCGCATAGGTAGTTTTTGATTAATAGTAAAAAAATTATTTTGAGTCAAAAATCACCTAACGAAAATTAGGTCTTTTTCCCAAATTTTTAGAAATTTCAACCCCCTTGCGGCAGTATTAAAATTTAAAATTTATTTTTTTTATTATTTTTATCTTAATCCCCATACAATAGAACATCTTTTCCGCATAGGTAGGTTTTGATTATTAGAACTTTTTTTTTTCCCCATATAACAGTAATCCACCCTAATGTACGTAACGCGATAACTCTTGATAGAAATAGCCGATATGCTTCAAATTTTTTTTTCTAGGTTCATTCTGATAAGGGGCTTCCCTGATTATTTTTTGGGGTTCATTGGTTAAGGATAAAGGGGAAAAGGGGGGCTAGTCCCCCCCCTTCCTTAATATATATAAATGGGTTTTTCATGCAGAAATATTCGATTTGCTCGAAATTTGGTATACCGGTTTATTGCGTTAACGAGCTTCCCTGATTAGATTTGGAAGTTCATTATTTAAGTATAAAGGGGGGAAAGGGGGCCACCCCCCTTAATTTAGATAAATCGGTTTTTCATGATGAATTATTCGATTTGCTCCAAATTTGGTATACCGGTTTATTAAGTTAAGGAGCTGCCTTGATTAGATTTGGAGGTTCATTAGTTACATATAAAGGGAGGAAAGGGGGGGGGGCCTATCCCCCCCTCGTAATTTAGATAAATGGGTTTTTCATGCAAAAATATGCGATTTGCTATAAATTTGGTATACCGGTTAATTATGTTAAGCAGCTTCGATGATTACATTTGGAAGATCCTTATTATGTATAAAGAGGGGAAAGGGGGGCAATTGCCTCTCCCTTTAATTTAGATAAATGCGTTTTTCATGTTATTCGATTAGCTCAAATTTGGTGCACTGGTTTATTATGTTAAGGAAATGGCTTGATTAAATTTGGAGGATCATTAGGAAAGTATAAAGGGAGGAAAGGGGGGCTAGACCCCCCCCCCTTAATTTAGATAAATGGGTTTTTCATGCAGAGTTATTCGATTTGCTCCAAATTTGGCATACCGGTTTATTATGTTAAGGAGCTTCCCTGATTAGATTTGGAGGATCATTAGGTAAGTATAAAGGGAGGAAAGGGGGGCTAGACCCCCCCTTAATTTAGATAAATGGGTTTTTCATGCAGAGTTATTCGATTTGCTCCAAATTTTGTATACCGGTTTATTATGTTAAGGAGCGGCCTTGATTAGATTTGGAGATTTATTGGTTAAGTATAAAGGAGGGACAGGGGCTAGTCTCCCTTAATTTAGATAAATGGGTTTTTCATACAGAATTATTCGATTTGCTTCAAATTTGATATACCAGTTTATTACGATATGGCTTCCATCATTTGTTTCAGCATAAAGGGAGAAAAGGGGGAGCTAATCCCCCCCCCCCTTAATTTAGTGAAATGGTTTTTTCATGCAGAATGATCTGATTTGCTTCAAATTTGGTGTACCAGTTTATTATGTTAAGTAGCTTCCCTGATTAGATTTGGAGGTTCTTTGGTAAGTAGAAAGGGGGGCAACGGGTACTAACACCTTCATTTATTTTTCAAGGGGCATTATTCTTTGAAATAAGAGTAAAATATACAATTAGTGTGAATAGCCTGTGAGCTCAATGCCATCAGTTTAACTGGGCAATTTTCTTTTTATTAGGTTTATTAACGCATAATCCTACTCAAACCCGAAAAATAAATTACAACAGACCGTACCCCGATCCGAGCAAGACAAAATAATTTCAGTCTACATGCAACCCGACCCGAACCTGAGAGTTCCATTTGAAAAAACCCGAAATCCCGTACCAAATCTGATAACCGACAAAAATATTCCAAAGGTCCATAACCGGATCTGAACAAGACAAATTAGTTTCCGTGGACACGCAACGCTACCAGAACCTAAAAATTCCATTCGAAGTCAACCTGAAACCCGTCCCGAAACAAATCTTAACAGACAAAAATATTCCAAAGAACTATAACCCGATGCAAGCCAGACAAAATAATCTCCGTCGACCGGCAACCCGATCCGAACCTGAAAGTTCTAATTGAACTCAATCCGAAACCTGGTTGTAGTCGGTTTTCGGGTTGACTTCAAATGGAACCTTCCAGTTCGGATCCGGTTGAAAAAAATTAAACTAAATCAGATAATTCTGCATGAAAACCCATTTATCTAAATTAAGGGGAGGGGCAGTTGCCCCCTTTCCCCCCTTTTATACTTAACGAATGAACCTGCAAATCAAATGAAGGAAGCCATATCGTAATAAACTGGTATATCAAATTTGAAGCAAATCGAATAATTCTGTATGAAAAACCCGTTTATCTAAATTAAGGGGGCACTCGCCCCTGTCCCTCCTTTATACTTAACCAATAAATCGCCAAATCTAATCAAGGCAGCTCCTTAACATAATAAACCGGTATACGAAATTTGGAGCAAATCGAATAACTCTGCATGAAAAACCCATTTATCTAAATTAAGGGGGGGGGGGGTCTAGCTCCCCTTTCCTCCCTTTATACTTAACTAATGAACCTCCAAATCTAATCAGGGAAGCTCCTTAACATAATAAACCGGTATACGATAATTGGAGCAAATCGAATAATTCTGTATGAAAAACCCATTTATCTAAATTAAGGGACACTAGCCCCTGTCCCTCCTTTATACTTAACCAATAAATCTCCAAATCTAATCAAGGCAGCTCCTTAACATAATAAACCGGTATACAAAATTTGGAGCAAATCGAATAACTCTGCATGAAAAACCCATTTATCTAAATTAAGGGGGGGGGGCTAGCCCCCCCTTTCCTCCCTTTATATTTAACTAATGAACCTCCAAATCTAATCAAGCCATCTCCTTAACATAATATACCAGTATACCAAATTTGAGCAAATCGAATAATTTTACTTGAAAAACGCATTTATCTAAATTAATGGGAGAGGCAACTGCCCCCCTTTACCCCCTTTATAGATAATAATGAACTTCCAAATGCAATCAGGGAAGCTGCTTAACATAATTAACCGGTATACCAAATTTATTGCAAATCGCATATTTCTGCATGAAAAACCCATTTATCTAAATTACGGGGGGAAAGCCCCCCTTCCTCCCTTTATATGTAACTAATGAACCTCCAAATCTAATCAAGGCAGCTCCTTAACTTAATAAACCGGTATACCAAATTTGGAGCAAATCGAATAATTCATCATGAAAAACCGATTTATCTAAATTAAGGCGGGTAGCCCCCCTTTCCCCCCTTTATACTTAAATAATGAGCTTCCAAATCTAATCAGGGAAGCTCCTTAACACAATAAACCGGTATACCAAATTTGGAGCAAATTGACTATTTCTGCATGAAAAACCCATTTATATAAATTAAGGGGGGGGGACTAGCCCCCCTTTCCCCTTAACCAATGAACCCCAAAAAAATAATCAGGGAAGCACCTTATCAGAATGAAGCTAGAAAAAAAAATTGAAGCAAATCGGATATTTCTATCAAGAGTTATCGCGTTACGTACATACGCACGTACGTACACACGTACATACAGAATCGGCGGGCACATAAGCTCTCAGGCTTTGATAGCCTCTGAGCTAAAAATGATCGGATAATAAGTGGTCATTTTTCAATTAGCCTAACGCTTTCTAGGCTCTTTGCAATAAGCCTGAAAAATATCAGGCTAATTGGAAAAAGGGAGATTGATTCTCCAATTAGCCCGGCTCTTTGCAAACAGCCTAGGCTGTTTGCAAAGTGCCGGATTTCTCAAATAGCCTACGACATATACACTGTTAAAAATCTGCATCTTTAGCTGTATAGTCACTCCGCCGCTTTTATAGAATATCTCTATTTTGACCAATGAGAACGCTCCATATTATAATCAAGTAACCGTTTTCTCTAAAAGTGGTGGAGTGAATATGCAGCTAAAGCTGTAGATTTTTAACAGGGATGATGGGAGAAAATCTATGTTTCGCCAAAAAAATTTACTCTGAAATTCTTTGGCATTGTATTCAAGGGCAGGGCTACAGCGCCTAGAAGATACAGTGTGGAAAACGGCTACAAAATAATGCTAAAAAATTGAATCCCATAGATGTACAACGATGCTGAATAACAAGATGTCGATCGTAGCGCCATCGTAGTGATTTAAAAACGATAGTCATTCTAAAAGAGACTCTTTAACCTATTTCACATCATTCCTTAACTAAATTAGCTTATAACAGACTAAAATATCTTATATTTATAGTTTCCGATATTTAACATTCTATATTTTTTGAAAACACAGGGTTTATATTGAAAAGAGTTACGAGATGGCGCTCGTATCAGCATATTGCCGCTGAGCATTGTTGGAGATTTATGGGATACAAGTTTTTAGCACTTTTTAAAGCATTATAGGAATAGCCGTTTTCCACACTCTATCTTCTAGGCGCTGTAGCAGGGCTACGGCGCCTAGAATACCTAGTGTGGAAATATGCTATCCAAACAGTGCTAAAAATTTGCATCCCTTAAATGTGCGACGATACTGCTAAAATCCCAAGTGTCGATCGCAGCGGCATCTGCGGGATATTCGTATTACTAGTATTACACTATATAGACTAGCAATTTCTTGAAATTGTAGAAAATATCCTGCAGATGTCGCTGCGATCTGCATATTGCAGCAATATCATTGCACATTTAAGGGATACAATATTTTAGCGCTTTTTTAAGTATTACAGGGATAGCCGATTTCCACACCATAAATTCTAGGCGCTATAGCAGGGCGGATCAGTGGATTTAATGTATCAGAATAGAGGATATTCCATCTACGTCATGATCACTTGGTCAAGACAAAAACGTCTAACGTAAAGAAGGGAAGGCTCCGTAGACGTAATGTAAATCCCCTCTAGCCAATGAAACAGTTCATGGGGGAAAGCAGTTAGTAGTTTCCAGTTTCCTTTCTTATCAATTATAGAAGTTCTTTGGCTAAATTACCGGTACCACGTGACTTTTTTCAGCCTTAAACCCATATTTAGAATATCCTCCATAGGTCACTGAGCTCCATAATGGACTTTATTCCGAATCTGGGTTCGAGGCTGAAAAAAGTCACGTGATACCGGTAATTTACCCAAAGAATTTCCAACTGATAAGAAGGGAGGCTGCTACTGCTTTCCGCATGAACTGTTTCACTGGCTGGCGAGGGTTTTTCATTACGTCTACGGAACCTTCCCTTCTTTATTCTAGAGGTTTTTACCTTGACCACGTGATCAAAACGTAGATGGAATAGCCTCCATTGTATGGAGAGCCGGTCCTTTTTCTGCCGCGACCGCATCACACTTTCAATGCGAGCAATTAATGAATACTGCGCTTTTCTTAATATTAGAAATCTATTTTCAAACTTTTCCGCGTAGGGGAGAGTGTTGTACCTTGGGACAATTTTCACATTTTAATTTTTTACTTTGATGATTATAATCAAATTTGAAATTTAAAAGCAACATTTCAATACACCAACATATTTCTCTATAATATAATTTTAGAAATTCAGACAGTTTGAAAAAAAAAATGCCATTCATTTAAAGTAGGGAAGGCAAACTGTCCCAGGACCTTGGGACATACTGCATAATTCAGAGAATAGGCATATAACTCATTAATAATTTTATACAATAACTAATACAATATTTTGTACAATAACAATAACTAATTTTATGCCAACAAACAAAACTTTTTTTTTTCAAGGAAATAGAGAATGAAACTCAAGTTCAAGATCCAAAATAAAGTTGAGTTGTTTTATTTATTGCATTGCACATGATTTGTGAAATTTTCTGTAAAATAAGTAATAAAAATACTTTTATTTATCCAAATTATTACGAACCACGTATTTCTTGTACCATTGGACATGTCCCAAGGTTAGAGATGCAAAGGCTGGAAAAAATCGGGTTTATTCCCGGGAATAAACCGGGTTTTTTGGGAAGGAAATTTTGAAAATTTCCGGGAGTTTTCAGAAAGTTTTAAGCGTGAAAATTTTTTAATTTATTATTTTGAATTATTTTTAATGATTTCAATTTCTGTCAATGTGAACAAAACTAATAAAATAAAATATTTAAAAAAAATAGCACGGTTTACATAAAAACTAACGAAATACAGGCTTAAGCTGCAGAAATATTAAGCAAGAGAAATTAAAAAAATTGTTATTTTAATCGTCGATACTAAAAAGTGAAAGAGGCAAATGAGAGATTTGTAGTATTTCTCTAATAATTAAATTTCTCTAATACATTTATTTTCATGTGCGTGCATCTTACAATCTTATCGCTCCATGGATGAAGCAAACGATATTTTTAAAAGTTGAGAATTTATACCAGTTGCATGGCAACAAACGATATCTGATGCTGATATTTATTATTCTTCATGTTCTATTTGTTCGTCTTGTGAATGTTTTATTAAATGTTGTGGTGTGACTCAAAAATGGCTTATTTATTTAATATAAATACGCAGACAAGCGCTAAATTGGTGACCCGTACTGGAGCACGTTAAAGAACTCTGTAATAAGTGAGTAATATTTCATTTTATTTTGGAAAATGACAGAAATTAGCGTTGTTCGTATTCCACCGTATAACTTTAATGTCGTCGGTCTTTGGTTCGCGATGTGTGAACATTCATTTGAATTAGCTCATCCAAAGGCCATAACAGAAAGTCGAACTAAATTTAATTATATTTCGGCTAACTTACCACCAAATGCCGCATCTGTTGTACGGGATTTAATTATGAAACCGTCCGATAATACACCATATGAGGATTTAAAAATGGAATTAATAAAACGGACAAGCGACTCGTCAAAATCTGAAATAAGGAAATTGTTAGCTGGTGAACAGCTCGGTGATAGTAAACCCAGTGATCTTTTAAGAGTAATGCAAAGAAGAGCTGAGTCCCACAATGTATCCGATGAATTGATGTTGGAATTGTTTATTTCGCATTTACCGTCATATGTACAGAGCATTTTAGCATCTATCTCACCGCTGTCACTTGATAAAGCAGCCGAAGTTGCTGACCGAATTTTGGAATATAATCCCACCGCAGTAAATGCTGTTTCAGTACCATCAAATGCTAATTCAGAAATTTTATGTGAAATTAAAAAACTGAATGATCGAATTAAACAACTGGAATTACGTAGGTCACGAAGCACTTTTCGTCGGCGTTCCTTTGGGAGGAATCGTAGCATTTCAAAAGATTCCAGACAGCAATGTTGGTATCACGAAAAATTTGGCGAAAAGGCCAATAAATGCTCCGAACCTTGTTCATTTTCAAAAAACACAGACGGCGAGATGTAGCGCCGACAGCCACCTTGCATAAAATATCTCGTCGCCTCTTTTTAAAGGATCGAAAGACCAATATAAATTATTTATGCGACACAGGCTCCGACATCAGTATTATTCCAGCGTCATTTTCCCAGAAGAAAAATACCCCTTTTATGACCCTAACTGCTGCGAATACCTCAAGAATCAATGTATATGGAGAAAAGCTTTTGACACTTGATTTCAATCTCAGAAAAACTTTTCGCTTTCCCTTTTTAATAGGTGATGTAAGCACTCCAATTATCGGCGCAGATTTCCTATATCATTTTAATCTAATTCCAGATCTTCGTAATAAAAAGTTAGTGGATAATGTTACAAATTTAGCTACTCCCGGTCATATACATACAGCATCTGTTCATTCTATTAAAACTGTTTCGGGAAATAGTATTTATCATAAATTACTACTTAAATTTCCAGATATAACTAAACCTCCTCGTGCTGATCAACAAATAAAGCATTCAATATTTCACCATATAGAAACTACCGGATCTCCTGTCCACGCCAAACCAAGAAGATTAGCTCCAGACAGATTAAAAACAGCCAAAGCCGAATTTCAGCAAATGCTTGATCTTGGTCACATTCGACCATCCAAAAGCAATTACGCTTCACCACTTCATATGGTTCCAAAAAAACATTCTACAGATTGGAGACCTGCCGGAGATTACCGAGCACTTAATGCACAAACAGTAAAAGATAATTATAGCATTCCAAATATTTTAGACTTTACTTCGAACCTTCATGGTACAAAAATATACTCCCACCTTGATCTCATAAAAGCTTACCACCAAATACCAATTTATCCAGATGATGTACATAAAAGTGCCATTATTACACCGTTTGGCTTATTTGAGAGTACAAGAATGCAATTCGGCCTTTGCAACGCATCTGCTATTTCAACGGTTCATGGATCAAATTACACGAGATCTTCCATTTTTGTATGTTTTCATTGATGACATCCTGGTAGCATCTCGCACACCAGAAGAACATATCGAGCATCTGAAAATCATATTTCAGCGTTTGCAAGAATACAGATTAAGCTTAAAACCATCAAAATGCATTTTCGGCGTATAATCCATAGATTTTTTAGGTTATAAGGTATCTGAATGTGGCATTGAGCCCCTACCAGATCGTGTTGATTGCATTTTAAAATTCCCTCAACCTACTACTCTTACACAGTTAAGACGATTTCTTGGGTTATTTAATTATTACCGTCGATGTATATCAAAAGCTGCTCACATATTGGCTCCATTAAATAAATTCTTGGAAGGAATAAAGAATTCAAAAAGTCTAGAAGACGCTCTGAAAAGAATTCACACGACTCAATTCAATGGACTGTGGAGGCTGAGCAGGCTTTTAATGACGCCAAACAAGCTTTAGCCAATGCAACTCTCCTGCGACATCCCATTCCCGGCGCAAAGTTAAGCCTTTGGATTGACGCAAGCGACAAAACCGTTGGCGGTTCTCTTATGCAGCTTAATAAAAAGTATTGGGAACCCATTGCCTTTTTATCAATCAAGCTTTCAAAAAGTCAGCAGAAATGGTCTACATACGACAGAGAACTCTTGGCAATGTATACATCAGTAAAGCGTTTTCGACACATGCTCGAAGGAAGGAACTTTATCATATATACAGACCAAAAGCCTCTCATATATGCCTTCAAACAAAATCCAGACAAATGCAGCCCGCGCCAATGGCGGCATCTAGATTACATATCTCAGTTTAGTACAGATGTACGTCACGTAAGCGGCGCCAACAATACAGTTGCTGATGCTTTATCTCGAATTGAAGTAGATCAAATCTCCAGCTCATTTTTAGACTTTGAGGAGTTTGCAAAAGCTCAAGAAGATGATGTAGATCTACGCAATTTGCAAAATGATAACAAATCTTCTCTTGTGTTTAAAAGCATGCCATCTCCAATGTCTGCCACAGAACTGATATATGATGTATCAACAGGTTCTCCAAGACCATTCGTACCAGCGAATTTTCGTAGAACGGTATTTGAACATTTCCATAATTTAGCTCATCCTTGTGTTGCAGCATCCTTAAATCTTATTGCATCCCGATATGTATGGCCCAATATGCAGAAAAATGTGAAAGAATGGGTCAATAGTTGTAGTGCTTGCCAATGTTCTAAAGTACACAGACACACGAAAACAAGCCTAGGTACTTTCGCATTACCCGATGCAAGATTTTCACACATTCACATAGATTTGATAGGTCCATTACCTCCATCAGATGGAAATGTATACTGTTTAACAATAATAGATCGATTTACAAGATGGCCAGAGGTGATACCTTTAAAAGATATAACTGCAGAATCAGTTTGCCGTGCCATTTTTGACGGATGGATATCTAGATTTGGTTGCCCCATCATAATAACAACCGACCAAGGTAGGCAATTTGAATCAAATCTGTTCAAAGAACTGACAAGATTTCTGGGCACAAACTGCATACGAACGACAGCATTTCATCCTCAAGCAAATGGTTTAGTTGAACGCTTCCACAGAGTCTTAAAAAGCGCATTAAAGGCTCATGAGCATAGTAAGTGGACCGAGAGTTTACCTGCAGTTCTACTTGGTATACGAGCTGCTGTGAAACCAGATATAAAAGCTTCAAGTGCTGAGTTAGTTTATGGCATTTCACTCACACTACCAGCTGAAATGTGTTCAGAAATCCCATCTTTGGTATCTTGCGACAATAATTTCATCCAACAATTGAAAGAGAGAATGAATAGTTTAAAACCTTCATATACATCTGCTCACGGACACTCAAAAATTTTTGTTCACCCTAAATTGAAGGATTGCACGCATGTGTTTCTCCGATTAGATAAAGTCCTTCCATCCTTATCTCAACCTTATTCTGGCCCTCATGAAGTTCTATCGAGAAATGACAAGTACATAACCATAATCCTAAATGGAAAGAAAAGTTGTGTTTCACTTGATAGAGTTAAACCTGCATTTGTATTCAGTGATTTACCAAGTAATACAGATAATCCTGAAACTAAAAGTTTTCCAGTAGATAGCCAGCCAGTAAAATCAGAAGAACCAACTACCAAATCAGGCAGACGAGTAAGATTTCCTAAAAGACTGATAGCTGAAATAAACTATACTTCATACAATTGATTTTTTTTTATAAATATATGTATTGTGTTATTTACATGCATCTTGTATTTTCACATTGTTTCTTTTGTTGTATCGTTCCTTCGTCACTGGGGGTATACTCATGTAGTATTTCTCTAATAATTAAATTTCTCTAATACATTTATTTTCATGCGCGTGCATCTTACAATCTTATCGCTCCATGGATGAAGCAAACGATATTTTTAAAAGTTGAGAATTTATACCAGTTGCATGGCAACAAACGATATCTGATGCTGATATTTATTATTCTTCATGTTCTATTGGTTCGTCTTGTGAATGTTTTATTAAATGTTGTGGTGTGACTCAAAAATGGCTTATTTATTTAATATAAATACGCAGACAAGCGCTAAATTGGTGACCCGTACTGAAGCACGTTAAAGAACTCTGTAATAAGTGAACAATATTTCATTTTATTTTGGAAAATGACAGAAATTAGCGCTGTTCGTATTCCACCGTATAACTTTAATGATGTCGGTCTTTGGTTCCCGATGTGTGAACATTCATTTCAATTAGCTCATCCACAGGCCATAACAGAAAGTCGAACTAAATTTAATTATATTTCGGCTAACTTACCTCCAAATGCCGCATCTGTTGTACGGGATTTAATTATGAAACCGTCCGATAATACACCATATGAGGATTTAAAAATGGAATTAATAAAACGGACAAGCGACTCGTCAAAATCTGAAATAAGGAAATTGTTAGCTGGTGAACAGCTCGGTGATAGTAAACCCAGTGATCTTTTAAGAGTAATGCAAAGAAGAGCTGAGTCCCACAATGTATCCGATGAATTGATGTTGGAATTGTTTATTTCGCATTTACCGTCATATGTACAGAGCATTTTAGCATCTATCTCACCGCTGTCACTTGATAAAGCAGCCGAAGTTGCTGACCGAATTTTGGAATATAATCCCACCGCAGTAAATGCTGTTTCAGTACCATCAAATGCTAATTCAGAAATTTTATGTGAAATTAAAAAACTGAATGATCGAATTAAACAACTGGAATTACGTAAGTCACGAAGCACTTTTCGTCGGCGTTCCTTTGGGAGGAATCGTAGCATTTCAAAAGATTCCAGACAGCAATGTTGGTATCACGAAAAATTTGGCGAAAAGGCCAATAAATGCTCCGAACCTTGTTCATTTTCAAAAAACACAGACGGCGAGGTGTAGCGGCGACAGCCACCTTGCATAAAATATCTCGTCGCCTCTTTTTAAAGGATCGAAAGACCAATATAAATTATTTATGCGACACAGGCTCCGACATCAGTATTATTCCAGCGTCATTTTCCCAGAAGAAAAATACCCCTTTTATGACCCTAACTGCTGCGAATACCTCAAGAATCAATGTATATGGAGAAAAGCTTTTGACACTTGATTTCAATCTCAGAAAAACTTTTCGCTTTCCCTTTTTAATAGGTGATGTAAGCACTCCAATTATCGGCGCAGATTTCCTATATCCTTTTAATCTAATTCCAGATCTTCGTAATAAAAAGTTAGTGGATAATGTTACAAATTTAGCTACTCCCGGTCATATACATACAGCATCTGTTCATTCTATTAAAACTGTTTCGGGAAATAGTATTTATCATAAATTACTACTTAAATTTCCAGATATAACTAAACCTCCTCGTGCTGATCAACAAATAAAGCATTCAATATTTCACCATATAGAAACTACCGGATCTCCTGTCCACGCCAAACCAAGAAGATTAGCTCCAGACAGATTAAAAACAGCCAAAGCCGAATTTCAGCAAATGCTTGATCTTGGTCACATTCGGCCATCCAAAAGCAATTACGCTTCACCACTTCATATGGTTCCAAAAAAACATTCTACAGATTGGAGACCTGCCGGAGATTACCGAGCACTTAATGCACAAACAGTAAAAGATAATTATAGCATTCCAAATATTTTAGACTTTATTTCGAACCTTCATGGTACAAAAATATACTCCCACCTTGATCTCATAAAAGCTTACCACCAAATACCAATTCATCCAGATGATGTACATAAAAGTGCCATTATTACACCGTTTGGCTTATTTGAGTGTACAAGAATGCAATTCGGCCTTTGCAACGCATCTGCTACATTTCAACGGTTCATGGATCAAATTACACGAGATCTTCCATTTTTGTATGTTTTCATTGATGACATCCTGGTAGCATCTCGCACACCAGAAGAACATATCGAGCATCTGAAAATCATATTTCAGCGTTTGCAAGAATACAGATTAAGCTTAAAACCATCAAAATGCATTTTCGGCGTATCATCCATAGATTTTTTAGGTTATAAGGTATCTGAATTTGGCATTGAGCCCCTACCAGATCGTGTTGATTGCATTTTAAAATTCCCTCAACCTACTATTCTTACACAGTTAAGACGATTTCTTGGGTTATTTAATTATTACCGTCGATGTATATCAAAAGCTGCTCACATATTGGCTCCATTAAATAAATTCTTGGAAGGAATAAAGAATTCAAAAAGTCTAGAAGACGCTCTGAAAAGAATTCACACGACTCAATTCAATGGACTGTGGAGGCTGAGCAGGCTTTTAATGACGCCAAACAAGCTTTAGCCAATGCAACTCTCCTGCGACATCCCATTCCCGGCGCAAAGTTAAGCCTTTGGATTGACGCAAGTGACAAAGCCGTTGGCGGTTCTCTTATGCAGCTTAATAAAAAGTATTGGGAACCCATTGCCTTTTTATCAATCAAGCTTTCAAAAAGTCAGCAGAAATGGTCTACATACGACAGAGAACTCTTGGCAATGTATACAACAGTAAAGCGTTTTCGACACATGCTCGAAGGAAGGAACTTTATCATATATACAGACCAAAAGCCTCTCATATATGCCTTCAAACAAAATCCAGACAAATGCAGCCCGCGCCAATGGCGGCATCTAGATTACATATCTCAGTTTAGTACAGATGTACGTCACGTAAGCGGCGCCAACAATACAGTTGCTGATGCTTTATCTCGAATTGAAGTAGATCAAATCTCCAGCTCATTTTTAGACTTTGAGGAGTTTGCAAAAGCTCAAGAAGATGATGTAGATCTACGCAATTTGCAAAATGATAACAAATCTTCTCTTGTGTTTAAAAGCATGCCATCTCCAATGTCTGCCACAGAACTGATATGTGATGTATCAACAGGTTCTCCAAGACCATTCGTACCAGCGAATTTTCGTAGAACGGTATTTGAACATTTCCATAATTTAGCTCATCCTGGTGTTGCAGCATCCTTAAATCTTATTGCATCCCGATATGTATGGCCCAATATGCAGAAAAATGTGAAAGAATGGGTCAATAGTTGTAGTGCTTGCCAATGTTCTAAAGTACACAGACACACGAAAACAAGCCTAGGTACTTTCGCATTACCCGATGCAAGATTTTCACACATTCACATAGATTTGATAGGTCCATTACCTCCATCAGATGGAAATGTATACTGTTTAACAATAATAGATCGATTTACAAGATGGCCAGAGGTGATACCTTTAAAAGATATAACTGCAGAATCAGTTTGCCGTGCCATTTTTGACGGATGGATATCTAGATTTGGTTGCCCCATCATAATAACAACCGACCAAGGTAGGCAATTTGAATCAAATCTGTTCAAAGAACTGACAAGATTTCTGGGCACAAACTGCATACGAACGACAGCATTTCATCCTCAAGCAAATGGTTTAGTTGAACGCTTCCACAGAGTCTTAAAAAGCGCATTAAAGGCTCATGAGCATAGTAAGTGGACCGAGAGTTTACCTGCAGTTCTACTTGGTATACGAGCTGCTGTGAAACCAGATATAAAAGCTTCAAGTGCTGAGTTAGTTTATGGCATTTCACTCACACTACCAGCTGAAATGTGTTCAGAAATCCCATCTTTGGTATCTTGCGACAATAATTTCATCCAACAATTGAAAGAGAGAATGAATAGTTTAAAACCTTCATATACATCTGCTCACGGACACTCAAAAATTTTTGTTCACCCTAAATTGAAGGATTGCACGCATGTGTTTCTCCGATTAGATAAAGTCCTTCCATCCTTATCTCAACCTTATTCTGGCCCTCATGAAGTTCTATCGAGAAATGACAAGCACATAACCATAATCCTAAATGGAAAGAAAAGTTGTGTTTCACTTGATAGAGTTAAACCTGCATTTGTATTCAGTGATTTACCAAGTAATACAGATAATCCTGAAACTAAAAGTTTTCCAGTAGATAGCCAGCCAGTAAAATCAGAAGAACCAACTACCAAATCAGGCAGACGAGTAAGATTTCCTAAAAGACTGATAGCTGAAATAAACTATACTTCATACAATTGATTTTTTTTTATAAATATATGTATTGTGTTATTTACATGCATCTTGTATTTTCACATTGTTTCTTTTGTTGTATCGTTCCTTCGTCACTGGGGGGATACTCATGTAGTATTTCTCTAATAATTAAATTTCTCTAATACATTTATTTTCATGCGCGTGCATCTTACAATCTTATCGCTCCATGGATGAAGCAAACGATATTTTTAAAAGTTGAGAATTTATACCAGTTGCATGGCAACAAACGATATCTGATACTGATATTTATTATTCTTCATGTTCTATTTGTTCGTCTTGTGAATGTTTTATTAAATGTTGTGGTGTGACTCAAAAATGGCTTATTTATTTAATATAAATACGCAGACAAGCGCTAAATTGGTGACCCGTACTGGAGCACGTTAAAGAACTCTGTAATAAGTGAGTAATATTTCATTTTATTTTGGAAAATGACAGAAATTAGCGCTGTTCGTATTCCACCGTATAACTTTAATGATGTCGGTCTTTGGTTCGCGATGTGTGAACATTCATTTCAATTAGCTCATTCACAGGCCATAACAGAAAGTCGAATTAAATTTAATTATATTTCGGCTAACTTACCTCCAAATGCCGCATCTGTTGTACGGGATTTAATTATGAAACCGTCCGATAATACACCATATGAGGATTTAAAAATGGAATTAATAAAACGGACAAGCGACTCGTCAAAATCTGAAATAAGGAAATTGTTAGCTGGTGAACAGCTCGGTGATAGTAAACCCAGTGATCTTTTAAGAGTAATGCAAAGAAGAGCTGAGTCCCACAATGTATCCGATGAATTGATGTTGGAATTGTTTATTTCGCATTTACCGTCATATGTACAGAGCATTTTAGCATCTATCTCACCGCTGTCACTTGATAAAGCAGCCGAAGTTGCTGACCGAATTTTGGAATATAATCCCACCGCAGTAAATGCTGTTTCAGTACCATCAAATGCTAATTCAGAAATTTTATGTGAAATTAAAAAACTGAATGATCAAATTAAACAACTGGAATTACGTAAGTCACGAAGCACTTTTCGTCGGCGTTCCTTTGGGAGGAATCGTAGCATTTCAAAAGATTCCAGACAGCAATGTTGGTATCACGAAAAATTTGGCGAAAAGGCCAATAAATGCTCCGAACCTTGTTCATTTTCAAAAAACACAGACGGCGAGGTGTAGCGGCGACAGCCACCTTGCATAAAATATCTCGTCGCCTCTTTTTAAAGGATCGAAAGACCAATATAAATTATTTATGCGACACAGGCTCCGACATCAGTATTATTCCAGCGTCATTTTCCCAGAAGAAAAATACCCCTTTTATGACCCTAACTGCTGCGAATACCTCAAGAATCAATGTATATGGAGAAAAGCTTTTGACACTTGATTTCAATCTCAGAAAAACTTTTCGCTTTCCCTTTTTAATAGGTGATGTAAGCACTCCAATTATCGGCGCAGATTTCCTATATCATTTTAATCTAATTCCAGATCTTCGTAATAAAAAGTTAGTGGATAATGTTACAAATTTAGCTACTCCCGGTCATATACATACAGCATCTGTTCATTCTATTAAAACTGTTTCGGGAAATAGTATTTATCATAAATTACTACTTAAATTTCCAGATATAACTAAACCTCCTCGTGCTGATCAACAAATAAAGCATTCAATATTTCACCATATAGAAACTACCGGATCTCCTGTCCACGCCAAACCAAGAAGATTAGCTCCAGACAGATTAAAAACAGCCAAAGCCGAATTTCAGCAAATGCTTGATCTTGGTCACATTCGGCCATCCAAAAGCAATTACGCTTCACCACTTCATATGGTTCCAAAAAAACATTCTACAGATTGGAGACCTGCCGGAGATTACCGAGCACTTAATGCACAAACAGTAAAAGATAATTATACCATTCCAAATATTTTAGACTTTACTTCGAACCTTCATGGTACAAAAATATACTCCCACCTTGATCTCATAAAAGCTTACCACCAAATACCAATTCATCCAGATGATGTACATAAAAGTGCCATTATTACACCGTTTGGCTTATTTGAGAGTACAAGAATGCAATTCGGCCTTTGCAACGCATCTGCTACATTTCAACGGTTCATGGATCAAATTACACGAGATCTTCCATTTTTGTATGTTTTCATTGATGACATCCTGGTAGCATCTCGCACACCAGAAGAACATATCGAGCATCTGAAAATCATATTTCAGCGTTTGCAAGAATACAGATTAACCTTAAAACCATCAAAATGCATTTTCGGCGTATCATCCATAGATTTTTTAGGTTATAAGGTATCTGAATTTGGCATTGAGCCCCTACCAGATCGTGTTGATTGCATTTTAAAATTCCCTCAACCTACTACTCTTACACAGTTAAGACGATTTCTTGGGTTATTTAATTATTACCGTCGATGTATATCAAAAGCTGCTCACATATTGGCTCCATTAAATAAATTCTTGGAAGGAATAAAGAATTCAAAAAGTCTAGAAGACGCTCTGAAAAGAATTCACACGACTCAATTCAATGGACTGTGGAGGCTGAACAGGCTTTTAATGACGCCAAACAAGCTTTAGCCAATGCAACTCTCCTGCGACATCCCATTCCCGGCGCAAAGTTAAGCCTTTGGATTGACGCAAGCGACAAAGCCGTTGGCGGTTCTCTTATGCAGCTTAATAAAAAGTATTGGGAACCCATTGCCTTTTTATCAATCAAGCTTTCAAAAAGTCAGCAGAAATGGTCTACATACGACAGAGAACTCTTGGCAATGTATACATCAGTAAAGCGTTTTCGACACATGCTCGAAGGAAGGAACTTTATCATATATACAGACCAAAAGCCTCTCATATATGCCTTCAAACAAAATCCAGACAAATGCAGCCCGCGCCAATGGCGGCATCTAGATTACATATCTCAGTTTAGTACAGATGTACGTCACGTAAGCGGCGCCAACAATACAGTTGCTGATGCTTTATCTCGAATTGAAGTAGATCAAATCTCCAGCTCATTTTTAGACTTTGAGGAGTTTGCAAAAGCTCAAGAAGATGATGTAGATCTACGCAATTTGCAAAATGATAACAAATCTTCTCTTGTGTTTAAAAGCATGCCATCTCCAATGTCTGCCACAGAACTGATATGTGATGTATCAACAGGTTCTCCAAGACCATTCGTACCAGCGAATTTTCGTAGAACGGTATTTGAACATTTCCATAATTTAGCTCATCCTGGTGTTGCAGCATCCTTAAATCTTATTGCATCCCGATATGTATGGCCCAATATGCAGAAAAATATGAAAGAATGGGTCAATAGTTGTAGTGCTTGCCAATGTTCTAAAGTACACAGACACACGAAAACAAGCCTAGGTACTTTCGCATTACCCGATGCAAGATTTTCACACATTCACATAGATTTGATAGGTCCATTACCTCCATCAGATGGAAATGTATACTGTTTAACAATAATAGATCGATTTACAAGATGGCCAGAGGTGATACCTTTAAAAGATATAACTGCAGAATCAGTTTGCCGTGCCATTTTTGACGGATGGATATCTAGATTTGGTTGCCCCATCATAATAACAACCGACCAAGGTAGGCAATTTGAATCAAATCTGTTCAAAGAACTGACAAGATTTCTGGGCACAAACTGCATACGAACGACAGCATTTCATCCTCAAGCAAATGGTTTAGTTGAACGCTTCCACAGAGTCTTAAAAAGCGCATTAAAGGCTCATGAGCATAGTAAGTGGACCGAGAGTTTACCTGCAGTTCTACTTGGTATACGAGCTGCTGTGAAACCAGATATAAAAGCTTCAAGTGCTGAGTTAGTTTATGGCATTTCACTCACACTACCAGCTGAAATGTGTTCAGAAATCCCATCTTTGGTATCTTGCGACAATAATTTCATCCAACAATTGAAAGAGAGAATGAATAGTTTAAAACCTTCATATACATCTGCTCACGGACACTCAAAAATTTTTGTTCACCCTAAATTGAAGGATTGCACGCATGTGTTTCTCCGATTAGATAAAGTCCTTCCATCCTTATCTCAACCTTATTCTGGCCCTCATGAAGTTCTATCGAGAAATGACAAGCACATAACCATAATCCTAAATGGAAAGAAAAGTTGTGTTTCACTTGATAGAGTTAAACCTGCATTTGTATTCAGTGATTTACCAAGTAATACAGATAATCCTGAAACTAAAAGTTTTCCAGTAGATAGCCAGCCAGTAAAATCAGAAGAACCAACTACCAAATCAGGCAGACGAGTAAGATTTCCTAAAAGACTGATAGCTGAAATAAACTATACTTCATACAATTGATTTTTTTTTATAAATATATGTATTGTGTTATTTACATGCATCTTGTATTTTCACATTGTTTCTTTTGTTGTATCGTTCCTTCGTCACTGGGGGGATACTCATGTAGTATTTCTCTAATAATTAAATTTCTCTAATACATTTATTTTCATGCGCGTGCATCTTACAATCTTATCGCTCCATGGATGAAGCAAACGATATTTTTAAAAGTTGAGAATTTATACCAGTTGCATGGCAACAAACGATATCTGATGCTGATATTTATTATTCTTCATGTTCTATTTGTTCGTCTTGTGAATGTTTTATTAAATGTTGTGGTGTGACTCAAAAATGGCTTATTTATTTAATATAAATACGCAGACAAGCGCTAAAGATTTATCATCCCTGACATGAAAATAAACATCCCCTCTGTTCTTCGAATCAACGAATGTAAACAAAAAAGAAAATGAACAAAATAAAAAAAAAGCATTGCAAAAATACAATGCAACTCGTTAGAAAATTAATATAAACTATGCCTGAAAACGTAAAAACAAAATGTGCGAGCCAACAGAAACTGATTTTTTTTTTTTTTTTTTTTTAAGAAACATTCAAATTTTCACCTAGTTACAGTCGCCATTATTGTAAAGCTAATAAATGACTTAGACTGTAAAATCATAAGTTTTGTGAATTCATAAGTAAAACCTATCTTTTTGGAACATTCTTCCCTGAAATTGCATTAAAATAAAAATTTCAAATTGGAAAATAACTGGTTTTGTTTATCGTCAAAACTCCTTCAAAATTTCCAATATTCCCCAAAATTCCGGGTTTATTCCCCAAAATTCCCGGGTTTATTCCCGCCTCTCAAAAACTGCGGTTTTTTTTGCAACTCTACCCAAGGTACAACATATTTTACTGTCCCGAGGTACAGTCACCACGCGGTTTAAATAAAATCAAAATGGCGGTAAATCTAGAAGAACTATCATTATTTTCTCATACCCAAACCATTTAAAAATCTTCTCTTTTATAAAAAAAATAAATTGCAGTTGACTTGTTGTAGAAATACATGGGGAAAAAATGAAGTTAGAATGGAGGAAAATATTTACTTTGGACTAATGAAATTTATTTTTTTCACCTAGCTGTTAAAATTCGATGCTTCTGATGTTGTCTGTTATTATGATGAGATCTGTTGGTTATAGGTCACTATTAGAAATACACAAAAGATAACTGTTGCCAATAGTTTATTAGAAATTGTCAATGTCCCAAGGTACAAGCGTCCCAAGGTATAACACTCTCCCCTACTTTTTTTTTTATATAAATTTTGGTTATTTCTACACATTTTTCATGTTTTTATGAGCGATACTTAAATTTTTTTTTCGTTGAGCTTATCTAAAATTTCACTTTTAATAATTATCAAATTAAAAATTTGCGATAAAATTAAGTAAAATCTGTAGTTTTTTCAATAAAAAATACATATCGGAAAAATTGTAGCAATTTGTTATATTTTTTAAAGAAAATCCAATTTGAAAATATATATTTCATACTATAGCAACTAGAATACATAGTGTGGAAATCGGTTATCGTAGTAATACTTAAAAAAGTGCTAAAATATTAGATTATACACCGTTAAAAATATGCAGCATTTGCTGCATAGTCACTCCACCGCTTTTATAGAATATCTCTATTCTGACCAATGAGAATGCTCCAAAATATAGTCAAGTTACAGTTTCCTATAAAAGCGATGGAGTGACTATGTAGCAAATGCTTCAGATTTTTAACAGAGTATCCAAACAGTGCTAAAAATTTGTATCCCTTAAATGTGCGACGATACTGCTAAATCTCAAGTGTCGATCGCAGCGACATCTGCGGGATTTTCGTATTACTAATATTATATTGCAACAAAGATTTTTAAGATACACAAACCGGCAATTCCCATTCAAAAGCATGAGAAATCATGGCAGCCATCTGAAGTAAATGGAGGATATTCCATCTCCGTTTTGATCACGTGGTCAAGGTAAAAACTTCTAGCATAAAGAAGGGAAGGCTCCGTAGACGTGTAACGTAAATCCCCGCTAGCCAATGAAACAGTTCGTGAGGCAAAGCAGTAGTATCTTCCCTTCTTATCAGTTAGAAGTTCTTTGGGTAAATTACCTGTATCACGTGACTTTTTTCAGCCTCGAACCCATATTTGGAATATCTTCCATTGAAACACCTGAACCGCGAGGTTTGTACGTCAACTGTGGTTATTTACCATTAAGTGCTATGGCTAGATTCAGCTTAAAAAAAATTTTTTATCAATATATATGAAGTTTATGGCATATGTTTTTACATGAAGCTATTTTTGTATCTAAATAAGCGTTATAAATATTGAATTTTCAGAAATAAAGTTAAATAAGGCTATTTATTAATAATTTTATGGATGGCATGTTTGAAAAAGAGTATCTAATTTTAACATGCCTTATAAACCTAAATAAAGGCGAAATTTATATGGAAACAGATTGCTAAAGATTATAATTCCACCTTTTTACTTTCTTCTATCTTTACAAGAAAGTATTGGATTCATGAAATTTTTCGAATTCCGGTTTTCGACGGATTTACACGTTTTAGGGGTCAGAGATTCCAAAAAGCATGTTTTTACAAAATGTCTGTCTGTGACTCTGTGAGTCTGTCTGTCTGTCTGTCTGTGTGTATGTGACACAAATTTTGTGGGCGCTCTATCTCAAGAACTAATGCACAGAATTTAATAAAAATTTATATTCAGTTAGTCCCTAATACAAATTGATACTGATTAGTTTTTGGTGTGAATCGCGCAACTGTCAAGCTCTATCTCAAGAACTAATGCAGGGATTTTTGATCAAACTTCAGATTTAGTTAGTCCTTGATATGAATTGATGCTGATTACGTTTTGGTGTAAATCGCCCAACAGGTGGCGCTGTTATGAGGAATTTTGCAAGATTTACACGATTTCCCCAATAGCTCTATCTTAAGAACTAACGCACGGATTTTCATCAAACTTCAGATTCAGTTAGTCCTTGATATGACTTGCTATTGATTATGTGTTGGTGTAAATCGCCCAACAGGTGGCGCTTCTGTGCTGCCTTTTTCACGATTGCCTCAATAGCTCTATCTATAGAACCAATGGGCGAATTTTCATCTAACTTCAGATTTAGTTATATGTTGACACAAGTTGTTGTTAATTAGGTTTTGGTGTAATACTTAAAAAAGTGCTAAAATATTGTATCCCTTAAATGTGCAACGATGCTGCTGAAATATACGGATCGCAGTGACATCTGCAGGATATTTTCTACAACTGCAACATATTGCTAGTCTATACAATGTAATACGAAAATCCCGCAGATGTCGCTGCGATCGATACTTGGGATTTTAGCAGTATCGTCGCACATTTAAGGGATACAAATTTTTAGCGTTGTTTGGATAGCATACACTGTTAAAAATCTGCAGCATTTGCTGCATACACTTTTATAGAAAATGGTTACTTGACTATATTATGGAGCATTCTCGTTGGTCAGAATAGAGATATTCTATAATAGTGGAGGAGTGACTATGCAGCAAATGCTGCAGATTTTTGACAGTGTATTTCCACACTGGGTATTCTAGACGCTGTAATTAGATTCCTTAAATGTCAAACAATGCTGAAATCCAATGAGTCGATCACAGCAATATCTGCAAGATATTTTCTAAAACTCCAAGACGATTTGGTCTAATAATGCGATAATTTGGTGTAATAATACGATGTTTACTTTGAAATCTGAAAATATATCGCAGATGTCGCTGCGATCGGCTCCCTGGATTTCAGCGTCATTGCGCATCTAAGGGATACAACTTTTTAGCGCTGTTTGGATAGTAGATTTCGACGCTATATATTCTAGACGCTATCAGGCCCGTAACCAGATGGGGGCGATGGGGGCTGAGCCCCCCCTAGCTTCTTCTAGAGCCCCCTCTAACGATTTCCCTACTTTTTATTTTTTCAACAAAATGTACTTTTTAACTTTCTTTAAAAAAATCTAGCAAGAAGCTTGAATGCAATGGAATATGCCAAACATTTTGCATTCAGAACCCTATTAGATTAGTTGTTTTATATTATCTTACTTGCGATACAATTCTCGAAACGCGTTCTAAGTAGGAACATTTCTTTCTCCGGAAAACATTAAGTCCAGATGCACTAACTAGCCACCACATGTTTTCTTACATCTTGACATTTTAAAAGGAATGATCGTATAAGGGATGAATGGAAATAGACATAGCTGCTCAAGTTAATCCATAATTAGTTAAGCAATGGTTAAACGTCTTCGCTAAAACGTAGTCACAAAAAAGACGTGTTTGTAACTGTTAATGTTTTGCCTGTTGACATTATGTATTTGACAGCAGATTTAGTTAATGATGAAGTATCACTTGGAAACTAACTAGAATGTTTGTTGAAGGAAATTAGAAAGATAACAAAATGTCATTTTATACAAATGGAATAAGAAAAATAATCGTTTGAAAGCCAAAAATTGTTTCATGCTATGGGTGTAGGCAAGGAAAGCAGGGGTAGGGCATTTTTTTGTTTGCTTTTTGAACTTGCATCTAAATTTTTTTTCTTGTGTTCCATGAATTTGCTAAATATTTTTTTTCTATTTGTCATATAACAATAAAAAACATTAAGTGAGAAAGCATGATTAAGGTTAAGTTTATTATAAGATTATGACAAAAATATCTTCAACTATTTGGCGTATGTTTCATTTAAATCTATTTTCAAGCATAAATGCACAACTTTCTGACACATTTTCGAAATAATTTTAATGATAGAGGCATAAAATTTGCAGATATGATTATTCAAGCTCAAGGAATTACACTGTGTTCTGGGTTTTATAAGACTGTTTTCCAATCTAAACCAGCGACTTTCTGACATATTCGCGAATTTCTTTTATTTATAAAGGTATTTGCAAGTATTCAAACTATACAGAAAATTAAAAAAAAATCTGTCAAAAAATGATGGCAAATTTGACTTTGTAGGTTGATTTTCTTGGCAGATAGCGAGGGAATGCTAGTCATCGAGTAGCAAATGACTATAAATCATGTTATTTATAATCATGGCATTTATAAGAAAATGAGAAACGGTATTCAATTCTTAGGCGCATGAATGTGAGAAGCTGAAAATTTTAGGCAAAAGGAAAGAAAATTACTTCTTAACTGCCTCAGGAAAATTTTCGTTATTGAGTGAAAGAAGAATATTTTTAAAGATCTTTAGAAATGGGGGAAACGTATAATAATAAATAGTCGCCTACATTCAATGAAAACTGTTCGAAAAGGGCGTTCATGCCCTTGTGCTTATTTTTTTCTAAATGAGATTGAACGAACTTCATGAAACACATGTAAAACGTATGCAAAAAAAATCTATGTTATCGCTATTTAAATGAATTAAATCGAAGTTGTTTTCTTTGAAAAAAAAAAGGTATATTGAATATAATATTAAAATCACAATCTCTTTTTTTATTATTAAGTCCAGGTATGTTTAAAAAATATGTAATTAATATATATTTGTAATAATTGATTCATATTTAAAATGATACAATCATATGCAAGATTTTAAATTCAATTATTATTGCGAATTGTTAAATGGTTAATTTTATAAATCATATTATTAATAAAATAAGGTTAGGTAACGCTCGTTTTAAAGAGAAACAATATCATCACTAAATTAAATCGTATACAAACAACCGTGATTTTAAATTGATCTAATAATTCAGCAGAAACCAAAATATTAATAAAATTAAATAAATTACAAATAGCTATTAATTAAAAATATTAAACGTATGGAATTAAAATATTAAAATATTTTTTAAATGATAATAGTAAGTTTGTGAATTATTCAAATTAATAAATATAGGACATATAACCATAGATGCCAACATCTCTTAATTATTCCGGAGTCTGATCCAAAACAAGCACATTTTAAACCGGAAAAAATATATAAGGAATTGTGTGTTTTTTCGATAAGGTACATTTTTGGATTTCAGTTTGAAATTTTTGATTAAATGAAATTTCCTGTTGAAATTATTTTCGTCTTGTAACAGACTCCGGATAAGTGTTGTTGGCATCTATGCATAACGCAAAAACATTTGCAAAATCTCAAATTTTCGTTCTTTTTTTCTATATATTAAAAAATTGAACAGAATATGATATTTAAATCTATGTAATGTCTTCAATTTAAAGAAAAAAATATCTTAAAAGAACTGTATCCTACAGTACAGGTCTGCACGGGCCCGGGCTTGGCTAGAAGCCCGTGCTAGGCCGAGACGGCACAATGAAGGCGAAGTCTCAAACGGGCCGGGCCGGCAAAATTTGAACGTGCCTGCCGGGCTGGACAGGGCCAATAAAAGAAATTAAGCGGGTCTGTGGGCCCGATATAAATATTTAAACGCAGACGAGAAAATATGAATAATTTTCAATGAATATGAGTTTCACGAGAATAAGTATAAATGTGCGTTACGAGCCGATACTAGTTTGCCAGCATCAATATCGAAATATAACATTTTCAGGCGTAGAGATCAGCATCGGACAGTTACATGGCGTTTGAGCCCGGGCTTAATTCTTTCAGCAGACTCGCGCCGGACCGAGATCAGGCTTGCATTTGTTTTCAACATAGCCAGAAATGGACTTAATTGTTCTCAGGATGTTTAGGGCAGGCAATGTGTTTTGTAAAAATATTAATAGCGATAATAAACTTCTGTTAACGGAATATTTGGAAATATACTTGAAGGTGGTTCTCAAATTCACTGCTCAAAAACGAAAAACTTTCTGACACACTTTTAACTGTAAAGGCATAAAATTGACAAGCCTGTCTATTGAAGGGATTTGGAATTGAATAGCGTTTCCCATTTTTAATAAATAAATTATTTATAGAGATATAAGAGATTCTTGTCACATGCATGACTGCGGGTTTTTCTCCTTTTCCATGTTATCGTCTCCGGAAATTCGATTCAAAACGCTGACTTGGACAGCATTTTCTCAAAAATATATTGACGTTTTCGAAGATAAATGAATTCAGAAATGTGTTAGAAAGTAGCTTCTTTGGATTTGAGAAATGCCTTAAGAAATAACAAATATTTTCGCAAATCTACTTTTTATAATACAGCCTCAAAAGTTATCATGTTTTTAACCTTCCCGTTTTTCTTTTATTCTAAACCATAGGAATTTTTTAATGAATCCTTATTTGAATGTTGAAACGTCTAAGATTCTAAGTAAATCATTAATGTTGCTATTGTGTATTTTCTGTCTTGCGAACACATCGTAAATTTAAAATATGCTGTAAAATTATCCCATAAACATGTATGCAGTATTCTTTAAAAGAATCTTAATTGTATGTTAAGAAAAATCTGAATTTTTTGGAGAAATTGAGTCGGGTCGGATCGGGCCTGATTTAATTGATTTTTCCACTGGCCGGATCTGTTTTCACTAATTTTTGTATGGCCGTGAACTGTGAAAATATGAACGGGCCGGATCAAGATAGCTTTCGTTCGGGCAGGGCTCGACCTGGAAATTCCGGCCCGTGAAGACCTCTATACCAACAGATTCCTTTTTCTCAATTTTTTTCAAAACGCATCTTTTAAAAAAATGGTCATGCTGGGCGGTTGAAGATTTCTATGTTTGTTGTATGAATCAGTGTTTTTGTAAATAAAGATGTACTTTTCTGTCAGAATGCTAGCATGATAAATTACACTAATTTATTCAACAGAAAGACTGATTTTATTAATCAGCAGTTCAAATATGCATACATATAATCAATGTTCAATAGAGTAGAGCGCTGATAATCCGGACCAATCGGTGCCGATGCCGATCCGGTTAAAGAAAAATCCTGATAATTGAACAACTTTAAAAAATGGCTATGGCAGTGTTTTTCAGGTAACTTCCCTTCAGGGTCATTCCATGTCAGTTCAGGCAGGCATGTAACCCACCATCACAGATTTTGATGAAACTGCGTGTGTTTGTTCCTTTTATTAAGATATGATTCCCAGTATTTTTTTTTACTCCTTGGTCAAATAGTTTCTGAGAAAAAAATTGTCAAAATTTTGAAAAACTGCCGTAAGTTGGCACTCTTGACAGCTCGGTTTTCAAATGTAGCATGTCATATGTATAATCATATTTCAATATCTACTCTACAAATCATCTTCAAATAATTTATGCATAATATTTAGGGTACCCAGTTTATGAAAAAAATATATTGTTACACTTATAACATTTTAAGTGTGTCTAAAAAAATATTTAAACTTTGAAGTCGTGAATTTTTTATGAAAAATAATGCATTAAGAAAAAAAGCATTATCAACAAAAGGCGGTATTTTTATTAAATTTATTTTTTATGGGAGATATACTTAAAGGTGTCCTTTTCCTGATTCTGAAATAAAAATAGTGGGATTTTGGGTGTTTTTGGTAGTATTTCCTATTAAAAAAAAATTTGAGGTGCATTTCAAATCAAATCAAGCAGAGTCATTCCATGTCAGTTCCCCTAAGCCATTTAATCACTGTCACAAATTTCAATGAAATTGGGACTGTTTCTAGCTTATTTTAAGACGTAATCACCTTTAATTTTCTTGATCCTAAGTAAAATATTTTTTAAGATAAAAAATATCAAAATTTTGAAAAATTGTTTTAAATTTTTTTAATGACAGTTCGATATTCAAAGACTGCATTAAAAAAAAAGTCATTTCAATATAAAATCACTAAATAGGTTTCAAATAATGTATATGTGACAAATAATGTAGGCAGATTATTATTTCTTGTTGTTTGTCATGTTTAAATGCTAAGAGTGTGTTTAATCTTGTGAATTCTTAAAATCAAGAGTTTTGTGAAAAATAATGTGTTAATCAAAAATTTATTATTAAACGAAGGCAGGCTGTTATTACTTTTTTAATTGTACGTAAAAATATCTTTTCAATAGTTATAAAATAAAAATAGTTAAAATATGAGCAATTTTAACAAAATTTTCATAAAATGTGAATGTTTAATGATAAATATTGAAGCTTTTCATGCTAAGATGTACTATAATGACTACGATATCGTGTTTTGCTACTCTTGCTTAAATATAATACTTACAATAATAAAATAACAAATATTATTTACAGCAATAAAAATTAAATTAAATAGTACCAGTTCCTTTACCAACACTACATTGCTCAATAGCCGACTTAAAATCAACAGCCCACTCTTATTGAAAAATACTTTCAACTGTTCAAATAATAAATAAACTACATTTAAAAATCTTAATATCAACTTATTATCTTAAGACGATAATAATAACTAAACAACATAATGAATTTATAAATCAGCTTTTAATTGAAAATTCATGAAATGGCCCCTTTAAACGTTGTTGTTCATCGAGTCAATCAAAACACATTATAAAAAAAAAATAGTGAAACTAATATGCTGACTGCAATGACACTTCTAACAAAACTAATTAATTTATTACCATCTGAAATCAAACCCGAAAGATCAAAAAGAAAAAAAAAATCATCTGTAGTGCGAATGTGACATACTCAGTGGTTGTTGAGGTATGTCTTTGTGACATTTTCACCTGTACTTCAATAAAATATAAACATGTAAGCTTTTTTCATTCATCCAAATTAAGTAAAACAATTATAAAATTTTGTTGACATTACACCAGATGTTAAATTTTTCGTTACATACCATTAGATAAGTTCTTTACTTTTAGACATTATTGACATAATATCATAAAATGTACTATATGTATTTTCTATAAGTGTATAAACAATATATATATGCTTTATTAAACATAAAAGAATAATTTTTAAATAATTTGTTTGAGAACAGGGATATATATACACACATATATATGTTGAAAATACATCTTTCAGCAATATTGTGATGAAATAAATCAAATTACCGTAATTTCCGGTGTATAGCCTGCGGATCAAACAATCGCGTTTCGACCCAGAAATTTTTAAAAATAAAATGTAACTTTTTAGATCACAGTAAATATTGGTCTTCAAATACTGAATAAAATTTCTGGGTCCAGACTGAATTGTTTGATCTGCGGGCTATACACCCGAAATTACGGTACATATCATTAGAAACTGAATAAAGTTACAAAAGTGCAACTCATTAAGTTTTAAATAATTTTTTAGATATAGTTATTTGAAAGATATAAATATAATGGATTATACATTTTTTGCATATATTTAAAGCACAATACGTCAAAATTTTCTTCAAAAGAGTGAAATTTGGTATTTTTTCAATATTAGCAGCTCAATGCTAAATTTTCAATATTAACAGCCAAATAAGAGTTTAAAGATTAGGACTGTCATTTTGAAAATTTCTATTGGGCGGTGAGGATCTAGTGATTTTTCTCTTTTTTGGAAAGGGATAATTGCTGTTCGCCCTAGAAGTTTTACTAAAAAACAATATTGTTTATTTTTTTCCTTAAGAAACGAACATAAAAGATAATTTGAAAAATAAAATAAATGTATAAATAAAAATATTTCCAGGGATGATACATTGGATAGATTTTACATCTGAAAATATTGATAATTTTAAATATGATTTAAATACTACTAAAACCAACCAAAATCCCACTATTTTTATTTCAGATCCAGTTATAATGTAGTATTATGTACAATTTAAAATTAAAAAATTAGTCATAGAAACTCCGCCTCTGATTGATAAAGATTTTTTAATAATTTCATTATTTTTTGTAAAATATTTTTGATTTCAAAGATTATACAATTTTTTAGACATATTTAAATATTTTTTAACATTACAGCAATATTTTTTTCATAATCTACATACTTTATTTACCTTGCTTAAATTATTCGAAGAAGATTTCTTTATTAGTTATTGAAATATGATTTTATATATAAAATGAGGCCTTTGAAAATTGAACAATCATTAATGGCAACTCGTGGCATTTTTCCAAATCTTTGATAATTTTTTTCTCATATTTTCACTATTTTTATTTTATAACCATTTAAAAGATATTTTTACGTACAATTAAAAAAAGCAATAACACCCTGCCTTCAGTTAGTAATAAATTTTTGATTAACACATTATTTTTGACAAAATTCTTGATTTTAAAAATTCAAAAGATAAAAGACACTGTTAATGTTTAAACATGATAAAAAAACAAGTAATAATAATCTGCCTACATTATTTGTCACATATACATTATTTGAAACATATTTAGTGATTTTATATTGAAATGACTTTTTTTTTTTAATGCAGTCTTTGAATATCGAACTGTCATTAAAAAAAATTAAAACAATTTTTCAAAATTTTGATATTTTTTATCTTAAAAAATATTTTACTTAGGATCAAGAAAATTAAAGGTGATTACGTCTTAAAATAAGCTATAAACAGTCCCAATTTCATTGAAATTTGAGACAATGATTAAATGGCTTAGGGGAACTGACATGGAATGACTCTGCTTGATTTGATTTGAAATGCACCTCAAAAAATTTTTAAATAGGAAATACTACCAATAACACCCAAAATCCCAATATTTTTATTTCAGAATCAGGTAAAGGACACCTTTAAGTATATCTCCCACAAAAAATAAATTTAATAAAAATACCGCCTTTTGTTGGTAATGCTTTTTTTCTTAATGCATTATTTTTCACAAAAAATTCACGACTTCAAAGTTTAAATATTTTTTTAGACACACTTAAAATGTTATAAGCGTAACAATATATTTTTTTCATAAACTGCGTACCCTAAATATTATGCATAAATTATTTGAAGATGATTTGTAGAGTAGATATTGAAATATGATTATATATATGACATGCTACATTTGAAAACCGAGCTGTCAAGAATGCCAACTGACGGCAGTTTTTCAAAATTTTGACAATTTTTTTCTCAGAAACTATTTCACCAAGGAGCAAAAAAAATGACTGGTGATCATATCTTAATAGTAAGAACAAACACACGCAGTTTCATTAAAATCTGTGATAGTGGGTTACATATTGATATTTTACTGCCTGATTTGATGTGGAATGCCCCTTCACACTTTTTCCAGGCTTAGGACTGGCAATTGTAGTGGTGCACATTTTAGCATATTACAAATAGCCTGTTTAGAAGTTATCTTTTTTACTTTTTAAAAATTTTATTTTCCACAAAATTGGTACAAAGTTATGCATAGAAATACACATAGAAATTATTGCGTGTATATATGCACACACTGTACAAACAAACGTGAGCGGAGAGAGGTGGGGGGGGGGTCCTTTTTTTTTAAAGACACCAAGGGACAAAAGAAGCAATAAGCTTAATAATGCAAAAATTGCAATGGGAATAGAATACAGTGTACAATCCATTAGTTTTCTTTATTAAAATTTAAATAAAGTCATTTTTTATGAGGTGTCGGATGCTATCTATTTTTCCCCATTAAATACAATAAGACCTAAGACTAAATCACACAGAATGAAGAAAAGTCCTATTTTAGGTAGGTTTTCTTAAGAGGTACACCGCCCCTAATTATTTTATATTCATTTTCCGATTACCATGAAGTATTTCCCGTTTAAGAATTTCATTATAGAAAGTTCCGTTATAGAGAGATTACGCTTTAGACGGGTTCCTTTATAGACAGGTCCATTTTGTCAGTTTTACTATATTTAGTTTGCTTAAGATTTGGATTGTTAAAAGATGTTAGCCCCATCAAAAAAATTCAGAGCCCCCTCTGACTGGACTTGCTGGTTACGGCCCTGGACGCTATAACTATAGCGCCTAGAATATAATGTGTGGAAATCGGCTATTCCTGTAATACTTAAAAAAGCGCTAAAATATTGTATCCCTTAAATGTGCAATGATACTGCTGCAATATGCAGATCGCAGCGACATCTGCAAGATATTTTCTACAATTGCAAGAAATTGCTAGTCTATACAATGTAATACTAGTAATACGAAAATCCAGCAGATGTCGCTGCGATCGACACTTGGGATTTTAGCAGTATCGTGGCACATTTAAGGGATACAAATTTTTAGCACTGTTTTAATAGCATATTTCCACACTAGGTATTCTAGGCGCTGTACTATAACTATAGCACCTAGAATATATTGTGTGGAAATCGGCTATCCCTGTAATACTTAAGCGCTAAAATATTGTATCTCTTAAATGTGCAATGATACTGCTGCAATATGCAGATCGCAGCGACATCTGCAGGATATTTTCTGCGACTGCAAGAAATTGCTAGTCTGTACAATGTAATACTAGTAATACGAAAATCCCGCAGATGTCGCTGCGATCGACACTTGGGATTTTAGCAGTATCGTCGCACATTTAAGGGATACAGATTTTTAGCACTGTTTGAATAGCATATTTCCACACTTGGTATTCTAGGTGCTGTACTATAACTACAGTTAGGCATCTTCCTGTAGTTCAACCGCGTCCGCTACGTGGCGTGTGACCTTGATTGATGTGGCCTCGCCTTTAATCTTGTGGTTACCTCTCCCATTTAAGGTAGGACTTTGTATACCGCTTTAGCTCTAAGTTATTGCTGCGCTGGGAAGGAATCTAAAATAGATTTTTCAACATTTTCCGAACAAGATTGTTCAATCAGTAGATTGGATTTTGGCTAATTTTTCTCTCTTTTAAAAAAATTCGCAAAATACCGTTTTCTAACTGGTTAATATCGTATGGAACATAGCGAAAAATTTATTTTTATTTCTGCCTTGGTATATAATTGTGCTAGGCTGGGACTTATTCGGCTGGAATCTTACATGTCAAAAATATTCTTCAGAAAAAGCATTATTAAGCCTGCAATGAAATAATGAGTCTTTTCAACTCCTTTTTACGTGGTAAAAGATAAGATTGATTCGACCATTCCATTGTTAAGTACAAAGACATGTTTCCGCTTTTGACCACTGATTTCGATATTTTTAATGTCGGATACAACAATAAGGAAAAATATTATTTCCATGAAAAATAAGATTTCTTCGATATCGAAATGTTTAACGACAGCGTTCAAAATCAGACTCAACCCTAGAATAGTGTTGAGTTCCAGTTTCAACTCGAGAAATCCATTGTGCTGCTCGAAATTCTGTTTGATTCCCTTATCATTCTGAAATATAAAATGTTCGCATAAAAAATCTCTAATTCCTAAATATTTGAAAGCAATTTTCAACAAACTTACCTTGTTTCGTGTGAAATGCAATGATGTCATGAAAAGTAGTGGAAGTGTTTAGCATTTTAGCAAATGAAACTTATTAATTACATTCGGTAAATGGAGTGTCTTGTTCAGCGCTATTGGAGACACTTCTCCATTTCTCGTGATGTCTTTCATTTCACATTCTACTTAAAATTTCTTTAAAATATTTTCTTTGTTGTTAAAATTGTGAACAAAAAACTGATTCCAGATTCGAATGAGACACCCTGTATTTTTGACTAAGTGAATCTACTAAGTGGTGACTAAGTGGATTCTACACTGATCGTAACACTTAAAGGATATTGTAAGTCTTATATAAAATAACGGTATAAGCGGGTTTTTTTTTCAGAAAATGGAAGAAAAAAGTCGCAAATGAAAAATCTTCTCATTTTCAAACTTTGGAATATTCAAATTTTGAGTTTGACGTGAAAAGCGACGCTTTAGCGGCAGCGAATGAAATTTGGCTTTAAACTTACTGAAAGACAAAGCAGAAAAAAATGATCGACATTCAGTAAGTGCTTTGTTTCGATTAGTACGATGTCTCAACGAAACTCTTTAATTAAATCAGAAGCTTGGAGAGTTCTTGGTCGGATAGAGGGGGGGCAAACACAAGCCGAAGTAGCAGAAGCCACTGGAGTTTCACAAAATGCGATTTCCAGTATCTGCTACCGTTTTCTGGAGACTGGAAATGCAGGCCGAAGACCAGGGCAAGGTCGTAGACTTGCAGCAACGCACAATGAAGGTTGATATTTAAAGCTAACGGTTCGTAGACACCGAAACATGAATGTCCTCTTTCTTGAACAAACTTTCCTTCGGATATTGGCACCTCAGTTTCAATTCAAACTGTCCGAAACCAGCTCCACGCTGTAGGTCTGTATACTCGCAGACCAATGGTATGCGTTACGTTAACAGTTAGGCACCGTGGCGTCCGCAGGGAGTGGGCAATAGAGCATGTGAACCGGTGGAGAAATGAATGGCGCAATATTCTTTTCTCAGATGAGTCCCGTTTTTCTGTTCATCCTGATAATAGGCATATTTTCATCTGAACGGAAAGTGGCACTAGAAACAATCCTGCGTTCGTGCAAGGAAGTGTCAAATTTGGCAGTATGGGAATGATGGCCTATGCTAGCATCTCCATTGATGGGCGCACCGACCTCCACATCATTCGAAGGGAAGCTCTGATCGGTTAGCAGTATAGGGATGTGATCCTCAGACCTATTGTAATCTCTTACGCTGCAGCAATTGAAAATGACTTCATGTTAATGGACGACAATTGCAGGCCACATCGTGACCACTTGGTAGATGATTTCCTTTTCGAGGAGGGAATCATACGTTTGGAATGGCAGCGTGTTCTCCGGACTTGAACCCAATAGAGCATGTTTGGGACATTCTAGGCAGACGAGTTCCTGGTCGCCTACCAACCCCATAAACTATCCAAGAACTGGAAAGAGCTCTTATGGAGGAGTGGGACAAAACACCACAGCTCCTCAATTATAGTCTCATTGACCCCATGCCTCAAAGGTGTTAACGTTGCTGACTATTCGGCGAAACCAAATCCCCTACTAAAAACGATTTTCTTTCAAGGTAGCACCTTTTTAGCCCCCGGTATGCTATTTCTTTCTCCCAGCTCATTTTGTGTCGTCTCCAAAAAAGAACGTTACGTTGTATAAACCAGCCGTAAAACAAAGCAGATGTATCACTCTACCATTAAATACTCTATAGCAATTTTTTTAACTTCTAAGCATCGCACATTTTCAATTTTTATACCGTCGTATTGGGGGGAAAAAATACTTTTAAATGCAATTTGTTTGAAAACTGTATCTCCATTTATTTTTGAAATATTAATTTTTTTGTAGTTTTAGAGCGTTTTGCTTAATATTGGAAACGGAAGTACTCCATTTCTGTAGAAAGTAAAGGAATAATAGTTCTAAAATAGTAATTATATACTTTTGTTGTCATTTTCCCATAACAACCGAAAGAAAATGTAATTAAAATACGTGCTATTTTTAAAAAATATAAACGAATGATTTCTGTTAAAACATGGAGCTATTATAAACTACGAGGGCAGTATGATAAGTACCTGACCTCGGACAGAGTGGGCGCTACTAGAATTTTAAGGATGATGTATTTCGCAAAGATGATCCTTCACAACTGACAAATTACCAAGTTGCTATGTGGTTTAGATTGTGAGTGGAAGCCATTTGAATAGAACAAGTTTGGTGATATTTCACCAATAGAAAAAATTGAATATCGAGCAGTGATAAAATACCTGTTTTTGAAAAAGAAAACAAATGAGATTAAAGCGGAATTCGGCGAAGTTTATTTGGACTCTGCACCTTCGTTATCAACCATAAAATATTGGACAGCTGAATTCAAACACGGCCGTACAAGCATTTTTTATGAAGAACGTCCAAGTCGTCCAACTGAGGTTACGACATCAGAAATTATTCAAAAAATCCATGATATTGTGATAAAAGTACGGAGAGTGGAAGTGAGCGAGATTGCTAAGACTGTGGGCATATCAATTGAATGGGTGCAAAATATTTTAACTCATTTGTATATGAAAAAGCTTTCCGCAAGATGGGTGCCGCGATTGCTCACTATTGACATTAAACACACCCGTGTGTCAATTTCAGAAGAATATTTGGCGAAGTTAAAGCGCAATCCAAATGATGTTTGGCATCGATTCATAACTGTTGAGTAAACATGGATTCATCACAGTACACCAGAAACTAAAGAACAGTCCAAACAGTGGATTTTTCGTGGCCACACTGTGCCAAAAAAGGCTAAAGCGACTTTATCTGCGAACAAAGTCATGACTACAGTGTTTTGGGATGCATGCGGTGTAATTCTCGTCGATTACCTTCAAAGGGGCAAAACGAACAATGGAGAATATTATGCCAACTTATCGGATCGTTTCAACCATGTTGTGAAAGAAAAACATCCGCATTTGCCGAAGAAAATTTTTTTCTTTCAAACAAGAACTTTCAATGAACACTCGTGCACACCATTGTCGTTTCCATGGCAAAATTCCACGACAGGATACGGTTTATTAGGATACGAACTGGCTCAACATCCACCATATTCGTCAGATTTAGCCCCTAGCGATTATTTTCTATTTCCAAGTACGTAAAAAAGGCTCGGTGAAATTTTTTTGGCTCTAACGATGGGATTATTGCTGAAACAAACGCCTATTTTGAATGGTTGGTGAAATCGTATTTTTTATAGGGGATACAAAAAACAGAAAATCGTTAGGCTAAGTGTATCGAACTAAAAGGAGATTATGTTGAAAATTAAGTACATTTTAGACATAAAAATGTGTTTTTCTTGTCAAGGCCAGGTACTTATCATACAGCCCTCGTATATTTAATTTTAAGTATCTATATTAATGTTACAAACAAATGAAGGCCTATGAATCATTAGATAGCCCTTTTTTGTCGAGTTTCTTTAATGAATGTATCTTTTTGCTGCATTTGTGTATTATTTTGCGATAGTGACGTCCTATGCATACTTTACTGTAGATGTTTAAGAGTGGATCGTAAATGTGGAATTCTTAAGCGGATGCGAATGACATCATTTTACATAAAATAAAAAAGCGTTTGCTTTAAGTCTTTAAAATGAAATATGTTTTGTGCTATTTATATATACAATTTTTTTTTCATCGGGGGGGGGGGGGGGCGACACTAAATTCTGAAAAAGCAAAAATCTTGTTTTTTAGTTTTATTCGTTTTTTCTCATATATGCACAAATTGTGTTTTTCTTTTTTTGTACCCAAATGCTCAATACAATGTATTTTTTTCTACCAAACATGTATAACTTTTTTCTGATATACTACGTCTGTTGCTCATGTATCAATCTAAACAATTCACCAGCCGCAAGATCCATCCACAACCTCAATATCCTTTCATTGTTTTGAGCAGTACAGTTTCCCATACAATTTTTTTGTTGTTGTTGTTGTCGTGTAATATACGCTACCACACCTTAGTTTGTCCTATTTGAATAATCCTTCCTATGAGAGTGTGTGTAAGAGAGAGAAAAACAGATACTAAATCATTTTGAGACAGTTTTGATTATAAATAAATAAATAAATAAAACATTCTTGTTATTATTAATGTTTTCAATTAATTTGTCATATATTATGTAAATTTTCATAAAGGGGTTTTAAAAATTACACTTTAAAGAGAATTCGTATCAATGTTTCAACGAATAATTAAAGTCAATTTGTTAAAATGAATTTTTGATTCATACCTTAATGCGATTACACCTTACATTTAATTACAAAATTCTTATCTCAAATTCACCTCGAGGCTATTATTTCTAGACCTCTACTTCGGAACAATACCGTCGTAGTAGATTTCTATTGAACTTGTTAAAGAAATCGACTACGAGATTGTTTTTTGAAAATAGTGGTCATAAAAAGTCATTTGAATCAGAACTTGTTGAATCAAATGTAAATCCTGATGCAAAATCTGAATATTATACAGGAATTGAAAAAAAATATATAATTAAAGTTAATTTTATTACATTTGAAAAGATATATGAATTCTATGTAAAAACCTGATTAACCTTCTCGCTGCGTATTTTTTTTTTTTTTTTAATAGGTTTAAAAATTGCTCATTTCTTTTATTATATATTTCAAATCTACATATATTTTAGAGTTAAAATATGTATTTTTTTTACTTTGTAAAAGAGTTCTTTTTTTAATATAGAATTAGATCGTAAAAAACAAAGATCGTGGAAATCGTGGGTTGCGCAAATTTTGCTACTTTTACGCTGGAAATCGCGGAATGCGCAGCGAGAGGGTGAAAGCATGAACATAGAATAGCGAAGGACTTCTCACGAAATAGGTTTTAGAAGAAGAAAACCGTTCCTTGAATATTTGTCTAATAGATGGCGCTGTGTCGCACGGTTGTACTCGGTTTCGTCTGCTTCAATTTGCTCTACCAATAACTTCTTTGATCATTGAGATCCAGCCAATGAACGTTGTCCGCTAGAGGCGCTGGTATGTACATGGTTGTATTCTAACCGTTGCCATCCCTTCATTTAAGACCAAAATCGCGACACGATAGAAAGCCTAGACTAACTGGCATTGCCACCTACTATGCAATTCTAGTATTATTCTAATAGGTATATTGTAGGTGGCAATGCAACTGGGCGCTGGAGACCCTGATTTTGGAGATCCTCAAATTTGGTATACAAGTTTCTTAAGGGGGTTGGTCACTCAGCTTCCGATTTCCCCTCACTAAAGTAAAGTCTATGGGCATTTGATGGATTCGTATATTTAAAATATCTCGTCAGGAAATTAATCTTTTTAACTTCTATTTTTTTGTGTACATTTCCTAAAAGGTGCCTCTTTTTTTCTCAGTTCTCGAAATATTTCTAAAGTATAGACTTAATTTTACATGGAGTGTTAAAATCTTACTCACAGTTCGCCCGCTTTTAACACACAAAATATTAAATTCAGCATGGATTTTAGAAATAGTTTGAAAACTAATCAAAAAAGAGACATCCTTTAAGAAGAGTATGCAGAAAAAATATGTTAAAAATATGAATTTCCCGAGAAGATATTTTAAATACACGAATGCATCAAAAGTCCATAGGCTTAACATTACGGAGGAGAATTCTGAATAGTCGCGAGGAGAAACTCGAACGCTAATGTTAATCCTATAGGAGCGTTGTTTCATAGGCGTAACCAGGGGGGGTGCCCTGGGTGCCCGGGCACCCCCCCCCCCCCCCCCGCTTGCGCAGACTCAAGCACAATCATAAAAAAAAAATCGAAATCTACAAAAGAAAAAAGAAGAAAAAGTGAAAGAAGAGTTCAATTAGTTTAGCAAATTAGTTTAGTTCAGAAAACTAACAGCCTAAGTTTTGAAGTGTGATAAAAAAAAAGAAACCCATGTTCTTTTTTTTATTTCTTTTTTTTTTTTTATTTAAAGAAAATTAGGTTATCTTTTTTAAAACTAGAATGTTTACAAGAATCTGTATTAGACATAGTAAGTCAAAAAGGTGGCTTTATAATCCCACTTTGACGTCTTTGTTTGTTGGAGATTTTTTTCAACTCCGTTCTTTCTATTGCATTTTTCTGCAATTTCATGAGAAATTAACGCAAGTTCTTGACGAGGATAGAAACTATTTGTCTCTTAGCTTTCGTAGTTTAAAGTTTAGAAATAAGCACAAAAATATTGAAATGGAATGTAGATGTGAACGATAATTCCAAAATGAGATTAGCCGGCGGGGGTGTACGCAGACCCTGCCTCCTTTGAAAATGAAAAATAAAAGTTCAAATTAATCAGAAAATTCAAATTAATCTGGAGGTTGGTTGGTTGGTTGAACTGCGTGTTTCGCGGCCATTTTTTCACATAAAATACGATTTTTAGAGTTTCTTCTCGTTTCACGGCGTTCTTTTGAAAGTCGGAAAAGGAACCCGGTTTCAATCTTTTAGCCTAGAGCAGTAAATTTTGACAAAATTCGCGATTTTATTCTGCGATCATTTCATGATATTTACAATTTTTTCCCAAAATCGTTTGATAAAATTCACGTCTTTCTACGCGATTTTTTGTCAAAATCCGCATTTTTCACCACTAACCTTTGACAAAATTCGTGTTTTTTAGCGCGATCCTCTGGCGAAATTCGCATTTTTTGACGCGAGATTTTGACGAAATTGGTATTTCTTTAGCACAATCCTTCGATGAAATTCGCGTTTTCTTTCCACGATCTTTTGATGAAATTCACTTTTTCTTTCCGCAGTCTTTTGAAGAAATTCGCGCTTTCTTTCTCCGATCCTTTGATGAAATTCTCGTTTTTACCGCGACTCTTTGACGAAATTTATTTTCTGTTGCGACCGACTGACGAAACTGATTTTTTTTACAGGGAGATCATTTGTCGAAATTCGGGATAGTTTTGCGCGACCGATCGGGAAAATTCTCGATATCTTTCCGTACCAATTAACAAAATTCTCAATTCTTTTCCGGACATTTTGACGAAATTTGCAAAAAATTTTTGCGCCAATCGTTTATTGAAATTCGTAATTTTTGTGCGCAATCTTTTGACGAAATTGGCGATTTTTCTGCACTCTTTTATCGAAATTCCCGATATTTTTCCACGATCGTTTGAAGAAATACTTAAATTCTTCCGAGACCGATTCACTAATTGATTTTGAGAAATTCCATAAAAGAAATAAAAATCGTGGACTCACTGAAGATAATACTCACTGAAGAAATTACTTACTGAAGAATCACAGGTCTGTGAACGAATTTGGAGAGGGGAAATACTGCACAGCATTTTCTATTATGCGGAACTTTCCTTTTCTGTGCACAAATACCGCGATCCCGCACCCTGTTCCTCAAAGAGAACTTCAATACTAGAAGAGTTTCGTTGTTTTTTTTTTTTTTTTTTTTTTTTTTTTTTTTTTTTAAACGAACATAGAATTAAACAAATAAAGGAAAGGGGGGGGGGGGGATACCTTCGGCAATGCACTCCCGAGCAAGCTACGACCTTTTCTGTCTCGAAACAAGCGAATCTTGAATTATTGCGTTTTTTATTTCGAGCCAAATTAAATTTTCACCTTTCTTATAAGAACTGATTTGACATTATTCCAATTCGAATTTAATCACGGCAATTGCAAAAATTACCGGAGAGTTTTTTCTATTTCAAAAAAGTCAAAAAATCGCCTCAAAGCACGAAAACCCCAGCTAAAAATCGCATTAAAAATTCGGAAGATATTAAAAAACCACAGGGAAGGAAATTAACTAATTGGGTAAAAGATTGAAACCGGATTCCTTTTGGGAATGTCAAAAAAAAAAAAAAAAAAAAAATCACCGCGAAATGCGAAAAAAACCCTCTAAAAATAACGTTAACCGTTCAGGATCGACATCTTATTCGAATTTTATTCGTTTGACACCACTTTTTGTCAATTATTTCACTTATTATTATAAATCACGAAAATCTCGTAACTAAGTAAAATCAATTTTACTTTTATTTTTTACTTGTATCAAACTCAAGCGTTTTAAGCACTTTTTGAGGGTGCATATATATGCACCCATGGTCCTCAACGGGTTAAAAAATTGTTAAAAATTGAAAAATCGCTGTAAGAATCCCGAATCTCGAAAACACTTTATTGAAAAGAAGACAAAGTTTACTGGATAAAATATTGAAATCGGATTCTTCTTTACTAATTTGGAAAAATTGCTGCAAAATACGAAAGAATTCGCATAAAAAATTAATTCAAAAATTCCAGAAATTGTCTTCGATATGCATGAGTTCAGTTTATCTAATATATTCGACACATTCTGTGGTAAAAACATGAATTACCGTAATTTCCGGCCTATAATCCGCGAATCAAACAATTATGTTCGGACCCAGAAATCTTGTTTCATAAACGTAACTTGTTAAAACGCTATAAATATTTAACTTCAATAATGAAATAAAATTTCTGGGTCGAAACATGATTGTTTGATCCGCGGATTATAGGCCTGAAATTACGGTATTAATGAATATTTTAATTATTTATAATATTATAATAATTATTTATATAGACTTTCTTCCAAAATTTCTTGGGTCCCTCCGGTGATCCCTAAGAAGTCATGGAGTCACATTCTGAAAAACTTTCGTGCGTATGTACTGGTGTACCGCATGTATTATCTGAGATTTATCAACCAGCAAAATTTCATCTACAAGACTTTAGCTAAGATAATTTTAGATCTCATGCAGTGTTCCCCTGTGCCTATAGAAGTTTACAGTATGATTAAAGGCCTTTTTAAATCTTTATAAGAAGTTAGGGTGCCAAAAGGTTTTACACTTGTGACCACGCTTAGTCACTGTCTTATGGCACTGCTGCAAGGACATTTACGTATATATATATATATATATATTTTTTTAGATTTAGTTTTAATGTTTTGAAACCCTTCTCACCCCTCCTCACGCAAACAAAAATCGCGTTTGAGCCCTTTTTAAAAGAAATACCACACAACTATACCTTCTAAGATGAAAACCTGTCTAAAACGGAAATTCGACCGGTTTCATGGGGTTCCGTTTTAGCAGATTTTACTACATAAGATATTGTTTGTATCAAACATGTCTAGGTTAAAAAGTCTGGGCACCCCCCCGTTCAAAAGGCTGGTTACGCCTATGATTGTTTACACATTTCTTGCTCGCATTTTGATATGAAAAGTTTTCGTGGTTTCCCTTAATCAATGGGAGCACATTTAATTGAATAAATATATTTTTTTTAATTCCCGATATCACGTTATGCCAAGGGAGGATACACGCAATTCTGTGGGTGCAAGCTCGACTTTAAACTGCACAATAAGAGGAAAATGTTTTCTTCTTCTTTACGATCATCTACACAATTGTGTAGGTCAGGTCTTAAAGGGTTAAATGAAATTTTTTGCATAGGATAACTGAGGACGATAACTTTTATTTTGCGGTTGTACTTTTTCGGTTTTGGTTATTTATATATATGTATATATATATATATATATATATGAGGATTGTTTCCTTTTCAGAACCGGTTCCAAAAGTTAAAGGAACCTGTAACACCTATAAAACCGGTTAAACACCTATAACAGAACTGTAACAAAATATAAAAAGTACAAACGCACAATAAAAGTTATCGACATCAGGTATCTTATGCAAAAAATTCACATAAAAATATTAAAATGCGAGCGAGAAATCTGTAAACAACGCTCTCATAGGATTAACATTAGCTTGAGAGTTTCTTCCCGGGACTACTGTAGACTCTTAAAGCTGATAGTTAAATCTATTGTAAAACCTGATACTGATCTATACGTACAAAATATTGAATACAATATTTTGTACGTATATATATATATATTTTTTATTATTATTATTATTTATTTATTGGAAACTACAAGTAGGGAGGTTCCAAATAAATATAATTTCCTATACTTCTCTTTGGCTTAATCAAGCACTATCTATAATTATTTTCTTCAACAATTTCATATTTTATTACATGCATTTAATATTTATTTCTATGTTTCTTATCGATTTTTTTAATATATATACACGAAAAACACTGTTATTTGTTTTTAATTATAAATATTTTTTAATTATTATGCTTAATACATTTAAAAGGCTTTGACTTAAAAAAAATCTATTGAATCTAAAAAAAAAACTTTCACTACAATTATATATTTTCGAATGAATTTTCAATCCTTCACTCGTCACAAGATGGCAGCATTGCATGTAAAAATACATTATTTTTTTTTGGAAACGTCTGCTTTTAATGCAATCTGAAAATGATTGGACTTTGACCTTTTAAATTCAGATCGACTATTTTGATAGTCTATTATCCAAGAAGTTTATTTCTCTGGTTTATTCTTTAAAAGAAAAAAATAAATAAACGCACTTTTGAGTTTTAAAAAAGAAATAAATTGATAATATTAATTTATTTTTTAATTTTAGATGTCAGAATAATTTCTTTATCTGGTTTTTAACCAATAATTTAGGAAAGAGAGGTGGTGGGTGTACTTTAATATTTTTACTTTTAAAGTTACCAATAATGGATTTTTATTTTTATTTTCATTTTATTTATTTATTTATTTATTTTAATAAACGTAGTTGAAAAAGGGTTTTTTTCTTCTTTTTTGACAATCTAAATTTTAAGATTAAAAGAGGATACCTTTTTATGATATTGAAAAATGTACAATAACTTTTCCTTTTGCACTAGATTAATTTTAACATAATTATTCTAATTGGTAAATGAATCACAAAAGTTGTGTACTATTATAAAATTTCCCTTTTCTGTATGCTAAAATGCAGGGCCGTGCAAAGGGGGCAGTCGCCCGGGTGCGGAAATTGAGGGGGCGCCAAATTTATACTACAAACCTCTTTTTTTCTTCTTTTTTGTACAAAAAAAGAAAATAAAAATTGTATATTTACATATTGGGAGTTTTTTTCCCAATGGAAGTACGTACATTTTTCGTTTCAAAGTTATTGCATTGTCCTTAACTCCCCACCTAAATACAAATTTATGAATAAGGACTTATTTCTTTTCAAAACTTGTTTTGGGCCTTTGCCTTACCGGTCGATTCTCCACCAACCTTTAACTCGCGGTTCAACTCTCAATTGAGAAACCTTAGGTTGGCCAATCTAATCGCGCCGGAGCCGGTTAATATTTCGAATTCATCGATAACTTTCAAGCCACAATAATCTTTTTCGTTAACCTTCTCTTTTCTGAGTCTGTGCTTGTGACAAAAACACACACTCTCAAAATAGCATGGGGTTTCTTTCTTGGAATATAAAAGGGTTCCAAACTGTTATACTGTATTGTTAGATACATTTTTTCTACACCAATTTTCCAGATCCCGTTTGCCAAAATATAAGTGCAATTTTCTGTTATGTTATTTAGTTTTTTGACATTCCTGAATTAAAATTAAACCTAAAGTTTCAAAATAAACGCGAAATATGTATTCAGTAAAATTTGTTTCTGTTTCTGCATTTTTTAATTTTGTGACACTGTGACAAAGAAAAGTTAGGAAAGGTTGGGGGAGGGGGGGGGGTCAAATTGAAACTTTGCCCTAAGAGCAGTTTTATCTTCGCACGCTGCTGCTAAAATGTTTCCTTAGCCTTAACAAAAAAAGAATAAAAAATTCATAACCCCGGTGCTAAAAGTTTCAGAATAAAAGTGTTTGCACCCAAATTATTCTTTGTTTTCCAGTATTTCTGTCAGAAACGTGCACAAGAATTGTAAGATCTGGTACAGATTGCGTTTATGAGCTACCTACATGTGTATATGCGAGGCCCCTCCCATGACCACTAAAGAGCAGACTTTAGGGATGCACCGGAAGATTTGAAATTGTATGCTTCTTAATGGTCTAGTAGTAATACAAATCTTCCCCCGGGAACAGCATAATGAACCCCCTCTTCCCTCGGAGTTTCAGAAATCCTTACCGGAGAAAAATGTCTGAATTCAGTACTGCGCACGGCTTCGCATCCGGAAAAAAATTAATTATTTGATATTTAGTAAAAAAATATTTTTATATTTAGACTTGCTTTGTTATTTATTTCAGTATACCCTATTAAAAAGTTGGCGTTATAAGATAACTGGGAATTTTTTAACACTTTCCAACAAAGTTGAAAAGTGCTCTAACTCGCGTACATACACTCGGATTTTTATGCAATTGATATATGTTAATGATGTTTACCATTACATGTTCTGTATTGAATATGAAGTGTGTAGCATTAATAGTTCATCTACAGGGGCACTCAAAAGAATTCGTTACATGATCAATGACGAAAAATCGTTTGCAGTGTAATTTAATGACATTACGCTATCTCAAATATATTGAAATTGATATAAATCCCTGAATTTCACTACAAGATGATTACTATAGTTTACGACGTTCATGGCATTTATCGTTCATTTACAGGGACACACAAAAGAAATTGGTTACAGTACTGTTTTTGAGCAATAATTGGTGGAAGTGCGTTTTCAATTTCACCATGCGCTTTTAAATTTAACTAATTTTTTGCATGGTACTCGTTGTGTATAAATGCTATATCTCGTATATTGGGCTGCACAAAATAATTCGCTTTTTCTTATATTATTCTGAATGTATTAGAAAGTGTTTCATAATCTATCCTTGAAACATGATTTTTTCTTTCTTGTTTAGGGCTGAAATCGAACTAGTTGATGCCACAATATTCAAGATAATCAAGATAAGCAATTGAGGCAGTCAAATTGAGCTCCTGATATGGTACTGATTCTACTGATAACAATCAAAACTACTTGATAATTTTTTTAAACGGTAACTATTATTTTAACGAATGTTTATAATCTAATAATACATACTTATTTTTCGAAGGAAAACATATTTTATCATTAAGTTGCATATTTTACTGTTTATTCAAGCTTTTCTTTTTGTTGTATATACACTAAATGTCCATTAATGACCGGGCACTTTCAAATTTAGACATTTTGTCGAATATTTAGAAATACACTTGTCAGATTCTTCTGGAATTTCAGAATTAAATAGAACAAGTTTCACCTCATATTTACCAACGTCGATTTGATAAGGGGGACAATTAGGGGGCAACAAAAAATCAAAGAAAAAATAATACTTGGGATCGTCCTGTAAATTAAAATGTACGAAACGATCTATCGCTGCAGAATACAAATTTGTGGGTACTGTACTGATATGGTACTGATTCTACTGATAACAATCAAAACTACTTGATAATTTTTTTAAACGGTAACTATTATTTTAACGAATGTTTATAATCTAATAATACATACTTATTTTTCGAAGGAAAACATATGTAGCATGTTTACTGATTTTTGTAAGAATGGTACGTTTATTCTTGGAGATATAGCGATTTGTTTAAAAAGTTCAAAAAATTCATGCACATTTTAGCTTATATCACGCAGATTTTCAATCAAATTTAATGCAATTTAAGAAAAATTGCAAAATAGTAGAAACAATACAGTGCAATCAGAACATCTTATCTTAGAGAGCAACTAAAAATCAGCTCACTCTGTCGAAGATATCTTTATGAATTTTTAAGATATTTGAATGGATTTTTTTATGGTTTGCTCCATAGAGTTGACTATTAAATTATGTAAAATTTTTTGCAGATCTACACCTATCATGACCCCTAGAACCCAAAACCAACTCCAGTTCAAAACTTTATCTATCTACTTATCTCTATATCTATCTATATCACTTTTTTATGTACACGATAACTTCCATAGGCGTAGCGTCGGGGGGGCACGGGGGGGCACGTGCCCCCCCAACCTTCTGTACCCCGGGCGCCAGAACAGAAAGCGTAGGGGGCGCCAAATGAAGTTTTTTTTTGTCTTTACATACAAAAATGTATATGTATATATATCGAATTTGCATAAAAATGTCTCGCAGCCGGAAAATCCAAAAGGAAAACTGAACCAAATGCATTAAAATTTACAAATAATGTAAAAAGATTCATCTATAATAAGAAGACTGCAGATAGGAAAATCGCTAACATTTTCCAAGGCCAATAGGTCAGTCTCTACTCCTCTCTTTTGTGTAAAACTGTCCCTCGCCGATAACCGATCCTGGAGGGGGGGGGGGGCAGAATCATGTGCCCCGGCAGTGCAAAGAAGAAAATATTTCCTTCTCATCTGAGCCCAGACAGACCGTTTGGAGGTGGGGAGAATTCTATTGTGTAGTTGACCCGTGCCACATATTGCGAAGCCTTTGAAACTATGGGGGGCGGGGGGCAGAGGGGGCATGTGTTCTGGGCGCCTCGCGCAGGGAACATCAGATGAAAATTTGGTTTGCCGTTTTATACAATATATATATATGCGTGTGAAGTTTGTGTAAAAAATATTTTCTACCCGAAAAGGTCAAAAAGAAAAGCTTAGTACAGTGCATTAAAAATGTCAAATAGATAAAAAGATTCGCGTACAAGACAGAAAATGAATAACCCCATTCTTTTTCTTATAATTACTTTTTTAATTGCATATCACCATATCTGTCCTTAGAGGAGGCGAGGACAGGTGACCGACTGTTACAATAAAAACCAAGCGGTCGAAAATTCACAAAATAAAAAGTAAAAACTTAATAATTTTGTTGTTGTTGTTTTGAGTCAGACATAAATTTGAAAATTAGCATTAAGTTCAGGAAATATATAAGTCTATAAATAAGAAGAGTGGTATAAGTGATAATTCCGAAAAAGTTATGTAGATAGTACAGGAAGATATTTTACAAAACTGGAATTCATTTTTATACCTACAGTAAATCCTGATTTTTTAGTTCCTAAAACAATGTGACTCATATCACTATGACATTAAAGTGCCCCAATTGTAATAATTTGTAATGCTATAACAACAGTAAAATCTCGAAAAATGAAATCCGTCTATAATGGAGTCGTGTCTTAAATGAAAAAACTACATGGTTCCAACAGAAAGAATACCAACAGTTATACCTCCTAAGACGGAAACCTGTATAAAGCGGAATTATTTCCGCTTCCTTTCGATTTTTTCCCCAGGTTTTAATGAATAAATATTTGATAAAGCTGGTTATATATTTCAATATTATGTATTTTATTTTTACACATTTTAAATTTTAAAGTAAGTCCGCTACTAGAAACTTTCGTAAATTTCTCTTTGTAAATTTACTTTGCAGAGGAAAGGGGGGGGGGGGGGGGCGCCAAAATCGACGTTTTCCCCGGGTGAAAATATAGCTAGTTTCGGCCCTAGAAGGAGTGCCAAAAGTAAAATGTTTTAGTAAAGTCTTTTAAAAGGGAAAAAAAAGAGTATAGCATTTGCAGTGGTACAGTAAAAAAATATTTCACAGGGCGCCATCATGGCTAATAAAGCCGCCCCTTCTTTTTTCCCCAAAAATGGTTTTTTCTCTTCTTTTTGCCTTTTCTAGGCGTTTTGCTACCTTAGGCGGAAATTGTAAAATGCAGCTCTGTTCCTTTGGGTGCAATTATTTTTTGCATTATTTTTGGTGCATTATTTTTTGCATTACTTTTGGGGCAGTTGTTTTTTGCAACCAACCAAATCCAGTCTTAGAGAGAGGAGGCGAGCTTGGGCGACTGCCCGTAATTAAAAAAAAAAACCTAACCCAGGGCGCCATTAGCCGCCCCTGCTTTTACCTTCCCAAATTACGTTTCTCGTCCTTTTGCCATTTCTAGGTAGGTGACAACTGAAAAATGTCGCCCATGCCTTTTACTAAAATTACTTTTTTTTGCATGCAGATTCGGTCTCAAATGGCGCGAGGTCGAGCAACTGTCAACGAGTAAAATCTAAGGGTTGAAATGTGTGCAAGATAGAACAGTAGCCCCCCTTTTTAATGTTTTTTAAAGAAGCCCGGACCGAAACTAGGGGGGGTGTGCAGAGGGGGCATGTGCCCCAGGCGCCAGAACAAAGGCGAAGGGGGCGCCAAATGAATCGTTTGTCGATTCATAAAAAAATGTATATATATATATATATGAAATGCAAAGAAACTCGCAAGCTAATGTTAAACTAAGGGAGCGTTCTTTTGAAATTTCTCGTTTTGATTTTAATATTTTAAAATTATTTTTTTTCTTAGGATAGTTTAGATTGATCATTAGCGTTGCCATACTTTTAGGTTTTGAAACCGGTACTGGAAGTGAAGGTAACTTTATAAAAATAATCTACAACCAAAATCTAAAAAGTAAACACTAACCTGGTTAGAATTTAACATCAGCTTTTCTAAGCTAAGAAAAAAAAATCATTTAAAACTATTAATATGCAAGCGAGAAAATTAAAAAAGATCGCTCCCATACGTTTAGCATTAGCGTTCCAGTTTCTTCGCGTGACTTGTTTAGGCTCTTAACGCTCAAGCTAATGTTAATCCTATGGGAGCGTCGTTTACATATTTCTTGCTCTAATTTTAATTATTTAATGATTTTTATTTTTTAGGAATTTTATTTATTTATTTATTTATTTTGCATAGGGTACATGAGGTCAATAATATTTATTGTGGGGTGAGGAGATGAAGGGAAGGGGTGGTCTCCAAAATCCATGTTTTCCCCTGGCGCAAAAAAGGGCTAGTTTCAGCCCTGAACGTACGATTGATATTAAGGTTCTACTTATTGTGCAAATTATTAAAAACCTTCATTTGTCACTGTTTTAAAAGGATATGTGATTGTGTATTATACATGGGATTTTCAGATAAATTAATGTGAAATTTATATTCACATATTTTAGGATTGTGATTTGTTGAGACTTTTACAAAAACGATAAATGGCAGTGATTTTCAATTGCTTTTTTTTTTTTTTTTTTTTTAAAGATGCAATCAAATTTAAAACTTTTTAGTTTGTAGCATTTCACCCACTCTCTCTTCCCCCAAAACAAAAACGCTTTAGTTCTCAACCATTAATACGGTGCTGGTCCAACATTGATATTTGGTCAGTAGTTGTAATTTGATCGGTAGAAGAGAAAATTTCCCCAACTGCAAAGCTGGTGTCCAGTCACCCAAATAGTTTAATTTCAGTGAGTAACACAAGGTGGTCACACAAAGAACTTCTTTGACCTCTGAACTTGTGTTTCCCTCTTGTGCAAAGTGATATAATAGGAGCGTCTTTACCTAACCTCTCTCCACACACTTGGCTTGGTATGATCTGGTCGTTTGTGGGAATGTACTCGTAGTTAAATGTTGTTATTACTGTTTTTTAAACTGATCAGGAATGAATGAGCCACGCAAAAACAAACGCGATAAAAAACAGGAAATTTTTATAGAAAACTCAATAACAAGCGATGTTATGAAGCACACCATGATTCTTAATTCATTCAAGTCTGGCTTCAAAAGGACGAAAATGGAATAGAAGGTAAGAACATACAAAATTGTTTGTTTTATTAAATTAATAACGTTTTCAGAAAAATCAAAAATCTCCACTCAAAAATGTGATTATTTTTGACACATTCATAAACTCATTCTATTCCTATTTGCCTGAAAATTACAGATGTGAGCATTCGGATGCTTAAGAATCGAGTTGCGTTCTCCCTTTTAACATTTTTCCTAATTCGAAGCAGCTTGATTTAAAGCGGATTACTAAATGTATCCGTCTTGTAATTGTCAGCCTTTGAATTTGGAAATCAAAAGTCCAACTTCGATGTTATTATATTAAAAAAAATTGGATTTTTTTAGAAAAAAAAACCTTTATTCTACTTCATAAAAGCATCTCAATTGTAGGGCTGCCACTGCCGAATGACACTGAAAATAGTAGCTTTAGTAGCCTCCAACGAAAAAAAAATAGTAACATTTGTTCGATAATAGTAGTCAAAATACTCGCATACCCACTTTAAAAAAAGGAAGAAAACTTCTATCCATAACAATGAAAGGACTTTATGAATGCACACATTTTATTTCACAGTTTATGCTTCTGCTCAAATCAGTGAATAAAGAATAGAGTGATTTCTTCGAATGAGAAAGCAAGTTATCCAGAAAATAAGGCCCTAATGTTTCAGTTACGAAGTAACTTCCACAATAAAAAATTATGTACAGTACCTGGAAACATAGCATTAAAAACTTCTTGCAGATCATCCCCGGAACTACTTTCCATCAGGCCTTTCATTTCAAGAGTTTCTTGGAGAGAAAGAAGAAAAGTTTTATTTGAGGGGCAGGGTTAAAAATAACGTGCGGGATATCGCAAATACCACACAAAAAAGGAAAATCCCGCATAATAAAATATTTGTTTGGATGGAATCTTTCAAATTTATTTCTTGAACAGGCATATGATTCGTACGCGATTTTTTTTTTAATTTCGTGAAAGCCACGATTTTTTTTCTTCGAGAAATCCACAAAATCAATTCATCAAACAATCGCGAATTTTGCCATTCGGTAACGAAAAAAAAATCGCCAATATCAACAATTGGCCTTAGAAAAAAAAGTTTTCCATCAGTCGCGAAAAAAAAAAAAAAATTGTAAATTTCGCCTAAAGATTACGGAAAGAAAATCGAAAATTTTATCAAACTGTCGCGAACAGAAAAAAAATTACACCGGCGAATTTGGTCAAATAGTCGCGCAAAAAATCGAGCAAAAAAACAAGAACTTCCTCAGTCAGTCGACAAAAGAAAAGATCGTTTAAAAGAATCGCGAATTTCGTCAAAAATCCCTGAAACAAATACCGAATATCATTTTCGTCAACGGGTCGTACAAAAATTCACGAAATTTGGCAAAGGATCGTGTAAGGAAAATCGTGAATTCCACGAAACAATTGGCGGAAAAAAATGCGAATTTTGGTAATTCGTCGGGAAAAAAAATCGCGAATCTCCTTAAAGGCCCGTGGAAAAATATCTTGAATTTTATCAAAGGTTGTGGAAACAAATGACGATTTTCGTCCTTCGGTCACAGACAAATCATCACAAATTTCGCCAAAAGTATATACAAAATATTACGAATTTCGTCAAACGATGAAGAGAAAAAAATCGCAAATTTCGCCAAATGGTCGCGGACAAAAAGACGGCAGGTGTAATTCTGGATTTAAAAAAAAACTGAAATTCACAGCAATTTTTCTAAAAAGTTACAGCAGAGGGAGGGAAAGGGAGGAAATCACCTCCCGGCGCCAATTATGCGTTTTTTTCCTCCAATCCTTTGACGAAATTCGCATTTTCCGCGATCCTTTGATAAAATTTGCGATCCCTCTGTGAAATTTTGGTTTTTCACGCGATTCCTAGACGAAGTTTGCGTTTTTTGCGATCCCTCGAAGAAATTCGCGATCCCTTGAAGAAATTCGCGATTCTTTGGCAAAATTCGTTTTTTGCGATCTTTTAAAGAAATTGGCGATTTTTAGCTGTGAACGATTGTCGAAATTGATTTTTTCGACGACTATTTGCCGAAATTCGCGATATTTTATTTTCTCGAATTTTTAAAATTTTCGGAACCGGATGCCTTAAATTTTCGGAAAATTCAGAACTGAATCATCCCTGAAAAGACACGAATTTGATCAAATAATCGCGTAAATAATTGAGAATTTAAACAAATGATTGCACAAAAAATCAAGAATTTTGTAAGTTGGTTTTGAAAAGGAAATCACGAATTTCGATAAACTATCGTGGGAAAGAATCGCGAATTTCGTTAAATGATATCTGAAACAAACAGCGAATACCATCAATCGATCACGGAAAATATATATATCGCGAATTTCGACAAGTTGTGGCGGAAATAAAATTTCGCCAATCTGTCGCAGAAAAATTCGCGAATTTTGGCAAAGGATCGCGGAAAAAAAAATTGTGAGTTCCGTGAAACGATCGCCGGAAACAAAAACGCAAAATTTGGCAAAGGATCACGAAAAAAAGATTGTGAGTACCGTGAAACGATCGCCCTCCAAAAATCAGGAAATTTCTAATGGGTCATGGGAAAAATTGCGAAATCTCCTTCAACAATCGTAGCAAAAGATGGCGAAAAAATCGCAAATTTTGCAATTCGTCGCAGAGAAAAATCGCGAATCCCCTCAAACAACTGTAAAAATATCTTGAATTTTACCTAAGGTCGCGGAAACAAATGGCGATTTTCATCATTTGTTCGCAGAAAAATCATCTCAAAATTTCGTCTCAAGAATGGACAAAAAATTACGAATTTGTTTAACGATCACAAGAAAAAAATCGCAAATTTCGTAAAATGGTCGCGGACAAAAAAAGAAACACAAATTTGGTAAAAAAAAAAAAAAAAAAAAAAAAAAAAAAAAAAAAAATGGGAATTTAACCAAATGATCGCTCAAAAAATCACGAATTTTATAAAATGGTCATAAAAAGAAAATCCCAAATTTTGACAAACGATCTGGAAAAGAATCCGTAATTTCGTCAAAAGATCTCTGAAACAAATAGTAGCTACCATCAATCGGTCGTAGAAAATATACATCGCGAATTTGGACAAGTGGTGGAGGGAAAAAAATCAATTTGGTCAATCTGTAGTAGAAAAATCTGCAAAATTTGGCAAAGGATCGCGGAAAAAATCGCAAAATCTCCTTCAACGATAGTATAGAAAGACCTCAGAAATAAATAGTTATTTTCGTCAATGGTTTAGGGGGGTGGGGGGATCCCGAATTTTGGAATTAATCGCGGAAAAAATCGCGAATCTCTTCAAACAACCTTTGAAAAAGTGCGTTTGGGAAGATGACTTTACAGGCGCTTTGAAGAAAAAGACCGAATATTTTCAGTAAAAATAGTCGCTGAATCCGAAAGAAGTCGCCTACTGCTTTCTTGAAATAGTCGCTTTTTAACAGTTTTCGGCCTAAAATAGTCGCCATAGCCGCCGTATGCTGAAAATAGTCGCTAGGTCTAGCATTTTAGTAGCAAGTGGCAGCCCTGCAATTGCATGTTAAGAAAAATCGGAATTTTTGAGAAAATGAGTCGGGCCGGACCAGGCCTGATTTAATTTGTTTTTGTTATGGGCCGAGCTTGTTTTCACTGATTTTTTTACGAACCGGGCCTGGCCATGAACTGTGAAAATATAAACGGGCCGGGCTCAGGTGGAACTTTTAATTTTCACGCTGGCCTGGAAACTGTGGCCTGTACAGACCTCTAGTGTTCCCCCCAGGGCCGTGCAAAGAGGGGGCTAAAGGAGCGGTCACCCCGGGCGCAAAATTTATGCTGCGAACCACGGTTTTATTTGTTTATTTATTCAGTTTTTGCCCGCCGAACATTTTCCGGGGAATTTTTTTTTTCCTTTCTTGATCTTTTTTTTTTCCTGTCGCAAAACGTCATGAACTCTCTAACAAATAAGTGCAATTTCCTCTTGTGTTATTCAGTTGTTCTGAATTTCTAAATTAAAATTAAACATTTTAAAGTTCCAAAATAAACGCGAAATATTTATTCATATTATAAATAGTCTATAATTTATTTATGTTTCTGCACTTTATCAATTTTATTACACCCATTACAAAGAGAAAGATTTTTTTTTTTTTTTGGGGGGGGGGGGCGCAAAATTGAAAATTCGTTAAGGGCGCACTTCTCACGGCCTTGGTGCCCCCCCAAAATTTCTGGTCACGCTACGCCTATGATAACTTCCATAATTTTGCACAAATCTCTTCCAAACTGATACATAAAATCAAGAGGCAGAAAATCTCGGTCAAGCTCGTTAATGGGCAAAATCGGATACAAGGGGTGGAAATGAGGAGGGTTTTTGTGAAAACAGAAAAAAACCCATAACTTCTTAATTATGACACATATCGAATCAGCCTAAAGTTATTATTACTTCTAGGAAAAGGGCCAAAAATTTATGTATAATAGATTTTTGATATCATTAAAAATCGCCTCAAGGGGCGAACAAAATAGGGATTTAAGAAGAAAAAATTCATAATTTCGTCGATTCGCAAGATATAAAATCCTCTGAAATTTATTATAAATCTTCTTAATATTATCTACAACGTCAAAATTTAAAATATAGTGTATGTTTCATTTAATAAAACAATCACCACACAATTTAAATTTATTATATAAATCTTAACCGTTTGAGTGCGAAACAATCTTAAGTATCTATGCCAAATCTTAAGGATACAATAAGGATACAATACAAGAATATAAAATACAAGGATAATACAATATAAGGATACATTAAGGATACAATAATCTTAAGGAACAAATCTTAAGGATATTTGCCAAAAATGCGAATGTGTTTGGGTATAAAAAAAAATCTTGTAAGCCGACGATATACCCAGAAATCATACGCTTTGGTAGTGCAACCAGCTTAAATGCACACCAAACTAAGACAACAAACAGGAGCACTATCACCCTCTCCGCAATTTTAGCATAAAAAAAGAGGAGCGCTATCGCGCTTCCACCAATTTTAACATAAAGCAAGAGGAGCGCGATAGCGCTTCTCCGCCCTCAAGCGGCTAATATTATCTATAACTTTTGTAGTAACAAATTTCTGATAGGATGAACTCTTACAGCAAAACATTTGGCTGGGAGGGAGGGGGCGTGATTTATAAAACTATTAAAACCGCCATAACTTCTTATTTATCAAACATATCGAATCTGTTTCAAGATGTTATTACTTCTATGAAAAGGACCAAAAATTAACTAAGTTTATCTCTAATCTTCATTTAGCTTTTGTTGGTGAAATTAGTACTACTTTACTCCGAAATCTACCTGTGCCTGTCTGCCGAGTCGACAGGGATTTTTTACACTTGAATAGGTAAAACTACATAACTCGAGTTTTTAGCTCACAGGCTATCAAAGCCCGAGAGGTAAAATGTGCCCGCAAGTTCTGTATGTACGTACGTACGTACGTAACGCGATAACTCGTGATAGAAATATCCAATTTGCTTCAAAAAAATGTTTTCTAGGTTCATTCTCATGAGGCGCTAAACTGATTAATTTTGGGGGTTCATTGGTTAAGTATAAAGGGGGGTACGGGGGGCTACCCCCCTAAAGTTAGATAAATGGGTTTTTCATGCAGAATTATCAGATTTGCTTCAATTTTGGTATACCGGTTAATTCTGATAAGGCGCTTCCCTGATTAGATTTATAGGTTCATTGTTTATGCATAAAAGGGGGATCTGTGGGGTTTACCCCCTTAATTTAGATAAATGGGTTTTCTCATCCGATTTATTTCAAATTTGGTATACCGGTTTATTCTGATAAGGCGCTTACCTGATTAGATTCGGAGGTTCTTTGGTAAAGTATAAAGATGTGAAACAGGGAGGGGGCTATTCCCCTCCTTGATTTATTTTTCGAAAGGCATTATTCTTTGAAGTAAGAGTATAATATACAATTTGTTTCATCAGACTGTGAGCTCAATGTCTTCAGTTTAACTGGGCACTTTGCTTTTTTCTTTCTTTTCTTTTTTTTTCTGTTGTTGTTTGTTGGAAACGCGACCATGAAGGTAGGCTCAGATGTTTGGGCGGAAATTAGATAAGTTTACCTATTTGTTTACATCCAAAATTCATGGTAAAATAGTAGTTGGTGCTAAAACGACATTTGTGAATTACCAAGATAGGTCAATGACCAATGGCAGTAATCCAATGGTCAACAACTGAGACACCAAAAGTGTGATCGAAACATGATGGTGAATATGAATATTTGCCTTAATGTGTTAGATCTTAATATGTACAGTCGTGGAAAAAAAAACTAAACACCACCTACTAACTCTGCAACAAACTATTGTAGAAGAAAGTTACTAGTACCAAACGATTGGAAATAAAATCTACTTTAAAATTGTGTGTATAAAATTTGCTTAGGAAGCATTAACAAAAATATGAAAATGCAATTTAACATTAGAAGCTCTAAATTTTGAATGACACATTAACGGTTTATGTCTATTGGGTCAAATGTTTTATAAAAATATGATTAATACCATTTTTTGTATTATTTGTAGGGAACTAAGTATAATTTCTAACAAAAGCAACATATAAGTCAAACATATAAGATAAAAAAAAACTATTTTTATCTTTTTTAACTGCCATATTATAATTACCTGATAACTGACCTACAAATTAAAACATAGAAAAATATATTGAGCACAAAACAGTTTTTGAAAAAATCTAGCATTACTCAGCTCTTCTTGCTTACACTGAAAATGCTAAATGTGTGACTTACGAAGTTTTTTAGATCACTAAAATATAGTTTAACTATTATTTTCCACACGTCATGTTCACCTTGAGGTTAAATAAAAAACATTTAAATATACAAATATCAAAATTGTGATTTATCTTACTAAAGGGGAAAAAAATTTTAAGGTGCCCCCTGGTGATGACTGTTTGAATCAGTCGAAAGAACTTGGGTGTCGATTTTTTAACATCTTCGACGGTTTTTATGTATGAAACCTATTTTATGTATTTTTATCACGTTTTTAGTAAGATAAATCATAATTTTGATTTTTGTACATTTAATTTTTTTTTTTTTTTTTTTTTTTTTTAAGACGAAAAAATATGCACATGTATATTTCAATATTGACACTAATATTCGAACCAATGGGGATCAACAGGGTTTGATTTCTCTCAAGATGACTATAAATATCCCATTAATTATCAGTTAAGACGATCAAGATTCAAAATTCAAAGTTGTATGATAGCATACCTTTATTTATTTATTTTTTCATTATTGTGTCGAAAAAATGTAAATGTAATTTCTAATAAATCTTTAAAATTCATTCAATTTTTTTGGAATGGGACTCTATAAAAGCAGAATGTAAAAAAAAAAAAAAAAAAAAAGACTACAATATCCTGATACAGAGTGACAGACTTGTTTAGCCTAAATTCTTGAAGAATGTAATGAAAGTCATTTAAAATACCCACAAACTATAGTTTGTGGGTTCCGACGAGGTTGTTCCGACGTAAGCTATCGCAGGAACATTTTTGGCAATAAAATATTTGAAAAGATATGCATTAAATCTCAAACATTAATTTGGATGACTGTAACATCAATATGTCGCCGAAGAAGCATTTAAATGAAATTATAATTTTATTTGCAATGCAAACCGCTTAACCATTAAATACGTGATTTTTTATTTTGTTTCGAAAAAGTTATATATGATTCTCTGAAAGGTTTATTACGCGAGAAAAATTATTTAAAAAAAAATCAGAGATACATTTTTCATATAATACGTCAATCTTTTCTTCTGTTGCACATCTGCGATACAAGTAAAAACTACTGTCGTGTGGCAGTTTTACTCTAAAATATTGCAAATTAGTAAACATTTTAATAAGTCTCCAAATACCTTATTTTATATAATTATTTATTTTATAAAACTCAACCTTTAACCCTTTAATTCCCATGATAGAATAGGTTCTAGAAATTACGTAGCTCGGAGAATCTGACTTTACACCAGAAATTTTCAATGGTTAATTTCACTTTATTTAAATACGGAATGTCTGTTATTAATTAAAGCAAGTATTGTTATTTTAATTTTATGATGTGAATTAGGTATATACGAATAAAAAAAATATATTAAATTCAAAACACTGTTGTTTGCATATGTGCAAAGCTGCGCACTAAAGGGTTAAATTTTCTCTTGTAATTATTGGGTGATTGGAAAAGTTCGTGCCCTATTTCATAGATGGCAGAAACTTGCAATTCTAACTGGGCTGATGTTTCTTTTATAACTTTTATATTATTAATTTCTTTTTATAATCTTTTTTTATATCTTTTTAATTTTATATTATTAGTTTCTTTTATATTATTAATTGATAGTTATCTACATGTGTCGTGAGTGAACATAACTTTAAAAAAAAAGTTTTTCAAATTAATTTTGTGTGCAAGGTTAATATTAAAAATTGGAAATGAAAAGTTGCATTTTTGTCCTGTTACGTTATATGAGTTTATAAAAGGAAGGAATGTTGGACGTGCTACAAAAAATATTCACGACGTTTATTTGGATCGTGCTCCCGCTGTTAGGACAGTTAAAAAGTGGTTTGTCGATTTTGAACTAGTGATTTCAATCTAAACGATAAAATTCGCTCTGGGCGACCTGTTGGCCATTCATAATGACTTAATCCGTGATTTAGTTAATACACGGATATTCTGAAGAGATTCCTGAGAGACTAAATCTTGACAATTCGACTGCATTTCGTCATTTAAAACAACTTGGGTACACTTCGAAACTCGATACATCGGAAATCGGGTACGAATTTTTGCAATCACCCAATATTTTTAATTGAATTATTTTAATTTAAAAAAAAACATTAAGAAGATTCTCAACGTTTGCCTCTTTTCAGTTAGAAAAAAACAAATCTAAACTAAGACAAGAATAAAATTCTGAACTCCAAATCTCGAAACATTTTTCTGGCTACGGTGTGAAATTTCGCAAACTCTTCTTTTCTCAGCCAGACTGATTAGGCGCCAGTGATCCCAGGTCACGTGGTCTGACTAGAGAATTAATATTAAAAAACATTTTTTTCTTTCTTGTTCCTTCTTTTTAGTTGGTTTTGTGAATGTGAATCTTGAACGTAGCTGGTAATAAGCTGCGTATAGGTTTTTTTTTTATCGTGGTCTTCTATTAGAAGAAATTATGTTTAATTTAAAAAAAAGGGTAATTTTTTTTCCGAATATTAAATTATGCTATTTTCGTGGCTTCTTTTATAGAAGAACATAATTGGTGAAATTTTAATATGATTAACTTGAATTCCCAGTGTGGAATATTTACATGTTTTTAAAGAAATAGTATCCAAATGTTTTCATTGTAAATATTGTACATATTATAAGTGTAAATAGAATTAACAAAGTTTTTAATTATCCTGTGCTTGACTTGGATTTATACTGAAAACACCAGCGCTATTTTCTGTTGTGAAATATGTTTTATTATTTTAATATGATTTTACATGAATCGTGAAGTTTAGAATTATGCTCTCCCAACCTTGTATTTAAATTGTGATAACGTGAAATTTCGTGTAACATATGAAGATTATTCTTCATGTTTTGGTGCCTCAAGACCCGGAAAAAAGGTAAGAAATACCTTTATTATTCTGCATGACTGTTGATTTCTTGAAAATATACATTTTTCATGATAATTTATTTTGAAAACTGAATTTAATTTTAAACATGGATAAGACAGATAAACTTAAAAGTAAAAGAGCTACTGTTCGTGCAGCCATTACGAAATTAATCACAAAATGTGATACATTATTATCTGTTGATATTGATAAGACTGATTGCGATTCTTTAATGGAATCGTTAGAGCTCGTAAATGAAAAGGAAGCTCAACTAAAGGAGTTAGATTCCGAAATGGATGAACTAATTCAGGAAAAAACTGAATATGAAAAAGAACTAAAATCGGTAGAAGAATATTCTGAAAAAATATCAAGTTTGAAATTTAAAATTAAGATGAGGCTTAAAAAATGTAAAATCGAAACTGAACCAAAAGTTTTACTAGAGTCAAGTAACGGCTCAAAAATCGGTAGTAAACCAGTTTCGGCAGTGAAGCTTCCTAAACTTAACATAGAAAAATTTTCTGGTGATGCAAGCCAGTTCTTAGAATTTTTTAATTTATTTACGCGATAGATTCAAACGAATCGTTATCAAAAATTGAAAAATTCCAATATCTTAAATCCTTGTTGTCTGGACCTGCATATAATATTGTAGCTGGTTTTGAACTGACAGATCAAAATTATTCAACGTGTTTGAAGTTGTTAGAAGAGAGGTATGGTAAGCGGGAAAATATCATAAACTGTTACATGAACAAAATTCTGAATCTTGAACCAGTGAAATCCTCTAACAATGTTATTTCTTTAAGAAAGTTGATAATATTGAAACGTGTATGAGAAATCTTGATGCGTTAGGAGTAACATCAGGCTCTTACGGCCATTTATTACTACCAATATTATTAAGACTGTTACCCGAAAATTTGATACTAGATTTCCATCGAAAACGTGACCCCGATAAGGACTGTGAAGTCACCGATTTAATAAATTTTATTAAAACGGAATTAAGATGTCGTGAAGCTACTAATTTAGTAAATAATTCCCAAAGCAAGACTTATGAAAATTCTAAAACTAAATATGAAAATCCTTCAAGTAAATATCAAAATTTTCCTCAAAAGAAAAATATACCTTCAGCTGCTGCTTTAAATACATCTACAAAACAGTTTTGCATATTTTGTAAGTCTTCTGATCATGTAGGACTAAATTGTTCGAAATTCACTGATGAACAGAAACGATATAAATTAAAGAAAGAAGGTCGCTGTTACAAATACTTTTTTAAGTCGCATTTATCTATTAACTGTAGAACAAAAATTAACCCTTGTTCCAAATGTGGTAACACTACCCATGGTCCTTTGTTTTGTTTTAAAGAAACAGCAAAAGAAAATCCTGAAAAAGAAATGAAAGGTGCAATTGTATCTATGATGTCGGAACAAAAATATAAACAAAATAAATCTACATTATTGCAGACTTGTACAGTTTCTGTGTCTGCTGGTAAGGAATGCTTGTTGGCTCGCGTTTTATGTGATAGTGGTTCAGAAAAATGCTTCGTGAAGAGATCGCTAGTACAAAAATTAAAATTGAAGCCATTGCGAAGAGTAAATTTATTAGTTTATCCTTTTGGGCGGAGACGCCCTTATGAATCTTGTTATGAAGTAGTTGCCCTAGAATTATCCAGTGTTGTGCAACCTATTAACTCGATAAATATCGAAGCTCTTGTGGTTGATAATATAACTGGAGCTTCTGTGAAAACTCTAGAACCAGAACTTCTAGAGATAATGAGAACAAGAGGCTTTAAGCCTGCTGATACAGGTCTTGAACAGGAAATAAATATTTTGCTAGGGTCTGACTTTTTGTGGAAAATATTAAAGGGAATCGAGGGAAAATTGACAAAAGAATTATACGTTGCAGAAACTATTTTCGGTCATACGGTGCAAGGGCAAATAGAGTCTAATAAAAAAGAAGTAGCTTGTTTGCGTGTTTCAGTTGAAAATATAAATACCCAACTGAAAGCATTTTGGGATCTTGAATCAATTGGCATTGCTGAAAGCAATGAAAAGAACATTACCGATCATGAGGTAATAAAAGAATTTAAAGAAAATCTAAAATTCGTAAATGGGCGTTATGAAACAAAATTATTGTGGAAAAATTCTCGTGAATTGCTTAGAAATAATCTTGAAGTAGCAAAGAAGCGGTTTTCTAGTTTAGAAAATAAATTCTTGAAAAACGATTCTTTATTTAAGGAATATAACTCCATTTTGCTAGAGCAGTTTAATGAGGGTGTAATAGAATTGTGCACCGAGAAAGATTCTAATAATTCCTATTACATGCCACACAGACCTGTTATCCGTGACGATAAAACTACAACAAAAATGCGCATAGTCTATGATGCTTCTTCCAAATATGGTGATTCTCTATCATTAAACGAATGTTTGTATCATGTCCCTAACTTGAATTCTAATGTTTTAGATGATGAAAACAATCCTGTTTCGAGTTTCGAACCTCCAAATACTTCCTTGAAAATTTTAGGTTTGATCTGGAACAATACAGAAGATACATTAGGACTAGAATTACGACCCTTGTTAGAAAAATTAAATAATGATTCTTCTACTAAACGCAATGTTTTGAAAATTGCAACTATGTTCCTTGATTCAGCCGGATTTATTGCCCCTTTTGTTTCTGGTGAACTAGAAAATGATTGGCAAAATTGGCTTTCAGAAATCCCTGATATCGCTCACTTGAAAATTCCCTGGCAGTATTTTAGCAACCTGATCATGGAAAAGGAGCATCTCCAATTGCATGTTTTTCCTGATGCTAACCCTAATGTGTATGTTCCTGAATTTCTTTCCTTGCTCGAAGATCAGTGGCCTAGCGTTAAAATTGTCGCTACACAATTACCTGATGTTTCTAAAGAGAAGTCTCGAAAATCAGCAACCATTTCTTGTGTTGTTCAAACAAATAAAGCTGATGAAATTCCCATTTTTAATCTTGAAAAGTATAGCTCACTAAATAAATTGTATCGAGTAACTGTATGGCTATTTAGATTTATTTCTAATATAAAATTAAAGGTAGAGAAAAGAACATTTTCACAATTATCAGCTGAGGAAATGTTACATGCTGAAAATTTTTGGTTAAAGCTGGTGCAGGAAGAAAGTTTCCCTGAAGTTATAAAATCCATGAAATGTAACAAGAGTATCCCTAAAGAATCAAATCTTCTACAGTTAAATCCTATGTTGTCAGATGAAGTTTTTCTGTTGGTACGAGGACGGTTACAAAAGTCTGATTCCTCATGTTATGAAAAACATCCCCTTGTGATTCCTGCAAAACATAAATTGACTGAAATAATCGTGAAAGATGCACATGAAAAAGTTTTTCATTCAGGAGTGTCCAGTACATTAGTACAAACTAGAGAAAAGTTTTGGATTTTAAGATCTAGACAGTGCATAAAATCAGTCCTAAACAAACGTGCTATCACCAAGAAATTTAGCCTTCGCCCTGGTCAACTAGTTATAGCAACTCTAAAGCATATCTTGTGTTTACCTGCAACCAAGAAATCCTTAGTGAAACGCTTCCGTTTGCGCGAGACTCTTCTGAATCATTTTTGGAAGCGCTTGAAAATGAGTACCTCTCAACTTACAATCTGCTCACTACACGGACCAGAATAATACTTCTGACTTTGAAATATATGATGTGATTCTTATGCATATGAACATGTATCAGGAACTTTCCGGAAGTTAGGTATTTGTGGACAGAGATTAAAAAAAAAATAAAAAAATGAGGTCTTATGAACTGAAGATAAATAATTCCATCATTAAAAGACCTATTAATTTTTGTGTATAATTGAGAACTGAAAAAAACCTCTGAACTTTATTATTAATAGATTCAAAAAACTCTTACTTGACTGGAAAAAAAAAAAAAAAACTTTGATATTATTAGAGACTCAAAAACTCTCATTGACATTTGACTTTTAGAAAAAATCTTGAATTGTTTCTGTTATTGACTTTAAACAACATTTTATAGTTTTTCACTTAAAAAAAAATGTTTCTTGTTTGATAATATTTCTAATTTTTAGTTTAATTTTTTTTGTGTTGAGTATTCTAGAAAAAGTTGTATAGATTTAAATTGTTCTTTCTATTTTTAGTAGCAGAAACATCTTGGCAATTTTTTTAAATTGTTTATTATTTTATTGAAGTCCAGTATGTAAGTATATATTTTGATTTGTATTGTATTTATGTATATTGTAACTGATAATTTTTTAGAATAATTTTTATTTCTACTTTAATTGTTTGAATCCCCATTTTGATGAACCCTTGTTCATCGGGGGGGAGTTTGTGAAATTTCGCAAACTCTTCTTTTCTCAGCCAGACTGATTAGGCGCCAGTGATCCCAGGTCACGTGGTCTGACTAGAGAATTAATATTAAAAAACATTTTTTTCTTTCTTGTTCCTTCTTTTTAGTTGGTTTTGTGAATGTGAATCTTGAACGTAGCAGGTAATAAGCTGCGTATAGGTTTTTTTTATCGTGGTCTTCTATTAGAAGAAATGATGTTTAATTTAAAAAAAAGGGGAAATTTTTTTCCGAATATTAAATTATGCTATTTTCGTGGCTTCTTTTATAGAAGAACATAATTGGTGAAATTTTAATATGATTAACTTGAATTCCCAGTGTGGAATATTTACATGTTTTTAAAGAAATGGTATCCAAATGTTTTCATTGTAAATATTGTACATATTATAAGTGTAAATAGAATTAACAAAGTTTTTAATTATCCTGTGCTTGACTTGGATTTATACTGAAAACACCAGCGCTATTTTCTGTTGTGAAATATGTTTTATTATTTTAATATGATTTTACATGAATCGTGAAGTTTAGAATTATGCTCTCCCAACCTTGGATTTAAATTGTGATAACGTGAAATTTCGTGTAACATATGAAGATTATTCTTCATACGGTTCTGATTCGAATTTATCAAAAGCAGAGTAAACAGTGAAAAAGAGTACATTTTGCTTATTTTTAATTACTCGTTTGTTTTTGTTTTTTTATAGTAAAATAAATCGAAGAAGCCATACAAAGTAGTTTTGAAAGTATTTTTATTTATGTTGGAAAGTGTTGAGAAAGTGAAATCATATCCCCATTAAATGATTCAGCAAAAAAGTGTGGTTGATTTTACGTTTCGGCGCCTTTAGTCTTTAAAAAGTATTAACACCTCAAGTACACCTATTTAAACGTGCTGAAAAACGATTAAAATCCAGCTGAAATTACCTCCATCCTTGAAAAAACATAAACAAAGTTATTTTGGCACCATAAATCGAAACTGACATCTGTACTTAATTTTCTGACATCATCTTTCAAGGGTAGATCCTGTGTTCCTGTCTAAAATTATGAACTGTATTTTGCATGTTTCTTAACTTTATTACAACCGCCTGAGGTCACACAAATTCATATGCCTCTTATCTATTTTTATCTTAAATCTTGTTCCTATAACCTCTTATCGTCTTTTGAAGGTTTTCGGAACTAGGTGAAGCTTTATTCATTTTCCTCCTTCCTGAAACTTGAAAAGAACTTCAGGGTATTTTATTAAAGTCTCCTACCAATCAATTATAATTTTTAAAATGAAATAAAGTAGATAACAATTAATAAGTCTAGAGCAGCGGTTCGAAAACTATGGATCGAGTAAATTTTAGTTCATTGTTTCTATGTTCTCAAATTCTGCACAAAGGCCTACAAGAAATAGCCTATTTGATAAATTGCTCATCAAGCTTCATTCTAGTAAAAATCCCATTAAAATCTATGCAGTAAATTTTAGGTAATGCTCTAACAACACACACATAGACTTACACTTTTATGTAATAGTAACTAGCTGACCCGCCTTGACGTTGCCTGGGCCGTGATAATGACCTTTAAAAGAATCTCAGATTTCTATGGTTTTGTACCTTTAACTCCATTTTGTCTGAATTTATATTTTTAAATGAAAAAATCGCGAAAAAATATTGAATTGACAGTATATGCAATTTGGTATTTTATTTCCTGCATAATTTGATTTTTGGAGTCTGTGCATACCGAAAGCGAGCGAAACCCCAACGAAACATTCGGGTTTTTATTGATTTCGTTGAAATTTTCACATACTTTATTTTGTAAAAAACATTTCTACCCTTCCGAACGTTTCAAAAGTTTTGTATGTGATGTAAATCTGGTCTACAGAGATGCTCTAAAAACATTGTATTAAAATACGGACGTTTAGTTACTTTTAGTGTAAAAAAATATCGCCACCGTGAGGCGCGAAGTAGCCTGCATTCGCCTGTGTTTTTGAAAGAGTTAAAATTCATATTTTTAAAAACGGATTGCACCATCGATTAGAAGAAGGTTTCAGATTTAAGAACATATTTTTTGTTTGTCGGTACTCTAAAATTGCGCCCTGAGGGCGCAATTTGCAAAGGGCATTGCAGTAAGGAGGAAAATCTTTTTCCGAAAAACGACCCCTTTAAAAAAAAATTCAAAGGGATAACTGCGGCATTTTTTAAAATTGATTGCGGCATTTCGGACGTGAGTATATACTCTTTCAGAATGTGCCTTCCGTTTTCAACTTTTCTAAACAGTTTGACCGAAAAAAAATCCTTCTTTTCGAACTTCATTTCCTGCCGATACGTAAATAGGGTATCTGCTCATGTGCGAGCTCTTTTTTCCTTTCGAAAGGACAGCGATGAATTTTTAATGAGACTTCGTTATGATTTTTAATTGATATCTCGAGTAATTAACAAAAATTGAAAATTCTGAGCCTCAGGGGCATCAGGAGAGACCTTGGGCTACCCTCACAAAAATTTTCAGTCTTGTACATAAGATAAATTTTCCTAGCTCTCACAAATTCACACACACACAGAGAGCGAAATTTTCTTTTATCAGTATAGATAGCGTGAACACCTCACTTATTTTCGATATATTGATCAGAATTTAAATGATAGCCTAAATCAAACATTGTTTTATAAATAATTTTAAACTCAACAAAATATTTTCCTTTTTACATTCCATCTTGCTGGATGTAAGGGCAAAGGGAAGATGTCGAATGTCGATATTAATTACAGTTAAGATCCTTTTATAGGAAATAGCAGAAAAAATTTCCAAAAATAGCAGAACTTTACAATTTTCGCATTACCCCGGTTAAAGATCTGTATGGGGCGAAATGTCCAGGCCAGGACCCTTAAAAGTTTGGCCCTACTCGTTTATATTTCTGCAGTTCACGCCCCGTCCCGTGAAAAAAATCAATGAAAACAAGCCCGACACATGTAAAATGCCAGTCTCAATTTCTACAAAAGATATTCGATTTTTATAATATGCAATTAAGATTCATTTAAAAAATGTATTGGGAAAATTTTACCATATGTTTCAGATTACGATAACTTCACAAGCCATAGAATACAGAATAGCAACATCAATGGTTACTTAGACTCTTAGACTAATAGTATATTCAAATGTAGACCGATCGAGAAAACTAATGTAGTTTAGAATAAAAGACAAATGCTGATTAAAACATCATAAATTTTTAAGCCGTATTAAAACAAGTTAGAAATTGCTCGTCAAACGTGGCAAATGGGGTGCGTTCGTACTATAGCTAGTTTTATAATTATTTTAAGCACCCCATATTGTACTGAATGTATATTTTTTTACACTTCATAAGTGCACAGTCTGTAACATCATTAAAATGCACTGCAATAATTTCTTTCCCATTTCCCGTAATGAAACGGAAAAATTTTGACTGTCCCTGTAATTAAACTATACATCCGATTTTCAGAAAATTTGAAATGGCTCGACAAAATTTTGAAACAATTATATATTTAAAATTTCAGACCTTCCGGAAGGCTGTAACATCATTAAAATGCACTTGCAATAATTTTTCCCATTGGCCGTAATGTAAAGAAAAACTTTTGATTGTCCCTGTAATTAAACTATACATCCGATTTTCATAAAATTTGAAATGGCTCGACAAAATTTTGCAACAATCATATATTTAAAATTTCAGACCATTCGGAAGGCTGTAACATCATTAAAATGCACTTGCAATAATTTCCCCCATTGGCCGTAATGTAAAGAAAAACTTTTGATTGTCCCTGTAATTAAACTATGCATCCGATTTTCATAAAATTTGAAATGGCTCGACAAAATTTTGCAACAATGATATATTTAAAATTTCAGACCATTCGGAAGGCTGTAACCTCATTAAAATGCACATGCAATAATTTCCCCCATTGGCCGTTATGTAAAGAAAAACTTTTGACTGTCCCTGTAATTAAACTATACATCCGATTTTCATAAAATTTGAAATGGCTCAACAAAATTTTGCAAAAATCATATATTTAAAATTTCAGGCCATTCGGAAGGCTGTAACATCATTAAAATGCACTTGCAATAATTTCTCCCATTGGCCGTAATGTAAAGAAAAACTTTTGATTGTCCCTGTAATTAAACTATACATCCGATTTTCATACAATTTGAAATGGCTCAACAAAATTTTGCAACAATCATATATTTAAAATTTCAGGCCATTCGGAAGGCTGTAACATCATTAAAATGCACTTGCAATAATTTCCCCCATTGGCCGTAATGTAAAGAAAAACTTTTGATTGTCCCTGTAATTAAACTATACATCCGATTTTCATACAATTTGAAATGGCTCGACAAAATTTTGCAACAATCATATATTTAAAATTTCAGACCATTTGGTTGGGTAGTTTTTGCTCTGTTACATGCGGACAGACAGACAGACAGACAGACGGACGGACGGACACAACGACGACTATAGGTGCTACGTATTTATATAATTACGAACGCACCTAAAAAGGGAGATCTAAAAATATTTCTCTGTAATTTATTATAGTACATTTTAAAGATTCCTTTAACTGAAATTCATTATAGCTATTATTACCATGCCCTGGGATTGTTCCGTTATGACTCATCCCGGCCCGAGGACCTAGGGAAAATGTAAGCTTGATCTCAGTACCCGAGTATGCTTAAAAAATTCAACTCGAGCTGAGACACAATCTAGCTGCCAAATGCTGATCATTGGACATATTACGTTTCAATATTGATGTCGTCAAATTAGCATCAGCTCTCGTAGCACATTTGTATTTATTCTCATCCAAGTCATGTCCGTTGAAAATTGTTCCTATTTTATCGGCCTAGTTTTATTCTTTCAAATTTGTTATATTGGGCAGGTCAGTCTGCTTGATTTTTTTATCAGTCCGGTCTGGCCCATTAACAAAAATTATCTTTATTCTGCTGACCCGGCCCGTTTTAAAAATTGCTTTCATTTTGCGGGCCTTGGACCATTGACCTCTCTATCCCAGGTTCCGCAAGGCCAAAAAATCCGAGGGAAAGTATTTATATACTAAAATATCCACTAGAGTTTTCAATTAAAAACGGTTTTCATCTACTCTGTGCACCGGTCAGTATATTGGGATCACATATAATTGGTTTAATTTCGCTTCAAACTGTCTAACAAAAAAAAAAAGCTGGAGTCTGAGTCGGAGTCGAATTGTTTTTTAGCGACTCCGACTCTTTTGCTCAACAATGGACCTGACTCCGACTCCGCAGCTGTGGTAGAAACACGGTTCTTTTTTCTTGTTTTCTTTTTTTTTCTTGTTTTCTTTTTTTTTCTTCTTCCTTTCTTTTAACTAAGGTCTGAGGAAGGCAGCGTAAGAAATGGAGATAACGGAATATTCTTCTGAGCTAAAGAGAAAAAAAATAAAACTTTTTTTAAGGTTTTATACGGGCATACCCTCCTTTAAATTTATATTATTTACAGAAAAGAGAAGTTGTTTGTAATCGTAGTAAAAATCAAGCAATCGATATCTTAAATTGATAATCGTAAAGTATTCTTTAATTTTTTTCCCCTCTTCCTTTTTTTCAATCGAACGTTGAGCAAGGCGGCGTAAGAAACGGGTGAAAGTAATATTCTTGTAGGATAAACACAAGGAAAAAATAATAATTTTTTTAAGGTTTTATACGGGTATACACTCCTTTAAATTAACATTATTTACTAAAAAGAGAAGTTGTTTGAAGCCGAAGTAATAAACATCAAGCAATTGGTATCTTAAATTGATAATCGTAAAGTATTCTTCATTTTCTTCTTCCTTTCTTTTAATCGAGCGCTGAGCAAGGCGGCGTGAGAAACGGAGGGAATGTAATACTTTTGTAGGCTAAAGGAAAAAATATATATAAGGTTTTATACGGGCATCCACTCCTTTAAATTAACATTACTTACAAAAAAGAGAAGTTGTTGGAAGCCGAAGTAAAAATCAAGCAATCGATATCTAAAATGGATAATCGTAAAATATTCTGAAATCTACTTTGTTATCTTTATCACTTATAGAAAAAATGAAATAGACGAAGAAATATTTTTAAGTGAATCTCATATTAATTGTATCATTGATTTATGTGAGAAGGGCTATAAATAAATAAATTTATCATGAACATACTTCAAGATGCTCTTATATGTTCTTGAAAAATAGAATTGTTCTATTTAATCAAATATTTGCTTTTTCTATTACTTATCTATCAAATGTATAAATGGACTAAATATCGGTGAAGAAAGAGCAGTATACTTTTATGCAATGTAACCAATGATTTGAGTAGAATTCATGTATTAATATGCACGAGCCAAATTTTCGAAAAAGAAAAATTGCTTCTGTTCTTTCTTGATGCTGTAATTATTACGCATTTTATGAATTGTTTATAGAAACACACTTTTAATTTACTTATTTTGTGTTATACAAACCTTGCACAAGATATTTATTTACTACATGGTATAACTTTTCATAAAATCATGAAACTTTTCCTTAAAAGCTTAATTTTAATGCCCTTTTCAAATCGTTATTTTATAATCATATACAGCGTGTCCCAAAAAGGTTGAATTGTACTTTAATTTTTTACCTAATGAAGATAGGTAACCAATGTAAACTGCAAAGGTGTGCAAAATAAGGTAGAAAATACAATTATGTTAATGAAATAATCTCCTTGATTTTTCTGTTGTTGATGAAATCAATCCTTGATTTCAATTGCACTTTTTAAATTTGTATGCGATCTCCGTAAACAAGATTGATCAATTTTTTTTTTTTCCCCTTCAGCTGCAATAAGTACTGAAAACTAATGCATCACACAAAATATGAAACACTTTCAAGCAGTAACAGAATATTTTTTAAAAAGGTTCTTTTGTTTTAAGGTGTCCTGGGGTAATAACGCCAAGGTGTGTGTGTGTCGGGGGGGGGGGGGGGTAATAAAGCCAAGTGCTGGTAATTATGAAGGCATCCGAGAGATGGCACCTACGGGTTCTGCGCAGAAGGGCTTTGAGTCTTCTAAATCACAAACAACAGCTAAAAGTTAATTTGCTCCATTTGTAGACCTTATCGCTGGAAGAAGCACTAAAGAGTCAACGTCCGATCCAAAATTTGCGCGTTAGGTTCTGTGATCTGAAGACTATATATTTATTAGGAAATATTTTCTTTATTACATAAATTTGTAGTGAAATATACTACAAATACACTATATGAAATACACTACAAATTTATGTGCTTTCAAAATGTTGTGGAATATTTTGGATGTATTCCCAAGGCAGTTTGTAGTTTAAAATATACTGTGCAATAAGTACACCGGGGTAATAACGCCATCCACTGGCATAATTACTCCGGTTGATTCTTTTCAGTGCTGGAACTATATCTGAAGAGGGTTTATTTTTTATTTTATACACGTGAGAACATTATTGTCATTGTCAAAAACCAAAAAGGAACAAAACAAATTACAACGACCATTTGGAAAATAATTTTTTCGAAGACTAAAACTTAAGACATAAAAAATCGCACGGAGTTGATCATACATTACGCTCGCCATGAATTAAACGTTAATAGTGTTATTACACGTAAAAATTGCAATCGACAAAAATCGCCTGCGAATCGTCAGATTTCCTGAAACTTACGTATTATCTAAGCATTTTATTGGCTGTTCGGGAAAAGGCTTTTCCATGGTCAGATTTCCCGACCAATTTTAAATGAAATTTCATTCTTAAACTTCTAAACATCCCACAATATTACTTTTTACACCGTCGTATAGAGAAAAAAATGTACTTTTAAATGCAATTTGTTTGAAAGCTGTATCTCAATTTGTTTCTGAGTTATTATTATTTTTTTGTAGTTTTCATTACTTTTTAGGGTTCCGTACTTAAAAAGTAAAAACGGAACCTTTATAAGATCACTCCTGCGTCTATCCGTCCGTCTGTCCGTCTATCACAGCCATTTTACTCGTAAACTATGGAACGTGGAAAGTTAAAATTCTGGGAAGTAATAAAGACCATTGGCCCACATATTTTCAGATTAATAAACATTCATAAATATATTTAGTAAAAATGTAGGGGGGCAAATTATGCTACTTGAAAAAAATATATTATCTTTGTATATCATGTGGGGTATCCTGTGAAAGCTTTTGTAACGCTGAACTCAAAAATACATTCCTTTTAATTTAAGATATTATATTTTAAAAAATATTGTCCAAAATGTAACGCAAAAATATGTCCCCCCCCCCTCATCTAATTCCGAAACTACTGAAACTAAAATTATGAACAAATTAGAGGTAGTAGATGTTAATATAAACCTTGCCGGAAAATTATAGCGATTATCCTAGGTCACATAGTTTTTGAGAAATTAGCATTTTTCTGTTATACACAAATTTCGATTTACGGGCATTCAGAAAAAATGTTGAGCGTCGCTGGATATACCTATCTTTGCATAAGTATAAAAGCATTGTTGATAATGATTTTCGAAAAAAATCTTAGATAGCTGAGATATTAACCCTTAAAGATAGGCCAGTTTGGACATACATAAGGACAGGGGCGGCGTACACTATGCCTAGTTAACAACTTTTAATGATATACATGTGTAATGTAATGTCCAGTAACATTATAACAGCAATAAACGTCAAATTGTTAAAAACATACTAAGTCTCACTCAGGGGTCTCAGGACTCTAAAAAGTGGGAAAAAATGAAAAAAAGACCCTTTTCAACATTTGATGTCTTAAAATGTATATGATTTTAAAACACAATTTTAATTGGGATGAAAGATATAAGTATGTTCTTTCATTTCATGCATTTAAAAAATTGCAAGATACAGAATTAGTATTTATAGGGGGCTCGAAACTGTTAGACTTTTGTCGAACAAAAAATTGGGATAACAGTTTACGTGCCGGATGACAAAATAAATATTGCAACTAGAATGAAAATTTTGGTGCTTACTTATACTTCAGATTATAATAATTTCGCTGAACTTAAATAAATTTGTATTTAAAGCATTTTTATATTTTTAATGCAATATTGCAATTAGCTAATACAAAATTTTGAAAATATCAACAGTAAAATCACCTAAAAAAATATTTCTTTGAACAATAGAAAGGAAATTTTAGGTTCAGTATATACAGACTAACATGAAATACATGTTTTGACAACTTCATGAAAAAATATTCAGAAGTTTTTGAGGTATCCTGCGCGTTATGCCCAAAAAACACCATTTGGAGAAAAATTACTTCAAAGTTTCGGAATCACCGCTTCAGTTAATGAGCGGGTATAATTCTAAAAGCCATAACTTCTGTTCTAACGGGAATTTTAAGGAAACAATTATATCAAAATATTCAGAAAAGATAGGATTTAACATCTAAAAAAAATTAAAATTTCTTAAATTTTGAAGTTTTAAGATTCCTGCGACCACTTAACCGTTTCTGGCGCGAAGCAATTCTATTTATAAACTTATGAAATAACGAACTGACACCAGAATACATAAACGAATTTATTAGAAAATGCGAACTTGTTTATTTTCACGTACATGATAAAAGGAAAATTTTAGTTAAATATTCTTGGTGCCGATTGTCTGTTTTGGAATTAAAATTAGGTGTCCTTTTTTTAAGGGCACCGCCCTCGAAAGGTTTAATTAGAATGAATCGCATAAATACTGTGGGATTCGCGATAGTTTGCATTGCGTGTATCTCTCAATACGCCTCGGGTGACTTTAAAAGTTAATTAAACACATACAGTCGAACCCCGTTATAACGAACTTCAAGGGACCGAAGGTTTTGTTCGCTATATCCGGTGGTTCGCAATATCCGAACCGTCAAGAAAAATGTTAGAGTTCACAAAATGTACAACTCATTAGTTGCTATGTGTATATTCAATAATGATGTAATGTATTAAAAAAAGTTAAAATCTATTAAATATAGCCATTAAAGAATTAAATTGGCTAAATTCGATTACATTAAACTAACACAATACAAATTAAATTAACTGACAATGAAGACAAACATGAATAAATTAATTTTACCTTTAATTGTTGCTCACTGTTTTGATACAGAAATAATCGGTAATTTTCTACTGACGTGATGCCAATTTCAAAAGCATATTATGAATTTCTTTGTCTAGTACATCAAATGACTCCAACGCTCTTCTTCCACTGTTTGTGTTTGTGTAGACAAAAACTTATTAATTACACGCATCGCTGCTGTAGCATCTGAGATTGTGGGGATTTCGTCATTTATGTGGTCCTTTTCATCACCATCAGATGCAGAATCTTCGATTTCAGAATGATTCATTTTAACTTCTTCCCCAATCTCTTCATCAGTCGGATCTTCACATGTAAAAACTTCATCATCACATGTTTCAAACAATCGCATATCACAAACTGAGAAAACAGCTGTGATCAGGAATAAGGGAAAATGACTGACGGGTAGTTGGGATCACACCTGCAGAGCGGCTTCCGTAAAAGCGAAAGAATGCAGTTGTTTCTCCCTTTCTTAAAAAAAAAAAGACTTATCGCTGATTTGCCCCATGTTTCACTAGCTGGCATACATTTTCTTATGAAATTGGAGTCGAAGTCCTGTTCTCACAACTTTGAAAAAGTAAAAAAAAAAAAAAAAAAACATGGTCGACTGGACAAAAATGTTCGTTATAGCCGATTCTTAAGATTTCGGTGGTTCGTTATAAAAGGATAAATTAGCATTAAATAAAATAGGAAAACGACGGGACCAAAATTTTCGTTCGTTATATCCGGGAGTTCGTTATATACCGGGTTCGCTATAACGGGGTTCGACTGTATCTGGAAAAACGCGGCACTGACCAAGGTGACGTTACAACTTTGAGACCTCCTTTCGAAGCGCACTTAGCACAATGCCAAATTTAAACTTTGAACAAAGGTTTTGTTTTAGCTATATACTGTACAGATAAATGTTATTACTACGCTGAATTTAGTTTTATGAAATGCCAAATGAAGTTTAACTATGCACTGCTTTTATTGTCAGTACCGAATTAAGTTCATCATAAACAGATTAGGATAATATTAAAAAGAAAGTTATACGAATAGCTATATTTGATATTATTTAGGTTCCATATCTCTTTGAACTTTTATGGTATACCCATTTACACTTTTCTAATATATATAGTTAAACCCAACCCTACGTTGTATAGTTTTTTGCAAAATCTTACAAGGAAGGTCTCCATACGGGCATATTCCGAAAAATCTGAAAAAATTATAGAGTGTTCGTCTCATGTGGATATATATGTTTATAAAAAAAATTTGGCAGAACCCCGATAGAACGTTCGTAAAAAAATAATGAAATTTTCGTTTATTTGGCGATTTATTATCGGTTGGCGATGAAATGAAATTTCGAAAAATACTTTTTCATGTCGAATACTCTTTAAGATAAAAAATATTTCATATTGAACTTGTTTAAATAAATTTAACTTAAATAACTGTAGTTTTGCCAGTTTTAGTTTGATTTAGCTATAGTTTTGTCATATATGTATTTATAATGAAAGTTAAATATCAAATTTTATGAATTAAAACAAAATTAAAATTGTTTCAATATCTCAAAATTAAGTCCAATTGAGCGCTGTCGGTTCAATTTTGTTGCTATGGAAACGACGAATTCCTTGGTTTGAAATGAATAACTGCTAAATGAATCTTGCCTTTATTTTGGAATACGCTTAAATATATGAAAGTATTTTCTATAGATGAAACTGTTTTTAAAGTAATAAAATTCAGTAACAAGCAACATAAATATGTAATACGAAAAAATGTATTTATTAAACTCTCTGATTGTTTATGTTTAAATTCATTAAATACTTTTTACACGCATTCTAAAAATCAATTAACAAACAATTTTCAGATGCATTAAAATCGTTTGCCTTTGGCGAGGAAAAGTACTGCTCGCCAAATCGCGTGACGCTTTCGTCTTTTCGCGCCAAATACTCGAAAGTATTTTATTTTTTTACAGACTTTCTACTGTAATTCCGCCGCTAAATTTGACTGATCCTTTATTACATACATAAGTAGTTTAATTGGTATTTTATTCAAAATATTCTGAGTATGCCCAGTATGGAGACTAGTGATGGGCGATAACGAGATGTTTTTCTCGATTCTCTCGATTGTATGGACATCTCGATAGTTTTCGATTGTGTAAATATTTTCTCGATGACTCCAGTTTGCCAACTGCTTTTATACTTCATAAATTTATCAAGAATCGTCTGCAGGTAAACTGGAATGAGTCGGCGTTAGTAAGGACTAAGTGGTTTCGCCCGCTAGCGGGCCCTTCCTTTAGTCGGGGCCTCTAATTTATACGTAATCTTGTAATATGACATCTCGAACTGGCTTCCCGCTATATAAGGCACTGTATAGCAGGCGTGGTGTGCATGGACTATAAAATGTTGTAAAAAAATAATCTCGAACCGGATCCCTGTGGGTGGGGGGGGGGGTCAAGGTGAGGGGAGGAGCACAGCAGCAGCATAATAGGAATAAGTCGTCATGAGGCATTAGGCCTTTCCAACTATATGTCACATGAGGGATCTCGATCTGAATTTATAAAAATGCCCTCCCAGTGGGGGCAAAGTGGGGGGAGGTGCATAACGTGGGTAAGTGGTCGCAGACCTTTCCGACAATATATCACAAGGGGGTCTCTGGTAAATTTAGAAAAGTCACATGAAAGTTCCCGGCTAAATTTATAAAAATGGCCCCCGTGGGACAAAGTTGGGGGGAGAGGACCGCGGGAGGTGCATAAAATGAGTAAGTGGTCACAGACCTTTCCAACAATATGTCACATGAGGGGTCTCGGCTAAATTTAGAAAAATATCCCCATGGAGGCAAAGTGTGGGGGGGGGGGCGGTTACCGGAGGTGCATAACACCAATAAGTAGTCTCAGACCTTTTCAACGATATGTCACATGAGGGGTCTCGGCTAAATTTAGAAAAATATCCCCATGGAGGCAAAGTGTGGGGGGGTGGTTACCGGAGGTGCATAACATCAATAAGTAGTCTCAGACCTTTTCAACGATATGTCACATGAGGGGTCTTGGCTAAATATAGAAAAGTACACCCGTGAGGGCAAAATGGGGATGGTGGACACCGGAGGTGCATAATATCAATAAGTAGTCACAGACCTTTCCAACGATATGTCCCATGAGGGGTCTTGGCTAAATTTAGAAAAGTTTCCCGTGGGGGGCGCATAATATGAATAAGTGGTCACAGGCCTTTCCAATATGTAACATGAGGAGTGTCAGCAAAATTTAGAACAAGTGGGTAAGTGTGATCACAGATCGGACAAAGGGTTTCGTTTAATATTCCTTTCAAAACACTTTTTCTTTTTGAAAAATCTGTTAGTTCCACATTTCGCAACCAGGGGGCACACTCGATTCTAAACAAACATCTATCCGAACGAAAACCCGTTTTACATACTATCCGTAGATATATTAGCCGAGGGGATTGGGCCCATAGCACCCGAGATCAGTAGGCGCACCTGGCAGTAAAAAATGGAACTAAAATATGTAAGGCTATGGTGCATAATATGAAAGATGGTTCAAGTGTCGGCAAAAGTTGGAAAATTTCTCCCCGGCTTAAAAGGGCGGAGGTTAGAAAAATTACTTAAAATACACAAGTTAGAGCCCAGAGGGGTTAATTATTATATAAAACTTTTTAAAGATTTTATGATTTGTCGTGTGGTCTGATGTATTCAACTATACGTATGTAAAATTTCATGTCTCCAACTTAATTGGGGGCTCTCTAGAAAGAATTGCTTCAAATACATGTGTGGTAGCTCAAAGGGTTAAACGTAAGACTTTTTCAAGATTTTATGATTTGTCGCTTGGCCTCAGGTGTTCTGCTATAAGTATGCAAAATTTAAAATCTCCAATTTAATTGGGGGCTCAGTTAGAAAGAATTGCTTAAAATACACGAGGTGGAGTTGAAAGGGTTAAACATAAAACTTTTTCAAAATTTATTATTTGACGCGTAATATGGGATGTTGAGCTATAAGTATGCAAAATTTCACACCTCCAATCTAAATAGGGGCTCACTTAGAAAGAATTGTTTAAAATACACATGTGGGAGCTCAAAAGGTTAAATGTACGACTTTTTCAAAATTTTATGATTTGTCGTTTGATGTGAAGTATTCAGCTATATGCAAAATTTCACGCCTCCAATCTAATTAGAGGCTTACATAGAAAGAACTGTTTAAAATATACATGTGGGAGCCCAAAGGGTTAAATGTACGACTTTTTCAAAATTTTACGATTTGTAGTATGATGTGTGGTGTTCATCTATAAGTATGCAAAATTTAAAATCTCCAACATGTATAGTTTCTGAGAACGGGCTCTGTGACAGACAGACAGACGGACAGACCGTCAGAGGAGCGAGACGAATAGGGTTTCGTCAGATGAACGAAACCCTAAAAAGGCCCCGGTGGCAAAGTGGGAAAGGGGCAGGTAGGTGCATAATATGAATAAGTGGATTTTCTAATGATGTATCACATGAAGAGTGTCGACAAAAGTTAGGAAAGTGCTCCCCCCCCCCCACCTCAAGGGGCCAACTACCGCACTCCCCGGAATACAACCCAACATTTTGAAATTTCATGTATTATAAATAATACCGGGTGACTCCGTAAAAAAATCCGATCTAAAATGATGAGAATGCAAAAAATTTTGAAAACGACCCCACCCCCCTCACAGTGAGAGCAAAATTGGGGAGGGGGAGACGAAAGTCTCATAATATGAAAGAGTTATCCAAGAGCTTTCCTATGATATGTCACATGACGGGTTCAAAAAATGTCTGAAAATTGCTTTCCCGACCCCTCTCCCTAGTGGGTCCACTCTTTCGCCCCGGAATTGATGCAGCCCCCACTTTCAAAATTTTTATGTTTAATAAATAATAAATATTGGAAGACCCCATAAAAAAAATTCACATCTAAAATGCTATTTATCATAGAAATCGCTACGGTTTTAAAAATTTGTTCGCCCCTCCCCACCCCCAAAATTCAATTTTGGGGGAAGAAAGGTTCATAATATGAAAGAGTAGTCAGAAAGATTTCCGAAGATATATCATATGAGAGGTTTCATAAAAGTTTGAAAATTGCACCCCTGTGGGTCCACTCTCACGCCCCTTGAATACTCCCGGAATTCCCCCAACTCTTAATATTTTTATACTTAATAAGTATTATTTTTCTAAAGGCTCCGACAAAAAACCCATTTAAATGATAATTATTCTAGATATCGCTACAGTTTTAAAGATTTGTCCGCGCACACCCTCACCCCCCGCATCCTGAAATTCAACTGTGAATGGGAGAAAGGTTCATAATATGAAAGGGTTGTCAAATTCCGGTGATGTATCACATGACGTGTTCGGTAAAAATATGAAAATCCCGCCCCCCGCGTGTCCACTCTTGCGCCCCCCGAAACTCACCAATCTCTGTCTTTGAATTTTTTTTATTTAATACATAATATTTATCGGAAGGCTCCATCATTTCACTGCTCATTGTCATACCTATCTCTCTTTCCAGCTCTCCCCTCGATATCTCTTCTCGGCCCTTCTTGACCGAGAACAAGAAATCAGTTTTCTTGACAATAATCGAGAGTAACGTGTCGAGAATGGAAGAAAAGTGATTTTCCATTCTCGGCCTTAGTTAGAACCGAGAAGACATATCTCGAGGTAAGCGAGAGGTTTTCATCGAGGAGAGGTATCTCTCGAGGTAAGCGAGAGGTTTTCGTGGAGGAGAGGTATCTCTCGAGATAAAGGAAAGGTTTGCATCGAGCAGACTTTAGTTGAGGTGCGAGAGAGAGAGAGAGCGAGAGAGAAATGAATGAGCATATTCCATCTACGTCATGATTACGTAGGCTGGGTTGGCTAGCGTAAAGGAGGGAAGTCACCGAAATGAATGTGATGTAAATCCCAGCTTAGAAAAACAGTAATGGAGCCCTTTCTTATGAGTTAGAAGTTCTTTGGGTATTTATTTAGCTTTCACAGTCAGATTGACACTTGGTGCGTTTTGGGTTTAAGTGGTAGTTTCTCAAAGAAGGATACAGATTAGGAGGCGTGTGATTTTGTTACATATACTTAAGTTGAAAAGGGTTTAATTCAGTTTGCGTGGGGCATTTTTCCATTTTTACGTTCATCTATCTTTATAAGAAGGAAGTATTGGATTCATGATAAATTGGTCAGTTTTTAGAAAATATCTGTCTTTTATGTGACAAAAATTTTGATAACGCTCTATCTCAAGAAGTAATACGCAAAATTTAATAATACTTCATATTCAGTTAGACCTAGATGTAAAATGGTGTTGATTTGTTTGTTGTGCAAATAGCCCAACAGGTAACGCTGCTATATTTCAAAAACTAATGCACGGAATTTAATCAAACTTCATTAGCTATTGCTAGAGATTGGAACCAATTCCTTGTTAGACAGGTTCACTCTTAGCAAATATATTTGTCTGGTTCCCTTTCCGATAAAGCTCTTTTGTTTTCGATCAACTTTGAAATTCTACAGCATTAGACATTTAGGGTAACTTTGATCTGTATTAAATCGTTTGCCTTTACCGAAAAAAGGAAAATGCTGTTCGATTCTAATGAGTTCGTGAATGTCTCAGATACTACTTTGGATTTAGGTACAGATGGGCAACAGTCATGTTAGGGGCCCATTTAGAACGTGGAAATCAATTCCGTTTTAGACAGATTCCGTCTTAGCTGGTTTGTCTTATCCTCCCATTTTTTGATAAAGCTCTTTTTCTTTTGACCAACCAGAAAATTCCACAGAATTAGACACGCATTCAACATTTAGGAACTTTTCCTCAATCAAACCTTTTACTTTTATCGAAAATGTGAAAATGCAAATCGATTCTAGCTAATGCACCTAAGAATAAAAATGAGTTAGAACGGCGCTACTTTAGATTTGGGTACAGACAACGAAGAGTTATGTTTCAATCGCTAGGGACCAAAGACCAATTCCGTTTTAGACAGTTTCCCTCTTAGCTGGTATCTTTATGCGGTTATCCTTCCATTTTTGGATACAATGCACCTGAGAATAAAATTGAGTTTTTAAATGAATCAAAAAGTAACTACTTTGGATTTAAGTACGAGTACAAACAGAAAAAAATATTTTGGAATCATTAGGGAATGGAAACCGGTTTCCGTCTTAGGTAGGTTCCCACTTAGCTGGTATATGTGTCCGGTTATCCTTCTGTTTTTCGTTAAAGTTCTTTTGTTTTCGATTAATGGTGAAATTCTCCAATATTAGGCTCGCATTTACGAAAATTTGAAACATTTGCCTTTAGCGAAAAGGGAAAAAATTCGATCCTAGCTAATACGCTTGAGAATAAAAATAAGTTCGTTAATGTGTCAGAAAGTAACTATTTTTAATTGGAATGCAAATTTAAAGAATCATTTTGGCATCGATAGGGAGTGGTAAGCAGTTTCCGGTTTACACAGGTTCCCTTTTTAGCAAGTATATTTGTCTGGTTTTTCTTCCCCTTTTTCGATAAAGCTCTTTTTTTTTTCGATCAACGGGAAATCTTACAGCATTAGATATTTAGGGGAACTTTAACTTGTATCAAATTTTTGCCTTTATCGAAAATGTGAAAAAGCTATTCAATTCTATCGAATGCGCCATAATTACGCGATTTAGACATCGCACTTTCATTAAAAATAAAAGGGAACTTATAACAAAACAAAATTAGCAAAAAGATATTACAATCCTTGAATAATTTAAATAATATTTTTAAAAGTAGGTAAATGAACTGAAAGTATTTTCTTAAGTTATTTAGCGTTCCAAAATAGCGTTGTTCTTATTAAAACTTTGAACATATTTCTTGATAACATATTGATCTTATATTTGAAAAACTTGTTTGAAAAGAGTGTTTTGAAAAATTCTGAGGGGTTGGGATTAACGTGTTCAACTCATTTTGCTGGCATCTGGTTCATCTGTAGTACTCTCAATTTACTAGACTTGCATACATAATACACATTGCCATACATAAAATAAAATTTGATATGAAAATCCATGATACTTATTATTAATATGCTCAAACATTACAAACTTAAAATGTTTTACAGTATTTTATCGAAACATTAGTATGCACACTTTATTAAAGAAATTTATACGGAACATATCTTAAAGACATTAATCATTTAGAGTTTATTGGCCTGTATTAAAATATAGAATGGCACATAATATTCGAAAGATAAATACTATAGCGGAGATGTAGTAACATTAAAGTTAATTTCTTAAACGCATTTCTAACAATTTGTTAATTGTCATAAACCATTAGTACAGAAAAGGGGGTAGGTTTAGGGATTAACATTTCTTTCAGAAGGCTTAAAAACTGATAAGATGTATTACATAACAAGTTGTATTAAGATTATTAACAAATGTTAGAATACAGCTTTCTAAAGGCTTCATATCAGGTGCCCCTCCATCAATTGAAGTTGGATGAAAGAGTTAAAGAAAACGATAGCAGCAAACTACATTACTGCTTCTGTTTTTTCACAATCTTTCATTTAGCTTCAAAGGAAGATCTTTTTTCAGAGCATCTCAGTGTTAAATTTACATCGATCTCTTGGTATGTTGTTTTACTCCATCTATCTTTAGTTGCCACGTATTTACTAGAAACTTAAAAATTACTCTATAAGCCTGTAAAATAATAATCAATAATCGATTGTAAAAACATCTCGATTGTCTCGATTGTAGATTCCGGGAAGTAATCGATGACTGTATCGATTGTATTTTTTTACGATGACGATTTTTCTCGATTGGTAAAATCTCGAGAATCGCCCATCACTAATGGAGACCTTCCTTGTTAGTATTCTTTTAGCAACGGTTTTTTTATAATACCATTACAATTTCATATATTTTTTCTAAGGAACCCTCTGTGCGAGAGTAATACTCGCACTTGACCGTTTATTTGTTATAGTGGCAACAGAAGTATCCATCTCTGTTGAAAGTAAAGGGAAATACAGATTACTGTATAGACCAATCAGAAAACGAATAAAATGTGGATTAAACCAATAAAAAGCTTCAGATATGCTTTTGATTTCCTACCCTGACGAGCACAATAACCATTTTTCCAAATGGTTAATAAAGAGAAATTCGCTTGTCCTAAATGCTGCTAATTTTTCCATGTCAGAAGAATAAAATATCGAATTATTATTACTGCATCCTGATATCGCAATTAATGATAAGTAAGAGCAAGTTGTCATTTTCTAGGGCTTTAGAGTCTCTACACTGTTAAAAATATCATGAAAAATTACCTCTGTTTTTCAAGGCTATCTATTTTCTGACCAATGAGAACGCTTCATAGGTGTTAATGTAGCGTTCTCATTGGTCAGGAAATAGAGAGCCTTTAAAAACAAAGGTAATTTTTCACGATATTTTTAACAGTGTATCTTTAGAATTGGACAATTTACGTGCCATTATTCACGGTAATAATGCCAAATAGCATTGGTGAAGAAATCCCGCCATTATATTTTATGAATACATATCTGCTAAAATATTCTTTCTTGTATACATAGTCAATAAGTTTCTGTATCAAATCCTATATTTGTTTGAAAAAAAATTCTAAAACTAAGCCATGAAAATTGGTAGAACCTTAACGTGGCGTTATTACCCCAGGAAACCTTACGAAGAAATGAGATATCTAAAAAAGCAATTTAAAAAACGCATAACTCAGTAAAAATTCACTTTGACTGACTGATGTCCATATAAGATGATGTGTCCATTTCAACTATGTTGGAAAATGTTAAAAATTTCATACCTGTAGCTTTAAAATTAACGTAATTATAGTGAAGAGAAAAAGCTGTAGAATTTTATTTATAACACTTTTTCATGCCATATTTAAAATTATATTTCGTCAATGAAAATAGGGATCATGCACAAATTGATGTAGGTTATAAATTCTTTAGAACACACCTTTAGTCAAAAACATGACAACAATTACGAAAAAAATGTATCACATATCTATCTAAATAAAGCATTATTGACGCAGAGATTATGTAAAAGAGTCAAAAACAGTTAGTTTTAAATCCTAGGAACAAAATTTTTAAATTACATTTAGACCATCAGGGGTCATTTTTCCATAAACGTAGAATAGGCATATTTTGCAAACTGTTTTGCAACGACTACATATGAATTTTGCATTAGAAGTTCCAAACTTTAAATCTTCATCATTCTAAAACTATTTGACCAAATGACTTCCCGTTTGGAAACCTAACGTAAAGTTTATCGGAAAAAAATAGATCAAAAGGTTCATACGGAAATTTTCAGTTTTTACACTATCGCTATAAAGACGGCTCCTAGGATTTTTTTTTTCTAACATAAGTTGAAAAAAGAAATAATTTTCAATGGAAAGGATTTTTTCTCTGTGGCAATTTGGAAATTAAAATGTATGGTGTGTCTCTTTTTCTTTTGGCCTCCTGTTTTATTCTGAAATTCCGTATTCATACCAGAAATTATATTTATATATTTAAATATATTAGGAATTAATTTCCGCTTAAATTAATTTATGATTAAATTTCCGCTCTACATTAAAAATATTCGATATTTCTTTCCTATCTAACATAATTTTATAACCCTAGTTTATCTAATTCTTTCCTGTCTTAAAAAATATTCCAATCATTAATTTTACTTAAAATCCTTTCTATCTAAATGCGTACATTAATATTTTATTTCTCTTCAAGATCTATGTTAAAAACACTTGACGTGCTATTATTTTTGTTTCAAGGTCTTTTCATTTTCATTTCAATCTTAAATGCTGAATTCTATTAAAATTATCTGTTCTGCAATTCTCATTTTTTAACTTTTTTATCCATTCTAAAAGCCCTCTTTTTGGGAAAAAACGGTTTCCTTCGTTTTTCTTCCGCGATTAATAAGTATAGTCCGCGCTTTTACATGCTTCCATTGGTTCATTGATCTCTCTGCATTGCCGTAAAAAATCTCTTCGCCGGCTAGTATTTATTCACAGACGTGAGTTCTGAATCAAAGATTTTGTCTGTTTTGAGTTTCCTAAAAAAAAAACCACATACGACACAAGGAAGTTAGATCTTCATAATAACAAACAAAAGCTAATTATCATTTTTTAATAATGTAGCATATGGCGGAGAGTTAATTAAAAGCTAAAGCAGCGAGATGCCGTAATTATTCTTATTTAATAAGATGAATTCGTAGTTTTGGCGTATCTTTTAATTATGAACGATGCTCTACTGATCTAATAAATATGTCTCCATGACGAATAAAGTTCTCCTAGACATTTGCGGGGGAAAAACCACAATTTTTCCATTCCCTTCCAAATGTAACAGTGACGGCTACAAGTATTTTACAATAATAAGTTATTAACACGTTGCAATAGTCAGAACTTTTATTTAACGAATGATGTGTTCGTCTTGAGCGGAATCTTCTCTAATGAACCAGGCAGGAAGCTGTTATTACCCAGAGCTTATCCCCTCACATACATACAGCTCATATTCAAAATATTAGAATAATTGAGAAAAAGTAATAAGAAAAAATTACTTTTCTTTTATTTATTTTTGATACTAAGTAAATGCAATTAAATTTCTTATAAATTAAATCTGGAATGTTTATATAAGATTTTAACGTTTACAAAATATAAAATACAGTACAATAAATTAGGTATACAGCTTTCTGAAACGCATTAGAATATTAGAATAAAATTTAGATTGGTTCAAAATATTAGAATATTTTATTTTACGCAACAATATTACCTTATGAATATGAAGTAAATGGTAGTTAATATTTTGTCGTGTCTCCTTTAGCCTTCATAACAGCGTACAATCAATCTTGCATACTATATACAAGATGTTTATAAACATTTCTATCAATATTAGCCCAAATAGACTTTATAAGTGCCACTAACTCAGTTTTACTTGAAGGAGGATTTTCTTAGTGGTTTTCTTCACTATACACCGTAAGTTTTCGATGGGATTAAGGTCTGGGGAGCTTGGTGGCCAAGGAAGTACCTTAATGTTGCGTTGGCGGAACCAATTCTTAGTTGACACCGAGGTATACGGTGACGTTAAATCTTTTTGAAAGATAAAATCATCTTCAAATAAATCTTCTGAAGGAATCATGTAATATTCCAACATTTCTTGATATATCTGACAGTTAACCTTTTCGTAGACAATGCATAACTTTCCAGGTCCTTCTGCACTCATGCAACCTCATACCAAGACACTAGCAGCAAATTTTACGGAACTTTTAAGGCATTCTTCATCAAATGCTTCTTGCTTCATTCTTCAAACTCGAATACCCTGATTACCATATGAAATTACAAAACGTACTTTCACTAAATAATATATTTTCCAATCTTCTTTGCTCCATAAACGTCTTGGTTTACACCAATTCAATCTTATACGCTTTTGTTTTGCAGTCATGAGAGGTTTTGTTTTCGGTACATGAGATTAAAACTGAAATTTGTGGAGACGTCCTAATGTTGTCGATGTAGAAACTTCAACTCCTTCTTCCTTCCATTTTCGGTGCAAGAATCGCACTCATTTAAAACGGTTTTTCTTAACTATACGCTTCAGTTCCTGTCATCTCTAGCAGATGTTTTTGCGTTTCGGCCGCCATTTAGGCGATTATTTTGAAAATTTCCTTTTTTTAATATTGTGTTCGTATTTTACTAACGCTTGATTGCGAACAATGCAAATAATTCGCTATATATCATTTGATTTTTACTGTGCCGATACAAATCAACCATACGAAGTTTAATAGATTCAGGAATATCACTCACACGACCCATTTTAAGACGAAACAGCAAACAAACTGCAAAAAGAATACTGATTTTAAATAAAATCGTGTGAACTTAATCAATGATACCACCAGTTATGAATTGATGATAATTAAAGGAAAATTAATGTGAAATATTCTAATATTTTGAATCACTTGAATAAATATTCTAATATTTTGACTTTTCAAAATAATTTTTTTTCAATTAATCTTTTCAAAAATGATATTAATTTTAAGATAATAAATAAGTTTAATCAACAATAAATTCTTAATAAAAATATCGTTTGCATATTTGCATTAAAAGATATTAAATTACCAAGCGATATCTTCAATTTGTAAAAAAAAAGTAAATATTCTAACATTTTGAATATAAGCTGTATATACATATATATATATATATATATATATATATATATATATATATATATATAAGGAAAACATTTACAGGATCGACTTCCTACTGAAATTGTATGAAACTCTGAAAATTTCAATACGAACACTTAATTTTGATACCATAATTGTATTTTTGGTAAGTCTTTACCGTAGGATACCAAACAATAAGTCATTCTGTCAAATAGTTTAGAAATTATGAAGGTTTAAAATTTGGAGCTCTTAAGGTTAAATTTATGTTTAATGGTTGTAAAACTTATTGCAATGCGGGTAATTTTTTTTTAAGCATGACTCAAAAACTCCTTAGCTAAATGAGCTGTAAATTTGGACTCGCATGTTTGAAGATTCTAGAAATCGATTTCTGTTATAAATTCTTAGGTTACAATTCATATTTTCTTTTCGAAAATTAATTTAAAATATAAGTATTTTCGAAATAAATTTCTCATACAAGTTATGAAAGGTAACCTCTAAATTTTTTAACTGAAATCGATTTCTAGAATCTTCAAATATGCGAATCCAAAATTACATAGTGTTTTTGAGTTATGATTAAAAACTACACTCATCACAATCTGTTTTGAAACGATTGCAAATAAATTTAACATTAAGTAAAATCTTTAAACCTTCGTAATTCCTAAACTACTTGATTGGATGACTTCCCGTTTGGTATCCTAAGGTAAAATTTACCGAAAACCTAAATATAATGTCAAGATCAGTTGTTCGTATTGAAAAGCTCAGAGTTTGGTACAATTTCAGTTTGAAGAAAACCCCTTAAACTTTTATTAAAACATAGATTGAAAGAAAATATAATTTCTTGTTCAATGGTTATTTTCGTTTTTCTGGAAAATTTGGTGTTTAAAATGTATATAGTGTTCTATGATTGTTTTTTCTTTAGGCCGGCTGCACGTTTTTTGGAGAATTACCCACTTAAGTTAGGTTAGTCCAATACTTTTTCCGAACCATGAGTGTAAAACGTGCGCTATATAACTTACTAACTGATCCGCCCGACGTTGCCTGGGCCTGAGATAAGAAAATTAAATTAATAATCACAAAAAAAAAAAAAAAAAAAAAATAGCACAGGACAAAATTTATTATATTGCACGGTTTCAAAAAAGCTGACTAAAATTAAAAACATCCACGCCGCTGGCTTTTATTGTTTTTAACCAGATTTCTTTTAGTCAAAATTGACCTTTTTTGACCAAAATAACCTTTTATATAGTAAAGAGTTTTAAGTAAAAACTGTACATATTTAAGTAATTTTAATTGCTTTTAAAGACATTTAATTCAGTTGGATTTTAATAACTTAATTTTTTAATTATGAAGACATTATTATTGGAATAGCACATTGATGGAGATGCAAGAATTTTGAAATCCAAATTGTAAGTATGTCAACTAAACATGAAATGGATATGGAATTAATTAATTAAAAATATTAAGTAAAATTCCATAGAAATTGTAATTTAGAATGTTTTCCACTGATTTCATCCTTTTAAATTTCGATTTTTTTTTTTAGAAACCATTCTCAGTGAGCATTTGTAGCTTAAAATTAACCGCCATGCCAAATTTAAAGTTTCTATCTTTAACAATTGCATAGAAATCGTAATTTAGATCGCTTTTTGCTCATTTCACTGCTATAAATTTCGATTTTTTTAGAAACTGTTCTTCGAGAGCATTACATCACATAAGTAATTACCATCTCAAATTTGAAGTTTATATCCCTTTCAGTATCACAAAAATCGTAATTTTAGATTTTTTTGCTCCTGCAAGCTCCTAGTGGTAGTGGCACAGACATAAGTGTAAAACTGTATGAAATGCTAGAGAATGCCAAGACATCAAATTCTGAGAACCAAACTATATCTAGTCATTGTGCAAAGAGCTTATTTATTTGTGCTCTGTATAACTTATTAGCTGATCCGTCCGACGTTGTCTGGACCTGAGATAAGAAAATAAAATTAATAATCACAAAAAAAAGCAGAGGACAAAATTTATTATGTTGCAGGGTTTCAAAAAAGCTGTCTAAAATTAAAAACATCCACGCCGCTGGCTTTTATTGTTTTTAACCGGAATTCTTTTAGCCAAAATTGACCTTTTATACAGTAAAGAGTTTTAAGTAAAAACTGTACATATTTAAGTGATTTTAATTGCTTTTAAAGACATTTAATTTAGTTGGAATTTAATAACCTAATTTTTTAATAATGAAGACATTATTATTGGAATAGCACATTGATGGAGCTGCTAGAATTTTGAAATCCGAATTGCAAATATGTCATCTAAACATGAAATGGATATGGAATTAATTAATTAAAAATATTAAGTAAAATTCCATAGAAATTGTAATTTAGAATGTTTTCCGCTCATTTCATCCTTTTAAATTTCGATTTTTGTTTTTAGAAACCATTCTTAGCGTCATTTGTAGCTTAAAAGTAACCGCCATGCCAAATTTAAAGTTTCTATCTTTAACAATTACATAGAACTCGTAATTTAGAATGCTTTTTGCTGATTTCACTGCTATAAATTTTGATTTTTTTTTTTTTTTTTAGAAACTGTTCTTCGAGAGCATTTACATCACATAAGTAATTACCATGTCAAATTTGAACTTTATATCCCCTTCAGTGTAACAAAAATCGTAATTTTAGAACGTTTTTTGCTCCTACAAGCCCCTAGTGGTAATGACACAGACATTAAATGTAGCCTATTTTGCAACAGGAACTATCACCATCATTTTCTACCATTACTTTTGAAATCGGTTCGTTAGTTCCAGAGATTATCCTCTACAAAGACACAAACAAACGTTACATCTTTATCCTCTTTAATAAAAAGCTATGCGTTGCTGGCGGCTGGCTTTTTCGCTAATCGTTACCACAGATTAATCTCGGAAAATGAAGCATTTGCAGTTACGGAAAAGTTAATAGCTCAAAAAGTATTTGTCAGAGAATTGTTAGACAAACTGCGGTAGGAAGGTAAAAAAATGTATTTTTTTTCGTGATATAAATTTCAAATCTAATGATTATGCCATTTTTCAAATATTGAATTTAACAAATTACCAAATTTCACAATGGAGTACTATAGCGAAACATTCACGCGTTAAAAGATAATGATAACGGCAATGTGTCCTGGCGTGTATCCCGGCAGAAATCACAAATTATAGTAGCCTTATTGTTCTGTTAAAATATAAAAGTGAATTGAAGAGCTGAGTGGAAGAACATGCTATGCTACATTTTCTTAAAAATTATTTTATCTTTTGGACGAAGGTGTTATCAGGTATTCTATCACATGGTAAAGCTAAAATACCAAAGTTCTATTTAGCCTTGAAGATTTAAGACATTATTCATGAATATTTATTATTTTGATATTTAATAATGCAAATAATATTAATATTTTTTAATATTTAAAAATTAAATATGAATAAGTTTTTTTGATAGAGTTTAGTGCCACACTTGTAAATATTTTATACACATGGTATCAAACAGAAAATAAATCATTAAAATTGACAACAAAAACTGTCACATCAAATTTCTTCAAGTGTAATTTTTGTTACTTAACATGTTCTTCCACTTAGCTCTTCAATTATGATGTCACGAATGCATGATTTTTATTTAATTCTCGACAAATACTAGATGCGCCATTTCTTTTTAGTTGTGAATACTATAGGTTAATTTACATATGACCTCATTTTTGAAACGAATATATGGTTAATGCATGGCTTTTACAAGAGAAAGTGATATCATGAAAGGCTTTTCACGAATTTACATTTCTTTTTCATTTTTTTTTTTCAAGAATCATGACTATTTATTTAGGCTTAGGAAACATTTTTTTTTTTTTTTAATACTGGTATAAAAGCAAAATTTCTCAAGACTTTTCAATATATTATTAAAAAAGAGAGCATATTTGCGCGAGATTCATAGTCCGTACGGTGTTTGATTTTAAAACTGATTTTTCTAATCAAACATGTTTAAAACCCCGGGCAACGCCAGGTTTTTCAGCTAGTATTAGTATAGATTCACATCCCCCCCCCCTTTTTTTTTCGGAAACTTTCCAGATTAAATACCGTTCTAACCATCAGTAAATAAAGTTCATTTAACTTTAGATTGTCATGTAGTTGGTTTTAAGCAGACGAGGCGAAAGACCATTTTTGAATAAGCGAATGTTAATTTTTTCTCTTCGTCAAAAACTGACCTTAATTAAATGACTTTAGCTTTAAAAATTATTATTAATTTTCAGCTTGTTTGAAAAATTATAACGTTAAGCTAAAAATGTTTTTAATAAAAGTGACTGACCTCCTTAGTCAATTTAAACTTCCTCGAAAGTCAGGAAGTACATACATAGTAGTACGTCTAATAGAACACATAAGGATTGCATCATTAAAACTGGGTTTAAAAAACACTAATTAAGAATTACGATCTTATTTATTTTTCCTAAGGAAGGAGTTTGTTTTGAAATATGACAGATTTCTTGGCAAGCTATCACAAGCGCTACTCATAAATGTATAAGTTAGTTAAAACTCATTTATCATAAACGTTTTAGAATATTTACCAGGAAATTTAATTTTTACAAGGAAGGAACAGGAAGCATTATGCAGAAGCACAAGAATGCAATGCAAGGTTTCAAACCCGTTATATTTCAATCAATTTATTGAAATACGCATTAATTAGAGGTGTAAAAGAGGCGCAAAAAGCATTTTCTTGTATGTTATCAATTTTAATTTTTTATTGGTCTTGGTTATATCGCGTTTGATTGTATGCCAGCAGACGAGAGGCTGCTGTAGTGTGTAATCAGTGTTCTCAATTTCGAATGTAGGTTCAATACTTTGGCAAAATATGTAACAGTAGCAGTGGTGTAGTCGTAAAAGAAACAGAGGGTATGCGCTCTAAGCAGAGGGTATACGCTTAAGGCAGAACGTATACTCTAGAGTGCATTTACTATAGCTTTCTTGAGAAACAGAGGGTATACGGTGTTCCTTAAAAAAATCCAGAGGGTATACGGCGTATACCCCCGTATACCTTCCACTACATCCCTGAACAGTAGCAAAGTAGTAACTACTTTTGAAAATAAGTTTGTAGTTTAGTCTACATTTTAAAATAAGTAGTTGTAGTTAACGACATTTTTGATAAAGTAGTTGTAGTATACAAAATAAAAGTAGTTTTCGACATCTGTTCAATTATGTCTTCACAACTTATCTAATAACCTTCAACTTACTTTACTGATATATTCAAATCTGTTATATGTACCGGGTGTCCTAAAAAGGACTGACTGATTTTAAAATTCAATAACTTGCAAACAGTGACAGATATTTAAAAAAATCTTGCAGGAGGGTTATGCATGAGGTCAAAAGTTTTTTTACAGTGATTTTCGATTTTAGTTCGAATTACAAACAATAGATGGCGCTGCGATCAATAAACGCTAAATTCAGGCTCGATTTTTGGTACTTCGGGCCCACTCAATACATTTTCATCTCCTTTTACCGCATGGAAGAAGAGAAAAGCCAAAAAATCGAGCTGTATTTAGCGCCTGTTGCTTACAGTGACATCTATTGTTTGTAATTCGAACTTAAATCGAAAATCACTGTAAAAATCTTTTGACCTTATGCATAACCATCCTGCAAGAATTTTTTAAATATCTGTCACCGTTTGCAAGTTATTGAATTTTAAACTCAGTCAGTCCTTTTTAGGACACCTAGTATATACCGGGTATCCTAAAATGGACTGGCTGATTTTAAAATTCAATAACTTGCAAATGGTAACAGTTAATAAAAAACTTCTTTCAGGAGGATTATGTAAGATGTCGGGAGTTTTTTACTGCTATTCTCGATTTTAGTTTTAAATCACAGCGATAGATGACGCAGCAAACAACAGGCGCTAAATCAGGGCTCGGTTTTTGGCCTCTCTCTTCTCTCAGTTTTGATGCGAAAGAAGAAAGTTAAATATATAGAGTGCTTTTGAGTTGCCAATGCAAATTTGTCCTTAGGGCTCCACTCCATATCTTTAACCTCCTTTTTTCACATCAATACTGAGAGAAGAAATCAGCCAAAAATCAGGCCCCGATTCAGACCCTATTGCTTGTAGCGCCATCGATCACTGCTATTTTAAACTAAAATCGAGAATCGCAGAAAAAAACTCCTGATATCTTACATGATCCTCCTGCAAGAATTTTTTAATAGCTGTCACCATTTGCAAATTATTGAATTTTAAATTCAGTCAATCCATTTTAAGTCACCCGGTATATGCACAATGCACAGTGTGTCCTAAACGTACTGAAGCGCGCTTTAATTTTTTACCTGTTGGAGATACATGTAATGTAATTTGAAAAAGTGTTCATGCTTCCGTAATGCTTCACTCAAACAGAAATCAATTGTGTTTTTCTTATACTATGGGATATTACCCTTGATAACATGTTTCATAATATAAGATTCGATATTCGCTTTGTGGTGTTTTTGTATTCCTTTCGTAAACTTTTCCTCTTACATTTTTCCTCCTCTTTTTGAAACTCCATTTTTCAATTTTTGGTTTTTCCACTTTTATATAAGATTTACATTATTATAACACCGGAAATATATATATATATATGTATCTTGGTCCATTTTTTATTTGTTTAAATTATTGATACTTATAAAAACCTTTATTATATATATATAAACAAATTTGCTAGTCACACTATTTTTTTACCATGTGGTGTCACATTAAAATTCTCCGAAATGAAAATCGTCTTAAATGTAACGTTTTAATATATGACGTAATTTTCACTATTAAATGCATTTCTCATGTAATAATTATTTTTTAAACATTTTTCTCTTTTAAGATTCACGGGTACGTATATTATTTACTTTAAAAGCTTTTGGGAATTTGATTACTTGAGCTTTTCAAATATAATCTAATATTCATTATTAAAAGTTTACGATATTTAATATTTGGGGATTTTAGCTATGACGTAATGATCACCTTTAAATGTGTTTCGCGTGTGATAATATTATTATTTTACAGTTTTCGTACATTTTTAAAATTTACGTGCAAATATTTCGACGTAATTTTCCTAATTTTCTGCTTTTAACACGTGATTATTTAATTCTTATTTCAAAATTTCTTTCTGATTTTAATGATTTCATTTTTCACGACAAAAAAAGAAATCTGATTTTTATTTTTTCAAATTTTCCTGAAAAACATAATTTAATCACAATATTGCTTCAATATCGATTGAAATAAAAGATAATTTCAATTATCAATTTGAAATTGACCGAAAGAAGAAATCTAATAATCCCTATACTTTTCCCTGTTGTCCCCCTTTTTTTCCAAAAAAAATGAGTAATTTTATTGCCATTACAGATTGTCACTACAGAAATGTAATTAAAATTAGAAAAAAAATAATATTTCGAAAACTAATTCAAATTTTAAAATTCTATTACCAGTTTTAACATCTGTGGATCAATATGTATAATTGTTGTTAATTTCACCGCCAAAACTTTCATATTTTAGGAGAAATAGCCGTGAAACTTAATCAGTCATTTCATAAATTCGTTTCATTATGGATTTTATATATATATAGGGTAGATATGTATGTATACATACCTATATTATTTTTCTTATTTGAAAATTATGTAAACGTTTTAAAATGTAAAACAATATCGATGTGACTTTTAAAGCAATATTTTCAACACCTAAAAAACATAATTAGTCATTTTTTTTTTTTTTTTTTTTTTTTTTTTTAGAGTGCAATCTTTATCTCGTTTCCTATCAGAACTTAAAATCTTCAGAGATTTGTAAATCGAATTTATTTGGCTTCTTTACGATAAATGTCACTTATCTAAAAGTCTCGGGTAAGGTCAGGTATGTGTCATGTCGGAAATTGATAGCGAGCCATTCAGTTGTAAACTAAGCAGTTTAGATCTTGTTTATCTTGATTTGTTAAAAAATTTGTAGCAAGCGCACAGAAGGAAAATATTAAACAAGTCGTAAATTGTACATCAAGCGTGGCAAATGACTATAACTAGTCCAAGAGCTGTTAAACATTTTTGGGAAGGTATTTGAGGCACCCTGAAAATTTGTGCAACACTTCTTTTGTAATGGCTGAATACAAAATCGAATGTCTGGCTGAAGGATCGTGGCCCAAAAACTGTGCCAGACACGTGTCAAGTGCCATTTTTTGACTACCAAAATAAAAAGTATTTGATGCACGCTGAGATTGAGACAGAATAATATTTATACTTAGGAAAAAAATATTTTGAAAACGACAGACACTTTAGTCGGCCCAAAAACTGTGCCAGACACGTGTCAAGTGCCATTTTTTGACTACCCAAAAAAGGTATTTGAGGCACGCTGAGATTGAGGCAGAATAATATTTATGCTTAGAAAAAAATATTAGTCAAGTGCCAAATGGCACTTGACACGTGTCTGGCACAGTTTTTGGGCCACGATCCTTCAGCCAGACATTCGATTTTGTATTCAGGCATTACAAAAGAAGTGTTGCACAAATTTTCAGGGTGCCTCAAATACCTACTCAAAAATGTTCAACAGCTCTCCTACTATAGTAAAATATTCGTACTATAACTAGTTTCATAAACATTCAGATCTTGCTGCAATAGCTGTTGCACTCTTATGAAAAAATGCATGAATACAAAACTTATTACGATTATGTATATTAAATTCGGTAATACGGAAATATTATGACTCCATCTTAAATAGAGCGTAATCACCTTGGCAGCCTAGAATCATTACCTATCATGGGATATCATTGAATTAATTACGTATGATAGGATTTAATAAAATGAAAAAACCTTTTATTAATATCGTTTTAAGTTTTGATTCGATTTTCATATAATTTGAAATGACATTGCAAAATTCTGCAACGATTATTTCTATTAAATTCCAAACTATTCGGTTGGGTAGTTTTTAGCGCTGTTACATGCGGACGAACGGACCAGACAACCACTATAAGTGCTATTTATTTATATAATTACGAACGCACCTAAAAAGCAAGAACAATGTCTCTATGTAACACTTCCAACTTCACGAGAATATTTTTACAAATTCTTCTTTTTAGTAATACTTTAACTTTACGCAGAAATCAAGCTGTTATTGAAGTGAATTGTAGGTAACTTATTGCCATTTTATTGAATCACTTAAAGTGGATCAATCCTACTCTTTTGACTTGACCCTATGACATATAATCTGGGACATTCTCCTTAATTTTTTAACTGTGGCTCATACAGACTTAATTTTTAAAATTTTACAGTTTTGTGTTTTGGGTTAAATTTTTTCCGCCAAAGTCAAGTGCTAGAAAAGTCGCCGAGATCGGTCTGAATACCTACCAATATAATATAGTACATTGTTATTATCCACATATGCTTGTGAAACAACTTTTATAATAACAATTAATACGGATGCGAAAATACAATTTTTAGCATTTTGTATCATCAAAAAGTAAAATTTCGCTCATTTAAAAAGCATATAATATCTCTGTAAAACATTTCAAGCAATAACTATCCAAATACATTATGTCTTCAAATTCTTTTTTTGCGGTCCTGTATAAGAATTGTAGATTTTACATGCACCCCCATAACGTGCTAAAATTTTATTCAGCTAGAAAATACTTAAAACTAGTCGGAAGGGGCAATTCCAAAACTTTCTTGTATCTCATTCATGTTAACACTTCAAAAATCGCTAACACAGTGCCAAATTAAATGTCAATCTATGCCCATATAAGGATTCTAAAGGTATGAAATTCCGTGCAGTTGTTCTTAAGATATGACTATTGCTAAAATCGTGTAAATCCTGAAAAATGCAGCACAGCAGCGCCACCTCTTGGGTGATTTACACCAAAACCTAATCAGCAACAACTTATGTTAACGTCTAATTGAATCTGAAGTTAGATGAAAATCCGTGCATTACTTCTTGAGATAGAGCTATTGCGGAAATCGTGAAAAATTCAGCATAGCAACGCCACCTGTTCGGCGATTTACACCAAAAAGTAATCATCACCAATTTATATCAGAGACTAACTAAATCTAAAGTTTCATTAAGTTCCGTAATTCGTTCTTGCAAGAGAGCGCCCACAAAATTTGTGTCACATACATACAGACAGTCAGAATCACAGACTCACATACAGACATTTTCTAAAAGCAGTCAAATCCTGTTGGACTCTACTACGAAACCATCGGAATATCCTGTTTCTCGGAAAATCTTTCAAATTTTCCGATGTGACGTTGCATTCCGATGTCTCTGGGCTTATATATGATGTCTCCGATGATAAATGCTACTACGGTGCCATCGAGAATGCCTTCCCTCGGATAACTGTTATCGAAATACCGTGAAAATCTTCCGACAGCATAGAAGGCAGTGAGAAGGAAACATATATCGGAAGTGAGTCTTTAGAGTGAGATTTTAAAGCGAAATATATTGCTTTCGCTTTTCATTTAAAATGCCATCAACACACGCGTAATTAACATGTTTGGATAAGCTTTTTTTAAAACGATTGTAAAATTTTCAGATTTGCAGCTGCCAAAAGCTCAAAATGATATGAGCGGTATAGTTTTTTAGAAAATGAAAAATAAAAATAAGTTAGTAGTATATGGGGCCTACTCTGGAACACTTTTCATACTCCACTAAATAGAAATATTTAACGATTTTTGTAAGATTTTGCTCAAAAAAATTGCCTGTTAAAATATCGAGGATGTAACGATTTTATTACGATTTATCGAGCAAATAATGATAAAAAATTGTATGATTTGCATTGGTTGGATATTTTTATTTTTTCTACAAAATTATGTAAAGAAGAAGTTTTAAGAAAGGGTTATAAAGAATCAAATAAACGGGATAATAACGTAATCAATTTAGATTAAATAATGATCATTTTTAAATGCTAATATTTAATTATTATTGTGATGAAAAATTTTGACAGACGTCCTTTCTTAATAGTCTATCAATTGCTAATAAACAACCTTCCTCTAGGATAATCTTGATAGGAAAAGTAAAGAGCAGCGTTATATAATAAGTTATCGGTATTATAACCAATCCTAAAATCTTTAGTTGCATTAAAAGCTATAGAATAGTATAAGTTATTATCTCCGGGAATATAAATATGAAAATATTCTTTTGTTTCTGGTATTATATTCCAATTGTCATCACATTTACTTTCTATCCAAAAATAAACACCAGGTTGAGAAAATTTAGAGGCTTGATCCATTTTATATATTTTAGCGGTGAAAGTTAATTTTATTGTATCATTGAAACTATGAAATATAGTATATTTATTAGAGTTATCGATGCTATGATTTGTAATAACGGGGTCAAATTTTAAATAATGAAAGGTAGGCGAAAGACAATTAAAGAGTAAAGTACTTATGACAAAATATTGTAACATTTATTTCTAAATAAATTTTCGATAGATTAAATAAAATCCATTCGAACAAAGTTTAGACAGATGAAATAAATAAGAAATATCAATTGCATTATATTGAAGTCTGAAATAAAAGTTAAATGATTTTTATGATATGTTTTAAATTTTGAATAGATCTCTCTTTTTTATTAGCAATAATAAATACTATTCTGGATATTTTGATAGTTCGATAAAATTAAAAAAAATAGTTTGTGTGGAAATGAACCCATCTTTGCCAGAAAAGAAATTTGTACTTAAAAACAGATATATTTTTGATTTCCGTAAATATTATTCTGGTAGTTTGATAGTTCGATAAAAGGTCCATTCGATTATTGTAAGATTTAAAACAAATTGTAGGATTAAGCTTTTTCTAATTCATAATCATAAAAGCCGTCATTATTTTTTCCTTTAAAATGAAAGATATAACCACGTTCATTCAGTTTTGTTATTGCTGCTTCAGAAATTTTTCCATGACTCTTTTTAAGAAAATAATCCTTTTCTACATCATTAACTTCTAATCTTGCAATAGTGGTATTTCCAAATTTTGTTTGAATTTTCTTCAACGAAATCAGTTTGTATTTCCCTGTCTCTAAATCTTTTAGCTTATGAGTTACAGGGAACGATCTGAGACTGTTGAATTCTTCCATTTATTAAGAAACAATTTTTGAAAGAAAATTTTTATAGTACAGACATCTGTACATAGAACAACCCTGTCCTAGGATTCGAACGCATCTCGGTACTTCTAATATTTTTATAGGAATTCCCCATTCTTCAAAGGTACTTTTCGGAAAAACTCCTCCTTTAAAAGCAAATGTCCCTCCGTATATCTGATGCAATTGTAAGAGATAATCTTTTACATTGTCGCTACTAATCCATAAGCCTGTATTATCTGAATATCGTTTAAATCTTAAACCATGGATATCGTTAGTACATCTACGAACTATTCCATGGTCTTGATCACCTAATTCATAGTTAGGTGTAAATACAGAAATCGTTTCACCTATTCCTTCTTTTAAATGAACCCAGCTTATTTCTCTCGCTATAGATTTGAACGGAAGTATAAAACCTTGAACATTTATGATAAGAGTGACATCGTCCATTTATTAGAAAAGATTTTTTATAAATTAAAAATCTGGCTTAAAATCCAAAAGGTACAGTATCAAAGTTATCTAAAATTCTTCTTTTATCATATCCAAACATATATCTTTTATTCACTTTAATATTTTTATCTTTTTGTATCTGAAATTGATTTATTTCTACATCTATATGCTCAATTTCCCCAGTTATTGTTTTCATTCTCTCGTCAAAATTGAGCTTAGTTTCGCTCTCATAACTCATTTTAAATCCTTTTACTTTTCCTTTTACAGAACCATCGTTCAGAATATAACCATAATCTTTACTAGCTCCAGATATCCACGATTTCATATATTTATCTTCTCCTAATTCATCGGTCCATTCGCCTAACATACAGCCTGTTTTTACTTTATTAGAGCCATCATCGATATAAACAATACTATCTGTATCGTAATACATTACTTTATCTCCTAATTTATCAAGCATTTCATATAATCTTATTCTAGCCGAACTGGTTGTAAAAGCCGCTATATAATTATTCGTATTAAAGTTATTCTTGACATATTCATCTTTCATCTTATAATCCATTTGCACACACTCATCATTTAAAAATATCATATTCAAGTCTTTAATGCGGTCGTTCAGTATAATTCTATAAAAGTCTGCCAATTCTGTAACATTCTCTGTATGTTTCATATTTTTTCTCTGTCCGAACTTTCCCCATAAAGAGTTTAAACAAATTTTGGATATAAATCTCATTCCTGGGTTTTCTTTGATTTCTCCTAACCTTATACCCAATTTCTTTTCTACGCACCTTTTATATTCTTTTTCAGTTTTGAAATTTTCAGGCCATTTATCATCTGTTTCTAATTTGATTTTCAAAAACATTTTAACATAATCCTTAAATAATGTATTAGATTTTTTTTCAAAATGCCAAACTTCATAGATATTTAAAATCTTATAACCTTTTTGAATAGCCAGTTCAACTTCGGTAGTTGTCCACGTACCAGTAAAACTTCTCTCCTCATCCGTATGATTACATTCATTATTCCGCATATCATAACATTTTTTACATTGTTTCTTTTCGCATTTTATAGGTTTTGAACATAATTTACACAAACTAAATATTAATTTTTCTCCTTTATAAGGTAAAACAGGATGATAGAGTTTTCTAGGTGGAAGTACTTTACATTGTATCAAACCATACCAATTCTTATCATATTTTTCCGGATTATAAATTTTTACCGGATGACCAACAGGATAGTAATCAAAGTAATTCACTGTTGGATAAAGTGAACAAACATCGATATATCTACCCTTTTCATTTTCTTTCATTTCGTATATTAATTTCGTAGGTTCACACCTACCTCCGGTGAATGCGTTTCCAGGATTTAAAGGTTCTATAAAATCTCTTTTCCATTCATTTTTCATATATTTTTTAATTTCTTTGTGATTATCAAAATCACATTCCCATATTTCAATCAATTTAAATCCTTTATCTTTTATTTTTTTATTTATTTTTTGAGTTCTTTCATACATATCTGATTTTGAAGATTGACGGTGGATTCTGTAAAACAGCGAGGACAACCGTGCCAATGACATCCTTGAAACTGATAAACGGTATTATTATAAAAACCATCTACTTTATAAGTTTTATCCCCTAATTTCAATTTTTTCTCACCACCATTTAAAGCATGCTGTATTTTGATATTGCGTTTTTCAGACAGATAGTCTAGCCAAATGATCGATTTCTTACTGAATTGATCCTTTGGAATACACTCCTCATCAATCGCTATTGTATTCACTGGAATAAATTTATCTCTGTATATAGCCATGCAAACGCCAGCTAAAGTGACATATTTAAAAGGATCAATATTAGCAATGTTTAGAAATAATCTTCGCAATTCTAAACATCCTTTTCTTAAAATATCAACATCAGACCTACAATATTTTATAATTTCTTTTTGAAAATCAAATGTTTCGTTTTTTACCGATTTATACCATTTATCAAAAGTTTTTCTTTGATCTAAAGTCATAGTATCATAACCATAATAGTATTTTTCAGGATATTTTCCTACATAATTTTGATTTTTCTTAGTGTTAAACAAATGAGGAAAATAACCTTTTGCCAATTCCGTTAGTCCAAACGTTTTAGGAAATTTTCTTAGCGGAATCAGTGTAAAATTTATAGAATCGATAAACCTTATATTATATACGGTTGCTTGCATATATATGAGTTTATTTCCTTGATATATTGTAAACACTTTAATTTTATTTTTAAAGCAGTATTTAGCTAGAAATTGAAAATCGAATCCTTTTCCATAATGCGCTAATACTGTATAACCGCAATGTTTCTCTTGGAATAACCATTCACAATATTCATTTTCATTCTTAAATATTTTTTCTTTTCCGTTAAAATCATGATTTATAACTAGATTGACTTGGTGATTTCCTGTCTCTTGGTTCGTCTCAACGTCAAAAAACATATATTTTTCTGTAAATTCTGACGTTTCACATTTCTCACACCATTTCTTTCTGTCTTTTATATTTTTAGGACAGATATTTTTACAAGTCCCTCCCTTAGATTCTTTCCTACGTATATAACATTTATGATCTTCCAAAACCCATCCTCTGCAGTTTTTACATAGTCTTTCTCCACATTTATGATCTTTCGGTTTTCTTTGTCTTCTATTGATATTTCTCTTACATTTTAAACATTTCCACAGTGTTTCACAGACTGCTTCATTTTTATGATTTTCGAAGCAGTTTTTTCCTTTAAAAGATCTAAAACAATCATTGCACTGAATATCATCTCCTTCGCAATTACTCTCTTTCCTAAAACATCTATTACATTTTAAAGAACATTTATGTTGATCACTTCTTTTATAACTGACTTTACAATAATCACAATAATTTTTTTTTCCTAAAAATCCTGTAACCGTTGTAATGACATCAAAATGATTTCTATTTTTTAAAATGTAAACACAATTAGATTTATAGGTACCACTGTATATTTTTTCGTTAAAATTTTCTCTGCAAAATATAGTTATTTGAATATCTAAAAAAATTTCGAATTGTTTAATATGCTCTAAATTACACATTTCTAACGGAATATCACACATTTCATGCAATTTTATCGCTAAACTTTTTTGTAATTTTCTACCCATTTTTATGTATTTAACATCTAAATCTGTAAGTTTTTCTAGATTTAATTTTTCGCATAAAATTTTACGATTTTGAATAGCCAGGGCTGTAACGATGGATCTAGCCAAACAGATATTATCGTCATTTTTAATTTGAAGAATACTTTTTTTATTGACAACATCGTTATCGTTCAGTAATTTCAAATGTTTACCACCTTTAGGCAAATCAACGACTGTAAAAATAAATTCACAGTCTTTAATATCCAACTCTTTGTATTCAATTTTATGCGTTAAAACATCTAAATAGGTCTCATAGGCTTCTTTCGTTGACATCATTTTAGGGTGGAAGGGTTGTGTTAAATAGGGATTGAATACAATTATATCTACCTTTCCTTCAATTTTTCCAATTGCTCTCCTGAATAAATCTTTTAAGATACTATAATACTGGCCTGGTGTGAGTTTGTTTATTTGTCTTATTTTATAAACATATCTATAAGTATTAAATTTTTTAATAATTTTTTTTTCTTTCTCAACAATTTCGTAATCGGGTCTAAACAGATTTTCCAAATTTGTTTGCAATTTGACTTTCTTTTCTGTCTTTTTGATCAATTTTTCATCTTTATATTTCAAGCCGTAATAATCAAAGAGTTTTTTAAGTTTTGGACGGTTTTTCGGTTCATTTATAAATTGTTTCAATTTTTCATTCAAATCAGGAAATAATTTTTTAAGGTTTACCACTGTTTTTATCTTTTTTTCTTCGTTATTTTTTGGATCAAATTCTTCTGTGTTATTGTTAAATTTTAAATCGAAAGAATCGAATATTTTTTTCAATTTATTTCTTTTTTTAGGATTTTCGATAAATTTTGTCTGTATTTTATTTAAATAATCTGTGACATCTAATTTTAATAAATCTACTAAAACATATTTGTATTCCCCAGTTTCTTTTATATATCTTATTATCAATCTGATTAAATCATCTTTTTTACAATGTTTGGGTTGGTTTATATTTAAAAGTTTTACGACCTGCCTTAATTTTGAAATATGTATTTTTGAAACAGATATCAATCTTAGAGTTTCCTCCATTTATATACAAACATTTTTATAAATACTTTTAGCGACACATTTTTAATAGCGACCACTATCTATAAATGCTCGTTAAATTAGACCACTTTCGGTGGCAGGTAATTTTACATTAAGCGATTTAAAATGAATGTCTTTAAAAGTATGAATTAAATTAAATTGAAGAATTTCTGAAAACAACTATTAAAAATTATATTTCAAAAATAAGATCGTTTACTCAAAAGGACTAATTGCTGTCCATTGAAAGAAATCTGAATTTTTTCCTACAGGTTCGCCATTCAATTTTAAACATTCAAATCGAAATCCGTTTTTATCTATTTCTGTTATTCTAACAAAAAATGGTTCGCTGTATTTACATACAGGCGTTATATGAACATTGGGATGAACATTAAAGGTATGATTCCAATCTACATTTATTCTTTCAGTTGTACAATTACCTGTCAAAATCTTTGTACTTTTTGAATTACCCATTTATTTAGCCTAAAAATCACTGTCATAATCAGGCACTTCTATTTTACCTTTAAATTCTAAATAAAATTTTTCTGATAATTTCTGACATTCGAATATATTTACCCAATGGACTCTATGAGAAAATCGTTCTATAAAGTCTTCTGATAATTTTTGTTTGCAAGATATCCAAAACCAATCGACTCTGTCTTGGAACTTTTCTATAAACGGTTCGGATAAAGTTTTACAGTAAGATGTCCAGTTCCAATCGACTCTGTCTTGGAACTTTTCTATAAAAGGTTCGGATGAAGTTTGACAGTAAGATATCCAAAACCAATCGACTCTGTCTTGGAACTTTTCTATAAACTGTTCTGATAAAGTTTGTCTTATAGATATATTTAACCAATCCACTCTGTCTTGGAATTTTTCTATAAACGGTTCGGATAAAGTTTGAAATGTAGATATCCCTCTCCAATCGACTCTGTCTTGAAATTTTTCAATAAACGATTCTGACAGTTTTTGATATTCAGATATTAATCTCCAATTAAGCTCATTTTTAAATTTCCTTATAAATTCAGTATGTAATTTGGTAATATTTTTACTCAGATATAACCAATCAATTTTATTTCTATATAATGAAATAAATGTATAATTTTTTTCATTATAGGATAAACTGATAAATAAATCTTTATATTCATTAATTATAGTATCGTCTAATCGTTGAGCCGACACCATTTATACAGAAGAAATTTTATAAACACTTTTTCCCCACGATTCTAATTTTGAAACTATCAAGGTCCAACTGAATAATTTCTGAAAATGCAACATTCAATATAATAATTTCAACTAAAAAATGCGTTCAATTAAAAACACAACATTGACTATAATATTTTCAACTAAAATGCAACCTAAAAAATACGTTCAATTAAAAACACAACATTGACTATAATATTTTCAACTAAAATGCAACAATTAATATAATACTTTCAACTAAAAAATACGTTCAATATAAAACGCAACATTCAATATAATATTTTCAACTAAAAAAATGCATTCAATTTAAAACACAACATCATAAATTTATTTTGACGTTCGTTTGATATGATAATTGCTTTTTAAATGTCTCTTTTTATGAGCTAAAGTGTATTTTTTACCACATTCGCAATCAATTTTTTTATTTTTCATAGCTAAATGACAACTTTTGCAATTAGCGTAATGTTCTGTTTTGCCGTAACGAAATCGAGTATAATATTCGTCTAAAGGTTTCGTCATCTGACAATGCTTGCAAATTTTAGACAGCTCCATTTATTAAGAAAAATTTTTTAGAAAGCTATTCCAAATGTCTTCGTTTTTCTTATTAAATTTTACTTTCAAATTATTATCAATATTATAATAATCTAATATTTTCTTTATGAAATATAGGTAATTTATCGACTTTTTATAATACACTAAATCTAAAAATTGAATAAACATTTCTTCAGCTTTATATGGAATATTTAACTTCAATTTCCATTTCAATGCGTTAAAGCGACTTATTCTGGATTTACGTCTTTCGTTTAAAAAAACATCTATATTTTTATATGTAAAATATTCACCGTCCGAATCGTACATTATTTCACTTTTTTTCATCTGGTCATAAATTTTGAGATATTTTTCGGGTAATAGAAATTTGTTTTCTTTGTCAAAAGAATCCATTAAGTTAGAATCAGAATCATCTCTTAAAACGTCTTTAAAAAAGTCACAATTCATTTATTTAAACTTATTTTAATGTAATGCATTTAAAACCAAAAGTCCCGCCTAGACGGGAGTTTTGACATTATAGCTTGTTTATATTTTAATATTTGAAAAAGTCCCGTCTAGACGGGAGTTTTGACATTATAGCTTGTTTATATTTTAATATTTGAAAAAGTCCCGTCTAGGCGGGAGTTTTGATGAGTAATTTTAATAACATAATGATATTTGAAAAAGTCCCGTCTAGGCGGGAGTTTTGATGAGTAATTTTAATAACATAATGATATTTGAAAAAGTCCCGTCTAGACGGGAGTTTTGACATTATAGCTTGTTTATATTTTAATATTTGAAAAAGTCCCGTCTAGACGGGAGTTTTGACATTATAGCTTGTTTATATTTTAATATTTGAAAAAGTCCCGTCTAGGCGGGAGTTTTGATGAGTTATTTTAATAACATAATGATATTTGAAAAAGTCCCGTCTAGACGGGAGTTTTGACATTATAGCTTGTTTATATTTTAATATTTGAAAAAGTCCCGTCTAGGCGGGAGTTTTGATGAGTTATTTTAATAACATAATGATATTTCAAAAAGTCCCGTCTAGGCGGGAGGTTTGATATTATAACGGAAAAATTAAATTGACTTGATATCTTTTTCGTCAACCCAAGAGTTAAATTCGTCGGAATAATTTAACCATTTAACTAGACATTTTTTTCCTTTCTTTTTTATTATTTTTTCAATCTTATACATTTTATCTTTTTTATTATATTTAACTAATTCCGGTTCATAATAAGTTCCTTTTATTTCATCGCCATTCAAATCCTTTATTCTGTAAGTAATTGGGTCAGTGTTTAATATTTCTGAAACGATGAAAATTTCTTCAGTAAAAGTAGGTTGGTATCCGCGGGTAAAAGCAGTCTGGTATTTCGAAATTCTTATTCTATCGTCAACCTTGAATTTCGGTTTTCTTATTATTTTTTCTTCGTATAAATTTTTATAAACTTCAGATTCGTTTTCTGATCGACTCGCCTCGGTAGGTGTCATTCGAACAGATCTATGCTTGGAATTATTATAATTTTTAACTAATTGGTCCAATACATCTATATATCTTTTAGTATTGTTGGCCGCTAGATAGGTTCTAATTTTTTTATTAATTGTCCTATTAAATCGTTCGACTACAGAACATTTTATTTCAACATTTTCAGTTGTAAACCACTGAATATTATGATCTTTAAATAATTTTAAAGTCCATTTATTTACAAATTCGGTTCCTTTATCACTTTGTAATCTTTCAGGAATTCTTTCTTTAAATATCTTTTTAAATGCTTCAGTTACTTCTTGTCCTGTTTTTCTTTTTATCGGAATGGCCCACCCATATTTACTAAATATATCTATCACTGTCAATAAGTAATTAGTTCCGTTATTATATTTACTAAAAGGTTTGATAAACAATAAATCTGCTTGCCATTGATCATCGATATGACTGACATAAATGCGTCTTCGTTTAAATTTACGAATTAAAGGCTTATGTCTGGTATAAACATCTTGGCTGTGTAAAAAATCTGTAATTTGCTTTTGACTGAAACCTGTTTTCCGTTTTAATTCATTGATACCACAATAACCACTTTCAGGATGATAATATATTTTTTCTAAGATACTGTTAGGATCTTTCATCCCTAAGATACTTTTAGGACCTAAGGTTTTCCTAAAAAAACACTCTTTTTAGAACCACAATCTAGACAAATACCTTTCATCATTGGCCTGTTATTTTTAGAAATTGCATTTTTAATATCTTTAGTTTCTGTATGGTTTTTACATTTTAAACAATAGATCTGTGTATTTCCCATACCAAAAGATTTTTTAGCTTTAATAATCGGTTTTATAATTCCTCTTTCAAATCTTTCTCTAATCGTTGGATTTTGAATATTATCTAATTCATCAATCATATTCTTATCGCATACTTCATTTCTACTTTTTGTATCTTTATTTTCTAAATAACATTTGTCATGCTTATATGCAATTTCATCCACTCTGTTAACAGGTTTAGACGAATTTTTATACGTTAAATCTGGATTTAATCGTGTTTTCCCCCATAATAATTGTGTCCCCGGGCCTGTAAAATTGTGGCCAGGTAAATGCATTTCGAAAGGTAAATTACTAATGACTTTATTCAGAAAACCCGATCCAGTTTGTCCGCATTTTAAACATCCGCCTTTAAAATTACCTTTTTTAGTTAAAGACGTAACAACAATTTTTTTACTTTTACAACTCATTTATTTGACAGGAAAAAGCTGACGCTTTCTAAGAAGTATATTTATATCCATTCAACTGTACTTTTTTCACATACTTTTCGATTGGGAAATATACTAAATTATTTATAAAATCTTGTTCTCTAACATACACTTCTTCTTCTGAAATTTTTTTAGCTTTCAACAAATTTAACAGTTGTTTATAAAAATTATAACATTGCTTGTATTCTTCTTTTCGTTCCAAAATACTTAAAGATTTCTCAATGACTTCTACAATTCCAGCACTCAAACTCAAAGCAGCCAGTGGTATTAATACAAAAGCTGATAATCCTGAAGCACTTAGCATAAATTTGCTAACAGATAAGGAAATACTTATCTTTTGATACAAATTGTAACTTTTCCGATAAACATATAATCTCTTTTCTAAATATTCTTCCATTTATATAGGTTCAAAATTTTTTCTGTATCTCATTTCAGAATTTACTAAATCTAGCATAAAGAAATTACCCGTACAAGATTTATATTTTTCAAGAAATTCTTTTTTCGTTAGATTTCCGTCTATTTCTCTGATTATCTGATTGATTTCCCTAGGCTGTAGTTTAAAAAATATGAAGTAATTACAATTTTTTCTAATATTTATAGGAGTTGAGTAATAAGACTGCGTTAAATAAATAATGGATGCATTTTTCTTTCGACCTCTTATAAACAAATCCTCTATAACTTTCTGGTCTTTTTCTGTAACACAATCGTCGAAAACAACGAGATTTTTTTCTGAGGAATCTAAATCGTCGACAGTAATAAATTCACTCAAATCTGAAGAAAATAATACATTCTTTTTATATTTATCATACAATTTTAATAATTGCTTTCTTTTATTTTTACTTATTTTTTTACATTTTATGATATCGTCTATTTCAACACCTTCAAACTGTGTATAATTTTCTTGTAATTTAGAATACTTTGGCTCGGAAATATCTTTTGCGCATAAATATAAAGTGTCGAAATCTAATCTTAAATTACTAGGATTCTCAAAGCCGTTTAATAAATTTATTAGTAAATTTGTCTTTCCACAACCTGATGGGCCGATTATTAATAATCTGAAAGGATGTCTGGGTAAAAAACGATGTTGTTTAGGGTCAGGCAATTCTTCCGGTTCTGTGTAATCTTTAATTTTAATCATTTATTAGACAGCGAAAAGCTGACGCTTTCGAATGTTGCTGCCAGTAAAAACATATTAGCTGTCAGTAAAAATAGACGTCTAAGCTATCGCTTCTAATTAGCTGTCAGTAAAAATAAACGGCGAAGCTGTCGCTTCTAATTTTAAAATAGAAAGCGACAGCTTTTCGCTGTCTATAAATGGATAAAATAAACGATTTAGAAAAAGATCGAAATAAGAAACAAAAAGAAGAATTAAAAAATGCAATAAAACTTGTCAAATTACAAGCAGATATTAGAAAAAATAATGAAGAACAGCGTGATAGAAAGCTAGGTATAGACAAAAGTTTAACTGAATTTCATAAACCTGTCACTAAAAAATTAGAAGAACAGGATAAAAGTAGAAAAGAAAATATTAAAGCTATCAACGAAAAATTGGACGAATTAAATATATCTTTACAGCCTATTGCAGAATCATCTAGAATTATTCCTGAAGCGATCGAGGATGTCAAAGAATTATATAAAGAACCACCGCTTATTTATAATGTTGATCAATATTTAAATACAGATTATTTAATATCTGAAAAATTATACAGGCCTTCGAAACTCCTAGACAATAAAGAAAAATTAAATGAAATGTATGCAAAGGCAAAGCAGTTAAAAGAAGAATTATCGAGGAAAAAAGGCAACTTACAAAGCACAATTACGCGGGCTAAAAATCTTTCAGAGGAGGAATTAAGTCAGAAAAAGGATGAATTAGACGCTGTTAAATCTAAAGAAGATGAGCTACAAAAATATCTAGCTAGATTAACTACAATTCGAGGTAGTGAAGTAATGAAAGTCGGTAAAGGATTAGTTTTATTATCTGAATTAATTGATAAAATATGTCAAGGTAGCAAGTCGAAAAAATTAAAAAATGAAGTCAAACTGCTAATAGACAAACTTATTAAAACTAAAAAAATAACTAACGGAGATAAAGAACGATTATACAATCAATTTCTTCTTTGAAAGCGTCAGCTTTTTGCTGCCTAATAAATGAGTTATGTAAAAAAGAAGATTCATTTGAGTGACGGACAGATTAGTAAATTGAAATCTGCTCTCAGAAAAAAAGAAGAACTGACACTGCAGATAGACAATTCTAAACCTCCCAATTATGAAATGTATTTAACTAAAACACAGATTAATCAGATTAGTAAAGGTAAAAGAATAAATATAAGCAAAACTCAATTAGATAAAAACGGTGGATTTTTACCTTTTTTAATTCCTATTTTAACATCACTAGGACTCGGTGCTGCGAGTGGTGCAGCGGGTTGGGGAACTAAAAAAATCCTGGATAAAATTTCGGGATCTGGAGTTTTTCAACCTTGGGAAAACAAAGGATCTGGTCTTAAAAAAGCGCCCCTTTCTAAAAAAAAAAAATCCCGATAACAAAATTGGGTATATCAGATGAAACGATTAAAGAAAATATGAAAGATGAAAAAGGATTCAGAGGTGTTTTCTCTTCCGATTTACTTCCTAAAAAGATTGGAAATTTTGAAAGCGGGATTATTAATTTAGATATTTCGACGGGTCCTGGAACACATTGGGTTTGTTACTATAATGATCCAAATTATAATTATGTAGAATATTTCGATCCTTTCGGGGAATATATATATAAAAATATTAAACTCAAACAAAAATATATTCCTGAAAATATTATGAAATTTCTTAAACTTTCCAATAAAAAAGTCAATATAGCTCACAATGATAGTTTCTTACAAAAACCTACTTCTGTCAAATGTGGATTATTTTGTATGAAATATATAAAAGAAAGAAATAAAGGTAAATGTCCGGAATGTGTACTTAATTCATTTACTCAACAGCCTAGCGATTATAACGAAGAGCTTGTTTTTCATCTTTAAAGATTTTTTCTGTCTAATAAATGATCAAATTGAAACCAAAAAGTAATGAAAAATCAGAGGATTTCACTGTTGAATTTCCTAAAACTCTTAAATTAAAAAAAATAGCATTGCAATCTTTTACTATGACAGTTTCATGGTTTAACATAACCGATAAAACTAATACGTTTGACCTGTACACAGATGAGAATAATGTTAAATCTATCACTATTCCTTATGGTAATAAAAATGTTGAAGATTTAAACATAGATGTAATGAAAGCGTTTGGTTCAGACGATCCTCCGGTAAAATTTGGTAGGATACAATCTAGACTAAGAATGCTTATTAAATTAACTAAAGGTTGGAATATCGATTTAACAAAAAGCGATTTTCATAAACTAATAGGCTTTGAAAAAAAAGTTTATAAAAGTCATGATGAAGAGACTGTAATAGAAGGTGAAAATATAGCAGATATAACAAACGGAAACGACATTATATATATTCATTGTGATGTAGTTAATGGATCTTTAATCAACCAGAATAATTCAGAAGTTATTTATTCTTTTACACCGAGGGATGTACCGGGTGTTATCATTTCAAAAGAATTCAATAATTTAATATATTATCCTGTGAATAGGGATTCAATTCGTAGAATAAGGATGAGAGTTACGAATCAAAATGGTGAATTAATCGATTTAAATAACGGTTTGATTGAATATAATTTTAGAGTCGTAGAGGAAAAAGAGGACTATGTTGAAAAAATATATCAATTGATATTAACTAAATTTTCTCAGTAAATAAATGAATAAACACAGATTATATAGGAAAAGTAAAAGAATTCAAGGAAAAGGATTTTTTAAATCTAAAAAAGTAGATTTGAATGAAAAAACAGTAGTTGACAGATTGACTGATGCTGACATATTGAATGAAATATTTTCAAAAAAGATGAAAGGAACAGGTCTAAAAATTCTTCCTAAATAAATGGAAAAAATTTATGATCTAAGAGATACTCATTATTATTATAATAACGATATAAAAAGTAGCGAATTAAAAAAAATAAGATTGCCTAGTACAAGCCATAATGACAAAAAAGAAAATACTACGTTTCATTTCGAAATTACCGATACAAATGATCCTATTTCATTATCGGAGAGTTACCTTGAGACAAAGTGGAAAATTATAAAATCCAGTGGCGATTCTATAAATGATGATAATGTCACAGCTGTATGTTCTATGAAAGGCGTAAAACTTCAGATAGGTAAACAAATAATCGAATCAGTTGGAGACTATCACTCCTACATTCTGCAGGTTAAGAGACTGAAGGATTATACCAGAGATTATTCAACATCAGAAGCCACCAATATAGGTTTTTATCCAGATACCAGTGATAGTGCTGATAGAAATAAAAGTTTACTTCAAAGCGATGGTACGATAACTGCTACCACCCCTATAACAGATATCGTCAATAAATTAAAAATTGTAAAAAATGAAAACTACAATAAAGGATTTAAAAAAAGATGGGAATTGTCGAAAAATAGTAATTCAGTTACAACATGGACGCCTTTAAAGGAAATTTTTGATTTCGTCGCAGAATATAAAAAAGCCATTTCTGGTTTCATAATAAGACTGGAATTCCAAAGAGACGATAGTAGAAATATGATTTACACAGATGCTGCAAATCCAGATTATAAAGTAGAAATTGAAGACATAGCGCTGTGGGTGAGATACGTCGACTTTAAAAATGGTGCTGAGATTCTCTATAACGAGTTAAAATTATCTAATACGGATATAGAAATAAACTGGAATCAGTATGAAATTAACAGATCTAGTCCTATTAATAAATATAAAAGTGGTTCCGATTCTATATCTGCTACATCCGATGAAGTTTTAAGATTATTCGTCATACCGCAATATTTCGACAGAAATGAAAATCCTAAAAAAAATAATATGATATTTGATAATTTGGATATGATCGAATGTTGGTTGATGATTAACAGATCGCCGTTACCTGCAGAGCGATATACTATGGATTTTGGTAAAAAAGAATATAATAGATTATATGAATCTTTTCTGGAATCAGGTCTCAATAATCTAAATACAGAAACCGGTTGTATGGTAAATTATTCAGATTTTGGTAAATTATATCCTGTAATTCATTTTGATTTGTCAAATCATGTAAACTACACCACTCTTGAAAATTTGAGAATAGAATTCAATTGGAAATTAGAAAAAGAAACAACCAAAGAATATGTATTTTACTACATTTTAGAAGTAAGGAAGAAATGTATATTAAATATGAATAAAAAAGAAATTACTATGATTAAAACGTTAGGAGAATAACATTTTTTAGTCTTTATAAATGGCTGTTTATTATCCACCGTATGATAATCCAGTGCGAAAAGGCCCTATCGGACCCCCCGGTATAGGTTTTAAATTAACGGACGATGGTCATTACGATATGGAAAATAAGATATTAAAAAATGCTTCAGATCCAATCGATGATTTAGATTTAACTACTAAAAGTTTCGTTTTGAATAAAATAGAGAATAATCATTTCCAATTAAGAGATTTTATAGAAAAAAATAATACTAATTACGATAGTAATTTTTTAACCTTCGCTGAAGAAACTGGTAAGAGAATTAAAGAATTGGATGAAAACACTTTACATCTAATCGAGGGAAAAGCTTACGACGCTAAAGGAAAAAGAATAGGAAATGTCGCAGATCCGAAAGATGATAAAAATGTTGTGAATAAACGATATTTAGAAAAAAATGCGTTAATATTAAAGAGTGATAAATTTGATGCAAAAAATAAAATAATTACGAATATTTCGGAACCCGAAAACGATACAGACGTAGTCAATAAAATATATGTAGACAGTAAAGATATCTGGGTTACTATAAAAGATGATTTTCAGACTTTTACAGATAAAGAATTTAAAAAAGTAAATTTCGACTTGATAAGTTCTAAATTACTGGATCAAGAAATGCGATTATCTACTGATATGGATATGAAAATTACTATATATTTAAAAAAGAAACAGGTAGTCATGCATAATATTTATGCTGATTATGATCTTAATACGAATGCATTGATAAAATTAAAAATCAATGATAAAATTATTTTAGAAAGAAGAATGGCTGAAAGAGATTCAGCAACTTGCTTGGCCTATGGAAAACGCAATGATATCATTACATTTTCAATATTGCCTGATGGCGAATCAGACAGTTTAAAACCTTATATTCATATTGAAAAAATCCCTTTTTAAAATATGTCCATTATTAAATGGATATCAACTGGGACGAATTTTCTAAAACGAAAAATTTATCCGAAGATGTCCTACGAAATTTGAAGGATCAACTCAATTGGAAGTTAGTTTGTAGATATTCAGTATTATCCGAATGTTTTATGGAAGAGCTCATAGATTATATTGAATGGAATGTTATATGCATTTTTCAAAAACTTTCGGAAGAATTTATCGAAAAGTACAAAGAAGAATTAGATTGGAATTTAGTTTCTAAAAATCAAAAGCTGTCTGAAGAATTTATATTAAAACATTCCAATTATATAAATTGGGTTGTTATTTCTCAATATCAAACCTTAAGTGACGAATTTATTCAAACCTATCATGAAAAATTAGATTTACATAAAGTATCCAGGTTCCAAAAACTTTCAGAAAACACTATGTGCACATTAGAAGAAGGATTGAATTGGTTGCTAATAACCCGCTTTCAAACATTTGGTGAAAGGTTTTTAGAAAAATATATGCATAAACTCGATTTTTGTAATCTCATTGAATATAAGTTTGATCAATTACCAGATAATTTTTATAACGATAAATGGAAAAAAATTCTTTCCGTTCAACTTGGTGAATTAAATAAAAAATTTGGCCATTATTATGAAGAAGAAGAACCTCATAGAGAAAGATTAATAGATGAAGTTTTGGAATTAAAAAATATTTTAATACGATTTATTAATGAATTGCGACTGCTTTTAAATAAAGACGAAAAATAAAAGTGTTTATAAAAATGCTTCTATATAAATGGGGTCGGCTCAAAGATTAGACGATATTATAATTCATAAATATAAAGATTTATTTATCAATTTATCCCATCATAAAACATTTCATACATTTATTTCATTATATATGAATAAAATTGATCTTCATTTAAGTAAAAATATTATGAAATTGCCCATTGAATTTATAAGAAAATTTAAGGATAAACTTAATTGGAACTGTATATCACAGAATGAAAAATTATCAGAAGATTTTATTAGAGAATTTCAAAATAAAGTTGAGTGGCTGTGTATATCATTTCATCAGACATTATCCGAAGATTTTATTAGAGAATTTAAAAATAAAGTTGACTGGGAAGGGATCTCCTATCATCAGGTCTTATCCGAAGATTTTTTAAAAGAATTTAATGATAAAGTTGACTGGGAATGGATATCATATATCAACGGTTTTTAATTAACATTTCAATTTTAAGCCGAAGGATTATATCCTTTATTTGACGTCCAATTTTTTTCTAAATAAATGTTACAATATTTTGTCATAAGTACTTTACTCTTTAATTGTCTTTCGCCTACCTTTCATTATTTTAAATTTGACCCCGTTATTACAAATCATAGCATCGATAACTCTAATAAATATACTATATTTCATAGTTTCAATGATACAATAAAATTAACTTTCACCGCTAAAATATATAAAATGGATCAAGCCTCTAAATTTTCTCAACCTGGTGTTTATTTTTGGATAGAAAGTAAATGTGATGACAATTGGAATATAATACCAGAAACAAAAGAATATTTTCATATTTATATTCCCGGAGATAATAACTTATACTATTCTATAGCTTTTAATGCAACTAAAGATTTTAGGATTGGTTATAATACCGATAACTTATTATATAACGCTGCTCTTTACTTTTCCTATCAAGATTATCCTAGAGGAAGGTTGTTTATTAGCAATTGATAGACTATTAAGAAAGGACGTCTGTCAAAATTTTTCATCACAATAATAATTAAATATTAGCATTTAAAAATGATCATTATTTAATCTAAATTGATTACGTTATTATCCCGTTTATTTGATTCTTTATAACCCTTTCTTAAAACTTCTTCTTTACATAATTTTGTAGAAAAAATAAAAATATCCAACCAATGCAAATCATACAATTTTTTATCATTATTTGCTCGATAAATCGTAATAAAATCGTTACATCCTCGATATTTTAACAGGCAATTTTTTTGAGCAAAATCTTACAAAAATCGTTAAATATTTCTATTTAGTGGAGTATGAAAAGTGTTCCAGAGTAGGCCCCATATACTACTTAAGTTTTCCTTTTTTAACCACATAATTAAAAAAAATAAAATATTAACACCTTACCCAGGAAATATTTAATAACTATCATAAGAAATGCATCATTCTAGGCTTTTAAATGTTATTAAAATACAATTCTTATAAATCCTTGTTAAATAAATATAAGTATACATATCCGAAACATTCAGGGAATTCTGCTTAAATATAACTTGAGAAATATTATAAGCGTTGAAACTAATTTTAAACACTAATAATAAACGTCCTTTGAAAATGCTGCTAAGTTCAGTATAAGTATCAAATTCCCATTAGCTTGAAGTTTTACATGTAGTCTTCTTGGCGTCCAGGTAGCGTGTACGTTCACTATACCGCAGGCGGCGGGTTCAAATCCACATGGTTCCTTTTAAATTAATTTTGTATTTTTGACACGTTACAAGTTTTATGCTGGAATTTTAATTCGGCAGCTTTGAATGTTTTTATATTTTCCTAATACATTACGTTTTCGTTTTCGAATTTTTTTTATGAATATTTATATTTTTTCTAATTTTTAAACTAATATTTCTATTGACCAAAATCTAAACTATTTTATGTCGAGAATTTTTTTTATGATTTATTATTATTTACCTTTTTATATTTTAAGCGCAGATCTAAAATAACACTTTTCTTTTTTTTATTTTATGGAATTTTAAATGGAAATTCCTAATTTTTTTTGTATATCTTATACAAAATGTTTTTAATGTTGAATCTGCCAAACGTATTTATGGTTAGATAATTCCGATACATAAATTTAGCAGATTTGACTTGAAATTTTTTTTGTATAAGTTGTACTTAAAAAAGAAAAAGAAAAATATCCATTAAAAATTACATAAAGAAAAAAAAAAATATTTTTGATCTGTGCTTAAAATATAAAAAATTGAATAATAATTAAAAAAAAAAATTCTAGACATTTAGTTTAGATTTCCATCAATAGAAATATTAGTTTAGAAATTGCAGAAAAAATATAAATATTCATATTTTTTTTTAAATTTTTAAATGTAATTTATTAAGAAAATATCAAAAAGTTCAAAACTGCTGAATTTATAATTCAACGTAAAATTTGTAACTCGTCAAAAATCTAAAATTTATTTTAAAAAGAAAAAAGGTACAAGCACGGATCGACCCCGCCGCCTGAGGTACAACTAACGGGCATGTTACCTCGACGCCACAAACATTACACATAAAATGCTAAAGCAATGGGTATTTGAAACGTATGGTGAAATTTGACCCCCAATTTCTCAAAAACTAAGGTCTATTTGAAGAAAACCTTTCCTCCGGAATAATAGGGTTTTACTCTAACAATATACTTTAAAATCATCAAATCATCATACGCATGTACAACAAGAGGTGAGGAAATCAGACCAGGCAATAACTAATGATGAAATAGCAGAATTTCAGCGAGAACGAAAATTTTTGCTTGTCTGTGAATGATCAACCAGAATCCGATTTCGCTGAAGGTTTAATTTCTCATCTTCAAATCCGACACGCTTTGCTGATGATATCATGGTAGCACATACAGTGAGTGTCGGAAACATGCAACTCCGATATCGAGATTTTTATGATTCGGATACGTTACGATCTCTTCGTGGTAGGGTTCCAGGACCTTCTAAAACGTCTAACTCCATCGAAAGCAGGAAGTCGAATTTTTTCACGAATCTAATACTTTCTTCTTGTAAAGATAGAAGAAAGTAATAATTGAAAACAAACTTCCAGAAATTAATATAGAAATAATTAGAAAACAGATAACACAATACTACCTGCATAGCAACTTCATCTTTTGCATTTAAATTGCATGGGATCTTTCGATTGTTTGACAGGAAAAGTAATCTGATTTTCTAGTACACTAGGGGGCTCGGCCCCCTACGAGCTACGCTCGCTAACCCCCGTCCAGACACCGCAGACTCTAAATGCACGCTAATTTGATCGGCTTTAAAAATATTTCGAAAGATTGAATTATAATTTCAAAAACAGTGGCGATCTCCCTATAAACGAATTTCTATTCATTTCTCTTTGATTGGGGAATTTTAACGCCAATTCTGCTGCGGTACTACTGGATTGTCCTGTCGACCAATTTCGCCAAATTATATAAATCGCCAAACCACTCGCCAAATTATACAAATTGATATAATTTTTATTTTAAATAACGAAAGAACAAATAAATTCGTACAACATTAATAAAAACACAAATAAAACGTCGAAATAAAAATAACTTGATGACGTAGACACGTGTAACAACATTTCAAAATAAGCTAATATAAAAGGAATTAAGTAGAGAGAGTCTTTGTCACCTGGTATTTTTTAACAAAGCGAAAAGAAAGTTCTTTTAAATGAGACATTTTAAATTAATTCTCAAAATATCAAATAAATGTCTAGCGCAATTTCTAAATTTAAACTTTTTTGCAATATTATTTTGTGTTCATTTTATGTAATAACTATAATGTGACGTAAATATAACGTAATTTCTCCTAAGACTTCTAACGCATGTTAATGAATTTATTATTTTACAATATCCTTTCTCTTTTAAAATTCACGTGTATACTTTTTATGACGTAATTTTTAATAAGTTCCTGCTTTTTATACGTAATTATTTAATTCTAATTTGAAAGTTTTTTTCCTGTTTATAATAGTCACGTGTAAATAAATTTTTAATTTGAAGCAAACATTATTGCTTGCGCTTTTTATACAGTTGGCAACAGTTTAAATTAGTACAATTTCCTGAAATCTGTAAAAAATATCTCTAGAAATGCTGAAAATTTGAATTTAAAATAGAAATAAAACCTGAAAAAATGAGTCAAAATAAAAAAATTAATGCAATCTGCACTCCGGCAAATTCTAACGCATAAAATGATCTAAAAATGATTACACTGCCACGTATAGTTTTTGCTGCTATAAAACTTTTTTAGTGGAACGATTTTGTCCAACTTTAGCATTAAATAACTCTTAAAATAATTCTTCGATTTGAAAACTGTCTGCATCAGCGTGTTTATCAAACATTTCTGTATAAAACCACCGATTTTCATATTTTTGTATGCATTATTTTTGTTAATATTAACGAAGAAAGGCCTCCGGTCACAAAAAAATCAAAACCGGCGGCGGCGGCGGTGACAGCGGTAGTTACTTTTTTTTAGAATAGAGAGATTATGAAAATCTTAATGACATGAATTTTATTAAATACTAAATTTTAAATAACAAATCATATTTACAGTGTAGGTTAAAAGTTTTCTCAATGAGAATGCTCTTTTTTAATTGCGTCATTTGTCAGAAGCATGTAGTTCTTTGAAGGTTATATTTTAAATCTGATTGTTGTGAATAGGGAGCCATAATTTCCTAGGTGAATGCAGGAAATTTAAACATGTTTAACGCCTTTGGTTGAATGTAAAAAAAAAAAAATGAAAAAGGAAAAAAAACTGCGATGAAATTAGTTCTATGTGTAAATTTGTCGACAGGCGAATTTTAGTTTTAGAGTATAAAATGGTTCATGAAGCTTGAATAGTGGAAATACTTAATTTCTTCGAATTTTCTTGATTTTTTTTTAAATTTTTTTCATCAAGCTATTTATTTCAATATCTATTCAAATAGAAGAAAGAAAAGGTATGTTAATGAGAAAATGGCGTTAATAAAAATATAATTATCCCTGTTATTTTCCCTTTTCTCCCTTTTAGCCACAACAATGTAATAATTTATTTGTCAACGTATTGCAGAACTTCCATTAAAAATTACAGAAAAAAATTAATATTTCGGAAACTAATTTGAATTTCCAGATTTCGAAACTTATTATGACAGCCTTGATTCTTTAAGAATAATTGGAGTTCTTTTCAATTTGTAATTCGTCCTATTCTCGGAAGAAAAGATGCGAAAGGCAAACATACAGTCAGATTTTATTATAACTAGTTGGCATAGCAACCCAGTGCACATTTAAATTGCATGAGAGCTTTCGATTTTTTTTTGTTGTAAATGTAAATATAGTTTGATTATACGCTTAGGAAAAAAAACTATAATATTAATTTGATTGAATACTGAATTTCAAGTAGTAAATCACATCATAATGTAGGTTAACAGTTTATTAAATTAAAGTGCCCCTTTTCAAAATTCATTTGTAAAAATATTGCGTTCTTTTAAGAAATCATTTTGACGAAATTGGACAAAACTGACGTCATTGGTGAAGCTAGCAAGGAACATTTTAGATTTGTGAATTAAAATGAATACTTACCAAACGACATATTTCTCGCTTTGTCATTCTGCCTTTAGTGGTTTTGTGAAAAATTTTAAGCGCATCATCTTTAAGATAAAATTATTTGAAAATCGGATTTCTTCTTTAAACTTATTTTGTCGAAATATAAACAATAATTCTATAGATATATGCAAAAAAATTAACTTTGTTTGTGTTCAGCCTCCTTGGTTCTATATTAATAATTAAAAAAAAAAAAAACTACGATCTAATACTTGAAGATGACAGTCTGTCGGCAGACGAATTTTTCAAAATTAGAATATGTTGCTTTGTGAACGTTGATGCGTAAAATTGTGTTTCATCCCTGTGTTTTTATTTCTTCGTTTTGTTATATTTAATGATATAAAATCTTCAAAGGGTGCAAAAGAGAGAAAGCAAGGTAGAAAAGTAAAGTAGAACGGAGAATTATTTTAAAAATACACAAAAAAATTTTCTCATTTATTTATTTTTCTTCTCTAATCTCTATTTTTATTCATTTGTTTATTTATTTCAAGAAAAGGGGGTTATCTTTCACTTGTTTTTTCCTGTTTTGATTTTGGTTATAGTTTTTTAAAACTTTTACCACTAATTTAAAAAGTATTTAAGATTTCTAATACGTAAAATGATATGCAGCTTTCAAACAAATTATATTTGGAAGTACACCCCCCCCCCCCCCCCCCGCATTCGACGGTGTAAAGTTTGATATTTTTCACGTACATAGATGTTACATTTTTGTTTTATTTATTTTATTTTATTATTAATTTTACAATTTCGTTTTGGAATATTATACGGAGACATTTATATTGTTGAAAATATTTATATTGCTTTAAGTTATGATGGATTATTATTCTTCCTTAATAGAGGATGCACGCGATAGATTTTTAAAAAAATCATGCTTGAAAATTAATTTAAAAGCCATGACAAATGAGTAAATTGAGATACACTTTTTAAACAAATTGCATTTGACAGTACTACATTTTGCAGAATTTTGCCGTATCATTTCAAATTTTGTGAAAATCGAATCAAAACTTAAAAAGATATTAATAAAATCCTATCGTACGTAATTAATTCAATGACATCCCATGACAGGTAATGATTCTAGGTTGCCATGATGATTATTGTTTAAGACGGAGTCCTATTATTTCCAAATTACTGAATTTAATATATACAATCGTAATAAATTTTGTATTCATGCATTTCTGCATAAGAGTGCAACAGCTATTGCAACAAGATCTGATTATTTATAAAACTATAGTACGAACGCACTTCATTTGCCACGTTTGCTGTGCAATTTCCGACTTGTTATACGTGTATAACTCAGAAACAAATTTGTTGCATCGAAATATTTTCTTCTTCTACTTTTTTATAATCTAAAAATTAAAATTCTGCTAGCACTTTTAGTATTTTTTTTATTTATTTATTTTTACTTTATGGAACTTAATGTATCATTTTTTGATTATAAGGCCACAGATAACTGTAGTAGTGATGAATTTTAGCATATTTGAAATTCACACCTCTTTGAATCCAATCCACAGATTAGTTCAGCGTTTCGCAACAAATTTTGATCGGCCACAAATCTTGATTTTACTAAAAGTTCTACAGCACACCACGAATTTTTAGCTTAAAATTACCATAATATATATGTATGTGCATTTACTACAAAAGAAGTAATATTATAAAAATAATTAACTAAACTGTTAATTAGTAAATTTTATTCTGTTTTTATTCAGTTAATAAAAATCACCTGAATGTTTGTAGTTCCTAAAATTTTATTGGATCTTTTTAGTGTTTTTTATTTTTAGCTCCCGGTACGGTATGATATTTCTTTCTCCCAGCTTATTTTGTGTATTCCAAAAAATAACATTACCTTACAGAAGCCAGCCGTAAACCAAAGCAGTACGATTAAATACTCTATAGCAATTTTTATAACTTCTATGCATTGCACATTTTCGATTTTTATACCGTCGTATTGGAAAAAAAAAGTTCTTTTAAATGCATTTTGTTTGAAAACTGTATCTCCATTTATTTTTAAAATATTAATTTTTTTTTTTTTTTTTTTTTTTTTTTGTAGTTTTTAGAGCCATTTGCTTAATATTGGCAACGGAAGTACTCCATTTCTATAGAAAGTAAAGGAAAAATAGTCCTAAAATAGTAATTATATATTTTTGTTGTCATTTTCTCATAACAACCGAAAGAAAATTATATTAAAATACGTGCTATTTTTGAAAAAAATATAAACGAATGATTTCTGTTAAAACAATGGAGCTATTATAAATTATATTTAATTGTAAGTATCTATGAATCATTAAGATAGCCGTTTTTTTTTTTTTTTTGTCGATTTTCTTGAATAACGGCATCTTTTTGCTGCATTTGTGCATTATTTCGCGATACTGGTGTGCTATGCATGCTTTACTGTAGATGTTTAAGAGTTGATCTTAAATGTGGAATTCTTAAGCGGATGCGAATGACGTCATTTTACATAAAATAAAACGTGTGCTTTAAGTCTTAAAATTGAAATATGTTTTGCACCGCAGTAGAGTCCCGCTTAACCGAGTTATTTTCTTCTGATCGCCTGTTGGCTTCTATTATTATGAAACAGCCATTGTAAATGAAACGTTAGGTGAAGATGAAAGAGCAGCGGTAAAAAGTTAGAACTCTGATTTTCTGGTCAGATTGGGGGGGGGGGGGGATGGCCACATATATATTTTTTTTAATATGGCTATTTTTCCCCCATTCTGACCAGAAAATCAGAGTTCTAACTTTTTACCGCTGCTCTTTCATTTTCACCTAACGCTTCATTCATAATGGCTGTTTCATAGTAATAGAAGCCATGAGTCCTTCAGAAGAAAATGAAGTAATGGAAATGTCGGGGGCGACACTAAATTTTGAAAAAGCAAAATTCCTGTTCTCAATTTTTTTTTCTTTTTTAAATAGATTTTTATTTTTATTTTGTTTTTTGATCAATATTCGGGTTCTCATATAAAAAGGATGTCGTAAAATTGAAAAAAATCCCAAATAAATTGTAACTGATTAAAACAAATATAAGTACTAGACAAATTAATCTTGTACAGATTTGAACTGTATCACTATATTCCCTGCAGAAAAATCCTCAGTAGCACAGATTCCATATATAAGAAAACCCTGTATGTTTCTATAACAGAGCAAAAATATTACTAAGTTCACTAATCCTGACGGCAAGATAAAGAAAACTGGTCAATCATCATCGATCTACGACGTTTGACAGTTTACGACAGTTCGCTAATGCAAAGGACCTCCAGGTGTGCTTTTGATCCACCTTGTAGGAAATAGCGCACATATTTTCTCACGGGAAGATATCCACTGGCGGACTCCGTGTGCAAAAAATAGGAGGACCCCTGGACAACCACTCAGTGAACAGCTGTCAAAGATCCTTGACAGGTTCTTGACAAGAGAAGCCAATGAGTGGCTGAGAAACTCACTATTGTTTTAGAATTAGATAATTTAAATATATAGGAGACGATGATGATTTTTAGGGAGTTAGAAACTTGCGAGACTCGAGAGAGGGGCTTTGAGGGATAATCTAAAGCGGGAGATAAAGTCTCTCCGGGGCGAGTAAAAGTTCACGGGGCTCGACAGGTGACTAGTAGCCGAGACGGATAAGGGACGGCTTCCAGGCCGGGAACGGAAAAACGTAACTGCGGTGTTGGTACAGGGTGCCATAGCAGTACAGAGATCTTTATCTTTTGAAAGGACAATCGCCCGCTGATTACTAATAAACCTAAAAGGACATTATTCAACTAACCTCTAAATTGCAGTGAAGCAATTTTCAGCATATTTTCTCAAAGAGACTTATGCAACAAGCTGCCACCTTCTCATACACTTTGTATTGACTTTGCATCTAATCATTTCAACATTACAATATTGTTGTGTTGTATATAACTACCAATTATTTAGTCAAGAGATGAATTTGTTTGCCTTAGCAAATAAAACCTTTTTGTTTCAATCTAAATTAATATTGGTTTTTATGCCTTCGAAGTAAATTGCCGCTCACCGCTACCGCCTTCTTAGGATTCCGCACAATCTTTTATAGGAAAAAAGAAAACATTTCTTCAAACATATAGGTTAAAGAATATAAAATATATGTCAATAAATACGTAACTATTTTTAAACTTTGATCTGGTCAACTGTATCGTTTAAAGATACAGTTGATCAGACTTTCTACGGATTAAAAACTTTAATAAATATTTTTAAAAATATATCGTATTTAAAATTCCGTCTGTATATAAAGTATTACCTTTAAAAAAATCAGTAGACTTAATTATACGTACAAATGTTTCCAATAAGCTAAAACTAAAGAGATTGATGAGATTTTCTTTATTAATAAGTAATAAAAGAGATGAAAGGTAAATGAAATTTTTACATTCATTGCATTCAAATTTTTTAAAAAAAAATCCCTGCCGGATCGGCCTAGAGGCACAGGTAGATTTCGAAGTTACTAATTTCACCAACAAAAACTAAATCAAGGTTACAGATAAACCCTGTTTAACAATTTTATCTAGCCGCTTTTGACGAGTTTTTAATTTCATTTTTCTGTATGAGCTGGTTTTATCAGAATAATGTTAAGGCTGTTCTCAACTGCACAGCTCAAGAAGCCTGATACTTTCTGACACAATGACGTACACATTATTAAACGTAAAGGTATGAAATTTGGCAGACCTATCACAAGGCGTTTTTCTCCCTTCGTTGACTGATTTTTCTGCTTTCGTCGGGAAATTCGGTTCAAAATACTAACTTTGAGAGTATTTTCTGAAACATCTATTGTATTTACATTAAAAAAAAAAAAAAAAAAAAAAAAAAAAAAAAAAAAAAAAACGGAAAATGTCTTTCAATTTGCATAGTTTCTGTATAACAATACCTTCTAGTTTCATGCGTTTCCGAACAAAAATGAATTAAAACTTCTGTCATAAAGTTGCCCCTTTGGATTTGAGAACAGCCTTAATACGATAATTTTTTTTTCAACCCCTATTTTTTTTTTCTAAACCCTCGGTATGCTATTTCTTTCTCCCAGCTAATAAAGTGTCGTCTCCAAAAAAAAAAACTTCTAAGCATCGCACATTTCCAATTTTTATACCGTCGTATTAGGAAAAAAGTACCTTTAAATGCAATTTGTTTGAAAATTGCATCTACATTTATTTTTGTGATATTAATTTTTTTGCGGCTTGTTTTTTAGCGTATCTGACTCTTTTGCTCAAAAATGGGTCCGTCTCCGATAGCGACTCCGACTCTGCAGCCCTGATTGCCAGGCTGTTAAGCTGTTACGTTTTGTATCCCAAATATATCCTGCTTCTGAGAATAAACATTCATTCCTCTGGTGGTCTATTTTTTCTGTATTTTCAACATTTGTAAAGTGAAAAATGATTTTATTGAATCCGTTTACACTATTTTGTTTACGGATGGAAGACCAGCGATCAGCGATATTAAAATAATACTGATTATGAAAATAACTGTGCCACTTTCTTGAAAAGTTCACTGTCCCCTTTGTTCTACAAAACAAGTTACTTGCAATCATGAACTTCTCTATTTAAATTCTGTTACAAGACATTATGCTAAAATAGAAAATAACATAATGTTCGCCACTAGAGGAGTGAACGCTTATTCTCAGAATCAGGAAATATTTGGGATAAAAAACGTAACAGATTAACAGTCTGATAATACTGAGCGCCTAATGTTCCTTTATCATAACTTGTATTTAATAAAATGTAATCATAAATACTACACTGCTCAAAAAAATTAGGGGAGCAAGCAAAAAAGTGAAGAGAACAGTGCAAGACAGCCACGTATGGGCATAAAATGGATAGTACACGTGTATCAATGCGCAATACAAAAAAACCCGCAAAAAAATTGTAAGGGAGCTTTGATTCTTTGAAAAGATGAAAAGAACATGAAAAAATGGTTTAGGGCAACAATTTGATTTCATGTAAATGATAAAAAAAAAAAGTATTGTTTAGAAATGATGCAAGATTTTTAATATGGCGTATGATCTCCTTGAACAGCTAAGGCTGCTGCACACCTGTTTTCCATGGATGCGATGAGGTTATCGATAAGACTTTGGGGACTACTGTTCCATTGCTCAAGAATTGCAATCTCCAAGTCCCGGACAGTAAAAGGAGGCCTCGGTCTCGCTGCATTGCGTCGCCTGAGTATGTCCCAAACATGCTCGATCGGATTTAAGTCAGGAGAGCATTCTGGTCATTCCATACGCTGTATTGTTTTAGCTTCAAGCATGTTTTCCACAAGACGAACTGTATGAAATCTGGCATTATCATGCATAGAAAAAAGAAATCACTAATTGCTGCAGCATAAAATACGACATGAGGTCTCAGTATCTCGTCTGTATAACTTCGGACCGTCAAAATGCCATTCCGAATGATATGCAGGCCCGTATGTTCACCTATGCTGATTCCAGCCAATAGCATCAACCCACCTCGTCTGTAATGTGATCTTTCACGAACGAATGTGGGATTATTTTGAGTGCCCCTTTCTCTCCATGCCAAAACATATCAGATATCACATCCAGACTGAATCGGGACTCGTCTGTAAACAGAATTTGACTCCAACAACGTTGCCTCCAAACTCGATGTTCAGTTGTCCACCTTCTTTGGGCCGCACAGTGGCTTGAGGTCAACGGAATACAGACCATTGGCTTACGTGCATAGAGACCACCCTGATGAAGCCTATTTCGGACTATTTGGCTGGACACTCTTCGTCCTGTGGCCAAGAACAACTGTGTTTGCAGCTGAGTAGCATTGCTCGTTCCGTCTCAACGAGCTGTTAACAGGATATATCGGTCATCAGTTCCTGTGTTAGCACATTTTCAACCTTGCACTCGTCGATGACTACCATGCCATGTGTCTTGGAATCGATTCCACAGCCTTTCATGGACATTTCTTGCGACTCCAACAGCGTCCACTACACTTCGTTATGTTTCCCCAAATTTAACTGTCCCGATAACACGACAAGCCATGGATTGCGGTAAATCATGTTGTTGTGTCATTTTCAAGCCACCTTTTCTCAAAACACAAGCAGAGCAGAGGCAGTGATACAGACGTTTCTGCAAAATCCCGATTTGTGCACTTACCTCCATTTTCTAGTTTTTGACGTCACAAACTTTAATTTACATGTGAAGTTTTCTTTATCTGATTTCTACAACACTGTAAATTATCGATGTTTCATTTTACGTTACTTATCGGTGTAAATATTTGCGTAATTTCGTTAAAACTATGTGCTCCCCTAATTGTTTAGAGCAGTGTAGTTATCATACTCCGCGTTATGGGAAAAGTAATAATATGTATGAAGAAAAATTAAAAGCTACTTCAATAGGATGTTTAGTAACTCTAAATAAACTAGATTTATCAGTAAGGAAAACAAAACAAGTGGGTAAGTGTGATCACAGATCGCACAGAGGGTTTCGTTTAATATTCCTTTCAAAACTCTTTATCCTTTTGAAAAATCTGTTAGTTCCACATTTCTCAACCAGGGGCGCACTCTATTCTTAACAAACCTCTATCCGAACGAAACTCCGTTTTACATACTATCCGTATATACATTAGTCGAAGGGATTGGGCCCATAGCACCCGAGATAAGTAGGCGCACCTGGCGGTAAAAAGTGGAACTAAAATATGTAAGGCTATGGTGCATAATATGAAAGAATGGTCAAAGGGGTGTCGGCAAAAGTTGGAAAAGTGCTCCCGGGGTGAAAAGGGCGGAGGTTAGAAAAAGTGCTTAAAATATACAAGTTAGAGCCCAGAGGAGTAAATAATATAAGACTTTTTGAAAATTTTATGATTTGTCGTGTGGTCTGAGGTATTCAGCTATACGTATGCAAAAATTCATGTCTCCAACTTAATTTGGGGCTCTCTTAGAAAGAATTGCATAAAATACATCTGTGGTAGCTCAAAGGGTTAAACGTAAGGGTTTTTCAAGATTTTATGATTTGTCGCCTGGCTTCAGGTGTTCTGCTATAAGTATGCAAAATTTCAAATCTCCAATTTAATAAGGGGCTCAGTTAGAAAGAATTGCTTAAAATACGCATGTGGGAGCCCAAAGGGTTAGATGTAAGACTTTTTCAAATTTTTATGATTTGTCGCATGATGGTGTTCAGCTATAAGTATGCAAAATTTCACGCTTCCAACCTAAATAGGGTGTAAATTAGAAAGAACTGTTTAAAATACACATGTGGGAGCCCAAAGGGTTAAATTTACGACTTTTTGAAAATTTTATTATTTGTCGTTTGAAGCGAGGTGCTCAGCTATAAGTGTGTAAAATTTCACGCGTCCAACCTAAATAGGGGCTCACTTAGAAAGAATTGTTTAAAATACACATGTGGGAGCCCAAAGGGTTAAATGTACGCCTTTTTCAAAATTTTATGATTTGTCGTTTGATGTGAAGTATTCAGCTATAAGTATGCAAAATTTCACTGCTCCAACCTAATTAGGGGCTCACTTAGAAAGGATTGTTTAAAATACACATGTGGGAGCCCAAAGGGTTAAATGTACGACTTTTTCAAAATTTTATAGTTTGTCGTTTGATGTGAGGTGTTCAGCTATAAGTATGTAAAATTTCACGCTTCCAACCTAATTAGAGGCTCACATAGAAAGAATTGTTTAAAATACACATGTGGGAGCTCAAAAAGTTAAATGTACGACTTTTTCAAAATTTTGTGATTTGTCGTTTGATCTGAGGTGTCCATCTATAAGTACGCAAAATTTCACGCCTGCAACCTAATTAGGGACTCACTTAGAAAGAATTGTTTAAAATACACATGTGGGAGCCCAAAGGGTTAAATGTACGACTTTTTCAAAATTTTATGATTTGTCATATGATGTGTGGTGTTCATCTATGAGTATGCAAAATTTCAAGTCTCCAACATGTATAGTTTCTGAGAACGGGCTCTGTGACGGACAGACAGACGGACGGACAGACAGACAGACAGAGGAGCGAGACGAATAGGGTTTCGTCAGATGAACGAAACCCTAAAAATACATGTTTATCTATTTCTATATAATAGCACTAAATAAAAGAAAAAAAAATACAATTTATATTAGAATAAACGATAGACAAAACAATAAATGACAATTAAAATTCTAGTGCTATATTCACCTTGAGTTAAATTATTAAAATATACATAAAGCACAAAAAATTATTCAAAAAAATTTCAGGTGCATAAATATAATATAAGGATGTTTAAAATACAAATTTAAAGTATCTCAAAATACATCAGAAAAACCTAGAAAAATCCACATCCGGTGCATCTCTAAAAAGGACGAGAGAAAAAAATCAACAAAAAATAAAATATAGTAAAATAATTTAAAGGATTTTGCTTTAAAATATAAGCTTTTGTACTAATATGCAGTACCTTTTTTTTTCACCAGAATTAATCAATAGTTTCTTGTTAAAGATGTTTTTCAAATATTCAGATGATAAACAAGCCGAGCGTGATATTGATTACGACAGTGTCTCCATGCTCTACAAGGGAAGAAACGCAGAAACATGTTCTTGTATTCTCAATCTAACCTATTTATGAAAATTGGGTATTATTTTCTAGTTACCCACGATTCCAGAACACTTTCCCTTACTTTCAGAAATCTTTAGGAGAAGAACAAATCAGAAACCCTAGGAAACATTATTATTATGCGAATCATGAATGCGAACATGAAAATTAAATTCTAGATTAAAATATAGTAGTAGATATCTATATTATAAAGCAAAAACATGTCCGTTACTAACGGTGATGTCATAACGATAGAGGCAACAATCTGTGCTATAGTTTTCGCATTTATCGCCCATATATTCTCGTCTAAATGTCGCATAATTTAAATTTTTACGTCATCGAAATAGAACAAAAATGTACTTTCAAATGAATGTTCGTTTAACCTTTTATGTACTGAATTATGAATTCATGAAAATTTTATCTTCTAAAGCATTTTTCGGTAATATTTGAAACTACATTAGATGATTTACATAATCATTTAATAAATTTTAGAAGGATTGACGGATTTAGAAGGATTAATGAAATTTGAATTTATAAGGATTTTGTGCAATATTTATAACCCCACTCAAATCTTTTATTTTAAATGTTTTTCTTAGTATTTTGTAGAATTAGGAAATGTACAAATATAATATTCTTACAATAGAAATATAACACCCCCCCCACCACCACCACCACCACCCTCCCCAACGCCAAGAAATCTGAAAAGATGCAAAGGCAAAAGAAATCATCCTTTTAAAAATATTTTTGTTTTGTGTAACCAATAATGCTTTTGGAACAAGATAAAGTAATGCATCTGTAACTCATTCTAAACTGCATTACTACTAATCGATGTATTAAATTAATTTTATAACAAGTTATTTTAATGGTACTTATAAGTACCGTCAGTAGATAAAGGATTAAAAACTGTGTCTCAATTTATTGATTTTTTATGAATTTTGTAAATAATTATCAAGCATGATTTTTTTTATCTTAATAAGAACATTTGTTTGCTACAATAATGCAAAGCAACATTTGCGATAACATAAATAAATATGCAAAACTAAGTAGAAAGTGGTGACATCATCACAATTTGCAGTTGATTGCCCGTGTTTCGCGAATAAATAAAGTACATTACATACTTTTAAAGAATCTATTTATTTTCAACTAAAAATGATTTCCATTTCTGTTCTGTACGTCGGGCTGCATGCAGTGCCGACGCAATCATCTGGAAAACGGGGCGACTGCCCTGGGCGCCGCGCCAAATGCAGTCTTGTTGGGGGCCCCGAGTCCTTCCATGCAATGCAAAACAACGTTTCTCTGTATAAAATAATAATATTTTTTGCTCTAGATGTGTTTTTTAACCGTTTAACACCTAACCTACAAAATTGTGCAGGTGATCCTAAAGAAAAAAACATTTTTCTCTTTTTGTGCGATTTAAAGTCGAGCCTGCACCCGCAGAATTGTGTGAATCATCCCTTGGCATAACCTGACATCTGATTTTTTTTTTCAATCAAATATGATCCTATTAATTAGGGGAAAACACCAAAACTTTTCATTTCTACCAAAAATCTTCCTGTCTTAAAGGGTTAAATGTTTCTTCGTGAGAAAAATTGAGTACTAACTTTATTTCTTATAGGAAAAGTTGATATAATTATCGGAGAATCTATAGAGTTGGTGATCTTAAAAGTAACTGAGAACGGAAAAAATAAATATTTAAAATATTGTAAAGGGTAGGAGATTTTGCCAAAGAAAAAATAATTATGCACATTAAATGTGAAAATAGTGGTATTTTTTATACATTTTATCATCTATATGATATATTATTCTGTGATTATACGCAATGATCACTATGATATATTTTATTCTATGATATATATTTTATTAGTCTAGTATTGCAGTATACGTTGGGCACCGCTAACTGTTTTGGCAGGACCTCGCGCTACGTTACGCCGGCTCTGGCTTTATGTAAATTTATTCGACTAGCTCGGTTTAAATCTCCTGATTTCAATTAATGCGAATTATTTGAGATGAGAGGTATTACACATTGATAATAATATACGCAATGATCACTATGATATATTATAGTCTATGATATATATTTTATTAGTCTAGTATTGCAGTATACGTTTAGCCCTGCTAACTGTTTTTCCAGGTCATCGCGCAACGTTACGCCGGCCCTGGCTTTATGTAAATTTATTCGAGTAGCTCGGTTTAGATCCCCTGATTTCAATTAATGCACATTATTTATTTGAGATGTTATAAGAGGTATTACACATTGGTAATAATATACGCAATAATCACTTGATATATTCTATTCTATGATATGTATTTTATTCAGTCTAGTATTGCAGTATACATTGGGACCCGCTAACTGTTTTGTCAGGACCCCGTGCGACGTTTGCCGGCCCTGGCTTTATGTATACGATTATCCGAGTATATCGGATTAAATCCTCTAATTTCAATTAATGCAAATTGTTTGAGATGCTATAAGAGCTATTACAGCATTGGTAATAATAAAATTAACTTCAGTAAATGTTTAAAGAAAAGAAAAAAGCAAGAAATTTGCCTTGATTTTATTATTTTTTTATCTTTTAATCGTCTGGAAATGCTAAAGTCATCTTTCAACATTTATGTTTAAAGGGGGGGTGGGGAAAACCCTTAATCTATACAGCGTGCAGTCCAGAACACAAGTTTTCTAATTTTATCCTTGTCGCTAGCTTTAATTTTAGAAGCTGGTTTGTTTTAGTAAGTCTGTGTTACTCCCGTAATATTAGTGGATGTTTACTTTGGTCCGTAGCCGCGCTGTCTGAGAAAAACGTGTAGGTTGGTAATATGTCAGGAAGAGGGTACGACGTATTCATACTCTTTTTTTTTCTTCTTTTTATATTTTATTTATTTATTATTAGCGACCGAAAAGCTATTGTTTTCGGTTGTAGAAAAAACATTGCTATTTACGTCACACTCAGGGCTGTAGCGAAGGGCATGCGGTGATTGTGCTAATACGCCTTCTGGATTTCATTTTAAAAAGTATAATCTCTGCTTCTCAAGTATAACTACGTATAAAATTTCTTAATTAAATCAAAAATTTCAATAGTAATCATTTTAAACTCCAGACAAAAATATTTTATTCTGGACATTTTTAACACTTTCCAACAAAGTTTAAAAGTGTTTATGCATTCGGTTTGTCTGTCCGTCTGTCCACGCTCTAACTCCCGTAAATATACTCTGATTTTCATGAAATTATAAAGGTTATTTAGGGTCACCAAAGCATGTTTGGTATTGTATATGAAGTATGTAGGATTAATCGTTCATTTACAGGAGCACTCAAAAGTATTCCTTTACATTATGGTATATGGGGAAAATCATTTTCAGAGTATTTTAATGACATTACGCTATTTTAAATGTATTGAAACTGATATAAATCACTGAATTGCACTACGATCACGTTAGAACAGGGCATTCATAGCATTTTTTATTCATTTACAGGGACACACAAAACAAATAGGTTACAGTACGGTACTGTCTTTGTGTAATAATTGCTGGAGTGTACGGTTTAAAATTCGGTATGCGCTTTTAAATTTAATTAATTTTTGTCGCATCTTACTCGTTATATACAAATTCTACACCTCAAATACAGGGCTGCACAAAAGTATTCACGTACCGTTCTCCTTATTAGAGGAAATTGCTGAAGGTAAATTTTCAACTGAAGTATATGTAGCTCTCAAGTGAACTAAATTTTGGCTTGCATGTAGCTAATAGATTCAAATCTATAGATCATATACAGGGCTGCAATTCGCATAATTTTCCGATTGTGGATGGGAACAGCTGAAATTGGGTTCTGAAATGTATTATGCGTTTCCATATGGTTGAATTAGACGTAATATTTTAATTGTTTAAACAGTGCCGTTTTATTACATTATTCTGAATGTGTTGGAAAGTGTTTCATAATCTATGCTTGACGCATGATTTTTTTCTTACTTGTTAAGTTTTGATTCGATTTCCATAAAATTTGAAATGACTGGACAAAATTCTGCAACGATTATATATATTTAATTTTTAAACCACTCGGTTGGGTAGTTTTTGCGCTATTGTATGCGGACAAATAAAAATAGGTATATTAATAAACACTTTAGAAAACGCGTCGCGCTGATAAAAATTCATTTTCATCAATTACTGTCCATAGGCGGTTATATATGCGTTTTTTATGAGCAGCCTTGTATATGATTTATAAATTTTTGTTGCTTACTGATGGACATAAATCAAGCTAATTAGCTGTAATAAAGATAATTTCCTCAGTCACATAAATAATGCGTCGTTTCAACTCAGCCATAAATCTATTCAAAAGAAATTAACCTTGAAAACTTTGATAAAGATAATGACTTGTTGAGTGACTCATAGACATTAAACTGATTTATTATTATTATTATGATATTGCTATTACAATCATTATTTTACTGATTTATTATCTTATAATGTAAATATTTTTTTCATTCTGAAAATGTAGTCATTCCAGAGAAGAGGCATGAAAATGCTCTCTCTTTTTTACAATTTAAACAATGTGAATTAAATAGCTTAAAGTGTTACCACTGCTTATTCATTTGATATAATAGTCTACAATTTCTTTTGTCAAAGGAGGTTATAAAGAGTGGTTGATTAAAAATATGACAACTAACACATATTGGATTACACAAAGTGTGGATTTACACCGAAATAGATAAGTATCCTGAAGAACGGGTAAGTCCCAATTTTATCTAACTTACTCACGCCTTTTTCATTCGGATTCAAATACTAACAAGATTATGATTACTGATCACTGAATAAAAATAAATAAATTAAATAGCCTCCACTGAAATCTCAAATATCAGATATTTGATAAATAAACTTTTAAACTTTCAAAAAGAAAAGTTGGAAGAACTTTTTACGGTAACACGTAAGTAATCAAAAGTTAAGAAAATGACAGCTTCTAAAGATAATTTAGCAATTGAAAAACTTACAGCTACGAACTACTCGATTTGGAAATTCAAGGCCGAAATGATGTTAACTAAAGAAGACTTATTTCATGTAATTACGGAAGAACCGCCTAATCCATTTACGGACGCTTGGTCCAAAAGTGATAAGAAAGCCCGTGCACTAATTAATCTAACAATTGATGATAATCAAATTACTCATGTTAAAAATTTACAGACAGCCAGACAAACTTGGCAAGCTTTGCGTGAAATCCATGAGCGACATAATTTGTCTAGCAAACTTTATCTCTTAAGAAAACTTTACGGGATTAAATTAGCGGAAGGTGGCAACGTTGTTAATCATATTACAAAAATAATGGAATTAGTAGATAAATTAGCGGCCATAGGAGAAGTTATAAATGATAACCACATTTCTGCACTGTTATTATGCTCCCTACTCCAATCTTATGATACTCTTATTACTGCTCTTGAATCGAGAGAAGAAAATCAACTCACACTATCATTTATTAAGTCTAAACTTATTGACGAGTATAACCGACGATATGATAATAATGAGAGAACAGAAAATCCTGCCAGAGCATTTAAAGCACAGAAAAATTACAACAACAAAACAAGTAATAAATACTGCTTCAATTGTAGGATGAGAAACCATTATACCCAGGAATGTTGGCATAATAAAGCCAAAACACAAAATACACCACAAAATCAACACATTAGACCAAACAAAAAACATTACTCTACATCACTAGTTTTTCAAAAGAGTGAAAACAATTTTAGAAGTGAACAAACACCAGAATCAAACCGTAGGTACAGTCACTCTGAAAATGAAAACAATACATGGAGGGCGAGCGAAAATAAAAATTACGCCTTTATAACACAAGGAATAGAAAACAAAACATTTATAGTAGACAGTGGCAGCTCAAGCCATATTGTGTGTTCAGAATCAATGTTTACAGAAATAAAATCACGCGAAAAAACAAATGTAACCATCGCAAACGGGAAAAAACTTATCAGTTACGGGTCAGGTGACGTAAATATAAACACGCAAACATCAGACAACAAAGTTCATGAAATAACACTTAAAGATGTATTACTAGTACCTGAAATCGAAACAAATTTATTATCGGTTAGCAAAGCGACGCAAAATGGATGTGAAATTATATTCAGAAATGACAAATGTATGTTCAAACTTAAAGGAGAAATATGCTTAGAAGCGCGAAAAGTAAATAACCTATACGAAGTTCAGTTGGCATTCCAAAACTATGCAAACGTAGCACAAAGCTGCAACAACAAAAATTGCCTAGAATTATGGCATCGTAGGTTAGGACATAGAAATCTAACATCAATTAAAGAAATTACGCAAAAGGAATTAGCTAGAGGAATCCAAATAAACAACTGTAAGCGTAACATAGATTGTGAACCGTGCATTAAGGCAAAATTAACTGATGAACCCTATCCAAAAATTGCAGAGTATAGAGCAACTAAAAGACTCCAGCTCATTCACTCCGACGTGTGCGGATCTTTTCAAACACCGACAATAGGGGGAAATCATACTTTTTGACTTTTATTGATGACTACTCACGATTTACGATCATATACTTATTGTCTAGAAAAAGTGAAGTTTGCGAAAAACTTAAAGAATTCATCGCGTTAATTAGCAACAAATTTGGAGAAAAACCGAAAGCAATTAGAACAGATAACGGAGGGGAATTCACATCAGATGAAATAGAAAATTACCTCAGGGCTAATGGGATAAAACATCAACACACAGTTCCATATTGCGCAAGCCAGAACGGTGTGGCAGAGAATGAAAATAGATCGTTAGTTGAAATGGCAAGGACAATGTTAAGTGAATCAAATTTACCATTAAAGTTCTGGGGGGAAGCAATTTGCACAGCAAATCATTTGCAAAACAGACTACCGACAAAAGCAAATGAAAAGACGCCATACGAGTTATGGACAAACAGACAGCCAAACTTAAGTTACGTTAGGGTATTTGGCTGCAAAGCCTTCGCATATATCAGTAAAGCCAGAAGACAAAAATTAGACGATAAAGCTATAGAGGGAATTTTCGTCGGATATGATAATGAATCCAAAGGATATAGAATATATGTAGGAGGAAATGAAATAAAGATCGCGAGAACCGTTAAATTTCTCGAAAACAAATTTCAATATAGAAACGAGAAAGTAGAAAACAAACCAAAACAAGATGAAAATCGGGTTAACGAAAACTTTGTAGAAATAGAAATTTCAAATAGCAATGAGACACCATCCACGTCCAATCAACCAGTAGCAGAACTTAGACGATCAGAAAGAATTAATAAAGGTGTACCTCCTGATAGGTTAATATACATGGTTAAGAACGAAAACGCTACTGAACCAAAAAATTATGAGGAAATCGAAAACATGGAAAATTTTAAGGATAAACAAAATTGGATAGATGCAATGAAAAGCGAAATGAACTCCCTTATGAAAAACAAAACTTGGTCAATTGTAGAACCTCCACCAAATAGGAGAATAATAGGTTGCAAATGGACCTACAAACTAAAACGCGACAACACAGGAAAAATCCAAAAATATAAAGCACGTTTAGTTGCAAAAGGATATTCACAAAAATTCGGGGAGGATTATGATGAAACTTATGCACCAGTCGTGTCATATACAACAATAAGAGCATTATTAATAACAGCATTGCATCAAAATTTAAATGTAAAACATATTGATATTAACACCGCGTTCTTACATGGAGAGCTTGAGGAGGAGATATATATGTCACAACCAGAAGGTTTCGCTAAACCAAATGAGGAAAATAAAGTATGTAGGCTAAACAAAGCCATATACGGACTTAAACAAGCCGCGAGAGCTTGGCATAATAAAATCACAGAAACACTAAAAAAGATGAATTTCAGTCAGAGCAAATTTGACTCATGCCTTTTTACGCGAAAAAGGGGCGATAACACAACATATATAATAACATACGTAGACGACATTTTAATTGCTGGAAAAGACGAAATAATAGAGGAAGTAATCGCGAGCTTAAATAAAGAATACGAGCTAAAAGATTTAGGTGACATCAGTAACTACCTATCTATGAACATTAAAAAAGTAAATAAAAGCTACATGATAAATCAAACTCAGAAAATAGAAGAATTAATCAATAAATTTAATTTGCAAGACGCAAAACCGTGTAGCACACCCATGGAAACAAATTACACACGCTTTAATGATGAGGATAACATTTTACCAAACAACACATATTACAGACAAGCCATAGGAGCACTTCTATATCTAGCAACTATAAGCAGACCTGACATCTGTGCAGCAGTAAACATTCTTAGCAGAAGAAATGAATCACCAAGAATGAAAGACTGGAATGCAGTAAAGAGAGTGATAAGATATTTAAAGACTACAAAAAATTATAGTCTAGTTCTGAGCGGAGAAAAGAAACCGATACTTGAAGTTTATGCGGATGCAGATTGGGGAGGAGATGTAGATTCACGAAAATCAACGAGTGGGAACCTATACATGTTAGGAAGAAATCCCATACAATGGTCGACCAAGAAACAATCCTGCATTGCATTATCATCGGCAGAGGCCGAGTATGTGTCAGCAGCAAATGCAGCAATTGAAATAAATGGCTAGTCAATCTACTGGAAGAATTAAACCTAAAGCAAACCTTACCTATAGACCTATATGAAGACAACCAGTCCACGATCAAGATGATAGAATTAGAAAAGCACTCAAGTAAGACTAAACATATTGAAATTATGTTCCACCTGATAAAACAACTAAAGCAAGAAGGGACTATCAACCTAAAGTACTGCCCAACCAAATTGATGATAGCAGACCTGTTTACGAAACCAGTTCCCAAACCTGTTTTTCAAACCCATAGAAGGAACTTAAATTTGTGTGAGAATGAAACTTCAGAAATTAAGGAGGAGTTGATGGGCATAAATCAAGCTAATTAGCTGTAATAAAGATAATTCCCTCAGTTACATAAATAATGCGTCGTTTCAACTCAGCCATAAATCTATTCAAAAGAAATTAACCTTGAAAACTTTGATAAAGATAATGACTTGTTGAGTGACTCATAGACATTAAACTGATTTATTATTATTATTATGATATTGCTATTACAATCATTATTACTGATTTATTTATCTTATAATGTAAATATTTTTTCATTCTGAAAATGTAGTCATTCCAGAGAAGAGGCATGAAAATGCTCTCTCTTTTTTACAATTTAAACAATGTGAATTAAATAGCTTAAAGTGTTACCACTGCTTATTCATTTGATATAATAGTCTACATTTGTCAAAGGAGGTTATAAAGAGTGGTTGATTAAAAATATGACAACTAACACATATTGGATTACACAAAGTGTGGATTTACACCGAAATAGATAAGTATCCTGAAGAACGAGTAAGTCCCAATTTTATCTAACTTACTCACGCCTTTTTCATTGGGATTCAAATACTAACACTTACTACGTACATCATAAAACTAAAATTTAAATCAGCTGAAAAAGTATTCAAAATAGCTATAAACGCTTTTCTGGCAGTTACCACCCACAGATGCCAAGTATCCATATACTATTGTGCAACCCCGCATATGAATTTATTTATATTGTACACTATGATGCAAAAGTTTAGACAATGACGTCATTCAGCTTTAAAATGTAGAATTATGACGTCAGAATTACAAAAACCTGTAAATATATTCAAAAACTGATTTAAAATGCTATGTACAAAAGACAGTCGTTTTATTTGCTATAATACTAATTTTTTTCATAAAAATTCAAATGTGCTTGTCGCAAAAGTTTAGACACTATTCTAAATTTCTTTGAATATTCGCTGGCATATGCAAATTTAGAATCGATGATGTCACAAATTTGGAGTACTTAAGTTCTGCAAACGATTGCGCTTCATAGTCGACATGCCGAGAGCTAAAGAAATTCAAGTGAATGAGGTTTCAAGGATTTGGCAGTTGAAAGGTGAAGGGAAGAGCGTTTCTGAAATTTCTGCTATTATTAATAGGTCAAAAAAATCTATTTATCGAGTTTTATCGAGTGGTTCCGAATATAAAGCAAAATGTCGGTCTGGGAGGCCACGTGTGACAAATGTACGAGAGGATCGCCTGATACAAAGACTAGCGAGTACTCAACAAATGAGCGTACGTGGAGTTCAAAGCTCATCGGGACTCTCTGTATCAAAGGATAAGATTCGTAGACGAATTTTGGAAAAAGGAACAATCGTTTATAGCAAAATGCAGAAGAAACCAGCTCTGAAACCACATCATAAGTTACAAAGACTTATGTGGGCTCGAAAGCATATGTCATATGGAGAGAAATGGCAGTCAGTCATATTTAGCGATGGAAAAAAGTGGAATCTGGATGGTCCAGATGGTTGTTTATCGTATTGGCATGACTTGCGGAAGGAACCTCGACGTTTTTTTAGTCGCAGACAAGGAGGGGGCTCGGTGATGGTTTGGGCAGCCTTTTGCTATAATGGACAAGTATCTCTGACCTTCACCGGTGGTCGTCAAACTTCACAGCATTATACACAGACATTAGAAGAAAACCTACTGCCATTTGCTGAGCTTCTAGGGGGTCCTCAGTGGGAATTTCAGCAAGACAATGCTTCAATTCACACTGCATAACATTCAAAATCTTGGTTTAATTCCCATAATATAAGAGTTCTCGACTGGCCAGCATGTAGCCCAGATCTTAATCCTATCGAAAACCTTTGGAGCATCATGTGCCGCAAAGTTTATAGCAACGCTAGACAATACTCTTCTGAAAAGGAACTTAGGACATCTATTGAGAATGCATGGTACGATATCGATCCACAAACTATGCAAGATTTAGTTTCTTCCATGCAATCTCGTGTATATGACGTAATACATAAGCATGGATGCGCAACCAGGTTTTAAAAATTGTTTATTTCGATTTTATTTAATTTGTGTCTAAACTTTTGAGACAGCAGTTTATTTTTGTTACCATTTAATTTATTGCAATATGCACAATTCCACTTTTATTTGTTATAAATATTGTTTATATGTACAGCACATTAATTTCAAGCAGTGATTTGAAAATTGAATAAATATTTTTCAAAGTATGTAAGAATTTCTTCATTGTCTAAACTTTTGCGTCATAGTGTATTGATACCACATATAATTTATTAAATTTTAGTTCAGATGAAACATGAATAACGCACTTGAAAACGAATTTCGCCAATTCAATTAATGTGAAGTCTTTTGTGTAGCTCTGTATGATCGATATAGCATACTAAAATAGCTTGAAAACGCATAACGTAATTAAACATGCACTTCTTGCAGCTAAGAAGCGCAGAAGAATGAAAAAAAATAAAAATAAAATTTAAGATATACTTAGATATTCAGTCGTTGTCTTGTCTACAGATTTCTTTGAACATTTGTACGGGAGCGTAAAGCGTTTATTAACCTTAATTATTAGCAGGTGTATAAATAAAATCGTGCAGCAAAGAATTTTCTTCTTATTTTTTTTTAGAATCATTTTCATTCAGTAACCTATCTTCTCTACATAATGCTGTTAAAATATTAAAATCTACCTCATCTGCGTATTTTATTATTACAGAAATTTTCTAATATATTGTTTATGATTATTTTCATTCAGAAAGCTATCTTCTCTACGTAACTCTGAGAAAATATTAAAAAATCCGCCTCATCTGCAGTGTTCATTAATACAGAATTTTTTTAATATGTTTTTACTTTCTTCTATCTTTACAAGAAGAAAGTATTGGATTCGTGAAAAATTTCGACTTTCGGTTTTCGATGGATTTACACGTTTTAGGGGTCAGGGATTCCGAAAAACATGTTTTTACAAAATGTCTGTCTGTGAGTCTGTGCATCTGTGAGTCTGTCTGTCTGTCTGTATGTGACACAAATTTTGTGGGCGCTCTATCTCAAGAACTAATGCACGGAATTTAATAAAAATTTATATTCAGTTAGCCCCTGATATAAATTGGTACTGATTAGTTTTTTGGTGTAAATCGCTCAACAGGTGGCGCTGCTATGCAGCCTTTTCACGATTTCCGCAATAGCTCAATCTCCAGAACTAATGCACGGATTTTCATCAAACTTCAGATTCAGTTAGTCGTTGACATGAATTGAAGTTTTGTACATTTTGGGGCAAATCGCTCCACAGGTGGCGCTGCTATACTGCATTTTTTATGACTTCCGCAATAGCTTTATCTCAACAACTAATGCTTGGATTTTCACCAAACTTCAGATTCAAGTATACTTTCATATGAATTAGTGCAGTTTGTGTTTTGGTGCAAATCGCTCAACAGGTGGCGCTGCTATGCTGCACTTTTCAGAATTTCCATTATAGCTGTCTCAAGAACTAATGCAATAATTTTCACCAAACTTCAGAATCAGTTAATCCTTGACATGAATTGACACTTTATACAGTTTGGTGTAAATCGCTCAACAGGTGGCGCTGCTATGCTGTATTTTTCAGAATTTCCGCTATAGGTGTATCTCAAGAACTAATGCACGAATTTTCATAAAATTTTAGAATCAGTTAGTCCTTGACATGAATTGACATTTTATACAGTTTGGTGTAAATCGCTCAATATGTGGCGCTGCTATGCTGTTTTTGTGATTTCCGCAATAGCTCTATCTCAAGAACTAATCCTTAGATTTTCAATGAACTTCAGATCCATGTATACCTGGATATCAATTATTCCTGTTTATGTATTGGTGTAAATCACTCAACAGGTGGTGCTGCTAAGCTACATTTTTCAGAATTTCCGCTATAGCTCTATCTCAAGAACTAAGGTACGAATTTTTATCAAACTTCAAATTCAGATACACTTTGATATGAATTGCTGCTAAATGGATGTAATTTCTTGTACTATTTAAATGATTTAATTGACGTGATTTATATAGAAGAAAGTTTTGTGATGGCCACAACATACTAGTTTATAATTATTTTTCTTTGCAAATTATCGTCTAGTCATAATGATGGGAAAACATTACAAATCAACCTTATCTGCACGTTTCACTTTTCATATATATTTTTTATAACAATTTTAATTTGACAACCCATCTTCTCCACGTAATGCTGCATAAGAAAATATTAAACATAATGCAGATTTCATTATTGCAGAAATTTTCTTATATATGTTATATAAAAATTTTAATTCAACAACCCATCTTTACTTTCTTCTATCTTTACAAGAAGAAAGTATTCGATTCGTGAAAAATTTCAACTTCCGGTTTTCGACGTTTTAGAATGCCCAGAACACGATTTAATGGTTTTTAGAAAATCTCTGTCTGTGAGTCTGTATATGACAAAAATTTTGTGGGCGCTCTATCTCAAGAACGAATGCACGGAATTGCACAAAACTTTATATTTAGTTGGACCTTGATATAAACTGGACCTGTTTAGTTTTTGGTGAAAATCGCCCAACAGGTGGCGCTGCTATACGCCATTTTTACGATTTCTGCAATAGCTATATCTCAAGAACTACTGCACGGATTTTCATAAAACTTCAGATTTAGTTAGTCCAGGACATAGTTTGGTGCTGACTACTTTTTGTGAAAATCGCTTAACAGGTGGCGCTGCTATGCTGCATTCATTATTCATGATTATCGCAATAACTCTAACTCAAGAAAAAATGCACGAATTTTCATCAAACATCAGATTCTGTTAGTCCCTGATATAAATTAGTGCTGTTTAATTTTTGGTGTAAATCTCCCAACAGGTGGCGCTGCTGTGCTGTATTTTTTGCGATTTCCGCAATAGCTTTATCTCAAGAACTAATGCTTGGATTTTCAACAAACTTCAGATTCAGGTATACCTTGATATCATTTAGTGCTGCTTATTTTTGGTGTAAATCGCTCAACAGGTGGCGCTGCTATGCTACATTTTTCAGAATTTCCGCTATAGCTCTATCTCAAGAACTAATGCACGAATTTTCATCCAGCTTCAAATTCAGATATACTTTGATACGAATTGGTGCTAAATCGTTGTTATTTCTTGTACTATTTAAATGATTTAATTGACATGATTTATCTAGAAGAACGTTTTGTGATGGCCACAACATACTAGTTTATAATTACTTTCATTCAGCATCCCATCTCTCTACGTAATTCTGGGAAAATATTAAAAGTCTGCCTCATCAGATAATATTGATACTTCTACTCGGGTGTTTGCGAAAAATGTACCCTTAAAATTGAAATGAAGTATTCACTAACCTTAGACTCTCGGTCGCGTAAATGAAATATGTCAATAAAACCGTTTTCTTATACATTTTTTAAAAGCAGTTTAAATCCCGGCTCCTACTTTCTTATAATAAAATTATGCATAGCCATTCACTTCCATGGACTTTTTACAATAAGCCTGGATTTTTGGATAAACAGCTGGCCATTTTCTAATTAGACTAAGACAATCTTTGCAATATGCCTGATAAAAATCAGGCTGATTGAGAAAAAGATGGTCATTTAGGTAGATACTACCTATTACATTCTCTCATATGTTGTAATTTCGGAAAAAATTTTGCAGATCTACACCGATCATGACCCCTAGAACCCAAAACCACCCCCCCCCCCCCAGTAAAAAACTTTATGCATCTATCTATCTATCTATATCACTTTTTATGGGCACGATAGCTTCCATAATTCTGCACAAATCTTTTCCAAACTGATACAGAAAATCAAGGGACATAAAATCTCGGTCAAGTTCGTTAATGGGAAAATCGGACCAAGGGCGAAATAGGAAGTGATTTTGTGAAAAACGAAAAAAACCCATAAATTCTTAATTATAATACGTATCGACTCAGTTTAAAGTTTTTATTACTTCTAAAAAAGGGCCAAAAATTTATGTATGACAGATTTTTGAAAAAATTAAAACTGGGCTCAAGGGATGAAAAAAACAGGGTTTTGGGGAGAATAAAATTCATAACTTCGTCAATTCTCAAGATATCAAATCCAATGAAATATATTATAAATTTTCTTAATATCATCTACAAGTTTTATACTGACAAGTTTTTGATAGGACCAATTCTTACCGCAAAAAAAATTAAAAACGAAAACAAAAAGGAGGGGTTGAAGAAGAAAAAAATCCATAACTTCGTCAATTCGCAAGATATCCAAACCGCTTGAATTCATTATACATCTTCTGAATATTATCTACAACTTTTATATTGACAAGTTTTTGATAGGACCAATTCTTACAGCAAAAACAAATTAAAAATACATAGAAATTGAAGGGAAAATATCGTATTACTCAAATCCAAACTGCTTATTTTCTGACTCATTTTTTAAATTCATATTTGCTTTCAAACGTATCCAATTAGTAGGTTCTCTTATTCGCAGAAACTATATAATGTGCCGTAAAAGTCGATTTTTTGATAGATACATATATTTCAAAAAATGATGTCAAAGTGGGCATTTTGAACCGAATTTCTCGAAGCGATCATGTTAGAAACTAAAAATATTGTCCAACTGAGAAAATAATTGTTTGTAATTCAAGTTCAAATTGAATGAAAAATAAAAACATAGGTCGCTTATAAATCTCTTAAAAAATCACGTCAAGTTTCATGTTTTTCCTTTTAAAAATGAATCTGAAAATGTGTCAGAAAATTTCGAGTTGTTGAGCATGGAAAAATATTTTTTGAATACTGCCTTAACATGGTTCTAATAAAACCAGCTCTTACAAGAAAATGAAATTAAAAACTCGTCAAAAGCGGCCAGATAAAATTGTTAAAGTGGGTTTATCTCTAAACATGATTTAGTTTTTGTTGGTGAAATTAGTACTTAACTTTGAAATCTACCTGCACCTATAGGCCGAGCCGGCAGGGATTTTTTTCAATTAGCCTAACGCTGTATAGGCTCTTTGTCTAAACTAGTCGGATTTACCAATCCCAAAACTTTCTTCTATCTCACACATATTAATACTTCAAAATTCGCTGTCACAGTGCCAAAATTAAATGGCAATCTATACCCATTATGAGGATTCTAAAGGTATAGGTTCATTGAATTGTGTGCATTTAAAAAGGAGATATAAGCAACGCATTTTTCAAACAAATCATTTAAATTCGGCATCCACTTAAACAACCGCAACCGAAATTCCCAACACGAAAAACATAAAAGCGACACCTGCTGGGCTGTATACACTCAAGCTTAATAAGGATCTAGTTATGTGAAAATATAACAGAATATGAAGTTCAATTCCGTGCATTATAGTTTTTGAAATATAGGGAAAATTGTGAAAAACACAGCATAGCATCGTCACCTCTTATAGGATTTGCACGAAAACCTAATCAGCCCTAACTTCTGTCAAGGTCTAAGGCAGGTCGCACACTGAGGCATCTCATGCAACATGTTGCTCGACTTCAGGGAAAAAACAGGTTTGAAACAGCTTTCTTCTTTGTTTCGACCTGTTTCTCCTCCTAAGTCGCTGTTCATCTTCGTCATGTCGCCTCAGTGTGCGACCTGTCTAACAGAATATAAAGTTTGATGAAATTCTGTGCATTAGTTCTTGAGATATAACTATCGCTAAAATCGTGTAAACCCTGAAAAATGCAACACAACACCGCCACCTGTTGCGCGATTTAAACTAAAACCTAATCAGAAAAAACTTATGTAAACGTCTAACTGAATGTGCAGTTCGATGATAATCGGTGCATTAGTTCTTGAGATAGAGCTATTGCTGAAATCGTGAAAAATGCAGCATAGCAGCGCCACCTGTTGGGAGATTTACACCAAAAACTAATCAACATTAAATTATATCAAGGTCTAACTGAATCTGAAGTTTTATTAAATTGCGTGCATTAGTTCTTGAGATAGAGCACTCACAAAATTTTTGTCACATACATACAGACAGACAAACAGACATTTACTAGAAATAGTCAAATCGTGTTCAGGACCTCCTAAAACGTATAAATCCGTCGAAAACCGGAAGTCGGAATTTTTCACGAATCCAATACTTTTTTCTTGTAAAGAGAGAAGAAAGTAAAAATCTTAGGCTGTTTCCGAAACAAGTGGTCATATTCCAGTTAGTCTAAAGCTGCTTGGGCTCTTTCAATAAGCTTCAAAAATTTCATGCTGATTGGAAACAGGGAGATGGTTCTCAAGTTAGCCTGGCTCTTTGCAAAGAACCGAGGCTGTTTGCAAAGAGCCGGATTTCTCAATTAGCCTATGACATACACATTATGTGAAAGTGAGCAAATATTGCTTTCGGGTCGAATATAATCAACCGGGTCTCTTGTTAATTGAAAATGTAAATATGGTACGTTTTTCAACTTTTTCTGCATTTATAAAATTTCGTTCAGTTGTTTGACCATGAAGCATATTCATATTCAAATCAATGGAGAAATATCATTTGAAGTAATAAAATTTATTTCGAGAAAAAACATATTTCGTTGAATCTAATTCTTGAAAAATAATAAATCTTGAAAGTCTTTTTATCTTTTATTTTTGACAGCACAGCACGACGACATTTAGAACAATTAATATTTAACAGTTAAATAAGATAATAAATTACGAGAATGCCATATAAATATGCATCTCAGCCAAGTAATAAAGATATTCTAATCTTCTAGTTGCATAAATTCAAGCATCACTTCACTACATTAAATCACACTTGTTAATATAAATATTTACAATTCCGAGAAAACATTTTTTTCCCGACCAAACAAAATTCGAGTTTTTTACTTACTAAAAGAATTCTAGTATCAGTCAGTTTTCGCGCTCGCTTTCTACATGTACTGAGCCACGTGATCTCGGCTATTTTTAGATTTCTCCCCACGCAGGCAGGAGCCATTTCGTAACAGACCACAACTTCATAGAAAAAATTGTAAAAGAAAATCATTTTTCTGGAATAAAATTAAAATCAGTTTTGCATTTGAAAAAACATTTGTGTTAAATTAAGGAATTCCGTTTAAATTAAAGGAAGAGAAGATCGATAAAAAGATGTTTTTACTTTCTTCTATCTTTACAAGAAGAAAGTATTGGATTCGTACAAAATTTCGACTTCCGGTTTTCGATGGATTTATAGGTTTTAGAAGGTGCTGAACACGATTTGACTATTTATAATAGAAAATGTCTATCTGGTCTGTGAGTCAATCTGTGAGTCTGACTGTCTGCATTTGACACAAATTTTGGGGGCACTCTATCTCAAGAACCAATGCACGAAATTTAATAAAACTTTATATTAAGTTATACCTTGATATAAGTTGGTGCTGATTAGTTTTTGATGTAAATAGCCCAACAGGTGGCGCTGTTATGCTGCATTTTTCACAATTTCTGAAATAAAGAACTAATGATTTTCATCAAACTTTATGTTGACATTGACATAACCTTGACATAAGAACTTGACATAAGTTAGTGCTGATTAGGTTTTCGTGCAAACCACATAACAGATGCTGCATTTTTCACGATTTTCGTAATAGTTCTATCTCCAAAATTACTGCACGGAATTTAATCAAGCTTCATATTCTGATACGTTTTAACATAAATAGATCCTTATTAGGCTTGGCTGTATATTGCCGTCGCTTTTATGCTCTTTAGGTTGGAAATTTTGGTGGCAGACATCTAAGAGTGTGGGTGCCAAAATTCAATTATTTGTTTGAAAATATTGATGCTTCTATTCAATTGCACATACGATTCAACGAAACGATACCTTTAGAATCTTCATGATGGGCATAGATTGTCTGTGGAACATTTCGCAACTCTCTTGAGCGAGCCTCTCTCAGTCAGACTGAATAGGCGCCAGTGATCCCATGATCTGACTAAAGAATTAATATTAAAAACATTTTTTTTCTCTTGTTCTTTTAGTTTAGTTTTGAAGTAGTAATGATAAAAGTTGAGCTCAGCAGGTAGACTGCGTATATATGCTTTTTGTATTGGTCTTCTAATAGAAGAAATGATGTTTTCATTTTAAAAAGGAAATTTATTTCGAATATGAATGCTATTGTAGCAGGTTTTGAACTGACAGATCAAAATTATTCAACGTGTTTAAAGTTGTTAGAAGAAAGGTGTGGGAAGCGGGAAAATATAATAAATTGTTACATGAATAAAATTTTAAATCTTGAACCAGTGAAATTTAGTAATAATGTCACTTTACTCAGGAAGCTGTACGATAATATTGAAACTTGTATAAGAAATCTTGATGCGTTAGGAGTAACATCAGGCTCCTACGGCCATTTATTACTACCCATATTATTAAGTTTATTACGAAAAAATTTGATACTAGATTTCCATCACGTGACCCCGATAAGGACTGTGAAGTGACTGATTTAATAAATTTTATTAAAACGGAACTAAGATGCCGGGAAGCTACTAATTTAGTAAATAATTCCCAAAGCAAGGCTTATGAAAATTCTAAAACCAAATATGAAAATTCGTCAAATAACTATCAAAATTTTCCGCAAAGAAAAATATACCTTCAGCTGCTGCTTTAAATACATCTACAAAACAATTTGACATATTTTGCAAGTTTTCTGATTATGTAGGACTAAATTGTTCGAAATTCACTGATGAACAAAAACGATATAAATTAAAGAAAGAAGGTCGCTGTTACAAATGCTTTTATAAGTCGCATTTATCAGTTAATTGTAGAACAAAAATTAATCCTTGTTCCAAATGTGGTAACAACACCCATAGTTATTTGTTTTGTTTTAAAGAAACAGCAAAAGAAAATCCTGAAAAAGAAAAGAAAGGTGTATCTATGATGTCGGAACAAAAATATAAACAGAACTAGGGGGCTCTGCCCCCTGCAAGCTACGCTTGCCAACCCCCGTTCAGACACCGCAGAATCTAAAAACACGCTAATCTGATCGGTTTAAAAAATATTATAGAAGATTGAATTATACTGAAAAAAGCTGTGCAGATCTCCCTGTAAACGGGTTTCCATTCAATTTCCTTTGATTTCAAAAATTTAAGGCCGAATCAGTTGCTGTTAAGACATCCAATGGTTGTTTTCGTGTTTCATTAAAGAGGGTCAGTTAAACGTTTGAAAAGAAGCCAAAAATAAAAGGAATTAAGTGTACAGAGTTTTCGTCTCCCGGTATTTTAAAACATTTTCTCTAACAATAGCCTAAGTCATGTGACTATCATCAAGGGTTCCGGGCGAACCACTTCGTTTTTTATATTCCTGGTGCCATTTTGGTACTTTAATATTAGCCAGGTACAGGTGATAAGTCGCCAAACATTATTCTATCGCCATCATTTCATCTATATTATAATAGTCCAAGTCATGTAACTGCCATAAATAAATACGCTCTGATCCCTTCGCTTTTCATATGAAAGTTTGGCCCAGATATCATATACGGCCCCATAGTGGCGCGATTTTTTTCCGACGCTAATTTGGGGAAAAGATCAACAGCATAAACAACAACATCCGGCTTATCAAATCAAGCAAAATAACGATACTATGGCGCCAGTTAAGTACCCGTTGCGCATATCACATTGGCGTCAGAAAAAAATAGCGCCAATATGGGACCGTATGTGGCATCTGTGCCGAAAGTTTTCCATTTCGATTAAAAAAAATCAATTTTTTTTTTCGAATAATGCTACATAAAAGCATTGTCGCAAAGAATTCTTGGTACTGTTACGCTAGCCGGGTGCAAATCTCGCCAATAACTATTTTTCAACTCGCCAGTTAGCATTTTTTTTTTCGAGTGGTAAATTAAAACATTGCTTTGAAGTTGAAATTAAATGTCATCGTTTTAGTACATCATTTAATATTTGGCCAGATACCATATACGCACCCGGTTTGGCGTGATTTTTTTTACGAAAATTTGGCGAAATCCTCGTTTTCGAATACCAGTTACATATGTATTTTTGGTACTACTTAGTTATCCCGTCGAACAAAAATCTATCGCCAAACTATAAGATTAAATGCCAATAATGGTTGATAAATGTCACATTCACTTGACTTTAAGCAAGTTACACGTCTTTACGTCAAGTGATTTTTATTTCGACGTTTTATTTGTATATTTATTAATGTTATACTATTTTCTTTGTTCTTTCGTTATTTAAAATAAAAATTATGTCAATTTGTATAATTTGGCGAGTGGTTTGGCGATTTATATAATTTAGCGAAATGGGTCGATGGAATAACTAAGTAGTACCGTATTTTTTAATTATTTTCTATTATTTTTTATTTTTAAAGGAAAATAACCAAAAAAATAATTAACTATAGAACAAAACAATTTATGTAATTTAAAAAAAGAAAATAAAGTAAATAAACACTTATTATTAAATAAACAACGATAGCCGGGTTACCATGTCAACCAAAACAATGCCATTTTGGCGCCAATTAGGTACCCCGGTGCGTATATGACATCTGTGCCTAATATTTTTCTTTTCATTTCGTTTAAATAAAATAAAGAAGTGAAAGCCATTTATTTTAAATGTTTCTGTTTGTATTAAATAAAATGATAATGAAATACAAATTGAATTATGAATAAAAGTAACATGATACATTTCTTAGCATACATTTAAGGGAGGCCAAACTTCTCGCCAAATTAGTTTAAAATAGTAACCTTTTCTAAAATCTGAAAAATAAATATCTGTTTGATTAAAATTTGAGTTGCCATCATGAGAAAAATGTATATAAAATTAGAAAAAATTAATATTTCGAAAACTAATTCGAATTTAAAAATTCTAATACCAGTTTTGAAATCTGCGGATCAATATTGATTTTTTGTGTTAATTTCATCGCAAAGTATTCCATATTTTAGGAGAAATCGCCGTGAAACATAATCAGTTGTTTAATCAGTCGATTCAAAGAATCGTTACATTTCAGCCGTTTCATATATTCGTTTCATAAATTCGTTTCATTAGGATTTTGTATATATAGGGTAGACATAAATTCGTTTCATTAGGATTTTATATATATAGGGTAGATAAAGCTACATTATTGCAGACTTGTACAGTTTCTGTGTCTGCTGGTAAACTATGCTTCTTGGCTCGCATTTTATGTGATAGAGGTTCAGAAAAATGTTTTGTGAAGAGATCTCTAGTACAAAAATTAAAATTGAAGCCATTGCGAAGAGAAAATTTATTAGTTTATCCCTTTGGGTGGAGACGCCCTTATGAATCTTGTTATGAAGTTGTTGCTCTTGAATTATCCAGTGTTGTGCAACCTATCAACTCAGGGGCGTAGCTACTGTGGAGCAGTTGGAGCAGACTGCTCCAGGCGCACGAATCCTAAGGGCGCAAAATTAGAAAAAGCGAAATAAAGATTTCTTAAAATATTTGCATATCATATTTTTTTCATTATTAATCAGACATTATACATGAATCTTGTTACAATCAGCGTATTCCTATGATATTTTACCTTGTGTTTAACCTCAACCATTTTGATTTAAAACATGTTTTCATACACAGTTGAAAGAAATGACTTCTATTCAGGAAGTTTTAATTTTAATTCATACCATATTGAAGCATCAAGTAACTTCTCCAACACCGTTTCAGCATGCCTGATTATTTTCTGTGACTTTTCTGGAAACGACCGTTGCACATTTTCAGATCTTAAAGTAATCAAAACTTATTTAACAGGGCTCTCATCGCTCACTTTACTGGCTACCACTATTTCCAAAAAATAATCTTTCTGGTACATTTCTATTAGAAATGTTTTAGAAATTTATCATGATGATTACTGTGCGGAAATAATGGTAGCCAAAGAATTCACCGCTGAGAAACCTATATGTACGTTGTAACAGTAGTAATTTACGATAATTATTTTACGATTTGGAAAAAAAAATAGCCCATAGGAAAATAGGAAATAAAATTGTAGAAAATTATTGACCATTTTACAGACGAAATACAAGAAAACTAAAATTTTGAAGGGTTTTTGTTTGTTTTGTAGAAACTAAACATGCATCGATACAAATTACAAAACAATAATAAGAGCTGGATTTAAACATATTCCACATCAGCCCACGGCGACAAAATTTAGATGGGAGGGGGATAAGGGGAAGCAACAACTTAAATTTTGTGAGTATTGTTTTTGAGATTTTGAAAATATTGCAAATGTCAAATGCAGAATCGATAAGCTTCAAAAAGAGAGAAAAAAGTAAGTACCAAATTCAGTGTTCCTTAGGGCCTGATTATAGCCTATGCAAAATTACACCATTTTTTTGTAACAGCATTTTTCCGCATTAAACCTTATTTAATCGCAGAAGTTTAGGATTAAATAAGGCAGATTGGCCCGCCGGGCAACCGACCTGCAGGTCTGTGAGCCCTAAACCAGGTAAAGCTGCTCCCTCCCCAGGTGAAGCTAATATAGTTTTAAAATTTGCTATAAGCATTAGATATGAAAAGTCTTAAATCATTTAATAATTTTTTTTAAATCACTTTTTTGAAGCATTTTTTATTAATGATTTTTATTTCTCTTTGCAAGGTAGAAGAATTGATTTTTTTTTCTTGAAAGTTCCTTTGCTTCTGAGACCCATTTAAATCTTTTAAAACCTAACGTATATATTCTGTAATTTTCTCTGTGACCAATAGCGACATGGTCTGCCCCAAGAATTTTCCGCCTATCTGGTACCAAAGAGCGCGACCTCTCTTTAAATATATATATACGTATTTTATTTTATTTAGTTTTTTTGTAAAATCATTTATCAAGTATTTGTTTGAAATGTATAGGCTTCGTGTATTCGTACAATGCTGTGATTGTGATTTCCCCTATATACATGTGTATTATGTTGATTTTTGCGCTCGATGTGCAAAAGTATTTATAAAGAATATTTTCGGCAAAGAAAATGTAATTCAAACATTATTTTTTGTTAAAAATTACATTTTAACATGAAAACGGGACTGTTTCAACATTGTCTATAAATGTGATAATCAGAACGGCGGTCAGCTATTTTGTATATACGTTAGAACAAAACTTATTGAGATCTAAAGAGCTAAATACTATAACCGTTTAACATGTTTTCATCTTAGGGCCCTGCTCTCAACTATCAGCTGGCCCCTTTTGGGCCTCCTTTTATATCTCCCTTAAAAATGGTCTGATTCACTAACTTTTTTTTTGTAACAACATCTTAGGAAATCCAGCTACTACACGACCAACATAAAAATGTTTTAGACTTCAGCTACCACCAAATTGGAAAATTAATCACTTCTTGGGGCCCTTGCCTTCTTGCCCCTACATTCCAGGTGAGACCCTGGACACCTGGGGCTTGGTACAAGGCCACTTGAAGTTTTTGTGCCCTAAATTGTTAATAAATCGCCCCTTTTAATCCGACTATCATTTTGAGGGATCTTTTTCCATTTAGTTTTTTTTTTTTTTTTCGTTTCTACATTTCAGTTCAGACACTGCCCCCTTAGGGTAACTTTTTGTGCGCCATGCATTTTCACCCACTAATTGTGTCATAATCTCATTGCATAACTTCAAAATTGCCAACACCTTCATATTTCTATTGGGATTCAAGGGCTCTTTTTTAAGCATTTCTTTGAAATTTTTTCTAATGATTAATATTTATACCCTATATTTAATTTCGACTAATTGAAAATCTAAAGCGCTAAGTACTAGGACCTTTTATCGTATTTTCATCTTAAGCTTTGTTCTCAATTATGAGTAAGCTTCTTTTGATCCCCCTATAAAAATGGTCCGATTCACTAGGATTTTTTCCCTAACTATTTCTTAGGTCCTCCAGCTACTACATGAAAAACAAAAAAATTACTCACACTTCAGCTACCACCAATTTTGGATAATAGCCTTCTTAGGGTCCTTGGTGCAGTTTCTTTAAAAATTATCCGATAGTCTTGCAATTTCCTTAAGCATAGTTCTAGGGTCCTCCGGCTACTTTAGAAACCACGAAAAATTTCTTTTACTCCAGCTACCACCTTTTTCGAACATTAATCTTCTTTTAGGGCATCAACTTACGTTTACTCACTACAGCCGTGAATTAAAATTCACGCCACTGTTAAAGGTAGGTGGCTAGCTTTAGAGGGGATGGAATTTCATCCGTAAATTAAATATCACGTTAATGCTAAAGGTAATTCGTTAAATTTACAGGGGGAGGGGGCAACAAGCACCTTCCACTGCTTCGGGGTGCTTCTTTCCTCGGGTTCTAGGGGGCCGATTTCAACGAGAATTGGTTAATTCAACCTAGATTACGATTCAGCTACTTTTTGTATTATGAAAGTTTGTTTTAGGCTTCAGTTAACAACATTTTCAAACATTAATGGTACATTCGTTTCTCGGGTTCAATATGTCCGATTTCAACGGTAAATGGAAAATTAAGCTTAGCTTACTATTCAGCTACTTTCTACATTGTGAAAGTTTATCTTAGACTTCTGTTACCACCATTTTCGAACATTAACGGCGCATTCTTTTCTCGGTTGTTATGGGCTCTATTTCAACGGAAATTGATCCATTCAACTTAGCTTACGATTGTTTTAAAGATTATAGTTCCACTGCTAGGATTCGTATTCTTATCTCGGGTTCTATGGGCTCGATTACTACGTGGTATACTCATTCAACTTGGTTTTCGATTGTCTCCAGCGTGTACGGAGCACTCCTGGCATACACTGCCTTTGGTAGCGGTGACCGAGGCCACAGGTTCGTTCTGAAAGAGGATTGTCGGGAGCACACTAGACGCTGCCGAAGGCAGTGGGCCACCCCTAAAACCAGGTTCATTTGAACTACTTTATGAATATATAAAATCATACAAACTTGAGTTTTGTTTACGTTATTATAATGGACCTGAGCAACGCCGGGCGGGTCAGCTAGTTACACACACACACACACACATATATATATATATATATGTATATATGTAACTTCCAAACATAATTGCGCAGAACTTTTTTGAGAGACAAGAGGGCGCACAAACTTTACTTGCTCCAGGGCGCTGAATATGTAGCTACGCCACTGTATCAACTCGATAAAGATCGAAGCTCTTGTGGTTGATAATATAACTGGAGCTTCTGTGAAAACTCTAGAACCAGAACTTCTAGACATAATGAGAATAAGAGGCTTTAAGCCTGCTGATACAGGTCTTGAACAGGAAATAAATATTTTGCTAGGGTCTGACTTTTTGTGGAAAATATTAAAGGGAATCGAGGGAAAATTGACAAAAGAATTATACGTTGCAGAAACTATTTTCGGTCATACGGTGCAAGGGCAGATAGAGTCGAATAAAACAGAAGTAGCTTTTTGCGTGTTTAAATTGAAAATATAAATACTCAGCTGAAAGCATTTTGGGATCTCGAAGCAATTCCCGTTGCTGAAAGCAATGAAAAGAACATTACTGATCTTGAGGTAATAAAAGAATTTAAAGAAAATTTTAAATTCGTAAATGGGTGTTATGAAGCAAAATTATTGTGGAAAAATTCTCGCGAATTGCTTACAAATAATCTTGAAGTAGCAAAGAAGCGATTTTCCAGTTTAGAAAATAAATTCCTAGAAAATGATTCCTTACTTAAGGAATATAACTCCATTTTGTTAGAGCAGTTTAATGAGGGTGTAATAGAATTGTGCACCGAGAAAGCTTCCAATAATTCATATTACATGCCACACAGACCTGTTATCCGTGACGACAAAACTACAACAAAAATGCGCATAGTCTATGATGCTTCTTCCAAATATGGTGATTCTCTATCATTAAACGAATGTTTGAATCATGGCCCTAACTTAAATCCTAATGTTTTAGATATAATTTTGAAATTCTGTTTATAAAATTGCTTCTTCGGCTGATATTGAAAAAGCTTTTTTGCAAATATCTGTAGCCGAAGAAGATCGCAATTATCTTAGATTCTTATATTATGAAGATTTTGATAAGAATAAAAACATAGTACGCTACAGAATAACCAGAGTTACTTTTGGTGACACCTGCAGTCCATTTATACTCGCTTGTACTGTTAAGCACCATATTAATAAATATAAAAACTCTCACAATAAAACATTTGAAATCCTAAATCCTTCTTTTTATGTTGATGATTTATTTTCAGGAGAAAACGATGTTCTAGAAGCTTTTAATGTTACTAAAGAAGCTGTTGATATCTTGAAGGAAGGGGGCATGTAGTTAAGAAAATTTGAAAGTAATTCTCAGGAATTTGGGAAAAAATCGGTTGACGAAAACATACCTATTTCGAGTTCCGAACCCCTAAATACCTCCCTAAAAGTTTTAGGACTTATATGGAACAATACAGAAGATAATTTGGGACTAGAATTGCGACCCTTATTAGAAAAATTAAATAATGATTCTTCTACTATACGCAATGTTTTGAAAATTGCAGCCATGTTGTTTGATCCAGCCGGATTTATTTCCCCTTTTGTTATTCGTGTCAAATGCCTTTTACAGCAATTGTGAGTAATGGGAATATCATGGGATGAAAGTTTTTGTGGTGAACTAGAAAATAATTCGCAAAATTGACTTTCAGAAATCCCGGATCTCGCTCACTTGAAAATTCCCTGGCAGTGTTTTAGCAACCTGATTGTGGAAAAGGAGCATCTCCAATTGCATATTTTTCCTGATGTTAACTCTAATTTGTATGTTTCTCAATTTCTTTCTTTGCCCGAAGATCAGTGGCCTAGCGTTAAAATTTCTGCATCTCGATTACCTGATGTTTCTGAAGAGAAGTCTCGAAAGGCAGTAACCATTTCTTGTATTGTTCAAACAAATAAAGCTGATGAAACTCCCATTTTTAATCGTAAAAAGTATAGCTCGCTAAAGAAATTGTATCGAATAACTGCATGGGTATATAAATTTATTTCTAATGTAAAATTAAAGGTAGAAAAAATAGATTTTTCAGAATTATCAGCTGAGGAAATGTTACATGCTGAAAATTTTTGGTTAAAACTAGTGCAGGAAGAAAGTTTTCCTGAATTTATAAAATACTTGAAATGTAGCAAGAGTATCCCTAAAGAATCAAATTTTCTACAGTTAAATCCTATGTTGTCAGATGAAGTTTTGCTGTTGGTACGAGGACGGTTACAAAAGTCTGATTCTTCATTTTATGAAAAACATCCTGTTGTGATTCCTGCAAAACACAAACTTACTGAAATAATCGTGAAAGATGCACATGAAAAAGTTTTTCATTCAGGAGTGTCCAGTATATTAGTAGAAACTCGTGAAAATTTTTGGATTTTAAGATCTAGACAGTGCATAAAATCAGTCCTAAACAAACGTGCAATCTCCAAGAAATTTAACGCACGATCTGGTCAACAAGTTATAGAACCTCTAAAACGTATCTTGTATTTCCCAACTATAAAGGTGAACGATTTAATCTTACCAGCAACCATGGAATCTTTGGTGAAACGCTTCCATTTACGTGAGACTCTTCTAAATCATTTTTGGAAGCGCTTGAAAAATGAGTATCTTCTTAACTTAAAATCTGCTCACTACACGGACCAGAATAAAACTTCTGACTTTGAAGTAGGTGATGTGGTTCTTATGCATATGAACGAGTATCAAGAACTTTGTGAAAGTTGGGTATTTGTGGGCAGAGATAAAAAAAAATAAAGTCTTGTGAGCTGAAGACAAATAATTCCATCATTAAAAGACCTGTTAATTTTTGTGCATAATTTAGAACTCACAAACTGAAAAAAAAAAACTTTGATTTTATTAATAGATTCAAAAAACTCTCATTGACATTTGACTTTTTAAAAAAATCTTCAAAAGTTTTTTGTTATTAACTTTAAAATACTTTTTATTTTTTTCACTTTAAAAAAATGTTTCTTGTTTGATAATATTTCTAATTTTTAGTTTAATTTTTGTATTGAATATTCTAGAAAAAGTTGTATAGATTTAAATTGTTCTTTCTATTTTTAGCAGCAGAAACCTGTTCGCAAATCTTTTAAATTGTTTTTTTTTTTTTTTTTTTTGAGGTCCAGTATGTAAGTATATATTTTGATTTGTATTGTATTTATGTATATTGTAATTCATGATTTTTTAGAATAATTGTATTTCTACTTTAATTATTTTGAATACCCATTTTCATGAACCCTTGTTCATCGGGGAGGGGGGGAGTTTGTGGAATATTTCGCAACTCTCTTGAGCGAGCCTCTCTCAGCCAGACTGAATAGGCGCCAGTGATCCCATGATCTGACTAAAGAATTAATATTAAAAACATTTTTTTTTCTCTTGTTCTTTTAGTTTAGTTTTGAAGTAGTAATGATAAAAGTTGAACGCAGCAGGTAGACTGCGTATATATGTTGTTTGTCTTGGTCTTCTAATAGAAGAAATGATGTTTTCATTTTAAAAGGGAAATTTATCTCGAATATGAATGCTATTGTTTCATGGCTTCTTTATAGAAGAAAATAATTGCTGAAATTTTAATAAGATTATCTTGGATTCCCAGTGAGGAATATATATATATTTAACAAGTATTATCCAAATGTTTCGCTGTAAATACTCGTAGTTCGTACATATTTAAAAGTGTGAACATAGAATTAACAAAGTTTATAATCATCCTGTGCTTATTCATATTGAACACCTGCGCCACTTTCAGTCGTGAAATATGCTTGTTCACTTTAAAATGATATAAATTCAAAATCTTGAACTTAGCTCTCCCAAATGTCATTTAATTAAGAATAACGTGAAACTCAATGAAAAACATGAAGATTATTCATTATTGTCATTGAATTTTGATACTGTGCTAATGATTTTTGACGTATTCACATGTATGAGATAGAAGAAAATTTTGGGAATGGTACTTCCGATTAGTTTCTTATTTTATTACTTACAAATTTATTTATCTACTAAAAATCTTACCAAAATGTTACATTTGATGTTATCTTAGCTGGCTATTTATGCATCTATCACTAAAATAAAAGATAAGTTTCACAGATAATAACAAAGCAATACTTTATTGTTCTAATAAAGCCATGATAAAAAGCAAATAAAGAAAACAAAAAAAAATCAGTATGAAAATTAACTGTTCTGAGCTTCAAATACTAGATTATCATTAAACGAATTAATTATGTTTTCTAGATAACGCTTATTCCTAGAGATTAGAAACTTCTACGAAATGTATACCATAAATGTGTTTCAAAATGTTTTAAGACAATTTCTTAACTAGTGATTTCAATGTCATATCTCAATCGCTTTTGCAAATTTTTAGTTTTTTTTTTATTACTAACAAATGTTATTATATTACTTCACTGATTCTTGGATATATTGTAAAGTCGAAGCATTTAACTGTTTTCCCATAGAAGGCTTTAATTATTCAAATGCGGAATTTTTCGATTTGACTTGCAATTTTATCAATTGATACGAAATAAATTTGTGACGATGACATTAAATAAATTGCAAACAGAATGAAATGGTTTCAGATAGAAATAGGATTATTTCCATTGGTTACTTATGTTTTCCACTATTAAATACGCATTACCACTCAAAAGTATACTCCTTTAGTGATACCAAAAAAAAAAAAAAAAAAAAAAAGTTTTTTGCATAAACTGTATTGAAATTTTGCAAGAGTTTTTGAGTTATATTTATTGTTAGAAAAGATTTGCTTGTATGATTTTAAATTTAAAGAAAAATTATGATACATAATATTAGAATACATAATATTTTTGAATATTTCGGAAAATTTTAGCCAATTGATGCAACATGTGATAGAAACCAAATAAATATATGGATAGTTTCTAAATTTTGTGCTGATAACAATGTTTATTTAACCCCTTCAGGACGGGAGCCTTTTACGAAATTTTTAATCTTTTGTCACCGTTTTTTAAAAACAGAAATTTGTGTTTTCTAGAATCGAGAAAATACACTGATTAAATACGGCAAACTTTTCAGTAAAATTTTACTGGTGAGGAAAGGCAAGGATTCTGAACGCTTCGTGCGGCACGTAAACGTGTCGCTCGTCCCGAAGGGGTTAAGAAACAGGCTACGACCATGAAGGTAGTCCCTCTTAATTAAGAATTATTCGAGTTAAAGGATAATACCACTATGACTATGCCCGGTTCTAATTGTCGAATTACTCTTCACACGAAAATCATATTTTGTTAGTTAGAAATTGATAACGAAACTTAAAACGATTTTGGAGTTATAGAAAAGAGCGAGCCACAACGAGTAAACATTAAGAAAAATTTTAAGCAATGGTTTAATTTTATTTATTTATTTTATTTTGTACGTTTTTTTTTTTTTTTTTTTTTTTTTTTTTTTTTTTTTTTTTTTTTAGAACAACATTGTAAGAATCGGTGGACATTCTATCTCCGCCAATTTTTAATCCATCAGCTTGATCTTTTTTGGAAAAGCAATTGTCTCATATTTTTCTAGTGATTTCTGTAGGATTTTTTTCTAAATATCGATGTCTTACTTTTCTGTGTAACTTTAAGTAACATAAATTATGGTTGAAAATTTATATTTCACTTTGAATTGATACCATATAACTAAAAATGTATATTTTAAAAAAGAATTATGCATTTCACTAGCTTTTGAACTAAAAAACCTTTTTTAAAAAAAATATGGTTGTTCTAGGTTGAGAATACGATGAATTATCGGGTCCGCCGCTTAACCCTCTTTCTTATCGAAGCGCTCTCGCTTTTTCTCGAAGTGCCTCGTAGCTGTCAAGCAGCTATTTTTTAATATATCAACTAAAACAAAATACAATTTTCTATTACAATGCATAATACATTATATCGGCTGTGATCAGGGCCCGCTTAAGACATAGAAGTAGGGGAAGCCCGACGTCATACAGGGGCCCCCCTGTTACTCTACCAATTGCTTTTTAGGTGCGGTCGTAATTATATAAATACGTAGCACCTATAATCGTCGTTCGGTCCATCTGTCTGTCCGTCTCTCCGCATATAACAGAGCAAAAACTACCCAACCGAATGGTCTGAAATTTCAAATATATAATTGTTGCAAAATTTTATCGAGTCATTTCAAATTTTATGAAAATCGGATGCATAGTGTAATTACAGGGACAGTCAAACGTTTTCCGTTACATTACGGCCAATGGGGAAAAATTATTGCAAGTGCATTTTAATGATGTTAGTCTTCCGAATGGTCTGAAATTTTAAATATAATTGTTGCAAAATTTTGTCGACTCATTTCCAATTTTATAAAAATCGGATGTAGTTTAATTACAGGGACAGTCAAAAGTTTCCTGTTACATTACGGCCAATGGGAAAAAATTTTCAAATGCATTTTAATGATGTTACAGCTCTTTGTACAGCATGCAATTGATATGCAGATATGAGGTGCATTAAAATATGAGTTCAGTACAATATGCGGTGCAAAAAATATTTATAAAACTAGTTATAGTACGAACGCACCTCATTTGCCATGTTTGACGAGAAATTTACAACTTGTTTATTTACTAAATCCATTTTTCGTATACTTAAATAATTTGAAATTTTATCATCAAAATTTTGAGTAAATAACACTTTTCTTATTAACCAAAACTAAGTACCTATATACATATGAAAAAGTATTTTATTATATAACTAATTATACATAACCAATTAATTTTGTAACTACAGTTGAGAACATTTGAACTTCGAAAGATCTTTTATGTTGAATGACTTAAAAATTGCAGCATAACAAAAAAAAGTTAAGAAAAAATAATGCATTTTTTACCCTGGTTGATTTTTTTTTCTAAAAATTAGTTCTGAAAAGTAAATTTGGGGGCCCCTTTGTATTTCAGTGAGTAAGCACGGGCTTCACGGGCCTATTCGGTAAACAGGCCCTGGCAGTGATAGACTTCCTAGCTATTCCACAGTCTATTACATGAGATATTGTATTTTTAGGACACATAAAAATTCTTGCCGACTGACGATTAAACACTCACGTGTCACTTTGTTTCCCTTTTTCCAGCATCATATTTCTTTATTCCATTTTTGTTCCAAATTATAATTAAATCCTTTTTATTTAATTTTTTTTATTTTATCATAAAAATCGATTTTTAAAAATGATATTTAGCGGTAAAATGGCTCGAAATAACTGCAACTGGAGGGGAAAGGTAAGCAGTTCAACGTTAAAAAAAAAAAAAAAAAACACATTTCTTGTCGTCTAAAGCATGTATATAACTTACATGCTAAGATATTGATATTTAGTTGTAAAATGCAGCGTTTTTCTTCCGTTGTTGTTGTTTTTTTTTTTCGTTCTTTTTTATGATGGGTGGAATGTGTATCGTACATTATTTGAAATTCGAACTCATTATTTTCCCTTTATATGTTATAATTTCTGAGTTATAAGTATTTTTTTAAGACTATGCGTAATTTTCGAGTTAAAATATTGAGATTTAGTCGTAAAAATCAAGGTTTCACGCGTAACTGGGTTTTTTTCCGCATCGAAATCCTAAGTGACTTTTTTTTCCAAACTAATTATTTCACACTTAAATCCGATTATACCTGAAGCAAATACGAGTAGATACTCGATCGTTAGTTAAAAGGTTAGTATATAGGCAACATACCCAATTTAGGCTCTAAAATACTATTAGAATAATATTGAAGCTATAATGCCTAATGTTGCCAATAAAATACATTCTGAAGATATTATTAAATCGATTTTCAACATGTAGATGGCATCACTTGTTCTGTTTAAGAATAAAGATAGATTTATTTTTCCAATTGTTGCTACTTGTTCTTTTTGTTTTGCTTGGAAGCTTGCGAAATACCCTGTTTTGTTCTGCAGTGAGCAGGTAAAAATTATTTCTTATTATAGTTCCTAAAATTCTTGTGTGTTTAATACTATAGAATTTTATCAAGGAAAATTATTTTTTCAATTAAAGACCAGTATTGCCGATTAGTAACAAACTGTTTTTTAGCCGTGAACCAGACTTAAAACAAAATATGATTTTTTTTAAAGTATTTTTCCCATGATTTATTTAAAAAAGTGAAAGCCGAAAAACATTATTACAATGATTTTTGAAAAATCAGGCATTTAAGGGTTAAAATTTCAGAGATACTGTATAAAGTGTATTTTTTTAATCAAAATGTGCGTAATTTTAATCCTACAGAAAAATGCGCAGAAAAAACGAACAGTGTCTTCGAGGCATGAATTTTTTTTCAAAGGTTTAATTTTCGTATTTTTTGAAAGAGGATTGAAAGTACATATTGTTTGGTATTTTGTTTTTGGCGTTTTTTGATTTTCGGAGTTGATGCGTAATTTTGAAATATGCTGGAAAAACGCAGGGAGAAGCGGTCCGGTATTTAAAATGCTTAAAAAAAATAGTAGCTATATCGTCCAAAATCTTTAAAAATTTGTAGGAGTGAAAAACTTAAATGTTTTCGTGGCCTGCGTGAAACAATCGAGAAAGAACATTGATACGAGAATAAGTCGGAAAATAAGTTTCCCCAGGCAACTGTGGATAGAGGTGTGTATGAAAGACAAAAAATGTAATGAAACATTAAAGATAATGCGTAACTTTATTTTTCTACTTAAGTGCCAAGTGAGTTGAGACATTTGTCATACCCTTTATAAGCTTCATAAAGCCCTCCAGGAAAAAAATAGGGCTATGCATACAAAAGAAGCGTTGAACGGCTTGTGTGACTTCAGCATTGCTTACAAAGGAGTAGTCAAGCATTGCTTTCGTCTGGAGTGGCCGTGCACGTCCGTTCAGGTCTCGGTCTGTCCAACACTTGCTGACGCCCCTCACTGAATTGGCGGTATCATCTCCGCACCATTTGTTTCGACATCACATCTGGCCCATAGACTCCCATGTGGCGGTTATAGATTTCTGCTCCCGATACTCCACGTGTCCGTTCATAGCGGACAAACGATCTCACTTCTTCCTTTGACCACGAATTCACAACGCACTTTCTCTCCATATCTATCGGGAACAGAATGATGCAGAGCCCTGATTTTTGCAAGGAGCGCTTTTTGAAGCTTATAAAGGTGTATGACAAATGTCTTAACTCACTTGGCACTTATGTAGAAAAATAAAGTTATGTCTTATCTTTAATGTTTCATTACATTTTTTGTGTTTCACACACACCTCTGTCCACAGTTGACAGGGGAAACTTATTTTCCGACTCACCTTCGTATTTAGTGGTAAAATGGCTCAAGAAAATTTTTTCCTTCATTTGGTCTATTTCAGTAGTAGACCGGGAGGATGCAGCACAGGCAATCACCTCATCGAGTTCAAGGTTGAAATTCCAGAATTAGTTAAAACTCTATTCGCATATTAAAACGCAATCGGTCTGCCAAGTCATATCTTAGTGGAGAACACCTGAAATTCGATTTTAGCGGTTGACTTTTAGGTTTACCATTGTGTTTCCTGCTCCCAGTCCTCCATGTTTTCATACCTTTCGGTGCAGGGAAGCTCAATGGTAAACCTACGATTCAAGCGCTAAAATCAGGTTTTCAGGTGTTTTCTACCAAGCTATGACTTGGCAGACCGATTGCGTTTTAATATGCGAATCGAGTTTTAACTAATTTTGGGATTTCAGCCGTGAACTCGATGAGGTGATTGTCTGAGCTGCTGCCTCCCGGTCTATAGTTAAAAGGAAACACATTCTGGTTAAACATGCAAGTGGACCAGTTTCTAAAAGCCTACTCAAACTCGAGGGACAATTAAGAATGGATTATATGTTTCAAATTTAAGAAGTAGGCTCATGAAGAGTTTGCGGCTTGTGATAATGAAGCAAATGAGTTTGAATGCGAATTTTGAAAGTAGGCCGTACGCCTAATCCTTTATTGATAGAGTATTGTTACTCAACTCCTACAAATTTCATTTGCCTATGCTGGCCACTTTACCCAGCTAAGGCGGGCAAAGTAGCCATTTTGTAGTTTTTCTTTTAAGGTAACGTGTGCATAAGAATTGCGCCAAATTGGGGTCAGAAAAAAATCGCGCCAAGGAGGTGCGTATATGACATCTGTGCCCTTGCTTAAAGTCAAGTGAATGTGACATTTACGATCGACCATTATTGGCATTTAATCTTATAGTTTGGCGATAGATTTTTGGTCAACGAGATAACAAAGTGATACCTATAAAAATAATACAAATATAACGTTCATAATATAAAAACATATGTTTATAAAAATTTAAAAAACGTGTTTTTCCGCCATCTTGAAAAATTTGGTAAGATGCTGAAATGGCCTTTAGGCGCCATTTTGGATCTCTTCGCCAATTGCGCCGACCAGAACAGGATACGGAACTTCTCCCATATGGGGCATGCGAAATGAAACAATTTATTATGTTATATCCCTTCAGAGAAAACAGCTAATATTCCGTAATTGGAACCACTGGCAAGGTTGGTATCAAACAAAAATAATTCAAGCAATAATATTGTTTTAACTCTATAAGTGTTACAACAATTATATTAAATGCGACAAATAGCTTTAGACCCGACTACAGAAATTTTCCCAAGAAAAACAACTGCAGAAAGGATTTTTCGCATTTGTCCAGAATGAATCTCAGTCAACCAGGTGCTATTTATTAACGAAATCGTTCAAAATATTTAATACTAAAGATTCAAACCACGATATTCTAGGATACGGTTATAACAATGTAACGATCCATAATAAAGTCCATCGTCAATGGATATATTTTAGGAAGAGTGCTTTTTAGTAGCAGCTTTTTCCTGGTATCCACATTCATTTTTAACCACATTGTTACTGGCATTGCTCTTATTTGACTTCAACCCTTGGCAGTAGACTCGATTACGAAGATTAGTTCTTATATCTATAAGCTCGTGCAATTTAAAAAAGAATATTTAATATTAAAGATGCTCACTTGGGTATTTTTATGTCAGCTATGTGCAAATCTTGCCAGTGGCTTTTTTTTTTTTTCGCCAATAGCAGTTTTTATTTTTTCATATGTGTAAATTAGAAACAATGCTTTGAAGATAAAATAAAATGCTTTAGTTTATGGTATTATTTTTAATTATTATTATTGTGTGAAATGTATGTACTTTAAATGAAAGTTATGCATTTTAAGTTAAATGAATTAAAGGTTTATATTTTAAATGCAATTAATGCAACATGAATGATGACAATGGGAACAATATTTGGCGATTTATCATATGCTCCCGGCTCACATGAAAGTACCCTCATTTGACCCAATGTGTCATCTTTTTCTAGAAACTGATTCGAGAATCCCACTATACAAACTTGAAGTAAAATGGCTACAATCCATAATAATGTATCAAACTTAGGGAATATGATAGAAATATTAAACTTTTATTTTTTTAAATGATTAAATACAGTTCATTTTACAGTTTAATTTAGTTATAATTTGTTTAAAAAAGTTCCATTAAATGTGAAATGAGTGATTCAATATTAGACGCAGAATATAGTAAATAGTTATCTTTAAATCATCTAAAATCAAGAAAGAACTCATAGAATTAATCCTGATGATATTTTTAAAAGCATAATGATCATTACAATGAAATGTATTGCATTACTTAAGTTAAGAAAATAGACACAAAGTTCATTTAATGGCGTTTTATTATTTATTTTAATTTCGACATGCTTTCACCATTTTAGTTACGAAGCCGTTCATAGAAGCCATTGATCATATCCATATATGACTTTTTAACTGATGTATCAGGGTTAGAATTTTCCACCCACCGTGCAAAGCCGACTCCAATAGCAATACTCAAAACGGTCATCACCAAGAGAAAGGTAGGAAAAACCCACGAATCAATTATCCATTTGTCATTAGATCCTGTTACTTCGTCTCTTCGTTGAACTTCTTGATCTGTCATGTCTCCGCTTGATGAAGAATCTCTTCGTTGAACTTCTTGATCTGCCATATCTCCGCTTGATGAAGAATCTTTCTGTGAAAAAGGGGCTTCCGATTTTGAAATTTTGTTACCAAGTTAGTGCACCAAAATTAGCTTGTAATAATTTCCTATCTACAAAAGCGTTTTTATCTTCAACAAGCAAGAACTGCAAAGAAATCGAATTGAAAATCAGTTTTAAAATGTAATGTTGCCATACTTTTGCATAAAACATTTTAATGTTTTCGCACGTGAAGAATAGATAAAATAAATTACATGTTTGTCAACAAATTGGCTTTGTGTGTCTACTTCAAGCAAAACTTCAAGCTAAATTGCTCGTAATTTTCACGTAGTTATAATACATCATATTATAAGTAGGATAAGACTCCCCCCCCCCCCTTATCATAATAATAGCAATACTATATGTTATTATGATAAGGTAGTCTTGGCGTAGGAAATAGAACATTATGAATTAATAGTTCAGCGAGAATTATAATTTTCTGCCTACGCAGAGATGAGAAGTACGTCTTTACTTGGCTTCGTGACGTCACATGCACATTATCCATTACATTTAGATTAATGAAATTTGTAAATACCATATGGCTTTACTTGTCTGACGTCACCAGCAGGTATATAGAAGAAAATACGAATAGGCATATAGAATATTGTAATTATGCCTCGTGCGATCCAATACACAGCTTCCCTAGGAATGTAAAAACCCGCAGGTGCGTAGCTGTTACTGTTCGGGGATAATACATTTAAAAGCCATAAAAATGAAATTTTTGATAAATGAAAGTTAAAATTCTAGTGCTAAATTCACCTTGAGTAAATAATTAAAGTTCACATAAAAAAGCACAAACAAATGTACTAAAATTACTTGCAGGTGCATACATATAATATAAAATTATTTAAAATATATTAGAAATATCTTAAAAATACATTGTTTACAACAACCAGTTTACACAACCAACACGGCCAACACTTACACACCAATTACACAACCAGTAAAAATCCAAAAACATTTTCAGCCACCTGACGGCCGTCATCAGTGACCATTTAAATGTTGTTAATATTTTTCTATGCGTTTATTCGAGAATCCTCTTGAAGAGATAATTGTAATGTAACCCTTTCAGGGGCAAGGTACTTATTTTCGTAAAATGCTGAAATGTGTGAATGACTCTAGAATTTACAAACACATTTATTTAAAAATAAGAAAAATCTTTTGTTCACGTACTTAATAAAAGAAAAATTTTCATTGCAATATTCTGGTGCCAATGTGGCATTTAAGAATTAAAATTAAGTGGTCCAAAAATGAACCACCGCCCTTGAAGGGGTTAAAGGTTGTGCGGCAGGTAAGATGCCAGATAGAAGTACAGTGAAACCTCCCTGTGCAACCACCTCCATTAAGCGACCACCTCCCTAAACGACCATTTTTTCATGGAACGAAATTTATTCCCATACGCTCAATACTAATTCTACTTCCATTCAGAGACCATCCTAGTTGGACTCCCTCCATGAGCGACCAATTTCTTTGAAGAAAATGAAACAAATTCCGTTTTTTCCTGGTCGCTTGAAGAAGGTTTTATTACAAAAATAATTACGGAAAACGCATTATCCATCAAACTTCTAAACTAAGTTTAGAATTTTTTTTTATTATTCCGGTAACTTTTATGTGTTTAAACCCTTTGTGCCTTTTTAGCCAATAAATTTAACTCTGATGGCATATTAATAATGACAGTCAATAAACTCCTCTGCCTTATTCTGTCAGGAAACTCTCAAAGAAAAGATAAATTAATGAAATCGTCATTATTTGTTCTCGTCCAAAAAAAATTGCTTTTATTTACTGAACTTCGAAAGGACTTGGAAATAAAAGTTATAAAAGATAAAACCGTAAAATCAAAGCAAACGTCAATGTATTCATTTTTTAAAGTGTGCAGTGATTAACTTACATAATTAACTTTTGTTTTGATACTTAAAGTTTCATATTTTTTCCTAATGTGAAAAATAAATTTTAGTAATATTAATTGTTACCTTTTTCCAACAATTAAAATCTAGATTTAAACATGATCTCCATTAAGAGACCACCTCTCGGAGAGACCAGTTTTTATTGGAAAGGAACGTGGTCGCTTTAGGGAGGTTTTACTGTATTCAAATTTCCAACAAAACAAGCTTTCGTGTATTATGCAGCAATTCTTTACAAACTCCAATCATATGATAGTGCATCGTTGCAAGCTATATCTTTATTAGCAACTATATTTCAATAGATTCTCTTATAATGGCTTCCTGGTAAATCCTATTTGTACAAAAGATAATTTTGGATTTATTAAAATCTACTTTAATATGTTGAGTTTGCGCTAATCTTGATAACGCAGTATGGGGTCTATTTAATCTGAGATCTGCTTCATGTTCTTTAATTCTATCACGAAGTTTTCTCATCGTCATACCTACATACAGAAAATATTTACTATTTTTTTAAAAGGTATAATGTATACTCCTGATCTATTGATTGCTTGGACAGGATCAATTTTCGTATTTAACAAATATTTTAAATTTTAGGGGAGGGGCTGCGATTAATTTTACATCATATTTAAAAAGGGTATGCCTCATCTCATACTTTCAAAAAGCCTTGTAATGTAGCTAACTTTACAAATTTTAAATATTTTGTCTAGAACTGCGCTTCGTTTTTCATAATCTTCCACTTCAAACTTGTTTATGATTTTTTTTTTTCAATAAAACGGAATGGAATTGAATTTTCTATTTCTATTTATTATTATTATTATTATTATTATTATTGCATCTAGTTCTTCTTTTAGGAGATGACTTGAACAAACCTCAAATGCTCTTTTTATATAATAATTAAAAGGTGCTAATTTGTAACTTATAGGTGAACTCCAATCAAAAGTGATAGTGGCATTAGATCTGTTAGTCTTCCTAAAAACTATGCGATAAAGATTCTGTTTAGTTATATTTCTGATAAGCTGGACATTCAAAAACGCAATTTTTTGATTTTGTTCTATTTCTTGCGTGAATTTCATTTTGTTGTCTAACATATTGATTTTATCTAAAAAAGAGTATAATTCATCTTTGCTGTGAGATTCCCTATAATGGGAGACATCATCAAAATTCCGGACTCGGTCCAGGGCCGAAACTAGCCTTTTTTGCACCAGGGGCAAACATGGATTTTGCCCCCCCCCCCCCTTCCGCAAAGTATATTTACAAAGAGAATTTTACAAATTTTCCAATAGCCGACTTATTTTAAAATTTAAAATATGTAATACTGAACTGAGTAATCTACAATGGCGGATCCAGGGGGGGGGGGGGGTCGTGACTCCCCTCTGATCACCAACAAAAATATTCTAAAAATCATTTTAAAAATGAAATATACAGTAGAGTCCCGCTTATCAGAGTTTCCGCTTTAACCCAGTTATTTTCTTCTGATGGACTCTTCCATTATTATGAAACAGTCATTATAAATGAAGTGTTAGGTGAAGATGAAAGAGCAGTCGTAAAAAGTTAGAACTCTGATTTTCGGTTCAGAATAGGGGAAAAAATGGCCATAATTTTTTTTTTCCGAAAATCAGAGTTCTAATTTTTTACGACTGCTCTTTCATCTTCACCTAACACTTCATTTATAATGACTGTTTCATAATAATGGAAGCCATCAGTCCATCAGAAGAAAATGATCCATTCCAAAGGTATAACCCTTCATTTGGCACCCCTTCGTTCTGGCGCCCGGGGCACATGCCCCCCCCCCCCCCCTTAGTTTCGGCCCTGGCTCGATCTTATAGTTACCATGATTATACTATTTTCAAGCGGCCGTGGTTTAAACTCAGCAAATAAACCTAAAATGGGGGAGCTCTGTTTATTTTTTTTTATTTTTTTTTATTTTTTTTTTAATAGGGCAACAGGAAAGAAAAATAAAACATTATTTAAACTGTATTAATTCATGGAAATTTTTCCAGAGAGAAACATTCGCCTTGTATTCAATATTTCAAATGAAAACCAAATTTCAAATTAATTGCTCAATAGGCGCAGATCATTTTTTCATAGTTTCATTTGGCATAGTTTCATTTGAAATATTATTTAAACTATCTTTTTAGGATTTCTAAATTTATTTTTCAACATATAATAATCGTAAATTAATTCACATTAAACTATTAATTCATAAAAGCATATATATTTTTAAATATTACACTCTTCCTTTTTTATTTATAATTTATTTCCTACTTTTTAGCATTTTAAATGTTTCATTGTTGCAGTTTCATTGTCATTTTTGGCCTATTTTGGCGGTCTGTTATTGGCGCACAATTAAATCCATAGCTGTTTCAAACCGTATACAATTGGACGAGTTACAGAGAATATTGGGCGTTTTATCCCTTGTGGCAGGCTAACGGAAAAATGCCTTCAGATTAACGTATTAATTTATAATTACGTTCTAAAAAATATTAGAATGCTGTATTCTCGTCGAAAACATACCTGTGAACGTAATTTTTATAAGTCTAGAATATCAGGAAGTGTGTTAAAAATCTATTACAAAATTCCATCTTTACATACAAAATCCATATTGAGTAAAATGACGCAATTATGACAGCTAGTTTTATATGCAACTAGCTAAAGTACCCGGCGTTGCCTGGAATTTTAAGAAGAATGTTTGTTTTGAAAAATAAACGATTGCGTGTTAATTTATGTAATTTTCACTCTTTTTAACACTTTCCAACATAGTTGAAAAGTGTTTATGACTTCAGTTTGTCTGTCCGCCTATCCGCGCTCTAACTCTCGTAAATATACTCGGATCGTTCTGAAACTTTTAGATGTTAGTGACCTCTACCTATTTCAAATGAAGTTTGTAGCATGTTTAGTTCATTTACAGGGACAGTCAAAAGTTTTCCGTTACATTACGCTCAATGGGGAAATATCGTTTCAAATGATGTTTAATGGTTTTACACACAGGGCTGCGGAGTCGGAGTCGGGCCCAATCCTGAGCGAAAGAGTCAGAGTCGGATCTGTTAAAATTCCCGGAGTCGGAGTCGTCCATTTTTTTCACCGACTCTGCAGCCCTGATGTTACAATCTTTCAAATATAGTAAAATTGATATGCATTTATGAAGTCCACTAAAATTTGCATTCTGTTGAATATGCGGTGAAAAGAATAGTTATTATTCATTTACAGGGCCATACAAAAGATGTCCGTTACATAATGGTATGGGGGGGGGGGGGGTTGCGGCGTATTTGAATTATTTTAAACTATTTTATGTATAATGAAATTGATATGCGTCGCTGAGCTTTAGTATAAGTTATTTCATGTATAATACGAAGTGCATAGCATTTACAGGGACACACAAAAGATTTCAGATACTATATTGTATCCGAATTACCGTATATTAGCATGAGTGCTCAAAATATATTTTTAATTATGATATGTGCTTTTAAGCTTCACTATATTTATGCATACTATATAGTGTGTATAAATGCTGTAGTTCATATACAGGGCTACAGAAAAGAATTCGTAGGGTTACTGGAATATGAGCATAAATTGCTTAAAGGTGGGTTTTAAATTAGTTATGCATTTTTACGCTGAACTGAATTTAGTTTACTAAGAAATGTTTGTAGAATATAGATAAAATGATATACAGGGCCACGCAAAGAATTGGATACATGGCCGTCTATGGGTGTTAATTTCCGGAAATGTAATTTCAGTTGTTTTAAAAGTATTTTAGCTTTAATTAAATTTTAGCTAAATAGTGGCGTGTTTTAAAGGTACTAGGTAAACTACAGGACTGTACAAAAGTTTTCAAGTATGTTTCTTTCTATTAGTATAAATTGCTGAAAGAGAAATTTCAACCTGTTATGCATTTCCTTGCTAAACTAAATTTTCCCATTATATAGCATAGGAAGGTAACTACTGAAATCAGTTTTTCAAATGTTTTATGCGTTTTATAAAATGTTTACTTAGTTATCTTATTTACCTTATTTCCCTAAATTACGAAGTTTTGTTAAAGCATTCAGGAAGTGTTAGAAAATGTTTCATAATCTATGCTTAACGCATGATTTTTCTTTCTTGTTTTTCATTTAATCTAGATGACCAGATGACAGATTACTTACTTACTTAGTAAATATAATATGTGGTCTGGATTGAGACCGAGATTAAAACCTTTGATGAAAAGTTGTTTCCGAGTATTTTGTTATTTAAATAATTTTTTCATGATTAAAGAAAAATGGCAAGTACAAAAATTCTACAATTTTATTTTTTAAAAACCTGAAGTCTTTATTTCAGTTCTTCACTAACAATGAGCTCTAGGGACCTGAACCTTTGTGGAAATTCTGATATACACGCATGCACACACGTATATATATGGAATCGATTTAAAAATGGCAAAAATTAATTCAGAGAACCCCAAAATATTAAAATAGGCCAATATTTCCATAATCGGGTTTTTATCATATTTCAGTACGTTTGTTCAAACTCATATGACGTGATATATTCACCTGGTGACGTCTATTATATTTCCAATATGACGTAATATTCACTTTTTTAAAAATTCGTCACACTATTTATTTCACACTCAAATGTTCGTTTGTACAAAATCGCTAATCTCGGAAAGTTCTTCACCGATTGCTTTGAATTTCACGGATTGAGTTGCATTCAAATACGAGTGTTGTTATATACCTATTATGAATCTCGCACCCCCTCCCACCAGGGGGCGCTATTTTAATTTTTTTCCGACACCCATCATGTAGTATGTCATTAGAAAGCCTTTTGACTACTCTTTCATATTATTCACCTTCTCTTCCCCTCACTCCATTTTCTCCCCGGGTGCACATTTCTATATAAATAAATATGTAAATGTTCGTTTGTACAGAATCTCAAATCTCCGAAAGTTCTTCACCGATTGTTTTGTAGTTCACTGCTTGCGCTTCATTCGAATACGCGCGTGTTTTATATGCATATTATGAACCTCGCTTCCCCCCCCCCCCACGGGGAGGCACTTTTTTAATTTTTTTCCGGCACCCATTATGTGGTACATTGTTACAAAGCCCTTGAACCGCTCTTTCATTTTATGCACCTCCCGTCCCCACTCCCTTCACTTTGCCCCGGGGCACATTACTGAAATATTTCGTTAGTATTTTTTATGTTTTGTTTTTTCTTTGTTTTTTAGTTCGTGTAGTTTCTTTTTAATTTTTTGCACTTTTATATGGTTTTGTTATAACATTCTTTTTCAGTGCAATCGATTTGCTTTAGTTCATCCAAATAATGCATCCCAGAAAATCAAACTTAGGTTGTCGTACTCGCGGAGCGGAAACAGTGCGATGAGTAATTGCAAATCAAACTGAGGAAGAACGGGCATCAGCAAACGAACAAAATAGACAAAGAATGGCTCAAATATGTGCCGATGAAGCATCAGAGAGATGTGCAGACAGACATGAGGATGCACGGTTGCGAGCATGGCGAGCGCGTTCTGCAGCTTCATCTCTGCTTCGTTCTCAACAGAATGAACGCGACAGCCTGAGAGTGACTGAAAGACGTCAACGAGAAACAGCAGATTAGCGCCAAACACGACTCCGTTCTCAGCAAACACGCGATTGCAATCAGGGGCGCGCCGACCTATTGTGCAAAGTGTGCGGTGCACACAGGCGCCAGGATAATAAAGGCGCATTTGAAGCGAGAAAGAAATATTTAAAAATAAATATTTTTAAATTTTATTAAAATTAATTATTCTTGAAATTCTAATTATATTTTATGGATTTACCTCAAATAAATTAATTATAATTTATTAAAAGTTATTATTCTTTAAAATGAATGTGATAAATTGTTCAATTTCAATACAGAACGTAAAATTTGACTTGAAACATTACAAAAAAAAAAAAGCTTGAGCATTTTTTAGCATTCTATTTAATTTTAGATTCCACCGAACTGTTTTACTGAAAAAAATAGACATAAATACAAAAGGCCAGGGATACGAAGATGGATTTAATTTGCCCTTAAAATATATATATACTTAACACGTTGACTGCCACGCTACGAGTATACTCGTAGCTTTAATATTCGTGGCTTTAATTTATTACTTTCTCACCATTATTTTAAAATAAAAAAATTGCCTCCTATTTATTGGCAGAAATTTCGCTGTATTAGTAAAGCGAAATTTACCTTTCAGAATTTGTGGTGGCAAATGACTTTCAAGAGGAAATTTGAAAATTCTTACTTTTTGCGGCAGTGAACTTGCTAATAAAGAGGAGTTTTAGATTCAAATTTTCGTGCATTTTACGTGCCATATCCAAATGGTAGTCTAAACTGGATAGTCAGTGACGTTGTGAGTACTAATCATGAGGCTACTGATTTTTATTTTTACCATGGTATGATAAATATATATTTCTTTTCTTTTCTGTTTATCGGTGGAATATTTTAAGTAATTTAGCTGTAAATCAGCTTAAAGCCATTTTCTGAAATCTGAAACATGATTGTCATTTTTTTTAAATGGATAACGTAAATTATTTTATTTTCAAGTTTTGTACTCTTCTTTTATGTATTTTTTCTTTTACATATTCATTTTATAATTTCTGTCTATATATATATATACATAAAGCTATTTATATATTATTTATTTATTTGTTAAACTTTTAATAGATTTTGTAGGATTTCATTTGTGATCACTTATAGATTTTTATGAAACGGTAGTTTTTCATGGAGCGATATAGGGCGCAAGCTGAAATTTTGCACACAGGCGCCGATCAACACAGGCGCGCCCCTGATTGCAATTGCCTTGCATACCGGTACAAGCCAGCTGATGATTATAGTTTGAGCCGACATGTTCTCATGAACACTATGAGTGAAGTATACATATAGCTAAAGCGGATTCCGATCTGCTCAAAATATAGAAATATACCAATATTTCTACAATCGGGTTTTTTCTCATGATGTACAGCTTATTTTTCCGGGAGGCACGGAAACAGAACTAAATATACCAGCAAGCGATATAACGAGGGGCTACTGTTGTATATAACATATTTATGGGCAATTACGCACTGCTTAAATTTTATTTATTAATCTTTTACCTGAACAGTAAAATATCCAAATAAAGGAGACCTAGGAAGCATAAAGTTTGTCCACTATTCAGAGGTAAAAATGCACAAATACATAGGTGTTGGAGATCGAAAAAATGTCCGCTGAATAGATGTGTCCGCTATCGTGTCCATTATGGAAGTTTTACTGTATTTACCAATAGATTAATTTACTTAACTCTCTAATTCACTCTTAAAATGTTAATTAAATCAAGTTCTGTTTATTCATTTATTTAATGAACACATACGACTTGTGTGCTTGACTTCAAGTGTCCGCTTATAAGTCATCATCTATTTAAAAGGACGAGATAGCCACAAGTAAATTTACAACACCAGAGAATTACAACCGGGAGCTCCACAAAGTGTGTTCAACGTAGCCAGCGGAAGTTAAACCCGCAGCCCACCTACACTCTCAAGCGATTCGCGGTGTGGTATCTTAACCACTCAGCCACGGTGGGCCCTGAATTCTGTTGAGAGCTAATTATTTAAATTTAAATGTACCTTACTATCGCGTGGTTGTAATTACGAGCATGTGATTTGTAGGAGGATACATTTCCTTCCGCCCCTGAAGTAGTTAACCCTTACCGACGCGGAGTAATTCTGTTTATAAGCTGATGAAATAATGGACTGGCACCAGAATTTATAACAGATTTTATTAGGAAATACGAACTTGCTTATTTTCACGTACATTATAAAAGGACAATTTTCATTAAATATTCTTGGTGCCAATTGTCAGTTTTGGAATTGAAATTAGGTGTCCTTTTTCAAGGAAACCACCCTCGAAAGGGTTAAAAGTAACGTTAGTTCTCTCTATAAACTACTGATTTTTTGTATCGCGCTACTCGCTATACACTGTTTCACTACATCGTTCTAAACGTTACACTAGAATAAAGCTATAGTATAAACTAGAAAATACTGTAGTTTCGCTTCTTGTAGCGCGCTACTTCCGAGGTCTGCAGGGGTCCCTCAACCACTACTACAGTGAGAACATGATCTCACTGTAGTGGTGATTGAGATACACACGTCTTATACGATCCATATGCATCTCACAATAGCATCTATCAGGTCCCTACGATTCAGAATCTCATCCATGTAAAAGTAATTTGCAGATAAAGCATAAATCATAGTACATTTAACCTTTCGCTTAGCATTTTGTGTGGTAGCCTACATCAAATATTTTTGTAAAGGGACGAGACAGAATTCTTAATTACGCCTATAATAATAATGATGATAATAAAAGCAAATATTGTTGACTTAAAAAAAACATTCTTCATGATGGATTTTTATTTTTATTAAAGGTTAATGATGCGAAAGATTGGAAAAGGCGCCAAGAAAACCTGAAAAGGGTGTCATGACACCCGCGGGCTGAGTCTATAGACCATGGGCACGGTTACAAGTAAACTGTCATTTCATTTTCACTGTTTGGTTGGCAAAAACTTCGTCGTTTTTCATTTGTCGTCATTTAAATCCAAGCCAATATTCTTGATATATATATTCTTATGTATAAAGTCATTATAATGACTTTTTATCCAAACACGATTATTTTTGGTAAAATATAGTTCTGCCTGACTATCATAAGTCTTTATCTAACGCTTTCCTCCCCCCTGTGCCCCCCAACGTGCAAAACATTTTTGCGTCGTTTGTGGCTTTCTACTGATAATAAATCAATAATGAATCATGTAAATGGACGACAAGCATTTCTGACGTCATACAACGTCACGATGGATTATAGCTAATCAGCTTCTTGACTTTCCCCATAAGCGTTAACCAAAAACCAATCAAATACTGCAATGCTTATGGGAAATATTGCGAGCTCCTCCCAGTGCGTGTGTGCACTCCTCACTTCAAAATTTATTCTTCCCACCTTCGAACCGCCCATCATATACAGTTTCATATCTTTAAAACTCTTTATTTAAATAAAATCTGCCCTTTTTGTTTCTCAATAATCTCAATAAATATAAAATAATCTAGCTTACCTCTACACACAACCTCTTAAATATACGCTTCCACCCATAGCTCACCGCCCCCTTCAGCATGCAAAGAAGTTTAAAATATTTTAAAAACTTTGCTTTTATATAAAAAAAATCTTCTGTAATATTTGTTTCTCTCCAATGACAAAAAATAATCATTCATATAAATTATCACCCTTACCCAACGAAAAAGTTTCGTCGCCCTTTGCCTCACCCCTCCAGCAGCAGAGTTTAAAATCTTTAAAACTCTTTATTTTAATAACATAATCTGTGTTTATGTAAGTATCGTCTGCTGCATATTCCTTGGTTTCGTGTGCTCCGAATCCATGTAAGTTTCTTGTTCTTTTTTCCGCATGTGGCAACACTCTGTGTTTATTCTGTTTTGATTCTTGTTGTTGTGGAATGTGAAAAATGATAGAATGTAGTAAGCCGTCTGTTGGCTCGCATATATTTAGTGTTCAAATAAATTCGTGTTTACAGTCCGCTTTGGTGTGTTTATGTGAACGAACCAGTTGTGTAAGTGATTAGTAAAAGACGCAAAACCATTTGTTGGTACAAGTCTAGCCGGAGCGCTAGTGAAAAATAAAAGAGTACAATCGAACATTTTATGAACTGCCGAGTGATATCGTCTGTGATGAAAAATTACCTCAGGTTGTGAGGTAAGTTAACTTTGAACATTCTATTTCATGTCTAAAAAGAATTTGTGTTTAAAAATGTAGAATTATTTTGAAAGTATACAGTTTAGATATTTTAGAACTAGTTTTCGGCTTGATTTAAGCAAAAATGAGTGAACTGGTATCTTTAAAAACAAAAAGAACTGCTGTACGGAGAAGTGTAACACATTACATTAAGAAAATCGAAAGTATAATCGCAAGTGATGAGATTAATGTAATAGAATTAGAAGAAAATATTGAATTGTTAAAACAGAAAGAAACGGATCTAAAAAAACTTGATAGGGAAATTGAAGTTTTAATTACAGAACCTAAACAATTAGAAAGTGAGATAGATAGCGCAGAGGAAATCTCAGATAAAATTGATTTGTGGAAATTTAAGGGTGAAAAAATATTGAAAATACAAAATGCTGAGTTAAATAAGAGTGAAATTAAATCTGATAGTGTAATTTCAGAAAACGTGTTTGAGAATATTAAATTACCTAGGTTATCATTACCTACTTTTGGAGGTAATATAACAGAAGGAATAGCGTTTGAGGATCTTTTTAATACATGCGTAAACAGCAATACAAGTATATCTAATGCTCAAAAATTACAGTATTTGAAAGCTTCGTTGAAAGGTGAAGCGTATCGCGTCATTCAGTCTATTCAAATTTCGAATTCTAATTTTGAGATTGCGTGGAATCTATTAGACGGAAAGATATTCAAATAAGCGAGAACAAATATTTGCATATATTAAACTATTTTTAAGTTTACCAACTATTCAAACAGAATCAGCTATTGCTATTTTAAATCTAGTTGACAACATTAATGAAGTCATTTTCTCATTAGAAGTATTGAACCAAACCATTGACAAATTTGGTGATACATTAATGACTTATTTAATTTTGCAAAAATTGGATTCTTCTACAAAATTGTGGTTGGAGCGTTAGCTTAAAAGCAGGGAAATTCCGAAACTTAAGAACTTAATCGAATTTCTTAAGAATTACGCAAGAACTCTTCAAAATAGCAAGCTAGTGGTAAATAAGGTACCTAAATCTGTAGTTCCGAATAAGAGTAATGCTTTTGTAGCTACGTTAGGTTGTGGTTATTGTAAAGAAGATCATAGTTTAGCTAAGTGCTCGAAATTTCTTAATTTACCTGTTCAACAACGAATAGATTTTGTAAAACGTAATCATTATTGTTTCAATTGCTTATCTAATATGCATTTCCTCAATAAATGTAAGAGTCTAAATATGTGCCATCATATTTAGAAGAATATATTTGTGCCTTTAAGAAACATCATAGTATTTTGCACATGGTAAATTATTCAAGGAATAAAAATCAGTCAAATAGTATGTCTCCACACACACAAGAATTTATCCCTAAAAATGTTGAGTCAGCAAATGAAAATGTTTCGTCTACAGTCTAAGCCTCTCATCATGAGTCAAACGAAAATTGTAATCAAAAGAGCCATATTTTGTTGTGTACCGCATTAGTAAAAGTTCAAAATTCTAAACAAGAGTTTGTAAAATGCAGATGTTTATGTGATACTGGCTCTCAGAGGTCATTTATTTCACAAGAATGTGTAAATAAATTAGGATTAAAGGTCAAAGATAGTTCTATCTCTGTGTCATGTTTGGGAACATTTAATACTGTGAGTAATGGGGAAGTTGATTTATTATTCACTTCTCACTTCAAAAGTGATCTTAGAGTATCAACATCAGCATTCGTGATGGATAAGGTGACAGATAATATTCCCTATGTGTCTTTGCCTTCAATCATTTGCAATAATTTCAATGATTTAATGTTAGCTGATCCATTATTTTTCAAGTCACAAAAAATTGACATTCTATTTAGTGTAAATGTATTTATGCATTTAATGACTGGAGAAATTGTCAAACGTGAACCTAACCTTCCATTTGTATTAAATTCGAGACTTGGGTGGATAATTTCGGGTACTACAAATTTTGAAACGCTGGCAACAGATCCAGTATGTGTAAATCATTTAAGTACAAAAACTGACGAGTTAGTAAATTCATTCTGGGAATTAGAAAAAATTCCAAAAGTGCTACCTTTAACAGTTGAAGAAAAACTTTGTGAAAGGCATTTTGAGAGTTCTCATTTCAGAGAAAAAACAGGCCGCTACTCAGTCGCATTACCGTTTAAACAGGATCGAGATAATTTAGGTGATTCTTGCCAAATGGCATACAGAAGATTTCTTTATCTTGAGAAAAGATTAATATCCATGCCAGAAATTTACAACCAATATGTTCAATTTATGAAAGAATATTTATCTCTGGGCCACATGGACCTTGTTTCAAATACAGATCGTGAATTAGAGAATAAACATTATTACATCCCACATCACTTCGTCTTGAATAGTTCTAGTTTAACCACCAAATTAAGAGCAGTTTTTAATGGGAGTGCTAAAACAACAACAGGTGTATCTTTAAACGACGCTCTAATGGTAGGTCCCAAAACACAAGATGATTTAATTTGCATTTTATTAAAGTTTAGATTATCATAATACTGCAATCACAGCTGATATAAGAATGATGTATAGGCAGGTAAAAATTCACGAAAAAGATAGGGATTTTCAGAGAATATTATGGAGAGATAGTCAAGATAAACAAATACAAGTTTTTCGCTTAAACACTGTCACGTATGGAACTGCTACTGCTCCATATCTTGCAGCTAAAGCTTTGAGTCAGTTAGCAATTGATGAGGGTCTTAATTTCCCAAAAGCAAAAACTATAGTTTTAAGAGATTTTTATGTTGATGATGTTTTAACTGGTGTTGAGAATAGTCAGGAAGGTACTGAATTGATATATGAATTGCAGAAAATGCTAAAAAAAGGTAGGTTTGAGTTATATAAATGGCCCACAAATGAACCATCACTATTGAAAAATGCTGAGTTAGCAAACACAATTAATGACAATATACATAGTGTAGTGGGCAATAAAGCCATAAAAGTTCTAGGAGTGGAATGGCATCTTGATAATATGTTCAAATGTAATTTCAGTGATATAGATTATCAAAGTGTCCCTTCTAAAAGAATTATTCTGTCATTTGTATCAACACTTTTTGATCCATTGGGATGGATTGCACCTTTTGTAATTCTAACTAAAATGATTCTTCAAGAACTGTGGAAATTACAATCATCATGGGATGACCCAGTACCAGAAAATATTGATCAAAAGTGGAAAATTTTGTGCCAAGAAGTCAAACTCTTAATTTCCATATGTATACCTAGAAAAGTCATCTTGCCCAATTATTCTCGATGTGAACTTCACGGATTTTGTGATGCTTCAGAAAAGGGTTATTCAGCAGTTATTTACTTTAAAACTTCAGATAACTCTAACACTGATCTGAAACTTTTAACAGCTAAAACTCGCGTAGCACCACTAAAACCTGTCACGATTCCAAGACTGGAATTATGTGCTGCAGTATTGCTGGCACACTTAATACAGGCGGTTAGAGATGCATTACTTATAAAACCTGATTCTGAGCACGCATAGAGTGATTCACAAATTATATTGTCATGGCTAAGATCAAATCCTAAAAGATGGCAAGTCTTTGTAGCCAACAGAGTATCTGAAATCCAATCCATTTTACCAGCTGAGAATTGGAACCATGTGAACAGAAAAGAAAATCCTGCTGATTGTGCATCACGTGGGATTCTTCCTGCAGAACTACCGTCCCATGACTTGTGGTGGAACGGCCCACTCTGGTTAAGAAGCAATGAGGTTCCCGTGCATGAACCTATTACCATAAATGAAGAAGAATTATCAGAAGCACGTAAAACATTATCATTTGTAGTTTCGGAAAATGTAAAAGAACTTGATATTATATCAAAAATATCTTCGTTTTCCAAGTTGCAACGCATATTTGCTTGGCTTGAGATTCATCTCCAATTCAAAGGTAACACGTGTAGAAAGAAATGCAGCCTTTTTATCAAGCAATGAAATTCAAGCCGCAACACGCTGCATTATTCGAATAGTTCAACAAGTGAACTTCAGTAAAGAAATTCAGTGTTTAGAAGCTGGAAAAGAGCCACCTACAAATAGAAGTCTCGTTTGTTTGTGTCCAATTTTAGATGATAACAAAATATTAAGAGTAGGAGGAAGATTGAAAAACGCACAACTGTCAGAGAATGAAAAGCACACAATCTTATTACCATCAAAGCACCATGTGACTAAGATCATAATTGAACATTTTCATGAAAAATATTCCCATGCAGCTTCAGAGCTTCTTCTTTCTTTAATTAGACAGAAATTTTGGATCATTACTGCTAGGTCTATTTTTCGGAAAATAGTAAGAACTTGTGTTACATGTTGCAGATATAGAGATCAAACTGCAAAACAAATAATGGCTATATAACGACTATCTCGTTATATATGTTTGCATTTTATTCCCCCCCCCCAGACAGTTTCAATTAAAATTCTGTTTAATAACTTATTTATTTTGCGCACTATAGTCAAACAGTGCAGCCCCTAAATTAAATGCAACATTTAAAAACTAAATCGATTGTATTAACAGCCCTTCACACTTAAATTAAATTATTCTAAGTACTCATCTCTTTAATAAAATAAAATCAGTGAATCACTCTCCATTTTCACTTTCCAATTCTTTCACACATATGCTTTAACCTTGTACAAAATTCGGTACGGCTGACTGTTAGCTTCAAAAGCATTTTAACTTCGGTCATTTCCTTATTTGGGCATGAATATAACTCATCATTTAAAATCACTTTACATGCAATCTACTTATTAGAATTATCTTCGCTTCACACCCTTTTGTTCAGATGTATGGCAATTCTGCATTTTTGTGGTAAAGCGGTGCAGCTTTGGTCTAACATCTGGTCTAGAAAAATACAGTCTCATGCTTTTTAGCCTAACGAACTCGGTCTGTTACTATGCCCTTTCCAGATAACACTTTTTATTTTTTACATTTAACCGCAGCTGTATCAATGTACTGATGAGTCTCCATCTATCATGACTCAGGAATGTATGCAGCCCACAATCTGCCCCCCCCCTACACAATTAATATGGTAGATGCCTACCGTACATTTTTGGCGAACATACCAGCCAATGCTTCTCTTAGCCCCATGTGCATGGCGCAAAAATTCTTTTAGATTGGCGATATTGTAGTCCGCCAAGCAAGAAAGTTGTAACTGTATATTCTATTCATTCCTGCTTTCTCGCTAGCCTCGTGATGACGTCTTAAAGGAGGCTCCTTATGCTTTTCCCTTGTACCTCTCCCTTCGACTTTCATCATGAAAATAAAATAAGTCTTCGTTTACCGAATTGGAGTTTTTTTAATAGGACCTGGTGTTTTTTAATTCTCGCAATCTTATAAACGCAAACGGCCATCTCTTCTAGCAAAAAAAGTCTTCATATAAATTGGTCTCCGTGACCAGCTTTTTTTCTCCATTAACAAAAAAATGTAAGGGAGAGGTACTTGCTTCTAATCCTTTTTCTGCATGGACTTCTGGCAGCGATGGATTCCTCCCGGCTGTCGCACCGTGCCCGCTACGTGGATTTCATCATGGAGTGAACCTTTCGCCCTGGACGACTGCTCTTCGCCGTAAAGTATCTGTGCCTGCCTGCTCGTCTGCTTTTCCCCTTTGCCAACCCCCGGAGTTGTGGAATCAGCTGCTCGCTTCCCGTCGCCTAAGAAATCTGCCTGCCTTACATCCTCCCGTGCCGAAGAAATCTGCCTGCGTGCTATCCTGCCTCTCGGAGCATCCTTCCTGCCCGTCATCGCATTTCACTTGTGAAAGTGTCCTGCGTGTTTTGTGTAGTGTGCTAAAATACAAACCAGCTCAGTGTGTGTGTAAAATATTTGTGCAAGTTAGTGTGCTCAAAGTGCTCCTCTACGTGTTCACTTTCTTTTAATCGCAATACTTTTGTTTTCATAAGTCCGACAAGCTCTGCAATCCTACAGTGCGTCGAGAAACCTTTCATGTTTGTGAAAATGCTACAAATTTGATACAAATTTCTGGTTTCAGTGAAGCACTGATTTCAAACCAAAAAAAAAAAACCCTGCAAAAACGTGTGCTACCCCCCTCATGTGTAAAGAAAAGGTGATAAGAGAATACTCGCCTTAGCGAGTGCTAAAATTTCCCTTGTTTACTTTCTGTTTACGAAAACGAAAGGAACGTCCGAGCGAGTCAGCGATTGAATGAATGAATCTCGCTCTCCAACCTCCTCAATATTCTGGAAAAGTGTGTTTTGTTTTTTTTACCATACGACACCAACTGTTTGTGAAATTCAAGTGTTGCAACAAATTAGTCGTGTGTTCTACAGGTCCTGCATCCTAATATTTAACAGCCGTTTTCTGTCATAAAAAAAGCTCAAAAAAAGTCTTTTGCTGCCAAAGAATCGTTTTAAAGATTCATTCAAACGCATACATAGATTTCTAGCAAATTTTTAGGATTTTGACAAAAACGTCATAAATGTGCATAGATAAAAGGCAAGCGTAAAAAAAATGCACCTAAAAGAAAATTTTTTTCACAAAATCAGATACAAAAAAGTGAAAATATATAGTGCTAATTCCCTTAAATAACACATTTTAGAGTACGAAAGCATATTTTAATTCCCCCATTTAATTGCTTTCCTTTCGCTTAATTTTCTTTTCAGTTAATTCTGGAAACCTTGTTTTAAAATTTTTAAAGTTGTTTCATTCCATTTGTATGCTTTCTTACTCCATAAGTACTCACAAGTACTTCTTAATTAATTTTATTAATATTATTGTGTTTTTGTACAGGATACGAAAACACAGTGATATTGCTATTTTTGATTATTTGTGTTGTCTATTATAATATTTATAAATATAATATAAGTAGTTTTTTCCCATTGCATTGAATGTTCCACTATCTTTAGTTATTACGATATACATTCACCTTTGCTTAACTTTTAATGCATATTAAAATATATTAAATTTTTTTTCTCTCTCAAAAAGAGTTAACGAAGATTATATTTTGTCCCATATATTTTTCTGGTTCGCCTTTCGGCTTGAAAATATTTTAATTTGAGAAATATTTTTAATTTCTGTCCTTTTAGAGAAACAAGGACAGATAGCAAGTTCTTTTTTCTCTGTTAAAAAGGATAAAATAAGTTTTTATTTCAGTTGCTTGCTCCTACCAGTCTTCTTTTGAAAGACTTACATGTTTCAGCCATTTAAAAAAAAAATAAAATAGGAGCTATTGCGCAATATTTTTGTTTCTTTTGCTTAAAATAAGCAACGGTATTATTTTTACTTTGGGAAACACAATTTTGTCCCTGGATAACTTTTCTTTTTCTCTATTTTTTTTATATAAGGTTTAAAAAAAAAATAAGACCTTTTGTTTATATTTGAGTTGTGTATTAGTTTTTTAATGTGATTATTTATGTGATTATTTTATTTCATTATTTTAGTTGCTTTGCATTTTATCTGTTTATGTGTGTTATATTTAGATATGTATGCAGAATTTCAGTAACAATTTTTGATTAGAGAATTTGTGTTAGGTAAAACGTTGACCATGTCCGCTAAACAAGTTCAAATCAACATTAACCAATTTGACGGAGATCCGGATTTGCTTAAATTCTTTTTTAACCAAATTAGGTCGGTCGCTGAAATTAACAAATACAGCCCTCAGACTACCATTGCTGTACTTGTAGGCAAGTTAATTGGTCCCGCTCAAAAATTTTATGCTCAGAATCCGGAAATTCAAAAAATTAATGATCTAGATACGCTTGAAAAAGAATTTGCCGCATTTTTCTCACCCCCCCCCCCCAGCAAATGCGTGGCTGGCGTTGAACTTTCGAGCTTATCTCTTCTGCCAGCGGAGTCAATTAAAAACTTGGCACATCGGTTAAACGTGTTAGCCGCAACTGTCTATTCAGATATTAAAGACGAAAATGCCCGTAACACCATTAAACTTATGAAATTTGTGGAAGCTGTGCCAGCTAACATACGAATAAAGTTACAAGAAGAAGGCGTGAATGAATATCGTGCTGCTGTTGAAAGAGCACAGATATTACACGAAATTCTGCATAACGAAAAGATTCTACATTCCTTACCCTCTGTCAGTAAATCTCAAAATAACATTGAAGAGCAATTGAAGGAACTCTCGGAAAAAATAAATGCATTAACACTCGCACCGCCTGGACCCAAAACTGAAACTAAAAAAAATGACATGCAAGGTAGCCCAAAGTATAACGCAAATGCGATGCGCTATAGGAAAAATTTCAAAACGCGAAATTTCCCAAAACGTTTTTCCCCTCACAAACTTCCACAAAGAAAAGTTGTAACTTGTCAACTCTGTTTCCGCAATGGCCACCAGGCCCATCAGTGTTTTAAATGGAAAAGAGTTAATACACAGAGAAGGGAAAATTTTAACAGACGCAACAATTACCAGGTTCAGGAAAACTAGAACAGAGACACAATTTTTATGCTGATGATTTTGTGTCTCAACCATGTGACTTAACATCAGCAACATTTCCTATTGACCCTACATTACCAAAGATCTCTAAAGAAAGATTAGTCAATTCAACCGGGTCACAAACTTCAGATCACATTAAAATTGCAAGAAATATCACTACTCAAACAGAAAATGAAGGCGATAAAATTGTTCACATCATTTGTAGTGTTAATACGCATTCTCCATCACTCCCTCTTGTAAAGGCCACTATTGCAAACCATAAAATCACCCTATTGGCTGACTCTGGAAGTAGCATTTCGTTACTTTCACAAAATTTATTTAATGAACTTAAACCTGTATTAAAATACAAGAGACTATCAACAGCCATAAATATTAAAACCGTCAATTCGGATGTTTCTTTTTCTTCATGTATTAGAGCATCCATTAAATTAGGAAAAAAATCCTTCTCGCACCACTTTTATATAGTGGATATTCCTGAAGCCTCCAGTTTTGAAGGCATTCTTGGTTTTGATTTCATTAGTAAATTTAACATTATCATTGATACTTTCAATAAATGCATTCACATTAACAACAACTTGACTATTCCACTAGAAACATCACACACTAAGTCTAAAGTCAGTGAAAGTAATCAATGTAACACCTTATGTGATGTAGTGACAAATCAAAAAGTTTTCTTAACCCGTAAAGTCATTCTAGAACCCCAAGAGCAAACATGGTGCTCAGTTTACACAAACAATAATATCAAACATGACATAAACTATCTATTTGAATATTTGGCAGATACAAAAGAATTAGTAGGTCATGATGCCATTATTCAAATGGATAATAAAACTAAACGCAAAAAGAAGCCTGTACAATTAAATCATTTCTTTTCTATTTCACTTACAAATAATTCTGACACTACCATTCATCTCCCTAAACACACAAAAATTGGACATTTATCTGAAGTTGAGGAAATTCTTGACTACCCCTCGGATAATTTGGACAAGCATCATAACTCAGAACAACACTTCCTAAATTTTATTCAGGCATCTAATGAAACATTAAAAAAGAGGAAAGAGGATTTGGCAGCTACCGATTTTGATCTTACACATTTAAGTTCTAATGAAGCAAATACAATGACTAAATTATTACTTAATTACTACCCGGCCTTTTCAAAATCATTAAATACACTTGGACATACTGATAAGATTGTACCTGAGTTGAAATTTATTAATGATTACCCTATAAAAACTCTTCCATTCCCCCTTCCCCAATCTTTGCAAAAAGGTACTTTAGAACAAATTAAAGATCTGCTTGATGCCAAAATTATTGAACGCCACTGTTCAGAATGGGCTTGCCCCATGCTTTTAGTCAAAAAGAAACCAGACGGAACTGGTAAACAAAAATTTCGTCTCGCCTTAGATCTTCGAATGGTAAATACTGTAATTCAAGGATCATCTTACCCTCTACCTAAAATTCAAACCATCATTTCAAATCTTTCTCAGTATCGATATTTTTCTTCTCTTGACTTTCATCAGGCATATCATCAAATTGATTTGCCAGAAAAATTCCAAAATCAGTTGACATTTACTACTATGTTTGGTTCTTTTAGATACAAGAGATTAGTGTTCGGATTAAAAAACAGTGCTTCTATTTTCCAAGCTTTAATGGACTCTTTGCTTGATGAGTTACAATTAGATGGTGTATATACATATCAGGATGATTTCATTGTAGGTGCAAACTCTTTTGATGAAATGTGTAATAAATTAAAAAAAATTCTCTCTATCCTAACCAAATACAACTTAACCCTGTCTCCTAGCAAGTGTACTTTTCATAAATCTAGTATTGACTATTTGGGATTTCATGTAGAAAATCAGTCCGTTTCCCCGATTCAGTCAAATATCATAAAAATAACATCTTTTCCCACACCTACAACTAAACGTCAACTAAAAAGACTCATTGGTGTCATTACATTTTATAAGAGTCTAATTCCATCCTTTTCTGAGTTAGTACAACCACTGATAAACCTAACTACTCCAAAAGTTAAATTTAAATGGACAGTTAAACATCAAGAAATCATCGACACAATACAGAAAATTTTCTTTAATTCTCCCATGGTTAGATTACCTGATTGGAACAAGACATTTTATTTAAATACAGATGCGTCAAATGTTGCTATTTCTGGTGTTTTATTACAAGAGCATGATCAACAACTTTTACCAGTTGCATATTTTTCTAAATCTCTTAAGCCATCAGAAAAAAATACCCTGCACTTAAATTAGAACTCATGGCAATTTATAAATCTGTAACCGCTTTCAAATATTATTTATATAACAGACAATTTGTAATTCTTTCTGACAGTAAACCCTTATAAAAATATAACAAGACTACTAATCCAGCTGATATTATCTCTCGTTGGCTCATGGAGCTTTCAGAGTACTCATACACTTTTAAACATATCCCTGGTAAGAAAAATGTTCTTGCTGACTATTTATCTCGCTGTACTTTTGAAAACAATCAACAAACTCTGGATACTAACCCTGAACTTATCCATGACCCTCAACCATTACCTATTGTTGACTATGATACACCAGACAGTAATAATTCATGTTCAAGCGCCACTAAGAAATATGTAAACTATCTTGTATCTGGTAAACAAACAAATCCAGATCCTTTATTAGAAATTTCAAATGAAACTTTCTGCACTGAACAAAAAAATGACACCACCTTGTCCACTGTTTACAAAGATATTCTAAAGAAAAGACCTTCTCAAAAATATCCTAATTACTTCATACACCCTGATTCGAAAGTTTTAATGTTAAAAAAAGAAAATAATCTTAACAACACTTTTTCATATCACATTGTTGTTCCTAACTCTCTTAAAAGCAAAGTTTTAACAATCTCTCATTTATCTCACTTTGGTTTTAATAAAACCTATGAGTTCCTATCATCAAGATACTTTTGGAAAGGCATGTATGTTGACACCTTAAACTTTGTAGCTTCATGTGTCAAATGTCTTCAATGTAAACATCATCAAACCCCTCCTACACCCTTACAACCCACCTACACGCCCAGATATCCTGGCCATACTATTAGTACAGATCTCGTTGGACCTTTTTCTAATGGTAAACATATTTTAACTATTACAGATCACTTTTCAAGACATGTTGAACTTTTTCCACTTAATGATACATCTGCAACTAAAGTCGTTAATTGTTTATTCTCTTACATAACCACCTTTGGGAGACCTTCTGTTGTCTTATCAGACTTAGGACCCCAATATACATCTCAAATATACAACATTTTTAATGATACTCTAGGTATTAAGGTACTTCACAGCTCTGTTTCGAGACCACAAAGCAATGCTCTTTCGGAGAGAATAAATAAATCTATCAAATACTCTGTTAATATACTTTTGCAAGAAGGTCACTCATTTGAAAATGCAATATTTATACACAAGTCGCTCTATAATGGTTCAAAACATTCAACTACATTATTCACTCCTAATCTTCTCCACTTTGGACGTGAACTTTCATTAATTTTTGACACTTTTGATCAGAATAGCAATCAACCTTTTCTAGACAAACATACTGAAATACATAAACTACTTAAAGATTTACACAAAATATATGACAAGGCTTACAATAACATTAAAACAGCACAGGATAAAAGATATAAACATTACGGTCAGAAAGCTAAATTAAGAACCATTTGTCTCAAAGATATTGTGTACTTAAAGTCTGTTGATAAATTGAAACCTAAATACACTGGACCATATATTGTAACTTTCAAACATTCACCTGTGTCATTCTCGATCAAGAGATTGTATGCTGCTGATAATACAGCATTTCGGGTGCACATTGATAGGTTACTTCTTGCACCACCTCGATATGGACATTTATTCGATGCTACAAGTCACTTAAACAATCACAACTTCCCTAATGTTTATCAACCACATACATATAATTTAAGAAACAGAAAATAATATACTTCTGTTTACATTTTTTTCTTATGACATGTATTGTGAAGCTAAGTGTACAACCAGAGGCCTAGGTTGTATGTATGTTGTTTACAACAGAACTTTGACAACATTATGGCTGGCCCATGACTGTTTTCTTCGAAGATCTCTTGTGAACAATATTTTGAATCACTTTACACTTTTTTCATTTTACTGTACACTTTTATGTTATTTACATACACTTAACTATTATTTACAGTTTAACATTCATTTTACATTTCATTCTTTTACGATTACATTTCAGTTAAAACTGATAACTAACACATTTAATAATTGCAGTTATTTAAAAAAAAAAAAAAAAAAAAAATTCACATGTAATTTGATAACATTTTCTTGGCAACCAGTTAGTTACCTTCTAAATATATGACTTGTGCATTATTTAACCTGATTATGACTTTTTCATTTTTTTATGTCTCTCTTCACTCTAGGATTGTCTACCCCTTTTTGATTTGATATATATGTGAAATATATATCTATTTTTTTTATTTTTTAATTCTCCCTTTCGAATGTTTTGTTCCCGTTCAAAATTATTGCCCTTAGGGTCCAAAACTTCATTGTGTTGAGAGACAACCCCTTGGAATTGGTGTTCCAATTCACAAAAAATCAATTTTTGCTTGTAAACCGACGTGTGCTCCTTTAGAGGACCGCTAGTGTCTTCGGAGGAGCAGGGACTCATATAAGCGGGCGCTGTATGAGTCTCAAAACTCCCTCCTCACATAAGGCTGAAGCCCTAAGCTGACGCCATAATACTTGTGGTCTACACAAGATTCAGGGTGACACCTTTTTCATGGGCGTGCTTCAGGCACCTCTTTTTTTTTGTCATCCTATGCTGCATGCATGAACATTACATTTTTTTTTAAATCATGTCCAATTTCTTTTAAAATCATATTACAATTGATTATTAGTTTACAATTACACATTTCACTTATTATTATTTACTCTTTACTTCTAGTGTTGCATTTGTGTTTATATATTATATTTTTATTGTTACTACTTGTGTTTTTTTTTTCATAAAAATGATCCGAATCAGGATCAATATTTTGATGATGTGCAGCCAAGGGTCTAGTTACATGCTGCTTAAATATTTGCTGTCAGAGTCGACTCAGTTAAAAATATATATATACCATGGTATGCAATTTTGAAGAAAATTTTACTGAAGGTGGAGATCCATAAACTTAATTTAGAAAATATTAATTCATAAAATCTCTTAGGACTGTTGAACTATTGATGAAAGAGATTTTTTTTTGTTTTCATGACAGCAACTTGTTTTTTAAAAAAAAACTTTTATGTTTTGAAGATATATTTATATGTGTAACTATTTTTCTTGCTGTTTTGCCCATGCACACGGGTCAACAAAAGTTTTTTTTTGCGGTGTCCCAGGTGATATATATAACGACTATCTCGTTATATATGTTTGCATTTTATTCCCCCCCCCCAGACAGTTTCAATTAAAATTCTGTTTAATAACTTATTTATTTTGCGCACTATAGTCAAACAGTGCAGCCCCTAAATTAAATGCAACATTTAAAAACTAAATCGATTGTATTAACAGCCCTTCACACTTAAATTAAATTATTCTAAGTACTCATCTCTTTAATAAAATAAAATCAGTGAATCACTCTCCATTTTCACTTTCCAATTCTTTCACACATACGCTTTAACCTTGTACAAAATTCGGTACGGCTGACTGTTAGCTTCAAAAGCATTTTAACTTCGGTCATTTCCTTATTTGGGCATGAATATAACTCATCATTTAAAATCACTTTACATGCAATCTACTTATTAGAATTATCTTCGCTTCACACCCTTTTGTTCAGATGTATGGCAATTCTGCATTTTTGTGGTAAAGCGGTGCAGCTTTGATCTAACATCTGGTCTAGAAAAATACAGTCTCATGCTTTTTAGCCTAACGAACTCGGTCTGTTACTATGCCCTTTCCAGATAACACTTTTTATTTTTTACATTTAACCGCAGCTGTATCAATGTACTGATGAGTCTCCATCTATCATGACTCAGGAATGTATGCAGCCCACAATCTGCCCCCCCCCCTACACAATTAATATGGTAGAAGCCTACCGTACATTTTTGGCGAACATACCAGCCAATGCTTCTCTTAGCCCCTGTGCATGGCGCAAAAATACTTTTAGATTGGCGATATTGTAGTCCGCCAAGCAAAAAAGTTGTAACTGTATATTCTATTTATTCCTGCTTTCTCGCTAGCCTCGTGATGACGTCTTAAAGGAGGCTCCTTATGCTTTTCCCTTGTACCTCTCCCTTCGACTTTCATCATGAAAATAAAATAAGTCTTCGTTTACCGAATTGGAGTTTTTTTAATAGGACCTGGTGTTTTTTAATTCTCGCAATCTTATAAACGCAAACGGCCATCTCTTCTAGCAAAAAAAGTCTTCATAGGCTAATCTTCCAGCATCTAGAGTAACACAATCACGAATATTTCATCGAGTTGGAACAGATTTTTCAGGACCATTCATGATTAAATATCGTGCAGGACGCAGACTAAAATCATTTAAATCATAAGTGTGTGTATTTGTCTGCTTCGTCGTCAAAACAGTCCATCTTGAAGTTGTAGAAGATCTTTCAACAAAGGCATTCTTAAGTGCATTAAAACAATTTATCGCAAGAAGAGGGGAAACTTTTGAGATAAACTATGAAATCTTAGTGTGTTTTTAATGTCTGAAAATAAAATTGGTAGAACAAATGATGATTATGAATGATATGACATTATAAAAGAATAGATTATAAAACTTTTGAGATTTTTAGTGATTGTGGAACCAACTTCAAAGGTGCAGAAAAAGAAATCAACAAATATCTTTTGCAGTGCAAGCAGAATGAAGAAAAAAAACAAATTTTTGTCGTCAGATGAAATACGCTGGACTTTTAATCCGCCTTCTGCTCCACACTTTGGGAATCTGAAGTAAAATCAATGAAATCGCATCTGAAGAAAACCGTTGGTGATACTGTCTTAACATATCCTGCGTTCCAAACCTTGATTACGCAAGTTGAAGCTTGTCTCAACTCTAGGCCACTGTGTCCCATATCATCTGACCCAACAGACTTAACTGCTCTAACGCCAGGTCACTTCTTAGTTGGAACTACTCTAACGCTCGTATTCATGAATAACTTCGACCGAGGGTTAAACAGCGGGTTCAGTAACCCCAGGTTGGTATTTTCAACCGGGAGTTGAAAACTCGTATTCACCGTTTACTTCGGATGAAAAGTTACCCAACTCGGGGTTTCTCGACCTAGGTTGAACGAAATGTGTTTATTGGTTAAAAAAATCACATGCTTTGTTCGGTTTCGCGTCGAGACTTCGTTTGTTTATATTTTGGAAGAAAAACGCCAATTAAAAAAAAAAAAGAAAGAAAGAAAGATTCAATGTAGTGTGGGGTTTTTTTTTTCTTTTATTGCCACAAAATGTATGGACAAAATAAAAACCTGTAATCACTAAATATGGATCAACTTAATTTTTCTTGAAAGTTTTAATATTTTTTAAACAATTATTTTTTTTAAAATTTATTAATGAGTTAGGTTAATGATATGAAACGTGTCAACTGCTAAAATAAATGTTAAAAGGTTCTTTTTCAAAATAAATTTTCGCATAGTTGCTAAAAAATGGAACTTGATTTGGGCCAAAACTAATGAAACTTGATTTGAATAAAAACTAAAATTTTATTTCAACAGCAATTAGGATGATTTCTATTATTAATAGCTCTAGTTAGCAATTAAACAATTTCTGATAATGAAAATATTAAAATGGAGAAAAAAGGGAAAAAATTAAGAAAGTAGTCTGTTGTACTTTATATATACTATTTCTTTTATTAGTATAGATGGTATCCCAGATGTATTAATTTTATTGTTTGGATTTTCAGCGAGCTAATTAAAATGTTTAATTCTAATTAAATTAGATGGTAATTAATATTCCAGGTTGACAGGAAAAAGGAGTGAAATAATATTAATAATAATTTTTTTTCTTTTTTACCAGCGTATTTCAACCCGTTAGTAATTTATTTTAATTTAGCTGTCAATTAAGAAGCAAAAATTATAAGTGATCTCTAAAAAAAGTCACAATTTCAGGAGGTAACATTGAAAAGTTATTCATTTTAGGATTTATTATTATTATTTTCTATAAAATAGTACTAATGCAATATTTTATATTATGTATAGTTTTGAAATTAAAATACAGTTGAAAAATAAATGCAATAAAAATAAATATTTCAAATTCCACAAAAATTGGGAAACATACGTAGAAGCTTACAAACAATCGTAAAAAAAATCAATAAAGTAATAAAACTCAAATTGTTTAAATTTTAAGTTAAAATATCTAATTTATAGATCTGATTTATATTTATCTCAGTTTGTACATAAACAATAATATATCTTTTACACAATAGACCCAAAATTTAATTTTAAAACATTCTATAAGTACTGATCAAAAATCTACAGAGGATCTATGGATATTCTAAGATAATCTGTGTATTTCTTTACTTAAACAAAAATGCAAATTAGCCTGAGTCTCACATTTTAATTAGAACTTATGCAAGTGTATGACGTTTATTTCGTTCCTGTTAAAATACATTTGTGAATTTTTTAACATCAAAATTGCAAAAAAATAAATGACCTTAAACGCGACAGTTGTTACTTTAGAAGCAATTATTCGGCTGTTTAAGTAATATTGGCTATTTTTAAGGCAAATAAATTTTTCGCGACCACGCGTATTTATGTAAACAAACAATTCAACATGTATTCAATATATAGAGGCTATGTACATAAATATAAACAAATCAGATAAAAATATTGAAGATAATTACATACTATATATGAGATTACATACCTTTGCATAATGTTATTCCGTTTTATTTAATAGTAGAACTTCTATATTTTACACAGCACCTTCTATCAACACGTCTGCCGCCATTGTAAAATGGCGGTCCTCTCCCTCTCCTCACTCTCACCGCTTGTTTTTCGTTAAATACGCATGCTCGGTTGAAAAATCCTGGGTTGAACCTGCTGTAGACCAAGGTTGGGTTACTGAACCCGGCGTTAGATTTCAACCTCGAACCGGTTCAGTGGGGTTGACGGTGAATGCCATTTGAGTTTTCAACCCGGGTTTTCAGCATAACTCCGGGTCGAAGTTATTCGTGAATACGAGCGTAACTGCCATACCTGAACAAGATCTAAGTCACAGTCCTTTGAGTCATCTTGATAGATGGCATGTGAGACAGTTTATTCTTCAGCAATTTTGGAAAAGATGGAGCCGGGAATACCTGTCTCAACTTCAGCAAAGACCTAAATGGCAAAAAAGTCAACGAGATTTAGAAGTCAATGACTTAGTCCTCATCAAAGAGGACAACCTTCCACCACTTAAATGGAAATTAGGACAAATAATAACTGTTCATCCAGGTTTAGACAATAAGGTCAGAGTTGTTACGATCAAGACTAGTAGTTGTGTCATCGATCGTCCAATAGTGAAACTGTGTCCTCTTCCTATAGAAACTAAAAACTATGAACTCAGAACTGTCTAATATATTTCTATTTTTTGTATTAATTTGTTTGTGTTATTAATTTTTCTTTCATTATAGTTATAAATTGTAAGCAGCTAACTACTTGTTGAAATCCCAGGGGATTTCAACGGAGGCCAGAATGTTTATGTAAGTATCGTCTGCTGCATATTCCTTGGTTTCGTGTGCTCCGAATCCATGTAAGTTTCTTGTTCCTTTTTTCCGCATGTGGCAACACTCTGTGTTTATTCTGTTTTGATTCTTGTTGTTGTGGAATGTGAAAAATGATAGAATGTAGTAAGCCGTCTGTTGGCTCGCATATATTTAGTGTTCAAATAAATTCGTGTTTACAGTCCGCTTTGGTGTGTTTATGTGAACGAACCAGTTGTGTAAGTGATTAGTAAAAGACGCAAAACCAATCTGCAATATTATTTTTTTGCTCACAAATAAAAATAAATAAATAATGATCTAAATTACCCTCTAATATACCATTATTTACGTTTCCCCCAGGATAGAAAGGAGTTTAATTTTTTTAATCTTTATTTTTACGCAAAAAATCTTTTCTATTTATTGATCTCTAAACGCAATAAATAATCAATCATATACCTTATTCCTCAAATTTCTGCTCCCCCCATTGCTCCCTCCAGCATTACAGATTGTCAAATATTTAAAAATAATTACCACATTTGTTGCTTCATCAATAAAAATAAATAAAAAATCATCTAAATTACCCCAACGTACCACTATTTATGTTCCCTACCCCCCCCCCCCCACCACCACATAAAAATATATTTGTATGCGAGGGGGAAAGAGGAATCCGTCTTTTCCCCTTTCTCTCCAAACCACAATTTATGCTTTTCGAGAAGCATAAATTGTGGTTTGTTAGATTTTAAACTTATATAAGTTTAAAATCAAGTTCTATTTCTTTTTCCTTCTACCAGGGGTGCTCCGCCCACCTGCTCGCTACACTCACCAACACCCCGCGTAATCGTTTCGCGATTCCATTCGGTATCGCCAAGCAATCCCTATTTTCTAGCCAACCCCAAACGTAATTGCTTCTCGGTCCCTTATTTTCTATGCATTCAATTTTTAGATTCCACTTGGTAAAAACGCGCTCTTCCCCAACTCCTGACAATTTTATTTCCTTATCTCCAAGCACATAATCATTAGAGCTTACAGAGTTTCTTAATTATAAGAATTATTAAATATAAAATTATATATATAGTGTTAAGAATATTGTAAATAGTTAGTGTTTGTGCTTAAAAATAATGTAAATAGTTCAATTAAGCTCTATTCAGAAACTAATATTAGTTTTTGCTGCATTGAAATATCTCAATTTGTTGATTTTATACAAGCAAGTAAACACCATTGGATTTCATTGGGAGTCTATGGAAATTTGGCGAAATACTGGGTATAGCACCAAGTTGGCGAGACTTTTGGCGACTAATTTTGGTTGCTAAATTTGGTGATATATTGCCAAGTTGGCGAGAAACTTGGCGAGGTTTGGTGACAGAGCCGCCCTCCTTTGGTAACCGCCCCCCCCTCCCCCCCTTATAGCGTCAGAAAGCTCTGACCAATCAGATGCGTTTCGCGGTATCTACACAGATTCTGCGTAGATATCGCGAAACGCATCTGATTGCTCAGAGATTTCTGACACTAAAAGGGAGGTTGCCAAGGGGGGTGGCTCTGTCGCCAAACGCCGCCAAGTTTGTCGCCAATTTCGCGATATATCGCCAAATTTTGTGACCAAAATTAGTCGCCAAAAGTGACGCCAACTTGGCACTATTTCCAGTATTTCGCCAAATTTCCATAGACTCTCATTGAAATCCAATAGAGTTTACTTGCTTGCAGAAAATCAACAAATTGAGATATTTCAATGCAACAAAAAAACTAATATTAGCTTATGAATAGAGCTTAATTGAACTATTTACATTATTTTTAAGCACAAACACTAACTATTTGCAATATTCGTAACACTATATATATATAATTTTATATTTAATAATTCTTATAATTATGAAACTCTGTAAGCTCTAATGATTATGTGGTTGGAGGTAAGGAAATAAAATCATCAGGAGATGGGGAGGAGCGCGTTTTTACCAAGTGAAATCTGAAAATTGAATGCATAGAAAATAAGGGATCGCGAAGCGATCCAGAATGGAAATGAGAAACAATTACGTCTGGACTGTTTAGAAAATAGGGATTGCTTCGCGATACCGAATGGAATCGCGAAGCTATTGCGCGGGAGGTTGGTGACGTAGCCTCCCTAGTATATACAAAAAAAAAAAAAAACTTCTGCTCTATGTGTTACTCTGTAGTGACAGTAAACAAATAACCAGTAATATAAATAATCCTCTTACCCTGAAATTTCTAATTCCATGTCTTTCCTGTTCCTGCTCTTCCGGCATACGAAATTTAAACGTTAAGCCCTCTTTATTTCAAAGTAAAAGCGCCATATTTGTTGATGCCTACATGTAACAAAAAATATCCCCCCCCCCCATCTGTTCCGTCATACGACACTGTTTAAAATCTTTAAAACTTTAATTTAAAAAATATTCGAAAAAGCATCCACTGAGAGTTCGTTATCGGTATCTCCTGAAAGATCTGCGAATCACACGGAGGTAACAAAACATGCAGTTGTTCTCTGAGGTTGATGCAAAAGCTTCGGTCGTCTCGGACTAATAGTCGATCGCAATGTGGCAACAAAAATGTTATGGAGGAATCATGGCGACTATTTTGGAGTCTGAGCAGACGGAAAAAATATCATTAAGTAGTTATGCTAAAAAACATGTAAGATATGGAAGTATGGCTAAAGAAAGCGGAATAAAAAACGAAAGATATTTAAAACACATTGTTCAACCTGGTGATACGCTTCAAGGATTAGCTCTACGTTATGGTGTTACTGTGAGTTTGAAATTTAAATGTCTGTTTTTTTTCGACCTCCATCTATCATACAGCTTTTTTTTTTTTAAATTTGCATTTAATACATACTTTTTAATGTATTAATTTGCTTATATTTTCTTTTGATATATTTATCGTTTACATAAAAAAAGCTTTTCATCGATCGTTAGATTACGAGATTAAACTGTTTTGGCTTTTCTTGTGTATTTATTTTGCCGATCATGTAATGTTTATATATTTTTTTTTTATGTAATGTTTATATATTATTGTTTCGATACTTTTTATTTACTATTTAATTACTAATCTAAAGAAAAAATTCTCTTTCTGAGTAATTATGTTGCGTCAAAAGTCATTTCATTCTATGCTAAATGGTCATTATATATGGAAATCAGATAGAGTAGATGTGCCAGTAATGGATGGCCCTCAATGTTTTTGGTTTATAAAAAAATAACCAATAAAAATTTTGCTTTTATTATTTTTTTCATAACTCCCCTTTGTATATTTTATAATTGAGAATTATTGTTGACACTCTTAACCAAACCAATCAGGAAGCAAAAAATAATGTTTCGAAGTTCACTGTTTTTCAGTGAAAATGTTAATGAACATGCTAAGAGCTGGCTTCATTTAATAAATTTATATATTCTTTATTTTCTTGCAAAATTTGTCGCTTTTTGTTTTGGTAGCAGTAGAAAACTTCGAATTTTATATACTAATAGCCATTTATAAAATTTAATTTATTTTTAAGGTTTTAAGAGGGGTCTCCATTACTGGAATGCTTAAATTAGTCATTTTTCAGTAATGGACACCCTATGTAGACATTGCTAAAAATATGATTTCAGTAATGTTTAAAGTGCATAAAATATTTTGACTTTAATTGAAAACCTAAATAATCAAATTTAATTTTTAAATTACACTTACCAAAATGTAATAACATCAAAACTTGGTACTTCTTAGTTATATCCCATCGACCAATTTCACCAAATTATATAAATCGGCAAACCACTCGCCAAATTATACAAATTGACATAATTTTTATTTTAAATAATGAAAGAACAAATAAATTAGTAAAACATTAATAAAAATACAAATAAAACGTCGAATTAATGGTTTTATTGGCCATTATTGGCATTTAATCTTACAATTAATTAATTAATGGCAACCATTATTGGCATTTAATCTTAGAATTTAGCGACAGTAATTTGGTCGACGGGATAACTAAAAAATACCCAAAACTTTTATAAATAGTTGCTTTTAAGTTATTTTAATGTGGTTAGTAAAATTTTAGTATTTTATTCGATTTTTTATTATATTTTTTAAATGAATGTAACTTTGCCTTGCATATTTTATAAACTGGCAATCAAACAAGTCAGGAAGTCAAAAATATTGTTTAAGGGCACACAGTTAAAGAGGGGATCATAGGCCTTTATCTCTCCCCATTTCAATAAAAACAATTGACAGATTCCCAAAACAGCCGAGACACCCCATTTGGCGACTTTTCTGACAAGCGCCAACTACCTCACATGCGCCAATCTGAAATGCGGCAACCTGAAAACTAACGTGATTGGTCCACTTTCCTGAATGCTTCCAGACTGTTTTTTACTACATCATCACCCTGGAATCATGGGAAATACAACATTTATAAATAAAGACGTATTAGAAAACATAGGAAAGCTGATTTTTATGAGATTCAAAATAAAACAAACGATTTCAACATAAGTTTATTGAAAATGTGAAATTTTTAAAGTACCTTTTCAAATCAGAGTAACGATATAATGATTAAAATTTTCATTTCTCAACAACTTTCAGAAAAAATCATGTGGTCATTTAATATTGTAAGTACGTGCCTATATTATAGTAAACATTGAACAATTCATTTCTAATTTAAAGAAGTATAAACGCTTCGCGTTCATAAAAAAATATTTATCACTGAATACAACAACCTAGTTCTGCAGCAATCTGAAAAACGCAGGAAACTGGTTAAAGCGGCAATCAGCGTACATGTATGAACGATTCGCGTTCATTAACCGAAAAAAAAAACATCACTGTCACCAGCACTTCTCGGTGTGTAGCAATCTCAAAATTCAGCAGTTCTCGCTACCAGCAATCTCAAAATTCAGCAGTTCTCAATGCGTAGCAATATCAAAATTCAGCAGTTCACGTTGCGTAGCAATATCAAAATGTACAAAACTCGTAAGGTCAGCATACATGAGAAATATACAATAAACGGCTAATATAAAACACTATACTAAAAAATACATAAAATTATTAACATACCTTAACAAACATCTCCTTTCTTGAAAACCAACTCTATAAATGTTGAATTGCCATAATTTCGTAAATTTCTAGTGGTCGATAAACTTCATTTAACTTTCCAGTAAAAAAAATGCACAAATACTCACAATTTCAAACTAAATTACACAGGTACTTTAACTTTCAAATTTTACAACTAAAAACAGCAAAATATATTAACAATAACATACTCTAGCCTTACCGTCATTTAATTTTACAATTACAAAACGTCTGTCTTCTACACCTCGTCACGCAACTCGTTGTACACGAATTACAAAACGTGCGGAGTTGAGTTGTCAAAGGTAGGCGTAGCCATCCAATACACAAGAAATCAACCAATCCAAATTCAAGATAACATAACTGAAGGCGTGGAAAGAATTTATGAAACGAACTGGTAACAACAAAGATCCATTTATCGCCTCGCCAAATTGAATGATGCCAAGTGTCTTGGCTGTTTTGCGATTCAGCCAAACAATTAAGTTACAGAAGTTGTTAAAAATCTATTTTCTGTCTTAAATGTTTTCTTATTCATCTCTGACAAAAAAAGAAAAAAAAAAAAAAGTAATGTAATACTAGTTTGAGCAAAAAGTTCTGGGAAATTTGTGAAAGTTGCGTTGTTATGTGCAAATTAACAACAAAAGCAACAAGGACTACTATTCTTCAAAGTAGAGACCATCATAGTTCCACGACTTTCTACCATTATTCTGCCTGATTCCGGATTTGCTGGAAGTACCATGGTGACTCCTTGGAATCAAAAAACTCTTGACATTCTTCTCCGACTTCATTAAAGGATTGAAATTGACAGCCCTTTAAAAAGTATTAAATTGATCGAAAAAGGCCATAATCGGAAGGAGCCACGTCTGGATTGTCAGCAGGGTGTGGAAGAATTTTGACGCCGTAAAATTGTGCAAACTTGTCCTTGGTCCTCTGGGCCACATGCAGTTTGGCATTGTCCTGCTGAAACAAAGCGCGCTTTCGGCGGACCAATCTTGGATACTTTTGCATAGGGTGTCAACGATTTTAATCAGTTGATTTAAATCGGCGATTAAAATCATGATTTTAATCAACCGATTTTTTTAAAAAAATCATTGATTTAAATCAAAAATTTTCTAAATGTTTAAAATGTCAAAAAATATATTAAAATCTAACATAAACATAATTTGAAAGTTTCTACAGGTATTTTGACTTATGAATAAACAAAAAAAGAGCTTCAAATAATTGTTTCTAAGCTTAATTCATGAGTATTGTAAAAAATTAAAAACAGTTGAGTTTATAAGAAGCATTGTTTTTAAGTTTTTATCCAAATTAAAACAGTTTAATTTTAAAATGATATTTAAATCTAATATAATTTGCAATGTCATAAATTCCTTTAGGTAATCAATTTATGCATTATTTTATGTAAAATTACACATAGCAAGTGTAATACATTTCTACAAGTAAAAGAATAAATAGTAATTAATAGCAATCTCAAGTTAAAGAAGAATGAAAGAATGACATCTTTTCAAAGCTAAATTGTAAATGAATGCATAAGAGAAAAAGAAATAATTGGTATAAAAATGCTAAGCTCAGCAAGAAGTTCTTCAGTATAGGTTGAATAAAAGTTTTTAACTTTGTAACTCACATAATACTAAATAAAAAAATAATGATTTGGGATTGAAAAAGCAGCAAAATTTTTCTTAAAAAGAAAAAAAAAATTGAACCATTGATAGCTAATAATCCACACTGAGAGGTAATAATGCTGTTACTTAAATATTTTGAGGATTTCAGATATAAGTGGCTAACTTAGATTTATCCTATATGAATGGGTTTAACCCATTTTCAATTCTTTTGGTTATCATACACATACATGTGTGTAAGTTTAGATTTTGGTGGTTTACAGTAATTTTCCTAAATACAAATGCAAAACGAGCTGCAAACAATATTTGTTAGTTTTGTTATTTGTGTTACTAACTAATGAATTACTTATTTGCAGTTTTTATTAATCCTGTAATTACTTATACTATTTCTTCTAGGACTTTTTAAAATGGTGCCGCACCATGCCCCTTTTGAAATTGGCAAAATGCACAGTGCCTTAAAAAAATAGTTGAAATTCACCTGTAGCTGTAGCCAGAGATTTCTTGTAAAAAAACTTCCCTATTCAGCAGTATTTCTAAATTCATGTGGGCAAGATCTCGCAAAAACATAGAACTTTATTTCTTTAGCAGAGTCAGATAATATAGACGAACACGTGAATGCCGTTCGCAGAAAATTTTCAAAGTTTGCAGACAGTTCTGAAGGGTTTTTTTTTTTTTTTTTACAAATTTTTCATTAAAAAAAATTATTAAGACCCCAGGCGGAGAATCTGTGCGAGGACGTTCGCAGACTTGTGAGAAGGTCTGCAGATAAAAAAAAGCTATCTAGAAATTATTTGCCATGTACCATGAAAGAAGCGCCGTAGCATATATATTTTTAAAACTTAAAAATATTGGAAGTGCGGGGCTTATGCCGGAATGGCAGGTACAATGCTTTTTTTTTTTTTCTGCCAGGGCCGGTAGCAGAAACAGTGCAGCACCGAAGCAGGTGCTGCAGATTATTTTACGCTTTGCAGATTTATTTAACAGATTAAAAATAAATTCTGTGTTGAAAAGTAAATGTTAAATGTTGATCTCTTTTAAATAAAGTTTATCTGGTTGGAAATTTTAGCGAATGTTTATGCGCTTGTTTAGCATTTCTCTGCGATTTGCAGTGACTTTTTTACATTCGAAAAGGGAATTCGGTTTTAATATCTTAGTAAACATTATCCTCTTTTCAATAAAGTCTAATTCAGAAAACTGGAAGTGGGGGGAGGGGGGGGTGGTTTGAGAGCATGTAACGTAATGTGAGGGATTGGAAAGAGGACTTTTCATTTTAGGTAACTTTCATTACAAAAAGCTACCTATTGCAGCCGTTCGGAGGAAAGCGATTTAAAAAAATTTTGGTATATTTTCATCGATCATGACCCCCCAGACCCCGAAACCACCCTCCATTCAAAAGTTGATTATATATATATATATATATATATATATATATATATATATATGGATATATATATATATATATATATATATATATATCCATATATATATATATCTGATCTTTGTCATACTGTAACTCTCGTATTTATGAACCGATTTGGATGAAACTCGGTGTGTACATAGTACATACCAATGTATCGACCGAGTTCGTTGGCCAGCTTCATCCGCCATCTTGTTTCAAAATAGCGGCCATTTAAAATTTTTTAAAAAATTTAAAATTTGAAATGTGGTACCAAAAAATTAAAAATTGAAAAATATTTTTTTCTTATGTATTTGACCTTGATACAAAGATTACGGAGCAGTTTTTGTTTTGTTTATATCTTAAAAAATGGCTGAGTTATAGCACTTTGAATTTCTAATGTGGCTGTCCTTTTGAAATGGCCTGATTTTTGTCATGCGATAACAGGCGTATTTATGAACCGATTTGAATGTAACTTGGTGTGAACATAGTACATACCAATGTCTCGACCGAGATCGTTGGCCAGCTCCATCCGACATTTTGTTTCAAAATGGCGGCCATTTAAAAATTTTTTAAAAATTTAAAATTTGAAATGTGGTACCAAAAAATTGAAAATGGAAAAATATTTTTTTCTTATGTATTTGACCTTTATACAAAGATTCTGGAGCAGTTTTTGTTTCGTATATATCTTAAAAAAATGGCTGAGTTATAGCACTTTGAATTTCTAGCGTGGCTGACATTTTGAAACGTCCTGATTTTTGTCACGCGATAACAGGTGTATTTATGAACCGATATGGATGTACCTTCGTGTGTACATAGTACATAGGGGAGAGTTGGGAGGAGTGGGACAGATTTCACAATTTATTTTTTAATTCACTACTTATGTTTTACCAAGAGTATAGCTTATAAAAATCTAATAGTATGTTACTTAAGCTATGTTTAAAAAATACAAACGCTGTGAAATACAAACAACTGGCTTTTATTTGCACGTTTTAAAATGTTAACATTTTTGTCCCACACCTCCCTCATATGAGGGAGGTATGGGACGCACATGAGGGAGGAATAGGACACGGTTTGATAAAAATTAAATTAACACATATTGTATTTTGATAAGTCAACACTGAAAGCAAAGTAGGACTGGGCTCGGCTGGTACCACAAATTATTTGTGGTTGAGGCAATTTCATTAGGATATCCCTTTTCTCTACTTCAGTGAAGTCATTTTCTTGTGGGAAGTGAAATTTTTCTTTTTCATCATTTTTGAATATGATAAACTCCTTATCACTGTCTATATCCTCAACTCTGCCAATATAATAAACAACTGTCTTCTTCATAAAAATTTTAACAATTACAAAGTCATTTATCCTAATTTTGGATCATCAGTTAACCAATCAAATTCTTCAGCAATTTCATTATCATTGTGAGTAATCAAATCAAAAGTCTTCATCTGTAGAGTCATGCAACAAAAATTTCCCATCAATGGAATCATCAGATAATTCATTCGCTTTTTTCTGTTTCTTCCTTTTCACCTTAAGAGTTTTCTTTTTACACAATCTCTTCAGCTTTTTATCAGCGGCTATTTTTTCAATTTCTTCTTTTTCTGGTGTGTCAGTGGTGATTTTTTATCTTTCCTTTTTTTCTGTCTTTCTTTATAGTTTTTGTGGAAATGCTTTGGGATAAGAGTGCATATCGGAAGGACTCAAAGGTGTTTGAGAACATGTCCCATTCCTCCCTCATTGATGCTGTCCCATTCCTCCCTCTGCTGAATATGTTTTAAAAAGGCTTATCATATATATCATGCTACATTTATGCTTTATTCGGCTGCTAGTTTACAAACACTATATCTTTAAGTTTATTATACAATTATAATATTTTTATTTTAAATATAATATAATTGAAAAAAATCATTGAAAGAATAAGAATTTGTACTTACTTCTGAGGTATGAAAATAAAATTTTCCCTTTTAAATACAAACAATAATACAGCTGGTGTAACAATTAGAATCAAACATGAAGCTATAGATGCTTTATCTAGTAGACAAACTAGAACTTAATTCTAACAGTTATTTTGGACATAAATGCTGCTGTCCCACCCCTCCCACTGTCCCATTCCTCCCAACTCTCCCCTACCAATGTCTCGACCGAGTTCGTTGGCCAGCTTCATCCGCCATCTTGTTTCAAAATGACGGCCTTTAAATTTTTTTTTTTACTTTAAAATTTAAAATAAGGTACCAAAAAATTGGAAAATGAAAAAGATTTTTTCTTATGTGTTTGCCTTAAAACAAAGATTTCGGAACAGTTTTTGTTTCGTCTATATCTAAAAAAAGGCTGAGTTATAGCATTTTGAATTTCTAATGTGGCTGTCCTTTTGAAACGGCCTGATTTTTGTCATGCGATAACAGGCGTATTTATGAACCGATTTGAATGTAACTTGGTGTGAACATAGTACATACAATGTCTCGACCGAGTTCGTTGGCCAGCTTCATCCGCCATCTTGTTTCAAAATGGCGGCCATTTAAAAAAATTAAAAGAAAATTTAATTTAAAATGAGGTATAAAAAAATTGGAAAATGAAAAAGATTTTTTCTTATGTGTTTGACCTTAATACAAAGATACCGGAGCAGTTTTTGTTTCGTCTATATGTTAAAAAATGGCTGAGTTATAGCACTTTGAATTTCTAGCATGGCTGACATTTTGAAACGGTCTGATATTTGTCACGCTATAACACACGTATTTATTAACCTATTTCGATGTAAGAAGGAATTTGGATAGTATATAGCAATGTCTCGACCAAGTTCGCTGGCCAGCTTCATCGGCCATCTTGTTTAAAAATGGCGGCCATTAAATTAAAAAAAATTATATTTAAAGTTAGGTGCAAAAAATTAGAAATTGAAAAAGATTTTTTTCTTAAGTATATGACCTTGATATAAGGATTCCAGAGCTTTTTTGTTTTGTCTTTATCTAAAAAATGGCTCAGATATAGCAGTTTGAATTTCTTTATGTGGGTGAAATTTTGAAAAATCTGATTTTTTTCCTGCGCAGCACTCGTGTATATCAACCGATTCCGATATGAGTGAGCATGTGTACAGGAATTTCTGAGGTCTCGACCAAGTTCATGGGTCGGCCTCATCCACCATGTTGTCTTAAAATGGCAGGCACTTCAAGATATCGCCGAATTTGGCAACCAAATATAAGTTACTTTAATTAAAAGCATCTTGGATAAAGCTGACTAATTTCGCGAAATTCTCATTCATAAGGATTTAGTATTGATAAAAATTAGTATTGAATCTTCTATAATCGATTTCCACCAAATTGAGCTTCGTGTGTTTGAATAACATAGGCTAGCTTTTTAAAAATAAGAATATGAAAGCTACCTCTTCCTCCTGGCACTGGCCGGAAGGACTTTTTGTTGTTAGCGGCGATATAGGACTTAAGAAGGGCATGGCGTTTTTCTGCAGAAAATTTGTAAGACATTATTTGAGTTTGCAGACAGTTTTACATTTTATCCAAGTCTGTTCTATTAGAAAATACAGGATATTATTAAAATGTTATTTAATTGTATTTTTCAATTTGTTATTCATAAAATTATTAGGACACCTTATTCATCATACTAAAAATTATTCTTTTTTTTTTTTTTTCCTTATATCATTACTAAACACATTAGTAATATATTTCCTCATGAAATAGTACCCTTTTTTGGAACTAGCATCCTGTCCCTTTTCCTTTCTAAAATGAATATTACATTATTATCCTTTTAATAATTAAGTCTTAAAAATATATAATATGTTCCTAATTAGAGAGTTAATTGTTTAATAATTATTAATTTGAAGTAGTGTTAACTATTTAATATAAAATGCAGTTAATAATTTTAGAAAATGTTAAATATCATTAGTATTTATAAAGTTTTACATAATTATTACAATGTTAATGTATATAACATTATTGTATGATACTACCTAATGAAACTACTAATTTGTAGTTTTTATAATTTCTGTATTACTAATTAATAATTATAATTTTATTAATTAAAGTGTAAAACAATAGATTGTTAGCAATTAGTGGTTTAATTGTTTTGGAAACCTAAAACTCTTGGTAGCTATTCTGTATTTGAACGCTGGGAAAAAAATCAGATTTAAATCAAAAAAATCTGATTTAAATAAAAAAAATCAGATTTTTTTGATTTTTTAAAAAAAATCATGATTTTTTTACACCCTACTTTTGCACCAATTTGTCGCAGACACGATCCAACTGCTGGCAATAGAGCTCGGCATTCATGGCATGACCATCATATATGATATAAATTCTGGTAACTATTAGATTAAAAATTTCACAGAACTTTTTGCTCAACTTAATATTAAGTAATGAAAGTTATAGTAATAATGAAACTAGTAAATATGCAGATCAGTAGCCTCAAACATCAGTTCTATGGTTTTATTTTGAATTATTTTATTTAGTATTTAAAATATCCAACTCACAGTTATCATTTCTTTCATATTTGTAATATTAATTATAACAAGTAGTCTGGAAGTTTAATTGTTAAAAATAATGAGACAAAACTATACACTAATACTCAAAAACTTTTTTTATTATTATTACCTTTTAAATCCCTTGTTGTCTCCAATAATTTGATAGCTATAATTGCTTGATATTTAGTATTTTAAACTATCCATGTAAATTAACTAAAATATTGATCTTCTGATAATTACAATAATTGATGGAAACAGCGAATGATTATACAAATTTTTATTAATTACTAGTATCCTAATTGTTAAATTTATTTGAAAAAAACTTTTGTTTCATTAGTACGCTTTCATTAAATTCTGGTTTTAGTACAGTCAAAAACAATTATTTATTACTTTTTATGAGGGTGTCCATTACTGGCATTTTAGTTGTTTTGATATATTTCTATTATTTACAATTAAATTTTTATTCATATTGGGAAATGAGGCTATAAGAATGGTTAAATATTGTTGATAGTTTATTATAATATTGCAGAGTTTCCCCCAGGTTTAAAAAAGGGCAGGGTGCTTCTTCTAGGAAAAGGGCACTTTTGGATTCCGAAGGGCATGTTTTGTATTCTTAAGGGCACTTTTAAAAAATTTTTAAAGGCATTCTTTTGATTTTTAAAACTACTTTTAATATTTAATAGACAGGACGCTATTTTAAAGACAGCAATGAGTCAATTTTTACTATGCAAGTAAAATTTTTTAATAAACAAAGGAGTAAAGGCACTTTTTCAGCTGGGGGCAACAAGGGTGCTAATGTTTTTCATCAGGGGGAAGAGGGGTGCTATTTTGTAAACGTAAGGGCAGGCAGGGTGCAGCACCCTCCTGAAACTGTCTAGGGGAATCTCTGATATTGAAAAAACTAGAATATAATAATTACTACTACTACTTAGTACTACTTAGTTATCCTGTTGACCAATCTTGCCAAATTATACAAATTGACATAATTTTTATTTTACATATCGAATGAACAAATAAATTAGTATAACATTAATAAAAATACAAATAAAACATCAAAATAAAAATCACTTGATGACGTAAACACGTGTAACTGGCTTAAAGTCAAGTGAATGTGACATTTACGATCAACCATTATTGGCATTTAATCTTATAGTTTGGCGATAGATTTTTGGTCAACGGGATAACTAAGTAGTACACCTATAACTATTAATTAAAAAACAATTTTTAAAGAAATTCCTGAAGGGTGTCCATTACTGGCACATCTACCCTATAGGATAGATGTGCCAGTAATGGGCACCCTTAAGGAATTTCTTTAAAAACTATTTTTTAATTAATAGTTATAATTATTATATTCAATTTTTTTTCTCGATTTTTATCTCAATACTATATTAATCTATCAACAATATTTGACCGTTCACACTCTCTGCTCCAGTAATGGACACCCTGCAAAAAGTAATAGATATAATTGTTTGTATGACTGTATTTAGAACCAGAATTTAATGAAAGCATACTAATGAAACAAAATAGTTATTTTCAAATAAATTTAACAATTAGAATATCAGTCAGGGTTCCTACATGACAGGAAAACAGGGAATTGTCAGGGAAAATGACCGGCTCAAAAAGTCAGAGATTTTATTATTATTTTTTTTAATGCACTATCATGCGTCAAGATTCTCCCAAGCTCTGAGGTCCGTCTGCAAAAAAGTTATGATTTTTCTGTTGCAAGTAGAATGTTTGCTAAATTCACATTTTTAATGTAAAGATTTTTTAGCTATACAAATTTGTCGCCAAATAGGTAATACTTCTGTGAAAGAAATGTTGAGCCATGTTCACTAGTATGAGAGATCATGAATATTTAAATAAGAAAAAGAAAGAAAATTGTGAAGCAAGCAAAAAAGAAAAGCTGTGTTAAAAGACAAAAAATTGAAATTTACTCAACACTGCTTCTGAAACAACACAAGGGCAAATTAAAGTTATATATAAATAAAAAATTACTTTGAATCAATCTTAGTTGTATGCTATGTTTTTTTTTTTCTTTTAATTTATCCTTTTTAATATTTTAAATATAAAATTATATAGATTTTTAGTTTCAATTTTATAGGTTATTTTCATTTTCAGAGGTGTTTACATTTTATTCTTATTAATGTATCAATGTATTCTCTTTTGCTGTATAAGTTTAATAATTAAGATCTAGAATTGTAATTCGTATTTCTAAAAGTGGTGTGAATTATGGTCAGGGAATTCTAGGAAATATGGTCTGGAAAACCTGTGAAAGTCAGGGAATTTTGTTATTCAAATAGAGTATGAAATATTTGTGAGAATTATTCACTGTTTAAATTAATTATTGTGGTTATCACAAGACCAATAGGTATTTCAATTATTTTAGATGGTTTAAAATACTAAATGACAGGGAATTATAGTTATCAAATTATTGAGACAGTGGGGTGTTTAGATGGGGGATAAAAAAATTCTGAAAAAATAATCAGTTTGGTAATTTTTTGGGAAAATATAAATAAAAGTTTATCACTCAAGTTAACATTAGCATCCTGAAACTTTAAATTTGTCTAAGTCTACGAAGATTTAAGTAAAAGTACACAGTCTATGCCTTTTTTCATGGTACTTTTGGTGGTTGTGGGTGTTACCATCAAAAAATTTGTAATAGGTAGTATGATTTCTAATATAATAGTCTATTATATACAAAATTCCTTATCTCAAAATTTGATTTCAATTTCGAAAAGTAGGCAAAATTCCCGAGCAATATACATTTCTCATCTCTCAGCAGCAATTTTTCGATTAAAAAGTACGGTATGTTCTTTCTTTGTTCGTCTATTTTTTTCTAATGACTGTAAAATATCACCATTTTGCAGGGGGGGGGGGAGGGGAAAGAAGACAAATGCCAATCAGACTTGGCACGGCAAAAATAAATTGCTGACATGGCTCAAATCTGCAGAAAAATTAATGCCCAAGCCCAGTCCAAGTATTAGAAAGGAAATTGGACTCAGTCTGTATAAACTAGGGATTGACCAAATAGTCTATTCGGTGATTCTGCATGTAAACCGAATATTCGGCTTCGGCCGAATAGTTTTAAGTATTCGGCCAAATAATTACGGATAAACTATTTTCTTAGAAGCAGAAGAATTCTCTTTTATGTAGAAGTAGAATAGGCTAAACGATGAGTTTCAATATTACAGGGCTTGAATTTCAGGGCGGGATGGTGGGATTCGCGCCCAAAATTTTGAAATCCCGCCCAAAATAATATCGTGGGCAGGAGACTCCAGTCCAAAAAATTTCACCATTTTCCTGAAAATTTTGCATTTTGAAATTACGATTAATTCCTGCGAACGCCTTGCAAAAAGTTCCCGACATTTTCGCGCGACTAATTGACACTTTTTTTTTTTTTTTACCGTGAAAGATTGTTGAAACTCACAAATTTTCGATGCGACCGACTGACAAATTTCATTATTTTTTTCTCAAGATCAGTTGACAAGTGTCCGCAACCAATTGGCGAATTCAGGGGGTGATCTGTTAACGAATTTTCCGAAAATTTAAGGCACTAGGTTCCGAAAATTGTGAAAAATCGGTCATCAGTTCACAGAAAAATATCGCGAATTTCGACAAATGATCGCCGAAAAAATCAATTTTGTCAATCGTTCAAGGAAAAAATCGCCAATTTCGTCGCAAAGGATTGTGAATAAAACACAAATTTTGTCATAGGAAAAACATGAATTTTGTCAGATTGCGGGAAAAAAACTTGAACTTCACCAAAGGATCGCAAAAAAACGCAAATTACATCAAAGAGTTCATCTCTGTATATCTAAGGTTATAGCACAAAATTAGCACTGGCCACTTGCCAGGCGTCGAGTAACACTTAAAGGCGATTAACTTTATTGTCCTCACTCGCCAAACTCAATGGGCACCACTCGCCAAATGCGATAGTTGAAAGATCGATGGGGGACAGGGGTGAAATTCGTTCGGAATTTACGCGTCCAAATCGGCGATTCTCCCGAACGGAAGAAAAGATAGTAGTAGGGGTGATTCTGTCTCGAATTTTCTGAAAATTTAAGGCATTCGGTTCCGGGAAAAAAAAAAAGGTCGTCAGTCCGAAAATTTGGACACAAAAATATCGCTAATTTCGATATAGTCGCCGAACAAAATCAATTTCGTCAATCGTTCGTAGAAAAAAATCGCCAATTCCGTCAAAGAATCGCGAAAAAACGTAAATTTTGCCCAAGGACCACGTAAAAAACGCGAATTACGTCAAAACATCGTGGAAAAAACGCAAAATTCGTGAAAAGATCACGGAGAAAATGTAACTTTTGTCAAAAATTCTTGGAAAAAACTCAACTTAAGTGAAAAAATCGCAGAAAAAACACAAATTTCGTGAAAAGATCGTGGAAAAAATGCAAATTTCGACAAAGAATCTCGAAAAAGAATCAAAGTTCTTCAAAGTATCGCGGAAAAACGCAAATTTTGACAGAGAATCTCGAAAAAGAATCACAAAGTTCTTCAAAGTATCGCAGAAAAATGCAAAATTCGTGAAAAGATCACGGATAAAACGCAACTTTCGTGAAAAGATTGCGGAAAAACACAAATTTCGTGAAAAGATCGCGGATAAAACGCAAATTTCGACAAAGAATCGCGAAAAAAGAATCACAAAATTCTTCAAAGTATCGCGGAAAAACGCAAAATTCGTGAAAAGGTAGCGGATAAAACACAAAATTCGTGAAAAGATCGCGGATAAAACGCAAGTTTCGTGAAAAGATCGTGGAGAAAACGCAACTTTCGTGAAAAGGTCGTGGTAAAACACAAATTTCGTGAAAAGATCACGGATAAAACGCAAAATTTGTGAAAGATCGCAGAAAAAATGCAAATTTCGTGAAAAGATTGCGGGTAAAATGCAAAATTCGTGATAAGATCGCGGAAAAAATGCAACTTTCTTGACAAAATCGCGGAAAAAACGCAAATTTCGTCAAAAGATCGCGGAAAAAACCGTAAATTTCGTGAAAAGATCGCGGAGAAAACGCAACTTTCGTCAAAAGATCGTGGAAAAAAGGCAAATTTCGTGAAAAGGTTGCGAAAAAACGCAGATTTTGCAAAAGGTCGCAAAAAACACTGATTTTGCAGAAGGTCACGAAAAAACGTGAATTTCGTCAAAAATCGCGAAAAAAATTTAAAATTCGTTAAATGGTCGCAGAAAATGCATATTAGTTAGTGCCGAGGGTGGGGTCCCCCTCTCTGCTGTAACTTTTCTGAAAATTTCCTGTGAATTTATTTCATTGCAATTAATAGTAAAAATAAAATTTTTCCGTTGAGTGTAATCATATCGAATGGTAAGTAAATATATATTAGTAAATTACAATGTTGATAGTTAGAAAAAACACAATTTTGTATGGAGCGTACATAACTTTGTTACTGGCCAGTGGTTAAAAAAATTGACCAGTGAAAAAAATCAGTGCAGTGGCCAGTGGGTAAAAATGTTAATTTTGACCTATATCTAAGGTGCATATTAAAGAAAATACACACATCAAATAAGTATACCCCTATACCTATCCTAGAGCTTTTATAACCATTAAATTAAAATCACTCAAATTTGTTATCTTCATCACCACAATGTTAAAATATTAATGTAAATATGTATAAATAATTTGACAGAAAATAGTTAAATGTACTACAAATTGATATATGATACCTTTTGTATTTGAGAACACTCATATTCAATATGTTTATAATTAGACAGTCAGTAAATCAGCTTAATGACAACATTCTTTCTTTTTATTTGAATGAACTTTTGTTTTTCTAACAAACCTTATCCTTAATAAAAGCCTGTATAGTTTAATACTTTTATATGTTATTTTAGGTATTGACTAGTGATAAAATAATAAAAAGTAAGTGATGGGTTAATGAATTTGTGAGTGGCAAGAAGTCATTAATTTTTTTGTGTAATTAAATTTAAGAATAAAAATGTAACTGAATTAAACTATTAAGAATTTAATTTTAATTAACGTTTATTAAAAAAGCTAATATATGATAAATGTGTATTATAATTTTTTAAGTATTCGGTTACCGAATATTCGGTATACACTTTGACCGAAACTTCGGTATTCGGCAAAATTGCTGCTTCGGTCAATCCCTAGTATAAACCTGTACTAAAACATACTTATACCCTCCTCCCTTACAAAAAAAAAAAAAAAATAAATAAATAAATAAATAAAATGTTTTCTTGGGTGCGCCACTGTGTAGGCTATGCGAGCTTTTTCAAAAGGTGATTGTGTTGTAGAAACTACCTAGTGTTTCCAATTTTTAGCAGATTTTTTTTATTCAAAATATATATGTATCAGAATTTCCAAATAGAGTTACCTTTATTTAATCACAGAATGTCAGTCATATGGAATGTCAGTATCTCTGAATTTAGATAATGCAAAAATTACTGTTAGAAATGTCTGGTTTGATGCATAAAAAATCATCTAAATTCGCAACATTGGTGGGAATGGGAGGGGATTTAACTGGTTTGGAAAGGAAGGGCCTCACAAAAAGGTGTTTGCAAAAGAGACAATGCAACTTCACGTCTGAAATCTAAAAGAGACTGTTTATTTTCAGAACATAATCTTGATATTTTTCACACACTGAATTATATTCAATAGGTCCTTCTTTATCCACTTCATGTCACTGGTTTTTTGTTTTTAAAATTTTTTTTGTATAACTTGCATTACTTTTAGAGAGAACAAACATATTTTTTATGCATACTTCAATTCTGCAAGCATTATCGCATAGTAAAATATCATTGTCATTTTTTGATATACAGTCAACTCTGTGAAATCCGCACACTTATGGACCGAGGGCTTTGTGGATTATACATTTTTGCAGATTATACATCATTTCTTTGTTTACATTTTATTGTTTAAAGCCTATAGGTGTAAATTAGCGGTCGCCACTCGCCACGTGGCGATTAAAGTTGTAAAAGTGGCGATTAAAATATCGGCCATCGATCGCCACTATAGTCGCCACTCGCCAAGTGGCGATAAAAACAATCTTATCAATCACCAACTGAAATACAACTTTTTTCATGGAAATATGCATCTCTACTTTGATTACATCTAATTAGCAAACTGATTAACTGTTTTTCCAACCTGATGCAAGCAGATTGCAACGATTTAGCTGTATTTTCAATATTTCAGTTTTTCACCTTGCTCGCTCTTCAGTTGGATTATTTTGTCAAGAAATATAGTTTTATGCAAACTATATTCATCAGCTTTGATTCCACATGTATCTCAAATAATTTATTCCTTTTTTTTCACCGAATGCAAATGCAAGTGGATTTTAACCCTTTCGGGTCTGGTGTACTACTAATAGTACATGTCTTTTCATCGAGTATTATTTTTTCTTAAAAATTACTTTTGTTACTATCTATATATAGTAATGATAGTATATGGCTATGCCTTTCTTATTATGAGTTCATTTATGTTTGGACATTTAGTAATAACAATAACAAAAATCTGCTTAAATCTCTATGCGCCGTTGGTGATTCCTTTATTTTATACATAAATTTCACTCTTTAAATTTAAAATACAGGTTACTTTTCTGAACGAATCATGTGTGATAAAGCACAAAAAACATTACAAAGTTGTAATATCTGTTAAACCCTATTGTAATACAATATTTTCCAAACATCTCCAAAAACTCTTCCTTATCTTATTATCATGTCAGTAAATCTATTTGGATAGCTATGATTAAAGTTGCCAGTTTGTACGTTTTTCCCGTAAGTTGTACGGTTTTTTTTGCATTTTTCAGGCCTATCGTACAGTGTATGTTTAAAATTGTCCCGTACAACGATTTCTTCCGTTTTTCACCTCATCTTACTGTTGATAGTTTGAAGACTTTTTTATTTTTCAGTTTGCTTCAAAATTTCACCTTTTACCGAAAAAATGTTATACAATTGTGCCTCAAATGTAAAAATGGCTTATTTTTGATCAGAATGACAAAAACATTGGGAGAGCTGAGTAATATTAATTGCATATTCACAAACTCTTGGGTAGGATTAGATCATCTGAACTTGACATTATTATAGACTATAAGTATCAATATTATAAATTTTTTAATTTAGTACATCTGTACCTTAAGTTTTAATGTCTTGTTTTATTTATTATTTTCCTTTATGCTTTATTACAAAAATTTACTTCTGTAGGGTGTCCATTACTAAAATTTTTCATGATCATCATTTAATTGTAGGTTTCGATTTATTTTTGTTCTTACAATTCAATTAATTTTTCATTCATAATGCGATATATCGCTGCAAATTTAGTTAATCGATGTTAATAGAATAATTATACAAATAAAGTTGGGAAATAATGATTAAATCGATTAATTAATAATCTCTTTTTAAAGAAACTTGTTACCGAAAGCATTACTGGCACATTCAACATAGTTTAGAATGGTATGAAGAAGGACGATAGCACAATAAAACTAAAACTAACTAGTGTCAATCAAAATCTTCCGGTTTTTTCGGAGATAAATCTGGCAACCCTAGCTACAATTAACATTATTAAAATAAAAGTAATTTTGTTCTCAAAATTGAAAAAAAAAAATTGGACCCGAAAGGGTTAAGGACATTGCAATATCTTCAATATGTTTAATCAGTTATATTATTTTTCTTCAAGAGATACTATTTAATCTTGCGAAATACACTCACCAGCTTAGATTTCAACTGTGTGTAATGTGTGTGGTATGTTAATAACGCATTTAATTATTAACTAAAATCGAAGTAACATTTTATTATGTTTTGTTTGATTGTTTTTTTTTTTTATTGTATACACCTAGCTGTTGGAATTTTAATTTAGTTACTAACTTTTTATATAAAGAAAGTAACAGTAATTTTTGTGTTTATGAACATTTACAAATAATCCAAAAATATATTCTAAAAAAATTAATATAACAGATTTTGTAGTTTTTAAAGTAAATTTCTTGAATTTCAACTGCGTCCCTATTCTTATCATGAATAGTTGGCTGGTATAAAACTCTGATTTATAAAAAAATATGTATATATACAACGATTGTAGTTTATCTAGATGTCAAGAAAGTTTGAAACATTATAGTGGCCACTAATGAAACTGAGTCTACCGGCCACTGGCTATTAACTCAATTTCCCAGTTTTCACCTATATTAAAGTCGACTATAAATTAGGAACAACTGTAGAAAAATTACAATTAAACGGAAAAGAAAAACTAATGCAACATTGGTTTAATAAAGAAAATTTTAATTAAAATATATACAATACAATAGTAGTTTGTTTTGGTTTGTTGTCAATAATTTTTTTCTGTTTATGACCACTCATTACTTGCTCTAAGATAAAATTTTGTTACTGAAGGAAATTTAAATATTTATATCCAATTTATATTTATTGATTGGAAAATTGATAACTGGAAAAAATATATACCAAATTTAGCTTTATGAGTTTAACTGTTAATGACAATTTTCATTGTTTACATTCCAATGTTTAGTGTGGATAATAGACATTTGCGGATTATACATTGGCGGATTTCACAGAGTTGACTGTATTACCATTTCCTCCTTCATGAATAGCTTCTATTATTTCTGGTGAAATAACAATAATATAAGTTCCGTTCCCGACATCATTATCTGAATCTTCATCAAAAATTCTTTGAAGTGCTTCTTCTAATGGACGATATTTAGTTTTAGCCATTTCTATGAGCACAGAATGAGAAAAAAATCTAATTAGTAATCGAGCAACATGAGTGAATAAATAAACTATCCTTTTCCCACTGACGATGCGCAAACACAACACCTGTTTTCTCTTTCACCCCCACTCAAACAAAAGCAACTGATTTGTGGAATGTTTTGATGCCCTTTGACCTTGTCTAAAAATAGATCTCTTCTAAAGTTACATTTGTCTCACTATTTTTCTTCTGCACAAACGGCAACGTGGAAGCTTGAAGTTTGGAACTTGTTGTTAAATATAAAAAAACTCTTGAAGGAAAATATTTTTCTATTGAATTATTAACCATAATATTCCCTACTTAAAAATTACTCATAATATACAATTCATTTGATAGATAATTTTTTATATGCATTTATTTTTACCATTGTGTCATTGCAACACCAGCGGTTAATGGGTTGAATGATTTTTAGTTTATTGCAAACTTACTTTACAAACAATACAACAATTTCTCTTTACAAAAATGTATTTTAAAGAATATTTGTGTGACTTATTTTCTCTGCATTTACTTAATTCCTATCAAAAAATTGAAAAAATGCAATTTTATTTGTGTTTAATAATATTTTCCGAATTTTAAAAAATATCAATTAATGATTTCTGATAAAACATGGGACTATTATAAACAATTTTCAGTATCCATATTAATGTTACAAACAAATGAAGGCATATTTATTCATTAGATAACAATTTTTTTTTTTTTTTGTCGAGTTTCTTGAATGACGACATCGCTTTTTGCTGGGTTTGTGTATGACCCATGATAGTGACGTCATGTGCACACTTTTCTATAGATGTTATTTAAGACTGGATTATAAATGTGGAATTCTTCAGTGGACGTTAACAACATCATTTTATCTAAAATAAAAGCATCTGTTTTAAGTCTTAAAACTGAAATATGTTGTACCTACTATCTATCTATATATTATTTTTACCTCAGGGGTGACACTACAGAATGCCTGCTTGTGTTTTTAGTATTTATTTTGTAAAAGTATTAATAGTGGCAATGAATGAATTTTTGTTGACAGAATCTTTGGGAAAGTATATACTTTAATTACTACAGAGAAATATAATTTGAAAAATTTATTTTCATTTGTGTCGATGTTGGTTCATGATAAACACTTCGACAGCTTAAACAAACACATTTTTAATAAGGATAACACACAAACTATATACAGATTCGCATAAAGCGCAAAATAACTTTGAAACATACATATTTCCATAAAAAAAAACATCTAGATGAGATACATTTCGTACACTCGCCGAAACTCTACTTAAACCCGAACAATCATAATTACATACCTTCACTTCACTTCATGTTTGGCAAAATATCTCAGGATATTTTGCCGACAGTGGCAACAGTGCCATCTATATGCTATAAAAATATGGGAAGGCAGTCATTTTGTTACAATCTCCTCCTCTGGTTTCGCAGACGTCCCGGTGAGGAACCAGTAACTTTCTTAGGTGGTCTGCCGCGTTTCCTAATTGGTGCAGCAGGCACAATGTCAGAGTCATTACACAATTTTAAAGCTGAAGTATGACATGTAGCAAGAGGTTCATTTGGATTGTCCATGCTTGCTATAACAAATGTGGTGGGTGATTTTTGAGTTAAAATAATGTATGGTCCATCACGTTTAGGCATGAACTTTGCAGTTTTATTGCTAGAGGCTTTACTTACTGGATATAAGTCAACCCAAACCTTGTCTCCTGGAGCAAAACAATGTCCTGGTTTTCTTTTACGGTCAGCGTATTTCTTTCTTTGATCTTGCTTAGCTTCAACTTTATCCTTAATTTCTTTAGGTATGGTGTAATTTCAGGTACAAAGTTGTCATTGTGAATTACAGCACGAATGTCATGTTGAATATTGTCTGTCGTTCTTAATTCTCTCCCAAATTGTAAGAATGCTGCTGTTTCTCCAGTGGTGTCACACTTAGCAAGTATTCATTGCAAAACGTATTGTTGGAAGTTTCTCTTCCCATGAACAGTGGTCATTCTCTACTAATATAGCCAATCTCGGCTTGAGATCTCTATTTTTTCTCTCCACAGGATTTGCCTGAGGATGTTATATGGGAGTTGGGTTTTGTTTGATACCTAAAAGAAAACAAAGTTGTTGCATCACACTACTAACAAATTGTGGTCCGTTATCACATATTATACGTCTGGGTAGACCATATCTAAGGATAACTTCCTCGAGCACCAGGGTTGCCGGCTTTTAGCCAGGCCAAAAAAAGCCGGCCGGCTTTTTTTGGTTTTAGCCACTTAAAAAAAGCCGGCTTTTATTTTTTCAAAAAGGTGGTCTATAGATAATTCATATAAAATTTGGATTAATTTATTTTTAATACACTAGGGGGCTCTGCCCCCTACGAGCTACGCTCGCCAACCCCCGTTCAGACACCCCAGATTCTAAAAGCATGCTAATTTCATCGGCCTTAAAAAGTTTGAATTATAATTTAAAAAAACAGTGACGGTCTCCCTGTAAACGGGTTTTCATTCATTTTCCTTTGATTGGAGATTTTCAAGACGAAATCAGCCGCTGCTAAGAGATACAAAGGCTGTTTTCGTCTTTGATTAAAAAACAAGAAAGAAAAATCATGCGTACGGCATAGATTATGAAACACTTTCCAACACTCCCTGAAAGCTTTAACAAAACTTCGTTATTTAGGGAAATAAGGTAAATAAGATAACTAACTAAACATTTAAAAAACTGATTTCAGCAGTTACCATCCATAGCCAAATATTTGTTCCAATTCTTCCGAACAGCCCTGTATTTGATCTGTAGGCTGATATATATACTATATAAAAGAAAATTTAGTTTATCAAGAAAACGCATAATAGGTTGAAATTTCTCTTTCAGAAATTTATACTAATAGATCGAAACATACTTGAATACTTTTGTTCAGCCCTGTTATTTACCTAGTACCTTTATTACACGCCACTATTTAGCTAAACTTTAATTCAAACTAAATCACTCTTAAAACTACTGAAATCGCATTTCCAGAATTTATCATCTATAGGCGGCCATGTATCCAATTCTTTGCGTGTCCCTGTACATCATTTTTTCTATATTCTACAAACATTTCATAGAAAACTACATGCAGTTCAGCATAACACATTTTAAACCCACCTTTCAGCAATTTACGGTCATACTCAGTAACCTTTACGAATTCTTTTGCGTAACCCTGTATATCAACTATAACATTTACACACACCATATAGTATGCATAAATATAGTGAAACTTAAAAGTGCATATCATAATTAAAAATGCATTCCCTGCCATCGCCGCTAATATACAGTACTTCGGATAGAAAATACTTTTCTGAAATGTTTTGTATGTTCCTGTAAATGCTATGCACTTCGTATCATGCATGAAATAACTTAAGTAAGCCTCACCGACGTATATCAATTTTATTATATATGAATTTGTATAATTAAAATATGCCGCAAACAATTTCCCCCTATACCATTTCTAATGGAATTCTTTTGTGTAGCCCTCTAAATGAATAGTAACTATTCGTTGCACCGCATATGCTACATAATATTCTGCATATTTTAGTGCACTTCGTAAATGCATATATTTTTTATTATGTTTGAAAGGGTGTAACATCTTTAAAATTCATTTGAAATGATTTTTTCCCATTGGCCGTAATGTAACGGAATACTTTTGACTGTCTCTGTAAATGAACTAAACATGCTACAAACTTCATTTGAAATAGAGTTCGTGCTAGGCTAAACGTCAATAACCGAAGGTTTCAGTGCGATCCAAGTATATTAACAAGAGTTAGAGCACGAACAGACAAACCGAAATCAATAACACTTTTCAACTTTGTTGGAAAGTGTTAAAAATTAGTTAAAAATTTGAAAGTAAGCTAATGTAAAATGAACTAAGTACACAGAGTCTTTGCCTCTCGGTATTTTTTAGCAACGCTATGAGAAAGTTCTTTTAAATGTATCGTTTTAAATCTGACGTAATTTTCACCAAAGTTTCTTTTCTCTTTTTAATATTCACATGAAAATACTTTTGTTGTTAGAAAGGAAATATTTGCGCTGTCTTAGAATTCACGATAATAGTTAAAAAGATTATTTCAAAATATAAAATAAATGTCTCGTGCAAATATATTGTTTAATTTAAAGTGTTTTGCCAACTTTTATTTATTTGCCCTTTTTAAATATGACGTAGTTTCCTTCATTTGCGACTTTTAACGCATAATAATGAATTTAGTATTTAAAAATTTTCTTTCCCTTTTAAAATTCACGTGTAACTGTAGTTTTTATGATGTAATTTTCAATATTTTCCTGATTTTTAACACGTAATCACTTAATTCCAATTTGAAAGTTTTTTTTCTGTTTATAATAGCCACGTGTAAATAAATTTTTTATTTGAAGGAAATATTATTCTTTGTGCTGTTTTTAAAATTGGCAACACTTTAAAATAATTGCCCTTTTCTAAAATGTGTAAAAAATATCTCTCGAAATGCTGAAAATTTGAATTTAAAATGGAAATAAATCCTCAAAAAATGAGTCAAATTAAAAAGATAATTTCAGTCTGCACATCGGAACTTCCAATGTATAAAATGATCTAAAAATGTTTAAATTCCTAAGTATAGCTTTTCTCCTATAAAACTTTTTTAATGGAACGATTTTGACCATCTTTAACATTAAATATCTCTTTAAATAATTATTCGATTTAAAAACTGTCTGCATCAGCGTGTTTATCAAACATGTCTCTATAATACCACTGATTTTCATATTTTTGTATGAAACAGTTTTCTTAATATTAACGAAGAAAGACTCCCGGTCATAAAAAATATGGATGCCGATCTAGTAGGAATATACCCGGATGATCTACGCAGATTTTCATTGGTCCATTTCCAAATCAAAACTTTTTTTTATATATAGAAGGATTTATAAATATTTTCTACTAAAAAAATATAAATTTCTATTAAATTTTGTCAAATAAATAAGTCCTTATAACTGCTAGAATGCAACTGTGAAGGCATTATGTCAGAAAAAAAATTATAAATATTCAGAAGAATATATTAAATTAGACTCCAAAGTATTGGTTTGGAATTCTTTATCATAGTTCTACACATACATACCACACAGTTTACAGATTATATGAAAGAATAAGAAAATATCACACATCAAAATAGAAATATTCTTACATACTGATATTTACTTTTAAAATTGATTAAAACTAAATAGCACATATGTATTTAATAACTGAAATTATCTTATATAATACTTGAGAACAAACACTCAGTAATAAGCAATTGATATTCTAACTTATAAAAATGATATAGTAAAAAGTTTTTCTGCTACTAAGCTGTTATATAACTTATTCCAGATATGTCCATACGGACAGATTAAAATCGTAGAATGAACAATGTTGAAAGAGAAATTAGGAAGAATGTAACATTTGAGGAACAGGGATGTAGTGGAGGGTATACGGGGTGTATGCCGTATACCTTCTGGATTTTTTTAAGGAACACCGTATACGTATACCTTCTGTTTCTCAAAATATGTATAGTATATACACTCTCGGGTATACGCTCTGCCTTGAGCGTATACCCTCTGTGTTTTTTACGACTACACCACTGTTGAGGAAATTTTAGTACATGTAAGTGTGCATAAAATAAAGAGAACAATTAAAAAAATGGGACAGTGTTAAGGTCAGTGTAAACCAGAGAAAACAATTGGTAAGGCATTTTATTCCAATATTAATGTCTTCATTATATTGAAAAATTGGGTTATATTGATTTCTACCTCAATTAAATGCCTTTAAAACTAATTAAAAAACACATAAAAATGTGTCATTTATAATTAAAATGCTTCACTGTATAAAAGCCAATTTTGGCCAAAAAAGGCCAATTTTGGCCAAAAGAAGCCGGTTAAAACCAATAAAAGCCACCGGCGTGGCTTTTTTAAATTTTAGCCGGCTTTTTTGCAACCCTGCGAGCAACGTAGTTGCACACTGTGCAGCAGTAGCTTCTGTAAGGGCAAATAGTTCAACCCATCTTGTTGCACAGTCTTCTACTATGAATATCCATCTTTTACCATTCTTACTTTTTGGTAAAGGGCCAAAAAGATCAATTGATAGAACTTCAAATCGTTGTGAATACACTGGTGTTTGTAACAAACCGGATGGTTTTTGATTAGAAGGTTTATACCTATTACATTCAGCACAATGTTTGACGTAATCTGCAATGTATGAACGCATTCCAGTCAGGGTTGCTGGCTTTTAGCCAGGCCAAAAAAAGCCGGCCGGCTTTTTTTGGTTTTAACCACTTAAAAAAAGCCAGTTTTTATTTTTTAAAGTTGGTTTACAGTAAATTTGTTTTAAATTTGGATCAATTAATTTTTAATACACTTATAACTATTTTCTACTAAAAAAATAATAGATTTCTATTAAATTTTATCAAATAAATAAGTCTTTATAACTTCTAGAAGACAACTGTGACAACCACATTATGTCTGAAAAATATATATATAAACATTGAAAAGGATATAAATTAGGCTCCGAACTGGTGTTTTGAAATTCTATATTATATAGCTCCACATATACTACACATCTTAAAGATTATATTTAATTAAAACTGTTCTTAACTGCTCTGCTCAACAAGTGCAAAATGTTTTGACACATTTACAAATTCATTTTTTAATGGAAAGATGTAAAATTAGAAAGCCTGACCATGGAAGCGATTTGGAATCGAACTGTGTTTTCCATTTTTTGATCCATCAATTACCTATTGAGTTATAAAGAGATTTTGATCATGTGACAAACATGTTTTTTCACCCTTTTCTGAGTGGTTTCTTCTTTTGTGCGGAAATTCGGTTCAAAACGCTCACTTTGACACTATTTTCTGAAAAATCTATAGCGTTTGCAAAAAAAACCCAGAAAAAACAGTGCAATTACATTGTTTCTGAACAACATCTGCTAGTTTCATGCATTTCTGGACAAAAATAAATTAAAACTTACGTCAGAAATTTGCCCTTTTGGATTTAACAGCCTTAATGACAAAATGTAACACATCAAAATGGAAACAAGGTATTAGAAAAGATGTTTTATTTGAGGAGAGTGGTACATAAGTGTATAAAAAATAGAGCATTTAAACAAGAAAAAAAAAAATCTCAAAATAAAATTTTGAAAAGCTTGTTGCTATGCATATTCATGCATATGCTATTCATAATGTTTTTAATAGTGAGAAATGGTGGTGTTTTTATTAATATGACTATGTATAATTTTAAATGTTTGCTAGAAATAAAATAAGACTTGTATATTAATAGCTCTTAAAATTAAGTAATAAAACATATAACTAAGTAACCATTGTCCTCTTTAATTTTATAAAGCAGTAAAAATGAAAAAATTGGCAGTTGGTATGGCCCTTTTAAAATTTAGCTGACATATTTGCAATTCTGAATACAAATCACTGGCAAAATCATCTAAGTTTTATTCCAGTATTAATGTCCTCATTATTGAGAAATTGGGTTACTTATTAAACTGTAAATCAATTAAATGTCATTAAAACTAATTAAAAACACTTTAAAATGTGTAGTTTATAATTACAATGCTTTATTGTATAAAGGCCAATTATGGCCAAAAAAAGCCAATTTTGGCCAAAAAAAGCCGGTTGAAACCAATAAAAGCCACCGGCCTGGCTTTTTTTAATTTTAGCCGGCTTTTTTGCAACCCTGATTCCAGTCCAATAATATCTTTTGGATATTCTATTAAATGTACCTTCAGCACCGTAGTGACCAGCCCTAGGTGAGTCATGGTGTTCTTTTAAAATTTTCTCCCTTTCATGTGAGGCGACTACTAGTTGTGCTTCTTCAGATTCCGAAGTTGGGGAATACCTGTATAAAACTCCTTGGTTCATAATATAACCACATTCAGTCCAGTTAGTGTAGTCTAGTGTTTTTTCTTCATCTTCGAAACTTTTAATAATTTTCTTTAATTCTTCATCTTTCATTTGTTCAGCATGTAGATCACTAGGCATTTTAACAGGGATATCAATCATTATGGTGCAAATATCACAATCTTCTTTACTGATATGATCACATGCAGGACGAGAAAGCATGTCAGCTATGACGTTCGCTTTACCTGGAATATATTCTATTTTCACATTAAATTCTTGCAACTGTAAAGCCAATCTGGCAAGTCTTCCAGGATGGGACTTTCAGCTCATGAGCCATCGGAGAGGCTGGTGGTCGGATGCCACAGTAACTTCTGTTCTATCGATGTATCCTCTGAATTTATTAAGAGCCCAAACAACAGCAAGAGCTTCTCGTTCCGTGGTGTGATAGTTGCGTTCTGCAGGAGTCAGCAATCTACTGGCGTACTCAATCGGATGCTCTTCCGCACCCTTACCCTGGAGAAGTACTGCTCCAAAAGCATAATTGCTTGCATCGGTTCGAATGATGAAGGGTTTTGTTTCATCAGCCTGTTTCTATATTGGTGCTGAAACCAGGCATTGCTTCAAGGTTTGAAATGCATTTTCTTCATCGGCACCCCAATGCCATTGCACATTCTTCTTAATGAGGTTACTAAGCGGTCTGAATATTTCTGGAAAATCTTATATAAAACGGCGATACCATGAACATGTCTGCAGAAACGATTACAGTTGTTTTATATTCTTGGGAGGCGGGATCCTCACAATAGCATCAATTTTCCCAGGATCAACTTCTAGGCCATTTGGAGTGATCCAGTGTCCTAAGTACTTTACTCTGGTACATGCAAAGTTGCATTTTTCTCGATTTGCAGAAAGTTTCCATTTATCTAATCTTTGAAAAACAGCTTCAAGGTCAGATAGATGTTGTTCAAAACTTGATGATAAAATAATGAGGTCATCAAGGTAAGAGAGAATATTTACATCTGGGAGTCTGTTGCGAAAGTTATCCACCGTTCTCTGAAATGTTGCAGGAGCGTTACGGAGTCCAAAAGGCATTCTTCGAAAGTGGTATGTTCCGAGAGGACATACAAAAGCAGTTTTATCACGATCAGGCCCATAGACACTCACCTGATCGTAGCCAGCATTCAGATCCAGAGTGGTCATGAACTGGACAGTCTTTGCCTGATGTAGAAGATCGTCCATACGAGGAAGTGGATAGGTATCCGGTATAGTCACCTCATTGAGCTTCCTGTAGTCTACACATAGACGTACACTACCATTTGGCTTAGGAATGAGCACGATTGGTGCAGAATATGGAGATTCGCATTGCTCAATAATTCCTTTGGCAAGAAGATCATCAATTTCTGTTTTCAACAACTCTTTCTTAGTTGGTAATAACCTGTACGGTGGTAATGATATTGGATGATGTTCTCTAGTGTTTATGTGATGTTCGACGACGGGTGTTGCTTCTCCCCCTGGTTGAAAGGTATTGGAAAATTTTTCAAGCAAGTCATTAAGTCTCTTTCGTTGTATTGCAGATAGGTTTTGACCTTCATTTTCTCTTAACATAACTGTGTTAACTTTGACATTTGGTGTTGAGATTTCAGACGTCGTTTTGAAAGGATCATCAACAAAAGGAATTTTATATCGTGGATTGTTCTGGAAATACCAACTTTGGCTTTTCATATCCAACACAATCCCCATTTTATTCAAAAAATCTATGCCTAACAATGTTCTATTTCCGGAGGCTCCGGGTAACGCAAAAATCGTTGTATTAGTTCTACTACCTTCTATTTCAACAGTGATTGTTGCTTGAAGAACGTTAGTTTCTTTTCGTATGCCATCAGCGAGCGTTATGTTTACACTGGTCTCTTTGAACGAAGTTCCTTGGTCACGGAGAAGCTTGAACAACATTTCCCCAGCAATGGAATGAGTAGCTCCGGTATCTGCGCAAGCTACCCCTGTAATACCATTTACCTTTATATACAACATAGGTGTTGCCTGTGTATTAATATAACAAGATTGGAGATGGAGGGAACTAAAATTTGTTGATTTTACTTGCGTAGATTGGGAACAATTAGGACATTTTGCTTTCACAAAACCTCGTTTCCCACAGCCATAACAGCTTGTAATTGGACACTTATCATCATTTAGAAAGCGTGAATTAGTATATTTTGATGTAGGAGAAGTATTTTTGAAATTTCTAAAATGTTCGCTAGCTTCATTTTTGGTTATTTGGTTCTTCCAGAATTCCTGACCATTTGCATTTTTCAACAAAGCTTGTAGCTCAAGTTTTTCTAGCTCATTCGCTCTTTCATCAGCGATACGTTTATCTTTAACATTTTGTTCTTCTATGCTCTCTTGTTTTTTTCTATTTTGTTCTTCTATGCTCTCTTGTTTTTTTTCTATCTTCCACAATAGCAATAAATGCCTCTATTACAAATTGTTCATCGTCTTTAAAAAATACGCAGTTTTAAAACGATTAAGAATCTTACTTATTTCACGTTCAGACTTTCCTTTTCCTTTGTAGAACCACACTCTTCTCACTTCTATTTCGAACAGCTCATTCCGACGAGGCATTTTACTAATAAATTCAAAGAATCAGATACAATTCAGAATTTCTCCATTTTATTATTCTTCTTAAGTTTTACAGATTGTTTAGGCTACAGTTAAACTCAGAGTTCAAAATAAAATCGTCTGCGTTATTAATAATATAAGAGTGGTCTTATATTTATGAAACAGCGGGTTTGCGTAAAATCGTTTGGCATGAAACAAAAAAATATTCAAACTTTTTTTCCCTGAGCTAAATAAACATTATAGAGTTATATCTTTTCATTCAACTACTTTTAAATTCAAACTAATATTTTCTTTGTTGAAAAAAGGTGAAATTCTAAGTGGTCTTATAATTTTGAAACAGACTGTACATATATATATGTATATACACATGTATGTATTTATACATATATATATATACACATATATAACATTGGCGCCCCGCTAACCGAAAAGTACCGAAAATTCTAATGTGCACAGAAATTAAATATTTTATCAATTAATGTTTGTTTTGTTTTTAATTTTCTGCTAAAATGTTTAATTTGTTGTAATTTTTGCTGTCACATTATCTATTTTATTTCTTATTTTCAGATGGAACAGATTAAGAGAGCTAATAAGATGTGGACTACCGATAGTCTGTTTTTGCGATCTACATTAGATATACCTGTAGATACTGAAGCTTTTACTGTATCTTCCATATCATCTGCTCCTCAGTCGCCTGAGTCATCCCCAGTGAAACACAGGGAAAATGGAGAAGACTGTACTAACACTCAAACTATAGACTTGTCTTTACACTTAAATTCAGATATTAGTGAAAATAATTCTTCGAATTTGGAAAGAGAAGAAAGTGCAGCTGATTTTTTGATACGTATTGATAGTCACATAGCACAGACCAAGGACAAAGTCTTAAAACTCCAAAACAAAGTAGTGTGAGTTTGTAACTATTTCTTTTTTTTTTACCCCTTTATAACAATCAAAGTAGTTTTTAACTTCAATTCTGTAAGAATTGAATTCATTCATGATTTTTATTTTATATTGAAATTTTAGTTATGTATGGGAATTTGTGCATGTTTATTGTTTATATATAGATTTTGTTTTAAGTACAATTTTTTAGACACATTCTGATAATTTACATATTTATTGTAAATTGAAGTATGCCATATTTGTACATTGACAATATTTTTATAGCATGTAATCAAAGAAAAAAATTTTGTTACAATTTATCAAAAAGACTGCATTTTAGAACTTTATTTATTTTTTTTTATAATTTCTGTTCAATATTGAGTATATACTGAGTAGAGACTTATTTTTGTAAGAATCAAAGAGAAACTTAAATGGCAAACCACAAATGTAAATGCTGAAAAATTTAATTAATATGCATATTTTGTAATAAAATGAAAATATAATTTAATTAAACATAAAAATTGGTTTTTAATCTTGCACATATTTATATATGTGCACATATTATACTCGATCTTTTCAAGTCTTCATGTCACTATATGATAGTTTTAAATAAAATTTCTTTGACAACCATCTTAATTTCAATATTTGCATTTTTGTAAATTATTTGAAAAGTGTGTTCGAAGAAAAAATTTAGCTTGGCACATTGTCTGTTCATCATAGCTTAAAAACTATATAATTTGTGATAGCAAGTGATTAAGGCAAGTTATGTTTGATTTTTAAATGTTGCTTGACTTAAATTCTTTTGCTAATATGTGCATAATAATAAAAACTGTCATTACAACATACTTAATTAAAAATTAATTAAACTTGCCTAGGTTATGATAACACAAACAAAATGAAAAAAAAAATTAATACAACATTTTGAATTTATTTTTATGTGTTACAAATAAAGTGTTAAAAAAAAAAAAAAAAAAAAAAAAAAAAAAAAAAAAAAAAAAAACAGGATTTTTTAAAAATTGTTTTTATTAAGAGCAAGAATCTGAGAAAGTGTCACACCTAGTATTATGGGGTGATTCATGCCATCTCGGATTTTCTCCAAAAAATTACCAGTTATTACTTATCTTGTTAAAAGGCCAAATCCAGAAGTTTTTTTCTCCAAAGTTGAGTTGTTCATTTTTTATGGGCCCCCAAAGGTCACCGTGTAGTGCAAAAAATTGAGCGTTTTTTTTAGACATTAAAATTGCTATGACCCACAATTCTTTGCGCAAAGAACTTGCCACAAAATTCTTTTTATATATGGGATGTAGGAGGGTTCAACTTTATATAATGGATGAGAAGTCTGTGGCAACTTGTTGCCGCAAGGTCACTGAAGGTCACAAACTTATGCATTTTCGCTATTTTTTAGCATTTTTAAGGCCCAATAACAGCTTGCGCGTTGAAGTTGCCATGGCAAAAGAGGTGTCATTTGAAAGACATGTATTAGCACTTTTTAAAAATGTACATATAATTGAGGCAAGTTGGATGCGCTTTTAGTAACAGAGCGCCAAAATGTGAAAAATGTCATATTTGACCGATATTCAAACTGTCATAATTTCCTGCGGCAATGACATTTTGAAATAATTATTTTGCTATTCTTTTATTCTATTATTGCTCTTTATGAAAAAATAAATTCCATTGAGGCATGTACCTTTAAGAAAAAAAAATGATTTTTTTAAACATACTCTATTCCGGTAGTCAGGACTTTTTTGCTTTTCAGAACAACTCGTCTGAATAACAATTTCTTTAACATTTACTTGGCTGTATGAATTGAAAAATTTTATATATTGTTGCGTTTATATTTATTGAGGACAATTATTTAGTTTTAAAATTCAAAAAATCACCGACATGTTCTCTATTTGGTATATACCTGTGAAATGCATATATGATTTTTCCATTTCTGTTTAAAAATTTACTATAATTTTTTACATTTAATAGACTAAAAGCAAAAGGTTTACAAAGTTTTATACTTTTATACATATTTTGGAATATTTTGTTTAATTTTTAACATTTGTTAAAAAATCACCTGAAACTTGTACAAAATTATAACTGAATAAAATGCACATATATAAAGATATTAGTCTTTTTTTTAAATATAAGGTACATTTTAAAATCATTATTGATGAAGTATAGTGCTGTCCTCTTAAAAAAAACCCACAGGAAAATGTATCCTAAAAAAAACCCACCCTAGAACTTAATCAAAAAAATCACAGAAGTCAAAATTTCTTTTTGTCCTGTTTCTATATGTCATTTACAATAATAAAAGCATTTAAAATTACTTAGGTGTTTATTTAGTTTTTTAAAAAATAAGCAAAAAATTACATTTATAATTTTTCATTTGTAAATCCTTCAATTTACAATTATTAAAATATTATTCTTTTTTTTCTTTTTTTTTTTTTTTTTTGCAGAATTGTGTTTTAAAACTAATTAATAATGAAAGAAAAACTTTGCTGTTTAATATTTTGATTTCTAGAAGTGTTTTTACATGTGGGTTATTTTTAGAAAAAAGTGGGTTTTTTTCAAAGTCTTGTTTAATTGGCTGCCATTTTGTAATATATTGATAGAAAAAAAAATACTATACATTAAAATCTTAGTCAGGACAGGCTGTGAAAATGTAGCTACTTCAAATTGTTTTGTATTTTTTATTAAATTTTATATAGTGAGAAATTAAAAAAGTGGGTTTTTTTTAGAGGACAGCACAGTATTTTTAATTTAAAATCATTAATTTCAGAACATAAAATTATTCAAAGCAAAATATTCCAACCTTCCCCTTGTTTGTATTACTATTACTACATAGTGAAAAATGCCGAACTTCAAAACAATATTTCTGTGGAATATGAATGAATTTATAATGCTCCTTCATTTTAAAAAAAGGCTGTATCTGATAAGATTAATTTTTGTAAAGTATTTTAAAAACATTGATAAAATATTTTAAGTTTATAATCACATTATTTCAGCAACACAAAATTCTGAAAAACTAAATATCTCAACTCTTCTTTTTTTTGTATTACTAGTACTACTTGGTAAAATATTCTAGAACCGTGAGAACAATATTTCTGTGCAATCAGAATTCTTTATGTTCATCCATTAAAAAATAAAATTATTATTTTCTTTTTTGTTTATAAAGGGTATTTTTTTTAAAGTATTACTGATAAAATATTTTACATTTGCAACAATAATTTTAGTAAAATAAAATTGCACAGAGAAAAAAAAAAACCCAACTCAGCTCTTCCCTTGTTTGCCTTACTGTTATCACATGGTTGGCTATTCTGGAATATCAGAACAATATTTCTGTTGAATAAGAATTACCTTTGTTCATCCATTTAAAAAATAAAGTTGTGAATTTTTAATTTGGATATTTTCATACTTATGTTTATATATTCTTAGTTAAAAAAACTGTTTTACAAAACATGGAAGAACTTAATTCGGATCCTTATACAGATTGTTTTTTTTATAATGAGCTATTGAACTGTGGAAGACACGGCAAAAGTCGTAAGGATGAGTTGTTTTCAGAACAGGACTTGGCAGCTTGGATGTGAAGAAATTATCTAGAAAGAATAAATGTTAAGGCACCTGATAGAAGTGTGTCTGAAAAAGAACTAATATCTAGCAGAAGTGGTAAAGTTTTACCTGAAGGATTTAAACTTTGTGCAAAGCATCGTTTTGGTTTTGGTACTTATTGGAACGTTCTAGCTGTATGTTTACACCCTTATCACAAGGAAAACAGGAAAAGAAAAGAAAAAGGTGTTAGGTCTGCAAGTTGGGCAACATATGAATTAATATGTAAATATAATTCTTCTGTAAACTTTCCAATTGGAGGAACTGTTTGTCCAAAGCATAGAGATTATCTTCTTTCAAAAGATCTACATCAAATGAACGATGAAGTTGAGATAGCCGACATCACTTCCAGCGATCCAACATTTGAAGTTCGTAATTCTCTGTTAGTGGAAACTGATAAGACCGAGACAAATTCATTTATAAAATCATTAACAGGAGGTATAAGCCCTGTTAAATTTCAGTTGAAATCTCCTGTTTCAAAACTTTCTGCAAGTACCATTCGCTATATGAAATGAAAATACTCTGAAGTTACCAATAATTTTAAAGCAACGTTAACCAAGAAACTGGCCCCAGAGAAAGAACATGAATTTCGAAAGGTTGTTTCAGACAGTAGCAGCTGCAGCGAGACGGAAGCTGAAGATGAATGTCTAAAAGAGGTAGTAGCAGCCTTTAAAAGCACTCCATCTCAAAAGATGAAACTAGCTTTATTGGATCCTCAAAAATACATACACAAAATCAGAAGTTATAGAGAAATTCCAATGCTCACAGAGAATGGTAAGGAGAGCAAGAGAATTGAGAGCACAACTTGGGGCTGGCAATATGCCTCTTGTACACAAAATTAGTAGAAACTGCCTCGACATGAGTAAGGTTGATCTTTTTTTAGATTTTTTGTTTACAACAGATTCTCTACAAGATGTTGCTTATGGAACAACTTTAAAATATGATTGTGGATTAAAACATGCTACCCCACATGCGATATCATCTTCTCTGGTCCTATACAATTGTCTGGGGCTGATTCTTTTACAGTTCCATGCTTAAAAGATATTCAAGAGTCTTACAAGGAACAATTATATGTTTGTGGGTTTTTTTTTTTAATTATTGATAGTGTTAGCGTTAGCTGAATATACTTGTATTATCAATATAGATTATAAATGCCAAGAATTTTGATTGTCAAATTAAATAACATCTATCATATATGTGTCACAATATATTAAAATATATTCATTCATACAGCCAAGTAAATATTAAAAAAAAAATGTTATTCAGACTAGTTGTTCTGAAAAGCAAAAAAGTCCTGACTACCGGAATAGAGTATGTTTAAAAAAATCATTTTTTTTTCTTAAAGGTACATGCCTCAATGGAGTTTATTTTTTCATAAAGAGCAATAATAGAATAAAAGAATGGCAAAAGAATTATTTCAAAATGTCATTGCCGCAGGAAATTATGACAGTTTGAATATCTGTCAAATATGACATTTTTCACATTTTGGCGCTCTGTTACTAAAAGCGCATCAAACTTGCCTCAATTATATGTACATTTTTAAAAAGTGCTAATACATGTCTTTCAAATGACACTTCTTTTGCCATGGCAACTTCAGCGCGCAAGCTGTTATTGGGCCTTAAAAATGCTAAAAAACAGCGAAAATGCATAAGTTTGTGACCTCCAGTGACCTTGCGGCAACAAGTTGCCACAGACTTCTCATCTATTATATAAAGTTGAACCCTCCTACATCCCATACATAACAAGAATTTTGTGGCAAGTTGTTTGCGCAAAGAATTGTGGGTCATAGCAATTTTAATGTCTTTAAAAAACGCTCAATTTTTTGCACTGCACGGTGACATTTGGGGGCCCATAAAAAATGAACAACTCAACTTTGGAAAAAAAAAAATTCTAGATTTTGTCTTTTAACAAGGTAAGTAACAACTGGTAATTTTTTGGAGAAAATCTGAGATGTCATGAATCACAGGTGTGACACTCTCTCAGATTCTTGCTCTTAAATCCAATATTTTTTTTATTTAATTTTTTATTTTTTCCCCTTGCATTAAAAGATATTTTAATCTACCAAGAATTGTAAATTTAAAAAGTGATTAAACCTCAAGTTGATGATATAAAAGAGCATAAGTTGCATTTTTATGCTTTAATTAATAAAATTATAATTAGCAGTTATTAACCCCTTAACTGCCGTGAGCTTACGACTTCAGAGAATACTTGCATATATTACAAAAATGAGGAACTTTCGTTACAGCGGGACAACTTTCACCAACAGAGCTGTGTTTTTCTTACTGTTATTTCAGAAAACTAATCGCTGCCTTATTTAATTGTAGAATTATGTTCTTAAATAAGGCAGTGGAGATCGTGTCAGATTTCGTCGTCAGTTAAGGGGTTAATGATAATAATAAAGCAATATATAATAATAAAAACTGCAAATAAGCAAATTCATTAGTTAATAACACAAATAAAACAATGAAAGAAATATCATGGCAGCTCTTTGTTTTCTTAAATATGGACTTTGTGCCAATAACAACAACCAACTAACTGTGGCAGCTTTTTTAGCTCCTTATACTTTGCAAAATTGTTGTAGTAGCATAAATCTAAACTTTCAAATGTGTATGCTAACCAAAAAAATTATAAAAGTTAATTATATGAACACTTAGTAAATATAATCATATGGATGACCACTTATATCTACAATCCACATGAACTTTTCAAAATATTAAATATCAGCATTATTACCCACTCAGCTGCTATCATTGGCATTTAGTGCTCTTTATTTACTTTTCAAATTTTAAAAATTATAATTTTAATCAGATTTTTAAAAAGAGGTTATAAAAATCATTGACATTTTATTATAAATTTAATCTCCTTCAAAATATTACCAATACGTTGATCTACATACCAGGGGTGCAGAAAATGTTTCTACTCTCAACATTTCCCCCAATCCACATGAAAATTTCCCCAAAATTTTACGGTATGTTATAGGTAAATGCTGTATTATCATAGGTATAGAAAATTTATTTTTCCAATTTTTCTCAACTTATGCGCAAGTACATATGGCAGTGGTGATTCTGAGTGAAAAAAAAAATTCTGAAATTCACAGCTAATTTTCTGAAAGGTTACAATAGAGTGGGGGAAGGGGAGGGGGAATACACTCCCAGCACTATGTTTTTTTCACGGACCTTTGACGAAATTCGCGTATTTTCGCGATCTTTTGACGAAATTCGAGGTTATTTCGCCTTTTGACGAAATTCATGGTTGTTTTGTCATCTTTTGATGAAATTCGCGGTTGTTTTGCGATCGTTTGACGAAATTTGCGGGTTTTTTTACCATCTTTTAACGAAATTTGTGCGTGTTTCGCGATCTGTTGACGAAATTTGTTTTCATTTCATGATCATTTGAAGAAATTTGCTTTCATTTCGCGATTTTTTGATGAAATTTGCATTCATTTCGCGATCTTTTGAAGAAATTTGCATTTTTTTTCGCGTTCCTCTGACGAAATTCGCGTGTTTTTTCGCATTCCTTTGACGAAATTCGCGATCTTTTGACGAAATTTGCGGTTGTTTCGCGATTTTTGACAAAATTTGTGGTTGTTTCGTGATCTTTTGACAAAATTTGTGGTTGTTTCGTGATCTTTTGACGAAATTTGCAGTTGTTGCGTGATCTTTTGACGAAATTCGCGTTTTTTTCGTGATCTTTTGACAAAAGTTGCGGTTTTTTTCGCGATCTTTTGACAAAAATTGCGGTTGTTTCGCGATCTTTTGACAAAAAATTTTTGGCCATCTTTTGACAAAATTTGCGGTTGTTTCACGATCTTTTGACAAAATTAGCGTTTTTTTCACGATATTTTCATAAAATTTGCATTAATTTCCTGATCTTTTGACGAAACTTGCAGTTCTTTTGCGAACTTTTGAAAAATTTGCGATTATTTTGAGATCTTTTGACGAAATTCATGTTTTTTTTTGCGTTACAAAATTTGCGGTTATTTTGCGATCTTGTGACGAAATTAGCGTTTTTTCCCGTAATTCTTGGACAAAATTCGAGGTATTTTTATGTTCGAATTTTCAGATTGATGACCGATTTTTTTTTAATTTTCGGAACCAAATGCCTTAAATTTTCGGAAAATTCGGAACAGAATCACCTCTGATATACGGTACATATTATTCTGAGATCGATTTTGTGAAGGTCACCATACGGATCTTTTAATTTGTAGTGAAATTTTTTTATCTCAGGAATTATGGAATTCGTTTTTAAAATCGAAATCAGTTGTAATGTTTCTGCAAAATTTCCCCAGGTGGTTAAAATTTCCCCCGACCCTAGATCGGCGGATCGGACATATTCTGCACCCCTGCTACATACATTTTCCACTTTTTAAAACAATTCTGGGAGCTCTTGCAAAATTATGCCAGAAATGCTTTTTTGTAACTTTTTTCATCATCTGTGTCACATCAGCAAAAACATCTTGCTTTTAGATTTTTTTTTAATATTTTTAAAGAAATTATGCAAAGCAAGATTGTGTGAATATGGTGGTTGAATAAGCTTAGTCTTTCTTTTTTTACACTAAAGCTTGTTTAACACCCAAGGTATGCTGTCATGGTAAAACCACCAATCCCTACTTTACCCCAATTTGGGAGCGTTTTTGTCTCACTAAATGAAACATTTAGAAACGATAAGTAAAACATCTACTTGTTAGTTTTACCACTAGAACAATATCTTATTCTTGCAATATTTTCATCACTTTAAGAGAGAGAGAGGGGGAGGGGGAGCTAAGGATTAAAAGTCTGAGCAAGCTTTGTGTGTAATTGGTCTTTAAGCAAGAACTCAACCTTTTTGAAGGCAAAAAACATTTTTTAATTATGTGTATCCGAAAACAGTTTCTTTATAAGCTATATATAGCATTATTGCTTCTATAGCCATTTCCTTTATAAAAAAGGAAATTTTCAAATCTGCACTTTCAAACATCTCAACTTTTCCAAAAATCGATGACGAAATGTTTGACCCTTTATTATAAACTAACTTAATAGGGTTTTCCCGAGAATCATATTGTGGCAAAAGCTTAAGTTATGACAGATATTCCCCACCAAAAAATAGCCAATTTCATGTGGTCTTTCCTTATGTTTCCTCATTCTTTGATTTTGTAACTTTTAAACTTTCCTTGCTACGTGAAATATCAAGATTTAATTTAATTCATTGTAGAGTACAGTTTCATTTGATTTTAAAGAAAGTTAAATAATAAAATAAACCCAATATAAAACACTGCATTATTTTATTTTATAAATCTATAAGTGTGGAAAAAATTAAAATTTTATCTATTTCTCATTGATTAGCATCGTTTAAACTTGTACTGGTCTGGTCTGTCTGCTGATATTAATAGCAAAATTATTTGTATTTGTGCAAAAAATTATGTTATACATATTATGTTGCTTATTAATAAAATCTAATTTTTTCATGTTTATTATTCATTTGTATCTTAGATAAGTTAACTAGTATACTAAGAATGTACTTACTTTTTTAACATGGAATAGCTTTTCTGTAGGATTCATTGTATTTTTTAAAGCAAAAAAAAAAAAAAAATGATATTCATTTCCACAGATAAAATTCGGTAAAAGGTTTGTTATTAAAAATGCTTCTCTTCTTTTTTAAGCTAGTAATTAATTGTTGGGTGTTGAAAATAGTTTGGTGTTTTAAAATAAGTGCATTATGGTGACATATACATTCTTTATTCCTGTGCCAAATGTTAAACATATCATCTTTTTTAATTTATAATACATTATAGTTATTTAATTCTATAGAAGTCATTATATTTCTTAGAAATTTTATTTTTATATCTTCTATATACTTGCTTAATTTTAGGTGCTATTTTTGCAATTGCTCAATTTTAGGCAAAGTTTCCCCCATGTTTAAAAAGGGCACTTTTTACATTCTGAAGTGCATTTTTTACATTCTGGCACTGTTTTTATTTTTGAATACATCTTCTTTGATTTTAAAAGGGATTTTTAATATTTAAAAGTTAGGCTTCGCTTTTCAAAGCACAATAATGAGTCAGTTTTTACTATGCAAGCAATTTTTAATACAAATGTCAGTAAAGGCACAGTTTTGGTAAGTAGGGCTCTATTTTTTTAATAAGGGAAAGAAGGGTGTAATTTTCTAGACCAATAGGCAGGCAGGGTGCAGCATCCTCTTGAAACTGTATTTTATGTACCATATAATTTAAAAGAGTACCTGTTGGTTTTTCTTATTACCCTTAAATCTGACGGATGTGGCAATTATTCTAACACTGAATTATAATTGTTTGGACCTTTTTTAAGTGTGGGAGACAATTTCCAATACTGTTGGACTGCTACAACTTTATTTGTGAGGCAAAACAGAAATGGAGACGCACAATGTTACTTAATTCTGTGATAATTTTATTTTTGAAAAACATAATTCAATTCAAATTTTCTACATTATCATTCCTTACAATAAATGTTGAAAATGATCGCCACCATTTTGAATGCAAACATGAACACATTGAACCAAGTTTTTTGACACACTTTGCAACATCGTTGGTGTTATTGATGAGATTTCTTCAGTTATGATTTGTTTTAATTCATCGATGTTTGCAGGACTTCTCTGGAAAATCCTCTTTGAGATAATCCCCACATAAAGAAATCTAACGGAGTGAGGTCTGTTGACCTTGGTGGCCAGGGAAGCCTTTTGAAATTAACCAGTCATCAAAGAATTCCTTAAGCACTTCCATTGTTAGGTTTGACTTGTGTGAAGGAGTTCTGTCTTGCTGAAATCAGCAGTACCGGTCCTGTATCTCCAGTGAAGCAATGAAAGTGTGAATTATGTCCAGGTACACTTTGTAATTGATGATTTGGGTAAAAAAAAAAAAAAATGGTCTTATCACTTTTTGCTTTGAGAGCGCACACCATACACCAATCTTTTGGATGTATAAAGACGATTCTCTTGACTCCATAGGGTGAAATTCGTCTATTTACATAGCCATTAAGATCGAACCAAGCTTCATCTGATAAGTAAACATCATTAAGCTTTTGAATGTTGCAAATAAATCGGCGAAACCAAACACAAAAATGCTGTTGGTTTCCTGGGTCACTTGGATGCAATTCCTGCATGGACTATAAACGATATGTGTAAGATTTCAAATGGTGTCTCACAGCCTATTGCACTGAACCATAGGATATCCTTTGCTCCAACTGCAATTTTCGTATGGACTTACCTGAGATTTGTTCCAAGGAAATTTTGATGTTATCAAGCTTTCCTGGTGTTAACACAGTTCGAATTCACTATTTATCTACATCCATGACACTTATCATTGGACGACACCTTTTAACTATTTTAAAGATGCAGCATTTTGAAGGTATTAGTCTTATTGGAAACTTCAAATGAAATTTCTCTCACGTTTCTTAAAATGATTCAGACATAACGTAATTATCATAAATAAAAACACATTCTTCCACAGAATAATGAGCCATTTTCATTAAAGTGAAAGATTTAGTTCATACAGATGATGTTTATTGTTGCCATTCGTAATCTTATGAAATGAGTTTTCAAAAATAAAAATAATAAAAACGTTGAAAGAAGCAAACGATTTACTCAAACCATTTGTGTAGAATCTGATTAAAAATTACTAATGATGTTCACACGAATTTATTTTTAAAAAACAAGTTTTCGCATTTAGAAAGTGAAGAAAACAATACCCACACATTAAATATAGACATATGACATATTAAATAAGTAATGGTGTTGAGTCTTACTACATATATTATAGATGTGGATAATACAAAAAACAAACGTATACTCTTTTAAATTGATCACCCTGTATAATTGCTCAGTTTTTTATATTTTCTTTAATTTGCCAAATATTATACTTATGTTCTTAAATGAATCATTGTGACATAAAAATGGAATTGTTCTGTAAAAATTATTATATGTTATAATGTTTATACAATTGCGTTGAATTTCAGTTGTTTTGTGCCAATGTAAAAGGAAATTTCAGCATTTTTTGTAGATTCATTCAATTAATCTGTTAGTACTTACAAGGAAGGTCTCCATACTGGGCATACTCAGAATATTTTGAAAAAAATACCAATTAAACTACTTATGTATGTAAAAAAAAGGATCAGTTAAATTTAGCGGCGGAATTACAGTAGAAAGTCTGTAAAAAAATAAAATACTTTCTAGTATTTGGTGCGAAAAGACGAAAGCGTCACGCGATTTGGCGAGCAGTACTTTTCCACGCCAAAGGCAAACGATTTTAATGCATCTGAAAATTGTTTGTTAATTGATTTTTAGAATGCGTGTAAAAAGTATTTAATAAATTTAAACATAAACAATGAGAGTGTTTAATAAATACATTTTTTCGTATTACATATTTATGTTGCTTGTTATTTAATTTTATTACTTTAAAAACAATTTCATCTATAAAAAGTACTTTCATATATTTAAGCGTATTCCAAAATAAAGGCAAGATTCATTTAGCAGTTATTCATTTCAAACCAAGGAATTCGTCGTTTCCATAGCAACAAAATTGAACCGACAGCGCTCAATTGGACTTAATTTTGAGATATTGAAACAATTTTAATTTTGTTTTAATTCATAAAATTTGATATTTAACTTTCATTATAGATACATATATGATAAAACTATAGCAAAATCAAACTAAAACTGACAAAACTACAGTTATTTAAGTTAAATTTATTTAAACAAGTTCAATATGAAATATTTTTATCTTAAAGAGTATTCGACATGAAAAAGTATTTTTCGAAATTTAATTTCATCGCCAACCGATGATAAATTGCCAAATAAACGAAAATTTCATTATTTTTTTACGAACGTTCTATCGGGGTTCCGCCCAAAAATTTTTTTTAAACATATATATCCACATGAGACGAACACTCTGTAATTTTTTCAGAATTTTCTGAATATGCCCGTATGGAGACCTTCCTTGTTAGGATAAGTTTGTTTTAATTTCAGATGCAATAGATTTCAATTTGACCAGATACTGGAAAATGGATATTTTTCCATCTGGTTGCAGTATGTTTCAACCTCTCCTTTATTTATTATTATTTTTTTTTTTTTGTTAAGAAATTAAATATGGATTTAGATTAGCTAGTTATTAGTATATATTTTCCTTTTGATCTTATTTTTAAATTTACTATTACCAATTATTTTTGTGATTGTTTCTGTACCAATATTACAATTGCATCATTTTAAATCATTAGCTATAACAGTATCAGCTAATTAGTTTAGCAATTATAAATTATTTTTATGAGAAAAACTGCAACTGAATAGTTTTGAAAGATAATATTTAATAATACTTTTATCTTCCCTTTTTTCTTTAGCTGAGTGTGTTCCGACCATAACTTTCCTCATTACTTCTTATTAGTGGTAACTCTAGAACAAAATTTCCACTGGGAAGAATTCAATATAAAAGGGATCTGTTCAAAAAACATATTTTGAACTTATTTAAAGTCCATTTTTATAAGTAGCACTTATATTTGTGCAAATGCTGGTAAAAGGAAATGGCAGATATTGACAAAAAATGGTGGTCAGGCACAGTGAAAATGTTTGAAGTCTGCAGGGCACTTAGAAAAGAAAGTAAGGGCCACCATGTGCTTAAAAAATTACAATGAGTCACCAAGTGTTGCACCATGTCAAATTTGTTTACAGTTAGTACTATTTATTTATTGCTTAACCAAAAAAAGTTTTGTGTTGTGATAATAGAAAAACTTGTTCTTTCTATGAGCATAGCAACTTAGTTGCATAACAAAAAAATTACCGTATATACTCGTGTATAAGTCGACCCCTTAACTTTCGGATGCAAATTTTGGAAAAAATCAAAAACTCGCGTATAAGTCGACCCCCTAACTTTTCACTTCGATTTTGCACAAAATCAAACCAAAGATTTCACTTTCAAATGCGAAAAGTTAGTAAGTAAACAGAAACAAATCATTAATCTTTTTTAAATGATGAATTATTATTATTTGTATATTTTATATATTATTTTTTTATTCATACACATAAAAGCCACAATTTTTTAGTATTCAAAGTTTTTATTTTTGCTTTTTTAACTGACTCGCATATAAGTCGACCCCCCAAATTTGCTTACCAAAAATTGTCAGAAATTCCTCGACTTATACGCGAGTATATACGGTAGTAATATAATAACAAATTAAGATATTAGTTTAGTAATAGATTTTTTTTTAAACCTAGGTCATGTAAAACCCAAAAATTTATTTTTATGAAATAAAAAGAAGCAATCAGAAATTACTTTACAATAATGTGATTCTATCCGATAAATTAAAATTTCAGATTTCGTAACTGCCCTGATCGTTTTAAATATGTCTGTAATTTTAAGACTTGCACTTTTTAAAGATGTTTCTGTCACAAAAAATACAATATCCTATTAAAATTTCTTTAATTTTTTCATTTTAATGTAATTTATGCAGTCAATTCTGAAAAAATACATTTATTCTTTTTTAAATTGAGTTATATGCTCATTAAAGTAGATATTATCATTAAATATCACTATTTATCAGATCACTAGTGTTTTACTTATAGTTTGTCATAAAATTTACAATTATTGATTTCTAATTTATTCCCTTATATTGACTAGCATCACTGAATTTTTTCAAATATTTATTTTATTCTTTATGATAATATTTACATAAGTTGGAAAAAATTAATTGGGCATTTCATGTCTTTTATTGAAATTTATTTGATCTGGTGTAATCCCCTTTTTTTAATGCTTGTTTTAAAATAAGTGAAATGCCATTCTCATTCAGTATTTCTCATATGCTAGATTTTTACTGCAATAAAAGAAGTTCAAAGTTAATGCTTTTAATTTAATACAGTCATGATATTTTTTATTGTATTTTTTCTATATAGTTTAAAAATCATTTGTAATATTTGTGTCAAAATAATTTGAGCTCTTTTCGATGTATTTAATATTTATCCTACAAAATCAGTTTTAGGAAAATTCATGATATTTTTAAGAGAAAGGGAAAGAATAATGCTGTATAATTTTAATTTACAACATAAAATTTCTTTATTTGTGTGTTCTTCAAAATATATTTTATCTGCTAAATATTGATCTTATCATGTAATTAAGAAATTATTCTCATTAGCCATTACATTGTTACATAGGATATATTTCATAAATTTCTTTTTTTTTTTTTTTTTTTTTAAATAGTTTACTTTCTGTATGTGAGACTTTTTTTTGTGCCATGATATTAAAGTTTTTTTTAAATAGTCCCATAATAAAAGCATAAAAATGTTATCTTATTAGTGAGATGGCTATAATGGGTTAAATTTTGTTTCTTTTTTTTAGATTGGATGAAATGAAAATATTTTTTGCTCCGTTTTTAAATGTTGTGGTCATTAGCAGATTTGTGCTAATGCACTGTTGTATATTTTCCCTAATCATCTGAATGAACTTGAATATGTATAAAAAGAAAGAAAGATTAAGTTTATAAACAGGCATTTGCCTCAAAATCCTTCATTGTTAGTAGACATACTTAATTGCTAAGTTACTAAATTGTTAGTATTTTAAATAAATTTTATATAATGTTTTTATTGAATTATCCAATTTAAAACCATTATATGTGTATGTTTTTGTTTTGTTTGATATTCTTCAAAAATGTTGAAAACTTATTCCATTAATTTTTTACACTTTCTTTTAAGGCAGAAAATATTCTACTTTAAGTGTTGTTAATTATTATTAGTAAAAAGGCAATTGCAAGATATGTAGAATGATACAGTTATAATTTACTAGCATAGCTGCCAATGTTGAATATTAACCTTAAATATACCTAAAATTACCTTACCATTTCCTGGGATTTCTTTAATCAATGTTTCTCAGCCTTTTTACCATCACAGCACACTTATACCCATGGTCAAACTTCCACGGCGTACTAAAATTAAGATGATAAAAAAAATCTTTAAAAGAATGTCATTTTAGATTATTTACTAACACAAACAAAATACTCTATCAGATCCAAAGTAATTTATCCTAATTTTTTATAAAAAATAATGTTAAAATTCTTATAAACTTATATACATTAACTTTTAAAAAGATATATGAGCTTTATTTTTAAAAAATTAGAATTTAAGATGGATATAATAAGATACAATTTTCAGATAATCACTGAAATGATTTTCAATAATCATTTTTATTGCATTTTACATTGTTGACCTTTTCCTTCAGAAAGCATGATTTTTCTGGAAAAATTAAATTTGTCTGATATGAGATCATTTTCATTATTCCCTTGCATCTGTATTTTTATAATGAATATACAACAGGAAAATAAACTTCCAAACAATACAACTTTATGATATATTAAGTCTTATTTAGAAGTAAATTGCATAATATGAAGTGTTGTATATTACAGTATCAATATTTCTGTCAATTATTAAAATCTTGATTCAACTTAAAATTTTTGTAATAATTGTCCAGTCTTCTCACAGAACACTGGTTGAGAACCATTGCTTTAAATATATCTTGCATACGGCAAATAATAATGAAGAAAAAGTTCCCAACTGCAAGGTCACTTACGTCGATATACTAACTGTTTTTACCAATAAAAGGGTTTGTTTAGGAAACCAATGCTTGGAACTTTTCCCTTTCTTCACTGCATATCAGAAAAAAAAATCAATATCCGTACTTTGTTTAATAATTTTAATCAAACTTTCATCTTAAAAAAATTAATAATCTATTCCCAAAAGTCTGCTCTATACAGGGGTATAAAATATAAAGTTAGATGGATGAAGTATCACATAGATATTGTTTGATAAAAAACAAACTTATCCTTTTCTGCAAAATGAAGCCTTTTCTTGAACACTGCTATAGATGACACTAGTTTATCTTAAAATTCTTCATGAGTTCAGAAAAAATATTATTTTAAACCTATCAAAGCAAGTTGTAATAGATAATGTGTAAAATTTTGGTGTGTTCACTTTTTTTATGATTTTTAACTATCAGTAAAGAATTATTTGATATGAAATCATTTGCTGTTGATAATGTCAAATAAAGTACCAACGATAATTACTGTAACAATTTTTAGCAGTATAAATTGTATCATGTCCATAACATCTGAAATCTACACTGATAGAATGTTGAGATCATTCTTTTCAAATTACATGTACAAAAACTTGATTGTTAATCAGTGTAATGGAATGTACTTAATATACTCTATTGGTAACTTATATGTATTTGAGTTTTTTTAATGTGTCTTTTAATGTTATTATGATGTTGTTTTACAAAATGAGTAGTAAGAACATTTGTATGATTTTGTATTTTATGACATGATTGTTTATAATTTCTATTGTAGAATTCAAATATATAGCCATTTTTTGTATGTATTTTTAATAATAAATAAAATGAAATATTTTTCGTATGTTATTTGAGTTTATTTTTCAAATCTTGGATTATGTGAAGTGATCTGTTTTCTGCTATTAAAAAATAGCTTTGTAAACATGCCACTAAAGAGTAAAAATTTTATTCAATTTTATTTTCTCCTTGTGTATAAGATGGAGAAATAGTTTAAATTTGGTATTACTTTATGTATTTAATTACTGTGTTTTTTAGCAATATTGAAATTTATGATATCAGTGTTATAGAATACATTTTTTTTTTTTTTTTTTTTTTTCAAGTATCAAGTAAAAAAACAAATGTAATGATGCTAATCTATTTAGTCTGTTTTCTTGTCAACCACTTTCAATAACAAAATAACTGCCACCAAACAATGAAATTTAACACCAAAAATGCATAAGCATGACATCACATTTGTTACATGTTCACAATCTTTGGTGAATAGTCATGGCTGAAAGCTTCATCCATGTACCTTGACTATGAAAGATTGTTGGAATGTATTCTGCTGAAAAATTTAAAAATAAGTCATAACTCCAATTCTTAAAGTTCTTTATTTAGTCAGAAAATGTAAACAGATGAGAACGTTTACAACAATCATAAATAACAGAAATAAAGCGTAAAATGTACAGTAATGAAAAAATAAAGTAAACATCCCCAACTAACTCTGGAACTAATTACAATAGAATAAAGTTACTGATGCTAAACAATTAGAAATAAAGTCTTCTTTTAAATGATGTATATAAAATTTGCTTAAGGGGCCACATATAAATCAAAACCAGATCAAACTTTTTTTTTTTTTTTTTCAAAGCCAGCACCCAATTTTGACAATATATTTTAAATCTTCAGCTCAAACTTTGCGTAGAAACAAAATTTCAAGTTATTTAAGAGATAAGATTTTAATTATAAACATTCAAAATTAAGGTCTAAAATTACATTTTCATGTTTTTATTAATATCTCCTGAAATTATAATCCTAATGTGATAACTTTTTGTTTGGTTATAATACTAAAAAATGTCAAAATGATGGTTTAAGGATCTGACTATGATGTCCAGAAAAGCATAATTTGAAAAATATATATATATCTTATTTTATTGAAACATTTTGCCTGGCAATAGTTGAAACATATTAAGCGAGTGAAATGTTCATAGTGACAAGAAATAATACATTAATAGAAGTGACATAGTCATTCTGTAGCATTTCAACAATCGAGTACCGAGCTTCAATTTGGATACAGCCCTTAAAATATAATCATTTAAAAATAATTTCTCAGAAACTAATCATACAAAGAAAATAAGTTACAAATTTTTGATGGTGTTTCAAAAAGATTGTTTGTTCTTAATCATACAAATTTCATTAAAATTTGGATTTAGGCTAATTGAAGGGTACAGAATCTATTTATGATGTCAAAGTTGGGCATTGCTATTGAAAAAAACAATATTTGGGTTCGTTTGATATGTAGATGGCCCCCTCAGGAAATTTTATATACATCATTTAAAAGTAGACTTTATTACCAGTTTGGTACCAGTAACTTTCATCTATAATAATTTGTTGCCGAGTTAGTAGCGGTGTTTACTGTTTTTTTTTCCACGACTATGCATAAAAATTAGATAAAGCTTTGAAATTATGAGTTGTCAAACTGCATTACTTTATAGATATGATAATACAGTAGAAGATCTTTGTAAAATAGTTCTCTAATAACAGACAACTTCTGAGACATAAACAATGAATTTTCCAGATAAGAAGCACCTGCATTCCCACATTGTAAAAGATTGCTACTCTCTAGAGGACTAAACTTGGGTCATTAGCTGAACTTTATCTCTTAAATCAGAGCTTTTTAATGATGAAATTGATATTATTATAATTTTAAAAAAAATTGAAAATGAGTAATATAAGGAATCATTTGATCCAGGCATGTTTGGAGCATTTTATAAATTTAATAATGTGTGAAATGATCTATATTATGCAAAAATTTATAATCTATACAACTCCAGGTCCCAAAGAATACAATATAAAGATATATTACTGTATTTTTATATATTTCAGACATATTTAGCCATGTTTACAAGGTAAGTTTAATGATGTTTGAAATGTGATATATATATATATATATATATATATATATATATATATATATAACGCAATATTCTCTGCCTTGCTTTTTTAGGTTTGCATTATAAAGATCTATTGTGTATAGATTTTTTATAGATCCATAATAGATATTTGCTTATCACAATTTTTTATATTATATCATCACTGTTTATCTGTTTGCAGATAAAGTCTCATATCATGCTCATTAATGCACATTTTTTATGGCCGAGTTCTGTAATCTTAAAAATAATTTATCACATCGAGTTCTGTAGATGAAAGATCCCAGATTGATATAATATGTATTTTTTGTTTTTTTTTACTGTGCAAGAAAAAACAGAGAAGTAGAAGTTAACTTTATGTTCATTAGAAAAATTAAACTGTCTTATCTACAAAATAAATAAAAACGGAATACATATGTCGTATGCTAGTGCTGCATTTGAAATAAAATATGGTGTCATGCTTTTGTATTATTGTCATAAAGTCATATCATTTGTCGCTTTTTTTTTTTTTTTTCTTTTAAAGAGAAAGTGATCGATTGGAAAATAGACAAGTACCATCCATCTTTGTACTTCTCCCTTTAAAAAAACAAAACAAAAACAGCACCTTGACTATAAAATTGCATCAGAGAATTTTTTAAACAATTTGTAATTCTAAAATATTTAGACTCTGTTAAAAATAATGAAGACTTTTATAGTTTTATTAATAACTTTAATATTGATAAATTCAGTGTTATTCATGTAAGTAATTTCATTGGCAGTAAGTAGTATGTATTATTTTTCATTAAAGCAAATCAATAGCAATGTAGAATTGTGTCGATATAGGACCTATATTCTTTTTAGAAGCTTATTGTAAACGTGAAATTTTAGTTTTAAAGAATTTGGTACTCTTGATTCTTAGCATCTTATTCTTTTCTTTAAAATCTTATCTGTTTGTCATACTATATTTTTTAAACACCAGAAAATTTTTTTGGTACTTTTAAGTTAGCTAATAGCATTTTTTTCCCTTGGAAATATAAATATCAGTTTTTATTTTTCACATGTATAAATGAAAAATAATCCTTTGCTGTTGAAATGAATTATTTTGGTTTGTGGTATTATTTCTTTTTTCTTTCTTACAACTTTTTCTGTATTTTAAGTCAAATAATGAAAGATGTATTTAAATGTTATATATGATCACATTAAGTAGTACCTATTGCATTTGAAATAAAATGAGGAAATTTTTATATTTTAAATGAAGTGAAAGCAACACAAATAATAGTGGTAGGCAATATTTGTTGATATATCACCTGTACAACTAACATAAAAGTACCAAATTTTTAAAAGCATTTCAATTTAAAGCCTATTTACCTGTTACTTAATGGGAAAAACACAGAAAACGTGACTTTAAAAAGGAAAAATGTATGTATGGTATGGTCTCTTTAAATTTTCGTGAATTATCTAGATTGAAATCCTTTTCTTTTAAATGAATTTACCCTTTACAGCAGTTTTAGATAGTATTTAAAAAAGAATACAGTTTGAAATTGAAAAAAAAAAAAAAAAAAAAAAGTATCTGCCATAATAAATGAAAGAAAACCACAAATTTTATTCAAAATTACTAATATGATGCTTTTGTTATGTTGATTGCATTCAGTGTTTAAACAGAATTCAATGATTTGTCCATTTAAATGCTTCTTAATTATAGCTATTAAGTACAGTATCAAAAATTCTGTAAGAATTGTCTGTATAAAAAATCTTGTTACATGCCATTGTAAAAGTTCAAGGTGTTGCATATCTGCTGATAAATAAATCTAACATATCGGAAATACAATTTCAAAATTTCTGTGAATGAGTATTACTACATTTACTCATGTACTTTTTTACCCCCTGTGTACTTTTGTACTCTTATATTTTATGAAAGGTAATTTTAACAAAAAAAAAAAAAAAAAAAAAAAATCAACAATAATTAAAAGATAAAGACAACAATGTTTAGAAATGATAGAATGAAAAGCTTTATTTTCTTGGGGCCGATTTCGTGAAAACTAGAAGTTATCTTTTTGAAATGTATCACATTTTCGTGAAAAATAAATTTTGTAACAAAAGTTGAAATCCAGTTATTCAAATTTCCAAGCATTTATTAATAACTTCTTTAAGTCCTTGTGCTAAAGTTTTCCTTTCTAGTGAACTTGTTTTGTATGCAAATTACATATTTAAAAACCTAACAAAATAAAAATAATTAATGAAGAGTATGTTTTTATGGAATGAAATTTTGTAAAGTGGTCTATTTTAGTAAGAATTTTATGAAAAGGCCTGTTTTATTAAAAGCAATTTTGCGAAGGGGGCCTGTTTTATTAAATGGATTTTTGTGAAGTGGTCCTAAACAGGCACCTAATTTTGCTTGTATCGACCTCTGAAATAAGATTTAATAACAAATCATCAGCTTGTAAGCTGTAGAATTTTCAAATTTGGTTTTATGGATAGAAAAAAAATCTTGTATTTTTGTCTTTTTAGCTTCAGCCAAGAATGTATTAATTCATTTACTCTTAGAACCTTACATTGTATCATTGGCTATTGCATCATTTCTGTTAAATTAGTTTGCATAGGATGTATTCATTTGCATTTATTTGTTTTGTTTGTGTGTGCAATGTTTAAACGTACCCTAAAGAAATAATAGTGTTTATTTTACTTTTATGTAATTTTTATAAAAGAAAATGCAATAACAGAATATTACACTATAATTGCAGGGTCAAATAATTTTATTATTTTTTATGTACCGGATGCATCAAAAGTTCATTACCATTTAAAAAATTAACAGAAAATTAACTATCAGAATATGATTTACACCAAGACTTGGAAAAGAGTTGGATTTTTTGTGGCAGTAGGGGGAAAAAACCCTCAAAAATATGTTCCAATTTTAAATATTCATGAAAATTGTCAAATCACAGTCTACACCATAAGACATATTAAAAGTGGAATTTTTCATGGCAAAAGAAAAAAAAGAGATTTCACAAATTATCATATTGAAATACAGTTTACATCATAAGACTTGGTACATAATTGGGATTTCTGTAGCAAAAATTTTTTCAAAGAAAGTCTGATCTACTTTTTTCTTTTGTCACAAAATATCTGGCTTTATCAAGTCTTATGGTGCAAATTGCACTCCGATACAACAATTTATTTTTTTATGAATTTTTAAAGTTGTAACAAGCTTTTGATGCATCTAGTATGTAAAATGTAGATTATTAGATATTAATATGCTATCTTTTTAGTGTAAAAAGTATTAACTGAATTTAAATGTGAAAATTTCAATAATTCATGGCGTTTTATTTAATTGAGTTTCTGGTTTTCCTAATATATTAGATTTTATTGTGAATTGAAACATTTATTAGCAGTGTCTGAGTTTCAAAGTGTAACTTTGGGAAATAAAAAGGGAAACAATACATTCCAGAAGAACTTCGATTTTACATTGTTGAATTTTATGTTTTCGACATTCAAAAACAAAGCATGTACAAATATTAATTTTTCTTGATCTATATTGTCCCACTATTTATATTTTATTTCATTATTATCTATATAAATGTGAGTATAAAATATTTGCCTTAGGTTTGCATGTATTTAGAAAACATATATATTTATAAAATCGTTTTTGTATATTAAGATGTAGTAATAATATAAAAAAGTCTTCATGATTAGGTGAATAACTCCAAATTTATGCAATTTTTATGTATTGCATACATTTGTCTCATCTGAAATAAAAAAAGAGCAAAAAAACATTAAAAAAAAAAAAAAAGTTAGTAATGTCAATAAAAAACATTTAAAAAATGTAATGAATTTCCCCCCCCCCCCCTCCCTTACTGAGAATAAAATGTAGTTTTATACTTTGTTTAAATTATTTATATGTTCAGAAATCAATTTTATTTTTCCATTTTGATTACTTGATACCTTTTTAAAAATCCTCAAATGTGGAAAATTTTTAAAGGGTTCTGATTGGGGATAGAATTTAGTATTCATGTTAACTTAAAATTTCCTAAAGCATAACAAAATAGAAATTTCTTTATAAAAATGTTTTTATTTTTATTTTATTTAGGTGTGAGAATTTGATTAAAACATTCTGTTTAGTTAAAAAAAAACTTTTTTGTTATAGAACTAGTTCTAGGATTTTTGTTTTTTCAAGTAATAGGTAAGCTAATTTAATTCTTCCTGTTACTTTTATTTTTCTATCTTTATAATAATTTATCAATATGATTTCACTTACTATTTTCTTGTTTCCCAAAATCTGGTTTTTCGTTTGTACTATGTCAGCTAATTTAATTAGAATTTTATTTTCTATTGATCATTATTTCTTTAAATATGCTTCTTATATCTTCTTTAATTACTTTGGTTGTCGAAGTAGAATATTGATTGTATCATTTACATTTTGATTTTTGAAGGAAGTATATTTGAAGGTTACATATATAGATACAGCTGGCTCACTCCGAGCCTGTCTCGGCTCAAGTTCAATATTTATATGTCTTCTAGCTTAGGCTCAAAGTAAAAAATTTATTTATTCACAAATTAGAGAAAAAAACTTTCTGTTTGAGAAACAATTATGTTGTCTAAGTTTCTTAAAGTGTTTTAAAATCGTTTAAAAGTAAATTTGAAAGGGAATTAGAATTTGGTGGGATATAAGAATTATTATTTTGTATGGGCAGTGTTAGTTAGTAACTTAAATAAGCTGTGTATTCCTTGTGTATCCTCACTTTCTGTTTGAAATCCTATTCATGAATTACTGCAAAGTAGAACTCATGTCATAAAATATATTATATAAAATTTTAAAAAAGTTTATAAAGTTTTAAAAAAAAGTTAAAATGAAGTAAATTATATGAACTTCAAAAAGTTACTGTTTTACTTAAAAGGTACGTAAAATAATAAAAGAGATGTTACAAGTTAAAAAATACATTTTATTTAAAACTTATTAGTACTTTCAAGCTCTTCATTAGAGAATATTTTAATAACTAATTGCTGTTTATTTATACAAATACATCACTTCGTTTTGAAAATGAGAGAGCCAATAATTATTAGAGTTGAAAGTAGAAGTAGCAATTTCTTGGATTGAACTTAATTAGAGAAAGTATATATTATTATTAACTGCAGTTCCATTTATTTTATAACTCTGTTTTCATACATCATTTTCCTTTTTAAATGCATAGCTGGATTGTGGAAGTAGCAATGTTTCAGATTAAATTTTGTTAGAAGAAAATATTTAACTGCCATACCATAAACTTTAATACGTCACTTTTCTCAAGTTTTCAGGATATTGAGCCATAAATTGGGAATAATTGTACGATAGGGCATTGTTACATGCATGATTGTTTTTACACAGGATTTCTGTGGATTCTCTAATAGTGGATGCATAAAAATTGGATGTTAGTTAAAAATATACATTTTATCTAAAACTTCTTAGTTTTTTGTCATACTCTTACTTTCAATTCTAATAATTACTGTCCCTCTCATTTTCAAAATGAAGTGTATGAATAAACAGCAATTAGTTATTAAAATATTCTCTGATGAAGAGCTTGGAAAAGCTTCAAAGTACTAACAAGTTTTAAATAAAATGTACATTTTTTAACATGCAATATCTCTGTTATTATTTTATTCACCTTTTAAATAAAACAGTGAACTTTTTAAAGTTCATATAATATATTTTATGTCTGAATCAAGGAGAAGTAATATTGTGTTTCATCTTATGATATTATTAGGACTCATGTTTTTCTGCCACATTTGTACAATGATATTTTAAAAGAATTCAAATTGTGACTTTTGCAAATTTCTACCAGTGGTTGGGTATAAATAACAAAGTTGTCATTTTAAAATCACAAAAAGTTGTCATGAGAGAGTATTTATTATACTTGTTTCTATATAAGAAAACTTGTAAATGAGAACATTAAACTTTTAAACAATTTTAAAGGATTATTAACAACTTTTTACTGTGCACTTTCGGTATTGGCTCAGCCTCGGATGACACAAAATTTTTCATTATATGATTTCAAATCTTCAGCTGAGAATCTAACAAAAGAGTCCAAGCTGACCTCTAATATAGATTGTTATATTGTAATCTTTCTAGGTGTTATAATAAAATATATTTGAAAGTAAAACGCTAAAAAATTCTGTTGTAGTTCTAGTATGAAATATATGTGCTAGAGCTGATCGTAGTACCTCAGTCAATCAACTAACCTAGTAATAAATGATTCACTGCCCATATGAATCAGGTCCAAGTAATGTCTTTCATTTATAATTACTTATATTAACCTTTAATGGACCAATGTCACCATATAAGCAGCATTGGCACCTTAACCAAATTTATTCGCTTGATGCCACTTTTTTTTTTTTTTTTTTTTAAAGAAACACTTGTACTTTGACAACATGTGCAAGAGAAATTTACTTTTAGAATATAGTGGTGCAAATACAATATAAAAATAGAATCATGTATTTAAAGCTACGGTCCATTAAGAGTTAAAACTTTTCATTTGAGTTGCAGTTGCCATAACTTTGTCCCATACAATTTTTTGTATGTTTCTAGTTTCTATGCTCCTCCTTAAAAAGTTTTTCTGTGCAGTATTACCAATTCGCTATTTTTTTAAAATTCAGATTGCTTGATCACCACCACTTTTTTGAAGTAAAAATATTTGCCCTATTTAATGACAGATTAAATAAGGAAAATTATATTATTTAAAAAATGTGGTAGCAGTTAAGTAATCTAACTTAAAAAAAAGTAGCAGACTGTCATTGCTGTTTCTACATAAGGTTTGAATCTCATAATTGACATAGTATGTTCTAGTGCATATTTTTGTTCTGATTATTGCAATAATTTCGTACTAAAACTTCTGAAAATTTCAATAAAATTTAAAAACTGCTAAAGGAGCCTAATAAAATTTCTATCTTTTCTGTCAAAATTATTCTGTCATTTTATTTATGATGCATTAAGAGGCTACTTCAGTCAAGCGAAAAGACCCATTTGCTAATGCTAATCCTATGTAAGAAATTTATAAGGATATTTCGGTTGTATTTCAATGTCTTTAAAGGATTTTTCTTGCATTGGATAGCCGAGATCGATCTGTACAAGGCCGTTTTTTATTTTTTCGATTTTGTTTACAGATATTTTTAATGAGGACACTTTCATTTTTGGAACCGGTTTCAAAAGTGAAAGCATCCTCTTAAAAAAAAATCTGCAACCAAAATCAAAAAAGTAAAAAACGGCCTTTGTACATATCAATCTCAGCTATCCAATGCGAAAAAAAAAAAAAAAAAAATCTTTTAAAAACATTAAAATACAGCCGAAATATCTTTATAAATTTCTTCCACAGGATTAGCCTTAGCGGACGGGTCTTTTCGCTTGACTGAAGTAACCTTTTCACAGCATTAAATACAAATAATTTTTACACCTCAAAAAATATTTATTTTTTCTTGAAATTCTGTAGCTATTATTGCCATTTAACGATATCCCATTAATACACATTCCTTTGACTATATTAATTGTGAAACTAGATTTATTTTCTTTTACTTATTTATTGTACAAATGATATGTATTAAAGTTCTAATGAAGATTAACTTTTTAAATTGGTTATTTCTGTTGTTTAGAGTTGGATACTTTTTTGATTTTAGGTATTCCGAAGATGATCTCCATAACTCCAGAGATGGATATTCGCCTCATATGAGTTACCAGTATCAGAGAAATAGTTTAACTGGCTCTTCTTCCTTAAGTAATCTCACAATTGATCCTAGTGTCACACCACAGCCTGTTGTAATGACTAAAGGACGAAAAATAAAGTCTTCCTTAATGAAATTAGAAAAGGAACAAGATGAAATATTCGAATTATAACTAGGTAGATATGCTATTGTTTCATAAACTTTTAAGTTTTGTTTTTTTTTTTAAATAGAGAAAAATATATGTTTAATTAACTAGGCTTCTTTTCTGTCCATGATTGTGATAAGTATAGTATTAATTAAAACGGCAACTGCAATTTAAAAAGTGTCTTGGAAAAATAGAATAAAAAAATTATTTGTTATAATTACTATCTCAATAGTTAAAATTTGTTTTCCTCTAATAGTTATACTCTTTACTTAAATTATCCCTACACCCCAAATACGTACATATATGAATGTACATACACATAGTTTTAAACTATATTTTTCTGGTGTCACAAATTGACTGACTAAAATAATAATAAATCAAAGGCCATCTATACTAATGAAAGAACAAATCACTCTGTCTGTGTGCGACGGCTAGCAAAATGTACGGAATGTACGAGGCCCAAAATTTTTTTTAAGGCTAGCCCAAAGTGTCTCATGATGCACCATACCTTCAGAATTTTAAAATTTTAATTAACAGCTGAGTAATTAATTACCAACTGCGACTCACTCTCATCAAGCAGCCAAATTAAAAAAGTATTTCTTTCTTCAAAACCACAGATTGACTATAATGAGACCCCGAGCGAGGCTAGAAGTTTACAGAAGAAAAAAGGATATAATAGCGTTAAGGTTGCCTAGAATGAGACCCCGAGTGAGGCTAGAAGTTTACAGAAGAAAAAAGGATATAATAGATTGAGAATACGCATTCACCGGGTTCCTACTTTTCAAAGTACGCTAGGAGTTTTTAAGGGACGTTATATTTTTTATTATTGCTTTTATCGAGTTGAAATTAACACACCTATGAGTATTTTAAACGACGAATCCAAATATTCTTTGAAAAACAACAGCAATTAGCGAATATAAATTAACGATTTAAATTTTTTGAGTGTTTTTTTATCTGACAGCTGTTTGATAAATCATTTGAGCATAGACTTCTCAATGACAGGAGACCACGTGTGTACCATTTTCGCAGGCAACGAGATGCATTCTTCCAGCGGAATTGAAAATTATTTAAAAAATATATATATATATAACTTTTTTGACAATGAGTCTACCTGTATAAAAAAAGTTTGTATTTGTTAGATTTGTGTAAATGGGGAGGGGAGGGGAAGTACTTTTGATTAAATATCCCAGTTAGTCCACATGACTAATATTATGATAAAGACTAGTGTGCTTCACCCACTATCGCATAATTTATTTGTTAGATTTGTGTAAATGGAAGGGGGGGAGGAGGAAACTACTTTTGATTAAATATCCCAGTTAGTCTACATGACAAATATTATTATGAGTGCTTCGCCTGCTATCGCATAATTTCAGTGTGTGCGCAGCTGATGTAAAATGAGATGCATTCTTCCAGCGAAATTGAAAAGCGTGCTTCGCCCGCTATCGCATAATTTGTATTTGTTAGGTTTGTGTAAATGGAAAGGGCGGGGGGGGGGGGAGGGAACTACTTTTGATTAAATATCCCAGTTAGTCCGCATGACAGATATTATGACAAAGACTAGCGTGCTTTGTCCGCTATCGCATAATTTCAGTGCGTGTGTAGCTAATATAAAATGAGATGCATTCTTCCAGCGGAATTGAAAAGCGTGCTTCGCCCGCTATCGCATAATTTGTATTTGTTAGGTTTGTGTAAATGGAAAGGGCGGGGGGGAGGGAACTACTTTTGATTAAATATCCCAGTTAGTCCGCATGACAGATATTATGACAAAGACTAGCGTGCTTTGTCCGCTATCGCATAATTTCAGTGCGTGTGTAGCTAATATAAAATGAGATGCATTCTTCCAGCGGAATTGAAAATATCCCAGTTAGCCCGCATGACAGATATTATTATCACAAGGACTAGCGTGCTTCGCCCGCTATCACATAATTTCAGCTGCGGGATATAAAATGAAATGAATGCTTCTAGCAGAATTGAAAATTATTTAAAATAAATAAATTTTTTGACAAAGGGTCTACCTGTATAAAGAAACGTTTGTATTTGTTAGATTCGTGTGAATGGGGAGGGGGTGGAGGGAACTACTTTTGATTAAATATTCCAGTAAGTCTGCATGACAGATATTATTATGACAAAGACTAGCGTGCTTCGCCCACTATTGCATAATTTCAGTGCGTGCGCAGCAGATATAAAATTAAATGCATTCTTCAAATTTAAGGTTTATTTAAGAATATTATTATATGCCCGGGCAACGCCGAGCGGGTCTGCTAGTTTTAAAATAAAAATTATAATCTTGAATACCAATTTTTAAACTTTTTTAAAAATGTAACTTACATTTCAAGAAGTATTGTACAGTCATGGAAAAAAAAGCAATCCCCCCCCCCCCCCCCCACACACACACATGCCACACACACTACTTCTGCTGCAAATCATCGTATAAAAATGATAAAAGTATGGAATATTGAGTAGATATTTTTGTACTGTCTCTCTTGTTCCAGGTGATTTCAGATTAGTTTTGGCTAATTTAAAAGTATCATATTTGTGGCAACACAGCCACCCTGGTGTAGATGTCTCCTTGAGTCTCGGTTTCGTCATAATATTCTATGGGGGGTAAATTATCATGCTGCATCCAGGGGCTTTGATTTCAGAGTCGGAGTTCCCAGTTGTAGTGGGCCTTGTGTCTCCCTTGTTCAGCTGTTTCGTCTAACGGGGTTGTTCTCGTGATCAGCGGAGGGGGAAAATACCATTTTACTCGCCACTGGCAAGTGGATTTTCTTATAGGGTGAATGAATTTTTTAGTAGTTTTTGGAAAACTGCAGGCTATGCAGATATGCATAAAACTTTATATTTTTCACTAGTAGATATATTTTGCAACTTTCCAAATTACCGCAATGTAAACATGGTACTAAGTTCTAACCTATACTCAACTTTTCCCTGTTGTATCTATTCATTAAATTTATAGAAAATATTAAAATGCATTATAGTAGTAGTAATTAACTATTTATGCAGTCGCTTGCATTTTGTCATAACTTTGTCGTCATTTTGTTTTCAACTGTACATTGCATCTTGCTGGCCAGTAAAATATACCCTTGGCTGGTAAGATTTTCTTAAAATTCCCCACACCTGGTCGTGATGGCTGGATTTCACATGGTGCCTTGAGGGATGAGAGATTGATATGCGATCTCCTTTGTAGGATTGCATGGAGTCATACGAGTCTTGTTCGGTGAATTCTTTAGTTTTAACATTTTCATACAAATTCATTGTACTTCTGGATGCTAAGCTTATGTTTGTTACTGTCTTTATGCACTATGTTTCAATTTTTGCATGATTTCTTATTCAAATGGTAAGTCTAACTCTATCTATTCCTAACCTTTCCAAGGTAGAAAAATTTTGTTCGTAAAATGATGAAATAATTGACTGACACCAGAATTTCACCAGAGATCGATTTCTTAAAAAATAAAAATGTGCTCTTTTGCACTTTCATTATAAAAGCAAAGTTTTTTTAAATATTCTTAGTCAGTAATTCATCATTATTACATATTTTTAAAGCATCCAGCTTCATCTGTAGGCTCGTAATTCACAATATCTATATACGTAGTAGGATTCAAAAGTTCCCGGACTGACTCTATAACTGTAAAAATATTACCAATTACATTGCTGAAACACATCTGCCTTCAAAATAAGACCCTTGTGCAACAATACACTTTTGCCATCGCCTGTAAAGGTCATCGAAGCTCTTTTGGTATCCATTTTTAACCATGTCCTTTAATCCAGTCTGGGATGCACTTTTTACTTCATCTGAAGTTTGAAATCGACGACCATGCATGTTAGGCGAAGACCAAAAGGCAATTCGAATTGAAGTGGTGGGAGGCTTAATCTTGGCTTTTGACAAAGATCCTTCCCTACTCTGCAGAATTATTATTGGAGACAGGAAATGGTGTTTTTTATACGATCCGCAATCCAAGAGAGCATCGGCAACTTGGAAATCACCACGGAAGAAGAAATTCTGCCAAGATCGCTCTAAAGGGAAGGTCATGCTAGAGGTATTTTTCGATATCCAGGGCATTGTGCATCTGGAATTTATCCCTGAAGGACGCACTGTCAACAAAGAACTCTATGTAGACATCCTGCGTCGTTTGCGTGAGTCGGTCCGGAAGAGGCCAAAATTGTGGGCTTGAGCAGTCATGGGTGCTTTTACATGACAACGTTCCTGCACACCGATCCCTAATTGTCGTTGACTTTCTTACGAAAACAAAAACAACTATTTTGCCACATCCTCCTTATTCCCCTGATCTCTCAACCTGCAACTTTATCCTGTTTCCTGAACTGAACGTCGCTTGCAGGGTCGTCAATTTCAATCTTCAGATGAAGCTAAAAGTGCATCGCAGGCTGAATTAAAGGACATTGCTAAAAGGGGATTCCAGAAGTGCTTCAATGACCTTTACAGCCGATGGCAAAAGTGTGTTGTTACGCAAGGATCTTATTTCGAAGGCGGATGTGTTTCAGCAATGAAATTGGTAATATTTTTACAGTTAGAGTCAGTCCGGGAACTTTTGAATCCTATCTTGTATATATATATGTGTGTGTATATATATATATATATATATTTCTCATACGTAGCGCGAAAAAAAGGCTGTATTTAGCTTACTATTTGTCAACAACCACAGCGACGATTCTCAGTGGTTAGTTTGCGGTCACATGACACCACCCATCCAGCAAATCAAAATCCAGACAGAATCTCTCTTTTAATAACTAAACCATTAAAGCAATGCATGAATAACAATTGCTATTGGTCTGTTTTACGGTGACATGTTGAATTCGATGAATCAGCTTTCTATTCAAGATTGTATTTAGACACAGGCGAAAACGTTTTGTTTACAGTTTGTTAGCATGATACGTAGCATCTTTTGTAGCATCTTATAATTTTGACTGAATTTAAGCCATGCTGTTCAATACTATAGGCAAAATGAAAGGAGAAGGACACCATTGAACACTTCCTGCCATTTAAATTTAAACAGCATCAATTTCCAGGTTGGCAAGCATTAGCGAGCACGGGGCTGTGCCCCCTAGTGCCCTTACACTTTACTACATATCTTGAAAACTTTTGAGAAAAGAAATATCAATTGTGGTGGGTAAGAAAATGTTTTTTCAACTGATATGCAATTTGGGATCATTTATACAGAAAACAGTTAACCAGAAAACTGGTTATTCAGAATATTTCCAAATGACTCATTTTAGAATCTTTCTAGAAAAAAAAAGTGCCATACAGTGCCAGTTTTACACATGCATTGCTTGATGCATTATATCATGTGCATGATGTAACTTGATGCTAACATCTAGGGTTTGAAATAGAAGTACTGTTAGTTTTAGACATTGTGTTTTTTATGCAGAACTGTTCTTTCCAGGGATTTCCATAATTTTCCTTTTTTCTAGCTTTCTTTGATCTTGATTGGATCTCATTCTTAATCTGTGTAATCTAGTAATTAATTTGAAACCCGAAACAATGCTGCATCCACATATATTCTACAAAACTGATCAAATGGATGTTGCTTTAATGCCCAAGTAATTATCCAGGAAAACCAGTAATCTAGAATGATATTTCCAATTGACTGATTTTAGAATCTTTCTACACTGCTCAAAGCAATTAAAGGATATTGAGGCTCTGAATGGATCTTGCGGCTAGAGAATTGTAGAGATAATTGATACATGATCGACAGATGTGGTACTCTATGTGAGAATAAACGGTCAAGTGTGAGTATTATTCGCACACAGAGGGTTCCGTATAATAAATATATGAATTAGTAATTATATTATTAAAAAACCCATTGCTAAAAGAATACTAAGACTTTGTAAAAAACTATACAAAGTAGGGTTGAGTATAACAGTATATACTAGAAAAATGTAAAGGGATATACCATGAAAGTTCAAAGAGATATGGAACCTAAATAAAATCAAATATAGCTATTCTGTATAACTCATTTTTACTTTCTTCTATCTTTACAAGAAGAAAGTATTGGATTCGTGAAAATTTTCGAATTCCGGTTTTCGATGGATTTATACGTTTTAGGGGACAGAGATAATGAAAAACATGTTTTTACAAAATGTCTGTGTGTGACAGAAATTTTGTGGGCGGTCTATCTTAAGAACTATTGAACGGAATGTAATAAAACTTTAGATTTAGTTAGTCCCTGATATAAATTGGTGCTGATTACTTTTTGGAGTAAATCATGTATCAGCTGGCGCTGATTATTCATGATTTCCACAATAGCTATATCTCAAGAACTAAAGCACAGATTTTCACAAAACTTCAGATTCAGTTAGTCCTTGATATATTTCAGTGCTGATAATCTTTTGGTGTCAATCGCCCAATAGGTGGCGCTGTTATGCTGCATTATTCATGATTATCGCAATAGCCGTATCTCAAAAACTAATGCATGAATTTTCATCAAACTTTTGATTCAGTTAGTCCCTGATATAAATTGATCCTCATAAGTTTTTGGTGTAAATTGCCCAAGAGGTGCCGCTGCTATGCAGAACTTTTCACGATTTCTGCAATAGCTCTATCTCAAAAACTAATGCATGGATTTTCATCAAACTTCAAATTCAATTAGAAGTTAGCGTAAGTTGTTTCCGATTAGATTTTGGTATAAATCACCTAACCGGTTGTGCTGCTGTGCTGCATTTATCAGCAAATATTAACAAGTATGAGTTAAAAGAAAGTTTTGGGATTGACACATCCGACTAGTTTAATATTATCTTAATCTGTTTATAATGAACATAATTCTGTACTGACAATAAAAGCAGTGTATATTTAAACTTCATTTGGCATTTCATAAAACTAAATTCAGCATAGTAATAACCTTTCTTTCTACAGTGTAGCTAAAACAAAATATTCATTCAAAGTTTACATTTGGTATTGTGCTAAGCGCGCTTCGAAAGCAGGTCAGAAATTTTCAACGCCGCCTTGGTCCGTGCCACGTTTTTCCAGATAGGTTTTTAATTAACCTTTAAAGTCACTCAAGGCATATTGAAAGGTCTATTCAATTCAAAATAGTCGCAAATCCCATAGTATTTATGTAATTCATTCTAATTAACTGGTCTCAGGGCTCTTAAAATTGGAAAAAAAGAAAAAAAAGAGACCATTTTCAACATTTAATACCTTAAAATGTATATGATTTTAAAACACAATTTTTATTGAGATAAAAGTATGTTCTTTCATTTTATGTATTTAAAAAATTGCAAGATGCAGAATTAGCATTTACAGGGTGCTCCAAACAGTCAGGCATTTGACAAGCAGAAAATTAGCATAACAGATTATGCTAATATGATGCAAGATTAGAAAATAAATATTGCAACTGGAATGAAAATTTTGGTGCCTACTTACACTTCAGATTGTAATAATTACCCTGAGCCTAAATAAATTTGTATTTAGAGCATTTTTATATTTTTAATACAAAGTTGTATTTAGCTAATACAAAATTTCGAAAATTTCAACAACATAGTCACTTAAAAAAATATTTTTTTGAACAATAAAAAGGAAATTTTATCCACTCCTTGCGGACTTAACGGTGCCTTGTTGTTAACGTAACACATACTATTGGTCTGCGAGCATGCAGACCTATAGCGTGGAGCCAGTTTTGGACAGTTTTAGTCAAAACCGTGGTGCCAGTAGCCGAGCGAAGGTGTTGTTGAAGAAAAGTGGCATTCATATTTCGGTGTCTCCGAGCCATTAGCGTTACAGATTAATCTTATTGGGCATTGTTGCACGTCTACGACCTTGCCCTGGTCTTCAGCCTGCATTTACAGTCTAAAAAAAAAGTTCCAGATCCTGGAAATCACACTTTGTGAAGCTCCAGTGGCTTCTGCTACTTCGGCCTGTGTTTGGCACCCCTCTAACCGACTAACAACTCTCCAAGCTTCTGATTTCGTTAAATGACTTCGTTCAGACATTGCACTCATCAAAACAAAGTACTTACTGAATGTCGATCATTGTTTTTTGCTTTGTCTTTCAGTAAGTTGGAAATCAAATTTCATTTACTGCCGCTAAAGCGCAGTTTTTGACGTCAAATTCAAAATTTGCATAGTCTGAAGTTTGAAAATGAGAAAAATTTGCATTTGTGACTCTCTTCTTCCCTTTTCTGCAAAAAAAAAAAAAAAAAAAAAAAAAAAAAATTTGCTTGTACCGTTATTTTATATAAGACTTACAATATCTTTTAATTATTTTGAGCAGTGTAGAAAAAAAGTGCCATACAGTGTCAGTTTTGCACATTTATTGCTTGATGCATTATACCATGTGCATGGTATAACTTGCTGCTAACATCTAGGATTTGAAATAGAAGTATTTTTAGTTAGATGTTGGACATTGTGCTTTTTATGCAGAATTGTCGTTTCAAGGGATTTCCATAATTTTCCCTTTTTTGAACTTTCTTTGATCTTTATTGGATCTGATTCTTATTCTGTGTAATCTAGTAATTAATTTGAAATCAGAAACAAATGTCACAGTCACATATATTCTACAAATCTGGTCAAATGGATATTGCTTTAATACCCAATACAGAAAAAAAACAGTTTTTCGGAATGCATCTATCCCTTACTATTATGGATAAATTATTCTATAAAATAGCTAGTTAGAACTGCTATAGGTTAGAAATTGGTATCGTACTGAAGTAGAGTGTTTTAATAATAGTAGTAGTGTCTGTTGATAAATAATAAGAAAAAAGGTTCTTGGTTATCTGAAAAAATTTTTGAAATCTTGATTAACAACTGAAATTGCATCAACCTCATTCATTTCAGATGATCAAGATTTAAGAGTATTAATATTTTCTAATAAAACCTCAATAAATTGACATCCAGATAAATTTTCATCGTGGATTAGTTATTATTATTATTATTTTGGCTTGCATTTCTTTTGTAAGCACTAATATTTTCATCTTGGATTAGTAATTTTTTTGGTATTGCATTTCTTTTGTAAGCACTAATATATTCTTTACTTGCACTAATATATCTTTTACTTTTCACAAATTTCTATGCCAGACTAGATATAAGTCATCATTTTAGAAAAAGCTAGCAATGATTTATAATTTGTTGCCTTAAGAAAAACATTTCAGTTTAGTGTAATGAAAAGTATTGCAATTTAAAAATATCATTCCTGTGGTTTGTCAATATGTCTTTGATTTCCTAAAAGTTCCTGATTTCCTCCCCACATGTTTCATATTCTAGAAAAATATAATGATGGAGTTTACATGTTATACTCCTTCATCTGTTGGAACAAATTAATTATATGAATGCACTATGTAATTAGCGATATTAACCTTAAACAACTAATACAGAAAATTTGTATTTATTGTATTTCATTTACTCCATCTATTGAAACAAGTGTTATAACTGTAGTGTTCACTCTAGAAAAAAAAAAGGGCAGGGTGCTAGCCACAAAAAAGGCACAGTTGCAGCTGAAAGAGGGCACTTTTTTCAGCAAAAAAGGGCATTGTTTCTTCGGAAAATGTAGGTCTTCGAAACCGATATAAGAATTATACATTACTACAAACTCATCATTGTTTATACACACATTTAGTAACAGATTACAGATTCTTTATATATATATATATATATATATATATATGGGTCATTCCATGTCAAATCGCCCAGGGCATGGCACCCACCATCACCAATTTTGATAAAAGTCAGTGAATTTGCAGAGTTTTTAATGCTGATTCCAAAAATGTCAATCATATTGAAATTGATCAAACGGTTTGTCAGATATGAGCCATTAAATGTCTTCCAAGATGGCCGATTTGCCGCCATTTTGAATGGCACATGTGACAACATAAAGGTCTATAACTTCTTTCAGGTTTAAGCTAGAACTTTCAAATTTTTTTTGTTCTGTTCAGAATAAAGTAAACTTTCATCTAAACAGATTTTTGTGCAATTTATTCCATTAAAATGCTGTCAGAAAATGACTTTTTGCCATTTTTTTAATTAAAAAAAGGTATAACTTCAATGGCCGATTTCCTCCATTGTTCCCCCTTCAATTTTCATCTAATTGCATAAATAGACAGCTCAAAGTGTGTTTTGATGCCTGATAAAAAAATTTTAATGGGCAGTTTGTAGGTTTTTTGTTTAAAGAAGAATTTCAATTTTACCGACTTCCATAAGTAACGGAAAGTACCCAGAAGTATCATACATATTTACATCTAAAAGTTTGGTAAGGTTTTATCTTTCATAAACATATATATATTTTTAATGTGGCTAAAAAGAAGGGGAATGCCTCAGGAATTATAAATAGGAATGCTAATAATGAATTCCTGCAAGACATAGAAGTATTTTCATGACACATTGAAATCTATTGCAAAGTTTCAGTAAATTTTAAATAAAAAAGAAATGATGGAAAAAATTCTACAAACTGTCACATTTTATAGCAAAATCATACTTGTATATTATGCAAAATGATAGAATTACAATTGTTAACTAAATACAATATGTAAAAATTATCGTACTTCAAAATTATACAAAATAACATTTAGCACATACACAGTAAAAATACTATTAAAAATATATCTACATCTACATTCAAAATAAATATAATTAGTTAAAAAATTAACTCTGTTGTATTAATATTGCAGCTCAAAGTGTGTTTTGATACCTGTTAAAAAAATTTTAATGGGCGATTTAAAAATTTAAAATATAGTTAAAAAAAAAAGTATTACTTTATTTCACTTTGGTTTATTTTTTAAATGTAAATAACATTAAAGTTGTAATTATTGTTGAATTATAAATCGAAAATTGCTGCACAAAATATGAAATTTCTAATTGCTAAAATTATCTGATTGGGTTAATTTATTACCAGAACTTTCCAGAAGACAGAATTTTAACCAATAATATCACTTTGGTTTGCCAGAAGGGGTTTTTTCAACCAACCAGATAGATGTGCTTACCAGAAAGAGATTTTCAACGAATCGGACTAAAAATACTTCCCAGAATATTTTTTTAACCAACCAGATTAAGCAGAATGTTAAAAAAGATTAAAGTTTTTCTTTTGATCTTATAACTATAAATGATGCTGCTTTGTTGTATTAAGTTAGATGTTTTGTTATGGATAAACAAAAAATGTACAATATTAGTTTAAATATTAATAATCCAAATTGTGATTTAAATAATCCTCAAGCTATCCACCATCGCAATGAGTTATCCATCAAAAATAAAGAACTTCTTGCATTAAGATGCAATTTAGAGGATAGCGAAAACTCAACAATATGCTTTGCTCACAGAGAACACTTTCTGCATATGTAAATTCAGCAAAAGAAATGTTTTCATTTATTTATTCTTCATCCTAATAAGACCAAGAAAAGTATCCTTACATGTGATAAGTATGGATCAAGCTAAGAATTACAGGCATAAGCTACATAACAGGCATAATTACAGGCATAAGCCATTCCTGGTAAGAAACTATGTTTAACCTGTAGGGGGAAAAGCAAGAGCTTTGCTGGAAGTATATGTGAAAGAACAGAAAGACGTGTCAGTCCACTGATTTTTCTGAAGAAATTACTTCAAACATGGATCAGAAAGAAAAATATCACGTAAAGCTCAATGGAAGTTCACCACTAAGGTTACATGCAATTTCTGCACACAGGAAAATGTCTGCTGGAGAAAGAAAATTGCCTTGCGAAAGAAGGTTTCTTGTACCTGTGATTTGGAAGAGAACGTTCTTCAGAGTGAAAACAGTAACTCTGATAAAGATATTGTGAATCAAAAGAAAAGTTTCAGAATTTGAAAGATTAATGGAGATGGTGAAAGAAAAGCTTCCACAAATTAGTGCCAGAGAAAAAATTCAGTTGCTAACTTTGATTCCTGAGTCATGATGGTCAAGAAAGAAAATAATTGAAACCTTTAGTGTAACTGAGTACCAAGTACAGTAGAGGACCCATTATCCGGAATTCCAAAATCCGGAAGGACCCGAAATCCGGAAAAAAATTATTTGAAAATTTTCTAAATTTGTAAATTTTTACTAAAATTTTGAAATTTCTGAAATTTTTTGAAAATTTTACAGATTCCTATTTTTTTTTCAATCCATTGTGTTTCGATTTGTAACCACTAAAATATGTTACTTCAGCCGTGGGGAACACGGACCCCCCCCCTGGCTTTAGGGAAAAAAATCATTTTTCTCTCCAATTTTAGTATAAAATTAATTTATATTAAGATTCGTTAAAAAAGAAAATCGTCAGATATATTACCAGGGGTAATTGATTCTGTTCTGAATTTTCCGGAAATTTAAAAAAATTGGTCTTCAGTCCGAAAATTTGGACATAAAAAATATCGCGAATTTCGACAAATGGTCGCTGAAAAAAATCAATTACGCCAATCGTCCGCGGAAAAAATCACCAATCTCGCCAAAGGACTGCGGAAAAAACATGAATTTTGTCAAAGGATTGCGAAAAAAACCGGACATTCCGTCAAAGGATCGCCATAAAAACGCAAATTTCGTCACAGGATTGCGTCTAAATGCAAATTTCATCAAAGAGTCGCGGAAAAAACGCGAATTTCGTCAAAGGATCGCAGAATAAACGTGAATTTTGTCAACGAATCGCAGAAAAACACTAATTTTGTCAAAGAATCGTGAAAAAAATGCTAATTAGGTCAAAGAATCGTGAAAAAAAATCTGCTAATTTCGTCAAAGAATCACAGAAAAAACGAGAATTTCATAAAAAAATGCGAAATTCTTTCAAAGAATCGTGGAAAAAATAAGAATTTCGCCAAATGGTCGCGAAAAAATGCTAATTTCGTCAAATGATTGTAGAAAAAATACGCAAATTTTGTCAAAGAATCGCGGAAAGAAACGAGAATTTCGTCATATGGTCGCGAAAAAACACTAATTTCGTCAAATGATCGTAGAAAAAATATGCACATTTTTCAAAGAGTCGCGGAAAAATGAGAATTTCGTCAAATGACTGTGAAAAAACGCTAATTTCGTCAAATGATCGTAGAAAAAATGCACAAATTTTGTCAAAGAATCGTAGAAAAACTCAAATTTTGTCAAAGAATCGCAAAAAAAAAAAACGAGATTTCCGTCATATGGTCGCGAAAAAACGCTAATTTCGTCAAATGATCGTAGAAAAAATATGAAAATTTTGTCAAAGAATCGCGGAAAAAAACGAGAATTTCGTCAAATGACTGCAAAAAAACGCTAATTTCATCAAATGATCGTAGAAAAAATGCACAACTTTTGTCAAAGAATCGCTGAAAAAAAGCAAATTTCGTCAAATGATCGCGGAAAAAACGTGAAATTCGGGAGGACCCGAAATCCGGAAAGCCTTCGGTCCCGAGGATTCCGGATAATAGGTCCTGTACTGTATAGGACTTTATCTTTATACTTAGGAAGACACTATAAAATCTATGAAAGAATTTCATGAAGATAATGAATTTTCATGTCTCATGCCTGGTCAGGGAGATACGGTCAGCATAAAAAAAATGTCCGCCCATGTTCAAAAAAGGTTTTTTCTTTGTAATCTGAATTAACTGTATATCCAATTTCGATTGAATATACAGTCAAAATTTGTCTGCTTTTCAAAATTTGCTGACCTCTGACTTAAGCACTGTGTCTTAGTTGGAAGTTCTGGCACACATTCTGTCAGCATGTATACAATACATCAGAAAGTTCAGTTGCTTATTGCAGCAACAGGGATTGAAGAAAAATATGAAGATTTAATCCAGAAATTGGTTTGCAGTTCTAACAATACAAATTGTATGTTACATATATGCAGCAAATGTCCCAAGAAAGATGTTCTTGAAGATTTTTTTAAAGTTAAAATTTACGGATTTTGATCCTGAAGACGCAATTGAACATAAACAGTGGGTATCAACTGACAGAGTATGATTAACATCACATACATCTACTCTGTACGATTTCATCCATCTTATTCTTAAAAAAGATGGAAAAGCTCGTACCCCATACACACATACCCAAGTCCCAAAGCACTTATTTGAAAAAAAGATCTTACTAGTCATGAGGTTATCATACAAATGGATTTTAGTGAGAACTTTTCTTTTGTATTGCAAGACGAAGCGCAACAGTTACCATTGGACGCCTGGTTGCTGTACTTTACATACAGTTGCATTCTATGTGAAGCAAAAAATGGAAGCAGCTTAAAAAGTGAAAGCCTTTGCATGCTTTCAGATGATATGGACCATGATGTACCAATGGTTTATCAGACTCAAAAATTAATCATGCAACATTTAAATAATAAGTAGTATATCTTATCTACAAATGTAGAATATTTTACTGGTGGCTCTGCTGCCCAATATATTAAAATTGAAAAACATTTTTGAACCCATGAACATGATTTTGGTAGAATAAAAGCAAAATGGAGCTTTTTTGCTACAAGTCATGGAAAATCTGTTTGCGATGGGGGGACTGTTAAAAGACTTGTGACAAAAGCAAGTCTGCAAAGGCCGTTGCATGATCAAATTGCAAATGTGGCTATGATGTTTGAATATTGCAAACAAAACATTGATGGTATATAACATCTTTTATCATCACAAAAAGTGACATGTTAAAACTGTGTAGCAACATGTCTCATTGGATGCAACTTGCTACGACAATTCCTGGAACATGCAGTATGCATTATTATGGATCTACAGAAAACTTATTAATAAGTGGAAAAAGAATAAATACTGATAAAAATGTTTCTGTTTGTTTATCTTTTGATAGGAATATTAAAGAGACTTTGCATGTTCCATCTCTTAAAAGTTATGTAGCATGTATGCATGAATGGAATTGGTATATAGGCTTAGTGTCAAAAGTCCACAAAAAAGGAGATGCAACTGTTAAATTCATGCATCCACAATGGCCCATCACCTTCGTATTATTGGACAGAAAATGACAGTTGTATTGTGCCTTTCAGTCATATCCTTTGTGCATGTGACAAATGGTACATACTACAAATGGTAGAATATATAAAATTTGTGATGCATTTAGTGCTTTAATAAGCACCAAGTGGGCAAAACTTAAAATTAGAAGGAAATAAAATCGAAATATAAAGAGAACAAATTTTATTAATTATCTTTATTTTTAATTGTTATTGATGTAGATATGTTTTCAATAGCATTTTTACTGTGTATGTGCTAAATGTTATTTTGCATAATTTTAAAGTACGATAATATTTACTTAATGTATTTTTTTAAATATTTTGTATTATATACAAGTATGATTTTGCTATAAAATGTGACTATTGGTAGAATTTTTCCCATTATTTCTTTTTTACTTATAATTTACTGAAACTTTGCAATAGATTTCATTTTGTTAGGAAAATACTTCTATGTCTTGCAGGAATTCATTATTAGCATTCCTATTTATTCCTGTGGGATTCCCCTTCTTTATAGCCATATTAAAAAATATGTATATGTTTATGTAAGATAAAGCCTTATCAAACTTTAAGATGTAAATATGTATGATATTTCTGGTAATAAAAGAAATATCAACATTATCTCGTACTTTCCATTACTTATGGAAGGTCAGTAAAATTGAAATTCTTCTTTAAACAAAACATCTGCGAACTGCCCATTAAAATTTTCTTATCAGGCATCAAAACACACTTTGAGCTGCCTATTTATGCAATTAGATGAAAATTGAAGGGGGAACAATGGGGGAAATCAGCCATTAAAGTTACGCCTTTTTTTAATTTAAAAAATGACAAAAAGTCATTTTCTGACTGCATTTTAATGGAATAAATTGCACAAAAATCTGTTTAGATGAAAGTTTACTTTATTCTGAACAGAACAAAAAAAATTTGAAAGTTCTAGCTTAAACCTGAAAGAAGTTATAGACCTTTATGTTGTCACATGTGCCATTCAAAATGGCGGCAAATCAGCCATCTTGGAAGACATTTAATGGCTCATATCTGGCAAACCATTTGATCAATTTCAATATGATTGACATTTTTGAAATCAGCATTAAAAATTCTACAAATACACCAAAGTTTATGAAAATTGAAGATGGTGGGTGTCATTTTTAGAAAATTCTGGATGATTTGACATGGAATGACCCATATATATATATATCATCTAATTAACAATAATATTAAAAAACTAATTTATGATGCATTAAATCATGGTTTTCCAAAAAAATTCATATATTCATTAATATGCAATTAGTACTTACATGATCTATATTTAAAAAAAAAAATTAACACATGCATAAATAAAATTACAAAAAAATTATAAAATTAAAAATATTTATAAAAAATTAAAAATTGTAAAATAAAAATAAACAATTACTATAGGATGGTTGGGTGGGTAGATGTTAGAGTACGGAGGAGGGTGGTGTTGTCTGGATAATACGCAATGGTTAATTTATATTTTTGTATTATAACTACATTTCTAATACGTATTTTATATGGATGTTGATTTGATGTTTTATATGTAATTGGTGATTGTTCCTCTTTTTTTAAATTTCATATTAAATTTAACTTATTTAATCAAACTCAATATTAACGTATTTTTAATTTAGTCTACTCAGGACAATGTCATATAAATTAATAATAGTATACCAACTTTTTAGTGATTATTATGCATATTGGTTTATTTGATTAACTAATGTTATACTGTATGTATTAAAATTGGGTAAATAGTTTTTATTATTATTATTCCTCTATACCATTTAATAGTGTTTTATTTTCAACATTGTATTCCATGATTAGTTATCGGTTTATATGTTTGATTGGCACAATCATATTTTTTAGCTTTTTTATGACTAATATAAGGATAATTCACACACTATATATTTGATCTTTAGGCTATTTGGAATTTTAGTATCTGACAATCTTATATAAACATCCATTTTTATTCATTTATTTTATAATTTAATAATTTATTTTTTTTTTTTCTTTCCTGTTCATTTTTTATATGTAAAGCTAAATATTACGACTATTATATTTTTATAATATATAATTTATTTTATTTTATAGAATATAGCCTATATTGTATATATTATCAAGTTAAAAAAGTTTTTTAATTTCTCAGTGTAGATTTAATGGTATGCTAATAGAATATATTGTATTAACATTTAATTTATTTAAAAAAATTTCTGAATAATGAAATACAGTATGGTACCTATTGTTTATATTAGGATGTGTGTAGGAATGCAGTTGATACATTTTAATTCATTAGCATGTATTAGGTTCTACTTACTGTGACATTTGAATAAAATAATAGATGGCAGCACCATAAATTTTGTATTTTTAAATAGCCTCTTTAAAGTCATAATTTTAATTTTTTACACTAGGTGGTAATTAACGTTGAATATTGGCAATGTTGTAAAATTGTTATTATACAATTTAAAATTGTTTTTAGGTATTATAAATATTGTAATTATTTTTTATTTATATTATATTAATTATATTTATCACAATATTTCAACATGAATTAACTGACTCCATAGCTTTTAATTTCTGTGTTAACTTAACTGTTTTATTCACCTTGATCTTATCATGCTTTTTGGATTCCATGTGCGGGAATATATTTTGAAAATCTACTGGGAATTAATATGGTATGTTTTGTGGGATTTCTATTGCTATAAATTAGATATTTAATGGGTTGTAGTTTTTTTTTCCATTTCATGTTCTGTATTCATCTTGAAACTATTATTTTGATTATATTGGTTGTTTGAGTACAGGGGAAAAAAATTTTTCAGCTTATAGCTTTTTTCCCACAGAAAACAAACGATTTGCTTATATCATTGAATTCTGTACTCTTGAAAACGTAATTCAATATATAAGTTTTTCAATTTTTTCAGAATCCATATTCTTCTTTTTTTCTTCCATGTTAATTCTTGTAATTAGGTATACGGTACTTTATTTTACACATGCAGTTCTATATTGTTGGTTTATGGCATATAGTCAATCATTCACAATATTGCAGTTTTTGATGATGGTCGGTGATGTTTAATTAATAGTTATATATATATTTCAAAGATCTAGTAAGTAATTTTGTTTCACATAAAAAAACTATAAAATTATTAGCCCCATAAACTAGCAATTTTAAGGGGTAGAAAAATTTAGATGGGTGACCAATTATTATTAAAATAAATTGCTAAATATAATTTAAAGATCATAGGCTTTGTGAGCTGTGGGGGGGGGGGGGGGACAAAAGCATTTTGGGGGGGGGGAGAGGGAGGAGGTTGATTATATAATGGATTATTTATCATTAGTAAAAGTTTAACAATTAAAACAGAAAAATATAAAAAAAAAGAGCCTTTAAATTTGGTGTGTTTGAAAAGAAGGAGAAGCAGAATTTGGATGATTGGTTATTTATTGTTACAATGAAGTAACAAAGTTGCAAGTAAAATAAATTAGAGTTTTAAAGATTTTAGCTTTCAGACAAGGAGTGGGAGGTAAAAGGGAAGAAGAGGTTGATTAAATTGGATGATTGATTATTCATACTTTACATTTATTACAATACTTTATATTTATACTTTATATATGTTTTTTACTTTATACTAAAATTTACAATTAGAATAGGAAAAAATATAACATTTATTAAATGATTGTGTATATCTTCTAGTGTAGTTTCAAAAATTCGAGAAAAATTCTTTAGAAGATGAAATTTTTACCTATTCATAATTTGGGACATAAAGGGTTAAACGGAGGAAAGGAAATTTCAGAAGAAGGGGGAGGGGGTAGATACATTTAAAAAAAAAAAAATCAGAAATCTGCTAAAATGTGGAAGGTTGTATCCCAGATTAAGAAATAATGAAAAATATAAGAGAGGATTTTTTGCATAAAAATATAGACTATAAATTACCAAAAACTTTTTGAATACAGCTTATAATAAATATGAATGCATTACCATTCCTAAATTTATTTTTATCTGTTTAACTGGCTGACTCGTCCGACGTTGCTCGAACCTGTATAAAAATCGCGAAAAATTTAAAAATTGATGCACCAATTCCAAATAAATCGTATTGAAAAGAGAACAAACTATATTGGGCTAAATGTTTAAAATAGGTTTTTACTAGTGTGGGAAAATCGCCGTGAAACTTAAAAACGATTAAAAAATCGCAGATGCCAAATTTTGTACACTGGGTTTTTGAAACACTGTAATCGGAATTTTTCACAAATGTAAAAAAATTGGTGTTTAACATGAAAAATTACTTAAAAATTCAGAAATCATGGAAGATATAATGTACTATATTACGCTACATATTTAAACCAAATTCTTTTTACAAATGTAAAAAAAAAAAATGTTCGCTGAATGCAAAGTACTAAAAATCATAGTGAAAATAACAATAAAAATCGAAAAACTTAAAATCGCAGAGGACAAAAGTTAGCATATTAGGCAGTTTGAAACCAAATTCATTTTACGAGTGTAAAAAAATTGCAGCTGAACATGAAAAAACAGTAAAATCGCATTTAAAATTACTAAAAAATTAAAAATAGCAAAGGACAGAATTTACTATATTAGGTTAAAAGTTTAAAAACAAATTCCTTTAAAGAATGCGAAAAAAATCAAAAGCACTGCAAATCGCTAAAAATTCAGAAGAGAACAACAGAATATACCATATTTGGTAAAAGTTAGAAATTGAATTCTTTTTACGAATGTAAAAAAATCGCCACTGAATGTGAAAAAAAAGCTGAAAATCTCAGGAGAAATCACATTAAAAATATTTACTATAGTGTTCTAAAAGTTTGAAACCATAATAAACCTTTATGAAGATTTAAAAAATATATATATATATATAGCTGCGAAACATGAAAAAGGCGGTTAAAATCGCGTTAAAAGTCTAATTCAAAACTGCTAAGAATTCAAAAATCATGGCAAAATTTAGTATATTAGGCTGAAAATTTTAAGTTGAATTCGTTTTACCAATGTCAAAAGAAAAAAAAAATCCCCCGTGGATCGCGCAAAAACGTTAATCATCGCATAAAAAAATTCATGAAAAATTCACATAATAATAAAAGACCAATGTAAACGGTAAAATCTGCATGCTTCTGAATTTTCATTAAATTAGAAATTATATCACTGAGATTTTAAACTACCTCTGCCATTAAAACAAAATATAATAATAAAAACATTGGTCATGATTTAGCAGAAAGAAAAATAACTTATCTTTGTTTTAAGCAGTATTTGGTCTTGCAGTTTTTGCTGACATCCTTCTTTTCTCTTCCTTTATTCTTATACCTCTCTTAGCACGACATTTTAACTTTTTACTATCAGCAAAACGAGCGCAGAATTTTCCAGACTCCTGCTTGGATCTGAACTGTTCAGTGTTTAGCCGCCTCCAGCCCCTTCCCTGATGTCTCATTCGTTTTAAAAACATCTATTGTTGTACATATAAGATGCAGTATACTGTATAAGGGGGGGGGGGGGAGGACAGACTTGGTGACAACCACCCCCTCCCCTTTTACCGAAATACTATCCGTCCCAATAGATACAACTAATTAAATAGGAACATTTCTGGGGGCATTTTCTATTCGGGAATACGGGGAGTCACTTTACCACTCTTCCAATGGATCAGAACCAACTGATTAGGAAAAAAAGACAAACTTGAAGAACGAGAGAGGGGGGAAAAAAAAAAAAACTCTGTAACATAGGACTAGTAATATCCCAAAAGTTGATTATCGGGACCTAATTCTTGGCTTTGCCGGAATTTCGATTTATTTTTAGCCTTCCGGATAGATTTGTGTAAAAATATTTGATTTTTTTTTATAAATTTAATAAACATTGAAATTATTTATAATGCTTAATAATCGTTTAAACTACGTACAAAGTTGCAAAAAAAAATACCTATATTAGATTCATACAACTCATAAATTTTGCGCACGTGTAAATATTGGCAATTTGCAAAAACGTACCTATATTAGATTCATACAATTCGTAAATTTATATCCATCTTGGACCATCTCCTACACAATAGCATGTCTGTGTGCAAGGTACCACTATTTCTGAATAGTAATCTTCGCCTTATAGCTGGCTCGCCATTCCTCCTGACAAAATGTTTTCTTTGGAAACTTGTTACAATTTATTCAGGACTGTTCAAATCCCGTTTTTATAACACAAATTAAGTTTATTTTTAGCTCATTATTTTTTTTTTTTTTTCGTATTTGAAATCATATCTAATAAGTTAATAATTGGAGTCTTGAAAGATTAAAAAAGTAAAAGAAACAGAACATTCAAGAAATGGCACAATGTATTCATAAAATAACATAGTTTATTCAGAAAAGAAATAGCGCACTCAGAAAAAGACATTTGAAAAATGCCTTATTGGGGCTGATACATAAAAGAATTTTCGCACCACAATAACATCCGAATATCGAATCTTTGCTTTGAGTATTTGAAGAGCATAGCTTAACTCTTTCCGGCGCGGAGAAATTCCGTTTGTAAAATGATGAACTGACAACAGAATTGATAATCTAATTTATTGGAAAATAAAAACTTACTACTTTTCCTGTAATTTATAAAAGGGAAATTTCAATTAAATATTATTGGTGCCAGTACTCATAAAATTAGGTGTCCTTTTTTGTGGACACCGCCCGCTAAAGGGTTAAGGGAAGACATGACTGGAACGCCACGCCCACTCACATTAATTTTACTCTAACATTTTATACTCATTTATTATATGTAATTAAATTTTATCCAAGTGTATATATATATATATATATACATTAATTCATGTATTTGATAAAAGTATGAAAGAATTTCACACAAGTTAGAAGTGTCTAAGCTTTTTAGCTCTCCGAAAAGTTGTACTACTCAGCTAAAAAACCCATTAACTCCTAAAGTACTCGAGCGATTCCGATAAAAATTTTGTTGGTGGTAGAGTATAAATATAAGATCAGATGTGGCAGACAGTTTAAAAAAAAAATTAATTAGTTTCCGAGAAAACGGGTCGTGAAACTCCCCCCATAAATATCCTATAAAAATATTTCACATAGGATTGCACCCACTCTTGTCTTCCCTTAAATTATATCTTATAGAATGAGGAGTTTTTTTCGGGGGGGGGGCGCTGAATGTGTACAGCGCATTGTTTAAGATCCTAAAGCCAGACTTCTCTGTAAATGAGTTCGGATACAAAAAAGGGAACTACACATTTTTCAAACAAAAATTAATAGCTTTATTGATTTATATAATGTGTATGTGTCCTATGGAGGTTTCCTATAAGTGCAGCGGCAGTGAGTGGGGCTAAGTATGAGCTCCTAGAGGTTGACAGATGGGACTATGTGTGGTTAGGTGAACCAGGAGCTTAATTATTTTCCTTAAATTATTTTTGAATGTATTGTAATATAATTGGGGAATTCTATGAGCGCGGGGCCGGCTGCATATGGGGATTCACAGATTAAAAGAACTTTTGTATAATGTTTGAAATTAATGAATTTTTTTTTTCAGTTTTGATCTGCATTTGACCCCGCCCTTGTGTATTGTGTATAGAGGGACACCCCCCCCCCAACATGTCGAGATGGATTTTTTTATTTATTGTACAAAGGGCTCTTTTAAAGAGGAAACCTGTGTTAGAGGTCTGCAGAGGCCGGGCTCGGTACCTGTTTTCATTCACGACACTTGTACCTGGTCTTCACTCTTTTCGGGCCAGTCCTGACTTTCACTGTCTTCGGGCCGGGCCTAGTCACTACTCTTTCTGGGCAAAGCTGGGCTCGGGCCTTACTTTTTTCTGAAGGATCGACCCGACCCGGGCCTAACCTATTTTTTCCGAGCCGGGGCTGGCTTCATTCTTCTTATGTTGCACGGCCGATTTTGAATTTCGGTTCCGACCCAGCCCGTATGAAAATCATTGTCTCGGCGTGGCCTGGTCCATGAAAAAATCAGTAAAATTTGGCCCATCACAAAAGTTTTCCCCAAAAATGTACGTATTTTTAAATCGCCATTATTCAACAATTAAAATTTAAAATTTATTCTTTTCAAAGAATAGTAGATTTCTAGGCAATAAAATTAAAATACAGTAAAACCTGTGAAAAACGAACCTGCCTATGACGGAATCCTTTCTTAAACGGAAAACTGTCTTGATCCATGCAAAATGAATATAATAATATGTGAGAAAAGAATATAATACATTTACACCTGCTAATAAGGGAACTTGTCTATAACACATTTATATTTTTTTTTCCCTATGCAATTCTGTCTTGGGAGATTTTACTCTATAGCATTTTTCAGATTTTTAACTCTCCAGTACATGGAATACGGATTAACGGTATTAATGATCACTAAAACATTTATATACAAATAAATTCATTAAAAAATATTGCATCCTATGGCGCTTCTTTAAAAATAAATAGTATTGTAATAAGTATTTTTGGTCAGAACTTGTACGAATCAATTTTTAACCATATCAAGGTAAAATTCCATATTCTGTAGAAACTCAGTCGGGCTGGTCTCGTACCGTGATTTGTCGGCCTAATCGTTTGGAGTTTTCCGTGTTTTTCTTTGAACCTTGGATTTCCTTGCATAAATACGGGTAGAGTCCTGCATCGGGTCGGGTTACCCGCTTTTACCTGAACCTGATCCGACCCTCGGGTCGGGTTGGTGCTATATTTTCCCGTTGCGGGTCGGGTTGGCTTTCATTGTTTCGTGTTCGGGTTGGCTTTTTGACGTTTGTGGGTCGGATTCAGGTTGTCCCGATTTTTTAAAAGAATGTCCAAAAATATTTTTCCACATTAAAAGTCTATATAAACTGCAGATCAAAGTTTCTCAAAAACAAAATGCGTTCCTGTCTGTTTTACCTAGCCTTAGAATTTGTTTCTGGAAGTTAGTATAAACATACTTTTTCAACTACTGATACAATAAGGATTATAACGAATGCAGTAAAAAACCTATAGATGGCCCCAAAGAATTCTTGTAATGTGAACCCGATTTGCAGAAAGAAAATTAGATTCATTCCGAGCTGAAAAAAACAAAATTTGGGATAACCCAACTCGATGTTTGACTCTATTCAACGATCCCAAGGTTCTCAGAGGTTTAACTATATTTGAATGTTAAAGAATATAGATTTGTTCATTTTTCTATGTAAAACATAAAAATTGTATTAGAGATACAATTGCAGATTATTTTTCATAGTGGCATTAAAACGTAATTTACTTTCTTTATGTTCGGGTCAGGTTGCAGGTTGAAATATTGCTGGTTCGGTTTGAAATACCTCTGGTCGGGTTGCGGGTTGCTGGAAATTATTTTTGTGGGTTCAGGTCGGGTTGCCGAAAATTACTTTTGCGGGTTCGAGTCGGGTTGCAGGTTGACTTAAAATGGAATTTGCGGGTTTGGGTCGGGTACAACCCGACCCGCGTAGATCTCTAAATACGGGTTGGGTTCCCTTAAAACATGGCCCTTCAGGCCCATATCCCTCGTGTAGATAATTGGCAGTCATAAACAACACCAACACCTCAGGTCGAGGCTTTAACTATTTTCCGTGCCGGATCGTTTCTCGGGCCGAACTCTTAGCTTTTATACCGGAAAGAGCCAATAATTTTTTTGTATGGCCATTGCTGAATTTTTAACTTTTATACCGGGCATTAATTTTTTTGTACGGACCGGATTCCTGCCGAATATTTTTTTCTATGGGTTGGGCCGGTTCCGGACCTGGAAATTTTGGCTTGTGCAGACATCTAATCCGGCATCACCAAGTGCATGTTAATAAATGCATAAATTAAAAATAAAGAGAAGTTGATAATTAATTATGATAAAACTGCTGACATATCAACAAAATGCAAAGTTGAATGCGTTAGTTGTGTCACTTTGGCTGTACATCTATCAAAATAAGGCATATCTTCTTCCTTATATAAACAACCTAACAGCTGTATTTCCTACTGCATATGTCAATTTTCGATTGCGGTCAAAAGTAATGTAAAATACTTCATTTGCTAACGTGGTTTCATGTTTGTATAATATGTGCATCTGTAAATTAAAACTGAAAAAATATTTTTTTTTTTTTTTTTAATGTTGGGACTATGATAGAAGCAGGTTTTTTTTTCCATTGATATGATATTTATATATTGGTACCATATACATATTCTTCTTAGTTTAAAAAAGGAGATGCAGCTTTTGCTAATATTTCTCCTTTGAGTTGTTTGTTTTTTCTTTGGTCAAGCAGTGTTGAGGGTGGGGGGGGGGGGGGGATGTCACGGGGTTGAGTTCGTCTAACCCAGTTTCATAAAAGGAAATCGTGAATATCGTTTCCGGTATAAAACGAAATATTTGAGCAAATAGACACATAGATGCATTATATTTGATAAGAATTTTTTTTTTAATATTAAAAACATAATTGTAGGCAACTTTTCTATAATTGCGTGTTACTTATGATGGCTGATTATCTGCACGAGGGATATTGGCCCGAGGGGGAGTGCCCTCTGGGGGCTCTTTCTAAGGGAACCTAATCCGTATTTAAGTAAAGTTAACCAAGGTTCGAAGAAAACCACGGAAAACTCTGAAAGATTAGGCCGACAGGCGCGATTGGGTTCGAACCCAGCACCACCCATCTCCCAGCTTTGAGAGCAGAACCTCTCGGCCACTGGTGGGGCATTTCTATAATTGCATTTAAATATGTTATTAAATTTCTCTCATTTTGGAATCGAATTCAGTTGAATTGGTAAAAGTATAGTGAGTTGCAGGTTGACAAAAATTCTTTTTGCGGGTCCAGGACGATTACTGCATCGCTGAATTTTTTTTTTATTTTATCGAGTCTGAGTTGAAATCAAATGAAAGTTTATTCTGGGTTTTTAATTCAATTGTTAAAAATGTTAAAACTTTACTTATAGAGTTGCACAACAAAGATAATTAAAAGATATTAGTTTGTTTGGCATGTTTGCATAATCCTTCGAAATTATATACTAAGCTAATCATATGAAAGGTGCGATAGGTGCAAAGTACGCAAGACTCGCTCTTATAGAGACCCCCAAGAAGACTAAAATACCTTTAAATAGAAAAGGACTTCTGAAAAATGTTTGCATCTCGGTTAGTCACTAGCGACTTCTGCTTATACCCCCCTCCCCCCCTTCTTCCCGACGAGAGTTAAGCTTTTTTTTTTTTCTTTTTTTTTTTTGTTAAATAAAAATGCAGTGCCTCGAAAATTTTTCTTGCTCCGGGACCTCTTTAAGAAGGCCGGGTCCGACCATACAAATTATTAGCACTTCAATGCTTGTGTGGACAGAGTAGAGTTTTTTAATGCAGAGCCCCGAAATATAGAAAGAAGCAGGGTCGTATGCTAGTTTTTTTTTATCTAGTAGGGAATTAAAATGTTGTCTTTTCTTAACTTCTCTTTCGTCTGACTGTCTTTGTTGGTTCATGCATCTACAGTACATGTAGACCTATGCACCCACAGAAATAGCGTGGGGAAAAAAAATACGAAGATATAAAAAGAACCTTTTTTTTTTTTTTAAGCATCCAGAATTGGATCTCAAGAGATAACATCTCAGTGCAAGAACAGGGGGGAATAACCACTGGACAATGCAACTGTTCAGTTTGTAACTTCCCGTAGAGTATCTTATTTCCTCTCTGTTCTTGGCAAATCCCTACTGACCACCCAGAACCACCCACAAGATAAGGAGGCGAAAAAGTATACGTAATTTAGCTGGAAGCTATGATGATTTGGTGGGAAGAAACAGGATGCTTTTGAAGAAGTGTTTCTCAAAATTCATGGAACGAGAAAAATTATAAGGGATCGCTGAGAACGACTCTGGGCACATTTGATTACTTTTGAAGCATGAAGGGCGCAGTTTGTCAATTTAGAAAACGACAGGGCACGCTTTAAAGATTTTAAAAAGGGCATGGCACTGCACCCTTCAAAAATGGCCTAGCGGGAACACTAATAACTGTTTTCAATTTTAGAACATGTAAGTGATGTCTTCCATTTTTAGTGTTTCATTCATCTGACGAAACCCTATTCGTCTCACTCATCTGTCTGTCCGTCTGTCTCAGAGTCCGTACACAAAAACTGTTTCAAGTCAGAGACTGTAAATTTTGTATACTTACATCTGAATACGTCGTGTCACATGATGAATCATAAAATTTTGAAAATGTTCATTATTTTAATTAATTTTTTTCAATGCCATTCATTCATTCATTTTTGCAATTTAGATTTTAAAATAGAACCAACCTTAATTTCAACCTTTTTTGTGTAGACACCATAGTGCCGAGGTAAAGCATCTCGTTAGTAAAAGGAAGGTGCTTAGTTCAAACTAGAGGTCTGCACGGGCCCGAGGTCCATACTCAGGCCGGCCCACTAACCGGGCCGGACCAGCGAAATGAAGGTGCATTTTCAAACGGGCTGTGCCTGCAGAATTAGGAGAATGTTTTCAACGTGCCGGGCCAAAAGACAAAATAAACGGGCCAGTTGGGCCAAGCCGATAAAAAAAATGATCAGGCCGTCAGGGTCAATATAAAAATTTAGGCGAAACGGATAAAATATGAGCTATTTTCAATGAACATGACTTTCGCGAGAATAAGTATAAATGTACATCACAAGCTGATGCTAGTTTGACAAGATCAATACTGAAATGTAACATGTCCAGTGTAGAGATTGGCATCAGTCTGTTACATGGTGTCTGACTTGGACTTTATTTTTTTTTTTCCGCAGACTCATGCCAGGCTGAGATCAGGCTTGCATTTTTTTTTTTTTTTTTTTACATTGTTGAGCCGTGCCAGAACTGAACTTAATTGTTCTCAAAATGTGTAGGACAAGCGATATGTTTTGTAAAAATATTAATAGTTATAATGAACTTCTGTTAACTTAATCATTGGAAGTATACCTTAAGGTGGTTCTCAAATTCACTGCTCAAAAACGTGAAACTTTGATGCATTTTCTGACTAATTTTTAACTGTAAAGGCATAAAATTGACAAGCCTGACTATAGTAGAGATTTGGAATCGAATGATGTTTTCCATTTTTGATAAATAAATTGCTTGTTGATTTATAAGAGATTCTTGTCACGTGGCTGCAGGTTTTTCTCCTTTCCCATGCTGTCGCTTCGGGAAACTGGATTTGAAACGCTAACTTTGACAGTATTTTCTCAAAGATATATTGCCTTTATCAAAAAATGGATAACGTCATTCTATTGCATAGTTTCTGTATAAGAACTCCTGCCAATTTTATGTGTTTCCGAAAAGAATTTAGAAATGTGTCAGAAAGTAGTTCCTTTGGATTTGAGAAAGCCTTAATAAATTGGGGGAGGGGGGAGGGGAAGTACAGCACCCATTTTTAAAATATCACTTTTTTTCAAAGACAGAGAGAACTAGATAATTTTATGTTTTCTGAATTTCTTTATAAATTAAAGAATTTTTCTTTTTAGCCCCTAATATGCTATTTCTTTCGGGCTGCAATTAAAGTGTCGTCTCTAAAAAGTAATGTTACATTATAGAAGCCAGCTGTAAAATAAGCCATAAGCAGATGTATCATTGTACTGTTAAATACTGATAATCTCTATTGCAATTTTTTTAATTTCTAAGCATTGCACATTGTCAATTTTATACCATCTATCAGAGGGAAAAAGTACTTTTAAATGCGATTTGTGTGAAAATTGCATCTCAATTTATTTTTGAGATATTAATTTTTTTGTAGTTTTTAACAACATTTTTTTAAAATTTTGTCAACTGAAGTACTCCATTTCTGTAGAAAGTAAAGTAAAAATAGTTGGAAAATAGTAGATTATTATATCTTTTGGTTGCCATTTTCCCATAAAAATTGAAAAAGTTTTTTAAATTAAAATACGTGCTATGTCGAAAGAATATAAATTTATGATTTCTGATAAAGCATGCAGCTATTTTAAACTATATTTAATTTCATGTAACCATATTAATCTTACAAATATATCAATCATTAGATCTCTTTTTATTTATTTTTTATTTTTTTTTTTGTTGAGTTTCTTGAATGATGACATGCTTTTTTTGCTGGATTTGTGTATTATTCTGCAGTAGTGATGTCATATGCATACTTTTCTGTACATGTTGTTTAAGACGTGATCATAAATATAGAATTCTTCAGTAGATGCGAATGACATCATTTTATCTACTTATAATAAAATCTGAGTGCAGGAAACTGTCAGAATCATACTGGTGCGAACCACTCTGGTCTGCGAATCGACCGTAGCTAAACGCCATGTTAGGCTTAATGAAAAACATAGCCTAGCATATGACGGCTATCTACTTATAATAAAATCTGAGTGCAGGAAACTGTCGGAACCATTCTGATGTGCGAATTGACCATAGCTAAACGCCATGTTAGGCTTACTGAAAAACATATCCTAGCATATGACGGCTAAATGATAATTTTTTTCTACCTGAAATCATACCTGTTCAGCATATTTTCACATAAAACATGTGTATCATATCCATTTATAATGTATTAAGTTCTAAATTAAAATTAAGTTATTATAAAAATAGAAATCAGATCTAAACAAACGATACTGTTGCCATTCAGATTCAAATTCCAGCAAATCTACAAACAAATGAGTGACTCTGAACGCTTCATTAAAAAAAAAAAATGCAGGTTAACGCCGATGCTGGTCTTAAAATATTTGTAATAGTATATTAAAACCTTTAAATATTTTAACTTTGTTTAAAACCTTCAAAAACTAATATTTTAATAAGTAAGTAACCAAATACCATATCAAATCATCATCAATAACAACAAGTTCTAAATTAAAAATAACGGATAACTATCACCATTTGGTGGTGAAAAGATATCATTTTCGCCCTAAAAAGATCCGTGCAAGCATATTGCATTACATGTATTTTTAATTTATTCAGAATGATTATTCTTTTGCACAATTTCGATTTCCTGTGATATTTGTTTTCTGTCTTATATGACCAAGTAAAAATTATCGGAATTTGAATATCTAAAACTTTCAAATGCATTTTCAATAAAGAATTATTTCAATGGCACTTTAGTGTTATTTAAAGGGAAATTAGCCTTTTATGGTACTGAATTATGAATTTATGAAAAATCTTCTAAAGCATTTTTCGTGAATTTTTTAAATTAAATTAGAAGATTTGCATAATTATTTAATCATTTTTAGAAGGAGTTTAGAAGGATTGAAGCATTTAAAAGGATTAATTAAATTTGAATTTATAGGGATTTTGTGTAATATTTATAAACCCACTCAAATCTTTAATTTTAATTATTTTTCTTAGTATTTTGTAGAATTAGGAAATCCAAATCTACAAATATAATGTTCTTACAATAAAAATATAGAAACATTTCTGAATTGAAAAATCCCCCGCCCCTTCCAACACCAAGAAAGCTGAAAAGATGCAAAGGCCAAAGGAATCATCCTTTTAAAAATATTTTTGTTTTGTGTAACCCATAATGCTTTTGGAACATGATAAAGTAATGCATCTATAACTCATTCTAAACTGTATTACTACTAATCGATGTATTAAATTAATTTTATAAACAAGTTATTTTAATGGTACTTATGAGTACCGTCAGTAGATAAAGGGTTAAAGGGACAATTTTTTGTGTACCGAAGGCTGCGAGCAGTGCCTCTGTAAGCTGTGTTAATTCCCAATAAATTAGGAGCTTATGTTTCTTGCTAATTCTTTTGGCGTCAACTTTCTGTTGTAATCCGACTTTTTTCTACAATGCATTTTATCAGATTTGAAGACATTGCGAATAGAATTAATATTTCCTATCGGTACAAAATATTTTAATTATCTTGCAGATAAAATTATGAATTTTAACATAGTTTGTAGCGAAAAAAAAAAAAGTCCTGCTAAACAACAAATTTTTAATGTTGAGGGAACCTAAACAAGCATTTTCGTCATAGAATGTGTAGCTGGAAATGGCGTGGTTAAGTGCTGGTGACTAAATTGTAGTTTACATAATTTCTTTGTTCTAATCATAAAAAATCAAAGGATAATATTTTTTTATTAACAAAATGCATAAGGCATCTTTTTAAAGTCAGAAAAATATTTGTTTAACTATTGTTTTGAAGATTTATCATTCACTTTCTGTCATTTTTTATGGGGATTATATACTAGTATAAAATAAAAGCGTGTGTTTTATGTCTTCAAACAGAATTATGCTTTGTACTATCTATATTTTTTATTTTTATTGGGAGAAACACTAAATTCTGTAAAGGCAGTATTCCTGTTTTCTAGTCGTTGATATTGTGTCCCATAATAAATTTGATTATTATATTTAAAATACTTACATTTTTTTTTTTTTTTTTTAGAAATTGCGATAATTTAAATTTATTTAAACTTTCTCTAATTTTTTAGATTTTGTTTAAACCAGAGAGAGAGAGAGATGAATTCAAAACACTAGATTCTGCAGTTCGAAACTTTTTCCTGCAAAAAATCTATTTTTTGTGCTGCCATCTACAGACAATATTAGAAATTAGCTTTAAAACAATTAGATTTTTTTCAGGCATTTTTCTGCATGCAATTTAATTCTCGTTATCATTGTAATTCAGGAATTTGTTATATTTGATTAGGTTATCTGAAATCTTAAACATTAATGACAATAAAATGAGCAGTTTATGATTTATACATGAAGTAATTGTTCAAGAATTGGCAGGATCCGTGTCATTTGTAATTAGAATTAAAAAAAGTATTACCATTGTTTTTGGAGCCATCTAGTGAGTATTTTGAAAGTGAAAGAATAAAATTCATTTAATGTTTTAATCAAAAACTTGATGGAATTTTTCTGATTTCCTTTAGAAATTGAAGATTTTGTTTTTAAAGAAATCGCGATAATTTTAATTTTGTATAAACTTTCGCTAATTTTTTTAAGTTTTGGAATTTTAAATTTCTTTTAAACAATTTTGTTGCTTTTAGAAATTTTATTTAAACATCTGTTAAACTTTTGGAATTTAGGAAATTTGTATTTTTTATTTTTATTTAAATAATTTTACTTTAATATTTTTAATTTGATTTAAAAAAAACTTTATAATTATTTAAAAATTAAATTCATAATGCTGCCATCTATGTAAGGATTTAATAATTATAAATTAACAATTTTGATTTATTAATTTAAGGATAAGGGGGTTTTAAAAGATATATTAAACAAAGCCGTCTGTGTGATCTGCGATCACTCTTACCCATGGAGCTATGTAGATTAAAGGAGACGACACAAATGACGTCACTCGAAGCTGTTCCTACACACACACACACCCCTGCTTCTGCCATATTTGATCGCTGTGAGCCAGTTTCTTCCCACTGCGCAAATCAACTATGTTAAAAGTCAAATATGACGGACGCAGGAGAGGGAAAAGAACTCGTCTTTCGGCTTCAACGCTCTCCACAGTGCAAGATTGATATGTCATCTTCTTTTTAATCTTCATAGCTCCATGCTCTTATCCACTTGCTACATGATTAATATCTATTATTTTTTATCAGTATAATTTTTTTAGTCATATGTATCTTTATTTTTCTAACAATGTTCTATATGTTTACTATTTCTTTTCTTTTTAGACATACTGATATGGTAATGCTGAAATTAACTATATGGATGTCCTATGTGATTAGCAATATTAATCTAGACTTTAAAAAAAAACTGATATTGAAAAATGGTACTTGTTGTGCTTCATTAAATGCTGCTAAAGGTAAAAGGTGATATACTTACTTATTACATGTAAAATTGTACATTCACTGTATTATAATTTCATCCATCATTGATGCAAGTTTATTGTGCCGAGTTGTATAGTATTTCACTTCAAGCTTGTTTTTATTGTGGAATGGAGTTTCTCTGGGATATGAAAGGCTAAGTCTATGTTTGTTTAAACAAGAGATTTTTTAGTAATAAAACTATTTTATAAGGTCCTTTTGCAGTGACTTCTTTTATGCATGTGTCCATTTTCTCTTATGTAATTATTACAGCTTTTTATAAACATTAGAAATTTAGAAAAAAGTAATTAGAAAGCAATGTTATATTTCAGCATAATTGAAGTGGTGAAGACTTTGGCATTTTCATTTGAAAATAAAATTAGTCTTTTTGTGATAAAGAATTTTATACAGATTAATTCTGAACTTTATATATTTGAGAAAATGCATATAATTAACGTTTATGAAAAAATATATATATTTTTTTAAAGGCAGCTCTCATTCTAAATGCCAAATGAATTAAAAAGCTTTAGCTAATGAACATAATAATTCTTTTATAGTGTGCATTGTTTCTTAATCATCTAGCAATGACAAAAATGCGCATGAAAATGATCGGTATTTTTCCATTAGTCAAGTGCAAATCTTGCCCAAAGCAAACTATTTTTTGTTTTGGCAACAGTTAATGATGCCAATCCCTTGATGAAATAATTGAAACTTTAGATCAATAGGGAAAATGCACATGTGTTCAAAAAATAAAACAAAAATAACTTTAGCTCTTTTCGTTTAAAATGTAAAAAAAAAAAAAAAAAAAAAAAAAAGTTTGAATAATATATAATACCGTAAACCTAAAACATTTTCTTTCAACATCAAAACGCCCTTTTTAATTTACACAAAAAAATAAAAGCTATTCATCTACTTACTTCAATTAATGGATCGGAAATGGTTATAATGTCAGCGATGGCGATTGAAACAATATTTTGCGATTTATCAGCTGCATCCAACTAATGAAAAAATACTGAAATATTTTATTTTTTGTGTAACCATTTGTGTATTTCATATCATATATTGATTAAATACTTAAAGAATCTTTTTATTTAACTTTTAAGAATTAATTCATTGCCTTTTTGCAAATGCATAATTACTTCTCAAACAAAAGCATTGGAATGCACATAGAGAATCAGTGTGATTGTCTTCTACAAATTATGAATTACTTAAAATTCTTAATTTGGCCCCTAATTAAAATTTGTATCTATTTCTGTGTAGCCCACCTATCAAAGTAATATATGTCTCAGTTGTGCTGAAATATTGCATTAAAAAAAAATTTTTATGCAGTTTCTTTACTTACCTTTCCCCTGCCCCCCCACCCCCCCTTTTTTTTTGTTATGAAAGGTGCTATATATTGTTATGTTAGATTTTGTAGTGTGCCTATTATAAATTGTTTATTGCTTTGTTTTATTTTTTATTTATTGGGTGTATTTTGAATCTGAGTAAGAGTGTGTTTGACCAAAATTCATATTCATCACTGTAAAAATGTTTAAGGCATGTTAGATATTAAGAAGGCACTGTATGTTTTTGTAGAATTTGGATATAATGTAATATTATATTTTCATGTCACTAAAGTTTTGTAAGAATTAGTACAATGTGTGCCTTATAGTATTTAGAGATATAAACTTCATTTCATTATTTCAGTTTTAAGGTCTTTAATTCATGAAGAATTTGTAATTTATTAATTTAAATTAATAAATTTTAATGCTATTGATCTATTTTGATTTCATCCACATTGCACAGTATATTTCATATCAAGATTGCATTTTTTTTTTTTTTGTAGGTTTTTAATAGTTCAAAGAAAAAGTATTGTTTTTATGTAAAATATTTAATTTTTTTTCTTTTATAAATATTGTATACATTGTTTAAAAACTAAAGCATTAGCATATGAAAGCCAGGGTGTCTACAGAATCTGGAAATCAGGGAATCATGGAAAAATCAGGGAAATGTCAGGGAACTTCGTAAAAATAATCAAAAATCAGGGAAATTTGTCTATATTGCGAAAATATTTGCATTTTCTCCTTGCCAACGAGACTGATTCGTCCATTTTATGTACCATATTTTTTCACATGCTGATTAGTCTTACCCAATATTTTTTAAAAGATGCACATTGAATGAATTTTTTATATTTAACGCAAATTAAGGTGAGCAGATGTCCTGATTTTCTGTGCATAGCGCTTATATTGAAGGCAATTTACCCATTTAAAAAAAAATTTAAATGATGCATTAGCACAACCTGATCAGGTGGGCAGCTTGATCCAATTGCTATCCTGTCAGATTATAGGTCAAAAATAACATTTTTACCCACTGGCCAGGTGACTGATTTTTTTCACTGGCCAGTTTTTTTTTAACTACTGGCCAGTAACAAAGTTATGTACGCTCCATACAAAATTGTGTTTTCTCTAACTATCAACATTGTAATTTACTAATATATATTACTTACCATTCGATATGATTACACTCAACTGAAAAATTTTATTTTTACTATTAATTGCAATGAAATAAATTCACAGGAAATTTTCAGAAAGGTTACAGCAGAGGGGGACCCAGCCCCACCTCGGCACTAACTAATATGCATTTTTCTGTGACCATTTAATGAATTTCGCGATCTTTTGACAAAATTCACATTTTTTTGTGACCTTTTGCGATATCTGTGTTTTTTTTGCGATCTTTTGACGAAATCTGCGTTTCTTCCGCAATCTTTTCACAAAATTGTGGGGTTTTTTTGTAATCTTTTAACGAAATTTGTTGGTGGGGGGGGTCACCATTCTTTGAAAATATTTGCATTTTTTTTTTCAAGTTTTTTTGACGAAATTTGAGTTTTTAGGCGATCTTTTCTCGAAATTTGTGTTTTTTCTGCGATCTTTTCTCGAAATTTGCATTTTTTCTGCGATTTTGTCACGAAACTTGCGTTTTTCCGTGATTTTTTCACGAATTTTGCGTTTTATCCGCGATCTTTTCACGAAATTTGTGTTTTTCCGCGATACTTTGAAAATTTTTGTGATTCTTTTTTGCGATTCTTTGTCAAAATTTGCTTTTTTCCGCGATCTTGTCACGAAAGTTGCGTTTTCTCCACGATCTTGTCACAAAATTTGCGTTTTTTCCGCGATGTTTTGATGTAATTCGCATTTTTTACGTGGTCCTTGGGCGAATTTCACGTTTTTTCGCGATTCGTTGACGGAATTGGTGATTTTTTTCTATGAACGATTGACGAAATTGATTTTTTTCGCCGACCATATCGAAATTAGTGATATTTTTATGTCCGAATTTTCGGAAAATTCAAGACAGAATCACCCCTGCTACTTTCTTTTCTTACGTTCGAGAAAATCGCCGATTTAGACACCGTAAATTCTAAACTAATTTCACCCCTTTCCTCCCTGGCATCGATCTTTCAACCATCACGTTTGGCGAGTGGTGCCCATTGAGTTTGCCAAGTGAGGACAATAAAGTTAATCGCCACGTTTTAAGTGTTACTCAATGCCTGGCGAGTGCTAATTTTGTGCTATATGTCAGATGTAGGTAAGTCTTAGAATTGAATATTTTTCAGAAAATGAGGAAATTTTCTGGTCACCCTATGTCCATTGGCCACTATATAAAGTTGTTAGACTAAACTTTGAGTTCAGATTTATAAAACTGTCAAATCAATACATAATGAATATTAAGCAATTTTTATGTTTTTCTCCCAAATGCGATATTAGCAAGCTGGATAAGTGTGTTATACAAGGAATCGGCATACATGAAAAAATACTGTATGTGTATTGTTAATAATGGAAATCAGGGAAGTCTGATAAAGATAGTCAGAGAAATCATGGAAAAATCAGGGAACTTTTTTTTAGAATTTCTGTAGACACCCTGAAAGCAGACTTTTAAATAATTAAAATAACATAACAATTAAATTTTATTATTATCTTATCTTTGGTTATATACTTCTTATTCCTCGTTTCTAGTTACACACCAATTTTTACTGACTTACTTTCTGTCAAAGATAACAGAGCAAATTAGTTTCTGTCAGCTTTCCGCATCTGAAATTTTCCTTACCTGGCATATCTTTCATATAAGGGATCTCATAAACAACTTATATTATTAAAAAAATAATAGTAAAAATGCTAAGTTAAAAAAATCTTTTATTTGCTTAACCATGGGGGAAAATATGTCTTCATTTATTCTTCTATTTGAAAAATAAATTTTGCCATATTACATTGATGATTATTAGTATATTTTGTTGAATGCATGACTGTAAGAAATATATATTTATTTTCTTACTTCCCCCACCTCCAGGAAAACAGATACATATATCAAATATTAGTATTATTGTAGTGTAAATAGAATGATATAAACATTTGTCAAAATTGAAATATTCTGTGCTGTGCGATTGCCTTACACAATTTATCACTTATAGATTTAGTAAATGAAATCTACAAATTCAAAAATGTGGCATAATAATATATAAAGGAATGAATGCTTTTTGTATATCTTTTGGGTATTAATGTATCAAATTAGTTTTATGCACATTTTAAATGGTATTATCCTTGATTCATTCTATATTTAAATTTTTTAACCTTTTGCTGTTATCATTTATAATTGAATATTTAGGAAACTGTTTTAAGATCTGAAAGATTAGATTTTAATATATTTATTGTATAAATCATTTGTTAAAATTTGTTTTTGTTGTATTTTTTATTTTCTTTATCGAAATGTAATGATCTACACTGCTCTCATAATTTGAAAGGCTCTAAACCCAAGTTCTTTAAAAAGCCTCCCGTCCCTTCCACACATATATCCCGTTCTCTCTGTTTTCCTCTTTGTTTTGGACTACTAAAAGAATCTCATTACAAATCTTGAATTATAATAAAATATACATTGATCGTAATATCTACAATTTCTTATTTCCCATTACTTTAAAATAAAAAGCTTCATACCCATTTTCTCAATAAAAAAAAAAGAATGTATATTGAAATTGGCAGTAAAATTATTTCTAGGTATTTCATTGTTAATAAGCCTTAAAATGTCTTTAAATATCAACACATTGATCATATATATATATATATGTGTGTGTGTGTGTGACATGAGACCCCACATTAACCCTTTATGTACTGAATTATGAGTTCATGAAAATTTTATCGTCTAAAGCATTTTTTGTGAATTTTTGAAACAACTACATTAGAAGATTTACATAATCATTTAATAAATTTTAGAAGGATTAATTAAATTTGAATTTATAGGGATTTTGTGCAATATTTATAACCTCTCAAATCTTTTATTTTAAATATTTTTCTTAGTATTTTGTAGAATTAGGAAATGTACAAATATAATGTTCTTACAATAGAAATATAGAAACATTTCCGAATTGAAAAATTTCCCTTCCACCCACCCTCACCGCCCAAACACCAAGAAAGCTGAAAAGTTACAAAGGCAAAAGAAATCATCCTTTAAAAAATATTTTTGTTTTGTGTAACCAATAATGCTTTTGGAACAAGATAAAGTAATGCATCTATAACTCATTCTAAACTGTATTACTACTAATCGATGTATTAAATAAATTTTGTAAAAAGTTATTTTAATGGTGCTTATAAGTACTGTTTGTAGATAAAGGGTTAAAGATAACTCAATTTAAAGACAAACACTGACGCTTATTAGACACAATAAGACAAATGACAGAATAAAGAATACAAATAGTTACACTTTTCATAATCATTATTTGGCTTAAACGCGGCAATCTTTGACTTTAAATAGAATAATCCACACTAAAAGTCGTCAAATATTCTATCATATTTTCACACGTCGTTGAATTTCCTATTTTATTACATCGAAGGAAGATTCTGTGCTTTTTAAAACTCGTCAAACTTTTAGCACATTCTATTTTTCATCGTTCTTTTCTCTCCACCCAGCTTTGTTTCTTTTAATCTTGAAACAAAGCTCCTTTTATTTTTGCATGTGATGCAGCATTGGGAATATTCAATCGGAATGCAAGTGTAGCTTATGAAGATTTCCCACATATATATATTTATTCACATTTTAAATTTCGGCTTTTAATGGCAGGCATCTTTTTAAACTGTTAAGCACCAAATTAATTGCAACTTGAGAAATTGCTTTACCTCAATCATTATCTTACTTAATTCCTGAAGATATGTCAGAAAATTTGTATAGTAAAAATATGAAATTTAGATCAGTTTTTTCATTAAAACTGATTTAATAAATCAACATTTATAGTTATATAATGCACTGTATAATATTTAAGAGCATAATTAGATTAATTTAAAATGTTATTATACAAATCTTGCAATTCCTATAAAAACAATGTAAATAAATGTATTCTGATCCTATCTGTAAATGGATAGGTTTTTGTGGTTACAAATTTTTCACACAGCATTTTATTATAAGAAAAAGCTACGCTTCTGTAAATGGTTAAGAAAATAAGAAGAAGAATAATAATATTTAGTTTTAACTTTTCCACTATGCTTTGTAAATATGATTGAGTAAAGAATGTTGTATGAAAAGTAAAATCTACTTTTATTAATAGATGGATTAAATAATGGAAATTAAAAGTACCATTGGACTATAAATAGTTAATGCTATAAGAACAGTATCATAGTTAATGACAAGTTTAACTTTTTTATTTTTCCAAGGTCCAAAATTTTTTAATTTTGAATAATTTCAAATTATTTTATTTAATATGTGATATTAATCTTGGAATATAAAGGGTTAATGCTATGAGAGCAGTATCATAGTTAGTGACAAGTTTACCTTTTTTTTTTTATTTTTCCAAGGTCCCTAATTTTTTAATTTTGAATAATTTCAAATTATTTAATATGTGATGTTTGTTTATACATATAATTTAAAATTTTGAATGTATCACTTTGATGACCAAATTAGTGTAAATATTCAGAATATGTGATATATTATAACAAATATATCAGTTTTAATGAATGTAAAGAAAAAGTATTTTTAAAAAATAGAATTGTTAGTTTATTTCTGACTTTTATTAGTCTTTATTTAAAAAAGTCATAATCATTACTTCAAATGATTTTAAATTAAAATTACATTTGAAACTGCTTCATTATCAATTTCCTCTCTCTATATATATCTATAATAGATATATATGGGTTTAATTTTTGTATTATTTTTTCCTTTGATTTTTACGCATGTGATTTTATTTTAATTATATACATATTAAAAAACATATTTTCTTTTACATTTTTTAACTCTTTGATGGAGAACATTATTATTTTGATTTTAGAAAAAAATATATTGCAGTATTATTTACAATTAGTATATAAAAATGAATAATGAAATCATAATTTAAAGTTTTGTTACATGTCTTTGATTTTAGTTTTTGATGAATTTAAAAAAGAGAACATTTTAAGTTTACCAAATAGTTATATATTTATGTGTTTATGCACAATTTTGGCATGGGTGCATTAATTTCAATTACATCTTTGCTTGAATATTTTTCAGATGCACTGTAATAAGCACTGTTAGGACTCACTGATGACTGTCTATCCATTCATGTTTTGACTTGAATAAAAATTCTCAGATATCGTCACAGTGTGAATATGTAGTTGAGGTAAAAAAGCAGTAGTATAAAAAATTTTTTAAATATAAAGTTTTATTAAAGAGTTTGAATGTGTTATCATTTATTGGGTCAGCTAACTAGTTCCACTGTAACTGTCTCCAAGAGATATAATGCATAATCTGAGTCAAAAAGTGAGGAGGGTAAGAGATGTATCAGCATTTCATGATCTGATATTGAAAATTAGATATTATGCATGTGTTCTATTTTAAGAGCATTACAAAAACTATAATTGAGACACATATTTTACTTCTTTGAAAATGGTTTAATATATAAAATAATAAAATTGAATAGCATTTGAAACAATAAGTTAATACCTAAATATTGCTTAAATAATATATTCTAATAGTACGAATTTTGTGTTTCTTGTAACATTAAATGTAATACTATATTAACAAATATGAAATTACCATAAATTTCAGTATTGGACTAAATTGCTACACATGTTGATGCATCAGCAATTTCTTCTTTTACAATGGCACTCAACCTCAGGTACTTAAATCACACTCCTATTCATTAAAGTTTGAAAAATCTGTACAATGTTTGATGATATCCATCATGTATCTATAGTAGTGATCCCAAGCACAAGCTAAGTGTTCTCATTTAAGACCATGGGAAATATGAAGTTTAATAAAAGTACATTTAAAACCATTTTTATTCTAATTAAAATATGCATAAAGCACAAATAATTGTACAAAAATTACTTTTAAGTGCATAAATATAATATAAAGATATTTAAAATATCTCAAAATACATCAGAAAAACCTAGAACATTTTCAACCATTACAAGGGAGCCTTTATTAGGATTTAAATGTTGTTATCATTTTCTTTGTGCTTATTCGAGAATTGTCCAGAAGAAAACATTGTAATTTAAATTTAAATGTTGTATGTCAGATGAGATGCGAGATAAAGTTATTCAAATTTTCAACAAAATGAGCTTTCATCTATTATGCATCAAATATCTCCATACACCATGGATATCGTATGAGTTCTCGTTATCAGTGCATCGTTACAAGCTGTATCTTTATTAGCAATTATTTTAATTGATTCTCTTATGATGACTTCCTGGTAATTATTTGTGCGAAAGATAATTTTTAATTTATTTTATAAGCGCAAAGAAAATAACATTTAAATCCTAGTGAATATGGCCTTGTAGTGGTTGAAAATGTTCTAAGTTTTTCTGATGTATTTTGAGATATTTTAAATATCTTTATATTATATTCATGCACCTAAAAGTAATTTTTGTACAATTATTTGTGCTTTATGTATATTTTAATCATTTAACTCAAGTTGAATATAGCACTAGAATTTAATTTTCATTCATTTTTATGCTTTAAAAAATAATTATTGATATATGTTTTTTATAGATTTGCTATTGTTTTCTATGTGTGAGGATAATTTAGTTGTTAAAAAACATTTTTTTAAATTGTTTAAGCAAAAACAATTTATTCAAATTTTAAATTAAAGATATTGTGAATAAAATAGTCTAGTATTTGTTGCCAAAATCATCTGTTTATTTTGAGCTGTTTGTGCATATCTCATCAAAAAGTAACATATTGACTGCTTCTACAAAATAGTTGAAATGTATGTGAAGAAAGTGCACTTTTATGAGGAGAAAAAAAAAATGGTGTATCAATTTGTTTTAAGTAACTTACGTTTTATAATGAAACTAATTCTTTATATCCATTTAATTTTCCACACTTACATTCAATTGTCTTGGTCATGAATTTCTTAGATGTTTAAAGTTTTACATCTCAAAATTATATTCAAGTAAAATTTATATTTTAAATGTGTGTTAATACTGTTGTTTAATAAGATGAAGATCTAACTTGATCTTGCAATATATTATACTTGCATGTTAAATAATTTACTTTCTTCAGTTATTATTTTACACTAATATTATAAATTCTACTTGTTAAGTATTCTGACAATGCGCTGAGGACCGCTTGGGATCCGCGGACCACAGTTTAAGAACCACTGCTTTAGAGTATGCATATAGTATCAAGTATGTAGCTACCTTGGTATTATATCTTTTAATCCGGATATGAAACTATATTTGCTGTGCATATTTGAAACTCCATCAGATCCATTTGCTAAGCAATTTTCTATAACAATTCCTCAGGTATTGCAAAACACCAGTAAGTTCTTGAACACATATTTAGTTGTAGCAGATTGACAGATACCAATACTAGGGCCTCTTCTTTTGCATGTATATTAACACAGAAAGCCTTTACCTTGCTTTTCTTCATTGGCAACATGTACTAATAATCGACCCTGAATTAATTTAATAATTCAACAGAATTGTTGACTTCCAAGCCAAACTTTTAGAATTATAGATGCTATTATACTTACTGATTAAAATTATATATAATTTGTTTACTTTGAGTTAAAAATTCTTTCATTCATTGTTTGTATTTTAAGAAATATTTCTAAAGTTACCACACAAATTAATTCAACTTTTATGTCTATTAAAATGTAAGAATATAAATGTTAAGAATTCCAACTCCTTCATAAAAAAGATATGTTTATTTACCTTGGTATGAATTAGTTATGAAGTTAGTTATAAACATAATAGTTGCAATTTCTGTTAACACCTGACAAATAAATCTAATTTATTTGTTGCAATTTTTTGAAAAGTAAAATAATATCTTTAAATGCAGTCTGTGTGGATGTCTCCCTCACCACACACACACAAATTCAATATGCAAAATTCATTAAATATTTTTCTAGAACAAAAATATTATTTTCATAAAAATACCACATGTTATCGGGTAATTTGTGGTATCATTATTATTAACAGTTCATGTAAAAGTACTTGAAACATTTATGACCAGGAGAGTAGGGAGGGGAAGGAGCATTTTGTCTTCTTAAAAAAGAACTTTATGCATTCTTAAATTTCTTAATTGGTATTCTACTATACAAGGTTTCTACAGATAAAATTTACTCTTCTCAGTCACACTTTTCACAGATTTGCAAAATTCTTATCATAACTAGGAACATTTAAGTTCCTATAATTGAGAGAAAGGTCATGAAGGTTTTAGACACCTATTTTTCTCAAAAAGCAAGGTCCTTGTGTCCCAACGAACAACAAAATCCACGCAAAATGTTTTTGCCATTTCTTTTTTTCTCTTTCAAGTTTTTTTTTTTTTTCCAAAAAGTATGATTTCTGTTATAGGTACAAGTTTTCTTTCACAATTGTTTCGCTTGTTTTACGTGTGCATTAATTGATGATGATTTATAAATGAATTCCCAAAATTCAGTACACAAATTAGAATAAGTATATATAGTCTATAAAAACATATTGAATCTGCTTAGAGGCACGAAAGATTACCAGAACTAGATTAAAATTGCCATCAGGCCAGTCTGAGCCTGAGGTTTTTCACACTTTATGGAAATGATTTTCATAGTTAATTTCTACACATTAATGCCATATTCTTCGCAACAGTTTGACTCTGTTGAATAACCTTGTCTTTTGGCAATAGCTCTGGCTTGGAATTTCCATGATAGTACAGTCATGCCAATTTTCTCCCACACCTTTTGGGAAGTCTTTTCAATGTTTGCGTATGGCATCTTTCTAAATGCTCATTTTAGCAAAACAAATGTACAAAAGGCCATTGGGAGGTGTCAGGTGATTTTACATATATTTCATCAAATATGTGTCACAGTTTTTTTCTGTTTGTCATTCTTTCTTTGCTAAATATGCAGCAGTTCACGGGAAAGAATGGTTGGAAGTTTTTTTTCATTTGGAGCTTCATTTTATTGATATCTTAAGCTGCAATTTCTTCTTCAAAAATGAGTTCTAAAATATTTTACTGATAATAAAGTGAATTTACTCTAGCTTTGCTTGATACTCTTTTGAGCTTCAATTCTAAAATATTTTACTGATAGTAAAGGGAATTTACTCTAGCTTTGTTTGATACTGTTTTGAGCTTTAATTTACCTTCATAATAAAATCCAATAGCAATCAGGGATACTCTTTTAAGCTTTAATTTACCTTCATAACAAAATCCAGTAGCAACCAGGAATACTTTTGGAAACCTTTTTTTGTGAACAAATTCATTTCATTGGGTTTTTTCTTCATTATTTGTTAAAAAATTGCTTCTTTTTTTGCTAAAATAATTTAAACAAAGCCATGTTTGCTCCTATGTTACCATAATTTTTTATTTATCACCATCTATGTGTTTGTAAAGTGAATGTTAGAAATGAGCCATCCATGAACATTGAAAAGAGTTTGGAAATTTCTCGAGGAGAGTAAGGAGAAAATTAACATGAATATTCTAAATAAAGTACTATGATGGAGCCAGAGCCTATACCCAAAAGCCAAGGTTATCTAATAGAGCCAAATTGTCAAAGAATATGACATTTATTTGCAAAAATTAACTGAAATCGTTTCCATAAACTAAGAATGACCTTCTGTATTTTTACAACTACAACTTTTAAATATTGTCTTGGCAATAATAGCAGGCTGAATGCAAAAGTTAGCAACTTTAAACACAAACATTTATTTAAAAAAATCCAGAAATGCCTTTACGATCCACAGGACATGAATTATGAAAAACTTTTCCAATAGTTACAAGTATTTCTCACCAAAGGAAAATATAAAGAGGAATGCTCGACCTTCAGTGTGTTAGCAGCTTTAGAAAATAAATTCTTATAATATTGAGAAGCATTTTATAATCTGTGTATGATGCACTATTTTCCTTTCTTGTTTATACTTGGAAGCAATCGTAAGAGCAGAGAACCGATTGTTAAATTATTTGAATCCCACCACTGGCTATAATGTTTTTTTTTTTTTGTGTGTGTGTGTGTGTGTATCTGTTTGTTTATAGTGATTTAGGATTTTTAAGTTGATAAAATAAATCTCCTTTTTTCTCTTTTCTACCTGTGAAATAGACTCTATACCAGGGGTTCCCAAATTTTAGACTGCTGTATCATTAAATTAAAATTCATAATTTCACTGTAGTATATTAATAAGGGTAATGTTAACAGTTAAAATGGCATTACAAAATTACTACTCAGATTATCTATTTTCATTCCTTCACATACCTGTATCTGAAGGTTCATTTAAGAACACTGATATGTGTACCATAGTTTAAAGGACTATGCATCATTATGATGTGTGATAAGGAACTTTGTGTTTGTTTTGTTTATATTCAAGTTAATAACTTCTCACTTGTGACATTGAGAAAAATTCTCAAAGGAGCAAAAGTTGTTTGAAAAATCTCAATTCTTTTGATAACTTGCTCATTTGTTTTTCTTTTCTCCAATGGATAGATGAATATTTTAAATAATAAAACTGTGTGCTAAAAAATCATTGTGCTTAGTTTTTTTTTTTTATTATTATTATTAAGTTTCTTTAAATGATATGCAGAACTTTATAGTAATCCAGAAATTTGTTGAAGAGTTTATTTTTTTTATATTAATATTTGTCAAGTGTTCTCTGTGCCTATTTTCAAAGTACTGTTATTTGTTTAAAGTATTTCTGTTAAAAATATTTTATTTAATTTTTAAATTAATTTTTTTTTTCAACTCATCAAAGAAATAATTTTTTAAGATCTTATTTTTTCCGGTTTTATGCAAACTGAGCTAGAAATTCTGCATATTATATTATTGTAAAATCTTAATAAAATAAATTCTAAAATGGTTTTATTTATGTCTATCAGTGTCTATTTTTTTCTTCTTTTAATAAACCTTTCTTCAAAGGTAACATATTTTACAGCATGAACTATCTTCAATGAAGATATTACTATTGTTGTGTTAGCATCATGTTTATTTGTCATCTTCTTAATCACAGTGTTAAATATTAATAATGCGCCATAACACATAATTTTATCTTAGCTTTGTAGGCTCTATAGTCTGTACTTTGGAATGTTCATTTGATCATACTGTTCTTCAATTTTCCTAACACTTTGCTACTTGATAACTTTTTTATTTTAATATTTTTATCGTCTGATAGAATATTGTGTTGCTTTCTCCAAACACACTTTACAGTAGGTTAAAATTTACCATTCCAATTTTTTTGTTTAATTCTAATGAATGTAAATTTCACATAATCAGCTATTTTCCATTTGTGAAATATTTTCTAGCTATGGGATTTTGAATGTTTAGACTAATGTCAGACGGGCGTCTTTTTGCATGCTTTTTTCCTTATGTATTATCCCTACACAATGCTAGCGGTATTGTGTAGGGATAATATGTAAGGAAAAAAGCGTGCAAAAAGACGTTCGTCTGACATTAGCCTTAGCTATTTAAAATGGAAGTAAATCATTTTGATAAGATGAAATATTTATTACCAACTGACCACCCGGTATTGCTCAGGCCTGGGATAATAACCTTAAATATACCTAATATCAGTGTCAATAAAAATATTTCCAAATGAATCTAATGTTGTGGGCCCTTACTGTCATTAGCATTGTACATCTGCAAGTTTTTTTCATATCTGATCATTTAACATTTAAAAAAAGAAAAAAGTTCTTACTGTCCAAACTCTGTGAACTTTTTATGAATTATAAATATAATATTTACAAAGTTTGTGTACAATTTTCATCTAAAAATATTGATATTTAGTTATAAAAGGGTTGTGTTTTCTTCTCACTTTTTTCCACATTGGGTCATTTTATATTAAACAAAATAGTTCTTAATGTCCCAACCCTGTATTGGGACATTTAATATTAAAAACAAAACAGTTCTTAATGTCCAAACTCTTTGAAATTTTTATTAGGTATAAATATGACATTTCCAAAACCTGTGTACAATTTTCCAGGGGTGCAGAATATGTCCGATCCGGCGATCTAAAATCGGGGGAAATTTTACAGAAACATGTACAATTAATTTCGATTTTAATGACGAATTCCATAATTCCCTGAGATAGAAAAATTTCACGACAAATAAAAAGATCCGTATGGCGACCTTCACAAAATCGATCTCAGAATAATATGTACCGTATAAGCGGTAATTCTGTTCCGAATTTTTCGAAAATTTAAGGCATTCGGTTCCGAATATTTAAAAAAATTTGTCATTAATCTGAAAATTCGGACATAAAAATACCTCGAATTTTGTCCGAGAAGTATGGAAAAAACACGAATTTCGTAACAAGATCTCAAAATAACTGCAAATTTCGTCAAAAGATCGCGAAAGAACCGCAAATTTCGTCAAAAGATCGCGAAACAACCACAAATTTCGTCAAAAGATCGCAAAACAATTGCGAATTTCGTCAGAAGATCGCAAATTTTGTCAAAAGGGGCGAAATAACCGTGAATTTCGTAAAAACCTTGTGAAATAACGGCGAATTTCGCCAAAGAAACGCAAAAAAAACCCGCAAATTTCGTCAAAAGATTGCGAGACAACCACACATTTCGTCAAAGTCGCGAAACAACCGTGCATTCCGTCAAAGGGGGCAAAATAACCGCAAATTTCGTGAAAATATCGCACATTTCGTCAAACAATCGCAAAAGAACCGCGAATTTCGTCAAAAGGAAGGCGAAATAACAGCAAAACATCGCGAAATAACACCAAATTTCATCAAAAGATCGCTAAAAAACGCAAATTTCGCCAAAGGGCCACGAAAAAAACAGTTAGTGCTGGGAGTGGATTACCCCACTCCGCTGTAACCTTTCAGAATATTTGCTGTTAATTTCAGATTTTTTTTTTTCACTCAATCACCCCTGCTATATATACTCGAGTGCATAAGTTGAGAAAAATTGGAAAAATAAATCGTCTATACCTATGGTAATACAGCATTTACCTTGTAACATATCGTAAAATTTTGGGGAAATTTTCATGTTGATTGGGGGAAATGTTGGAAGTAAAAACATTTTCTGCAACCCTGCAATTTTCATTCAAAAATGTTCATATTTATTTGTAAAAAGGGCTGTTTTTTCTTCTCACTTTCTTTTTTCAACATTGGGTCGTTTAATAATAAAAACAAAATAGTTCTTATTGTTCAAACTCATTGAAAATTTTATGTGTTATGAATATGTTTCTAAAGCCTGTGTTATAATTTCTGTGCAAAAATATTGATATTTAGTTTTAAAAACATGAGCAAAAGCCACCCGCATATTTGAATATTGAGCAGATTATTTATTTATTTTTTTTTTTAAAGACAAATCGTCCAAATGTTTCATGATTTTTATATGTGATATAAATTAAGTCTCTGAAGAATGTGTAAAAAAATTGTGTAAATATCGACATTTAGTTACTTTTAGCCCAGGAAAAAAGAGTGTTTCAAGAAGTTAAGAAGTGACTTCCAGTCACAAGTTTTGTTAAAAGGGTTAATATTCATAGTTTTCAAAATAGATTGCACCATCATACAGATGAAAGTATCCAGATTAAGTGGGTATTTTTGTTTTTCGTAGCTCTAAAAGTGATCATCTAAAAATGCTGCGAAAGTAGGTGAAAAAACACCCACAAATTTGAACTTTCTTTTAAAATAAATTTCAAAAGTGTCAATTTTCATATTTAAAAAAATAAATTATACCGTTCGAAAGTAAAAAATATAACATTTAAACATGTTTGGGTTTTTTTTTCCCATATTTCAACCGGTTTGGCTGATGAAAACTTTGAAAGATGATGAAAAAAAAGGAGCCATTGCCATCTGATCTTCAATACTAGCATTATTCTGTAATTGATGCCGCATTTTGAGAAAAAGAATGTCTTTTTGATGCGTGTTAGTTGAGTGTTTTAATTAAAAAATGAAAAATCTGGCCCTCAGGTGCATGAGGACCTGCCTTGGGCTATATTCACCCAAACTTACCTCTGTGCATTACATAACATGCAGAATTGAAACGAAAATTTCTGTAGCAGACAATGTTGTTAGTAACAGCTGACATTTTATTAAACTTCTATGCATGTATACTCCCCCCCCCCCTTTTTTTTTTTTTCTTTGCTGGTACACACAAGCTGCACAGCTTGAACCAGAAGCTGCTTAAAAATAAATGGAATTTTTGACAAATTAAATGTTACATTTTTTTTATCACATCTTATGTATTTAAAGACACTCAATAAAAATTCTTAATACAGTAAAACTTGTCTAAATCATTGCATGTATAAAGCAGAAAATTGATGAATTTGAATTAGTTTAACGGTCCTGGTCAAGAAAATAGGCAGTATATTGTTAATAGATTTGCATGAAATGGAACCTGTCTGATGCAGAAACAGAAAGCAATAATTAAAGAATTCATTAAAAAACGTCTGCATATGCAGAATTGTGATAAAATTTTAATACAGCAATAATAAATTCACTATTTAAATCATCTGTTCTCCAGTCTGCTATCTCAATTAAAAAAGAATAAAATTGCAGTATATAAGAAAAAACAGATGTTTGAAAAAAAAAAAAAAAAAAAGATTGACTCTAATTTGAAGAATTTGATGCTACACAATTGCAACTGGATATAATATTCCTTTTGCAATAAACCTTGGAATTCCTCTCATTCAAAATTGACAACAGGAATCTGGGAATTCAGCTATGTCTGGTTGTGCTAAATTATTGGCATACAATCAATGTTTTACACTTGTTTTGACTTTGTTGTAACCATCCAAAAACTGCAGATGTAGCTGTAGCCTAAGGTACAAGCCAGTGCTGCTACCGATACAAAAAATTGCAAAAAACCTAAACATTGAAGTACTAGAATATCTGCAACCTTTTCTTACTATGAGTTTTTATGATTAACTGCAGAAATTTAAAAAAAAAAAAAGAAAAAAAGAAACATTAATATGCATTTGAGGGATGATTGTTTAATCTAATCTAACAGTATAAACACTTCTCCATTTTTTTTTTTTTTTTTTTTTTTTTTTTTTTTTCTGAAGCTTATTAATGAATCAGTTTTTCGAATTTATCAAATGTACTTGAACAATTTTATTCTTTAAAAGATGCTATTAAAAATAACATGCACAAAATAAAAATGAAACTGCTGTGTTAGATCTTTGGTAAAATGCTTAAGATCTGTTTTGTAATATTCTTCATTGCTTGGTAAGTGTATAGGCATTGCAATATGGTTTTAGTGTAATAACAATAGTGATGATAGGTGAACAAACAAGATTTGACAACATACATCACTGCGAAAATGTCTTCACAGGAGAATCTTCGCTTATAGATAATATATGTACTAAAGTTATTGTAATGTACTATTATTTCTATAATGTAATATATTATATTATAAGGTAAATTGATTTCTGGAGACTTACAGTAAGCTTAATATATTATTTTGTATTATGTGGAAAAGTGTCCAATTTAGAAAAATATTTAACCCTCTTGCAATTCCGCCTTGAACAAGTTTTACTGTATAAATTTTATTCAATTCAATTCACATTTATGTATATTTTTAGAATCTTTAAGATTCAATCCATAGATGTTGACTTAGAAAAAAATAATTTTACCTCTATGAAATAGAATCATGATCATTCTTTTTCTCTTGCTTATCAGTTTGCTTTTTCCCTTGACATTTCACTAATTTCCTGATATATTGTATGTGTAGCATTTTCCTGCTGATACATTAAGAGAAGTTCTCACTTCAGTATCTCATTTAGATTTTATTTATTTTTATTTTTTTAATGTTTAGTAGTTTTAAAAATTAATTATACCTCTTACTTTTTAAAAATTGTGTGTTTAATATAATTAATAAAAAAATTATGTCAGTTAGATAGTATTTGGAATGACTAGTTAACAGAGTAAAAACAGCTTTAATCTTCATTTTTGTTTGTTAGCATTGATGATATAAGACGTTGCTATGGACCTTTGCGAAGACATTCATAAAATGCATGCCTCTTAAAAGTTAATAATCTCATTGTTTATAGTAGAAATCTTTTTTTTTACATTTTTTGAATTGCTAACAGTAACATCCTTCATGTAGCATGTATATGCTGCATACATCATTGGAACTTGTTGAATCTTTTAGATTCATTGAAGCATCGTTGTTTCAATGATCTTTAAAAGTATTAGTAAGAATAGAAAACTGGTATGTTTATTAAAAGGACTGTTCTTAATTTTATTGTTTGTGGAATGACAAATTAATAAGCAGTGATCTTAAAATCTAAGGTTACTTAATTTGCTTACATTTTTTATGCTTGTTTTAGATATATATAAAAAAATAATAAACACGAGTATTTTATATTAATCATGTTATGGTATTATATTTCCAAAAGCATTTACTAAGCTTTTGAACCCTCCTTTTAATTTCTTATGTTGCTATTAAAATATATATTTTGTTATGTGATAGTTATTTGTATAAATTTATCTTTGGTTGTCTACTTTTTGATTTAAATAGCATTATGACAGTTATTCACTTACAAATCTTGTATTTTTGCACTGTATATCTATTGTTGATTGTGATAACTATTTAACTAAGGGAGCATCTATAGGCATGTTTTTAATTTCATGTGTAAATAACCAAGATTAAATGTTATCTGTATTGCAGAGTGTATGCTTATATTATAGAAAGAGTTAAAAAATTAATGTTGATCTTACAGGAGAAATGTGTACTTCTTCAGTTTCAGATTTTATTATTGTTTACTTTCCAGAATATCCGAGTTTTAGATTTTAAATGTTAATTACTTTTCAGAATGTTTTTTGTATAACTAAATTTTTTTTTAACAATTGACTCTTGTTGTGATATAAAATAAAATGAATTCATACAATCTAGCTTGTCTTCTTTTTTTAAAGTTACAATAATGTTACTTTTTGTTTTCAGTCGCCGAAAAAAAATATGTCATTTGTTATGAAAGCACCACAATAATGGAAAATATTCATTGTTGTATTAGGATTACGAAATATTTTTCATTAGTTACTGTTACTTTCATTTTTTGAGAAAAGGATTTTTATAACTATTACGCATGTTAATACAGTATGACTTAAAAAACCGACAACTTCAAAAATCCGGCATTAAAAAGTCATTACCTACCACTACTTTTTTTTTTACACTTCTCATTTATACAGGAGAAAGAAAAGTAGCAATTGTTTACAAATTAAAAAGAGATCAAAAGTGACAGATTAGCAAAGAGCAAGATTGCTGACGCTATGCTAAATAGAACCGCCGGTAACACAAGTAGCAGCTCAGAGGAACAAGGATGAGGGGCCAGAAGAAGAAAAGATATCACTGGAAAAAAAGCTTAGAATTGAGGGGCTCACAACCGTAGTAGACGAAAAGCATTTTGAAAAAAAAAAAAAATTGTATAGTCCATTTAGAAGATGCATAAAATCTGTATTATTCACTCTCACAGTGAGCCAAGTGTGTAAACAGATGCTATATATAAGAAAGTATGTGAAAACAGGCTTGGTTCACTGTGGGAGCCAAGTGTGTAAACAGATGCCATATATAAGAAAGTATGTGAAAACAGGCTTGGTTCACTGTGGGAGCCAAGTGTGTAAACAGATGCCATATATAAGAAAGTATGTGAAAACAGACTTGGTTCACTGTGGGAGCCAAGTGTGTAAACAGATGCCATATATAAGAAAGTATGTGAAAACAGGCTTGGTTCACTGTGGGAGCCAAGTGTGTAAACAGATGCCATATATAAGAAAGTATGTGAAAACAGGCTTGGTTCACTGTGGGAGCCAAGTGTGTAAACAGATGCCATATAGAAGAAAGTATGTGAAAACAGGCTTGGTTCACTGTGGGAGCCAAGTGTCTAAACAGATGCCATATATAAGAAAGTATGTGAAAACAGGCTTGGTTCACTGTGGGAGCCAAGTGTGTAAACAGATGCCATATATAAGAAAGTATGTGAAAACAGGCTTGGTTCACTGTGGGAGCCAAGTGTGTAAACAGATGCCATATATAAGAAAGTATGTGAAAACAGGCTTGGTTCACTGTGGGAGCCAAGTGTGTAAACAGATGCCATATATAAGAAAGTATGTGAAAACAGGCTTGGTTCACTGTGGGAGCCAAGTGTCTAAACAGATGCCATATATAAGAAAGTATGTGAAAACAGGCTTGGTTCACTGTGGGAGCCAAGTGTGTAAACAGATGCCATATATAAGAAAGTATGTGAAAACAGGCTTGGTTCACTGTGGGAGCCAAGTGTGTAAACAGATGCCATATATAAGAAAGTATGTGAAAACAGGCTTGGTTCACTGTGGGAGCCAAGTGTGTAAACAGATGCCATATATAAGAAAGTATGTGAAAACAGGCTTGGTTCACTGTGGGAGCCAAGTGTGTAAACAGATGCCATATATAAGAAAGTATGTGAAAACAGGCTTGGTTCACTGTGGGAGCCAAGTGTCTAAACAGATGTCATATATAAGAAAGTATGTGAAAACAGGCTTGGTTCACTGTGGGAGCCAAGTGTGTAAACAGATGCCATATATAAGAAAGTATGTGAAAACAGGCTTGGTTCACTGTGGGAGCCAAGTGTGTAAACAGATGCCATATATAAGAAAGTATGTGAAAACAGGCTTGGTTCACTGTGGGAGCCAAGTGTGTAAACAGATGCCATATATAAGAAAGTATGTGAAAACAGGCTTGGTTCACTGTGGGAGCCAAGTGTGTAAACAGATGCCATATATAAGAAAGTATGTGAAAACAGGCTTGGTTCACTGTGGGAGCCAAGTGTCTAAACAGATGTCATATATAAGAAAGTATGTGAAAACAGGCTTGGTTCACTGTGGGAGCCAAGTGTGTAAACAGATGCCATATATAAGAAAGTATGTGAAAACAGGCTTGGTTCACTGTGGGAGCCAAGTGTGTAAACAGATGCCATATATAAGAAAGTATGTGAAAACAGGCTTGGTTCACTGTGGGAGCCAAGTGTGTAAACAGATGTCATATATAAGAAAGTATGTGAAAACAGGCTTGGTTCACTGTGGGAGCCAAGTGTGTAAACAGATGCCATATATAAGAAAGTATGTGAAAACAGGCTTGGTTCACTGTGGGAGCCAAGTGTGTAAACAGATGCCATATATAAGAAAGTATGTGAAAACAGGCTTGGTTCACTGTGGGAGCCAAGTGTGTAAACAGATGCCATATATAAGAAAGTATGTGAAAACAGGCTTGGTTCACTGTGGGAGCCAAGTGTGTAAACAGATGCCATATATATAAGAAAGTATGTGAAAACAGGCTTGGTTCACTGTGGAAGTAGATAAAACAGATTTTATGCATCTTCTAAATGGACTATCATTTTTTTTTTCAAAATAGACTAGGTCTACTATGGTTGTGAACCCCTCAATTAATATTTGCTTTAGAGAAACAATACTATATGTCCGAAATAGATATTCTTCACTTGTGTAAAATCCAAAAAAAACTTGTTAAATAACGGCAGAAAAAAATTGAAGCAAATAAAGTTTACATCAATGTTTCGGAAATTATATTAGGAGAAATTACTTCACTATTTATTAGATTTTTTTTTTGTAACATAAGTTAATTTTTTTAATATTTGTTTTTCTATTTTTCGTACATAAATGGTCTCTTAGCTATCAATTAAATTATAACTCAATGCACCATTGAGAATATCGTTTAAGAAGTATCGTCGTAAGAAGTACAGTCGTGGAAAAAAAAAAAGTAAATACCCCCTATTAACTTCTCAACAAATTAGCGTAGAAGAAAGTTACTGGTACCGAACGATTGGAAATAAAGTCTACTTTTAAATAATGTTTGTAAAATTTGCTTAGGGGACCATCTACATATTAAAACAAACCCAAACTTCATTTTTTTTTCAATGGCAATACCCAATTTTAACAAGATATTTCAAATCTTCGGTTCAAACTATGCCTAAACACCAAATTTCAAGTCATTTGAATAATTAGTTTTGAATTATAAACATTCAAAATTTAGTGCTTCTAATGTTAAATTACGTTTTCACATTTTTATTAATATCTCCTGAAATTATACTCATAATGTGCTAATTTTTGTGTAGCAATAGTACAAATACCCAAACATAAATACGTTGAATTTGTAATTTTCATAATTTTATGATATGAATTATGAAATTAATATTTGAAAAAAATTATGAATTGCAACCTACAATTTTTTTGATGGATTTAGATTTATTAAGTCCTGCTTTATGGAAATCCAAAATTTCATATTTTTCTTCCAAGTAGTTTTCAAATTATGCTTAAGAAACGGCAAAATGATGGTCTAAGTTTGTCTATGATAGAAATGACTAGATCTTTTGAAATTTCTTATGCTATCCCTGCTTAATATGCCTTGATCAAGAAGGAGGCTCTCTCGGTCAACAATCGAATACCGAACTTCAATTTGGATATAGCCCCTAAAATAAGCTCGTTTTAAAATAATTAATTTCTCGGAAACTTAGCGTACAAATTGCATGAAAATTTGTTTTTAGGCTAATTGAAGGGTGTAGAGTTCACTTATGCTGTCAGAATTGTGTACTGCTATTGAAAAAAAACAAAGTTATGGTTCGTTTTAATATGTAGATGGCCCCCTAAGCAAAATTTATATGCATCATTTAAAAGTAAACTTTATCACCAATCGTGTGGTACTAGTAACTTCCTTCTACGATAATTTTTTATAGAGTTAGTAAGGGGTGTTTACTTTTTTTTTTTTCCCACGACTGTACGTTTGATATTCTTTTAGAAATCAGGAATTTTCAAAAATCTGGCTTAGTCTCTGTCCCGACGATACAGGATTTTCGAAGTTATACTGTAATTGTTGCATGTGTATAAGTAAGATGTATGTAAGCATATAACTTACAGTGATGCTGGGGATGCACTATAGCACATCATTTAGCTTAAAATTGAAAGAGGATTACATAAAAAAAATTGTTATGGGTTCTGCATGATGCATGATTTTTACCTTGAAAGATCGCAAAAGAGGCATTTTTTTCTATTAAATATATTGAATTTATTTCTAAAAGAAGGCCCCACTGTTGTAAAAAAAAGGACTCAGTTTTTTGGAAGTGTCTAGGTCGCAGGTACCCAGAATTTCAAAAGCCTTGCATCATCACTGTGTAAGAAAAAAAAATCTATCTTAATCAATAAAAACTTGTGTGGAAACTAAATCGCTAAAAACCAACGTTTGAACGCACAATGTATATAAATTAAGCACTGTGAGCATAACCAGACACATACGTTTCGTGAGTACCAAAAACATATACAAAAAATTTGGTCCAGATCTATGCTTAACTTATACACTTTTGGATAGTACAATAATGAAAATGGCACAAAAATCGCTTTTACAACGCCTCCTTCCGGCAACTTTTTTTTCAAATTGAGGGAGGACCTGCTTGCAACAGCCAAAAATATGCTCAAAAATTTTGGTTCAATTCTATGCATCACTTCATACACTTTTCGATGGTAAAATGACGACACACGAACAGACAGACATTTTGTATAAACAATTTTTTGGGGATCTCTCACCCCTTAAACGTGTAAATCCGTCAAAAACCGGAAGTCGAAAATTTTCGAGAATCCAAAAATTTAATCTTCTAAAGACAGAAAAGTGTAAAGAGCACGCAGGTTATAAACAGCACTGTAGCCATTTTCTTTTTTGAGCCCCTGTAAATGAACGATAAATGCTATGCACATCATATTTTACAACAAGTATATTGTACTGCACCTCACTGATATATATCAATTTCAATATGTTTCAAAGAGTTGAACATCAATAAAACACATTGAAATGATTTTCTCCCATAGATGATAATGTAATGGAATCCTTTTGATTGCGCCTGTAAACGAACTATAAATGCTACACACTTCATTTTCGATATTGAACTTTTTGCTGTATACCACATATTAAAATTACATATATAAATAAAATATTTAAATTACATGGATATCCGGGTATATTTAAGCGAATTAAAGCACGGCCACATAAACAGGATTCATAAATACTTTTCAATAATGTTGAAAAGTGTTACAAATAACATTTTTAACCTTAAAAACATAGAAATTTACATGAAACAAAATTTTATACGATGATGAGTATGAAAATTTCAAGAATTCCAGAAAATGACTCCATTTTGAATAACAGCCACCATCTTGAATTCCTACGACTTTACACGATGCATCTCCCTCTTATATGAATTGTATTAATATAAAGTAAATACTCACCAATTGGTATATTCTTCTCATGATTTGCAGTTTTCTCGAAGTTTTTGAAAAATACAAGAGAAGTTTTCGCTGATTTTTATGTTATTTGGTGGGCTGATTTCGAAAATGACCTTCATTTCCCCCCATCACATCAGAATTTTTTGTAACATCGATATCGATATTTTTGCTAAAATCCTATTTGAAATGGAATTCTCTCGGACAATTTTGGCATGTACTATCTGGCAACAGTGATTTTTATCCATGTAAATCTATGTAAAAAAAAAAAAAAAAAAAAAAAAAAAAAAATCTATTCTCGGTGAGGCAAATTGATTTTTCAGTAATCGATTATTTTGTAATAGGTTTAAACGGTTTAAAACAACTGGGTCTATCGGAAAGTTATGTCGTGTTGGGAAAATCAATTCGTATCGGAAAATTCTGTCATTTAATTATTAGACATTGATTCCGATATCTAATGTCTAATAATTACCTGGCAGAATTTACCGGTACGAATTGATTTTTCCTACACAACACGACTTTCCAATCGACCCAATATTTTTCAAGAAAATGTGACGTGATAGAGTTTTTTCATTATTTGTTTTTTAACTAGCACCAAAAAATACATAAAGTTCAGCCATCAATACCCTTGTATATTTTTCATCGCAGGCCTGTGTAGTCAATAACGTAATGGAATTCTTTTGAGGGTCGTGTAAACAGACTATAAAAGCTGTGGACTTCAAATTTTATTCGGAACATGTTATTGTAAACTTCAATAAGATATATAAATTGCATGGCAATCTGAATGAATTCAAGCGAGTAACGATATTTAAGCGAATTAGAGCATGTAATGGCAAGCAGACAGACAGACAAACTGAATTCATAAACTCATTCAACTATGAGGGAAAGTGTTAAAAGCGAAATCTTTGACGTTAAAAATATCGAAATCGACCTGAAATACACATTTATATGATGGATAGTAAAAAAATTCAGAAAATGACGCCATTTTGAATAACAGCCGCCATCTTGAATTCCCACGACTTTACTAGATGCCTCCTCCTGAAATGCATTGTATGAATATAAAGTAGATACTCACCAATCGGTATATTCATCTCACGATTTGCAGTTTTCTCAACCGTAGCACCCGGACTTATAGACAATAACGTAATGGAATTCTTTTGGGGGCCCTGTAAACAGACTATAAAAGCTGTGGACTTCAAATTTTATTCGGAACATGTTATTGTAAACTTCAATAAGATATATAAATTGCATGACAATCTGAATGAATTTAAGCGAATTAGAGCATGTAATGGCAAGCAGACAGACAGACAAACTGAATTCATAAACTCATTCAACTATGACGGAAAGTGTTAAAAGCGAAATCTTTGACGTTAAAAACATCGAAATCGACCTGAAACACACATTTATATGGTGGATAGTAAAAAAAAATCAGAAAATGACGCCATTTTGAATAACAGCCGCCATCTTGAATTCCCACGACTGTACTAGATGCCTCCCCCTGAAATGCATTGTATTAATATAAAGTAGATACTCACCATTCGGTATATTCTTATCACGATTTGCAGTTTTCACCTTATTTTGGTCGTGTAGCACTCGGACTATTGGGAAATTTTAAGTGTTTAAACTGAGATTTGTTCATAAACTATCTAAATTAAGCTCATTTAACTTAAACATGCTGTTTTTTTTTTTCAATGTTATTTTTAGTATTAAGAAAAAAAAACTATTTAAAATTTTTAAATCATGCATTTATATATATTTTTTTTTCAGTATTTAATTAAATAATGAAAAATATGCTTTTGTTTTCATTAATTTGATTTCTGAGCTTATAAAGATGACAATAAAGTAATGTAACTAACAAGAGAATTTGCAAAATAAAACCTTTGTGAATGCAAACCTTAAACAAATGATAGCGCCACCATTTTACTTACTATGACGTCATAAGAATATTGTCCATTGATTTGTTGAAGAACTTGTTTTGTGAATGATTACCTCAATGGTTTAATATTTTTTACCGTTCACGATTAATGAATCTCTTGTGTTTGTTTAGGTTTATGGAAACAGTAAATAAGTTGTCTGAAAATACTTTGTCAAACTTCTTTCTCGCCAAGAAACTTTTCTCTATTTGGCCAATCTCTCAAAATTAAAATAAAATGGCTGATTTTAACGAAAGAATTTCGGGATCCGGATGAGTTCACTCCGGAAGTATTATACACTTAGAACTATTATATATACGAGATGGAACCCGTCGAATTTCGACGAAAGAAAATGTTTAAACAGGAATATTGAATTTATAATAAACCTACAAAATTAATTAGTCTAACTCGTAAAACAAATATTATTTTAACTTAAAGTTACCACAATATTATTTCCTTGATTATTGAAAAATTCAACTTTATTCCTATTCTTAGTCTAGTCAGTAACATATCCAGATAAGTAATTATGATGAAGCTATCAATTGGGTGTCTTATGCTTCGTGTTACGGAATAAAATAATAGCAAAAAAGGTTTTCATTTTGATATAATCGTAGGATTCTATCCCCAGGAAATCTAAACCTAACTTCATTTTTATCGTCTCAAAATTTGCATATACTTCTCTCATATCCATATTCACCATTTAAAAAAATGTTTGAACGTGCAATAGGTTATTATTAAACATGTAAAAATTCGCTCTCTTGACTTGAGGTTCTAATTTCCATACTGGCGAAAAAAAATTCCAGAAATTTATGTCTTTTAGACGCATTCGTGGTAAAAATATCCCGTTTTATCAAAGAAAATTATCCTTTTCTTTTAAATATGGCATCATTTTCATTCATTGAATCATTTCGCTTTATTTTCTGACTCAATCTCAGTATCAGCTGAATGAAAAAATATTGAAATGTAACAGCTTTATGAGGAAAAACGCGTGTTTTAAAAATGTAACGCCATTTTCTGTTCAAACTTAAAAAAAAATATATATATATATATATGTGTGTGTGTGTGTATATATATATATATATATATATATATATATATATATATATATAATTAATTGTAATGAGAAAATGGCATCAATAACAAACATAACATAATACACTATAACAAATAATGATAAATAAACTCCATTATTTATTATTAGGGCCCACCGTAGCTGAGTGGTTAAGGCACCACCCCGCTAATCGCTTGAGAGCGTAAGTCGGCTGCGGGTTCAACTCCCGCTGGCTCCGTTGCACACTCTTTGGGGAGCTCCCGGATGTATTTTTCTGGTATTGTAAATTTCCTTGTGCTATCTCGTCCTTGTTTATAGACGATGACTTAAAAGCGGGCTTTGATGTCAAGCACACAAGTTAGACATATGTGTTCAATAAACAAATATTTTTTTTTTCTCTACAATAATGAAAATAATGCAATTGCCACCATTTTGAAGAAATTTCATTAAAAACTTTTTAAATTAAAACTAAAATACAAAAATGGAAATATTTTAAAAAATAAATATTGCGTGCACAACTACAAATGAACAGCTTTCATAAAGAAAATAATGATAATTGGCTAAATTGGTTCAGTAGAAAGCTCAGGGCAGATGATTAAAAAAAAACAGCCTGGTCTTTTAAATATACTAGGGGATCGAACCCGAGCTCCTCGGGTTACAGAATATAGGTGAAAACCATTTTTTTTAACTCCAATTATTTTTTTACATGTAATATATATTTTAGATTGCCCACTAACATCAAAAAGAATTTTTATATGAAAAATATCAATTATGCAATCAAATACAGTTTCGAAATTTATTAAAAGCGATGACTTACGTCAGTCTTTCCGATCATTTCGGGGCATAAGCGCGTGGTTCAATCACATGTCTGTTAAATTTGTTTCTTATTTGCATTAATTTATTTATTTTTCTATAGAGGAAGTTTTAATTTTGTTATGGAACATCAGACGGAAACAAATGCTGAACTTTTTACATTGTTTTAAGGGCAAGCAACCTTTCGTAATCGAGCTACACGTGATAGAGATAAATTAAAAAATAATTTATGCTTGAAAATCTATATATATATATATTACGCTACCGTACGTAGCTCAGAAATCGCGATTATTTGTTAATTGTTTAATGGCAACGCCCGAATGAAACGTATCTCATTGGTTATTGTGTAATATTTAAAAAAAGGGAATAACAATAAATAAATAGTTTAATTAATAACTATAGAACAAAACAATTTATATAATTTTAAAAAATAAAATAAAAGTAAATAAACAATTTATTAATAAATAAACAACAACATCCGGGATACCATATCAATCAAAATAACGACACTTTGGCGCCAGTTAAGTACCCCGGTGCGTGTATGACATTGGCGTCAGAAAAAAGACGCGCCAACGTAGTACGTATATGACACCTGCGCCGTCTTTTATTCATCTAATTTAAAATACAATAAATAAATGAAGGTACTTTTCCAGTATAGGTACTTGGCGAAATAGAGAAAAGGTCCATGGCGAGAAAAGAAATTTTTTTCTGGCAACCGATTTAATCAAAATATTTTTTTCAAATAAAACTACATAGAAGTTGCCATGATCGCAAAGAGTTCATACTTTTATGTTAGCTGGGCGCAATTCTCGCCAATAGCATTTTTTAACTCGCCATCAGCATTTTTTATTTTTCGAGGGGTAAATTAAAACAATGCTTTGATGTTGAAATTAAATGGTTTATGGTATTATTTATTATTTTTCTTTTTTTAAAGATTTTTTTCTTTAAAGTGAAAGTCATGAATTTTAAAGGTTTCATTTTTAAATTAAAGTTATCCATTCTAAATAAAATGAGCAAAAGGATTATATTTTAATCTGAATTAACGAAATATGAAAAAAAAAAATGCAACGGGTACAATGTTTGGCGATTTATCACCTGTCTCCGACTAACATAAAAGTAGGGAATTCTCGATTTCTCTATCAGAATCCTGCAATTTGGCGAAGGATTGAGCAAGTAAATTAAATTATGAATAAAAGTAACATGATACAATGCCTAGCATACATTTAAGGGAGACCAAACTGGTCGTCACGGACGGCTAGTTATTTTAAAAACCATAATAACTCAGTCAATTAAGATACAATTTTCAAACAAATTGCATTTGAAAGTTGATTTTTTTCTCTATTTGACGGTTTAAAAATTGAAAATGTGCGATATTTAGAAATTTAAAAAATCGCTGACATAGCACGTATTTTAATTTCAAAATTTTTTTCAATTTTTATGAGAAAATGGCAACAAAAAGGTACAGTAATATATTATTTTCTTTCCTCCGTGATTATTTTCCCTTTACTTTCAACCCTCCACGACTTTCAACAGAAATGGAGTTCTTCAGTTGCCACAATTACAAAAAATGTATTAAAAACTACAAAAAAATTAATATCGCAAAATAAAATTGAGATACAGCTTTCAAACAAATTGCATTTAAAAGAACATTTTTTTTTTTTTTTGTTATACGACGGTGTAAAAATTTAAAATGTGCGATGTTTAGAAGTTTAAAATTTTGCAGCAGAGAAAATTGCAAAACCAAAATTTTATTTCAAATTTCAAAGTGTTGCCATTCGCAGAATGACGTATGCGTTACGCACAGATATGTTTGTCCTTTATAATATAGATAGATAGATAGATAGATAGATTATCTGGGAGCACGGCAGTGTGTCCGCCAAGTTCGCACAAGCCGTAAGCTACCTTTTCCTGAACCATGGTATACTTTTCACCCTCTCATACCGTCGTTTTAGGGGGAGATATAGAAATTTTTCTTTTATACACATGTTTGTATGGTCAAACTGAACTAAGGTTCCACAATTTCATGTTTCTATATTTAGTAGTTTTTGAAATATTAAATTCCGAAAAAGCGCTTTTTTGTCACTGACTCACTTCGCATCATTTAATAACTAAGATACTTCTAAAAGTCGTAGAATCATGAAAACAGAATTTCCGCCTCTAAACCTTTCAAACAGGGGGTGTTCATTTGGCCATAAACAGTTCCTTAACACATTCAATTGTGCCAAAACTCGATTTGGTCGCCAAAACTCGATTACAGAGCTTTGAAGGGGTCACGTGGTTTCAAGCAGAATAACATTTTATATATATATGCTTTTCCAAAGATGTTTGTTAAATAGCAAAAATGAATATACCTAAAAATTTTAATCAGTATATGTTATGATATATTTACGATAGTAGCCTTGGCGATGTAAGGAACCCGTTTATTTATTTTTATGTACCAACATAAATAATTTGTATATAAAAAACAATATTTTATACATGCATAAATAAAATGTTTATATGTATATAAATACATATATAAATAACATAAAAGTTCATCAGGTTTGTTTTCATAGTTGTTTATATCATTTGGCAACATATCTCAGTTTTTGAAGTCCGAATTGCGCCAAGATTAAAAAGAAAATGCCAAGGTCCCTATAGTGAAAAAATATCCCAATTTCATATGAAAGTTTAAAATCTCCTTTTAATTAAATGAAATGTGTAACTAATAAACTGTCTTTAACGATGTGCGACAGATGCGGCGTCCGAAGTCCGCTGCTAATGTTATTATATTGTATTATTAGCCTACTTACTGTTAATTTATTGTCAATTTTAAATCTGTAAAAGGAAGATTATAGTTATATATAAGATATGTTGGTCGCCAAAACCCGATTACAGAAAATTAGCCTGAGTTATAAAGGTGTTACATGATTTCAAGCTGAATGAATTTTTATATGCTTTTACAAAAATCTTAATAAGGCAAATCTTTCAGTTTATCTGTCCATCTTTCTATCTTTTACTTCATTCAAACAAATTTTATTAAAGACCGGGAGGCGTCTGCACAGATCATCACCTCATCGAGTTCAAAGCTGAAATTTTAGGATTAGTTAAATATCAATTAGCGTATTGAAATGTAACTGGTCTGCCAAGTCATATCTTTGTGGAAACCACCTACAGACCCGATTTTACGGGTTAATGGACTTCACCCATATGACGTCGACCGCGGGTAAACAGAAGAAAAGCACCAATAGGCCGGAAGAACATTTTAACACTGCACCCCCTTCGTCCAATAAACAGTCTTTTTCGGAAGGTATTTACCCGCGGAGGAGTGGCTGTTGCCATTCATGGGTAAAGTCCATTGGTGGATTTTCCATTGTGTTTTCCTGCACCCATTCCTCCATGTTTCGAAACTTTTGGATGCAGGAAAATACAATAGTAAACCTATCAGTTAACCACTAAAATTAGGTCTTTTCTACCAAGATATGACTTAACAGACCAGTTGCATTTAAATATGCTAATCTAGTTTTAACTAATCCTAAAATTTCAGCTGTAAACTCCATGAGGTGATGGTGTGTGCAGACGCTTCCCGGTCTATTTTAAATGTCGGAATTCTAATCTCAATAGCACTCTGGTCAATCTGGCAATTATCCTTACTATTTATGGAACACTATTCCTTTAAGTGCGTTTTAGTGATGTTAATGAACTTATGCATATGCATCATACATATTATACCTATGCATATAATACGTAATACATTTGCATCATACATATAATAGGTATGTGTATAATACATAATACAAATGCATCGTTATGACGTCAGAATAAACAAAACATTTTTTGGTCGCCAAATTTGAGAATTGACATGATATATTACCAAATTTGGCGAAACTTTGCTAAATGTCGCCAAGCTTGGCGAATATTTGACGCTAGTGGCTATTTTTCAATGAGTTAATTATTAATGCGAGCTATCTATTTTTATTTTTTCGCATATCATCTGAATAGTTAAATGATATAACGTACTAATATTTCCAAAGTGCTAATAGTTTCGTCACTGCCCAAAACCCTATTGTTATTATATCGTACTGTTATTATACTTACTGTGAATATTTTGTTAATCTTTACACCGCTAAAACTTCTGTATTATATAAAGAGAATTTACGGAAACTAGCATTGAAACTGCCAGTTCTCCTTATGATTATTATAATTCTACAATATGTAACCTGTTAATCGATATGTACGTTAGAATGAATCTTCTATAATCCGGTTCCTCGTATTTTAGTTTTCAGGTTTCGAATAAAATTAGCTAAAATCTTAAAACCATGGCACATTGACTAATTCTTCAACACTATCAGATGAGAAGAATGATAGATTTTCAAATGGGTCATGGCAGTGAGCCGGTAGACCTTCTATTCTTCCGTAATCGAGTCTATTGAAAAGGTTAACGTGAAACAAAAAGATATTAGCATCAATATGGTTTAATGCAAATGCAGATATTGTCAAAGGATTTCATAAGAACCATTTCACTTGTACCCAGTCGTATAAGTTAAAATACAATTGGCAATGAGCCCAATTAGAAAAGATTACTTAATAGGTTTAAAAATTTCCGCATTAGAGAACGAATCGTAACTGCTAAGGAAACATGCATAAGTGAGTTAAGAGATATTTGTCACGAAAGATGAAATACATAACAACACAAAATATATGATGTGCTTCCTTGATCGTAATGAGTTCTTGATTTCTCTATCAAAAGTTTCCGACTTGGCGAAAGAATGGGCAAGTAAATTAAATTAGGAATAACAGTAACATGATGCAACGTTTAACATGGAATTAATGCGGTAAATACTGCTTGCTAGAGGCGGCTAGTACTTTAATGTAAAAATAAATAAAGTATAAATTTGTAAAGTTCAATAAAATAAATTTAGGTATTTTTATATTAGCCGGGCGCAAGTGGCAAATCGCCAAATACTGTTCCCAACTCCCATTGTTCATATTGCATTCATTTCATTTAAAGATATATACTTTTCAGTCATCTCATTTAAAATAGATGCATTTCCCTCATTTTATTTAATAGAATATTTAACATAGAAATAAATAAATAAATAAGAAATAATAACATAAACCAAAATATTTTATTTGAAAATCAAAGCATTGTTTCTAATTTACACATGTGAAAAATGAAAACTGCTATTGGCGAAAAAACAAAAGGCTAATGAGGAGATTTCCTCCCGGCTAACATAAAAGTACCGAAATTTAAGTTTTTTCATATTAATATAGTTTAGAATAACAAACTTGAAAAAACATACAAAAAGTAGTGATATCCCAACAAAACGTTTTCGGTTAAAAAAAAAAAAAAAAAGTGCCAAGTTCTCCTTAATGTTTCGGCCAGAAAAAGTAGTGATATCTGAAGTTCGCACAAGTTAAAAGCCAAACATCCCAAATCTTTCATTGAAAATGGCTTCCTGCGACTTGGCCGTTAATGCCTTCGAGAGAGTTTTTCAAATTTTCAAATATGTACAAATGAGTTACATGCCAACTACATTTTTTGATTATTTTAGGCATTTTGTGGCACAGAGTACAGAAATAAAATACACATTTGAAAAAAGCATTTAAACAACTTCAGTCTATTTAAATCAGTGGTTCCCAACGTGGGGTGTACGCCCCACCGGGGGCCAGTTTGACCTTATAGGGGGGACAATTCCAAATTTCTTACTTACTCATTTACTATAAGTTTCTTTTGTCTTTTTTGGGATAAGTAGTATTGTAGGCTAAAAATAAATGGAATGCAAGCAAAATTTAATAAATTAGTTTTTTATTGAATTTTTAAAATGTTCTATATAAAAATTTTGAAATAGATTTAACACCAGAATAATTATGCGAATAATATTTGATATCTTTTAAAGTATTAAAACTCACTATAATTTTTCTGGTGGTGAATTTAAAAATTTTTCGTAACGTTTTCCATTATTTATTAAATGAGTTTTCTACTTCTGCTCGCTAGTACAATTATCGATATTGGGAAAGGGACAACAGAGAGAATGTGTTATGCGAAATAATGGCTACTTAATTTGATAAAGATGCGAATGTTAAAATACTTCTTGTGTATTGTGTTATCCATATAAAGAAAAGACAGTGTCCAAAGCTTTACCGCCAACTCTTAATAAGCTACAAGAATGCATTATAAAATGTATGAATTTATCAGTTTTAACGTTAAATGTAAGTGTTTAGTTACTTGTAAAGATAACAATGCAGACCGTATAACACTTCTCTTTAAAATTGAGTCAAATTGGAAAAATACAACATAACTCGTTTTGGCATGTAGGCAAAGATGTATTTGCATTTCAAGGGCGGATCCGGACAGTTCTCAAGGGGGGGGGGGGGGCGATTTTAGAAATTTGGAGATTCCAATCTAATGCGCGGGTCGAGACTAATTTTTTTCACTGCGGGTCGTATTACTTCTACTGTTTGCTGCGGGTCGGGTTTGGATCCGGTTGACTTCTACTTTTTGCTGCGTGTCGGGTTAACTTCTACTTTTTGCTGCGGGTTGGGTTTGGGTCCGGTTGACTTCTACTTTTTGCTGCGGGTCGGGTTAACTTCTACTTTTTTGCTGCGGGTCGGGTTTGGGCCCGGTTGACTTCTAGTTTTTTGCTGCAGGTCAGGTTGACTTCAACTTTTTTCTGCGGGTCGGATTAACTTCTACTTTTTTGCTGCGGGTTGGGTTTGGACCCAGTTGACTTCTATTTTTCTGCTGCGGTTCGGGTTGACTTCTACTTTTTAGCTGCGCCTAGCGCACTGGGTTTGGGGTAGATGGACACACATTATTTCGGGCTTAAGTCAGTTTCGGATTGGGTTTTCACTATTGCGAGAAGGGTTCGGGTTGACCCGATTTTTGAAAAGAAAGTCTAAATATTTTTGAAGTTAAAAACAATATACAGTAAAAGCATATAACGGACACGTCCAAATAATTATTTAGGAATGCTTTTTAATCTTCAGGATTATGTAAAAAAATACTAATTTGGTATAAAACTGCTTGTGTTTTTATATCTAAGATCAGTTGTAATTCAGTAAAGAATGCTTTGAAACTTATCAAAAAACATACCGGGTGTCCCAAAATGGACTGACTGATTTTAAAATTCAATAACTTGCAAATGATGATAGCCATTTAAAAAAAATTCTTGCAGGACGGTTATGTAAGATGTCAAGAGATTTTTTGTCGCAATTCCTGATTTTACTTTACAATAGCAGCGATAGATGGCGCTGCAATCAATAGTCGTTAAATCGGGGCCTAATTTCTGGCCTTCCTCCTCCGGGCACAGATTTAGCGTCTATTGCTTGCAGCGCCCTCTATCGTTGCTATTCTAAACTAAAATCAAGAATCGTAGTAAAAAAACTTCTGATTAAGGGCGATTTCCAGTTAAAAAAAAAAAATTCTGAAATTCAAAGCAAATTTTCTGAAAGGTTACAGTAGAGGGTGGGGGGGGGGGGATTCAATCCTGGCACTAATTATTTTTGTTGCAGGTCGGGTTAACTGTTTTCGATTCGGGTCGATTTCAGGCTGAGTCGCTGAGTGCAGATTCCTGCGCCAGCTGGGTTTGTGTTAAAACGTTTCTTCAAAAGTTAGTTCAGTACATTATTTCAGATTAAAAACTATATCTATAATGATAAACATAGATATATGTATGTGTGCTGTTTTCTAAAGAGACCGCTGTATTTTTTCCACGACTCTTTGGTGAAATTTGCATTTCTTCCACGACTCTTTGACAAAATGCGCGTTTTCCTCTACTCTTTGACAAAACTCGCGTTTTTCAGCAATCCTTTGACGAAATTTGAGTTTTATCCGTGAAACTTTGAGGAAATTTGAATTTTTTCGCGAGTCTTTCACCAAATTCGCGTTTCTTTCGGACCATTTGATGAAATTCGCGTTTCTTTCGCGATTCTTTGATAAAAATTGCATTTTTTCGCAAACCTTTGACGAAATTTGTGTTTTTTCGCGGCTATTTGTTACAATTCCCGTTTTCTGCCGCGATCCTTTGACGAAATTTGAGTTTTCTCCGCTGCCCTTTGACGAAAGTCACTTTTTTCGCTATCATTTGAAGATTTTCGCGTTTTTTCAGCTGCCCTTTGACCAAATTCGCACTTTTTCGACGTCTGTTTGACCAAATTCGCGCTTTTTCGCCGTCCTTTTGACCAGATTCGCGCTTTTTCCGTGATCCTTTAGAGAAATTGAAGTTATTTTAAGATTGACGAAATAGATTTTTTATGACGACCATTTGTCAAAATTCGCGATTATTTTTATGTCCGAATTTAAGCATAGATGATTTTTTTTTAATTTTCTGAACGCCTTAACCCTCTTGCCGTGTATTTTTTTTTTTTTTTTTTTTTTTTTTTTTTTTTAAGCAAAATAGCTTTAAAAATTGCGTATTTATTTTATTACGTATTTCAAATCTTCATATCTTTTAGAGTTAAAATATGCCCGAAACCTTTGTGAAAGAGTTTTTTTCTTTTTTAATAGAATTAGTTCATAAAAAAAAAAGATTTGCTGCGGAAATCGCGGGTTGTGTAAATTTTGATATTTTTACGTTGGCCGTGGGAATCGCGGGATGCGCAGCGAAAGGGTAAAATTTTTGGAAAATTCGGAACATAATCACCCCTGCTCCTGACTTCTTACATAACTCTCCTGCAAGTATTTGTTTTAATAGCTGCCACCATTTGCAAGTTATTGAATTTTAAAATCAGCCAGTGCATTTTGGGACACCCTGTATATTCAGTAGCTATGGGATGATGGATGAAAGAAGCATTTAAAAAAAAATAAAGCGGCCTTCGATATGTCAGTTAGAGGTTTCCCCGGGCTGAAATTTTCTGGCCCAAGTCCAGGTCCAACCCGCACAAAAAAATTATTGCCCGACTCGGTATAAAAGCCAAAAAATCGACTCCAGCACAGCTTGCATTTTGCCTTTAAAAATATTCATAAAGCACACTACATTTACTTATGCTCATATTTTATTTTCAGATTATGTTCCAAATTCATGAGTACATAAAAACGATAATATTAAGGATTATTTAGGCAATTATGTACATAAACACTACTTAAAAATATGAGACAATTACATTCTAATGAAAATACAGTTAAAAAATCAGTTTAGAATGAAAGAAACGGATGATAAAAGAAAATCATAATTTTAAAGCTCTACAAGGAAAAAAAGTAGATTTTTTAAAATGCATCTCAGTAACTTATCAAATCAAATTAAGATTTCGCTAAACAAATGTACAACATAAATATGATTTTTACGAATAACAAATAAGTAAGATACCAGACCAACTTGGCCTCGAGGGGGAGGAATTTAGAGGAGTGCACAGGTCGCGGTCGGGCCAGTAAGGCTTATCATACGAGATGACATGGACTGAACGTTTAGCTTTTATTCCGGGCCGAGGCCCGACTTGAAAATTTTGGCCAGTGCAGACCTCTAGGAAGAATGAAGTCCAGGTCAGGCTCGACCTGGAAGAAAAAGAAGTCTGACCAGACCCGAATCTGCAGAAAAATTTAAGACCAGGACACCGCCCGGCTCTAAAAGAGGGAAGACCTGACCCAGCCCGAGTCTCGTGGATTAAAACTGGCGCAACCCGGGGCGGGTCGCGCCGCGCTCGAGCTTCGCCCCAAGTCATTTCTCGCGAGGATGCATAATGCCGTTTTTCAAACCCTTTATTTGCCCAAGGGAGGGGGGATCGCCGCCTCGCCCCCCCCCCTTAGATCCGCCATTGTTGCATTTATAACTGCATTTGCGTTAATTGCTCATTGCATTTATAAAATTATGTTAAAAACGCATTTGTGGTAGAAGATTCACCTCTTTGATAAGTTAAAAAATATGAAATGAATAGATTTTATTAAGGCACTATTTTACACTTCCACCGTCCGAATAGAGTTCATTTTTAAAAAATGAGACATAATTTACATATTAGTGTGGGGGGCGGGGACATAGTGACTTTACGGATGCTTTGGTGGGGCGTGGCCAATAGAAGGTTGGGAACCACTGATTTAAATGTTTAGAAATTAAAAATAACAAAATACTTGTAACCAGGAGATAATATCCCTAATTGCTAAAACATAATTAGTATCAGCTTTTAACAGTTTATAAATTGAATACTTTTTAATGTATGCAAACAAACTATAATAAATGTTCAAACGAAAAAAATCTCTTTCGTCAATACACAAGATTTCAATATTATATAATAAAATATTATGTAACATATTGTGAGATTTGAAGTAAGTAAATTTTGTTTTATTTCTTGGGTTTTACGTTAATTACTTTAGCTTTAGACCGTACAAAATGGCAATTGAACCACAAGTGGACTAAATGATCTGTAATCAAAACTAATGTTTGTTGAAACTGAATAGTAGCTATAAGAAGTCTTTTACTTATAATGTCTTTATGTGAATTTGCCTCTTTGCATTCTAATATTACTTTTAATATTTAAATAATTCATAAATGCGTAATTTCCAATCATTAATCTTGAAATGCTGTTGAAGGCATTAATGGCCAAGTCGCAGGAAGCCATTTTCAATGAAAGATTTGGGATGTTTGGCTTTTAACTTGTGCCCTTGTGCGAACTTCAGATATCACTAATTTTTATGGCCGAAACATTAAGGAGAACTTGGCACTTTTTTTTTTTTTTTTTACCGAAAACTTTTTGTTGGGATTTATTTTTCCTCTACAACAATGAAAATAATGCAATTGCCACCATTTTGAAGAAATTTCATAAAAAACTTTTAAGATTTGAACTAAAATTTAAAAATAGAAATATTTAAAAAAATAAATAGCGCGGGCATATCTACAAATGAACAGCTTTCATTAAAAGAAATAATTGGTAGGTGGAAAGCTCAGGGCAGATGATGAATTAACCCATTTACAAATTCTGATGCAAATCGGATAAGTCTGCCTAAAAAAAAACATTTATCTAAATTAAGGGGAGCTTAGCCCCCCGTTCCCCCTTTATACTTAACCAATGAACCCCCCAAAAGCAATCAAAGAAGAGCCTTATCAGAATGAACCTTACAAATTTTGATGCAAATCGGATAATTCTGCCTGAAAAACCCATTTATCTAAATTAAGTGGGGGGTTAGCCCCCCGTTCCCCCCCTTTATACTTAACCAATGAACCCGCAAAAGTAATCGGAGAGAACCTTATCAGAATGAACCTCTTTACAAAATTTGATGCAAATCGGAAAATTCTGCCTGAAAAACCAACTTATCTAAATTAAGGGGGGGGGGGAGCCCACGTCCCCCCCCCTTTAGACTTAACCAATGAACCCCCAAAAGTAATCGGAGACGCACCTTATCATAATGAACCTATTTACAAAATTTTGATGCAAATCGGAAAGTTCTGCCTGAAAAACCCATTTATCTAAATTAAGGGAGGAGCTTAGCCCCCCGTTCCCCCCCTTTTATACTTAACCAATGAACCCCCAAAAGTAATCAGATAGCACCTTATCAGAATGAACCTATTTACAAAATTTGGTGCAAATCGGAAAATTCTGCCTGAAAAACCAACGTATCTAAATTAAGGGGGCGGGGTAGCTCCCGTTCCCCCCTTTATACTTAACCAATGAACCCCCAAAAGTAATCGGAGAAGCACCTTATCAGAATGAACCTATTTACAAAATTTGATGCAAATCGGAAAATTCTGCCTGAAAAACCCATTTATCTAAATTAAGGGGGGGGGATTTACCCCCCACCGTTCCCCCCCTTTATACTTAACCAATGAACCCCCAAAACTAATCAGGCAAGCGCATGAACCTAGAAAATTTTTCTAATCATATCGGATATTTCCATCAAGAGTTATCGCGTCACGTACATACAGAACATGCGGGCACATTAGCTCTCAGACTTTGATAGCCTGTGAGCTAAAAACAACCTGGTCTTTTAAGTACACTAGGTGATCGCACCCGGGCATCTCGGGTTACAAAATATAGGTGAAAACATTTTTTTTTTTTTTTAATTGAAAACTAATAATATTTTTACATGCAATATATTTTTCAGATTGCTCACAAACAATAAAGAAGCATTTTTCCTATGAAAAATATGAATTATACAATCAAATAAAATTTTGAAATTTATTTAAAACGATATTTTCGTATTAGCCGCATACTAAGACTTATTAGCCCAAGATTTGGCTACTTACGGCATCCTTTTATATTCTGATAATTTCTCAGCTTTAAGTGCGTAGTTCAATTACATGTCAGTTATATTTGTGTTTTATTTATATTATTTTATTTATTTATTCCTAGAGGAGGTTTTAATTTTTTTTTCTTATGGAATATTATCCGTAAGAAAATGGTGAACTCTTTATGTTGTTTTAAGATCAAATGGATTAACCTTTCATAATCAAGCTCCGCGTGATAGAGAATAAATTTAAAAATATTTAATGCATTAAAAATTGTTTTTGAAATCAATAAACTTAGATGCACTTTGCAAACAATTTCCATTTGAAAGTATTTTTCCTATTTGGCTGTCTAAAAATTTAAATTGTTCGATTACAAATATTTTAAATTTTTGTTTTTTTTTATTATTATTCTTTTATCTATTTATAAAGGAAGTATTAATTTCGTTATGGAAAATTAGTCAGAAATAAATGCTGAACAATATTTACTATTATTAGGTATTGAAGCCGGCACGTAATATGATAAATTACAAAAAAAAAAAAAAACATGCTTGAAAAGTATTTTTAAAAACAAAATAAATCAGTCAATTAAGATATAGTTTTTAAACAAATTGCATTTGAAAGTAGATTTTTCCCCCTATACGACGTTCTAAAAATTGAAAATGTACGATAGTCAGAAGTTTAAAAATAGCATTAGTCAAAAATTGCAAAACCGAAATTTCATCGCCTAGTGTTGTCATTCGCAAAATGAAGTCAGCGTTACGCACAGATACGTTTGTCCTTTGTAATATAGATACGTAATCAGTATAATATAATAAAGATAAGTTATTATGATCAAGTTATCAATTAAGGGTCTTATGCTTGGTATTACGGAAAACAACAAAATTTATTCCACTTTGACACGATCACAGAATCCCCCCCCCCCCCCATGCACTCTAAACCCGACATCCTTTTCACCTTCGCAAAATTTACATACGCACTTCTCATGTCCGTATTCACCTTTTTTTAGAAGTTGGTATTTTATTTGATCACTTTAAAAGCATTTTACCTCAAAACTTGAAGTCACGATTATCAGAAAAATTTTGCATGTGAATAGTCGCACTCTTGACTTGAGATTCTAAACTCAGTACCGGAGAGTAAAAATTGCCGCAATTTATGTTTTTTAGGCGCATTTGAATTAAAATGTTTAGTTTTATCTATGAACATGATTGTTTTTATTTAAATATGACGTCATTTTCACTTCCTTAGGCATTTCGCCTAGTGTCTGAAATTTAGTATCAGTACATATGTAGGAGGGGAAAAATGGAAACTTTCTGAGGAAACATGCGTGTTTTCAAAAGCAGTTCGCCACTTTCCGTTCAAAATATTACATTATGTCCCTAAGGGGATTTTGCGCCACTAAACCCTATACAACAATTTTTATCAACAATTTTGAATTTTTATCAGAAAATGGCATGAATAAACATAAATGAACCTCATTATTTCTCTCTTCTGTGCAATAATTAAAGCTAATTACTACCATTTTGCAGAAATTTCATAGAATAATTTTAAAATTAAAATATAAAAATGGGGATATTTAAAAAAAAAAAAAAAAAAAAAAAAAACAGCTAATGCGGGCACGTCTACAAATGAACAGCTTCCAGTTAAAAAGAAATTATTAGTAAAATTGGTTCAGCAGAAAGCTGAGGGCAGATGACTAAAAAACAGCCTTGTGTTTTAAATATATAGATTATATAAAATTATGAAAAATAAATTAAGCAAATTATGTTATTTTGATATATTTATAAAAGAATGTCTTAAAGAATAGCATTAAAATGTTATTAGTCGAGAGAATTTTGGACAAAACATTGGAGAACCTGATATTATTTTAAACTTTCAATTATTGCCAAGATTGGTTTCTTGTCTAACACGGATAAGCGAATTCATCCAGTCGAGAATCATCAAGTTCTGTAATATAAATAGCTTTTTTTTTTCTTTTTTTGACAAAAATTTCCGATCTTAGTATGTCGCTGCTCTTCTATAAAGACATTCAAAATTTTTGTAAAACATTGCGTTTTATTAGTGTGTGATTTCTGTTTCCTTTTTATCGAAAGGGAAGTATTTTCACCTGTGAATAATTTCAAACATCCCTTCGGGGTCGATAAAATGAGGACCAAGCTTGCTTGGGAACTAAACACCGAGGATCTTGCGTTGGGCTGACAAACTCGGCCGGGACATATGCTTCTTAGCACCTCGGGACCCAGGGTCAAGTAAACAGAGTTGGGCAATGTAGGCCTGATCCTTCATGGATTGTACAGCCGCAGGTTTAGTTTTTTTATAGAAGAATTTCAAAGGAGCTGGGGTGAAAATGACGCACTTCTGCAAAACATATTTCAGTTTTAAGAATTAAAATATACGTTTTTTTTAATAAAATGACGTCATTTCTATCCAATAAAGCATTCCATTTTTACGGTCTAGTCTTAAATAACATCTATAGAAAAGTATGCATATGACGTCATTATCGCGGAATAATACACAAACCCGACAAAACGTAATATCGCCATTCAAGAAGTCCGGTAAAACAAATCGGGTATCTAATGTTTCATAGGACTTCACTTGTTTGTTTACAATAGCTCCATGTTTTATCAGAAATTATTCATTTGTATTTTTTCAAAAGTCGGAAAATATTATTACACGCGCATAAATAAAAATGCATTCTTTAAGCTTTCTGATACGAATTAAAAAAATGTGGAGGAAAGTCACACAAATATTATTTAAAATACATTTTTGCAAAGAGAAAGTGTTGTATCGTTTGTAAAGCAAGTTTGAAATAAACTAAAAACATTTAAATTATGAATAAAAACGAAATAAAACCAAAATTCACCGGATTTTATAACATGCAATATTCTTGACATATCATGTATTTTAATTTCAATTGTTTTTCAATTTGTATGAGAAAATGGCAACAAAAAGATCACCTTTACTTTTAACAGAAATAGAGTAACTTCAGTTGCCACAATTACAAAATTGGTGCTAAAAACTATAAAAAAAATAAGATCTGAAAAATAAATTAAGATACAGCTTTCGAACAAATTGCATTTAAAAGTACATTTTTTCCCCCTATATGATGGTGTAAAAATTGAAAATGTGCGATGTTTAGAATTCTAAAAATTTGCTGTAGCGAAATTTGCGAAACCGAAATTTCATTTCAAATATCAAAGTGTTGCCATTCGCAGAATGACGTATGCGTTACGCACAGATATGTTTGTCCTTTATAATATAGATAAATAGATAGATAATTATTTACCCTTCTTGATATTTGATAAGAAGTAATTTTGGCACAGATGTTCGGCCCAATTTTTTTTACGCCAATTTGACGAAAATCTCGTTTTTGAATATCAGTTACATATATATTTTTAAAATATTTTTATTATTAGGTAGCTTTCATTACAAAAAGCTACCTATTGCAGCCGTTCGGAGGAAAGCGATTTCAAAAAATTTTGGTATATTTTCATCGATCATGACCCCCAGACCCCGAAACCACCCTCCGTTCAAAATTGATATATATATATATATATTTTATTCCAAAATTAATGATAAATTACTGCATGAATGGCGCTACAGCAGCACATATCAAATGCAATAAAGCATATTATATCATTTCAAAATGCTAAAACAACATAACTTCAAAAGGAAGGTGTATATCTGCAGAAATTTTTAAACTATAAAATATTTATAAAAACAAAAACAAGAAAGACAGGTAAAGATTAATAAAATGACAATAGTTTTCAGTATTGAATGCGGGGTGAACATGTGTTCAGAAACCTGCAAATTTTAAAAAGTGGGGGGTGGAGTTAGTTTTCTGTCTGTCCTCCCACTGATGAAGAACAGACTGTTTTTTTTTTTTTTTTACCTGTCTTTCTTGTTTTTGTTTTTATAAATATTTTATAGTTTAAAAATTTCTGCAGCTATACACCTTCCTTTTGAAGTTATGTTGTTTTAGCATTTTGAAATGATATAATATATATATATATATATATATATATATATATATATATATATATCTGACCTATGTCACACTCTAACTCTCGTAATTATGAACCGATTTCGATGTAATTCGGTGTGTACATAGTACATACCAATGTCTCGACCGAGTTCGTTGGCCAGCTTCATCCGCCATTTTGTTTCAAAATGGCGGCCATTTAAAATTTAAAAAAAAATAAAAAAATTTAAAATTTGAAATGTGGTACCAAAAAATTAAAAATGGAAAAATATTTTTTTCTTATGTATTTGACCTTTATACAAAGATTCCGGAGCAGTTTTTGTTTCGTCTATATCTTAAAAAATGGCTGAGTTATAGCATTTTGAATTTCTGGCGTGGCTGGCATTTTGAAACGTCCTGAATTTTGTCAAGCGATAAAAGGCGTATTTATGAACCGATTACGATGTAATTCGGTGCGTACATAGTACATACCAATGTCTCGACCGAGTTCGTTGGCCAGCGTCATCCGCCATTTTGTTTCAAAATGGCGGCCATTTAAAATTTTTTAAAAAATTTAAAATTTGAAATGTGGTACCAAAAAATTGAAAATGGAAAAATATATTTTTCTTATGTATTTGACCTTTATACAAAGATTTCGGAGCAGTTTTTGTTTCGTCTATATCTTAAAAAATGGCTGAGTTGCAGCATTTTAGGTAGCTTTCATTACAAAAAGCTACCTATTGCAGCCGTTCGGAGGAAAGCGATTTCAAAAAATTTTGGTATATTTTCATCGATCATGACCCTCAGACACCGAAACCACCCTCCGTTCAAAATCGATATATATATATATATATATATATCTGACCTATGTCACACTGTAACTCTCGTAATTATGAACCGATTTCGATGTAATTCGGTGTGTACATAGTACATACCAATGTCTCGACCGAGTTCGTTGGCCAGCTTCATCCGCCGTTTTGTTTCAAAATGGCGGCCATTTAAAATTTTTTAAAAAATTTAAAATTTGAAATGTGGTACCAAAAAATTAAAAATGGAAAAATATTTTTTCTTATGTATTTGACCTTTATACAAAGATTCCGGAGCAGTTTTTGTTTCATCTATATCTTAAAAAATGGCTGAGTTATAGCATTTTGAATTTCTAGCGTGGCTGACATTTTGAAACGTCCTGAATTTTGTCACGCGATAAAAGGCGTATTTATGAACCGATTTCGATGTAATTCGGTGTGTACATAGTACATACTAATGTCTCGACCGAGTTCGTTGGCCAGCTTCATCCGTCGTTTTGTTTCAAAATGGCGGCCATTTAATTTTTTTTTTAATTTAAAATTTGAAATGTGGTACCAAAAAATTTAAATGGAAAAAATAATTTTTTCTTTTGTATTTGATCTTTATACAAAGATTTCGGAGCAGTTTTTGTTTCGTCTATATCTTAAAAAATGGCTGAGTTGCAGCATTTTGAATTTCTAGCGTGGCTGACATTTTGAAACGTCCTGAATTTTGCCACGCGATAAAAGGCGTATTTATGAACCGATTTGGATGTAACTTCGTGTATACGTAGTACATACCAATGTCTCGACCGGGTTCGTTGGCCAGCTTCATCCGCCATCTTGTTTAAAAATGGCGGCCATTTAAATTTTTAAGAAAAATTTAAATTTGAAATGTGGTACCAAAAAATTGAAAATTGAAAAACTATTTTGTTCTTATGTGTTTTATCTTGATAAAATGATTCGGGAGCAGTTTTTGTTTCGTCTATATCTTAAGAAATGGCTGAATTATAGCATTTTGAATTTCTAGCGTGGCTGACATTTTGAAACGTCCTGATTTTTGTCACGTAATAACAGGCGTATTTATGAACAGATTTGGATGTACCTTGGTGTGTACATAGTACATACAAATGTCTCGACCGAGTTCGTTGGCCAGCTTCATCCGCCATCTTGTTTCAAAATGGCGGCCATTTAAAAATATTTAAAAAATAAAAAAATTAAAATGAGGTACCAAAAAAATGGAAAATGAAAAAGATTTTTTTCGTATGTCTTTGACCTTAATACAAAGATTCTGGAACAGTTTTTGTTTCGTCTATATCTAAAAAAATGGCTGAGTAATAGCATTTTGAATTTCTATTATGGCTGACATTTTAAAACGGCCTGATTTTTGTCACGCGATAACATTCGTATTTATGAACCGATTTGGATGTTAGTACATACCAATGTCTCGACCGAGTTCGTTGGCCAGCTTCATTCTCCATCTTGTTTCAAAAGGGTTGCCATTAAAGAAATTTAAATTTAAAATTTAAAATGAGGTATTAAAAAATTGGAAAATGAAAAAGATTTTTTTTATGTGTTTGGCCTTGATACAAAGATTCCGGAGCAGTTTTTGTTTCTGAAAATTTGTTCTTTTGTTTATATCTTAAAAAATGGTTGAATTATAGCACTTTGAATTTCTAGCATGGCTAACATTTTGAAACGATCTTGTATTTGTCACGCGATAACACACGTATTCGCCTATTTCGATGTAAGAAGGCATGTGGATAGTATACATCAATACCTCGACCAAGTTCGCTGGCCACATTCATCAGCCATCTTGTTTCAAAATGGCGGCCATTAAGTTAAAAAAATATATATATATTTAAAGTGAGGTGCAAAAAAATTAGAAATTGAAAAAGGTTTCTTTCTTAAGTATTTGACCTTGATATAAGGATTCAGGACCATTTTTTGTTTGTCTTTACCTTAAAAATGGCTCAGATATAGCAGTTTCAATTTCTATTGTGCATGACATTTTGAAAAATCTGATTTTTTGCATGCGACAGCACTCGTATATATCAACCGATTCCGATGTGAGTGAGCATGTGCACAGCAATTACTAAGGTCTCGACCAAGTTCACTGGTTAGCCTCATGGTTGCATGTTGTCTTAAAATGGCAGGCACTTTAAGAAATCGCCGAATTTGGCAGCCAAATATAAGTTACTTTAAAGAAAAGCAGCTTGGATAAAACTGACTAATTTTACGAAATTCTCATTCATTATATTGATAAAAATTAGTTTTGAATCTCCTATTTTGCGGTTTCCGCTAAACTGAGCTTCGTGTGTTTGAATGATATAAGTTGTTTTTTTTTTTAAATAGGAATATGAAAGCTACCTCTTCCTCCCGGCACTGGCCGGAAGGAATTTTTTTTTAATAAACGAAACGACAATAAATAAAAAAAAAGTTTAATTAATAACTATAGAACAAAACAATTTATATAATTTAAAAAAATAAAATAAAAGTAAATAAACAATTCATTAATAAATAAGAAACAGTATCGCGGTTACCATGTCAGGCAAAATAACGCCATTTTGGCGCCAATTACTTTGTACACCGGTGCGTATATGACATCTGTGCCAAATAAAGGCATGGCTGTAATCATAAACATCAAGGCTATTGAAAAACTGGTACTACTTGGTTATCCTGTCGACCAAAAATCTATCGCCAAACTATAAAATTAAATGCCAATAATGGTTGATCATAAGTGTCACATTCACTTGACTTTAAGCAAGTTACACGTGTTTACGTCATCAAGTGATTTTTATTTCTACGTTTTATTTGTATTTTTATCAATGTTATACTAATTTATTCGTTCTTTCGTTATTTAAAATAAAAATTATGTCAATTTGTATAATTTGGCAAAATTGGTCGACGGGATAGCTAAGTAGTACCGAAAAACTTTACATATGAGATAAAATTTAATGTTCCCTGTTTACAAACTTGAGTAAGTGTAAAAAAAAACGAAAGTGTCTTTTTTGAGGTGGGTCTTAGTAAAACCAGATGCCCGAAGAAAAAAAATCGCAAAACAAACCCAAACACAGTTTTTTCAATTCCTACTATTAGTTCACACTCTCTCTATATTTATTTATATATATATCTACCCTTTATTAATAAAATCCTAATGAAACGAATTTATGAAACGAATATATGAAACGGCTGAAATGTGTATTGATTCTTTAAATCGACTGATTAAACAACTGATTATGTTTCACGGAAATTTCTCCTAAAATATGGAATACTTTGCGATGAAATTAACACCAAAAATCCGTATTAATCCACAGATCTCAAAACTGGTATTAGAATTTTTACATTCGAATTAGTTTTCGAAATATTAATTTTTTTCTAAATTTAAATACACTTTTCTAATGATGGTAACTCAAATTTTAATCATAACAGATATTTTTTTTTCATAATTCTGAAAAGTTTACTATTTTAAATTAATTTGGCGACCAGTTTGGCCTCCTTTAAATCAATGCGAAGAACAATGCTTTTTTTGTATTTCGTTATCATTTTATTTAATACAAAACTTTCATTTAAAAATGAAACATTTAAATTGATGCCTTTCACTTCTTTATTTAAAAAAAAAAAAAAAAAAACGAAAAGAAAAATGTTAGGCACAGATGTCATATACGCACTGGGGTACCTAATTGGCGCAAAAATGGCATTATTTTGATTGACATGGCTATTGTCGTTTATTTAATAATAAATGTTTATTTACTTTTATTTTTTTTAATTTATATAAATTATTTTGTTCTATAGTTATTAATTATTTTTTTGCTATTTCCTTTTGAAAAAAATAGAAAATAATTAAAAAATATGGTACAACGTAGTTATTCCGTCAACCAATTTCGCAAATTATATAAATCGCCAAACCACTCGCCAAATTGTACAGATTGACAAAATTTTTATTTTAAATAACGAAAGAACAAATAAATTAGTATAACATTAATAAATATAAAAATAAAACGTCGAAATAAAAATCACTTGATGACGTAAACACGTGTAACTTGCTTAAAGTCAAGTGAATGTGACATTTTCGATCAACAGTTATTGGCATTTAATCGTATAGTTCGCGATAGATTTTTGGTCGACGGGATAACTAAGTATAGTACCAAAAATACATATGTAACTGGTATTCAAAAACGAGGTTTTCGCCAGATTTTCGTAAAAAAAAAAAAAAAAATCATGCCAAACATGCGGTGCGTATATGACATCTGGCGAAATATTAAATTATGTAACAAACCATGACATTTAATTTCAACTTCAAATCAATGTTTTAATTTACCACTCGAAGAATAAAAAAATTCTAACTGGCGAGTTGCAAAAAAGATATTGGCGAGATTTGCACCCGGCTTTTTTTTCTTTCGGCACAGATGTCATATACGGCCCCATATTGGCGCGATTTTTTTCTAACGCCAATGTCATATACGCAACGGGTACTTAACTGGCGCCAAAGTATCGTTATTTTGCTTGATATGGTAAGCCAGATGTTGTTGTTTATGCTGTTGATGCGTTTCCCAAATTGGCGTTGAAAAAAAAAAATCGCGCCAATATGTGGCGTATATGACATTTATGCCAAACCTTCATATGAAAGGCGAAGGGATCAGACCGTATTTGTTTATGGCATTTGATGACTTGAACTATTATAATATACACTGCTCAAAACAATTAAAGGATATTTGAAGTTTTATATAAAATAAAGATATAAACGACATTTTTTTGGCCGAAAATAGAAGAAGAGAATCACAAATGCAAATTTTTCTGGTTTTCAAACTGTGGAGTATGCAAATTTTGAGTTCGACGTCGAAAACGTCGCTTCAGCGGCAGCGAATGAAATTTGACTTTCAACTGGATAAAAGAGAATGAAGACAAGGATGATCGGCATTCAGTGATTGCTTTGTTTCGATGAGTACGATGTCTCAGCGAAGTCATTTCACAGATTCAGAAGCTTTGAGAATCGTTGGTAGGTTAGAAGGGGGCCAAACTCAAGCCGAAGTAGCGCAAGCCATTGGAGTGTCACAAAGTGTCATTTCCAGGATCTGGAACCGTTTTTTGGAGAGTGGATATGCAGGCCGAAGACCAGGACAAGGTCGTAGACGGGCAACAACGCCCAATGAAGATCGGTATTTAGCGTTAACAGCTCGGAGACACCGAACCATGAACGCTACTCTTCTCCAACAACATCTTCGCTCGGCTACAGGCACCACGATTTCAACTCAGACTGTCCGAAACCGGCTCCATGCTGTAGGTCTGTATGCTCGCCGACCGATGGTATGTGTTAGATTAACATCAAGGCATCGTCGCGACCGCAGAGAGTGGGCAACCGAGCATGTCAACTGGAGGAGAAATGAATGGAGCAATATTCTGTTTTCTGACGAGTCCCGTTTTTCTGTGCATCCGGATAATAGGCGTATTTTCATCTGGAGGGACCGTGGCAGTAGGAATAATCCTGCGTTCGTGCACGAAAGTGTCAAATTTGGCGGTGGAGGAGTGTTGGTGTATGGTGGCATCTCCATTGACGGGCGCACTGACCCCTACATCATTCGAGATGGAGCTCTGACTGGTCGCCGATATAGGGATGAGATCCTCAGACCTATTGTAGTCCCTTACGCTGCAGCAATCGGAGATAACTTCATTTTAATGGACGATAACTGCAGGCCACATTGTGCAAACCTGGTGGAGGATTTCCTTTTCGAGGAAGGAATCGTTCGAATGGAATGGCCAGCGTGTTCTCCAGACATGAATCCAATCGAGCACGTTTGGGACGCTCTAGGAAGACGAGTTTCTGGCCGCCAACAACCCCCACAAACTCTCCAAGAACTGGAAAGAGCTCTTCTGGAAGAGTAGGGCAGAATACCCCAACTCGTCATTAATAGCCTCATTGAGTCCATGCCTCAAAGGTGTTCAACGTTGCTGGCCGCCCGTGGAAACCATAACCCCTACTGAAAATGATTTTCTTTGAAGAAAACACCTTTTCTTATTCTTTTTTTCTCAAATGCGCAATAAAATGCATTTTTTTCTGCCAAACATGTGTAATTTATTCTCATATAACCTACTATGTCTGTCGACCATGTATCAATCAGCTAAACAGTTTACCAGATACAAAATCCACCTAAAACTGCAATATCCTTTAATTGTTTTGAGCAGTGTAGATGAAATGATGGGGATAGAATAATATTTGGCGACTTATCACCTGTGTCTGGATAACATTAAAGTATCAAAATGGCACCTAGAGTATAAAAAACGAAGTGTTTCGCCGGGAACTTTTGATGATAGTCACATGATTTAGGCTATTGTTATAGAGATTGTTTTAAAATATTGGGAGACAAAGACTCTGAATTCTTAATTCATTTTATTTTAGCTTCTTTTCAAATGTTTAAGTGATCCTCTTTAATCAAAAACAACGATTGGATGTCTTAACAGCAACTGATTCGCCCTTAAATTTTTGCAATCAAAGGGAATTGAATGGAAACCCGTTTACAGGGAGATCTGCGCAGCTTAATTTAATCGTCTCTAATATTTTTAAAACCCATCAGATTAGCATGTTTTTTTATTTTTAGATTCTGCTGTGTCTGAACGGGGGTTGGGGAGCATAGCTTGCAGGGGGCAGAGCCCCCTAGTTTATTTATATATTTATATATTTATATATCTTGTTAAAATTTTCAACCGTTAATAAAATACTCATTATTCATCTTATCAATTTGAAATAATTTTTTTTAAACTTGTACTGGATGACAATTGATGTTAATACAGTTTTTTTCAAATATTAATTAATTAATTAAATTTTAATTAATTAATTTTAGTTTTGCATGGGAAACAAAATGGCGGCCATTGATTATTGAAGATCAATGAAAGTATTTTCAATAAGGGGTTACCATAGGGGTGGGCCTGTTCTGTCGCCAAATACCGCCAAGTTTGTCGCCAACTTGGTGATATATTGCAAAATTTGTCGGCCAAAATGAGTCACCAAAAGTGACGCCAACTTGGCGATATCTCTAATATTTCGCCAAAGTCCCATAGACTTCCATTGTAAACCTACTTGCTTATAGAAAATCAACAAATTGAGATATTTTAATGCAACAAAAACTAATATTAGCTTAAGGGATTATATTAAATTTTTCTTTGATGACCTAAGTAGGAATTGACTTTAAAAACAAAATTTTTATATTACTTGTTATTTATTATTTGACCAATTTTCAAACTTAATCAATCCAAATACATTGTTAAACCATGTTATTTCTTTTAGATTTAAGGGGGGGGGGGGTAGATCGTTGTAGAAATCGCAAACAAAACCACCTTACCATCAGGGTTAAATCTGCTACAGGCATCGTAGCCAAACTCTTTACAAATTGCACAAATTTATCACCCATCTTTACCTGGCGCATTGTACACAAGTTGGTTGCAATGCATACGTGAATCAACTTTATCCTCATCATCGTCGCTCAAAAGCAGCCAGTCTTCTTCCTCCTCCTCAGTAGACGAGATCTACCTTTTCTTGTCTTTCTTCCTATGTGATCGCCCTCTTGACTTTCCTTTTTCTTTAACCCTCGGATGACCAAGTGGAGTCCTTTTCCGATCCCAGCGCAAGTTGAATCCTGATGTGAATTAATGATCATTTTATTTTTTAAATCCTTTGTTCCAACACTATTGCATTTTATATTTCTTTCTGTGGCTGCAACTGTTACATATGTTATTAAATTAATTTTAAAAGCTGAGTTTTGGAATTTTTTTGATATGGTAAATAAATATGTGTTTTTTAACTATGGGGTCACTGAATGACCCCACATAGCCTTTCATGATTCAAATTTTTACCTGTTCATCCGAGGGTTAAGTTCTTTTTTTATGACGTGGTTTTCTCTCTTTGGTGGACTCAGTAATTTCATTAAGCAATTTGGATTTGTAGGGGATGAAGTTTAAATGTCTGTAGCACCCCTGTTTCGGCTGATTTTCTTCTTCTGTTTTTCATTTTCTTTTGGAGGAGGCCTGATATATACTAGGGAGAATTTAAAGGACGATCCACTACTGCTAGGTATGGAAGTGCAAATAACCGGCTTTGCCCCTCGGCTGGGTACCCGGTTTTGCCCTACAGAACTTGTCTGACTAAACATGGCCTAAACTGAAACGAGAGCAACTTACAGACGCCGCAAAGCGGAAAAACCTAGTAGATTAACGAAATCAAACATTGTTTCACTTACCTTGAAAATACAGCAAAGAAGGAACTAAGAACTGGGTGTATCCGATAGGCTTTATAAAACATAAAGTGTTTCACTTTTACGAAAACTACGTTTACAATTCTAGAAAGTGTCTTATTCGAACGGTAACCAACATCACAACTGCTTGACATGGACGATTGGTCCCATTTCATGTGTCAGGTTACAGGTGGCAGCAACTACTGAAGAAAAAATAGGGGTACACGATTTTACCCTACTTTCCCCTATTACGTAATGGCATTAATTTTATTATTTGACTTTAAGCGCAACTAATAACTAATGACACGAACTTTTTAAATTTCAACAAAAACTTTTATAAATTTTTAAACATATTTTGAAAGATCTGCATTTAAAAATAGGGTACTACTTAGTTATCCCGTCGACCGAAAATCTATCGCCAAACTATAAGATTAAATGCCAATAATGGTTGATCGTAAATGTCACATTCACTTCACTTTAAGCAAGTTGCATGTGTTTACGTCATCAAGTGATTTTTATTTCGACTGTAAAAATTATATTAAGTTCGCCTATTTGGCGAAAACCTCGTTACCATATCATGCATATCCGGGTTAGCATATCAAACAACATAACGACACTTTGGCGCCAGTTAATTACTCGGTGAGTATATGACATTGGCGTCAGAAAAAAATTGCGCCAATACATGCCAATATACAATGCCAATACATACAATATGACATCTATTTTTAGTTTTAGTTTTATTTGTATTTTTATGAATGTTATACTAATTTATTTGTTCTTTCGTTATTTAAAATTAAAATTATGTCAATTTGTATAATTTGGCTAGTGGTTTGGCGATTTATATAATTTGGAGAAATTGGCCGACGGGATAACTAAGTAGGGCACAGATGTCGTATTCGCGCCATATTGACGCGATTTTTTTTTAACGCCAATGTCATATACTTAACGGGTACTAAACTGGCGCCAAAGTGTCGTTATTTTGCTTGATGTGGTAACCCGGATTATGTTGTTTATGCTGTTGATGTTTTCGCCAAATTGGCAGCCGAAAAAAAATCGCGCCAATATGGGGCGAATATGACATCTGTGCCCTTAGTAGTACCAAAAATAGTTTTAGCAAAGTTTAGTTATAAAATTTAAAAATAGTTTTACATTGCGTTAAGAAGCAAAAGAATTTTCGCTAATCAGTACTAGACTTCAGAAAAATGCCGTAGAACCACCATAATTAAAAGCTATTAATGTAAAACAACAATATAATTAAACATATTAAAATAATGCAGAAAAAACATGATGTATTAATAAGTCATTTTATTGTTTTATCATGATTATTTGACTGATCTGCCTTTACCATACATTAATTCCATGCTGTAATAGTTATTACTCAAGCTTTTACAATTTCCACTGTGATATACATAAGAAGTTATTATTTTATTTTATTTTTAGCAGATCCCACAAAATTTCTTTTTTTTATCATCGGAAGAGGTTTTTTTGTCATCAGAAGTTGTTTTGGCATCAGAAAAGGATTTTTTGGCATCGAAAGAGGATTTTTTGACATCGGAAGAGGATATTTTGGCATTGGAAAACGATTTTTTTACATCGGAAGGGGTTTCTTTGGCATCGGAAGAGGATTTTTTGGCATCGGAAGAGGATTTTTTGGCATTGGAAAACGATTTTTTTACATCGGAAGGGGTTTCTTTGGCATCGGAAGAGGATTTTTTGGCATCGGAAGAGGTTTGTAAGTTATCGGAAGAGGGTTTTTTGTCATCGGAAGAGGTTTTTAAGTCATCGGGAGAGGGATTTTTGTCATCGGAATCCTTTTCAGTTTCCTCCTTTTCCTCTTTTTCCTGGGCGGCTTTTTCTTCACTTCGTGAAAGATTCACGATTTTAGCTACTCCTTCACTCAAATAATTCAAACCGCTCACAATAGTTTGACCAGCTTGTTGTGTAAGATTTTTAGAATCCTTCAGTTTGTAATTTCCATTAGGAAGCTTTGTCAGCAACCCCTTTTCAACAGCATCATTGAGACACCATTCGATGTTTTCCGCATCTGGAACATTTTCCAAATTGGAAGTCAAATGTTTTTTAATATCATCCACAGATGCACCTTCAGAGCCTCCGACTGTACTAACAGCTGTCAGAATTTCTTTTGCAATACTTTCTCTCTCTTGTATGGAAGTGTTCGACATGTTTTTTATTTCTTTTGAAAGTTCGTTTAACTCTTAAAAAAAAACCTGAAAAAAACTGCAATAACGCATTTAATCTTTTGTAAAACTCAAACAATGCTGTAGAAACAAATTTAAATTGAAATTTTCACTATCTAAAGAACAGAAATAAAATTTTAATTCCAAAAAGATATGTTTATCAGCACTCGTGGCAAGCCGCATGAAAAGTAGAATTCATTGAGTTTTGAAAATGCAGAAAAATCAGATTAAAGTACACTGATGAATGCGCTAAATCTTCAATGAAGAATAAAGAATGGGCTAAACTATTTCATTCTGACGCTATAACAATGCTTTTTTTTTAGTCAACCAGGGCGATCTGCCAAACGCTGCCGGAAGGTGCAGCTGACGTCACTGTGAGAAAAAAATGTGTGGTATACCTCTCCGTCTTTATGACTCTTACTGTATACAAGAACTTAGGCAACCTGATTGGTCTACAATTAACATGTTTGTTATACTAATGCAATGGACCGCATGCAATGGGCGGTGCTCGTAATGCTTGTGGGATATTTCCCACAAGTATTGCAGTATTTGATTGGTTTTTGGTTAACGCTTGTGGGGAAAATCTAGAAGCTGATTAGCTATAATCCATCGTGACGTTGTATGACGTTAGAAATACTTGTCGTCCATTGGTCTACATCACCACATCGATTCCTGCAATGATTGCTCAGGCAAAAATGTAGTAGGTAGATTGATTGACGGAAGTGTTTGTTTGCAAACATGCCTTTTCCTTACAAAGTAAGCGTTCTAAATTAAAACTGTTACAGGCCACAAAATCCACGCATTATGATAAGAGGGTTACGATTATTGTTATAATGTTCACATTATTACGAGAAGGGGTTCTTTGTTCACACAACTAAGCCATTTTGTGGACGGGGGGTGATAATGCAAATACACGGTCTTTTAATATGACTCATTACAATCGAAAATCTACCATCTGCGCATATTCTGATCCTACTTAATAAATCTTTATTTTCTCATTAAAGATTTGTTGTTTATTCAGAATTTTGCTAGCCTTACGTTTGTTTCTTGACATGATCCAAAATTAGTGAGAACTTCTAAAAAAACTAACTAAGCTTAATAAAAAATACAGGAAGCACAAGGCATGTGCTAAAGAAAACTTGCTTTTGAAATGTATTACATCGTGTTTACAAAGTTGTCACAAACAACGACCCCAGCAGATATAATCAAACCCTCTCACTCAAAAAAACTGCATACGCCAAAGCAATGCTGGGAAATCAAATGAAAAATCTGCACACAGAAAATATACACGTCACTAAAATTAACAAACAACGGCAGGATAAACAATAGACTCTTTCAGTTTTCTATCTATTTACTTATTACCTTTCAGTACCGTTCTTAAGATATGCATTAAAAATCAAGGAATCTTCCGTAATCAGGCCAACAGCCAATTTTGTTATTTGAACAAGCTAGGAGTAGCACAAAATTAATTTCAGTATTCTGCAAGATTTTTTTAATGCGTAGATAAAAGTATAAGTGTTCATTTCATCTTTTACCTATCGTGTTTGACGCCAAACTTGGCTACGGACCCAATTACATAAGATTAATTTTAAAAGCCATGCATCATCATCATATCATATCATATATCATCATATCATATCATCATATATATTATAAAGCAGTAAGATCTAAAAGTTCCGCCCGAATGTTCTCAAAAACTACCCGGTGGATTTTTTTGCAAATAGTGTCATTCGATGGAGAATATTCACGTGGTGGTTTATGAGTAAAATATACAGGGATAACTATGATTTTTGGTAATAAATTTCGTATTTTATTGATATTTTGAACGAAAAGGTTGCCAGCGGTCATTTTTTGGCGAAAGGTTCTTTAACCATGGTTAAAGAATTAATATGGCTATATCTGTTAGAAAATAATACAAACAGCTCGCGAATAAATGAAAAAAATACTGATATTTAATTTAAAAAACAACAACAAAAAAAGTTTTAATAAGACATAATATTATAAAACGAAAATATTTAATTTTAACATGGAATAAATATTTGTAATGCTTAAAGTATAAATTATTGTGAAATTTTACAATTTATACAATATTTGGCGAATTATCGCCTGCGCTACGTTAAAAAAATGAATCTGAAAATTTGATTAGACTAATTTTGAATTACAATTTTTTTTTTTAGTTCTTTTCTTTTTTTTTTTTATCTAACTGCCACATCATGTGATTTACAGGAGAAATAAACAGATGTAATTGTAAAAGTTACTGTGTAATTGTGAACTACATTTTATTTATTTCTTTACGATTTCTAATTTATGTTTGTCGCCAAACAATGTTCAGCCAATTTTTTTAAGGCAAAAATGCATAAGCGTGACATTAGCTTAAGCTTTTTCACAATAATAGTGTTTTTTCAAGTGACCGAGATCATTTTTGGAGTACATTTATATATTCAATTATAAGTTATATAGATATCAGTTAATATTTAAAAAATGGAATCAAATATCTAAATTTTAGTTTGAATTTCTGCGACACATGCATATTATAAAATAAGTTCATACTTTTTAAAAAGCTTTTCGTCGTAATTACGGAAGCATATGATTTTTATACACTCCAACTCAGATCAAGAATTACTATCCTTTTTTTTCCTTTTCTTTTTTTCTTTTCTTTTTTTTTTTTTTTTTTTGGAAAATATTATTGTTTATTTCTTTGTCGATAACGCCAATTTCACGTATAGGAAAATTCGATGCTACTTGGTTATCCCGTCGACCCAAAATCCATCGCTAAACTATAAGATTAAATGCCAATAATGGTTGATCGTAAATGTCACAATCACTTGACTTTAAGCAAAGTTACACGCGTTTAGGTCATCAAGTGATTTTTATTTGTATTTTTATTAATGTTATACTAATTTATTTGTGCTTTCATTATTTAAAATAAAAATTATATCAATTTGTATAATTTGACGCGTGATTTGGCGATTTATATAACTTGTCGAAATTGGTCGGCGGGATAACTAAGTAGTACCGAAAATTCGCAATTTCAAAATTTAGGAACTGAAAATTATTCTTAAGGAAATTTATGCAATCATGTGTTATCACTATAAAGAAATTCAACACCTTGAAATAAAAATAGCTTGCTGAGAAAAGATTGCAAATCTTTTTTAATTTGTTATTTCTTCATATTTCCCCCTGTGTTAGGTAATATTTTAAAAGATATTGGATGAATCTTAGATATTTAAAGCACATAAATTAACGTCTGAATTCCAATTTTATATCATTATAATTAATTATTAATTGTAATTAATATTATTTATTTTATAATTTTCGATAAACAAGTCACCGCCAAATGGCATGTTTAATATATTATTGGAAGCTTTGTTGGCACAGATGTCATATACGCTCCATGGACCTAACGGGCTCCAAAATGGCGTTATTTTGCCTGATATGGTAACCCGGCTATTGTTGTTTATTTATTAATAAATTGGTTATTTACATTTATTTTCTTTTTTAAAATTATATAAATTGTTTTTTTTTCTATAATTATTAATTAAACTTTTTTAATTATTATTATTTCCATGTAGAATAATAGAAGATAATTTAAATATATATATGTAACTGGTATTCGAAAACGATGTTTTCGCCAAGTTGGCGTGAAAAAAAATCGCGCCAAACCAGCTATGTATAATATATCTGTGCCTAACAGTTATTTACATTATTGTGATTACTTAGTATCAGACAACAGATTGAAGAGTATTTGTTATATTTTTATTATATGGGCTTTGGTGAGATAGAGAAAAAGGACTTGGCGAGTGAATTGAATTTTTTGTATATTTACTGACGACCTATTTACTTTGCATATACATATAAGCATTTTTTTTTCAATGTTTATGATATTTATTTAATATAAAGAAGAGCTATTTATCTACATTTAAATACAAACAAAAATAATTTGTGGTACTACTTGATTATGCCGTCGTACAAAAACAATATCGCCAAACTATAAAATTAAATGCCAATAATGGGTGATCGTAAATGTAAAATTTACTTGACGTTAAACACTTTACACGTGTTTGTTACGTCATCAAGTGATTTTTAATTCGACGTTTTATTTTTATTAATGTTTTAGTAATTTATTTTTTCTTTCGTTATTTAAAATAAAAATTATGTCCTTTGCATAATTTGGCTAATGCTTTGGCAATTTGTATAATTTGGCGAAATGGGTCGACGAGATAATCAAGTAGTATCTAATTTGTTTATAATAATAATAATAATAATATAAATATACAAATAAAATGTTATATATGTGTGTGTGTGTGTGTGTGTTACAAGAGAAACTGGCAGCAATAATTGTAAAAATGGATATCCTTGTGAGTTGCATTCTATTCGCTTATTACCTTCGTTGTCAAACATTGCGATTTTAAGCCAAAAAGGCAAAAAAGTGATATAGGCCCGAGCAACGCTCACAACGATAGAGTTTTTTAAGTGTATGAGCACATTTGGAATTAAAGTTTTATATTCAAATGAAAATTATATAAAAAGCAGTTACCATTATGGTTGTTAAGTAAAATAATTAAATTTTAGGGTAAATGTGTGCCCCCCCCCCCCCCTTCGCCTCTCACACATAATTAAATCATTTAATTTCAGATATTTAAAATATTTTTCAACATGCTTTACTGTAAAAACACGCTGGTTTGTTATCCTATGTTTTTGATTCTATTTAATATGCTGGAATCAGTGTGACCGTTTTTTCAAGCTAAATGCAGGCTAGATTTAGCCTGACAACAGGCTAAAAATAAAATCGATTGTCCTGCTATCTATTGACGGTTTGTATAATTAAAAATGTAAAAAAATCATATTTTGAGAAACAGATTCGATATACGATCTTTAGGTTCACTCTAGCATGGTTCAATCAAAAACGATTAACGTAAGATTTATTATTCATATACAGGGCTCCACAAAAAACATCGGGTCCATTACTTTCTAAAGGCGTAAATTGTTGGAAGTATCGTATTTGAATTATATTACACTACACTGGCGAAATTGAAATACTTTGTTCATATGCATTATTGTATGTTTTTAACAAAAGATGTATACTTCATACATATTGTTTGGGTTTCATATCTGACGAAACCTTATTCGTCTCACTTGTCTGTCTGTCTGTCCGTCTGTCACAGAGCCCATTTTAAAAAACTATAAATGTTGGAGACTTGAAATTTTGCATACTTATAGCTAAACGCATCAAACGCCAAAACATAAAATTTTGAAAAAGTCTAATATTTAACCCTCTGGGCTCTAACTTGTGTAATTTAAACAATTTTTCTAACTCAGCCCCTAATTAAGTTGGAAACTCGAAAGCTCGCATGCTTATAGCTGAACACTTGCGATAACACGACAAATCATAAAATTTTGAAAAAGTCATATTTAACCCTCCGGTCTCTAACTTCTGTATTTTAAGCAATTTTTTTAACTCAGCCCCTAATTAAGTTGGAGACATGAAATTTTGCATACTTATAGCTGAACACCTCACATCAAACGACAAAAATAAAATTTTGAAAAAGTCAAATATTTAACCCTCCCTCTGGGCTCTAACTTGCGTATTTTAAACATTTTTTCTAATTCAGCCACTAATTAAATTGGAGACATGAAATTTTACATACATATGGCTGAACACCTCACATCAAACGACAAATCATAAAATTTTGAAAAAGTGTAATATTTAACCCTCTGTGCTCTATCTTGTGTATTTTAAGCATTTTTTCTAACTCAGCCCCTAATTAAGTTAGAGACTTGAAATTTTGCATACTTATAGCTGAACACTTGCGATAACACCACAAATCATTAAATTTTGAAAAAGTGTAATATTTAACCCTCTGTGCTCTATCTTGTGTATTTTAAGCAATTTTTCTAACTCAGCCCTTAATTAAGTTGGAGACATGAAATTTTGCATACTTATAGCTGAACACCTCACATCAAACGACAAAAATAATATTTTGAAAAAGTCATATTTAACCCTCCGGTCTCTAACTTGTGCATTTTAAGCAATTTTTCTAACACAGCCCTTAATTAAGTAGGAGACATGAAATTTTGCATACTTAAAGCTAAGGACGTAAAAGAAAACGTAAAAAAAAAAAAAAAATTAATTTTAAAATTTCAGTTATACAATCTTCCCACCAGGGGTACTATCAGCGAAAAAAAAGTTTCGTGTAAAATATTTTAGTAAAACATAAACTGCACCATGGCAGAAACGTATTCTGAAAATTTATTTTAATAAAAATATTTTATTTTAAAATAGTTGTTCTATTTCCCGCCAGGGGACACTGCATAAATAAACACGTGATAAAATTGTGTTGAATCTGTGCGAACTTTAACTTTAATATAGCTATCATAAATTGAAAAATCAAAAAAATTAATTTTACCGAAATTTGGTTACCCCATTTCCTCCCATCTTATTCCTTTGTACGGCCTTGTACAATAACTTTAAATGCTATATACATCCTCTTCAAGAAAAGTTATTCTGTAGGAGACTGTAACAACATGATAAAATTACATTACCGTCAGCGTTCTACAAACCCCGCATTTAACTTATATTAATTTGATACTTACATGTTCTTTTGTATGACCTTGTAAAATAACTATAAATGCTATATGCACTATGTCGAAGAAAAACATGCTGTGGGTGACTGTAAGAACATCCTAAAATTGCATTACAATCGGCGATCTACGATACCCGCATTTAACATATATTCGTATTCTTTTGTGCGGCCCTGTAAAGCAACTATAAATGTTATATGCACCATCTCTAAGAAAAATCATGCTGTAGATGACTGTAACAACATCATAAAATTACATTACAATCGGTGATCTACAAATCCCGCATTTAACATGTATTCGTATTTCGTATTCTTTTGTAAGGCCCTGTATAATAACTATAAATGCTACATGCACCCGCTTAAAAAAAAAAAAAAAAAAAAAAAAAAAAACAGGCTGCAGGTGACTGTAACAACATGCTAAAATTACATAACCATCAATGATCTACCAATCCCTCATTTAACATATGTACGTATTCTTTTGTGCGGCCCTATACAATAATTATAAATGCTATATATATCCTCTTTAAGAAAAATCATTCTGTATGCTAATATAAAAACATTAAAATTACACTATCATCAGCGTTCTAGAAAACCTGCATTTAACATATATTCGCTTCATACATTCGTGTTCTTTTGTGCGGCCCTGTAAAATAACTCTAATTGCTGTATGCAACTTCTTGAAGGTAAAACATGCTGCGGTGACTATAACAGCATGCTAAAATTATATTACATCAACGATCTAAAAATCCCGCATATAACATATATTAGTATTCTACCGTACGGCCCTGTACAATTATTATAAATGCTATTTGCGCCCTCTTGATAAAAATAAAATAAAAAATATGCTGCTTGTGACTGTAACAACGTGCTAAAGTTTCATTACCATCAGTGATCTACAAATCCCGCATTTAAGATATATTCGTTTCATACATTCGTGTTCTTTTGTGGGACCCTGTAAAATAACTATTATAAATGCTAAATGCACCATCTTGAAGAAACAAGTTGGTTAAGTGTGATCACAGATCGCACAGATGGTTTCGTTTAATATTCCTTTCAAAACACTTTATCTTTTTGAAAAAATATGTTAGTTACACATTTTGCAACCAGGGGCACTCTATTCTAAATAAAACCTGTATCCGAAAGAAATTCCGTTATACAACCTATCCGTAGACATATTAGTCGAGGGGATCAGGCCCATAGCACTCGATATAGGTAGGCGTCACCTGGTGGCAAAAAGTGAAACTAAAATATGTAAGGCTGTGGTGAACAATAAGAAAGTGTGGTCAAAGGGCTGTAATAATATAAGACTTTTTGAAATTTTATGATATGTAGTGTGATCGCAAGTCTTCAGCTATAAGTATGCAAAATTTCATATCTCCAACTTAATTAGGGGCTGAGTTAGAAAAATTGCTTAAAATACACAAGTTAGAGACCGGAGGGTTAAACATGACTTTTTCGAAATTTTATGGTTTGTCATGTTATCGCAAGTGTTCAGCTATAAGTATGAAAAATTTCATGTCTCCAACTTAATTAGGGGCTGAGTTAGAAAAATTGTTTAAAATACACAAGTTAGAGCCCAGAGGGTTAAATATTAGACCTTTTTCAAAATTTTATGATGTGTCGTTTGATGTGTGGTGTTCAGGTATAAGTATGCAAGCTTTCAAGTCTCCTACTTAACTAGGGGCTGAGTTAGAAAAATTGTTTAAAATACACATGTTAGAGCCCAGAGGGTTAAATATTAGACTTTTTCAAATTTTTATTATTTGCCATTTGATGTGCGGTGTTCAGCTATAAGTATGCAAAATTTCAAGTCTCCAACTTAATTAGGGGTTGAGTTAGAAAAATTGTTTAAAATACACAAGTTAGAGCCCAGAGGGTTAAATATTAGACCTTTTTCAAAATTTTATGATTTGTCGTTTGATGTGTGGTGTTCAGGTATAAGTATGCAAGCTTTCATGTCTCCTACTTAACTAGGGGCTGAGTTAGAAAAATTGTTTAAAATACACATGTTAGAGCCCAGAGGGTTAAATATTAGACTTTTTCAAATTTTTATTATTTGCCATTTGATGTGTGGTGTTCAGCTATAAGTATGCAAAATTTCAAGTCTCCGACATATAGTTTCTGAGAACGGGCTCTGTGACCGACGGACAAACAGACAGACAGATAGACAGACAAAGGAGTGGGACAGGTAGGGTTTCGTCAGATGAACGAAACCCTGGAAACATGCTGCGGGTGACTGCAAGAACATCCTAAATTTACATTACCATCAGCGATCTATAAATCCCGAAGATAGTTTATATTCGTTTCATATATTCTTATTCTTTTGTGCGGCCCTGTAAAATAACTGCCAATAATATATGCAGTAAAACCTCTGAATAGCGGTCACCTCGATAGTGCAGAATTTGCCCTCTAGAGGTGTCCGCTACTGAGAGTAAAAAATGTACAGTAACTTAAGTGTTGGTAATCAAAAAAATGTCCGCTAAATAGAGGTATCCGCTAATCGGGTGTGTCCGTTATGGAGGTTTACCAGTAAAACCTCTGAATAGCGAACACCTCGGGAGGGCAGAATTTGTCCTCTATTTGGAGGTGTCCGCTACTGAGAGTAAATTATGTACAGTTATTTAAGGGTTGGTAATCGAAAAAATGTCCGCTAAATAGAGGTGTCCACTAATCGGGTGTGTCCGTTATGGAGGTTTTACTGCATAATAATATCATCCTTTACAAGAAAATTGCATGCTGTAGGATAGACAGACAGACATCCAGAGAAAGATAACCTCCCGGAGCAATAAATACCCATATCTTTTGTTTTAATGATCCGCAATCGTTTCTAAATTTCGTTATACGAGTATTAAAAAAATCTGTTAATTTCCAGTCGATAAACTGACAACTATCTTTTAGCCTGAGTTTTTAGCCGGATTTAGCCTGTTGTATCTCATACAACAGTCCAGATTTTATACAACAGGCTAAAGACGGTCACCGTGGCTGGAATAGACAGATGGAAAACAGTAGCAGACCTTCCAGAAGAGGACGTTTATTAAAAAAATGTAATGTAACATTAATAAATTGACTTAATAAAATAGTCCAATCTTGAACGCCAGATTCACCTTTGTTTATTATATAAAACACATGCAAACTTTTAAAATGCTTCATTTAAAATACATTACTACATAGGTGTGTTATTTTAACACACCTATGTAGTAATGTATTTTAAAGAAGCATTTTAAAAGTTTCCATGTTTTTTATGTAATGTAACATGTAATGAGCTTGAATTTAAGCTACCAGAACCACATATAGCGCAAGTTGAAAGGTCGGGAGTTCAACAACAAACAAATGAAAATGAACGGTCCGAATATTCTTAAAGTTCAATAATCAATCTCTGCAATCATTATAATACTCTCTAATTTAATAGTGTGGTGAATAGAGAAAGTTTAATTCCTGTTGTCATAACTATCTCATTTCCGTACCAAACTCTACTTTAAATGATCAACTAAAAGAGTTGTTTCTTAATTGCCCAAATTTCGTCCAAGGCATAAGATAGTATAATATCCCAATGGCATTAGCATTATTTTCAGCAATGCGGGAAGAACATTCCAGGTGATGTTCTTTACTGTTTTAAAGTAGAAGGTTAAATTCACAATTTCGTTTGATTGAAGGTTCGTTTGAAAAAATGGACCAGCGCAGCGGGCATAGCTTGCTAGTATATTATAAATCAGTAAGCTCTAAAAGTTCCGCTCGAGTGTTTTTAAAAACTACCCGGTGGATGTTTTTCCAAATTGTATCATTCGATAGGAAATATTCCCGGGGTGGTTTATGAGGAAATATACAGGGATAGCTATGATTTTTGATAATAAATTTCGTATTTTACTGCTATTTTGAACGAAAAGGTTGCCAGTGATTATCTTTTGGCGAAAGGTTTGTTGATTAAAGAATTAAGGTGGCTATATCTGTTAGAAAATACTACAAACACCTGGCGAATAAATGAAAAAAATACTGATATTTAATTTAAAAAACAACAACAAAAAAAGTTTTAATAAGACATAGTATTATAAAACGAAAATGTTTAATTTTAACATGGAATAAATATTTGTAATGCTTAAAGTATAAATTATTGTGAAATTTTACAATTAGTACAATATTTGGCGAATCATCGCTTGCGATAAGTTAAAAAAAAAAATCTGAAAATTTGATTTGACAGTTTTGAATGGAAATTGTTTTTTCTTTTTAGCTCTTTTATCGCATGCGCCAGGTTAATAAAAACGTGCCTGAAAACTTGATGAAATAAAATCTAGGTTACATTCTTTATTAGTCTTTTTCTTTTTTTTTTTTTTTTTTTGTCAATTTAATAATTATTTTTATATAATTCTTCCATCATATGATTTACAGGAAAAACTAGAAGTATTTGTAAAAATGGCTGTATTGAGTTACATGCTATTTATTTATTACCTTCGTCGCCAAACAATGCAATTTTAAGCCAAATAAGACAAAAGTGTGAAATAAACCGAGAGAAGAGCATTTCGGAGTACATTTTTATATTCAACCGTAAATTATATAAAAAGCAGTTAAAATTATAATTATGTAGTCAATCATTTAAATTTTAGTATAAATGTCTTCCATATACACACATATTCTAAAATAATTTACTTTCAAAGATTTAAAATATTTTTTTTTACCATACTATGGAATACCATTACTAGGGAAACATGCGTTTTGTTTTCCTCAAGCATGTAATTTTTATATCCTCGAACTCAGATCATTACTTATTAATTGAATATTGTGTATTATGTTATTTTTTTAACATGCCGATCATATTGTCGATTTCACTTATAGGAATATTCACTGCTTTAAAAGTTAGGATATAAGAATATTGTTAAGAAGATTTCTGCAAATATACATTATTACTATAAAAAAATGCAATTTAACAAATTACGACGACCATTTGGAAAATGATTTTTTCAAAGACTAAAATTTAAGACATAAACAGTCGCGCGATGTTGATCATACATTACGTACGCCATGGATTACATTTTTCGGTACTGTAAATTTTTAAACTTCTACGGAGCTGGTCATACATTACGTATACGCCATGGATTAAAGATTAATATTTATAGACCAATTTTAAATGAAATTTCATTCTTAAACTTCTAAACATTCCACAATATTACTTTTTACACAGTCGTATAGAGAAAAAAATGTACTTTTAAATGCAATTTTTTTTAAAGCTGTATCTCAATTTGTTTCTGAGTTATTAATTTGTTTTTGTAGAAGTATCCATCTCTGTTGAAAGTAAAGGGAAAATACAGATTACTGTATAGACCAATCAGAAAACAAGTAAAATGCGGGATTCAACTAATAAAACGCTTCAAATATGCTTTTGATTTCTACCCTGACCGAGGACAATAACCATTTTTCCAAATGATTAATTAATAAATAAATAAAATAAACCTTTTGCAATAAATATTGCTTGCTAATATGTCATTTCTTTTTAGCTTTTTCTGCATAACTTTCTTTTGCTTAACCATTGTTTAAAAAATGTTTTATTCAACATATTGGACTAATCTTACAGAATCGTGTCACCTGCCAACGAGCATGTTGCATGGCGTATCAAAATTCAAAAGATTAGACAGATTTTGAAATTAGCGATTACTAAATTATGGTTTTTCATAATGAAGCAAACAAACAAAAGAAGATTTATTATTATTTATTTATTACCTCAAATTATTTTACTCTCATAAAAAAAACAATACTTTCAATGTAAGGGGAAAAACTTTATGGTTCCAATGGTGGCAAATGGAATAATGCCCATGGACTTATCATTTCAGCCTAGATAGGATTAAATTACGTAGAATTTCGATCAGTATCGAATTGTCCTGACGCACACTCTAGCAGCTAAACACAGCAACAAATTAAGAGTTATTTTCGTAATCTGGGTTATTTTCACAACAGACGGAAGATTAATTTACTCTTAAATATAAAGAAAATAGCAGGCCTATTTGTTTGTCCGTGTTATTATGCTCTTTAGAAAAATGCTAAATAAATCTTCGGTTCAGGTATTCACCAAAATGCATATTGGTAAAAGTTTTGTATAACTAACTTTATTTATCATTGTCAGTTCTTAACCCTGGTACATGTGCAACAATATTGTTGCATCAGTTTTAATATTTGACGTGAACCCTCACAATAACGTCGATTACGGATGATTATAAATATTTTATTGGATGCATGAGATTTATTTTTCTACAAGATTAAGTCATCGAGTTTTTCCCCGGGTTAACGGTTACATGATTTCAACTGGTCTACAAAATGAAAAGACAGTGAAAATGACGTCATTTTAGATTTATTCAGGTAATTCAGCTTTAAAAACACACATTTTTATGTTTCACTTTTCTTTTAAACATGAAAGTTAAACAATCTTCTTAGTCTGCAAATAATTTATAACTTTTTTGACAGCATTTACCCTCCTAGAATCCAAAGAGGGAAAAGAGTAGTAGCACAAGAGGGTATTTATTAAGAAATATAACTAACATCCAGTGAGATTGTACTTCAGCTACAGAATCACATATTGTGCGAGCTGAGAGGCCAGGATATCAAGCACAAACAAACGAAAATACACCACCCGAGCATAATTCAAGTTCAATGGTAAATCTCTGCAATCATTGTAATGCATCTCTAATTTAATATTGTCAGATATGAGAACATTTTAATTCCTATTGTCATAACGGCCTCATTTCTGTACCAAAAGTGCACTGTGAATAATCAACTAAAAGAACTGCTTCTTAATAGCTAAATTTTGTCCAACGTATATGGTAATATAATATCGCAATGACGTTCGCATCTTTTCAGCAACGCGGAAGGACATTCAAGCTAAAGGTCCATATAAAAAGATATACAAGTTCGAATTCACCATTTCGCTTAATTCAAGGTTTATTTGGAAATACTGACTAGCGCAGCGGGCATAGCCAGCTAGTATATTATAAAGCAGTAAGCTCTAAAAGTTCCGCTTGAGTGTTTTCAAAAACTACCCGGTGGATTTTTTTTCCAAATTGTATCATTTGATAGGAAATATTCCCGGGGTAGTTTATGAGAAAATATACAGGGATAGCTATGATTTTTTATAATAAATTTCGCATTTTACTGCTATTTTGAACGAAAAGGCTGCCAGTGATTATCTTTTGGCGAAAGGTTTGTTGATTAAATAATTAAGATGGCTATATCTGTTAGAAAATAATACAAACACCTCGCGAATAAATGAAAAAATACTGATATTTAATTTAAAAAACAACAACAAAATAAAGTTTTAATAAAACATAATATTATAAAACGAAAATATTTAATTTAAACATGGAATAAATATTTGTAATGCTTAAAGTATAAATTATTGTGAAATTTTACAATTGGTACAATATTTGGCGAATTATCGCTTGCGATAGGTTAAAAAATGAATCTGAAAATTTGATTTGACAATTTTGAATGGCAATTTTTTTTTTCTTTTTAGCTCTTTTATCGCTTGCGCCAGGTTAATAAAAACTTGTCTGAAAACTTGATGAAATAAAATCTAGATTACATTCTTTAATCTTATTTTTTTGTCAATTTAATTATTATTTTTATGTAATTCTCCCATCATATGATTTACAGGAAAAACTAGATGTATTTGTAAAACAGGCTGTATTAGTGAGTTACATGCTATTTATTTATTACCTTCGTCGCCAAACAATGCAATTTTAAGCCAAATAAGACAAAAGTCTGAAATAAGCCGAGAGAAGAGCATTTCGGAGTACATTTTTATATTCAAGCAAAATTATTTAAAAAGCAGTTAAAATTATAATTATGTAGTCAATCATTTAAATTTTAGTGTAAATGTCATCCATATACACACATATTCTAAAATAATTTACTTTCAAAGATTTAAAATATTTTTTACTATACTATGGAATACCATTACTATGGAAACATGCGTTTTGTTTTCCTCAAGCATGTGATTTTTATATAATCGAACTCAGATCATTACTTATTAATTGAATATTGTGTATTATGTTATTTTTTTAACATGCCGAACATATTGTCGATTTCACATACAGAAATTTTCCACAGCTTTAAAAGTTAGGATATAAGAATATTGTTAAGAAGATTTCTGCAATTATACGTTATTACTATAAAATAAATAAATAAATAAACATTTTGCAATAAATATTGCTTGCTAATTTGTCAAATCGTTTTAGCTTTTTCTGCATAACTTTCTTTTGCTTAACCATTGTTCAAAAAATGTTTTATTGAACATATTGGACTAATCTTACGGAATCGTGTCAACCGCCAATTAGCGTATTCGATGGCGTATCAAAATTCAAAAGATTAGACAAATTTTGAAATTAGTGATTACTAAATGGTGGCAAATGGAATAATGCCCGTGGACTTATCATTTCAGCCTAGATAGGATTAAATTACCAGGAATTTCGATCAGTATAAAGCGAATTGTCCTGACGCATACTCTAGCAGCTAAACACAGCAACAAATTAAGAGTTATTTTTATAATCTGGATTATTTACACAACAGACGGAAGATTAATTTACTCTTAAATATAAAGAAAATAGCAGGCTTTCTTGTCTGTCCGTGTATGCTCTTTAGAAAAATGCAAAATAAATCTTCGGTTCAGGTATTCACCAAAATGCATTTTGCTTAAATTTTTGTATAACTTTATTTATCATTGTCAGATCTTAAGCCAGGTACACGTCCAACAGTATTGTTGCATCAGTTTTAATGTTTGACGTGAACCCTCACAATGACGCCGATTACGGATGATTATAAATATTTTATTGGATGGAAGAGGTTTATTTTTCTACAAGATTAAGTCATGGAGCTTTTTCCATGGTTAACGGTTACATGATTTCAGCTGGCCTACAAAATGAAAAGACAGTGAAAATAACGTCATTTTAGATTTATTCAGGCAATTCATCTTTAAAAACACACATTTTTATGTTTCACTTTTCTTTTAAATGTGAAAGTTAAACAATCTTCTTTGTCTGCAATAATTTATTATTTTCTTAACAGTATTTACTCTGCTAGAATCCAAAGAGGGAAAACAGTAGTAGCACAAGAGGATGTTTATTAAGAAATATAACTAACATCCAGTGAGATTGTATATAAGCAACCAGAATCACATATTGCGCGAGCTTGAGAGGCCAGGAGATCAAGGACAAACAAACGAAAATAAACCACCCGAGCATTATTCAAGTTCAATGGTAAATCTCTGCAATCATTGTAATGCATCTCTAATTTAATATTGTCAGATATGAGAACATTTTAATTCATACTGTCATAACGGCCTCATTTCCCTACCAAAAGTGCACAGTGAATAATCAACTAAAAGAACTTCTTCTTAATAGCTAAATTTTGTCCAACGCATAAGGTAATATAATATCGCAATGGCGTTCGCATCTTTTCAGCAACGCGGAAGGACATCCAAGCTAAAGGTCCATTTTTAAAAGAATACAAGTTCGAATTCACCATTTTGCTTAATTCAAGGTTTATTTGGAAATACTCACCAGCGCAGCGGGCATAGCCTGCTAGTATATTATAAAGCAGTAAGCTCTAAAAGTTCCGCTCGAGTGTTTTCAAAAACTACCCGGTGGATTTTTTTCCAAATTATATCATTCGATAGGAAATATTCCCGGGGTAGTTTATGAGAAAATATACAGTGATAGCTAAGATTTTTGATAGTAAATTTCGAATTTTACTGTTATTTTGAACGAAAAGGTTGCCAGTGATTATCTTTGGCGAAAGGTTTGTTGATTAAAGAATTAAGATGGCTATATCTGTTAGAAAATAATACAAACACCTCGCGAATAAATGAAAAAAATACTGATATTTAATTTAAAAAACAACTAAAATGTTTTAATAAGACACAATATTATAAAACGAAAATATTTAATTTAAACATGGAATAAATATTTGTAATACTTAAAGTATAAATTATTGTGAAATTTTACAATTGGTACAATATTTGGCGAATTATCGCTTGCGATAGGTTAAAAAAATGAATCTGAAAATTTGATTTGACAATTTTGAATGGCAATTTTTTTTCTTTTTAGCTCTTTTATCGCTTGCGCCAGATTAATAAGAATGTGTCTGAAAACTTGATGAAATAAAATCAGGTTGCATTCTTTAGTCTTTTTTTTTTGTCAATTTAATTATTATTTTTATATAATTCTCTCATCATATGATTTACAGGAAAAACTAGAGGTATTTGTAAAAATGGCTGTATTAGTGAGTTACATGCTATTTATTTAATACCTTTGTCGCCAAACAGTGCAATTTTAAGCCAAATAATACAAAAGTGTGCAATAAGCCGAGAGAAGAGCATTTCGGAGTACATTTTTATATTCAAGAGTAAATTATATAAAAAGCAGTTAAAATTATAACTATGTAGTCAATCATTTAAATTTTAGTGTAAATGTCTTTCATATACACACATATTCTAAAATAATTTACTTTCAAAGTTTTAAAATATTTTTTACCATACTATGAAATACCATTACTATGGAAACATGCGTTTTGTTTTCCTCAAGCATGTGATTTTTATAACCTCGAACTCAGATCATTACTTTTTAATTGAATATTGTGTATTATGTTATTTTTTTAACATGCCGAACATATTGTCGATTTCACTTATATGAATATTCACTGCTTTAAAAGTTAGGAGATAAGAATATTGTTAAGAAGATTTCTGCAATTATACGTTATTACTATAAAATAAATAAATAAATAAACATTTTGCAATAAATATTGCTTGCTAATTTGTCATTTCTTTTTAGCTTTTTCTGCATAACTTTCTTTTGCTTAACCATTGTTTAAAAAATGTTTTATTGAACATATTGGACTAATCTTACGGAATCGTGTCCTCCGCATATTAGCATATTGGATGGCGTATCAAAATTCAAAAGATTAGACAGATTTTGAAATTAGCGATTACTAAATGGTGGCAAATGGAATAATGCCCGTGGACTTATCATTTCAGCCTAGATAGGATTAAATTACCAGGAATTTCGATCAGTATAAAGCGAATTGTCCTGACGCACACTCTAGCAGCTAAACACAGCAACAAATTAAGAGTTATTTTCATAATCTGGGTTATTTACACGACAGATGGAAGATTAATTTACTCTTAAATATAAAGAAAATAGCAGGCTTTTCTGTTTGCCTGTGTTATTATGCTCTTTCGAAAAATGCAAAATAAGTCTTCGGTTCAGGTATTCACCAAAATGCATATTGCTAAAATTTTTGTATAACTAACTTTATTTATCATTGTCAGGTCTTAAACCTGGTACACGTGCAACAATATTGTTGCTTCAGTTTTAATGTTTTACGTGAACCCTCACAATGACGTCGATTACGGATGATTATAAAGATTTTATTGGATGCACGAGGTTTATTTTTCTACAAGATTAAGTCATCGAGTTTTTGCCCGGGTTAACGGTTACCTGATTTCAGCTGGTTTACAAAATGAAAACACAGTGAAAATGACGTCATTTTAGATTTATTCAGGTAATTCATCTTTAAAAACACACATGTTTATGTTTCACTTTTCTTTTAAGTATGAAAGTTAAACAATTTTCTTTTTTTGCAAATAATTTATTACTTTTTTGACAGTATTTACTCTGCTAGAATCCAAAGAGGAAAACAGTAGTAGCACAAGAGGATGTTTATTGAAATATAACTAACATACTGTCATGATATTATAATGTAACTGATATTACCTGTAACCATAACTGTGTATGCATTACCTGACATCCTGTAACCGTTAACTGTTCCAAATATATCTTGTTATTGTGTATGGCGCATCGTCTATTAACTTATTGTTAGTTGTTATTAATTGGTATTAATATAACGTTCGTTTGAAACGTAAACGTTACACATACAGTGAGATTGTATTTAAGCTACCAGAATCACATATTGCGCGAGCTGAGAGGCCAGGAGATCAAGGACAAATAAACGAAAATAAACCACCCGAGCATTATTCAAGTTCAATGGTAAATCTCTGCAATCATTGTAATACATCTCTAATTTAATATTCTCAGATATGAGAACATTTTAATTCCTATTGTCATAACGGCCTCATTTCCCTACTAAAAGTGCATAGTAAAAATTCAACTAAAAGAACTGCTTCTTAATAGCTAAATTTTGTCCAACGCTTAAGGTAATATAATAACGCAATGGCGTTCGCATCTTTTCAGCAACGCGGAAGGACATTCAAGGTAAAGGTCCATTTAAAAAAAAATACAAGCTCGAATTCACCATTTCGCTTAATTCAAGGTTTATTTGGAAATACTGACCAGCGCAGCGGGCATAGCCTGCTAGTATTTAAATAAATTATATTATCAAAACATCCCAATATTTATTTGTTCATGTACTCGCATTGAATTGTTCAAATGAAAAGATTATCTAAAAGAGTGAAAAAAAAAAAAAAAAAAAAAAACATAAATATTACTAAATTTATAATACGTTTTTCTGAGAGAGGAGTCTATCATAAAATTGTTTGGAGAAGAAGCCAGAAACCTTAGTCGCGCCCATAATTTAAAAAATATACATGCAAATATTATTTATTTTAAATAAAGGATAATTTTATAATTAAAATCAAGAAGGAAAAAATCATGCATCAAGCATAGATCATGAAACACTTTCCAATACATTCAGAATAATGTAAGAAAACTGCACCCAGGCACGTAGCCAGGGAGGGGGCTAAGGGGGCTGAAGACCCTCGCGAAAGTTTAGAAAGACTTTGTAAAGTTATCTCTAATGATAACAAAAATTAACAATATTTTTCTGGTTTTTATCTTCCATCTCATTAAGAGTACGTACAATTTTAGTTGTAAAAATATAAATTTATTCAATAGTTATAGCAATCCCTCGTTCTATCGCTCATTAAAGATCTATAGTTCTTTATTTATATCTACCACTAAAAATATAAATTCATCTAAAAACGCAATTTTAACTCATTAATTTGACTAAGAAAAAGTAAGCAGGATTGTAGTGGAGGGTATACGGGGGTTATAATGCGTGTACCTTCTGAATTTTTTAAGAAGCTCCGTATACCCTCTGTTTCTCAAATAAAGCATTAGCGTATACCCTAGCTATGAACGTTCATGCCCTCAGCGTATACCCTCTACCTATACCATATACTCTCTGTGCTTTTTTTACGACTACAACACTGAGTAAGTGTAATACACATATGACGTATAAGTTAACGTTAGCAGTGAAATATAAAACATTTGCTTGCATGTTATGATCGTCCATAATTTTCTCTATCCTCATTATATCATGCATATAATGAAAACTTAGTGGTCAATGTTAAAATGTTTTGTAGAGAAAGGAGACAAAAACTTTAATAATTGCCTATAGTGTAAAATCATGTGAAAATTAATGATTTTGAAGAAAGTATATTTGAAAATCATGTTATAAACTTAAAAGTATTTTTATTAAAAAAAAAAAACTAGTAGCAGCAAATTTTGAAAAGGAATGGTTTGAAGGAAAACGATAGGGTATTGAGAAGCCTTCAAAAACGTCACGGCGTCCGGCGTTCTCCCAGACTCTGAACAAATTTACTTTTAATTGTTTGCGTATGAATCTTTAATAGAAAGAAAATGTGCGCAAAGTACTCTGTTTGTCTGGAATTTTTTTTTATTTGTTTATTTATTTATTTATTTATTTATTTTTTTTTTGTCTTTTGAAAAAATATCAACTTTAGGGATGGATACCTCTATGTAGTGATTTTTTTGGCAGATTTTATAGCGTCTTGTAGAGAGTTTTCAAGGGGGCATCTAACATTCTAACAGTCTTATTTTGAGCAGAGCAAGAAATGTCACTTAGAGGTGATCATGATAGCGGTCCTCTAACCTTAGATAAACCGATAAAAAAAAAATCCCTGCCGTCCCGGCCTACAGGCGGAGGTAGATTTCGAAGTTAAGTATATTAATTGCTCCAACAAAAACTAAATCATGATTAGATATAAATCCACTTTAACAGTTTTATCTGACCGCTTTTGGCCACTTTTGACGAGTTTTTATTTCATTTTTATATAATAGCTTGTTTTATCAGAATCATGTTAAGGCGGTATTAAAAAAAGATACTTTTCCATGCTCAACAACTCGAAATTTTCTGGCACATTTTCAGATTCATTTTTAATAGAAAAAATACGAAACTCGCTGACGTGATTTTTGAAAAAAAATTATAAGCGACGTGTGTTTTCATTTTTCTTTCAATTAATTGAAACTTGATTAATAAACAATTATTTTCTCAGTAGGGCAATATTTTTCGTTTCTAACACAATCGCTTCAGGAAATTCTGTTCAAAATGCCGACTTTGACATCATTTTTTGAAATATATTCTGCCTCTATCAAAAAATCTATCATTACGGTACATTATATAGTTTCTGAAGAAGCGAATCTATCAATTGGATGCGTTTGAGAGCAAAAATGAATTTAAAAATGAGTAAGAAAATAAGCAGTTTGGATTTGAATACACCCTTAATAAGATGATTTTTTTCTTCAACCGCAATGTATTTTTAATTTGTTTTCGCTGTAAGAATTCGTCCTATCAAAAACTTGTCTACATAAATGCTGAAGACAATATTAAGAAGATATATGATAAATTCATAAGGATTTCATATCTTGTGAATGGACGGTGTTATGGAAATTTTTCTTCTTCACCCCCCTTTTTTTCGTTTTCGTTTTTAATTTTTTTTTTTTTTTTGGTACGAATTGGTCCTATCAAAAACTTGTGAATATAAAAGTTGTAGATAATATTAAGCAGATGTATAATAAAATTAATTGGATTTAATATCTTGAGAATTGACGAAGTTAGGAATTTTTTTCTCCCAAAAACCCTACTTTTGCGCCCCTTGAGCCCATTTTTAATTTTATCAAAAATCTGTGATACATAAATTTTTGGTCCTATTTTTCGAAGTAATAAAAACTTTAACCTGATTTGATATGTACAAAAATTAAGAAGTTATGGGGTTTTTTCGGTTTTCACAAAACCCCTCCCTATTTCCTGCTAAAATGTATAATTTCTGCAGAATGTGGTACACTGTTTAGAACTAAATAGCTTTCTCAGAAATTTTCTCAGAAGTAAGTTTTCTTAAAATGTTAAATCCAAATTGTTCATTGATTATTTTTATTTCTAAATAGAAATAAATGAAGTAAAATATATTTAAATCTAAGAGGCTTTCGCCTGAAATCAGGTCCTACAGGTTTGTATAAAAATTTTATTAATTTAAAATTTTAAGATTCTGCTTATTGAAGTGAAAATGAAAATCACCATAACTGCATTTATGAAATACATAAGATATGCATTTTAAAATATCATATCTAAAAATATTCAAATTTGTTCATTGACCGCAGTGCATGCTTGACATCTACTGTCACACTATATAACAGCATTTTTGCATCTCTAAAATAATTTTAATGTATTATGTATATTGAATATTATTTAATAATTATAATAACCTTTTATTATCATTTATCATTATGTTCATTGCAATTAGTAGAATCTATATTAGTGGAGAATATGACAAATATTGTTCTTTCCTTTTACTCTTGTATTTTTCAATTTTTTCCATGTAGGAAATGCTCTTCTTTTAAATAAACTTAACAAAGCAATTGTGAAAATAATAACAAGAACAACAAAGAAAAATCAATCTACGAATGTATGCTAAACCTTACACTATAAATTTGAGGAAAATCGAAAATTATATTTTTTTGACGGAATAAACTGGTAAAAACACGGTTTTTACCACTGTCATGTCAAAAACCAGTTTTTGTCGTCAAAAACCCAACCCTGAATCAAACCCTTGCTGACAATCTTGGGTACAATCCTGGCAACAACAGCCAGTGCTGAACGGTCTTTTTCGACAATAAAAATAATTAAATGTTTGTCTCGAAGCGTTATGGCTGATGAGGGACTGGGTAACTTTTAAATGATTTCCATTCATTGGGACGTTGGGTAGACACTGCTAAGATAATCATCCTCATGGCTGAGAAGAAGTGACGAAGATTGCTTCTGTAGCACTAGTTAACTTATTGCACCAAGAGTATTGTATTTATAATTATTCTAATTCTAATCAGAGAATGTGAAATATAAATATAATCTTTATGATTGCATGTATTGGTAACAATAAATTTATTCTTTTGAAAAAGTATTTATTATAAATTTTATCTACAGGTTAATTATTTTAAGACTCTGCGCTCGTAATGCGAGACACTCCCATGCTAATATTAATCCTGTGCGTTAAATCTATTCAAACTACTTGTTTGCATTTCAATATTTTTTAACGTTTTTATGATAGGATACCATGAGACTCGTCTCAAATATTCTTAGTTTGTACTTTTTAATTTCCATTGCAGTTTTTCCCTAAACATACTTCCGGTTTGGAAACTGGAAGTGCTCTTGGAAAACCATAAATTGTAACAGAAATCGAAGAAAAATTACAAAATAACAATTTTTGAGATGGACATCAAGTATCATATGCAGAAACATACCTTAGTTTCAGCCTTGTTTAATTTTTTTTACTCTTTAAATTATGCAAATCCCTGCTGTTACACCAGAAAAAAATGCAAGATTAAGCCCCCTCCGAAGGGAAATCCTGGCTACGGACCTGACTGCACCGTTTAATAAGTTAAAATATTTTGTCTAATTCAACCGTATGGGAACGCATAGCACATTTGAAAACCCAATTTCAGCTGTCCCCATGTACAATCGTAAAATTATCCGAACTCTTTGAGCATCCCTGTATATGATATATAGATTTGTATCTATTAACTATATGCATGCAAAAATTTAGTTCAGTTAAGAAATATATATACCTCAGTCGAAAATTCCCTTCACGAATTTCCGCTAATAAGAAGAATAGTACGTGAATTCTTTTGTGTAACCTTGTATATGAGTTATAGAATTTATTTACAACAAGTAATGTGCAAAAAATTAGTTAAATTTAAAAGCGCATACCGAATTTTAAAACGCACTTGCAGCAATTGTTACTAAAAGACTGTTCTGTAACCGATTTCTCTTGTGTGTCCCTGTAAATGAAAGACAAATGCTATGAATGCCCTATTCTATTGTAATCATATTGTAATGAAATTCAGTGATTTATATCAGTTTCAATTCATTTAAAATAGCGTAATCTCATTAAACTACTCTGCAAGCGATTTTCCTCATATACCCTAATGTAATGGAATTCTTTCAAGTGCCCCTGTAAATGAACTATTAATCCCACATACTTTATATGCAATACCAAACGTGTCTTGGTGACCCTAAATAACCTTTATCATTTGCATGAATATCCGAGTATGTTTACGAGAGTTAGAGCGTGGCCAGGCAGACAGACAAACCGAATGCATAAAACTTTTCACCTTTTTTGGAAAGTGTTAAAAAGGACTAAAGGGCTCTGTCCATTATTAGCAACGCTCGCCAAATCCTGGTCAGGCCCTGCAGGCTCTAAAAACACGCTAATTTGCTCTGTTTTAAAAAAAGTTTACCCGACTACGAAAAATAGGATGATGTCCTTACGACTTGTGACGATATTCTGTAATAAGGTTGCCATTCATTTCCCTTTGACATAAATATTAATAAATTAATGATGGTAATGAAAAAATTTTCTATTACTGTTAAGTCTGAAGTTTTTACCGAGCCCCTGAAAAGTATCTTCAAAGTTGAGTCACATATGCATTGCTTGCATTATAATTTTTACTTCCGTCTCCAGTCTGTCATGACTGATAATTATACATAGTGAAGTTTTTAGTATTGTGTATAATTATCAGTCATGACAGACTGAAGACGGAAGTAAAAATTATAATGCAGGCAATGCATATATGACTCAACTTTGAAGATACTTTTCAGGCACTCGGTAAAAACTGCAGGCTTAACAGTAATAGAAAAATTAAACTGCAAAAAGTGTTTCGAATGCTCTTTGAGAATGTTTTGTCATTCTTTATCCTTTATGAATTAATTACATTTAATTTTATATGAAAATGAAAAGTTCCATAAATAATCACTTTAATGGTATCCGTATATTTTAATTCTAAAATGGCGGATGTCTTTCTCTTATCTTAAAAAAGCATCGCAGACAAGACTGTTCTGATTGGCTGATGAGTAATACTCATACAATACTCACTCCTGAGTAGAGTGAATATTCACTCTAAGAAGGAGTGAATAGTCACTCTTTCAGAGGTGTGAATAGTCACTCTTTCAGAGGAGTGACTATTCAGTTTTAAAAAGGAGTGCGTTTTAGTACCAAATCAGCGTAATTTCCAAGGTTACATTATGAAATGGAGTTTTTGAAAATTAAGAAGTGACATATTTTGGTGCTTTTCATTATTTTACTCCATATATTGGCTCAAAGTTGAACGGAAATTTTTTTAAAGTGTATAATGCCAGGCTTTTACTCTCGTCAGCAGAGTGAGATATTTCACTCTCGACAACTGAGTGACATATTTCACTCTCGACAATGGAGTGAAATATTTCACTCCTTTCTATGGAGTGGAAAGTTTCACTCTTTAAGGAGTGTATTTTTATAAAATTCACTCCAAAAATAGGAAAAATGCTTGTCACTCTTCCAAAGAGTGAACTGTTCACTCCTCCTAATTTTAGAGTGTAGGATATTATTTTTATTTTTTTCCCTGAATATTTTTATTTAATAGAAATTTTTGCATTAGATGTTTTAACTTCAAATACCTTAAAATGAAGATAGTGCATCATTTTAATCCACTTCCATTAAACTCTTTTGTGAAAAATTCGCATTACCTTCTCAGAATAACGTCAATTTCCGATTTGAAAATATTGCGCGAAAGTAACGAGAAGTATCGCGAAAAACGGCTCACATTTTTATGTTCGTCTATCCTTATTCAAATCTGCAGACTTCTACGGTCAATAGATTTCCCTATTTATCGTCAACAAATAAACGGACAGACACACAGGCAAAAATTTTTCTTTACTAAGATAGATTAAAAATGTTTTTACTACGTACGAATATCTACTCTATTGTTAATAAGCATCAGGGCCGAAACTATCCTTTTTTGCACCCAGGGCAAACATGGATTTTGCCGCCCACATACATAACTTGGTCCTCTCAGCAAATTCTGTAGTGGAATAAAATGGTCCTCTAAAGATTTGCTGATAGTCCTGGGAGTTCATTTTCTTGCTACAAAATGCCAAAAATGTTTGTCCATTAAATCAAAAACCACCCCCAAGTCATTACTGATTCTCCACCTTGCTGTCTACTGAAAAAACTTCTTGGTTCGCTTCTTAAATCATACCTTCATAAATCAGTAAAATTTATATCCATCTGGTCCATCCATGTTCCACTTTTTCTCGTCACTAAATATTGTTGACAGTCATTTATCGCCATAAGACATCATTTTCTTAGTCCAGTTTCAACGTACAGTTTGGTGGTGTTTTCTTAAGCATGGTTTCTTCAACATTTTCTTGAAAGTTATTCGTTTAGATTCCAGTATTCTTCTGTGAATGTTATTTTTTGACTCTCCAAATTTGAATGCAATTTTTCGCAATGAGATATTTTTTCTAGATGCCACTCTTAGAATGACTTTTTCATCGCTCATGGATGTAATTCTTTTCTTACTACACCATTTGTCTCCATTATGCAAAATTCTGTAAACATTTTTAAAGATCTCTTTAAAATCTTGGATATCGCTTTCGTATTTTTGCCTTTAAGTTTTAAATACAAAACTTTGATGATCTCCTCTTTCGAAATCTCTTTACCTCTAGGCATTTTGTCGAATTTATAAAAAGATCGATAAGTCAGTCGAAAAAAGACGAAAAATGATTCTACACCAATAAAAGTCAGAACAGCAGACAATACATACATACAAGAAATGTGAATAAATAATCGTCTGCTGAAAAAAAAATCTTTGAAACACCAATAATGTCAACTATTGATAAGCAAATCTAAATTGCTTAGATGACAGGTTAGTCCAATAATAACCAATTCCACAAAAACCAAAAAAAGTAAATTAGCTTTGTAATCTTTATTATAATCCTGCTTTCAAAAGCAATAAGTATTACAACGAGCAGGCCAAAATCGCATTTTCTCTTCTAGATCATTAAACATTTCACCAAAATACTCAATTTTTTTTTCACCGTAAACTTATCATGCCATTACATCGTTTACAACTGTAGCTAAATAGAAAACTCTGTTTTGGAATTAGATAACACTGGTCAACAAATTTGAACTTTTGCTCTGTCCTAAAACAGAAATTAGTTGTTTTTTATGCGGTGTGCGAGCCTTCGTAACGTGGTAGCGAGAGCGGATTAAGGCTTGTTTCGAAGGGGTGTATTTAGATTATAACTCAGTTGAATGAAGAATAAAAAATGAAACTTATTAAAATAAATGACAATAGAATTCTCGCAATTTGAATTATGCTCGTTACACCTACGCAACAATATTTGTTTGCGTACAATTTAGAGAATGTCCTAGGTTGAAGGTGGCAGCCCTAAGACTGAGTTCCGTTTTATTGTTCATTAGCCAAGTGTTCATTCGGAACTGTTATCGGATTTTGTTGATCTATGGTGAAATGTTCACAATCGGAGCAAAGGTCGTCCCGGCTGAGAGATCTATTCGGTTTGTTCCCTTAAAGCCGAAAAGATTTTAGCCGAAACTCATTAAGAGGGGGAAATGTAAGGGGTCATACAGGAGTTGCATAGTGTCAACGCTTAGTTCTGATTCCCTCTGAATCTGAACAAAATCACGAAGAGTTACTCCATTTTAGAAAAGAACCCTGTGTGGTTTGCTGTTGCGGTTTCGGCAGAATTTAACGTTTTATTGCTTTTTTCAACTTAGCTCAGTAGTGTTTTACTATGCATTGTATCATCTAACCAATAAAAGGGTAACCAGACAAAAAGATCTAGAAAATTCTGTCAGAATTATCTTCTCACAATTAAAAAAAAAAAAAAAGAAAAGAAAAAAAAAAGAAAACATAATTTAACTTTATAATCAATGATTCGTGAAACTATAAAAATTTTCTACTGAGTGAAATCTATGTCGAATTACTAATTTGTACGAAATATTTTTTGAATTATATTCAAGGCTGGAGTAGCACAGCTGAAGTTTATTCCAACAGAGCGAAAAATGTCCAGACCAGGGATCGAACCTGGATACTTGGCGTGCCGTGCCAATGCCTTACCTGTTAGGCTATCCGGACCGATATCTGGCTGACATAATTCACTCTTATTAGTTGGACTTGGGTGCGAACTGCAGCGCTAGTTTCATTCATCCGAGCTATAACTATAGCATTTACATGATGAAACTACTTTAACACGGAAACTCCTGTATACCATGTAATTAGGCCATAATTACATGGTTATTTTTTGAATTCTTAATTTTTAGGCGTAACTAATTTACAAATTCATAATTAGTGTCGACAATAAAGAGAGAATTATAAGCAACAGCAAGAAAGTACGTGTGCTGTTTCTTTTATTGTTTTAAATTATTTTCATGAAGTTCTTTTTTATTATTATTATTTTTTTTTTCTGAATGCCATTTGGCTATTTTTGGAAAATATTTATCTGTTTTTCTGGCGTCTCTCTATGCGTTACTCAAATTTTGTGGGCGCTTTAGCTCTTTTTAATAATTAAAAAATGTTTAATTTTTTTGTACTGTTTCCTTATTTACTGATTTGTTTCCTTTTGTTTTGTTTGCCAATTTTCACATGAAAATCATTTGAGTAATACTTTATTATTTTAAACGTTTTGACAATGAAATTGATTTTTGGCTGAAAAAATAAAATCTTGCTAAGAAAGGATTCCATGTAGTAATACTTTACTTGTTTAGTCTTTCAAAGTTAGTTGGAACTGATTAGGGAAAAGGTGGAATAGCTGGCCAGTGAAATTGACACTATGGTTAAAGGAAAATATAGAATTTCATTCAAAAATTTAAAGTAAATTAATTAAATTCATTGAATACATTTGTTTTTCTTTTTATGTTCTATGATAAAAATTCGACTGTTTTAATTTTATGAAAATATGCACAAAAGTAAATTTTTAAATATATTATATTTAAATATACAATTATTAAGAAAAATAGGCGAAAATTATGACACTAATAACACAATCATGTTGAGAAGCTTTCTGTGTACATTAAATTTAATCTATTATTTTAATCTTATTTAAATTATTTAATCGGCATTTATTTGCATTATCTACATATACATATATTTCAATGTATGTGAAAAAATATGACTATAATATTTTTGCATGTGTTTAAAATTCGGGTTTAAAAAAAGAAAAAATATATATTCTCTACTGAATATCACATCACTTTTGCATATAAAAGCATGCATTAAAGATTCCAATTTAATATACTTTATCGAAACATTTTTATTTTTCTTATTTAAGATATGGCAACAAAAAAGAAAATGGAAGACAATTTTAAATTAAATGTATCATTTGAAATATTTATTCAAATAATGAAATATTGATATTTATGAAAATTATAAAGAAATTAAAAAGGAACCTATATCCTATTGCGCTATTTTGAATTATATTTTGTAATATAAATGATGTATTTTTCTTCATTTACTTTTAAGGTTGGTTGTGTTTATTACGGCCAATTACCAACAGGAGGGATATGGGCCCTAAAGGGGGGGGGTGCCCTCCATGGGAGTCTTTCTAAGGGAACCTAACCCGTATTTATGCAAGAAATCCAAGGTTCTAAGAAAACCACGGTTAGGCCGACTGGCGCGATTGGGTTCATTTACTTTTAAGAAAAAGTAATATTCTAGATTATTGTCCAAATTTCGATCCCAGAAAATATTAATACACATAAATACCAGTTTAAGCCTAGTTAGTGCCCTTTTTATGGAGCCTTCAGACAATTGATACATTAAACAATTTAGTACATATATTTAAAAAAAAAAACTATTTTTGCTTTTACTTTGGTTGTTTATTTTTAAAATCGATTGCTGATCATACCACAGAAGTTTTTACATTTAGTTTATACAGTTTTAATTTACACGGGAAGAGTTTTAATCCCCCCCCCCCCCTCTTCTTTCTTCGCTGTTTCAGCGTCTATAAACAAAAACATTATTAATGCATTATAAATACACTTCACAAAAGCATATATTTTTATCCTTACATGTGCATATACGTCTTTTTGTTTGAAAAAAAATCAAAGCACTTTTTCAAGGACTTTAATTTCTTATTTTGCAAGGAATAACCACAAGTATTTATAAATTATTTACTATTTTGTTATATTGAATTCATTTGTTAAAATGGTTCATTTTTACAAAAAGTTTGACTATATATATATATAAGAGCAATAGAGATCCATGTCCATTGCACATATAGTTCCAAAAGGTTTAACATTTATTTTTTTAATTTACAAAAGAGAAACATTAAGAAAATTAAAAAAGAGAATAAATATATGTAATTTAATAAATCAAAATAATCATAAAAAAATCTTTGAAAGTTATTCTAAAGACTTTATACGTATGCAGCCGTTTAAGCATTTTATTCATGTAAGGGGAAATAAAAAATAAAATTTTGATAAAATTATAAATTAAGTTTAAATTTAAATTATTTTTGATTTGTCTTCTAAAGTATATTTAGACAACGAAACTATTCGTTTATTTTTTCAATACACTGATAAGTATATCACTTTCCCTAAACCTATATTATGCATTGAAATGTATTTATTGAATAATGTGGTTATCTTTTGCGCCATGCTATCCGAAACATTAACAAAAAATTATGTAAATTATTTCATTGCGTCATATTATCCATTCGCATACATTTAATTTGGATACTAATGACGCAAAATAACCATTTACATATTAGGGTCAATCCAGTTTAAATCACCCAGGTGGTGTCGCTCGACATTTTTAATTTTCCCAATCTTTTAACAAAGATTTCTTCATAGTTTTCTGAGTTTAAAAACATGACTAAAAAATTTTTTTTTATCATATAGTTTTTTTGGAGGTGCCATTTTTAACAAACTACACAGCCATTTTTGGGAGAAAAACCTGTTTTACGGAAAATGCTGTAACTGCTTTATTTTTCTACCTGTCAAGAGGAATCTAAAACCAAAATGTTAAGCATAAAATTGTCGACATTTTATGTAATTATAAAATTTTCATTAATCTTAAAATTGTCGACATTTTATGTAATTATAAAATTTTCATTAGACTTAAGGATCTAGACCAAAAACATGCTTAAAAACCGAAGAAATAAAAGGTCAAACCCCACATTACGCTGCCATTGTTTTTTATGAAGGAAATGAGACTCACCTTAAATATTTTTTTTTTTAAAGATCTCTTATAGAACTATTCATTTTTATAAATTTGAATCCTGAAAACAGTTTCTTTTTTTTTTTTTTTTTTTTCTGTATAGCTCATCAAAAACTGCGTTAAGTCTGCTTTTGGCAATTTTCACTAATTAATATCTCAAAAAGGACTAACTAAGAAATTCTGAAAACTTAGGATAATAAACATCTTTGTACTATGAAGTTAAATTGTAAATTTTATTACTGAGACTTAACTCGTTTTTGAATAACAGTTCACTAAAAATGCACCGCCCCCTCCCCACTTTCTTTTCCTTTTTGTTTTGTTCCAGATACATAGCATTACAGGTACTTTTTGCTTAGGTACGCTCAAATTGATGATAAAAACAAATTTTACGCATTATTGCTTAGTTAAATAAGGCAGTGGCCTCTTTTTAAAACTTTCTTGAATGGGAGAGGGGGGGGTCTTTTGATTTTATCGTTCGCATCTGAGGAGCACCTGATACAGTTTTATTCTGACATTTTTCTAAATTAGCCTAAATACTCGCGCTAAGAATTTTATAAAATATCTCGTTTGTATATGCCACTGCCTTTTGCCTTTTACTCATATTTGCCTTCCCCCCCAGGGCCGAAACTAAGGGGGGCAGAGGGGGCATGTACCCCGGGCGCCAGAACGAAGGGGCACTAAATGAAGGATTATACCTTTGGAATGGATCCTTTTCTTCTGATTGACTGACGGCTTTTATTATTATGAAACAGCCATTATAAATGAAGTGTTAGGCCAAAAAAGATGGCCATCAGTTTTTTTTGACAAAAAAAAATTATGGCCATTTTTTTTTCTTCCCATTCTGACCAGAAAATCAGAGTTCTAACTTTTTACGACTGCTCTTTCATCTACATCTAACACTTCATTTATAATGGCTGTTTCATAATAATAGAAGCCATCAGTCCATCAGAAGAAAATAACTCGGTGAAAGCGGAAACTCGGTTAAGCAGGACTCGGATAATCGGGACTCTGACTGTATATTTCATTTTAAAAATGATCTTTAGAATATTTTTGCTGGTGTTCAGAGGGGGCTAATGACCCCCGTGACATCCGCCATTGTAGATTAAGTAGTTCAGTATTACATGCTTTATGCTTACATATTTTAAATTTTAAAATAAGTCGGCGATTAGAAAATTAGTAAAATTCTCTTTGTAAATATGGTTTGCGGAAGAGGGGGGTGGGGGGGGGGTTGCCAAAATTCATGTTTGCCCCGGGTTCAAAAAAGGCTAGTTTCGGCCCTGTTCATCCCCTCCCCCTCCAACACACACACAAAAAAATACCGGTTATATGAATCACTAATTAATCAACTTTATGCAACGTTAGCAACTTTTATGAATGAAATCTAATAATCTTCCATAAGGTAAGTTATTTGAAAAGGAAAAAAAAAACCGTATGTGTTATTTCAGTAAGGAGAAAGAAATAGTGACCCTTCGTGGCCTCGGAGATAAGGATTTGACTGGGGTGTGGAGAACAGTAATGAGACAGGGTTGAGAGGGAGGGTGAAAAGGAAATAAGAAGAAACTGGATTCCTTATCTCAGTTCCGTATTTTAATTTTTAACAGTCCCCTGTAGATTTCGGCTAGAATTTTTTCGGCTTTAAAGGAAGTCACGATCTATTCTCCCGTCGGAAGCAAAATGCAGCGTACTCACGGTCCAACCGCAGTACCTCTTTAAATCAGGGGTCAAGATGTTTCAAAGAAACGTGTGGTTCACTGCAGACCCGGTCTGCGCACTGCTCTCAGGATGAGAAGCTTCACGAAGCTTGTAGAATCTAATTCTCCGTAAAGGCTCGGCGAAAACTCGCAAGTCCAACTTGCTATCTCACCTTCTGTCATTAACTAACTACTCATTAAGAACCTCTTCCAAAGTTCAAAAATTGTCTACCCTGCGTGTCGGGGCTCAACCAATCCCTATCTTCCCTTCTTGTGAGTCGCCCGCGTGATTTCAGGTGGGCAACACCCCATTTTCTCACGTTTCTAGGACCATACGTTCCAAAGTGAAAGTCGGCTGTTCTCAGGAATAGCTTAGAGGCTTGTGAATTAAGAGCGTTTCACGGCCTGTCCTGACTGTGATATTGATCACTGACCAATGATCGCTCATCTGATTTCGAAGGACATCTCGGCTAAGTGATTCTGTGAAAGACTGTCAAGTCTATAGGATAGATTGTGATCTATCTAAACTTCATATGTATTCCGACGATTAGTGGACTTATAGAAAAATCTTCGGAGGAAAATAACACCTATATTCAGTCCTATGTTGGAAGATTGTCTTTTTTAATACATGCAATATAGTGAGTATTCAGAAGTTTGCACAATCACCCCACCCCCCTCTTCTAAGAAATATTTTGACCGCAGGACGGAATATTCGGAAAATCAGAAGTAGGCTAAAAAAATAAATGAGTGGCTCAGTGACACTTAAACATTTATATATAACTACTTAACTTTTCCCTTTATTTACACAAGTCCTCCAAAAGAAAAATTCTTTCCATAACTCCTTTTTTACTTACTTTTACACTTTACAAAATACAATTGAGAGAAAAAAACGAACAAATATACCCTTACAACGTAAATAGGAAAAATAAACCCTTTCCAATAAACACTTAGAAAAAAAATAATGAGAGCTGATTAAATACAATCTCTGTCTTTTTTCTTTTTTTCCCAGGGTATGCTCTGGTTATACTGCCCTATATCGAAAAAAACCTATGACGTGTGTAATTGTCTGGCCTATGGTTACCACCATATATATACACCAGGATATGGCTGCAATGTTTTTTTTTTCATCGTTCCATAGTCTGTGTCTCATATCTCCCTCATTTTTTTCTATTGTCGTACCCAGTTTCTTTCCAATTCTTCAATTTTTTCCCGCTATCCCTCCAGTTAAAATTCGGACTGTGGACAGCTGATTTATCTCTTATTTTAGTAAATATTTTTTTCGCGTGTTGCTTTTACCTTTTTTTCTCCCATTCCTTTCTTACACCCCTATCGATTAGGTTTACATGCTTAGAATCCCTATTTCTTTGTGTCTCCTTTTTGCTCTCTAACCCACAGACTTTTTTTATTTTCCGTTTTTGACCGCTGTCTTTTATTCTTCTTTCTCTCTCGAAGTTTGACGATTTCGTCTCTATTCTATTTTTCGTATTACCGTTATAATCCTTTTCCATAACGCCTGTTTGTCTTTTTAAATCCCCGTCGTCTCGAAAGTTTTGTGACCTGGAAATCGACTCCCCACGTGATTTGACTTTGTTTTGTATGTTTTAACGATCCGTCTCACTTTTTTTTCTTAAGCTATAAACTTCATTTTCAAACAGTATTTTGTTATTCGCATTCAACTTCTCCTCCGCGTAAATTGTCGTCTTAGTTGTATTTCCAGCCTGTTTGTTAATCTCTCGCGATTGACCGGTCCTCTGTGGACTTGACATTGAGTTCTGCCTATGCTTATTTTCGTTATAGTTTGTCATCTGTTTCGCCTCATTGCGTGTTGTTTTTTCCTGTACACTTCTAGTTTTATTTCTCTCATTCGAATTGATTAATTCTTGTGTTCTGTTTCCAAAGATATAGTAATCCAAATCTGACTCGTGGTCCGTGATAAGTGCTTTATTTATTATCAACCTTTTATCCGCTAGTTCTAACTTTATTTCCGCTACTGGAAGCCGCTGAAGGTCTCTGACTAGAGATTGTCTTAACCACTTGATTTCTCCGTTTAATTGCCCTTTATTAACAAATTTTCTCGAACATGCATCGTCCATACTTCCCGTGTCGCGTAGAATTGTAATCTCTACTCCATTTATCTTTCCCTTACTTAAATATGGTTCGAAACGTTTTTCTAATTTCGTACTACACCTAACATGATGCACCGTGCTTATTTCTTTTTCCGATATTTTTAAATCTGGACATTCTCGTACCAATGTTTTGAACTGCCACATTGAAAGCAAGGGCTTCGTTTTGTTTTTTCGAAAGCTTTTTGCCTCGTTTTTCTCCCTCCAACTAGTTCTATTGTCGTGACTTTTCCTCAGTTCCCTTTCCCCCGTAACTCGGGCGATCGAACCGTTTTTCGTTGTCTTTTTCTGCGTATCTCGGCCGCTCGAATCTGTTTTCAACGGGGGGTCTCGCGTATCCTTTCCAAGTCGCTGCGCCCTTTACCGCCTCATACCCGTCCAGATCTTTTGCAAGCTTGTCTGGTTTTTTATACTCTGCCCACGAATCTATAAAATGATCTTTAATTTCGGTCGGCACTCTTCGTTTAATTTGCTCCGTAATGAGCAAGTCTTTTAGCTCCTCTAAGCTTTTTATACCTAAACCATCTAACCACCCGTCTTGAAAGCTATTTAATTCAAAGATTGTCTTTCCATGGGCTGTTTGAATTTTTTTGATGCCTCTTTAATTTTAAACGATAGGCCTCTGCGGTTAACCGATATCGCGCCAACAGTATTTCTTTGATGTGATCAAAGCTGCCTACCTCGTCTTTGGGCTCTTGTAAGATTAATTCAGCAATCTCTATGGGAAAAATGGCTAATAAGTGCGTGACTATGTTCTGCTCTTCGATACCCATCCTCTCTGCCTGTCTTTCAAATAGATTTAAAAATAGAGTTATGTCTGATTTCTCTGGGTCGAAAGTATGCATAATATATTTTATGTTTAATTTTGGTCTTCTATCAGAACGATTACTAGCTCTGGAGCTGCTTCTCTCTGTGATTTGCGTTAATCTTAATTCTTCTAATTTAAATTCACGTTCCTGTTGTTTTTCTTCGATTTCGATTTTCGCTTTTTCTAATTCCCTCGTTAAGTCCCTAACTTCATTTTCCCTAGATGATTTCTCTTTGCTATCCTGGACTATATACCCAGCTTGCGTAATTGCCAGATCCTCATCATAGTTATTTGACTGCTCAATTTTTTGGATGATTATTGGTACTGTATCACCCTCTTCTAATTGCACCCTTAATTCGCCTGCTAAAGTTTGTAGATCAATTTTTCGGCAATATCTAAGTGCGGTAATCCGTGCCATATTTTATTTTAAATTTAACACAAATTTTACAAAAAAATTTTGGAGAACCTAGTCCTGTGAATAGACACTTTATATAATTTCAACCTTTTCCTAAAAATATATTCTCTTTAAATACCTTTATAGACACATTTTTGAATACAAATACAGTATATAAAGAATAAATCTAAAATACTCTGTGAAATTATTTAATTATTTGAATCTCCCTTTTGTTAAAAATATTCCATATGCAAGAGAGAGAAAAAAAAATTTAGCACTGAAATCCCTATACACACATTTAAAATACAGTACAACAAGTACTTTTTTTTAATGAAATTGTATATAATTTTTGGAAGGCCTTTTTATTTTTCGTATATATGTGCACTGCTTTGCAAGTCATACCCAGTGTTATATTCATAGAAAATAGATTTGCAGAGAAAAATTTCTTATTTATTAAAATTTAACACTTAAATATAAAAATAAACTTCCTCACCACCTATCTATAATATAACCATACTTGCGATCCTAAAAAAAAGCTCTTCCGCTAAGCTTTTGTTTTTGACCCGCCGTAGGAAATTCCCCTTTGAAGAAATTTCCTCCCTTTTCTACCGGCGAAAATTCTCCCGCTTATTCTTCTCGAATCCAAGAGAGCATATTGAGCTCTGTTAACAAGTTAAGTAACTTAAAAAAAATTCTGATTTGCTTTTCTTTTCCCTGGCTTAATGCCTTACGAGTAATCCTGAACAATATAACAATCCCTTATTTTGAACTCCCAAAAGAAAAAAAAATTTGATTCCCAAGTTAAGTCTTTAACCAAATTTTTACACATTTACAGAGCCACTCAAAAATTTAAATGAGAGTACCTTTATTGCTGCGTTGCGTCCCATCTGTTGAGGCTATGCTTCATAGTTGAAGGTCCGGTCACTCAAAGGCTCCTTCGTCTGGGCTTTTGAAGGGGATCTGGTTTTCTCCGTTGACGGTCTGTTGTTCACAGGGCGCTGGCAAGATGCGTCCGTTGCTGTCCTCGAGTAGGTTCCAGAGGAGACTCTGCTGTCTGCTGTATCACTTTCTTGGAACCAAGGCTGTCTCAGCAATAACCTTCTTGCTAGTCTTTCTCTTTGAGTACGTATTTGAGCTGCCACCAATTGTGCGAGTCTTCGTAACATGGTAGCGAGAGCGGATTAAGGCTTGTTTCGAAGGGGTGTATTTATATTATAACTCAGTTGAATGGAGAATAAAAAATGAAATTTATTAAAATAAATGACAATAGAATTCTCGCAATTTGAATTATGCTCGTTATACCTACGCAACAATATTTGTTTGCGTACAATTTAGAGAATGTCCTAGGTTGAAGGTGGCAGCCCTAAGACTGAGTTCCGTTTTATTGTTCATTAGCCAAGTGTTCATTTGGAACTGTTATCGGATTTTGTTGATCTACGGTTAAATGTTCACAATCGGGGCAAAGGTCGTCCCGGGCTGAGAGATCTAATCTCCCGTTGAAAGCAAAATGCAGCGTACTCACGGTCTAACCGCAGTACCTCCTCAAATCAGGCGTCAAGACGTTTCAAAGAAACAGGTGGTTCACTGCAGACCCAGTTTGCGCACTGCTCTCAGGATAAGAGACTTCACGAGCTTGGAGAATCTAATTCTCCGTAAAGGCTCGGCGAAAACTCACAAGTCCAACTTGCTATCTCACCTTCTGTCATTAACTAACTACTCATTAAGAACCTCTTCCTAAGTTCAAAAATTGTCTACCCTGCGTGTCGGAGCTCAACCAATCCCTGTCTTCCCTTCTTGTGAGTCGTTCGCGTGATTTCAGGTGGGTCACACCCCATTTTCTCACGCTTCTGGGACCATATGTTCCAAAGTAAAAGTCGGCTGATCACAGGAATAGCTTAGAGGCTTGTGAATTAAGAGCGCTTCACGGCCTGTCTTGACTGTGATATTGATCACTGACCGCTCATCTGATTTCCGAAGGACATCTCGGCTATGTGATTCTGTCAAAGACTGTCGAGTCTATAGGATAGATTGTGATCTATCGAAACTTTAGATGTATTCCGGCTATTAGTGGACTTATAGAAAAATCTTCGGAGGAAAATAACACTTATATTCAGTCCTATGTTGGAAGATGGTCTTTTTTAATACATGCAATGTAGTGAATATTCAGAAGTTTGAACAGCGGTTTTTTGTGCTGATTCCGAATCTAGTTTTAGATTTACTCCTGCACGTCAAGCTTGAGAGATATTTGCATATTTTAATTTATACAAATTTAGTAAATTTTATACAATTATTTGCAAATTTAAGGTATTAAGCAATATCAGACAGGGTTTTTTGTTTTATGTAATGATTACTACCTTATTTACTTCGCAAAAACGTTGTTTCTGATATTATACTGACACGTGACTGCGAAATATTGTACCTAATTTGCATATTTTTCATGTTTTTCTAATAATGTTTCTTTACGTTGAAATATTTCTGCCGCACGAGTACGCTAATATGTTTCTAAGCCAGTTTTTTGAGCTGATTTCAAATCTTGTATCTGTTTTCTTCTATCACGTCTAGTTTTTGAAAAAAGTGAAATTTTAGTTTTTGGTCAAAAAAGCCAGAAATAGCTTTTTATGATACTTTGTATGATAAACTTCAGCTAGTTAGGATAGATTCTACTAATTTTTTTTTTCAATTATATAAGTTTTTGTTTATGTCTCTGATATGAATCTGACCCTGTTCACCTTCTTGTCAATGAATTACACACACCTAAAAAGCATCTTATATCAAACCTGTGTTAATGCCGTGCGAAAGTAGAAATTCATCTTACTCAAGAACTAGACATGACATAAGAAAACAGATTGCAGATTTGAAATCAGCATAAAAATCTAGTCTAGAAAAACATTACGTCAATTCTGTGGCAACTATTTTAATGTTGATAGTGATGTAAACATTACACCATTGAAAAATATGCAAATTAGGCTTAATAACTGATAAATAAATGTTAAGAATATGCAAATCGTGACATTTATCTGAAGCAAAAAGTTTAGTCATTATCTAGAAAACGTAATTAGATGTGACATATATTGTATCTAAAATTTGCATAAAATAGCACAAAAAAGCTTAAATTTGCATAAATTTAAATATGCAAATTTCTCAAAACCTGGACCACCTAGAGATAAACGGAAAGCATATTCGGAATCAGCGCCAAAAACTGATCTAGAATCAACTAATTTTAGTTCTAGGACAAAACCACTGTTGTACAGTGTAATTGCTCTGCCTACTCTTGTACACCGCGCACTCTTACACCACCTAACTATATAAATAAATTCTGTGCATGTTTATTGTATATATGTTTTGGATTCTAAAAAAAGAAAAGGAAATTAATTGTATGGAAAATATTTTTTTTTTAACCTTTTAGTAACCCACTTCAGAATGAATCGAAAGAAAGTAACCTAAGCAGCGGCAGCCGGCTACCAAGTGATCTGAAATTGGAAAAATGGCCTAAATATTCTTACAAGAAGCCTCTTTGCATGAAATTAGATAAGAACACAGTGAAAACTAAGCAGTTTGACCTTGGTCCACACAAAGTGAAATGCGAATTATTCAGAGGAATCCACGTGTTCTCATAAAATGATCGATGGAGATGGGTTATCCCTGTGTGGCCCTTCATTTTCGCTTTAACTTTTCGGAAAAAAAAAAAAAAAAAATCTGGAACTTGGGACTTGAAGAAATTTGGAAGAGCAGAGTGGTTAATCCGTTCACTTAATTTATTTATGTCCCATAGTATGCAATGTGTTTTAGATCTGGAAAAAAATTATTTTTTTTCCTTTAAAGTATCTTTCTTCTTCTAAAGTATTTTTTCTTTCTTAGGGATCCTTTTCACAATGAATCAAACCAAAGTAATTCAAGAGGCGCTGGTCTACTCCAAAGTGGTCTAAAGTTCGAAAAATGGCCTAAATATTCTCGAGAGACACCTTTGTACTTGAAATTAGACAGGACCACAAGAAAAGCTAAACGGTATAACCTTGCTCCACACAAAGACAATTGCTATTTATTACGGGCAATTCACGGATTTCCATAAAATGTACGATGGAAATGGATTAATTCATCAAAATTACATAATACTGTGCATTTGACTGAAATGTATATTTAAATGCATGAAGTAAATAAAAAAATATATTTTGAATCCGAAGTTTTTTATATTGACATTATGACTGAATAAATGCGTATACCCGTATTTTCTTGATTTTCCGAACATTTGTAATTAAAAGTCATTTTAATAATTTTGAAACATTTTAACTTTTTAGAGTTTAATATCTGATTCATAAGTTTTTAAAAAGAATTTTCAGAAATTTAATTAGCCATTACCAAATTTCTAATAATAAATTGTAAGCATTTACACAATGCTTCCAATCTTCTTCATAAAAATTCTATCCCCCAACATAGGATATTTTGACCATTTTCAGATTTAACACTATTTACAAGCAATTTAATTTGAAATTTGATCTTTAATTCACAGAATCAGCGAAGATATTCTTGATTTTGATACAGTAATTGATTCGATACGTTTTCAAATTCATGCATCCGTTATTCCTTTTGTATGGATTTACTATAAAATATCTTACATTTTAACAAATGCACAAAAATGACTGTGTATTTAAAATATAAATCTGTTTTTTTTTTTTTTTTTGTCATCTGCCATGAGCTTTCTACTGAATAAATTTTAATAATATATAGGATGAAACCCCCAGTTATTGACACCTAAACAGTAACTGACACTTCAGCAAAAATCTAACTTAAATAAACATTTTCTTTTAAAATCATCCAAAGTAATATTATCTAATCTTAACTTAGACACTTATTTTTATTTTGGAGTATATGTATTCATCACTAATAGGCTAAGAACATATTCAATGAGGAAGGAACTTTTGAGAACACAAAAAGTGCCATTTTGAAGTAACCATCTTATTTTTGAAATTAAAGTTGTTGTTTTTTTATCTATTAGTAATACAATCGTCTTAAACTTTTTCTTAAAGTTATACTTGTAGAAAGTAGTTAAAAGATGTCTATGATACATTAGGGTCATGATTTATAGTTTACAGTTATTTAATTTAGCGTAATGGGGGATGCCAATTATTGATTTCTCCAGTCTCTGGCAGAGAAGTCAGATGTTCGTTATATTAAAGAAAATTGAAATTATTATTTGAACTTTTTAAAATAACATAATAATAAATTAAACTTATAGTAAACACCATTAAGATTTAAATTGTCTTACCAGCGTCTGATCGCAGTTGTCAGTTACTGGTTTATAAATAAATGCCAGTTATTGGATATCTGCATTCTAATATTTTAAAACATGACAAAAAAGGAATATGCATCTGTAGTATGATATATATAAATATGGTTTAAGATTATTTTTATAAAAAAGATTAAAGTATTTTTAAAGTGTAAATTCCTTTAAAGGTACATACATATATTTAATCTTTGCAAATGATTAGATGGGATGACACGAAGTGTCAGACCTAGTTCACTTTGTGTCAGTAATTAGTTTTCAAAATAGTGTTGGTATCAATTACTGGAGGTATGGACATTATTTATGAGAAAAATTAATTTTTAATAATAGAAAGCATAATTTTTCAACCTTTTGTCAACAATATTTTTTTAATGTATCTCTACTATCCTTTCAAGAAGAAAGATAGGTATAAAATGGGTTTGAAATTTTGTAATTAGTGATTTGAACAAGAAAGAATAATTAAGGTATCTGTTAACTGCGGTCTTCACCCTTAACCTTCTCACCGCTCCGAACTGATAAATCCGTTCACTAAGCTGTAGGTTTCACTGTAATAGAAGCATTATTTAAATTAACCCGGCGATAGCCGCGTGTCGGTTTCTTTTGCCGCCCGTATACATTATTTTGTCCTAACTCACATTCCCTTACAAATACAATGGAGAACTACCATGTAGCTGACTTTAAATGTTTCTCCATCACCATAGTAAAGTAACAAGACATCTTTGTTTTTCCTTCAAGTACATTTTTACAAGGAAAGTTGAAATTGGTGGAAAAGTCTACGCAACGATAACTAATGTCAGCTCATTTTTACTTTTTCCCATTATTCCACATTTCACAAATAAAATGTATAATATAAGTAAACGGCAAATTTATAACTTGATTGAAATGTAATATTCGAATATTAAGTGAAAAATGTTTCTTATTTTCACACTTTCTGTATGCGGGGGACCGGTGGAAAAAAGACCGAGCGCGACTAATAAAGTTCTGAAAAAAAAAAAAAAAAAAAAAAACGCGACTAATCTAGGGTTAATATAATTCTACAGATATAATCCAGTTTAAAAAAAATTATTATGAATACTCTCAAGGCTTACACTGTAAAATAAAACGACATTTTTACAGTACAAAGTACTGTTCATCTCGCGCACAAACTCGATCACAGTGAATGTGCTGTATCTTTATTTGGTTTCCTGACTATATTAACATGGAAAATACAGTAGTTGCGTAAAATTAACAGCACAATGTGCTGGCAATTTGGACGCCAGCAGTTTATGCTGTAAAAAAATGCGTCCAAATTGCCAGCACATTGTGCTGTTAATTTTACGCAACTACTGTATTTTCCATGTTAATATAGTCAGGAAACTACATAAAGATACAGCACATTCACTGTGATCGAGTTTGTTCTGGCAAATCTACAGTGGGTTTTTTTTTTTTACAGTGTATATTCCTATACGTAATAAAAAAGAATTATGTCATGTTGGAAGAAACATCTTTTTTTAGCATTTTAAATAAATTACAGAGAAAACAACTTTACAATTTTGCCGTTTTGATAGGCGGTCAGGGGGTTGAGTTAAACTGACAGTGCTCAGCATGTTCTGTCGGGTGATCTTAGTTGCGAGAATGGAGACAAATTTTGCAGGACAATTAAACAAGACAGGGTGCGAAAAATTCGAAAAGAAAAGAAAAGAAAACAGCGAGGGAAGAAAAAATAGCGCCGCATATCACCTTAATATAAGGGGACGGTGAACGTTTAAAAAAATTTCTTTTAATTTTCATAATAGAGATTTGAAGTTTTGTGCAAATATGCATTTCGCAATACGTATACAGAGCACCTTCAAAAAATTCCAATCTTATTAAAATTTTAAGATCTTTAAAAAAAATAAAATTTTTAAAAAGAAATTTTAAAATGTTCCTTGTGTCTTAATTTTTTAGATGTTTCATCGATTTTGGATTTTAATTACGTAAAACTCTATTACAGACAAATCTGTGTATCGATTTTTTAATCCCTTGAATAGTTCATTTTTTTTAGAGATACTTTTCTGAATTCCAAATCGATTTTTATCAAAATTCTACCTTATAATAAGTTAAAAATCAAATTTAATTGCCTTAATAAAGTTGAATTTTAAAATGCATGCACAGTTTCTTTTTAAGCAATATCAGGATTCTTCCTTATCAATTTCAGGAATTTTGATCAAAAATTAAGTAGCAAGGAGCATTTCAAAAATTAAAAAAAAAGGCTGAAACATCAGTATTGAGAAAAACAGGTTTAAAGTATACAAGGACAATAAATTGTTTGTGAACAAAATTAAAACACTTTTATCTTTGCGTAAAATAACCGCCTCTGCATGCGGTTTTCTACGAATCACGCAGTACAAATTGGAGAATAATAGTACACACAAAAAGAAATGTCAATTTTGGGGTCAATTTTTGCTCAAATAAAGTTCCACGATCCCCTTAACGGTAAATTTTGAATTTTTTTCTCTCACAATTTCGGCAATTTGTTATTTTCCAGCTACTTCCAGAAAGCAAAGAAATTCCGATCACTAAATCACCGATAATTTTCATGATATCAGATAGGAGTGTTTATATGAATTGCTCTGTGTAATAGTTGACGACTACATTATGAAAAATAATTTTTTCGTTTTCATTAGCGCATATGCACTTAAAAATCATTTCATGCAGATGCTATACTTCATCAAATATTTAATATACAGGGTGTTTATAAAGTCCCGGACCCATTTTGATGTTTAATAACTCATAAAATAATAAAGATAGATTAAAATTAATAACATAAATGGTTAGATAGACTCAAAAAGTTTTATGACCCTTGTCAATGAACTTCCACGTATGCCCCCTTCGTCGCACGGAGAATATCAAGTCGATAATCAATTTCACGCCAGGTAGCGGCAAGCATGTCGGCATCCACAGAGGCTATTGCGGTTGTAATTCTGGCTTTTAAGTCATCAATGTTCGACACCCTCCTCCTGTAAACATTGTCCTTTACAAATCCCCAAAGGAAAAAGTCCAGCGGCGTTATATCAGGTGATCTGGGTGGCCAAGGAATTGGACCTCCTCGCCCAATCCATCTTCCTGGAAAATGGTCATAGAAGTACGAACGATGATACCCCAATGAGGTGGTGCACCACCCAGATCACCTGATATAACGCCGCTGGACTTTTTCCTTTGGGGATTTGTAAAGGACAATGTTTACAGGAGGAGAGTGTCGAACATTGATGACTTAAAAGCCAGAATTACAACCGCAATAGCCTCTGTGGATGCCGACATGCTTCCCGCTACCTGGCGTGAAATTGACTATCGACTTGATATTCTCCGTGCGACGAAGGGGACACAAGTGGAAGTTCATTGACAAAGGTCATGAAACTTTTTGAGTCTATCTAACCATTTATGTTATTAATTTTAATCTATCTTTATTATTTTATGAGTTATTAAACATCAAAATGGGTCCGGGACTTTATAAACACCCTGTATATTCACGTTCTAATTGCAATATTTTACTTCTACTGTTTTCATGTTTTCTAAAAGTGGCGTTAAATTTCATTGATAACTCTGCCCGTTACGACCATAAATTTGTACACAATCCCCATAATCAACTAGTACAGCTACAGATTATTTTGAACATTTTAAAGGATAGTTGCAATTATTATTTTACTAGAAGATAACCCTTCAGAGTGACGTGGTTGCATTTTTAAAAGAATGATATAGAATTGCATTATAAAAAGAATTATGAAGTAATAAATTTTATCTTATCTGACTAATAGGGTCAGGTGGGGTAAAATAGTTATAAAAACAGCCCATTTTTCATTAAAACTAAGAAAATTATTAATTGAATTGGTAAAATAATGACATAGAATATGCAAATGAACTTCACTTACAAAATTTGAAAAACTATTTTACAAAAAATATGAAAATCAGTACTAATAATGCTATTTTAAACATATTGTCAATTAACTATTTTAGCCCATGGTATGGGGCAAAATTGTCCTCGCTAGCCATCTTTCTTGCCGCTCATTATTCCTTTGCCGTCTTCTTGCAATGGGACTTTCGTCTTCATTCATTGCATTTTAAAAAATCTTTAACCTTCAATTTCAAAGAAACTTTGTTTTTATAAAAGCTTCATTAACCCTTTATGTCCCAAATTATGAATTCATGAAAATGTCATCTTGTAAAGCATTTTTCGTGAATTTTTGAAACCACATTAGAAGATTTACACAATCATTTAATAAATTTTAGAAGGATTTTACCCAATTAAAATTGATTAGTTAAATTTGAATTTATAGGGATTTTGTTCAATATTTATAAACTCACTGAAATCTTTTATTTATTTATTTATTTATTTATTTTTTAGTATTTTGTAGAATTAAGAGATCTACAAATATAATGTTCTTACAATAGAAATATAGAAATATTTCCGAACTAAACCCCCCCCCCTCCCCCCCCCCTCCCAATCTTTTAACGTCAAGAAAGCTGAAAGGATGCAAAGGCAAAAGTAATCATCCTTTTAAAAATATTTTTGTTTTGTGCAACCAATAATGCTTTTGAAACAAAATAAAGTGAAGTATCTACAACTTATTCTAAACTGTATTACTACTATTCGATGTATTAAATGAATTTGATAAGAGGTTATTTTAATGATGGGTGGTTCCATGCAAAATGAGCAAATCAGCTGTGGCAGACATGCCAGAGATTTTAATGAAAATCAGTATATAAGTAGATCATATCTATTTATGAGTAAATGTAAAATAATAGATTTCAGGATTGTTTATTTAAGTATTAAAATTTACATTAAAAGTGGATGCAAAATCGAGGTTTTGTCTACATGCTTAAAATTTCAATTTCGATTATTAGCCTTAGAAATGGAAAGACTATATTAAAAATTATTTATAATTAGGAATGAATAATAAGTAACAGATTTGCGTAAGTTAGTAAATGTATTTTTATTCCGTAATGAGAAAAAAATTATTTTTCAAAAATTTTGAGGGCAAAATGCAATATTTCTATTTCTCATTTAAGCAAGAAGGACAGCTCTGACAAGTTTACATTTTTCTGACGTTATAGCTAAAAGTATATATTTGAAATATCGAAAATTTTATTCTTGCCTTTTTATTTCCTAATGAGAAAAAAAAATAGTAAAGAATGTTGAGTGTAAAATGCAATATTACTCTCACTTCTTTGAAAGTGAAGGGAAGCTTTTTAAATCTTTTAAATTATTTGATATTATAGATAAAAGTGTATATTTTAAATATAGAAACTTTTATTCTTGCTTTCAGTTAATTTTTACCTCAAGAATATATTTAATTAAAGTAGAAAAAAATGATTCAGTTTGGACAAAAAATTACATATTAATCCTAAATCCAGATACAAAAACTAGATGGCAGCACTAATTTTTTTCACCTTGAAATCGTGCAATATTTTAAGAAACAAGCGCGAATTCAAAGAGAAATAGCTCATGGAATGTAACAGATATTACCTTTTTGAACCCCTTTTTGCTATGTTAGGAATCAAAAGGCAATCTTGATTTTTTTTTGAGCATATCATGGACTTATTGATCTTTATGTCTGTGCAATATTGTTAATGTCGGACCTTTCCTTTATTTATATTTTGCTCATACATAAGAGGAAAAATTACGATTTTGTAATTTTTTTTAAAGTTTCTAAGTTTTTTTGAAGATGAAGGAAATAAATGGCAACTTTCAAACTTAGGGAATTTGATCTTCATATGTAATACTACATCAGACATCAATTTTACAGATGTTTTTGAATTCCTTTGATTTTTATAAAGTTTCTAATTTATTCAAAATTCACAAATTTTCAATTTTTATAACCAATTAAAGATTAATCATGGTGTTGCCAGATTATTATTACTCAATAAATAGGAAGATAATTTTTCAGAGGTTACAATATTGAAAAAAAAATTATTTCTGTTAAATAGTTTTCAAGATACAGAACTTCAAACTTCCACCTTTTGACGATTGCACACATGTCATTCTTTATCACAAGTTTTTTAAATGTCCAAAACTGCTAAAATAATTTATTTTTTGTGTAGTTCTATTAAGATATTTTGTATAGTTCTATTTTAATATGAATTGAACCTGTGTATCAAATTTTATTAAAATCAGTTACTATGTGGCCACGACTTTTTTTAATTTTTTGCTAATTTTACGTGGAATGATCCTGATACTTATCGTCGAGGCATAAAGGGTTAAATCTCAAAAATATAATGGTTTCTGAGATTTTTAAAGATAAAAAACGCTTTTCCGAATGGTTAATAACTCGTAAGGAGTTATTGTATATTTTCGATCGTGACTATACAATGAAACCTCCCTGTGCGACCACCTCCCTGAACGACCATTTTTTCATGGAACGAAATTTATTCCCATAGGCTCAATACTAATTTTATCTCCATTCAGAGACCATCGCAGTTGAACTCCCTCCATGAAGGACCCATTTCTTTGAAGAAAATGAAACAAATTCCGTTTTTTCCTGGTTGCTTGAAGAAGGTTTTATTAGAAAAATAATTCCAGAGAGCCCATTATTCATCAAACTTCTAAACTAAGTTTAGATTTTTTTTTTTTTATCCGGTAACTTTTAAGTATTTAAACTCCTTTGTGCCTTTACAGGCAATGAATTTAACTCTGATGACAAATTAAGAATGACAGTCAATAAACTCCCCTGCCCTATTCTGTCAGGAAACTCTCAAAGAAATAGATAAATTAATGAAATAGTCATTATTTGTTTCCGTCCAAAAAAATTACATTTTTTGGCTGAACTTCGAAAGGACTTGGAAATAAAAGTTATAAAAGAAAAAACCGTAAAATCAAACCAAACGTCAATGTATTCATTTTTTAAACTCTGAAGTAATTAACTTATGTAATTAACTTTTGATTTGATACTTAAATTTTTATATTTTTTCCTAATGTGAAAAATAAATTTTAGTAACATTGTTACATTTTTTCAACAATTAAAATCTAGATTTAAACATGACCTAAATTAAGAGACCACCTCTTGGAGCGACCAATTTTTATTGGAACGAAATGTGGTCGCTTTAAGGAGGTTTTACTGTATTATGTTTTCTTGGATTAAAAATAATCTCTCTTACTATTATAGTGTAGGATAGATTGTACAAAAACCCATATACAGGGTGTTGCCGAATTCGATCGACAAATTCAGAGGGGTGATAGTAAGAGAGAATGAAAAATTACCATAGAACATAGGGTCGCAAACAACGTATTTTAACAAAACTACAGGGTGTTCTACCCTAGTTCAATCTGGCGGTAATAACTTTCAGAAAACTGAAGTATTAATCACTAATCACCCTCTCGTGGACAGCCGACCTTTCGGTATAGGAGCTGATTAGTCCACGAGGGGAAAACACATGTCCACCTCCCCGTGGAGACCCCAGTACCCACGAACGAGCCTGGAACTTTTAAGAGACATTCTTACCTTTGTTGTAAATGTGATATAAAAAAAAGTGGTAGAAGTTTCCATTATACGCGCCAGCAATATGCACTTGACGTTCCGCATTTCGAACTACTGCATTACCAGTTCATACTGTATCATTGGTTGCTTGAGCACACTATTTTTCCAGAACTTTTCGTGGTGTTATAACGTTTCACACAAAACAAGGTACATATTCATCGTCGCATTCTCATTGCAATATTCTTATTTATCGCAAAATTATTACCGTCAATCTAAGTTCAATTAGGATGAAACACCTTTTATTTGTATTACTAATTAAGGGGTTTGCGAGTCCATGTTCTATGGCAAGTTTTCATCCTATTGACATACTACTATCACCCGTCAAAATTTATCGATCGATTTCGTCAACACCCTGTCTGTGTAAAACCTTTACTTTTTAATAATACTACTGTAAAAAAAAATGTGTATATAGTAGTGCGTCTTAAAATCTGTTGCAATGCCAAACATGACCCGTGAAATGTTAGGAAAATTACTTTTCTGACTTTCATTTTTTTTTTTATGCAAATAAACGTAATGGATATATATTTCTTCTAATGTAGACATAAATATTTATACATAAAGAAATTTCATCCACCATATCAAATTTAAAAAAAAGGGTTACAAAGACATGTAATTTTAACGTTTCTTAAAAATCACCCCTGTGTATACAGTTTTGGAAAAAAAAGTGATCACACCTATTAACTCTGCCGCATATCATCGAATAAAAATGTAAGCAAGCTTTAAAATTTTCAATACTAGCAACTAATTTCGGCATCGTATTTCGGGAATTGGGTAAATTTTATTTTGGGATACCAAATAGGAAGTCATTTGGTTAAGTAGTTTAGGAATTAGGAAGGTTTAAAGTTTCGAACTCCTAATATTAAATTTATTAGGGTTTCATTCATCTGACGAAACCCTATTCGTCTCATTCCTCTGTCTGCCTGTCTGTCCGTCGCAGAGTTCGTTCTCAGAAAACTGTATAATTTAGAGACTTGAAATTTTATATACTTACAACTGAATACCTTACAACTGATACACAACTGAATCACACGTCATATCAAAAAATTTTGAAAAAGTCTTATATTATTTAAATTAAATGAATTAACTCAATGAGATCCGACTATTTTGTGATTTTGATTTTTAAACAGAACCTTAATTTCAGTCTTTTTTAGGACAGGCTACATAGCGCTGTGGTAGCGAATCTGTTTTCTCATCAAAAGGGTCCCGGTTCAGCGTCGGAGTTTGAGATTTTTCTTCGGAATACATTTCATTATCTAATAGATTCAATTTTGAAGATTTTTTGTAATTTGTTTTACCATTTTAAGGCCAAAAGTTGTTGTAAAATATTTTATTAATTATTTTTTTAATTCAAAAAATTTTTTTTTTCAGAAATTGCGAAATTTTAAGTTGACTACACAAAGAACTTTCATATCATTTGCCATTTTGATGGTTTCTTTTTTTATTTAGCTAAAATTAAATCATGTAATTAAATATGCTTTTCAGATATACAAAAAATGCTGTTACAATTATCTGAAAAGCAGTTCTTCAACATTTTTAATTTGATTAAAAAAATATCTTCCATTTGTATTAATTTTAAAATTAAAATTGTGTTGCCATCTGTGTTCTTATTGAAAGTAGTATGTTGTTACCAACACAAAACTTTCTTCTATATAAATCACATAAACAGCACTAATTGATATCAAGGTATAGCTGAATCCGAAGTTTGATGAAAATTCGTGCATTAGTTCCTGAGATAGAGCTATAGTGGAAATTCTGAAAAATGTAGCATAGCAGCGCCACCTGTTGAATGATTTGCAACAAAACATAAACAGCACTAATTCATATCAAGGTATACCTGAACCTGAAATTTGTTGAAAATCCAAGCATTAGTTCTTGAGATAGAACTATTGCGAAAATCGCAAAAAATACAGCATAGCAGCGCCACCTCTTGAGCGATTTACACCAAAATGTATAAAACGTCAAATCATGTCAAGGAATAACTTAATCTGATGTTTGATGAAAATCCGTGAATTAGTTCTGGAGATTGAGCTATTGCGGAAATCGTGAAACATGCTGTATAGCAGCGCCACTTGTTGAGTGATTTACACCAAAAACTAATCAGCACCAATTTATATCAGGGGATAACTAAATATAAATTGTTATTAAATTCTGTGCATTAGTTCTTGAGATAGAGCGCCCACAAAATTTGTGTCACAGACAGACATGTCGTAAAAACATGTTTTTCGGAATCTCTGACCCCTAAAACGTGTAAATCCGTCGAAAACCGAAAGACGAAAATTTTCACGAATCCAATACTTTCTTCTTGTAAAGATAGAAGAAAGTAAAAAGTAAAGGATTTAATAATTAGAAATTAAGGATTTGGGTTTATTAATTAAAGGATAAAGTATTTTGAAAGGAATATTCAACGAAATCCTCTGTATCATCTTCGATCACAGTTAACCATTTGTTTTTAATCGTTTCAAAAGAGATAGAGAGAGTACGTACTTTTTTAAGCATAACTCTGAGCTGTAATTAAAATGCGGATTAAACCAATAAAACGCTTCAGATATGCTTTTGATTTCCTATCCTGACGAGGACAATAATCATTTTTCCAAATGGTTAAAAAAAAACACCAATTTAAAAAGATTTTTAAAAAATTGACCCTTACAGGGAAAGGAGGAATGTACCCATGTCTTTTGCAACCAGAAAATGACGGAGATATTTCGAAATCTGACAACGCTACCTTGCGAAATTCTGTTGAAATGAAGAGTCGGCGAAAATTACGTCATTTTAATACAGATCTAGTAAATTATTTCTGTTGTACGTATAATAATGTTTTTTTTTTCTTCTGAAAACTACTCATGTCAGATACGGATGAATTTCAAGTTTGCCCGGAATAGACTTTATTCATTGTAGCCCAGTGGTAGGGGAGCAAAAAAAGGCCGAATTCGGAATTAATTAGGGGAAAGCTGGAAATTGTTTTAATCCCTTCTGTTTAGGTCTAGAATGAATATGCTATGTTTTCCCCCTTGTACTAGATGAGCGTTAGGAAATATGTACAGAATTATAGTAAAAAAACACGTTTTTTTGCATACCATAACAATATCTCAAAACAGCTAACTCTGTCAAAAACATTGTCAATACAAATGTTGTAGAGCTTAAAATTCTAAGTAAAATGAGTACCTACACTCATTACTTATGTTGAATATTAAGGTCTCAATTCTACTTCAAAGTTTTAGACCCATCATCAGGGGGATGACCTCAGAATTAATTAGGAGAAAACTGGAAATTGTTTTAATCCCTCCAGTTTAGGTCTAAAATGAACGTACTATGTTTTTTTCCTCGTACTTGGGTGAATGTTAGAAAATATGTACATATTTATTTTCGAAAAACAAGTTTTTTTTAGTTTCCTTAACAATATCTCAAAACGGCTAACTCTATAAAAAACATTGCAATACAAATGTTGTAGAGCTTAAAATTCTGAATAAAATGAGTACCATCATTAGTATTTTTGTTCAACCTTAAGGTCGCAATTCTATTTCAAAATTTTGCCTTAATCGCTAATCAATAGCTTGAAGCCAGGAGAGACCAAGTTAACTTAGCAGTATCTCAAAATAGCTAACTCTATCAAAGACATTGTTAGTACAAAAGTTATTGAGCCTAAAATTCTGAGTAAAATGAGTATCTGCACTTACTATTTTTGTTCAATATTAAGACCGCAATTTTGAGATATTCTTAAGTTAACTTGGTCTCTCCTGGCTTCAAGCTCTTGATTTCAAACATTTTTAAATAGAATTGCGACCTTAATGTTGAACAAAAATATTAATGATGGTACTCATTTTATTCAGAATTTTAAGTTCTACAACATTTGTATTGACAATGTTTTTTATAGAGTTAGCTGTTTTGAGATATTGTTAAGGAAACAAAAAAATTGTGTTTTTCGAAAATAAATATGTACATATTTTCTAACATTCACCCAAGTACGAGGAAGAAAACATAGTACGTTGATTTTAGACCTAAACTGAAGGGATTAAAACAATTTCCAGTTTTCTCCTAATTAATTCTGAGGTCATTTCCCTGACGATGGATCTAAAATTTTGAAGTAGAATTGTGACCTTAATATTCAACATAAGTATTGAGTGTAGGTACTCATTTTACTTCGAATTTTAAGCTCTACAACATTTGTATTGACAATATTTTTGACAGAGTTAGTTGTTTTGAGATATTGTTATGGTATGCAAAAAAACGTGTTTTTTTACTATAATTCTATACATATTTCCTAACGCTCACCTAGTACGAGGGGGAAAACATAGCATATTCATTCTAGACCTAAACAGAAGGGATTAAAACAATTTCCAGCTTTCCCTTAATTAATTCCGAATTCAACCCCCTAACCACTGGGCTATTGCTATTTTATCAATAAAAATTCTTATGGCGATATAAATATCCATAAATTTCAAACTCTTATCAATGTTTTGTTCGAAAAAGTAGCGCTCTAATTGATATGTGTTATACGTACTTTCGCACGTTTTCATCCACAATATATGCATAATAAGCGGATGAGATTGCTTATCGATCAGCTGAATACATAATTTACCGATAAAATTTCTGTTAAATTCGGAGGAGGAAAAGCGATATTGAGAACTATCTAGATTTTTTGGCCGAAACTTTCTAATGCTGTTAGTTTTTTTTAATCCGATTAAGTCATGAGGCGAGTATTTAAATAGGATTTTGAAAATTCAATGCTGAAGATGGGAAGAAAAATAGTAAGGAAAAAGCCAGAGAGGTGAGATACATTCGCTAAAATAGTCTATTTCTTAGAAGTGTAAGGTATACTTATGCTAGTAAATTTACCAATTCGTTAATCAAAATGAATTAAATTCAATAAATATATTTACCGCAACAGCTATTCGAGCCAAGCGAAGAAAAGTAGTATTTATTTATTTATTTATTTATTTATTTATTTATACGAATCGTGATTAAGTAATTTTGACTTATAGACAATTTTTACTTTTTCAACTTAAAGTGTTTTCACAAATGAATGATAATGAAATATTTCACAATTGAATGCGGTGAAAGTCGTAATTTAAGAGCTTAGTGTAAAAAGAAATCTAAAAAAAAAGCAATTTAACAAATTACAACGACCATTTGGAAAATGATTTTTTCAAAGACTAAAATTTAAGACATAAAAAATCGCACGTAGTTGATCCTACATTACGTACGCCATGAATTAAACATTAATAGTGTTATTACACGTAAAAATTCCAAGCGAGAAAAATCGCCTACGACTCGTACGTATTATCTACCTGAAACTTACGTATTATCCAAGTATTTCATTGACTGTTCGGGAAAAGGCTTTTCCATCGTCAGATTTCCAAGAAATCTGACGGCCAATTTTGAATGAAATTTCATTCTTAAACTTCTAAACATTCCACAATATTACTTTTTACACCGTCGTATAGAGAAAAAAAATGTACTTTTAAATGCAATTTGTTTGAAAGCTGTATCTCAATTTGTTTCTGAGTTATTATTATTTTTTTTTTTTTTTGTAGTTTTTATTACTTTTTTGTCATAGTGGCTACAGAAGGTATCCATCTCTGTTGAAATTAAAGGGAAATACAGATTACTGTATATACCCATCAGAAAATGAAGATTAAACCAATCAAAAGTTTCAGATATGCTTTTGATTTCCTATCCTGACGAGGAAAATAACCATTTTTCCAAATGGTTAAAAAAAAAAAAAACTTTTCAAAAGCAGAGAAAAAAAAAAGATGAAAGTTGTGGCTAAAAAATGGTGTGATATCAAACTCCCAAGTTTATATTATGGTACTTATTTAACATTATCTATTAAAAAATTTACTATTTGTAAGTCGAGTGCCTACGTATATATTGATATTCCTTTTCCCCTGTACTAAATACATCATAAAGTGTTTCTGAAAATTCAATTTTTTTTAAATTATGCATGATGAGCTTGGCGGTCATCTTTTCATATTTTACACAAATTTCTAAGCGCCCAAATTCGTAGTTAAAATCCGAATTCCGAAATTGTTATTTAGGCAGACATTTTAAGCTTTTCCTTTATAGACTTATACTTTGAGACATTTGTGTTTTAAAATAACGTGACTTACCTTAAGGATTCATCTTATGACTTATTTCTTACAGTAATTAATCATTTAAAAGCAGTGAAAATGAATTTCTTTTCTCAAAATATCAGTCTTTTTCAATTTACCCGTTTGTATTTAAAATCCGAAGTTCGACATTGTTACTAAAACAAATGTTTTATGTATTTCCTTTACCGACTTGTGTGCTTAGAAATTTGTGTCTTAAGGGGACTCTTCACTCACTTGAAAACATCCGCTCGGTAATGTCAAACCTACAGGCAGGTTGTTTACGAATTTCTCGTTTAAATTTGAATATTTGGAAACGATTTTTTTTTCATACACTGTAAAAAAAATCCGACCAGTTATCCTGTAGGAATCGGAAAAATAGTTGCCTTATCGTACCGGAAAATTTTCCGACCCAGCTCGGAATAAAATCCGTAAGAAAAAGGAAATAGTCAATAAAACGGTATTTTAAGGATTTTATTCCGATTTTACGGATTTTATTCCGAGCTGGGTCGGAAATTTTTCCGGTACGATAAGGGCAACTATTTTTCCGATTCCTGCAGGAAAACTGGTCTTATTTTTTTTACAGTGTAGGATAGCTGAGGTTGATCAGTAATATGGCTATTTTTTACTTTTTCGATTTCGGTTGCAGATTTTTTTAATAACAGTACTTGCACTTTTGGAGCCGGCTTCGAATTCGAAACCGGTTCCGTAATTAATTGTGAATTATCTTCAGGATTCATCTTATGATTTCTTTTTTAGAGCAATTAATCATTTAAAATCAATGAAAATTAATTTCCTTTCTCAAAATAAAAGCCTTTCAAAATTTAAATAAATGAAATGTGAATAGTAAATTAAAAAAAAAGATAAAGATTCAAATATATGAAAGCCTTTCTCAATTTATCTGTCCGTAGTTAAAATCAGCAGTTCTAAATTGTTACTAATACAAACATATTACGCTTTTCTTTTACGAACTTGTGTGCTTAGAAATTTGTATAAAATATGCAAAGATGGCCGCCAAACCAATCATACATAATTTTAAAATATTTGAATTTTCAGAAACACGTTATGATGCATTTAGTACAGGATTTCTATCAACATTTAAGTAGGCACTCGACTTACAAATGATAATTTTTTTAATGAAAATATTGAATAAGTACCGTAATATAAGCTTGGAAATTTTATATCACACCATTTTTTAAACAAAACTTTCATTTTTTTTTCTTTTTAGATATCATTTCTTTTTTAAAAAAAGATTCTATATCATAATATAAATAATCTACTCACTCAAATAAAAATGAGTTATCGTAGAACCTTTGTAAGCAGGGAGCAAACATAATATGTATGCATTTTGTTTATATAATCATTCATTTCTTAGTGTAATTAATCATTTAAAAGCAATCAAAGTCAACTTCTTTTCTCAAAGTATCAGTCTTCCTCAATTTATATGGTATTTAATTTTTATATAGGATGGAAATTTAGTAAAAATCTTACTCAGTCGAAATAAAATACAGACCTATAGTTGGTCTGTTAGTTAGTTATTTGTTTAAAGATAACTTTTTTTTCAGAATTATTTTGCCTTTACTAATACCTACGGCTAATCCAAAAATGGAGCACGACTTACAAAATAGTACAGATTTTTTTAGAAACGGTTCTTCATTAGTCTTTATACCTTCTGTGTAAAAAGTACTCGGAATTTATCATTTAAAAGACGCCCGTAAAAGATAAGCAGGTATATTGCTTGTATATATTTTGATAGTTAGTTTAATTCACCTTAAGCTACTAGCTGTTTAACCCGTTCTACGCACGGAAGAGAATGAGAATTCCACCTGTTAAAGTTTTGAGTTGTTCAACAACTATCCGATTTATAGAAATATTTTTCTACCCTGTGCACTTTTTTTAATGAAATTTAATTTATCATGTTGCTATGGCAGCAGAAGATAAACGATATTTTTGGAATAAGAGAATAAATAGAATAAAAAGTTTTGTTGATGTTTGTGATAAAATGTTTGTATTTATTTTTTTGTAAAAGGTAATAATTAAGCGCAATTAAATAACCTCTAATTATTTTCATGCGAGTTAAAAGAATTATCGTAATACCCGCTACAGCTTCTTAGTATTACAGCGTGGCGTACGTAATATGTATAGCTCACATTTCAGTAAACATTTACAACTGGTTAGAACTCGCGCGATTACGGGTTGAACATAAAAAGGCAAAAATTCGCCATAACACGTCATATATATATTTTCGAATTGTTTGTCCCAATCGTTCAAGGGCCCCTGCTAGCAACCCGTGTTCCAAATGTCGTAGCCCTGCGCCCTGTAGTTCCCGAGTTTTTGAGGTTACATAGATATGCGCACGGATTTTAATAGGGTAGATTAATGATAAGGGGCATTTTCATTTTCTGTAATTGAAGTTAAATGTAGCGACCGAGTTGCACTATATTATAACTATTCCCAATGAAATTTCTTTGAGAAGTACTTTGTATCTATCGACTTTAATGTTTAAATAAATATTGTATTTAATTCTATTTATCTTGAATTTTTAGAATAAATATTTGAATTTTATATGTATCTACTATGCGTATCTACAGGGGATTGGAATACATAGTACCGTAGTTATTTTACATTGATCCCACTATGCATGTCTATCATTCGATTACAGTTTGTTTTATACATTTAAGAAAATTGGAGTACAATGCAATTATATTCACTTAGTTGTATTTATTGAGAATAATTTTAAAACCAGTAAATAAAAGGTAATGTGTAGTCGAGCAATTTGTTAAGTCTAATTTAAAATTCCCATGCAAATTATCTTCTCGCCAAAATAACGAAAATAGAAAGAATGAGACCAATTTGTTTAATTTGCATAAAATCTGATGTATGTACCTTAAAATTAAAAATTAATTAATTAAACCACATTTCCGACAGAGCCGGAAAGATTTCTTTTTATATTACGTTATAGAAAGTGATATTGCAATTGATTTGAATTTAAGAATTTTCAAAATTAGGATAATTTAATTTCTAATTTTCTAAAATTTACGCACTAGTTTCTCTGCGACTAAATAGCCAAACAACTTTGCCTAGCAATTTGTAGATTTTTGCACTTGTGGTTTTTTGTCTGTTTATTTTCACATAGCTAAGGGGTTATACATAAATAATGTTATCAACATTTTAGAAATTTTGAACCACCCCCACCCTTTACGATATCATGCGTTATCATTCCTTAACATCCCCCTCTTTCCCTAATGATATCGTTATCAATGTCTAAAAATTCTTTTTATTTTTAAATTTTTTTTCTTTCGTTTTATTTTTATACGTTTGCAATGATATACAGATATGGATATATATTTATTATTCGCATATTTTACTGATATAAATGAAGAGAAGAAATTAATAAAATATCACTATTATACATGAAGTAACCTTATATCAAATAAAAGTTTTAAAGAAACATTTATCATTTAAGAATATTTTATAATAGCTTTTTGTTATATAATGCATTCAACAGTAATATTGTCTTCTTGCATTTACTCCCTGCACGGGGGTAAGTAGAACCTTAATAAACAAAACATGTGGACAACATTCTTCCTCATTTTTTACTAGTAAATATAACAAATATCATTTCGAACCTGGTTTCTCTAACGTCAAATTGTATACGCTTATGACAGAAGAATAGGAATGACGAACTCGATTGTTCCATATTTTAGAATGAAAAGATTTTATAATCATTTAAAGGCTTTAATAATAACTTAGAATTTTCATAAAAAGAGATATCAGACTTTAAAAAAAAATGACATATTATATTGATGTAAAGAAACAAAAAAAGAAAATTTTAGTTGGATCAAAAATGATAATGTTAGCAAAAGACAACTTCCTTCCCCGTAGAGATAACTTATGATATGAAGTGCCACACCCCCTCCCCCTAAAGTAATAAGTTATATATGTAACGTTATACATTAGAAGCAGCGAAATAAAATCAAAGAAAAATTTGCTTAGCAGGTACATTTTATATAAAAGATGTCACAATATAAAAGATGTTATTACGTATTATACCTTTTTTAAGTTTTTAAAAAAGTATAATATGTAATAACATCTTTTATATAAAATGCACCTTTTAAGCAAATTTTTCTTTGATTTTATTTCGCTATTTTTCAAGGTGAATGTGACATTTCCAACGATATATGTTTATTCATATATATATATTTTGTATTAGAAGCAGCATTTACTAATAAATATTTTATTTTATAAGAATACATTTAATCGGTAAAATTTTATATTATTGTTTTTTAAAAACAGATGGAAGATTTATCACTGGTAAAGTGTTGTTTCCTCGTTCTATTTCTGGTATGGACAACTGATTCGCAACCACAACCTGGCACCATCCAGACTTCATGCGGTCGGATTAAAGGGTCCTTACTCAGTGTCAATGGTCGCGGAGTTTATCAGTATCTTGGAATACCTTATGCTCAACCACCCGTGGGAGATCTTCGATTCAAAAAACCCAAACCAATTCAGTCATGGTCACAAACCTTGATAGCTAACAGTATGCCTCCAGCTTGTATTCAGTACGCACTATACAACTTTCCTTGGCGCGACATCCAAAATAATAAAAGTGAAGATTGCTTATATTTAAACATATGGGTTCCCGATATAAAAATTAAGAAATGTAGCAAGCCGAAAATACCGGTTATGTTTTGGATATACGGTGGAGGATTTTCATATGGATCCATTAGAAAACCAGTTTACAACGGCAAAGCCTTGGCAGCCGAAGGTGGCGTAATTGTTGTTACGGTAAATTACAGATTAGGTGCATTTGGATTCTTCACGACAAATACAGATGATGCGCCTCTTAATGTTGGTAAGTACATACAGTTGACTCCTACCTTATTTTTTTTATGTGAGATAGATTTTAAATGAATATTGGACATTTGTGGGATTTTCATTAAGTAGATTCCATAAGAAGTACTACCTATTGCAGTAGTTATGATGGTGCGATTTTTGAAAAATTTCTTCATAACTTTTCATTATATGACCCCTGGAACCCAAAAACCAACTCCCCACCAAAAAAGTTTATATATATATATATACACACACACACATATATATATATATATATATATGGGGCATTCTCACAATCTTTTGACTTTCATGCCCCTGAATAATAATTTTTATTTTAATACACTTTTTTGTGTTTTTTTTAAATTTCATATACTTGAGAACATCCCATTGCATGATTGCACAACAATATTAACGCGATAAATAAGTTTTGGACAATGTTGGGAGTCCAAACACCTGGAAAACTCCTATACCGTCCCGTGTCCCTGATGCTGATTTTTAAGTTTGGAGCTGTCTGGATAAAATTGTTTCAATAAAAATAATTCGATGTAATTTTTTTCTGAAACTAGAACTATTGTTTTATATAAATAAGTAGCTAAAAATTAGCCTGCACACATTTTTAGGGTTGTTATTATTTTTTAAACTCTGTCCCTAGGTTTTAGATTTTTTACCATCCCTCTTCTAAAATTATACAGATAATCATTTCAGATGCAGCCACAGAATTTTTTTTCAAGCTTTTTCTCATGCAGAAATATGCTAGAGAAATAATGTCTTAAATTATTCATCCTCAATTATTCATAATAAATCATCTTAATATTATCTACAACTTTTATATCGACAAGCTTTTGATAGAACCAACTTTTACAGCAAAAACAAATTAAACAGAAATAGGGGTTGAAAAAAAATTATCGTATTAACATGATTCTGATAAAACCAGCTCTTTCAAAAAAAATGGAATGAAAAACTCGTCAAAAGCGGCCAGATAAAATTGTTAAACTGAGTTTATCTCTAATTTTGAATTAGTTTTTGTTGGCGAAATTAGTACTTCACTTCGAAATCTACCTCCGCCCGTAGGCCGAGCCGGCAGGGATTTTTTTTTTAATGTTGGATTAATTAATGTATGAATAAAAGATGTTTTCTTCAAATCATTGTGTATAATCCATACAATAATGTATTTAAATACAGCTTCGCGAATATCGGCAAATCAGAAATAATTTTCGTTTGAAGAAAAACAATGCAATAGAGAAAATATTTGAATATTCTTAAATACACTCATTATAACATGCTTAAACGAAGTAATATCACATACATCTGCAACTGGCCTTAGGAACATTGGAAAAAATATAGTAAAAAGTAGGGGTATCTTGTTATTAGTTGTTTCTTGAAGCTAGAATCTCCCACAGAATTGAATGTAATTTTGCGTACATGGGGTGGACTATAATATCAGTTGTATCCGCATTTGTATAATATCATTTTTCTCTGTACTATGATATCATTTAAAATGTATGAGTTTGAGTCGTCAGTTTTTTATTAATAAATTATTAATTGTAAAAGTCAAATCATCCTGTCTTACCGCACTGAAATACATCCAGACAGCATGATATATTAATCTTGCATTAAATGATAAATTTTAGATTTGCTTTTAAAAAGGAACAATACATTTTATTTTACAACTTTAACTAAAGAACTAAACAAATAAAGTATAATATTTAAAAAAAAAAAATGGTAGTTATCTTCCTTAGCTTAACATTTGAGATATTTCAGAAAAGAATTTCACCTCTTTATCAGATTTATAAAAGTCATAATCACTTATGTACATGATTTTAGACTGCCTTATCTTCAAGCATTGTTTGCGGGTTCTTCAATTGTTATTTTCCAATATCTTTTCTATTCCACATGTTCTGCTCCTCCCTAGATGGAAGTAATGTCGAAAATTAGTCAGGCTAAGTTCAGTTGAGACATTTGAACAGATTATCATCTGTTCAAACTACTATAAACGTATAGTAACCAGTCCTCCATGTTTTCATACCTTTGGGTGCAGGAAAACACAATGGCAAGCCTACGAGTCAGCCGCTAAAATCGGGTTTTCAGGTGTTTTCCACCAAGGTATGACTTGGCAGACCGATTGCGTTTTAATATGCGAATCAAGATTTAACTAATTCTGGAATTTCAGCCGTGAACAGGATGAGGTGATTGTCTGTGCTATCGCCGGTCTATTAGTCTGTAGAAAAATATTTCATTAGTTCTTAATGCGATATTAAAATCTATTATAAAATGTATAAAAAAGATTAAATTAAATTTCAAATGCGAGAGCCTCCTCAATGGATGTTGTGACGATAAAAAAGCAGACTGTACAACACTTTTGTTTTGCACTGAGGTAAGTTGGCAAGAAACAACAAAATTTTTTATGACATAAAGACGAATTCGTATGGTCTCTTTGCTTTTATAGAGATATCTATGTTATAAAGTACAAACGTGTCTGTCCATAACGCTGACGTCATTTTGACGGTGACAACAGCAGACGATTAAATTTAACATTTATTAACTTTTTTAATTTCTAAATACCGCACATTTTCAATTTTTACATCGTCGAATAGAAAAAAAAATGTACTTTCAAACGCAATTTGTTTGAAAACTGTATCGCAATTTACTTAATTTTTAATGTTTTTAAAATAATTTTCAAACATGATTTTTTTAAAAATCTATCTCTATCGCTACAGACGATTACGAAAGAAAAATGCGTTTGCATTTAAATTAATATAAATAACTCATCATTTGTTTCCAGCTTATATTCCATAAGGAAATTAAAACAGTCATTAATCAATAAATAAAACACCATTTTCAGGCATGCGGTCGAATTTAGAGCTTAAACCACTGAAATGAACAAAATAAAAAAGGCTGATTGTAAACAGAGACCATTTTGCGATTCTTTCGGTTTTTAACTCCTTATGCGCCAGTACAGTAAACTCTGTCTAAGGCGGAATCGATCGGGACCGAAGAAATTTTCCGCCGTAGGCAATATTCCGCCTTATGCAAAATACCCGAAAAATAAAATTTAAAACATTAAAAAAAATGAACAAATTGTATATTTTTTTACGTTCGCAACTGCTAGCATCGGTCTTTAAAATTAAGATTTTAATGAAATTAAACTTTTTATTAAATTTATTGTCTTTAATAATTTTGAAAAACTTTATTTGAAAACTGAAATAAATGGTATAGATATAAAATTACTTCAGTTCTAGAATTTAATGAAAAACATTAAGGTTGTTCTTAACTGCTCTGCTCAACAAGCGCAAAACGTTTTGACACATTTACAAATTCATTTTTTAACGGAAAGATATAAAATTGGAAAGCCTGACTTTGGAAGCGATTTGGAATCGAATTGTGTTTTCCATTTTTTGATAAATAGATTACCTATTGAGTTATAAGCGATTTTGATCACTTGACAAATACGTTTTTCACCCTTTCTTGAGCGGTTATTCTTCTTTCACGCGGAAATTCGGTTCAAAACGCCCACTTTGACACTATTTTCCGAAAAATCTATTGCGTTTGCAGAAAAAAAAAACCGTAAAAAACAGCTCGATTACATAGTTGCTGAACTACAACACCTGTTAGTTTTATTCATTTCCGAACAAAAATAAATTAAAACTTATGTCATAAAGTTGCACTTCTTGATTTGAGAACAGCCTTAACAAATTCAAACCTCATCTTTAACATAGTAGTTTAGAGAATCGGATGCTTTTTTTTTTCCTTTCGGTTTACCAAGCCTTCTTCAGTAAAACATTCCAAGTCACATTGTGGGACTGATTTTTATGGTTAAAAATTATCATTTAAAAATATTTAATCTTAAGGATAAATAAGGTTCTTTAATTAACTTTATTATACTCTGTTACGCAATTTATCAAAAAGTTTGAAAGTATTTTATGTACATATATCAGTTTTAAAGTTTCACAAATTAAATGCATTTCATTTTTAAAAGAGGATTTTTTCCGCCTTATGCAAAATTTCGGGTTCGGTGGGACATTATAAACCTTTCCGTTTCCGCTTTAGGCAGATTCCGGCTTACACAGCATGAACTAATGTTATTTTCTATGTGTTCGCCGGGACTAGGAAAATTTTCCGCGTTAGACAGATTTCCGGCTTGCACAGAGTCCGCCTTAGACAGAATTTACTGTATTTATATTTCGGCCAATAAGAAAATATCGCTTTGAATACGTTTCGAAACTGTATTTGAGCACATTATTGCTATTTTTCATATAAATATGATTTTTATTATTGTTAGTGGGCATTCAATAAATATATATATTAAATGTAAAAAATCTATTACAGTTATCAATAATAATAATAATAATAATAATAAAGAAGAAGATCCATGCGAGTCTTTCTACCCGCAATCTTTGAGATTGTTTGCTGATGAGTTTTTTCCTTCATTTTTGATTAACTGCAATTCTTTTTTTTTTTTTTTTTTTTTTTTTTTTTTAAATCAAACAACGGATTTTAACGAAATATAAGTATACTACGTCAAAAACTGCTTGTAGAAACTTTCTAAAAATACATCGTTCTGTCTTTAGTATGTGCAGAGAAAAGAGGATGTTAACATCAGAAATCATATACATGATCGTTTTCACCTATATTCTGTAATCTGGGAAGCACGGGCCTTGTTATGTTAAAAACACATTTGTGTCAGAAAAATTACCTGTTTGATCAGCTAAACAAATGCGAAATAACATGTTACTGTTAAAGTTCTTTTGCTCTCTGTCCATATGAAATTTATCCCCCTTTAAATACTGAGAAATATATGTTATAGAGTGCGCGGGGACATCATCATTTTAGTGACTCTTCGGTGTGGCATAGGCAATAAAAGGTTGTAGACCACTGGTGGATAGGGTTTATACTCGTTCGTAATCAGGCTGCATGCGATAGAAATGTGTGTTTTAAAAATTCATGATTAAAAAATGTTTTTTTTTTAAACATAAAAAATCAGTAAATTGGGATATAGTTTTCTAACAAATTGCATTTGAAATAACATTTTTTTCCTATTTGACAGTATTAAAATTAAATTGTGCTACGTTTAGAAGAAAAAAAAATGCAGTAAAAGCATAATTTAAGAATCAGGTGTTGTTAGAGTCGATATACCGTCATCGTTACTCACGGACAAGTTTTAAAATGCATATTATGCAAACTGCATTTTCCGTGTTTTATTCATCATGCGATCCCAACTTTCTTTTATGTTTAACTTTAGCAGAATAGAATATTTTAACTTAAAAAAAATAAATGATTTCTAGAAACATTCACGCTTTCACAGCAAAAAAAGTGTTTTCTTTTTAGGTGCGTTCGTAATTACATAAATACGTAGCACCTATAGTCGTCGTTCAGTCCGTCCGTCCGTCCGTCCGTCCGTCTGTCCGTCTGTCCGCATATAACAGAGCAAAAACTACCCAACCGAATGGTCTGAAATTTTTAATGTATGATTGTTGCAAAATTTTGTCGAGCCATTTCAAATTTTATGAAAATCGGATGCATAGTTTAATTACAGGGACAGTCAAAAGTTTTTCTTTACATTACGGGCAATGGGAAAAATTATTGCAAATGCATTTTAATGATGTTACAGCCTTCCGAATGGTCTGAAAATTTAAATATATAATTGTTGCAAAATTTTGTCGAGCCATTTCAAATTTTATGAAAATCGGATGTATAGTTTAATTACAGGGACAGTCAAAAGTTTTCCGTTACATTACGGGGAATGGGAAAAAAATATTGCAAGTGCATTTTAATGATGTTATAGACTATGCACTTATGAAATTAAAAAATATATACATTGAGTACAATATGGGGTACAAAAAATAATTATAAAACTAGTTATAGTACGAACGCACCTCATTTGCCACGTTTGACGAGCAATTTCCGACTTGTTTATATTTTTATGCATTTACAAGAAGAATAACTTTTTAAACATATTTGATTTTTGATTTTTTTTTCCAGCAATGTATGACATGCTAGAAGCTTTACAATGGGTAAACAAGAATATCGAAGCGTTTGGAGGGGACCCAAATCAAGTGACTATATTTGGTGAAAGTGCAGGTTCCATAGCCGCTGGACTTTTTTGTATATCCCCTTTGACGAAGGGTCTGTTTAAAAGAGTAATCATGGAAAGTGGATCTCCTGCAAGTATCATGTTTGATGTCAATACGACCAGTGTCGCAATAAGTCAGAAATTAGCTGAAGCTCTTGGTTGTTCAGATCCACCGATAAATATTTTAACTTTTCCTGATAAAGTGGCCGATTGTATGAGAAGTAAGATATTTATAAAATATTATATTTCTTTAGTCCTGTATGTCACAACTCTCCAATAGGCACGTATTATAAACAGTTACAACAGAATTTAACTGAGAATGACAAAATCATAACATTTTCAAATGAGAAAAGTACACGTACAGTCGTGGAAAAAAGTGAACACCCCTTACTGACTCTGCAAAAAATTATCGTAGAAGAAAATTACTGGTACCTCACCACTGGTAATAAAGTTTACTTTTAAATAATGTATATAAAATTTGCTTAGGGGGTCATCTACTTATTGAAACGAACCATAACTTTGTTTTTTTTCAATAACAGTACACAATTCTGACAGCATAAATAAACTCTACACCCTTCAATTAGCCTAAAAACAAACTTTTATGCAATTCGTACCATAGGTTTCCGAGAAATTAATTATTTTAAAACAAGTGTATTGTAGCGGCTGTATCCAAATTGAAGTTCGGTACTCCATTGTTGACCGAGAAAGCCCCCTTCTTGATCAAGGCATCTTAAGCGCCACTCAAGCAGTCATTAAAGACTGCCAGATTACAGGATAGCATAAGAAATTTCAAAATATCTAGTCACTTCTATCATAAACGCCCCCTTAAACCATCATTTTGCTGTTTTTTAAGCATAATTTGAAAATTACTTGTAAGAAAAATGTGAAATTTTGGATTTCCATAAAGCAGGACTTAATAAATATAAATCCATCGAAAAAATTGTAGGTTGCAATTCATAATTTTTTCGAATATTAATTTCATAATTCATAATTCATATCATAAAATTATAAAAATTACAAATTCAACGTATTTATTTTGGGGTATTTTAGTATTATTGCTGCACAAAAAATTAGCACATTAGGAGTATAATTTCAGGCGATATTAATAAAAATATGAAAATGTAATTTAACATTAAAAGCACTAAATTTTGAATGTTTATAATTCAAAAGCTTATCATTCAAATGACTTGAAATTTGGTGTATGGGCATAGTTTGGACCGAAGATTTGAAATTTCTTATTAAAATTGGGTATTGTCATTGAAAAAAAATAAAGTTTGGGTTCGTTTTAATATGTAGATGGCCCCCTAAGCAAATTTTATATACATCATTTAAAAGTAAACTTTATTTCCAATCGTTTGGTACCAATGACTTTCTTCTACGATAATTTGTTGAGGAGTTAGTAGGGGGTGTTTACTTTTTTTTCCACGACTGTACGTGTCGCTTATTAAGTAAATTATTTAAAATCTTAAGCATCGGGGCCGGCAGAAAAAAAAAAGAAAATCTGGTTAGGGGCAAGATTTGAAACAGATAGCGAGCAGTTTACAATCATGAATTGATTTGTGGTCAATAGCTTCATACTCTATATTACTTGTATATTCATTAATCATGTATTAAACTTTTTCGTTAAATCATCCTCAATTATGATGTTAACAGTTTGATTGAAAAAAAAAAAAAAACAGTTTTTTACAGCAAGCATAACTTTTGATTTCATCTGACTACCAGGTTACAAAATGATAGGAACGAACATGATAGAAATCGAAAAATTTCGCGATTTTAATACTTTTTTCTTATATAGAAGAAGAGAGTAGAAAATATCATATTCTCCTATTAGTTGTATGGCGTCATATCACGATTCAGTGGATTATTTTTTTACTTTCTATATACATTGGAAACGTGAAAATTTACGGTTACCATTTTTTGATGGATTTACACGTTTTGGGATGTTCTGAACGCGATTTGGCGAAAATGTGTTTGTCTGTCGGTTAATCTAAGTATGACACATATTTTGTGGCCTCGCTATCTGAAGAACTAATGCACGAAATTTAATCAAACTTCATATTCAGTTAGTCGTTGACATAAATTGGTGCTGATTAAGTTCGGTTGTATATCGCCCAACAAGTGGCGCTGCTATGCTGCATTTTTCGCAATTTCCGTGATGCTTATATGTCAAGAACTAACGCACGAAATTCGATAAAACTTCATAATTTGTTACATCGTCATACATATAGATGCTGATTAGGTTTGAGTGTATATCTCCCAGCAAGTAGCGCTGATATGCAGCTTTTTTAGCAAATTTTTTAATAGTTATATCTCGAAATCTAAGGCACAAAGTTTTTATCAAACTTCATATTCTGTTAGACTTTGATATAATTAGATGATTATTCGGTTTGTCTGTGTTCCGCCAAAGAGACACTAATATTCTGTGTTTTTTACGATACTGCGATGCCTATACAGTCGAATCTCCCTATAACGATACTCCATATAGCAAATTTCTCTATATAACGAATTTTTAGTAGGAATGGACAATTTTCCCATAATTACATTAAAAATAATCTCCATCTAGCGAAATATATATCTCCATATAACAAATTTTTTCAGAAATTTTCCTTCATTTGTTCAGAAAACGCTTCAAATTGTTTGTGGAATCCATTTTCCTTTGCTGATTCCTGGTTTATGTTTCATAGCTGCATACTCATCTTTTATGTCCAAAAAAGGCATTCACCCCTCACACACATACATAAAAATACCACCTTTCTTGATAAAGTGTCTATCGGATTCATGTACGGTCATGCTCGACTTTGTTTCGAAAAAGATGAGCATACGTTCTTGGAAAAGATTGAAACATTTCCTTGCTACTGGAGTAGTTTGCATTCTTGTCACAAAGCGTCCTAAAAGATAAAACTGTTCCATGGTCATATTGAAAATCTTGTTTGTTTCTTGGTTTGCATAGCAGAGCAACAATAAGGACGGGATAAGGGGGAGGGACTATTGAAGAAAGTGTCGTCTTTTTTAACACGTTTTCATCTACCTAAACTAACGCTCGTTACCCTTACAGTTTAGAGTGGAAGTTTGTTGTTTGTGGGAACTCGGAGCATTCTTTGGTGTGAGAGAATTTGAATGAAGAATTTTTACTAAACGTCATCTATGGTGGTGCGATCTTCTATTGCATCTGCAAAAATGGCTCCTAGAATAAACATAACTCTCTCTGATAAAGTGAAGATTTTGAAAGTAATCAATAAGAGACTGAAAAAAAGGATGTGGCGAAAATGTTTGAGATTCGGAAATCACTCTGTCAACAATCATAAAAAAAATACCCAGGAGCCAATCACCGAAAATAAATAGGACCTTGACCTAGCGCGAAAAAAGAAGAAGTCGTGCCAGTACGAAGGGCTTAGATGAAGCAATGCTTAAGTTAATAATTGTAGAAAGGCTAAATGTAGAATATGCTTCATTTCTTGGGCATTCTGAATTCCAAGTCAGCATTAGTTGGCTAGTAAAGTTCAAGAAGAGGCATGAATTATTCCAGAAAACTGTCTGTGGTAAAAGTGCGGATTCTCCGGTGATAGTATGTAAGAATTTGAAACTTAAGATACCGGAAATTCTGAAAGAATTTTCTCCTGCAAGAATTTTCAACGCTGACAAAACCGAGCTCTTTTACAAGTGCCTCCGAAACAAATCTCTAGCGTTTAAAGAAAACAAATGCTTCGGCGACAAAACATAGCAAACAAAAGGATACTGTTATGTTGTGTGCTAACATGACAGAGAAAGAAAACTTAAAGGGTCTGGTCACTGGCAAAAGTAAATCTCCTCAGTGTTTTAAAGGAATGGAGTCCTTAGAAATATACTATGATTTTAGTAAAAACTCCTGGATGACCATTGGAATTTTTGACAAAAGGTTAAAAGCGCTTGGCAAGCAAAAAAAATATATATATATATATATATACATATATCGAAAAAATGCTTTGATTATTGACAATGAGCCACCTCACCCACAAAATATTTGAGATAAACTGCTAAACATCGAAATCATTTTTTTACATTCCGATTCCGCACTGGACCTGGGAGTAATAAAAAATTTTTAAGGTACATTAGAAGAAAGTAATTCTTAAAGAACTGAACTTGGTTATTGAAAAAAAAAAAAAACGATTCTCTCCAAGACATCATTAACCTTTGAAAGAGTATTGAGGAACTTAATAAAGCTTGGAGATTCAATGTCACTGACAGTACGATTTACAATTGTTTTAAAAAGTCTGGCTTTTCTAAACTAGAGGATTCTGTGGATTCTGACGATGACGATAGTAGAGTAAAAAGAGAAATGGAGAAAAATTAAGAAACCCGGACGTACTGAAGAAAATGCAGCTCTCTTTGAGTTTTTGGAGGTGTATGGCAATCTCATTGTTGCGTATTATCCCTCTGATACATTATTAGTGGGATAATACGCATTTTAAACAGCACAAAATAATACATTTTAAACAGCTCGGTGAACAAACTGGTAAAGAGACAATGAATTTGAAAGTGGAAACTTAAAACAATAAAAACAAAATCCTTTACGAACTGAAGTGATAAATGCCTTTCACGTTACAAGGGGAGGACGTGAATTGGAAGAAAACCAGACGGAAAATAAGGAATGCAGATTTGAATGCAGACCCATTCAAATCTGCATTCCTTATTAAATTACAAAACTTTTTAAAGTGCAAAATTTTTTTAATCAGAACAACCAAAAATTACAGATTTCCTCAACTAAAATAAATATAAGTTTTCCTTATATGTTTTTTCACCATGCTTTCAAGTAAACGTTTATTTTCTGTTTTGAAACTGTTTAAATAAATAGAAAATAAAATGTCAAATTAATATTTAGAGTTAAACATGTCAAAAGCTTAATTAAACAGCTCAAAAACCCTTTTTTTTTTCAAAATTTACACATTAAATGAAAATTTTTTCGTCTTCTCTACACAACGAATTTTTCTATATAATAAATTTTTTGACTGAGCAATGGATTTCGTTATACAGAGACTAGACTGTATCTCAAGATCTACTGTACAGAATATCATTAAATTGCATATTCTCTTAGACCGTGAAATAAATAGCTGGTGATTAAATTTTTACTCAACAGTGAGTGCTGGGTATATCCTATGCTTCGGAGGAATTCTTAATCGCGTTCACAATCAATTGAGGCAATGTAGAGAGCGTGGTTTTTAATATTTTGATCTTTATTTTTGTTTTTAGCCCCCGGAATGCTATTCCTTTCTCCCAGTTTATTTTGTCTCCAATAAATAACGTTACCTTGTGTACGCTAGCCGTAAAACAAAAGCCGATGTTTCATTGTGAGATTAATTACTCTACAGCATTTTTTTAAACTTCCAAGCATCGCACATTTTCAATGCAGACCAGCCAACCTTTGAAAATTAGAAATCGTAGCACACAAAATTAAAATTAATCTGGAAGTTGGTTGGTTGGTTTTCTGCGTTTCGCAGCCATCTTTTGACATTCGTAAAAGGAATAAGGTTTCAGTCTTTTAACTCAATATACTAGTAAATTTTTTCCTCTGAAAATTTTTATACGATTTTTAGAGTTTCTTCTCGTTTCAAAGCGTTTTTTTTTTTTTTTTTTTTTTTTTTTTTTTTTACATTTGCAAAAGGGCCTGATTCCAACTTTTCAGTCCAGTGCAGTAAATTTTGACAAAAGTAGCGATTTTTTTCCCGTGATCATTTCAGGATATTCAGTTTTTTTCTCACAATCATAATTCACATTTTTCTATCACGATTCTTTGTTGAAATCCGCACTTTTTACCACGAACTTTTGGCGAAATTCGCATGTTTTACCGCAATCCTTTGACGAATTTTGCGTTTTTTACCGCGATCCTTTGACGAATTTTGCGTTTGTTACCACGATCCTTTGACGAAATTAGAGTTTTCTTTATGCGATCTTTCGGTGAAATTTGCGTTTTCTTACTGATCTTTGGAGGAAATTTGCATTTTCTTACTGATCTTTTGACGAAATTCGTGTTTTCTTTCTGCGATATTTTAACAAAATTCACGTTTTTACCACGATCCTTTGACGAAATTTATTTTCTTCTGCGTCTAATTAATGAAATTGATTTTTTTACGCGGTCATATTTGTCGAAATTCGCGACAGTTTATCGCAACCGATCAGCAAAATTTTCGATATCTTTTCGCGACCAATTAACAAAATTCACTACTCGTTTCTGCGATCTTTGGACGAAATTTGCAATTTCTTTCTGAACTCTTAATGAAAGTGGCGATTTTATTCAGCAACCACTATTTGTTTCTGAGATCTTTTCACGAAATACCCGATATTTTTACACGATCATTTAAAGAAATTCTCAATTTTTTCCGCGATAGATTCACGAATTAATTTGGGGAAATTCCATAAAAGGAAAAAAAATTCGCAGGCTTCCAAAAAATTTCAAAATATACTTGCAAAAGAATCATAGGTCTGTGGAAGAATTTGGAGGGGGAAATACTGCACAGCATTTTTCATTATGCAGGACTTTCCTTTTCTGTATGCAAATCATGCGATTTCGCACACTATTTCAAACCTTTGCCCTCAAAGAACCACCTCCCTCCCCCCATCCAGAAATTCTTAAAATGGCACCCCTGTTTCTAAGGAAGGGAATTATTGTAAAAATATTTACAGAAACACAATTCACTCGTGGTTCATAAACATAAAGAGGGTTTTATGTTAAGAAGTTTGTTTTGCAGCCCAGATTTTTTTTTCCCATGAGCCTTTTTTGATGTCCGAATTTTCGGACTAATGACCAAGTTTTTAAAACTTTCGGAAATAAATATTTTGAAATTTTGGAACAGAATCACCCCTGAAAAATATGTTGCGCGGGATAAAAATCGCTACTAGAAACAAAAATGCGTTTGTGTCTTTTGCAAAAAAAAAATCGTAGTTTAAGAACGATTTTCGTAGCATCGTAGTTTATAGGTCCAAATCGTAGCAACTACGATTTTTTCGTAGCAGTTGGCAGGTCTGTCAATGTTTATACCGTCGTATTGAAGAATAAAAGTACTTTTTAATGCAATTTGTTTGAAAACTGCATCTTCGTTTGTTTTTGAAATATTATTTTTTTTTTTTTGTAATTTTTAGTGACATTTGTTTCATTTTGGCAACTCAAGTACTCCATTTCTGTTGAAAGTAAAGAAAAAATTGTCGAAAAAATAGCAATTATATCTTTTTGTTGCCATTTTCTCATAAAAATTGAAAAAAAAAATTAAAATACGTGCTATTTTGAAAAAAATATAAATGAAGGATTTATGATAAAACATGGAGCTATTAAAAACTATATTTAATTTTAAGTATCTATATTAATGCAAATGACGTCATTTTACATAAAATAAAAGCGTGTGCTTTAAGTCATAAAATTGAAATAAGTTTTGCAGTAGAGTCCCGCTTAACCGAGTTATTTCCTTCTGATGGACTGGTGGCTTCTATTATTATGAAACAGCCATTATAAATGAAGCGTTAGGTGAATAGGAAAGAGCAGCCGTAAAAAGTTAGAACTCTGATTTTCTGGTCAGAATGGGAAAAAAAATGGCCATAATTTTTTTTTTTTCAAAAAAAAATTATGGCCATTTTTTTTCCCATTCTGACTAGAAAATCAGTGTTCTAACTTTTTACGACTGGTCTTTCATCTTCACCTAACGCTTCATTTATAATGGCTGTTTCATAATAATAGAAACCACTAGTCCACCAGAAGAAAATAAAGTAATGGAAATGCCAAGGGCGACACTAAATTCTGAAAAAGCAGAATTCCTGTTCTCTAGTCTTATACACTTTCTTTTAACCACATTGTTTTTAGAATCGTTCATTTTGACGCGATATTTTGGCTGTGTTTGCGGAATATTAATTATATGCATTTTGCGATGAACATTATTGTGGAATCGCATTTGGCTCGCCTTTAGTAAGCGAAACGCCCTGTCCACTAATCGAGTGTCTCCACGTCCTAGCTGCACCACAACTACACTGGTGTCCAAAATTAAGGACAAATAACAAAATGCTAATTTCCAAGTACGCGAATACTCAAAAGGAAATAATATAATTCGAATAATTACTATCTCTACAGGACAGCTAGTCCATATAACATCTCATTCATGTCACACATGGTCACAAGTGTCACAGTCACTACGGTGACGCAAAAAAAAAAAAAGGAAATTCCATACACCTCAATATGAGCTTCAAATGATCACTATATGTGACTCCACTGAGATGTCACTCTGACTGCTGCTTTGTGACGAGTCACCATATGACTTTACAATGTAGTTACATTGTGACTCTCATGTTACTGTCATCTGCAGACTTAATTTCAAAGTCATCGTGAACGCTGCATTGTGATAAGTTACCAAATAATGTCACATTAAAGTCACATGGTGAATTTCAGGTGACAGAGAGACTACTGTGAAGTCACCATTGTGCTCGTTTGTGAAAAGTCACCATGTGACTTTAATGTGATATTATTTGGTGACTTATCATAATGCAACGTTCATGGTGACTTTGAAATTGAGTCTAAAAATGATAGTCACAATGTAACTATATTGTAAAATCCCCTGGTGACTCGTCACAAAGCAGCAGTCACATTGACGTCTCAGTGAAGTCACATACAGTGATCATTTAAGACTCATAGAGACGTGTAGAATTTCCTATTTTTTGCTTCACCGTAGTGACTGTGAGACTTGAGACCGTGTGCGAGATTAATGAGATGTTATATGGACTAGCTGTGCTGTAGAGATAGTAACTATTCGAATTATATTATTTCCTTTTGAGTATTCGCTTACTTAAAAATTAGCATTTTGTGACTGGTCCTTAATTTTGGACACCAGTGTACGTAACAGAACGTAAGCCGATATGCGAGGAGAGATTTGGTGTGCCAGAGAGTGTTGGTGGAAGGCAGAAGGAATGAATGGCCTAGGGCTTTTTGCTGATTTAATTTTATTTAATCGAGAAACTGGTGTAAGATGCATTTAAAAGATGTTATGATTCCCTTTTGAGACACCAATATTACTTCTGTATATAACCCTTCAGTAAATATTTCGTCATGAATATATTATTTTCTTCTATATATCTTTTAAAAGCTGAAAGTTGTCGCAATTCATGTGTATCGAGTGAAATTAATTGTACAATTGGTGCCTGAAGCAGAATAAATTCGATGCCCACAAAGATGATAATTTAAGTGTTGCTGCTGGAAAGTTAATAAATTAAGTGGAGTGGTGCTGATTAAATTAAACAGTTGTTGATTGGAATTATTTTCAACCTAAATACCTGTTATGAAAAGTTAGTTTTTATTTTCTTTTTGTTCTAAAATGTCTTGACAAATGAATAATATAAAGGAATTGGAAGTCGCTTTAAATTTAGAATAACCTTCTAAAATTAGAAGAGTAGTAAGTTAGTTTTTGGTGACATTGGTGATAAGAAAAATAGTCAAAAAATTCGTGGGTTTACTGGTTTTCCATTTGAAATCGATAGTATGGAATATGAGGAAAAATTTAGTAAAGTTAAAGAGGGGTTTTCCTTAAATAAACTAATTACGATTTGTAATGTTTTATCTATTGATAATATGGGATCCTTAGATGATTTAACTGCCAGAAAAATTTCTAACCTTTGAGATTTAAATGAATTAAAGTCGAATTTTTTACATGAAGATGATACTAGTGATGTAGAAGTATATTCTAATGAATGTAGAGAAAATTCTAATGATAATAATTCTAGCAGTGTTTTGAGTAATAAAAATATGTCTCAAAGAAATGATTCTGGTAGTACATAAACTGAAATGGTGAAAGTTCTAGTTCTTGATTATCTTTTGGAACCTTCTATTGCTATACATGACATTCAGAACATGATTGCTGAATTCAAAGGTAGTCAATACCAAAACGTGCAAAAATGGCTAAATGATTTCGAAGATGTCATTTTTTTATTGAATGTAAATGACTTAAATTAATATTAGCTAAACACTGGCGCTGTATGGCAGGGAAAGCTAAATATTTTAATCCAAAGTGAAAGTAAATTAAATACTTGGAATAAACTAAAGTCGTTGCGCATTTGACCCAACATGCGATTCACCAGAACTGCACGAATTATTATCTATCCCAACAAAAAGTTTTCGGTAAAAAAAAAAAAAGCGCCAAGTTCTCCTTAATGTTTCTGCCAGAAAAAGTAGTGATATCTGAAGTTCGCACAAGGGCACAAGTTAAAAGCCAAACATCCCAAATCTTTCATTGAAAATGGCTTCCTGCGACTTGGCCGTTAATGCCTTCTACAGCATTTCAAAATTAATGATTGGAAATTTCGCATTTATGAATTATTTTAATATTAAAATTAATATTAATATGCAAAGAGGCAAATTCACATAAAGACATTATAAGTAAAAGATTTCTGATAAATACCATTCAATTTCAACAAACAATAGTTTTGATTACAGATCATTTAGTCCACATGTGGTTTAATTGACATTTCGTACAGTCTAAAGCTAAAGTCATTAACGTAAAACCTAAGAAATAAAACAAAATTTACTTTCTTCAAACCTCACAATATGTTACATTATATTATATTGTTTAATATTGAAATCTTGTGCATTGACGAAAGAGATTTTTTTCGTTTGAACATTTATTATAGTTTGTTTGCATACATTAAGAGGTATTCGATTTATAAACTGTTAAAAGCTGATACTAATTATGTTTTAGCAATTAGGGATATTACCTTCTGAATACAAGTATTTTGTTATATTTAACTTCTAAGCATTTAAATAGACTGAAGTGGTTTAAATGCTTTTTTTAAATGTGTATTTTATTTCTGTACTTTGTACCACAAAATGCCTAAAATAATCAAAAAATGTAGTTGTCATGTAGCTTATTTGTACATACTTTAAAATTTGAAAAACCCTCTCGAAGGCATTAACGGCCAAGTCGCAGGAAGCCATTTTCAATGAAAGATTTGGGATGTTTGGCTTTTAACTTGTGCCCTTGTGCGAACTTCAGATATCACTACTTTTTCTGGCAGAAACATTAAGGAGAACTTGGCGCTTTTTTTTTTTTTTTTACCGAAAACTTTTTGTTGGGATATCACTACTTTTTGTATGTTTTTTCTAGTTTTTTTCTAAGCTATATTAATATAAAAAAAAACTTAAATTTCAGTACTTTTATGTTAGCCGGGAGCAAATCTCCTAATTAGCATTTTGTTTTTTCGCCAATAGTAGTTTTCATTTTTCACATGTGTAAATTAGAAACAATGCTTTGATTTTCAAATAAAATATTTTGGTTTATGTTATTATTTGTTATTTATTTATTTATTTTTATGTTAAATATTCTATTAAATAAAATGAGGGAAATGCATCTATTTTAAATGAGATGACTGAAAAGTTCATATTTTTAAATGAAATGAATGCAAAATGAACAATAGAGTTGGGGTATAGTATTTGGCGATTTGCCACTTGCGCCCGGCTAGCATAAAAATACCTAAATTTATTTTATTGAGCTTTACAAATTCATACTTTATTTCTTTTTATATTAAAATAATAGCCGCCTCTAGCAAGCAGTTTATACTCTATTAATTGCATGTTAAACGTTGCATCATGTTACTGTTATTCAAAATTTAATTTACTTGCCCATTCTTTCGCCAAGTCGGAAGCTTTTGATAGAGAAATCAAGAACTCTTTACGATCATGGAAGCACATCATATATTTTGTGTTGTTATGTATTTCATTCTTTCATGACAAATATCTCTTAACTCACTTATGCATGTTTCCTTATCGATTCGTTATGATTCGTTCTCTAATGCGGAAATTTTTAATCGTATTAAGTAATCTTTTCTAATTGAGCTTACTGCCAATTATTGTATTTTAACTGATACGATTGGGTACAAGTGAAATGATTCTTATTAAATCCTTTGATGATATCTGCATTTTCATTAAACCACATTGATGCTAATATCTTTTTGTTTCATGCTAACCTTTTCAATAGACTCGATTACGGAAGAATAGAAGGTCTACGGGCTCACTGCTATGATGCATTTGAAAATCTATCATTCTTCTCATCTAATCGTGTTGAAGAACTAGCCAATTTGCCATGATTTTAAGTTTTTAGCTAATTTTATTCGAAAGCTGAAAACTAAAATGTGAAGAACCGGATTATAGAAGATTCCTTCTAACGGTACATATCGATTAACAGGGTACATATTATAAAATTATAATAATCATAAGGAGAATTGTCAGTTTCGGTGCTTTAATAGTTTCCGTAAATTCTATTTATATAATACAGAAGTTTCAGCAGAGTAAAGATTAACAACATAGTCACAGTAAGTATAATAACAGTACAATATATTAACAATAGCAGTGACGAAACTACTGGCACTTTGGAAATATTCGTACGTTATATTAACTATTCAGATGATATGCGGAAAAATATAAATAGATGGCTCGCATTAATAATTAACTCATTGAAAAATAGCCACAAACGTCAAATACTCGCCAAGCTTGGCGACATTTAGCGAAGTGTCACCAAATTTGGTAATATATCATGTCAATTCTCAAATTTGGCGACAAAAAATGTTTTGTTTGTTCTGACGTCATAATGATACATATGTATTATTTATTATACACATACCTATAATATGTATGATGGAAATGTATTACGTATTATATGCATATGTATAAAGTTCTTTAACATCACTAAAACGCACTTAAAGGAATAGTGTTCCATAAATAGTAGGGATAATTGCCATATTGACCAGAGTGCTATTGAGATTAGAATTCCGACATTTATAATAGACTGGGAGGCGTCTGCACACACCATCACCTCATCGAGTCTACAGCTGAAATATTAGGATTAGTTAAAACTAGATTAGTACATTAAAATGCAGCTGGTCTGTTAAGTCATATCTTGGTAGAAACAACCTGAAGACCTAATTTTAGTGGGTGACTGATAGGTTTACTATTGTATTTTCCTGCATCCAAAAGTATGGAAACATGGAGGAATGGGTGTAGGAAATCACAATGGAAAATCCTTCAATTAACCGGTAGAATCGGGTCTGTAGGTGGTTTCCAGAAAGATATGACTTGGTAGACCAGTTACATTTCAATACACTAATCGATATTTAACTAATCCTAAAATTTCAGCCGTCAACTCGATGAGGTGATGATCTGTGCAGACGCCTCCCGGTCTTTAATAAAATTTGTTTTAAGGAAGTAAAAGATAGAAATATGGACAGATAAACTGAAAGATTTGCCTTTTTAAGATTTTTGTAAAAGCATATAAAATTTCATTCAGCTTGAAATCATGTAACACCTTTATAACTCAGGCTAATTTTCTGTAATCGAGTTTTGGTGACCAACATATCTGATCTATAACTATAATCTTTCTTTTACAGATTTAAAATTAACAATAAATTAACATTAAGTAGGCTAATAATACAATATAATAACATTAGCAGCGGACTTCGGACACCGCATCTGTCGCACATCGCTAAAGACAGCTTTATTAGTTACACATTTCATTTAATTAAAAGCAGATTTTTAAACTTTCATATGAGAATTAGGATATTTTTCCACTATAGGGACCTTGGCGTTTTTTAAAAATCTTGGCGCAATTCGGACTTCAGAAACTGAGATATGTTGCCAAATGATATAAACAACTATGAAAACAAACCTGATGAACTTTTATGTAATTTATATATGTTATATATATATGTATATACATATAAAATTTTTATTTATACACGTATAAAATATAGTTTTTTATATACAAATTATTTATGTTGGTATACAAAAATAAATAAACGGGTTCCTTACATTAAATAAATTGTATACATATGGAAAAAATTGCTTGTGTATATGACACAGTAGATAGGTTGCCAGAAAATACGTTATTATCAAATTTCTTTTCTCGTCAAGGCTATTTTCTCTATTTCGCCAAGGCTACTATATCGGAAACATGTCGAATTGCGGTTATATTTTGTTAAATGTTTTATTGTTTTAATATCGTGAATATATCATAACCTATATTGATTAAAATTTTTAGGTATATTCATTTTTTTCTATTTAACAAACATCTTTGGAAAAGCATATATATAAAGTTTTATTCTGTTTGAAATTACGTGACCCCTTCAAAACTCTGTAATCGAGTATTGGCGACCAACATTGGCGCAATTAAATGTGAAGGAACTGTTTACGGCCAAATCAACACCCCCTGTTTTAAGGGTTTAGAGGCGGAAATTCTGTGTTTTCAGATTTTTCTGGTTAATTGTGCTACAGACCCGACTTACTTATGAAATTTCATGATTCTACGACTTTTAGAAGTACCTTAGTTATTTGATGATGCGAAGTGAGTCAGTGACAAAAAAGCGCTTTTTCGGAATTTAATATTTCGAAAACTACTAAATACAGAAACATGAAATCGTGGAATCTTAGTTCAGTTTGATCATACGAACATGTGTATAAAAGAAAAATTTCTATATCTCTACCTAAAACGACGTTATGAGGGGGTGAAAACTATGCCGAAATGGTTCAGGAAAAGGTAGCTTACGGCTTGTGCGAACTTGGCGGACGCACTGCCGTGCTCCCAGAAAAGCAAATTGATGGAACATGAAACATTAGATGAAAATTTCTTAAATAGGAAGCAGTTAGTTTCTCGAGGCAATATTGAAGATTCTACACTAATTCAGTATGTAATAAATGGAATAAATGATCCTGTGTTTAAAAAGTCTTTTTATACGGTTGTTCTAATATTTTATTTAAGCAAAAGTTAAAGATTGGGAAAAATTAAGATTGGATAATGATAATGTAAAACCTAATGTTGACGTTAGGCCAAAACTGAAACCCGAAGTTGACTTTAAAAATAAATCTAGCCCTGGTAAGCCCGATATTCGATTTTATAAACGTGAAGATAAAAATCATAAAAGCATCAACTGTAGAAATGAAGAAAAAGGTTCTCTTTGTTTCTCTTGTAATTTATATGACAATAAATTATTTAAGTGTAGTAAAGTAAAATATATAAAATTTTCTAATGATTCTCAAGTAAAAGTTGTAACTAGTTCTCAGAATTTGATTCTTACAGGTGTAAAGCTCCATTCATTAAATTTAACTGCATTGGTTGATACGGAAAGTCAAATAACTTTTTCGAAGAAAAGTAATTTTGATAAAATTAAAGATTATGTAGAATTAGAATCAATGGACAGAAATTTTAACGGAATTAGGTAAAAAATAATTCAAACCAATTGGTTATTTTCAAGCAGAAATCGAAATTGATAATTCTAAATTTCAAGCCTTTATTTTTGTAATTAATAGTAATTCCATTGATTTTGATATGATTATTGGTTCTGATGTAATACAATAAGGTGCTTTAATTATTTCAGGCAATGATGTCAAGATAAATAAGTTTCAGAATAATTCTTTTGTAATTGGGTTATTAATGCAAATGAATTAACTGTAAATTTAAATTAACCCTTATTCTTCCACCTTACATACTAGTAGGGTAGACTGGGGCATGTTGGCCATTGAGGCACGTTGACCCATCCGCGATATTTTTCAAACTATCCGGTAGATGGCGTTACTAGCTAAGCGGCTTGTGTCTTATCATGTCTTTTTTCACACACGACAACGTCATCAGCCAAGAAGCAACCAAACTAAACCCCCTTCAAATTTTTAGTCAGGTAAGGTTTTTGTCGCACATACAAATAAATTGTTTGTGATTTGTATCTAAATTAAAGTTTCTCTTTGATGAAGAGCAATCTAAATGACCGTTGTTCACAGTTTATTTTCTACCTACTGTTTTTTTTTTTTTTTTTTTTTTTTTTTTTTTTTAAATATTAACAGAATATTTTGGTACGACGCGACGATCAAAAAACAAATTGCCAACATCGGGCAAGTTGGCCCTTTCAATCCGGAGCATGGTTGGCCCACCTCTTTTAATGCCTTCCTTAGTCCCCCTGACTCACCTGATTCTGATACAGGAAATGAAAAGGAAACTTCAGTCCAAGCAAAAACTTTAGTTCGAGCAGAAATTCTAGCCATTACTTCAACCCAAGTAGCACAAAAAACTACAGACATCCCTACACCTGGTCATCCGTAGCAGCAATCACGGTTCCAACGTCAAATGATCTCAAACCTTCGGCTAAAGTTGAATATAATATCTTTTGTTATCCTTTGTACATTTTATATACCAAATTAAAATTACATTTCATATTTCATCTGTTTTTTCATTTCCCGCTAGTAATCCGAAAATGAAATCGATTTAGGTGTTCAACCTACAACGTTCTATGGGGCAGGTTGACCCAGTGACTTGATGTCCTTCTGAGATTTATATGGAAGCTATCTATTTATATAAAATCCAAGTCTCTGTGTGTCCCTCACGATTCCGGTAGGACCGCCTCATTGAAATGAGCAATTGTTGAAAAAAAACTAATGCAGGGTTACCACAGTAGCGCCAAATGTTAGCCAACTTGGTGATAGCTGGCTAATTTGGCGAAATTCCCATTTAAAACCATTAATCTTTCATAAAGGAGGTCACCGAAATTTAATTTAAACTCCGCTCTTTTAAGATATTCTTCAAAATCTATGAGTGAGAATTTAAAGTACATCTTTACATCTTTCTCCCGATGCTACTAATAAAATAACTGCCAATAGACGACGCTGTACTGTGTGAGCTCCTAACTGCGCGATTTTAATGAGCTTTAGGTACTTTTCCAGTATAGATGCCTTGGCGAAAAAGGAAATTTGGCAACATATTTTCCGGGAACCTATCAACCTTTTCATTTTATATACACACGCATTTTTTTTCGATATTTATACGATTTATTTAATATAAAAAAGACGTTTCTCTAATTTTATAAAGAAACAGATGTGATTTGTACATAAAAACATCAATAATATACATATAAAATAAACATATAAAACAAACAAAAACGCTCATCAAGTTTGTTTTCATAGCTGTTTACATGATTTGACAACAAATCTCGATATTTTTCCGTTATACGGACACCATGCCAAAATGTATGCTAATGCGCCAATTATTTCAAAATGCTAAAAGATATTTGTAATTTTATGCCAGCAGTTTAATATGAGTTTTATTTTATTGCTTTATTTTATAACAGTTATTTGTTCACTTATTTTAAGTATATAATTGTGATTTAATGAAATAGTTCGTAAAAGTCTGGAATTTTCAAATGTTATATTTTTTAAATGCTCACTTTAGTATCGACAATGTTTTTTCTGTACTTTTCGGTTAGCCGGGCGCCAGTGCTATATATATACATATTTATATACATACAAATATGTAAATATAAATATATATGTATATACACATATTGTATATATACACATATAGATATATGTAAATATATATGTATATATACATACATTTATATATACATATATATGTATATATAACACTGGCGCCCGGCTAACCGAAAAGTACCGTTTTTTCTTTTATTTTTCAAATGCTTCAATTCACGTGATTTTCATTTTGCGCCATCTGTTACGCTTGGCGACAAAGGTATCCGTATAACGGAAAAGAACCCAAATCTTACTTTCTCATACCCAAATTACACCAAGCTTTTTTTTAAAAAAACGCCAAATCTCCTACAATGGAAAAGTACCAAACTGTCTATTATTTTACGCTATCTGTGTTATAGTTTGGGAACAGATGTCATATTCGCCCCATATTGGCGCGATTTTTTTCTGTCGCCAATATCATATAGGCAACAGGTACTTAACTTGCGCCAAAGTGCTTGATGTGGTAACCCGGATTATGTTGTTTATGCTGTTGATGTTTTCGCCAAATTGGCAACCGAAAAAAATCGCGCCAATATGGGGCGAATATGACATCTGTACCATAGTTTGTACTATATGTAAGGGGTGTGGAGCGAAGAGTTTAAAAATTAAATATTAAAGTTTCGGCACAGATGTCATATTTCTCTGACCCCAATGTCATATACACAACGGGTACTTAATTGGCGGCAAAGTGTCGTTGTTTTGCTTGATATGGTAACCCGGATATTGTTGTTTATGCTGTTGATGTTTTCGCCAAATTGGCGTATATGACAACTGTGCCAAAGTTTCTATAAAGCAGTATAAGACTAAAAAATTAAGAATAAAATAAATGCAAAATAAGACTAAAGAAGAAAGAAAAATCATGCGTTAAGCATAGAATATGAAACACTTTCCAACATCCTGAATGTTTTAACAAAACTTCGTTATTTGGGGAAATAAGATAACTAAGTAAACATTTTAGAAGACGCATAAAAATTTTTAAAAATTGATTTCAGCAGGTACCGTCCATAGCCAATAGTATCGTTATTACATGCCACTATTTAGCCAAAATTTAATTTAAACAACTCTTAAAACTACTGAAATCACATTTCCAGATATTATCATCCATAGACGGTTATGTATCCAATTCTTTGCGTGACCCTGTATATCATTTTATCTATATTCTACAAACATTTCTTAGTAAACTAAATGCAGTTCAGCGTAAAAACGCATAACTCCTTTAAAAACCACCTTTAAGCAATTTACTCTCATACTCAGTAACCCTTACGAATTCTTTTGTGTCGCCCTGCATATGAACTGTAGCATTTATACACACAGTATAGTATGCATAAATGTAGTGAAACAGAAAAGCGCATATCATAATTAAAAATGCATTTCTAGCAATCATTGCTTATGTACAATACTTCGGAGAAAAGTTGCTTGGCGAGAAAGAAGTTTGCCAACGTATTTTCTGACAACCTATTTACTGCTTCATACTCACAAGCAATTTTTTTCATATGTATGCAATTTATTTAGGTAGTTGTTAGCTATCCCGTCGACCAGTTTCACCAAATTATATAAATCGCCAAAACACTCGCCATATTATACAAATTGACATAATTTTTATTTTAAACAACGAAAGATGAATTAAATTAGCAAAACATTAATAAAAATACAAATATAACGTCGAATTAAAAAACACTTGATGACGTAAGAAACACGTGATCATGTTTAATGTCAACCATTATTGGCATTTAATCTTACAATTTGGCGACAGTAATTTGGTCGACGGGATAACTAACAAGTAACTTTATTTAATGTAAAAAAAGCTATTTACCCATTTTTTATAATAAACAGAAGTAATTTTGGCACAGATGTCATATTCGCCCCATATTGGCGCGATTTTTTTCCGACGCCAATTTGGCGAAAACATCAACAGCATAAACAACAACATCCGGGTTACCATATCAAGCAAAATAACGACACTTTGGCGAAAGTTAAGTACCCGGTGTGTATATGACATTGGCGTCAGAAAACAAATCGTGCCAATATGGGGCGAATATGACATCTGTGCCGTAATTTTTGCACAGATGTCATATACGCATCGGGGTTGGCGTGATTTTTCTCTGACGCAAATTTGGCAGAAATCTCGCTTTCGAATACCAGTTACTTATATATTTTTAAATTATTTGCTATCATTTTGAAAAGGAAATAACTATAAATAAATAAAAGTTTGAAAAATAGCTATAGAACAAAACAGTTTATATAATTAAAAACAGAAAATAAAAGTAAATAAACAATTTATTAATAAATAAAAAACAATAGCCGGGTTACCATAGCAGGCAAAATAACACCAATTTGGAGCCAGTTAGGTATCCCGGTTCATATCTGAAATCTGTGCCGTAATTTGTATATAAAAAAAATATTATATATATTTAGAAACGATTTTTTATGTATATAAGTGCATATATAAACAAAAATAAAAGTTCATTAGATTTGTTTTCATAGCTGTTTATATATTTTGGCAACATATCTCACTTTCTGATGCCCGAATTGCGCGAAGCTTTTTTAAAAATGAGCTATAATGGAAAAGTACCTAAATAATTAACAGAAATAACCAATTATACAAACTAAAACTTTGGAACAGATGTCATATTCGCCCCATATTGGCGCGATTTTTTTCGGTTGCCAATTTGGCGAAAACATCAACAGCATAAACAACATAATCCGGGTTACCACATCAAGCCCTTTGGCACAAGTTAAGTACCCGTTGCCTATATGATATTGGCGACAGAAAAAAATCGCGCCAATATGGGGCGAATATGACATCTGTACCAAAACTTTTTCTTTCGAGATCAAAGCATTGTTTTTAATTTCAATTAAAAATACACATATCCTTGGATAACTTTAATTGAAAATAGGTTCACAGCTTAGGATCTCATTCCATAAACCTAAACAAACACAAGTGATTCATTCATCGTGAAACTTAAATTTTTTTAAAATCATTGAGGTAATCATTCATAAAGTAAGTTCTCCAACAATCAATGGACAATATTCTAATGACATCATAGTAGGTAAAATGGTGGCGGTATCGTTTGTTTATGGTTTGAAATCACAAAGATTTAATTTTGCAATGTCTCTTAGTTACATTATTTTATTGTCATATTTATGAGCTCAGAACAAAAGCATATTTTTTCATTATTTAGTTATTAAAGACGGAAAAAAAATTATAAATGCATGATTTGAAAAATTTAAATAATTTTCCTTCTTAATAGTAAAAAATAACATCGGGAAGTAACAGCGGGTATAGTTAAATAAGTTTAACTGTTTAATTCTGTTGTAATATTCAAAATAACTGTATTTATTAGATTTCAGTAAACAACATCAGGGCCCGATTAAACTTTGAAGTTAGAGGAATTACAATGTCATTTCAGGACCTTTCTTTTGGAGAAGCTTTTCTAAATTTCATATATACATGGAAACTCTTCAGTGTTAGAAATATTATTCTTAGGACTGACATAACATGAGAACGGCCTGCAATTTTACACAAGTTTTTGAAAACTACTTTATATCAGAAATTTTGCTAAAAACTGGTTACATTTTTGTTATAGCGGCCGACACTATTAGGATTATCACAAGTTGCAGCCAATTTCGCCAACGTCGTAACCAAGATCGTGAAGCACACACATATAATACCATATAATACCATTTCATGAAATCGTATACGATAATTTAATAGTTTTTACCTTACTTCAAGTGTGAAATTTATTTATTTTTAAGGATTAACAATCTAAATTGTCCAATATATGAATTTAAAAAAATGTAAACAAAGATTGAATAGACATGATCGCAAAAAGCCTCAAATCTGCATAACACTTGGAACCAAACTGTGCAGATTAGTGGTCTTCTACTGTACACAGTTTTTCATAAATGTGTTTCGTTCTTTAAATGTGTTATTTTCATCTATCACTGCGGAACAAGCGAGAAAACTCATATTCTTGCACATGAGTTGTATATATCTTTATATCTAAATTTCCGTCATTTTTGACGGGCTACCTTTCTAGTTAATTAATATTTTTCAAATTTTCTCATACGTGGTTATACTTTAAGATACGCGGGAAAAAAGTAAACACCTCATACTAACACTGCAACAAATTATCGTAGAATAAAGTTATAGGTACCAAGCTATTGGAAATAGAGTCTACTTTTTAATGATGTATATCAAATTTGCTTAGGGGGCCATCTACAAATCAAAACTAACCCAAACTTTGTTTTTTTTTTTCAATAGCAATACCCGAGTTTGACACCATATATAAATTCGACATCTTTCAATTAGCCTAAATCCACAAATTTTCATGAAATTCGTACGATTAGTGCCCGAGAAATGATTTATTTTAAAATGAAGGGCTGTATCCAAATTGAAGCTCGGTATTCGATTGTTAAAATGCTACAGAATGACTATGTCATTCTTATTAATGTATTATTTCTTGCTTGCCAGTATGATCATTTCACTCGCTTAATATGTTTCGACGTCAGCCCAAATATTTCAATAAAATGAGTACAATATATTTTTGGAAATTATGCTTTTCTCCACATGATAGACATCTTAAACTATCATTTCGATGTTTTTTAATCATAATTCGAAAATTACTTGAAAAAAAATTAAATTGAGAATTCTTATAAAGCAGGACATAATAAATATAAATCTATCAAAAAAATTGTAGGTTGTAATTCATATTTTTTTTTAATATTAATTTCATAATTCATACTATAAAATTTTTAAAATTACAAATTAAATGTATTTATGCTTGGGTTTTTTAGTATTATAACCACACACAAAAATATTATCACATTAGAATTATAATTTCAGAAGATATTAATAAAAAATATGAAAAGATAATTTAACGTTAGAAGCTCTAAATTTTGAATGTTTATTACTCAAAGACTTATTATTCAAATGACTAGAAATTTCGTTTCTAGGCCTAGTTTGAGCCGAAAATTTAAATTATATTGTCAAAATTAGGTGTTGCCATTGGAAAAACAAAGTTAGTTCTGGTTTTGATTTGTAGATAGCCCCCTAAGAAAATGTAATATACATGATTTAAAAGTAGACTTTATTTCCAATCCATTGGTACCAGTAACTTTCTTCTATTACAGTTACTTGCAGAGTTAGTAGGGGGCGTTTTCGTTTTTTTTTTCTTTTCTTCACGACTGTACAAAGTAAAAGAAAAAATCAATAAAACTAAAAGGAAAAAAATATTGAAGAAACAAGTAATATAAAAATTTTCTTTTTAAAGTCAATTCCTACTTAGGTCATCAAAGAAAAATTTAATATAATCCCTTAAGCTAATATTAGTTTTTGTTGCATTAAAATATCTCAATTTGTTGATTTTCTGTAAGCAAGTAGGTTTACAATGGAAGTTTATGGGAATTTGGCGAAATATTAGAGATATCGCCAAGTTAGCGTCACTTTTGGCGACTCATTGTGGTCGCCAAATTTGGCGATATATTGCCAAGTTGGCGACAAACTTGGCGGTATTTGGCGACAGAACAGGGTCCCCTATGGTAACCCCCCTTATAGATATGAAGATGCATTAAATACTTCAATAACCAATGGCCGCCATTTTGTCTCCCGTTTAACTAAAATTAATTAATTAAAATTTAATTAATGAATTAATATTTGAAAAAACTGCATTAACATCAATTGTCATCCAGTACTGATGGACATAAATCAAGCTAATTAACTGTGCTAAAGATAATTTCCTCAGTTACATAAATAATGCGTCGTTTCAACTCAGCCATAAATCTATTCAAAAGAAATTAACCTTGGAAATCCTTTGATAAAGATAATGACTTGTTGAGTGACTCATAGACATTAAACTGATTTATTATTATTATTATGATATTGCTATCACAATTATTATTACTGATTTATTATCTTATAATGTAAATATTTTTTCGTTCTGAAAATGTAGTCATTCCAGAGAAGAGGCATGAAAATGCTCTCTCTTTTTTACAATTTAAACAATGTGAATTAAATAGCTTAAAGTGTTACCACTGCTTATTTATTTGATATAATAGTCTACAATTTCTTTTGTCAAAGGAGGTTATAAAGAGTGGTTGATTAAAAATATGACAACTAACACATATTGGATTAAACAAAGTATGGATTTACACCGAAATAGATAAGTATCCTGAAGAACGGGTAAGTCCCAATTTTATCTAACTTACTCACGCCTTTTTCATTGGGATTCAAATCCTAATAAGATTATGATTACTGATCACTGAATAAAAATAAATAAATTAAATAGCCTCCACTGAAATCTGAAATATCAGATATTTGATAAATAAACTTTTAAACTTTCAAAAAGAAAAGTTGGAAGAACTTTTTACGGTAACACGTAAGTAATCAAAAGTTAAGAAAATGGCAGCTTCTAAAGATAATTTAGCAATTGACAAACTTACAGCTACGAACTATTCGGTTTGGAAATTTAAGGCAGAAATGATGTTAACTAAAGAAGACTTATTTCACGTAATTACAGAAGAACCGCCTAATCCAATTACGGACGCTTGGTCCAAAAGTGATAAGAAAGCCCGTGCACTAATTAATCTAACAATTGATGATAGACAGATTACTTATGTTAAAAATTTACAGACAGCCAGACAAACTTGGCAAGCTTTGCGTGAAATCCATGAGCGAGATAATTTGTCTAGCAAACTTTATCTCTTAAGAAAACTTTACGGGATTAAATTAGCGGAAGGTAGCAACGTTGTTAATCATATTACAAAAATAATGGAATTAGTAGATAAATTAGCGGCCATAGGAGAAGTTATAAATGATAACCATATTTCTGCACTGTTATTATGCTCCCTACCCCAATCTTATGATACTCTTATTACTGCCCTTGAATCGAGAGAAGAAATTCAACTCACACCATCATTTATTAAGTCTAAACTTATTGACGAATATAACCGATGATATGATAATAATGAGAGAACAGAAAATCCTGCCAGAGCATTTAAAGCACAGAAAAATTACAACAACAAAACAAGTAATAAATACTGCTCCAATTGTCGGATGAGAAACCATTATACCCAGGAATGTTGGCATAATAAAGCCAAAACATAAAATACACCACAAAATCAACACATTAGACCAAACAAAAAACATTACTCTACATCACTAGTTTTTCAAAAGAGTGAAAACAATTTTAGAAGTGAACAAACACCAGAATCAAACCGTAGGTACAGTCACTCTGAAAATGAAAACAATACATGGAGGGCGAGCGAAAATAAAAATTACGCCTTTATAACACAAGGAATAGAAAACAAAACATTTATATTAGACTGTGGCAGCTCAAGCCATATTTTGTGTTCAGAATCAATGTTTACAGAAATAAAATCACGCGAAAAAACAAATGTAACCATCGCAAACGGGAAAAAACTTATCAGTTACGGGTCAGGTGACGTAAATATAAACACGCGAACATCCGACAACAAAGTTCATGAAATAACACTTAAAGATGTATTACTAGTACCTGAAATCGAAACAAATTTATTATCGGTTAGCAAAGCGACGCAAAATGGATGTGAAATTATATTCAGAAATGACAAATGTATGTTCAAACTTAACGGAGAAATATGCTTAGAAGCGAGAAAAGTAACTAACCTATACGAAGTTCAGTTGGCAATCCAAAACTATGCAAACGTAGCACAAAGCTGCAACAACAAAAATTGCCTAGAATTATGGCATCGTAGGTTAGGTAGGACATAGAAATCTAACATCAATTAAAGAAATTACGCAAAAGGAATTAGCTACAAGAATCCAAATAAACAACTGTAAGCATAACATAGATTGCGAACCGTGCATTAAGGCAAAATTAACTGATGAACCCTATCCAAAAATTGCAGCGTATAGAGCAACTAAAAGACTCCAGCTCATTCACTCCGACGTGTGCGGATCTTTTCAAACACCGATAATAGGGGGGAAATCATACTTTTTGACTTTTATTGATGACTACTCACGATTTACGATCATATACCTATTGTCTAGAAAAAGTGAAGTTTACGAAAAACTTAAAGAATTCATCGCGTTAATTAGCAACAAATTTGGAGAAAAACCGAAAGCAATTAGAACAGATAACGGAGGGGAATTCACATCAGATGAAATAGAAAATTACCTCAGGGCTAATGGGATAAAACATCAACACACAGTTCCATATTGCGCAAGCCAGAACGGTGTGGCAGAACGGGAAAATAGATCGTTAGTTGAAATGGCAAGGACAATGTTAAGTGAATCAAATTTACCATTAAAGTTCAGAGGGGAAGCAATTTGCACAGCAAATCATTTGCAAAACAGACTACCAACAAAAGAAAATGAAAAGACGCCATACGAGTTATGGACAAACAGACAGCCAAACTTAAGTTACGTTAGGGTATTTGGCTGCAAAGCCTTCGCATATATCAGTAAAGCCAGAAGACAAAAATTAGACGATAAAGCTATAGAGGGAATTTTCGTCGGATATTATAGTGAATCCAAAGGATATAGAATATATGTAGGAGGAAATGAAATAAAGATCGCGAGAACCGTTAAATTTCTCGAAAACAAATTTAAATATAGAAACGAGAAAGTAGAAAACAAACCAAAACAAGATGAAAATCAGGTTAACGAAAACTTTGTAGAAATAGAAATTTCAAATAGCAATGAGACACCATCCGCGTTTAATCAACCAGTAGCAGAACTTAGACGATCAGAAAGAATTAATAAAGGTGTACCTCCTGATAGGTTAATATACATGGTTAAGAACGAAAACGCTACTGAACCAAAAAATTATGAGGAAATCGAAAACATGGAAAATTTTAAGGATAAACAAAATTGGATAGATGCAATGAAAAGCAAAATGAACTCCCTTATGAAAAACAAAACTTGGTCAATTGTAGAACCTCCACCAAATAGGAGAATAATAGGTTGCAAATGGGCCTACAAACTAAAACGCGACAACACAGGAAAAATCCAAAAATATAAAGCACGTTTAGTTGCAAAAGGATATTCACAAAAATTCGGGGAGGATTATGATGAAACTTATGCACCAGTCGTGTCATAACAATAAGAGCATTATTAATAACAGAATTGCATCAAAATTTAAATGTAAAACATATTGATATTAACACCGCGTTCTTACATGGAGAGCTTGAGGAGGAGATATATATGTCACAACCAGAAGGTTTCGCTAAACCAAATGAGGAAAATAAAGTATGTAGGCTAAACAAAGCCATATACGGACTTAAACAAGCCGCGAGAGCGTGGCATAATAAAATCACAGAGACACTAAAAAAGATGAATTTCAGTCAGAGCAAATTTGACTCATGCCTTTTTACGCGAAAAAGGGGCGATAACACAACATACATAATAACATACGTAGACGACATTTTAATTGCTGGAAAAGACGAAATAATAGAGGAAATAATCGCGAGCTTAAATAAAGAATACGAGCTAAAAGATTTAGGTGACATCAGTAACTACCTATCTATGAACATTAAAAAAGTAAATAAAAGCTACATGATAAATCAAACTTAGAAAATAGAAGAATTAATCAATAAATTTAATTTGCAAGACGCAAAACCGTGTAGCACACCCATGGAAACAAATTACACACGCTTTAATGATGAGGATAACATTTTACCAAACAACACATATTACAGACAAGCCATAGGAGCACTTCTATATCTAGCAACTATAAGCAGACCTGACATCTGTGGAGCAGTAAACATTCTTAGCAGAAGAAATGAATCACCAAGAATGAAAGACTGGAATGCAGTAAAAAGAGTGATAAGATATTTAAAGACTACAAAAAATTATAGTCTAGTTCTGAGCGGAGAAAAGAAATCGATACTTGAAGTTTATGCGGATGCAGATTGGGGAGGAGATGTAGATTCACGAAAATCAACGAGTGGGAACCTATACATGTTAGGAAGAAATCCCATACAATGGTCGACCAAGAAACAATCCTGCATTGCCATATCATCGGCAGAGGCCGAATATGTGTCAGCAGCAAATGCAGCAATTGAAATAAAGTGGCTAGTCAATCTACTGGAAGAATTAAACCTAAAGCAAACCTTACCTATAGACCTATATGAACAGAGCCAGTCCACGATCAAGATGATAGAATTAGAAAAGCACTCAAGTAAGACTAAACATATTGAAATTAGATTCCACCTGATAAAACAACTAAAGTAAGAAGGGACTATCAACCTAAAGTACTGCCCAACCAAATTGATGATAGCAGACCTGTTTACGAAACCAGTTCCCAAACCTGTTTTTCAAACCCATAGAAGGAACTTAAATTTGTGTGAGAATGAAACTTCAGAAATTAAGGAGGAGTTGATGGACATAAATCAAGCTAAATAACTGTGCTAAAGATAATTTCCTCAGTTACATAAATAATGCGTCGTTTCAACTCAGCCATAAATCTATTCAAAAGAAATTAACCTTGGAAATCCTTTGATAAAGATAATGACTTTTTGAGTGACTCATAGACATTAAACTGATTTATTATTATTATTATGATATTGCTATCACAATTATTATTACTGATGTATTATCTTATAATGTAAATATTTTTTCGTTCTGAAAATGTAGTCATTCCAGAGAAGAGGCATGAAAATGCTCTCTCTTTTTTACAATTTAAACAATGTGAATTAAATAGCTTAAAGTGTTACCACTGCTTATTTATTTGATATAATAGTCTACAATTTCTTTTGTCAAAGGAGGTTATAAAGAGTGGTTGATTAAAAATACGACAACTAACACATATTGGATTAAACAAAGTGTGGATTTACACCGAAATAGATAAGTATCCTGAAGAACGGGTAAGTCCCAATTTTATCTAACTTACTCACGCCTTTTTCATTGGGATTCAAATCCTAATAAGTACAAGTTTAAAAAAAGTTATTTCAACTTGATAGGATGAATAATAAGTATTTTATTAACGATTGAAAATTTGAACAAGATATATAAATAAATATATATATATAAATACTAGGAGGCTCTGCCCCCTGCAAGCTACGCTCGCCAACCCCCATTCAGACACCGCAGAATCTAAAAGCACGCTAATTTGATCGGTTTTAAAAAGATTAGAGAAGATTGAATTATAATTGAAAAAAACTATAGCGATCTCCCTGTAAACGGGTTTCCATTCAACTCCCTTTGATTGCAAAAATTTAAGGCCGAATCATTTGCTATTAAGACATCCAACGGTTGTTTTCGTGTTTGATTAAAGAAGACCAGTTAAACATTTGAAAGGAAGCTAGAAATAAAATGAATTAAGTAAACAGACTCTTTGCCTCCCGGTATTTTTTAACAGCGTTATAAAACGATTGACATAATACAATTTACTAGAATTACTACAATTTACCGCTTTAACCTCTTCAAGGACGGTAGTTCATTTTTGGACCACTTAATTTTAATTCTTAAATGCACCAGAATATTGGAATGAAATTTTTCTTTTTATTATTAAGTGAACAAAAGCATTTTCGTATTTCGAAATTTGTTTGTAAATTCTGGTGCCATTTACTGATTTCAACATTTTACGAATAGAAGTACCGTGCCCCTGAAAAAGTTAAACGCATATTAATGCATTTATTATTTTAAAGTTTCCTTTCTCTTTTAATATTCACGTATAAATACAATTTTCAATATTTTCCTGCTTGTAACACGTACTCATTTAATAGTAATTTTAAAGGGTTTTTTTCTGTTTTTTATAGTCACGTGTAAATAAATTTTTAATCGTTAGGAAATATTATTCTTTGCGCTGTTTTTAGAATTGAAAATAATCTCTATAATAATATCCTAAGTCATGTGACTATTATCAACAATTCTGGGCGGATTCCTTCGCTTTTTATATTCCAGGCGGTCATTTTGGTACTTTAATGTTAGCCAGACATAGGCGATAAGTCGCCACATATTATTCTATCGCCATGATTTCACTTATATTACAATAGTCCAAGTCAGGTAACTGCCATAAAGAATTACAACACTTCGCTTTTCCTAAGAAAGGATTCCATTTTGATTAAAGAATCAGTTATTTTTTCGAATAAAACTACATAAAAGATGCCATGATCACAAAGAATTCTTGATACTTTTATGTTAGCCGGGTGAAAATCTCGCCAATAGCTTTTTTTAACTCGCCAGTTAGCATTTTTTTATTTTTCGAGTGGTAAATTAAAACGGTACTACTTGGTTATCCCATCGACCAAAAATCTATCGCCAGACTATAAGATTAAATGCCGATAATGGTTGATCATAAATGTCACATTCACTTGACTGTAAGGAAGTTACACGTGTTTACGCCACCAAGGGATTTTTATTTCGACGTTTTATTTTTATTTTTATCAATGCTAGGCACAGATGTCATATACGCCCCATATTGGCGCGACTTTTTTCCGACGGCAATTTGGCGAAAACATCAACAGCATAAACAACAACGTCCAGGTTACCATATCAAGCAAAATAACGACACTTTGGCGCCAGTTAAGTACCCGTTGCATATATGACATTGGCGTCAGAAAAAAATCACGCCAATATGGGGCGTATATGACATCTGTGCCCAATGCTATACTAATTTATTTCGGCACAGATGTCATATACTCCCCATATTGGCGCGGTTTTTTTCCGACGCCATTTTAGCGAAAACATCAGCACCATAAACAACAACATCCGGATTACCATATCAAGCAAAATAACTATACTTTGGCGTCAGTTAACCTTTAACCAGAATCGCTAAATTGTTCCACATTAGTGGAATCTTATGCCCAAAAGGACCCTTTAATTAAAATCCAAACTATTTTCTAATATATATGAAATTACCACTTAGATGGCGTTATAAGCGCATTGAAAAAAGTTTCATGTACTATATAAATCAACTTTTATTCATATATATCTTGAACTTATATATATATTTTTAAATTTAGTTCTTTAAATGTTGATGCGCGCGTTTCAAAATTAAACGGTTTTTTTTTTTTTTTTTTTTTTTTTTTTTTTTTTTTGTCGTTGTTCGGTCAAAATGGACCCAAGATTCCGGTTAAGGGTTAAGTACCTTTGCGTATACGACATTGGCGTCAGAAAAAACCGCGCCAATATGGGGCGTATATGACATCTGTGCCTTTATTTGTTCTTTCGTTATTTAAAATAAAAATTACGTCAATTTGTATAATTTGGTGAGTGCTTTGGCGATTTATATAATTTGGCGAAATTGGTCGACTGGATAACTAAGAGTACATTTAAAACATTGCTTTGAATTTGAAACTAAATGTCAGGATTTCTTGCAATATTTAATCGGGTTTGGCGTGGGTTTTTTTTTACGACAATTTGGCGAAAACCTCGTTTTCGAATACCAGTTACATATGTATATGTATTTTTAAATTATTTTCTATTATTTTTAAAATGAACTAATAATAAATAAAAATAATTAATTAATAACTATAGAACAAAGTAATTTATAACTTTTTTTTTTGTTTTAAATAAAAAGAAAATAAAGGTAAATAAATAAGCAACAGTAGCCGGGTTACCATGTCAGGCAAAACAACGCCCTTTGGCGCTATTTAGGTAACCCGGTGCTTATATGGCATATTTTTCTTTTCGTTTTGTTTTTAAAAAAGAAAGAAGTTAAAGCCATTGATTTTAAATTTTTCAGTTTGAAATGAAAGCTTTGTATTAAATAAAATAATAATGGAAAAAAAAAAACATTGTTCTTAGCATAGATTCAAGTGAGGCCAAACTGGTCCCAAATTAATTAAAAATAATAACCCTTTCTGAAATACGAAAAGAAATATCAGTTATGATTTGAGTTGCCATCATTAGAAAAATGTATATAAAATTAGAAAAAATTAATATTTCGAAAACTAATTCGAATTTAAAAATTCTAAAACCAGTTTTGAAATCTGCGGATCAATATTGATTTTTGGTGTTAATTTCATCGCAAAGTATTCCATATTTTAGGAGAAATCGCCGTGAAATATAATCAGTTGTTTAATCAGTCGATTCATACTTGCGTTTCATACTTCCGTTACATACTTCCGTTTCATAAAATGCGTTTCATTAGGATTTTATATATACGAGTTGCAACCCGTCGAAATTCGACGTACTAAAATGTTTGAAAGGAACTGTCAGATCGAAATTATAATAAACGTACAAAAATAATTACAACAAAAAAAAAATCATCTTACATTGGTTGTCTAACTCTTAAAACAAATAATATTTTAAACCCAAAATTACCAAAATATTATTTCTACAAACTTCAACTGCTTAAATTATTGAAAAATTAAACTGTATTAGCTTACGTAATCAAGATGAGTAATTATGATGAAGTTATCGATGGAGCTCTTATGTTTGTTTTTACGGGATGAAAAATCAGTAAAAAGGATTTCGCTTTGTAACATCATAAAATGTTCCCCCATAAAATCTAAACTGTACGTTATTTTCACATTCTCGTAATTTACATACGCACCACTCAAATTCACAATTTGAAAGTATTTTAACGCGCAAAAGAATAGATTGTTAATGAATGCATTTCCAAAGTTAAAGTCACGTTTGTCCGATACAACTTTTCATGTGAACATTCGCACAAACCTTAAGTTCTAATCTACCCCCGAAAAAAAAATTCAGAAATTTGACTTTAGTTGTTATAGTATTCGCCATTTATAGTATTGGTCAAATATTTAGTTTTATCAAAAAAAAAAAAAAAAAAAAAATGATCGTTTTGTTTTAAATATATCATTTTTACTCAATGAATCATTTTGCCGAGCGCCTCAAACTCATTTATCAGCGTAATGTAAAAATATTAAAATGTAGCTGATTTATGAAGAAGAATGCGTGTTTTATTTAATGTCTGACATCGTTTTCTGTTCAAAAATTATAAAAAAGTTTCTTTTATTTGTAATGTGAAAATGGCATCAATAAGGATATAATGAATAAAAATAATAAACCATGAATATTTTCCCTTTACTTTCAATATAAATGGAGTACTTCAGTTGCCACAATTACAAAATTTGTATTAAAAACTACAAAAAAATTAATATCTCAAAAACAAATTGAGATACAGCTTTCAAACAAATAGTATTTAAAAGAGAATTTTTTTCCTTATACGACGGTGTAAAACGTTAAAATGTGTGATGCATAGAAGTTTAAAAATTTGCAGTAGAGAAAATGCAAAACCAAAATTTTATTTCAAATTTCAAAGTGTTGCCATTCGCAAAATGACGTATGCGTTACGCACAGATATGTTTGTCCTTTATAATATAGATAGGGTAGATAGGGAGAGTGTGAACTAATAGTAGGAATTGAAAAAATGGGCCAATAAGCCCCGGTCTACCCTAACGCACAAGTTCCAAACAAGAATAAATGTTTGCCAATTAATCAATTAAATTATTCCAGTACAGAAATTAAGGGATCGCAGACTCTTAAAATCGAAAATAAGGAAAAAAGATGACTTTTTTCAACATTTAATATCTTAAAATGTATGTGATTTTAAAACACAATTTTTATTGGGTGGAATAGATATAAGCATGTTCTTTCATTTCATGTATTTAAAAATTTGCAAGATGCATGATTAGTATTTATAGGGGGCTCCAAACTGTCAGACATTTGTCGAGCAGAAAATTGTTATAACAGCTTAAGCTCAGGATTACAAAAGAAATTTTACAACTAGAATGAAATTTTTTATGCCAAATTATACTTCACAGATTATAATAAATACCCTGAACCAAAATAAATTTGTATTTAAAGCATTTTTGTATTTTTAATACAAAGTTGTGTTCAGCTAATACAAAATTTAGAAAATTTTAACGTATAATCATCTAAAAAAAAATTTTTTTTTAACAATGAAAAGGGAATTTTAGGTTAAGTTTATACAGACTAACCTGAAACATATGTTTTGAAAATTTTAGGAAAAAATATTCAGAAGTTTTTGAGATATCCCGCGCGTCATGCCCAAAAATTTGGAGAAAAATGACTTCGAAGGTTCCGAAACGCCGCTTCAGCTATTGAGCAGGTATAGTCTTTAACGTCTAAAAAAATAAAAATTTCGAAAATTTTGAAGCTTTAAGAGTCCTGAGACCCCTTAAAAAATTACGTTTAGAAAATGAAAATTTAAGTGCCCAAGTTAAAGAAACTGAAAGAAAATATAAATTGTTAGAAATAGAAGTAATTGAATTAAAAGAAGATTTCAGTCAGAAGAAACGAAATCAAAAATCGCGATAACATCCTTAGAATCTAAATTAATATGATACGGAAGTTAAATTAGAACAAGAAGTAGCGGAAGGGCAGAGCATCGCTAAATCACATAGAAAATTAGAGAGATTCTTGGAAGATATAAAATCCCAATTAGATGAAGAATATAAACGATCAGAGCAATGTAAAATACGTCTAGTGAAAACCAATAACTACTTCAAACAAGTAGGAAAGTAGTTATAAGAATCTGAAGATGGGTGTTCTAATATAAAAATGTCCAAGCGAAGAATTAAAAAAAAAATTAGGTAATTCCCAGGAAGATTTCGAAAATTTACAACAAGAATCTATTAAACTTAAGAAGCAAAGTAAGCAAAGTAACAGTGTTAAAAACCTCAAGAATGATTCAGATTCCTCTAATCTTGAAAATAAAGAAAATATGACGTGTTCCTCCAAAAATGAAAACAACCAGAAATAAGAATTAATAAATGAAGAACATTTTTGAAAAGTTAATCTTAAGAAAATGTTAAGTAATGAGAAATTGATGAGTAATGTTCCTAAAAAAATTAACCACATCTCTAAATCGTCAGATGAACTTGAAGTTGAATCTGAAATAAATTATTATGAAGATTGTGAAGTTAAGAAACCAAAACAGAAGTTTACCAAAAAGAAGCCTAGTGATAGAAGCTCTTTTTTCGGAAAAAGTAGAAGTAACTTTGACTTAAATTCCGAAGATGACACCAATAATTCCGAATATGACAATTTGGCCGATTCTGACGAGCATGGTGTCGATCCTGACAAATTCCTGGAGTCTAAAGTTGATGTAGAATTCCGAAAAAGTAAAAAAACGTTACATGATATTGACTATAAAATGTGATGAAAAAAAAAAGACGAATAAGACGAAAAGACGTAAAAGAAAAGAAAAGAAAGCAAGAAAGAAGGAAAGGGAAAAAAGAAGATAAAGAATAAACATTTTGTGATGATGTTTAATGACGTGAGAAGTCGTTAAGATGCTTTAATGTTAAAGACAAACTGTTAATTTTTAAAATTTGACTCTCAGACGAACTTTTTCGATTTTAGAAGCTAATTTTTTTAATTCTTCACGACCCAGCAGTTTAAAGTGATAGTGTTCTTTTTTTATAAGAACTTTCGATGCTGCTCTCTTTTTATTGTTTTAGATGATCCAGTTGCTCGCACCAGTGGACCTAGCAAAGAGGAGATTGCTGGCCAGCAGCAAGATAGGTGCTGGCAATAATGAAGAAGTGCTGGCTGATGGTCTACCACTGCATGACCACTGCTGGACAGCTTCAGTCAACTTTGCTGTTGGAAATCAGCAGATAAAAGTCTGGTGGGCATCCATTTTATCTCATGCGCTGGCCCACCACTACATGGAAGTGCACAAACTTTTGCAGTATTATTGCTGGGAACCCTTACGTTAGGTGGCGCTGCGAATATCGAAGACATTGAGTATTTGAACACAAATCTGAAATGAATATCTTAACACAATTTAGGCTGTGAAGCTAATTTTTTTTAAACTGTAAAAAATATAGCACCACTGCCACCAACAAAATAAATAAGTAAATGAGTAAATAAATAAATTCTTTATGTCAGCGCACTTTTTTTTCTCCTTAAATCTGGTTTTACTAGGTTACAAAGGATTTCGGTTTTCATAATTTACGCAGTTCAGAATCATTAATAAAAAAAAGCGTATAAAATACATAGGATTTCTATACAATAGAATAATTTCTATACCAGTTTAATGATTGGGAACGTAAATCACAAATAGTGCAGGCATTAGGTGCTCAAAAAGGACAAATAGGGGAAAGTTTTGGTGTAGTTTTGATATTTGGTGCCTTTATGTTTTGTGGGTCGCTGAACACGAATCTGAAGTTTGCCAACAAAATTTATACCGGGAAACACGTTTTTTTGGCAAAAAACAGGGAAAAAACGGGATTTTCTTTGTTTTTTTTTCCAAATAACTTAAAAATTATACATTTTACGTAAAGGTCATCAGTACATAAATTAAAGAAGATACAATTTCCTACATTTTATGTATTAAAAGTTTTTTTCTCTGATCTATGGTTTAGCCGTGACAACGCTACAAAAATGGGAGTGAAAATCAAAAAATTCTGAGAAAACGGGAATTACGCCGCTGTACGTAGATTTAACATGAAAAGTGACCATTTTACACAAGAATTGACTATAAATTATACTGAAGATTATATGAATGACTACATTTTACAATGAAGTTGCTGATAATAAATAGGACGACTCATTATGAATCATTATTTAATTATAAATAAACATGTACATTGGTAAGTACATTTATTTAAAAAACAAAAAAATATTATTTCCGCTTTCTTTTACTTGAGGGTCCCTGCTTTTCACCGACATCTACAGCATAGAAAATAGACGTATAGAATTAGTGGGTGTTTTTATTACTACCAACAGTATAAAATAAATGTTTTCTTAATAAAAAATATTTGATACCTTCTGGCATGACTTTTTCTTGACATTTTAGTTCAAGTATCATTTTTTTTTTTTTTTTTTTTTAATCAAAGACAGCAGAATTTAAGTTAGCCACATAAATAAACTTTTGCACCATTATGCAACGGCAACAAGAATTAAAATGTAATTTAAATGTGAATTTGGTTCAAAATATTTTGTTTATAGAGGAATATTACAATGAAGAGCACATGAAGTTTTGCAAAAGCGAAATGTTTAAATTTATGATCAAATTTGGACAAAAATTGCCAGTTGTATGTAGATATATTGGGACAAAATCATTTAAAATATATTACTTGGCTGCAAATTCTGAGTGGTTACAAAATTGATCCAGGCAAATTCTCCAAATTCAGATTTGATACAATGCAAAACATAATGTAGGCATTTTCTCACGATATATTAATCATAATATCTTATGATTCCCTATCTTTACATAAGGTTCCTGTTAGGTTTCCTGTAAGGTTTGTGCAGAAATAAATATGAATATACAACAGAATATGCAACACAGCAATTTTCATTAATGCTGTCGAATGTTTGTCTCGTACCTTAAATTTTAGAAAAAGAAATTTCAGAATTTGTTATAATAATCCAAAAATAGTTTTATCATTTTAGCTTCCATACCGTTAAGAAAGTATCATTAAAATTATCAAGAAGAACGTAAAATCATGCGCCAATCAATTTATGGAACATTTTTGAAAGCATTCGGGCTACTATAATAAAACTTCATAGTTTAATAACGTGAAAAACGGTGTCTAAGTAATAATTTGTGAAACATATAACACGTTTGAAAACAAAATTTCAACCAAAACCGAAAAAATAGCTGAAAATTTTGTAGATCCCCGTATGTGAACTATAGATTTATCATATAATTCACAATATGCTAAAATTTAGGACTGTTAATGAACGCATAGCACACTTGAAAATTCCTCGTTAGCAATTTCCGGCAATAAGCGGGTATATAGATGTCTTGTGCAGCCCTATATATGATTTATAGAATTTATACACGCTAAATAGTATGCAATTTTTAAAATTTAAAAAGTGTTCCACAACTGAAAATGCACTTCCATCAATTATTGTTCACACAGAGAAAAATATAACTGATTTATTTTGTGTGCCCCTGTATATGAAAGATCAATGGCACATCATATTCAATAGTAAGCATCTTATAGAGCACCTCGGAGATATATATCAATTTAAATACTTTTGAAAAGGTGTAACATGAACAAAATACACCACAAACAATTTTTCTCCATAGACCGTAATGTAACATAATTCTTTTTAGTGCCCCTGTAAATGGTCGATAAATACTACCCATACCATATTCTATAAGAAATCATCTTGTAGTGCACTTCATAGATATGTATATGAATTTTGAAAATGTTTGAAATTATGAAACATTATTGAAAAAAAAACACAAACGATTTTTTCCTATAGGCCGTAATATAATGAAATACTTTTGAATGACCCTGTAACGAAATTATGACTGCTACATGCAACATTTTACAATACCTAACATTCAATAGTGAATATCAATAACATTTTTCAATTTCATGGCGGTGCGACTATATTGACGCCAAAAATATTTTTTTTTTCACACCCATTTTTGCGGCATTGTCACGGCTAAGCTATTGATCAGAGAAAAAAACTTTTAGTACGTAAAATGTAGGAAATTTTATCCTCTTTAATTTATGCACTGAAGACTTTTCCGTAAAATGCATAATTTTGAAGTTATTTTGAAAAAACAAAGAAAATCCCGTTTTTTTTCCAGTTTTTTGCCAAAGAAACGTGTTTCCCGAGATAAATTTTGTTGGCAAACTTCAGATTCGCATTCAGCGACTCAAAAAACATAAAGGCACCAAATATCAAAACTACACCAAAACTTTCCCCTATTTTCTACCAAATGACTAGACTAAAAAGAAACAAACTTGAAATAGTGTAACGAGAGCTTGAAAATTACGAGCAATCGTAGCGTACGCTGAAAGCACTTGTTCATGTCCGATCACGAAAACCAAGCAGCATCGAGCGCGGTCAGTACTTGGGAGGGTAACCACACGCAGTTCAAATATTTCTATAGACATTTCTATTATAGACACTTCTACAGATGTTTCTATAGCTCTTGCTGAAACTAGCTTATAGAAAAAAGAGCCATAATAATATAATACTTTGTTTTTTTATAGAATTCTATAAGAAATTTTTGCAAGGGAAAGTGCTGGGCCAGCAAAGGAATAGCAGTGGGATAGGTGCTAGCATTGCAGGAAAAACGCCGGATTGAAATAATGTGATGGCATACCAATGCTGGCCTGCTGTTGGCCATCACTGATGGGCCAGCTGCATTCGGCTCGGACACTTTTCGACAGGTTTAAGTAATGGCACCCTTGCACTTTACCGCTGATAGCACTGCTGGTTGCCATCTTTTTTCCAGCTGATAGCCCACTGCTTCTTTCTTTGCTGGGGACGTTTTCGGCTGAGGGCATCAATGTGCATGCACAGAGATTTAGGTTCCCATTTGGTTCTCCTTCTGTAAGCGAAACAGCCTGCACTGCACACCAATCGAGTGTCGTCACGTCATAACTACATCACGAGTACCTAATGGAAGGTATGCCGATATGCGAGGAAAGATTTGGCGCACCAGAGAGTGTTGGTGGAAGGCAAATGAAGTGGACGTCCTGGGGCTGTCTGATGATTTCTATTTATTTAATCAAGGAACTGTTGCACGATGCATTTAAAAGAAGTTATAATTCCCTTTTGAGACGCCAGTATTTCTCCCGTATATAACTCTCCTGTAAATATTTCGACATGTATACATTCTTTGCTTCAATATATCTTTTAAAAGCTGAGAATGGTCGCAATTCATGTGTATCGAGTGGAATTAATTCTTCATTATAGGTGTATCTTATTTTCTATTGTGTAGAAATGCACCAAATTTTATAGTTGAGTTTAAACATTAATAAACGGTCAAGTGCGAGTATTACTCGCGCTCAGAGGGTTTCGTACAATAAATATATGAATTATTAACTGTATTATTGAAAAAATCCTTGCTAAAAGAATAATAATACTTTGTAAAAAAAAAAAACTATACAACGTAGGGTTGGGTATAGCTGTATATGCTAGAAAAGTATAAATGGGTATCTCTCTATTCTAAAAAAAAGTAACTTATGCTGTCACCGCCACCGCCGGTTTTGAATTTTTTGTGAGCGGAGGTCTTTCTCCGTTAATATTAAGAAAAATGCTGCATACAGAAATATGAAAATCGGCGGTATTATAGAGAAATGTTCGATAAACACGCTGATGCAGACAGTTTTCAAATCCAAGAATTATTTTAAGAGATATTTAATGCTAAAGATGGACAAAGTCGTTCCATTAAAAAAGTTTTATAGGAGCAAAAATTATGCATCGGAATTTAATCATTTTTAGATCATTTTATACGTTATAATTTCCCGGCGTGCAGAATGCATTTATTTTTTTAATTTGACTCATTTTCTGAGCTTTTATTTCTATTTTAAATTCAAATTTTCAGCATTTCGAGAGATATTTTTTACTTATTTTAGAAAATTGTACTAATTTAACCTGTTGCCAACTGTATAAACAGCGCAAACAATAATGTTTGCTTCAAATTAAAATCTTATTTACACGTGACTATTATAAACAGAAAAAAACTTTCAAATTAGAATTAAATAATTACGTATAAAAAGCTGGAACTTATTGAAAATTACTTCATAAAAACTATTACGCGTGAATTTTAACAGAGAAAGGATATTGTAAAATAATAAATTCATTAACATGCGTTATAAGTCTTAAATAGGAGAAATTACATCACATTTACGTCACATTACACGTATTACGTAAAATGAACAAAAAATAATATTGCAAAACAGTTTAAATTTAAAAACTGCGCGAGACATTTATTTGATATTTCGAGATGAACTTTTCAACTATTTTGTTCGGACAGCGCAAATACTATTTCATTTCTAACAAAAGTATTTTCACGTGAATATTAAAAAGAGAAATAAATGTTTGGTGAAAATTGCTTGAGATTAAAAACGATACATTTAAAATGTCTTTCATTTATTTATTTATTTATTTAACAACAAACATACGACTTGTGTGCTTGACATGAGGAGCCCGCTTAAAATGTCTTATTTAGAAGAACTTTCTTTTCGCTTTGTTAAAAAATACCGGAAGACAAAGACTCTGTTTACTTAATTCATTTTATATTAGCTTATTTTGAAATGTTTAAGTGGTTTTACTTAATCAAAGAGGAAAACAGCCATAGTATCTTTTAACAGCAGATGATTTTTCTTTAAAATTCCCCAATCAAAGAGAAATGAATAGAAACCCGTTTATAGGGAGATCGCCACTGTTTTTTAACTGTCTAAGTGTTTCGGTCATAATATTCCGTTCACTAAGCTCCAGGTTTCACAGCAATACAAGCAATATTTAAGATAATATAATTCTATATATTTAATAAATTTGAAATACATTGAAAAATGATTAGTACTCTCAAGGATTACATTCATATTTGTAATTAAGTTTTTTTCATAATGTTGAAATAATCATACTTTCTTAGCATTTAAAACAAAATGCAATGAAAACAACATTACAATTTTACCCTTTTTCAAGACGCCTGGAGGGTTAAATTATAATTCAATCTTTCAAAATCTTTTTAAAGCCGATCAAATGAGCGTGCTTTTAGAAACTGCGGTGTCTGAACGGGGTTGGCGAGCGTAGCTCGTAGGGGGCCGAGCCCCCTAGTACCATAAAAGAAGCTCAAAGAAATATGAAGCCTAAATAATATAAAATATTGCTATTCTGTATAACTATTTTTTTTTAAATCTTATCCTAATCTGTTTATGATGAACTTAATCCGGTACTGACAATAAAAATAGTGCATATTTAAATTTCATAAAACTATATTCAGCGTAGTAATAATCTTTTCTTTTTAAAGAGTAGCTAAAACAAAACCCTTGTTAAAACTTTAAACTTGGCATTGTGCTAAGCGGGCTTCGAAAGGAGGTCGCAAAGTTGCAACGGCGCCTTGATCCGTACCGGGGTTTTCCATATAGGTTTTTAAATAATTTTTAAGGACACGGCAGGCGTGTTCAGAGATCCACTCAATACATAGTCGCGAATCCCATAATATTTATGTTATTAATTCTAATTAAATTAGTCTTTTTTTTAGCAATTTGACATTTATTGCTTTTATACTGCTACTGGGCATTGCATTACACAAACATCTCATGAAAAGTTGTTATCTAGGCTTTAAAAGCTGATGGCTCATAGAGTACGTCGTCCCTGTCATTATGTATGTCCAAATCGTCCGTGTCTTTAAGAGTTAATAACTCGGCTAATTACCGACGATTTTTTTTTTCGGAAATCATTATCAACAATGGTTTTATACTTCTGCTACGATGTGTACCTCCAGCGCTTGTCAACAGTTTTGCTGAATATCGAAATTTGTGTGTAACGGAAAAATGCGCTTTTCTCAAACTAAGTGACCTAGAGTAATCGCTATAATTGTACTGCAAGATTTAAATTAACGTCTACTACCTCTAATTTTTTCATAATTTTAGTTTCAGTAGATTCAGAAATAGATGGGGGGGTAGGGAGCATATATTTGCACTACATTTTCGACGATATCTCTAAAAATATAATACCTAAAATGAAAAGAAATGTAATTTTGAGTTCTGCGTGACGAAAGCTCTCACAAAATATCCCACACGATACATATAAAAAAAGTTTTTTTTTCAAGTAACTTAATTAACCCCTCTACATTTTCCCTAACTATGTTTGTGAATGTTTTATAATCTTTAAATATGTGGGTCAATAATCTTTATTACTTTCCCAAATTTGAATTTTCCACGTTCCATAGCTTACGAGTAAAGTGGCTGTGACAGGCAGGCAGACAGACACAAGAGTGATCTTATAATGGTTTCGTTTTTACTTTTTAAGTACGGAACCCTAAAAATGTATATGTTGATCTAATTTTAAATTTTAATACCCAACAGGGGATGCTATTGTTCTGTTGTACTTTTAATTCACTAATCACTGCAAGTTCTTGTTAAATTCAAAGAAATGCCATTATGTTTCACATTCATAATTCATGAAGCTATTCGAAAATATAAATTAGAATGGTATAAATGCAAATTTTGTGACGACCACAGCATACTAGTTTCAAATGATTTAGTAAAATGTTTTGGCAGAAAATCTTTTTATTTTCGTATTTTGTGAAAAACGAGGATCGTAGCTGAAAACCTGATTAGAATTATATGAATTCTTCTTATGTGATAGGTTAAATGACGTTATAAAAATTCAAATATCACGAATGACAAAACATTCAGATAAAAAATTTGCTTTTCGAAATCTTACGGGCATGAGTATTGAATGGAATTGTTTTAAAAACTATTTTAACTAGTCGGATGTGTCGGACTATTTTAACTAGTCGGATGTGGCAATCCCAAAACTTTCTTCTATCTCATACATGTTAATATTTCCTGAGAAATGCAGCATAGCAGCGCCACCGATTAGGTGATTTACACCAAAATTTAATCAGAAACAACTTATGTTAATTTGAAGTTTGATGAAAATCCGTGCATTAGTTTTTGAGATAAAGCTATTGCGGAAATCGTAAAAATTTCTGCGTAGCAGTGGCACCTGTTGGTTAATTTACACCAAAAAATTATCAGGATCAATTTATATCAGGGACTAACTGAATCTAAAGTTTGATGAAAATTCATGCATTAGTTCTTAAGATACAGCTATTGCGGAAATCTTGAAAAATGCAACATAATGTCGCTACCTAATGGGCGATTTACACCAAAAACTAAAAAGCACTAATTTATATCAGGGACTAACTGAATCTGAAATTTGATGAAAGTTCGTGCATTAGTTCCTGAGATAGAGCTATTGCGATAATCATTATAATGGAGCATAGCAGAGCCACCTGCTGGGCGATTTACACCAAAAAGTAATCAGCACCAATTTATATCACGAACTAACGGAATCTAAAGTTTTATTAAATTCCGTTCATTATTTCTTGAGATAGGGCGCCCACAAAATTTGTGTCACACTCAGACAGACTCACAGACATTTTGTAAAAACGTGTTTTTCGGGATGTCTGACCCCTAAAACGTTTAAATCCGTCGAAAACCGGGTGGAAATTTTTCACGAATCCAATACTTTCTTCTTGTAAAGACCGAAGAAAGTAAAAAATATACGATTGATATATCTTTATTTGATGAATGATTGTTTTGCAAATGATCGCAAAATTTGACTTTATACATATTTATTTTTTTCCCTTACAGAAAAGGATGCATGGGAAATTGCCAAGACACTGAATTCCTTTGATCCCAACACTGGATCTGTTTACCTTCCAGTATACGGCGACGATTTCTTGCCTGATAATCCACGAGTAGCTCTGAATACTGGTAATGTGCATAATATCAGCGTCCTTATCGGAAACAATAGGGACGAAGGTTCAGTGTTTGTTACATCAGCCTCTCCACAACTCTTTGGATTCTTGGGAAAGAAATTTCCGAAATTTAATACTTCCACTGCAGAAAATTTGTTTAAGAGTGTTTTAAAAAAGACTTTGAAAGATATTCCAGGCACTGATCTATTAACTCAGACGATTTTAGGAACTCTGAGCAAGGACGATTACAAAAAAAATCTTAAAATAATTTACGATTTTCTGGGAGATTTCGCCCTTGTTTGTCCAGATGTCTACTTCGCAGAAATCTTCAGCCGATTCAGTAAGGATACATACTTTTACTTTTTCACGCAAAGACCAAGCAGTACTCCATGGGCAAAGTGGATGGGCGTAGCTCATTACTCTGAAGTGCCTTTTGTATTTGGAATTCCTGTGATGAATAAGAATCAGTTCACAAAAGAAGACGTAAATTTGAGCAAATATATGATGGGGATGTGGTCTAACTTCGCTAAGACCGGGTGAGTTAATGTAATAATAATATTATTTAGAAACAAGGCATAAACTAATCCCTATTTTTAATTTTTAATCTTTTATTTTATACTAACAAAACCCGTAGCTTTCAATGCGTGGCTGTTGAAATATACCAAGTGGTATCTGTGTACCTATTTACAATAGGGGAAATTATACTGCTACAGACAATATAAATATTATTAATTCTTTTTTTTATGATCCTTCTAAAAATGTGACTTTTATGCAGTTTTGTTTGAAAAAATAATTATAAGTAAAAACGCCCGTCTAGTATATGAAAAGCGAAGCGGTCAGCCCGGAACTGTTGATGACAGTTACGTGACTTGGGCTATACAGATACTGGCTTATACAGATTCTTTTTTTTTTTTTTTTTTGGAACGATTTTTATAAAAATGTGACTTTTATGCAGTTTTATTCGAAAAAAAAATTAAGAAAAAATGGCCATACAGTATATGAAAAGCGAAGCTGTCAGCCCGGAACTGTTGATGACGTCACGTGACTTAGGCTATTATGATAGAGATAAATTAAGTCATATTTTGAAGAAACCTCATTTTTGTACTGCATTAGGTGAACTTCAGTTAACGGCCTACTTCAGTCATGCGAAAAGACCCGTTCGCTAATGCTATTCCTGTGGAAGAAATTTATAAAGATATCTCGGTCGCATTTCAATATTTTTAGATGGTTTTTTTTTTTTTTTTTGTGTGTGTAGTGGCTAGCTGAGGTCAATCTGTAAAAAGGCCGTTTTTTACTTTTTCGATTTTCATCAGGGATTTTTTTTTAAGAGGATGTTTCATTTTGGGAACCGGTTCTGAAAATGAAAGTGTCCTGATTAAAAATACTTGTAAACGAAATTGGAAAAGTAAAAAAACGTCCTGCATACAGATCGACCTCAGCTAGCCACTGCAAAAAAATCATTAGTCCAGTCAAATAGGTATTCAACCTCGGAATGAAAGACAGCAAGCTGAAAATTTGCAAAAAGCTTTGTTTTGACTGTGAAAGTCGCCTATACTCCGTGGTCGAAAGACTTTAGGAAACTCGGAATGGCAACAGCCAGAGGAGAGAGAGACGAGGTACTTTTCTTGAATGGTTGTGTTCGAACTCTCTCTTGTGAAATATGTAATTCGAATATTATTATTATGTTATATTATGTGTGCGTGTGTTGTAACTGTGTAGTCTTATGTAAATAGTAAACTTAGTTAATCATATCCCAGCTTAGACCTCCCTGCTTTGATTATATCTTGTGTTCTTTCTTCATCAATATCGTGGAATACCGAACCGGGCCATCATAATGTCGCAGACGACTAGGATGGTGATCCTACTTCTACTGGTGATCCTACAGCTTTTAAAAATCAACAGCAGTGTTGCTGCAGCATAAAATGTTATCGTATAATAAATATTGTGGTTAAGGCAAGAAAGATGTGCCCCTAATCTAAGTGAATAATATTGCGTCGATAGTATTTGATTGACAGCAACGAGAGTTTGATGGCTGGCCTAGCTATCATACAGGTATTTTTTTTTTCCTATCGAGAGCATATTTTAAATATATGTTAGTAAAATATAGTTATTTAATGTGTATATGTTTTATATTATGTTTCGAAACAACGGGTTAATATTTATTCAATTAATGGAATAAACATGGTATTTTATCAGTAATTAAGTTTGAAAAATATACTTAAGAATTATATTTTTATGGTATATTTCATAATATGAATGCAGAATTATGTATCATGATTGTTAAATTGATCGAATGTTCAGATAGAATGGTGTTTAAAAATAACTATGTTTAGCATGAAAGTTTAAATTCTGTTATTTAAATAAATATTTTCTAGTTATTGTGTTTAAAAAAAAAAAAAAGAAAAGAAAAAGAAACATAAAAATGAGTTAAAATTGTCATTTTAAATGTTCATAACACGTCTGTCTATGAAGCTATTTATTCTCTAAGAATAAACTTTGCACTAGAATAACTAAAAGTGTTACCTAAGTAAATTATCGTTTGGAGAAAAAAAAAAAAAGAAACAGATGTATTTCAAATGTTTTTTATTTCTTCTTTTATCTTTGTGATTAAGATAAAAAGGTGCTATTTCAAAGTATGTAGAGGAAGTGTTTTTTTTTTGTTGTTGTTTGTTTGTTTTGTTACGTATTATTCTGGAATTCTTTGAAATGACTCATTCAGATTAAATTTGCAATAAAAGTTTAGTAAGCTTTGTTCAGTTCAGTGAAACTGATAATGTATAAATTTGATTATTACGGATTGGATTGTTTATTTATTTTTAATTGTGGCAGAATATTAAGCATTTGTTTGTTTTGTTTTTGTTGTTGCTTATTTTCGATTTACCTATTGAAAGGAAATATAGAGATTTAATTTGAGTTTTAAATCAAGATAAAGAAAAAGATTTTCATATCTTGGATGGAATTTAATTTAATTAAAAGGTGTTAATTTAATATTGAGATTTATAAATATTTGGTTCGTTTTGAAATATAATTTAGTAAGAGATTGAAGTGTTAAAAAGAAAATTGTTAATGTATTATGTATTTTTGAAGGATGTATTTAAAAATTAATACGCAAGGCATTGACAAATTCTTATTTTGTGAGAACGCAAATATTTTATTTTTTTTTTTAGCTTGACATATTGGTAAAAGTATATTTTAATTATTGCAAAAATTGTTTTCTATATATATATTTTTTTTTTTGTTATTATTGCGCAAATGTGTTTTAATTTAGTCCGTAATACTAATATAAGTATTTAAATAAAATAAATTTCAGTCAATTTGAGGGGTTATTTACAAAAGAATGTTCAGGTTTAAATTAAATTTGGTTTAAGGCGTTCTTAGGGAAAGTTCCAATTAGGGTAGAAACACTGTTTGAATATTGCTGATTGCTTCGATTTTTTTCTCAAATATGGCGTTTTTAAGCAAAGGTAGTAGAAAAGAAGATTTACAGAAAGTAGCGATTGAACTTGGAGTTCAGGATGTCGAAAATTTAAAAATTATAGATCTAAAAAAAGCTATACTAGAAGTCGAAGACTACGAAGAAGAATTTGTTAAGGGATTTTTGAGTTCTGTAATTGAAGAAAGGAAAAAGAAAGAAGAAATGGAGAGGGAAGAAAGAATACGTCAAGAAGCGAGACGTCAAGAAGAAAGGGAAGAAAAAATACGACAAGAAGAGAGGGGGGAGCGAATTGCCAGGGAAGCAAAAGAACATGAATTGGAAATGAAAAAACTGGAACAATTGCAGAAATTTCCGGAACAAAGAAATGAATCGAAAATTGAGATAGCACCAAAAATTCAATTAGCACAGATTGTCCCGAAGTTTGATGAAAAACGTGATGAGATGGGATTATTTTTGATAAATTTTGAAAGAAGAGCGGAAATGGCACAAGTACCGAAGAAAGACTGGGTAGCTTACCTATTGGCAGTTTTACCGGTGGAAATTGCAAATATGCTAGCTAGAGAACCCCTGGAAGATGCAATTAATTACGATTTTGTAAAAACTCTTATCTTAAAGCGATACAAGTTAAACAGTGAAAAATTAAAACAATGTTTTTACAAACATCACAAAACACATGAAAAATCATGGAGAAATTATACACAAGAGCTTTTGAGTTATTTTACCGAATGGATCACAGAATTAAATATTAACACTTTCCAGCAATTAAAAGACTTAATAGTAACCGAACAATTAAAATTTCGTGTGCCTGTAGAAATAAGAGAACATTTCTTAGAAAATTGGCTCACATTTACCAAGCCGTTAGAATTGGCAGAAAAACTTGATGATTACGAGAGCATTACCGACAGTTTTAAAAGAAAAGAATTTCCAAAGAAAAATTTATCTAACTCTCGAAATCAAAGTTGGAATAATTACAGTTCGGAATCAAAAAAAGATATGAGAGATGGTAAACCGAAATTTGAACCCAAGACTGAAGCATCTTTCGGAGTGCAACGAGAAAAGAGAGAATTTCGCACAAAATATACCTGTTTCGCATGTGGTAAGGAAGGGCATGTGAAGAAATATTGTTCCAAATTGAATATAGTAAAACAAGATGGAGGAAAACTTCCAAAAGCGATCTTGAGAAAAAGGGTCTAAATGCAATTTGTTTGAATGTGAATATTCCGGTCGAAGAAACAGATGGGAGACTCCTTAAGGTAGATCTAGGAATCGGTAACCAGAAGTTTCAGGGAATCATCGATAGTGGTGCGGAGATTACAGTGCTGCGGAAGTCGGTGGTGCCGGAAGAGTATTTACAGTCATGTGGAAAAGTATTCTTGAGACCAGCAATAGGGAGTCCTGTAGAAGCAAAGCTTGTTTCCATTCCGCTCACTCTTCGGACAGAAGATGAGGTTATTCCGTATGTACGAGTACAGGTTGTGGTAGTGGAAGGATTACACGAAGAAGCTTTGATCACTCCCAAGGTTTTCGCTCTGTTAAAAGAACAGCAGAAGTTGTATTTAGGGGATGAGGTAGATATCACCCCGGTTGAAGAAAATAAAGAAAAATCTGTATTCAATGTGGAGGGAAGGTGTCCAGAAGGAAACCTGGAAACAAATCTAAATAATGAAGATGAAGACAAAGAAGCTTCAGATTTGGAACTGATTCCTACTCCGGTCGAGGCAACTGTTTTGCCCGAAAATGTTAGTAAAGAGGACCAAAAGGAAAGTTGTTCCGTTTCACAAGCGCAATTGTTGAAAAAGGAGCAATTGGCTTGTTCTACATTAGAAAAATGCTTTGAAGATGCAAAACGGCAGAAAAATAATTATTGGGTAGAATCCGATTTGTTGTATCATAGAGGCAAAGTTGGAGGACAAAATTATGTTCAACTTGTTGTACCTGCCTGTAGAAAACAAGAAATTTTGAAATTAGCACATGAAACACCAACTGGTGGGCATTTAGCTGCTAAGAAAACAAGAGATAGAATTGCTATGTCGTTTTGGTGGGAAGGAATGCCAAAAGAAGTAAAACAACTATGCGCAACTTGTCATGATTGTCAAATGCGCAGAAAAACAAAAGTAACGGACAGAACACCTATTGAAGCGGTCGGAAGACCAGAACTCCTATTTCAAGTAGTAAATGCAGATATTTTAGGACCAATTGAGCCGAAGTCTTCTCGAGGCCATCGGTATGTTCTGGCTATTATGGATCAACATAGTCGTTGGCCTGAAGCAGTCCCTATTAAATCGTTGACAGCAAAAGCAGCTTGTGAAGCGATTATTGAAGTTTTTGTTAGGACTGGAATTCCTAGAATGATTTCAGCCTTTAACATGGAAAAAATTAAACTTGTGGATGAAATAAAAATGCAAAATGTAGAAGAAAATGTAAAATCAAGAACAATTGAAATACTTGGAAGTTTACTGAAAGAGAAATATTCTGACAAAAATGTTATTAGTGAAAATTTTCCAAAAATAACATGTAAAGTATTTATTAAGTATTATGAAATTAAAAGAGAAGAAAATTGGAAATTTAAAAGAAGATCTATGATTGAGCAAGAAGTTATGGATGAATCTGTAACAATTGAAAAAATGTTTGACTTTAATGAAGATGTTAATATTGTCAAATATTCGGAAGAGAATATTGAGAATGAAGATGAGATAGAAACTAAATCAAAGACTCTGGAGCGTGTTAATCGTGATTATGAAGTTAAAATGGAAGAAGTTGAGGAAGATCTTACTTACAAAAATAAAAAGATAATTGGTACGATAAATATGAGAAAAAAAATGATGAAAAGCATTGTTTTGAAGAAGAAAAAAGATCTAGAAACAAAAATTTCCATGAAAAAAAGAGAATTGAAAGATACTGTTGATTCAGTTAAAGGAATGAAAGAAAAGGGTATTCAATTTTATCTTAAGTTGTATTGTAGTATCCTGGAGACTCTAAAATATGAGAAAGAAGCTATAAAGTATGATATTAATTATGTTCAGAAGGTTAAACAAGAAAGCAAATACAAAATTGACACTGAGGGTAAAGAAGTTATAGTTTCCTTTAAGGACTTGTACTTTGCAAAGACTTTGACAGATCTGACCAGAAAAACTGTTCCAAATGATACTCCATGGTCGGAAGATGCTGAAAAGTCGTTCAATAAGTTAAAGGAAAGCTTATGTGAAGTTACAAACCTTTATACCCCAGACATGTCCAAACCGTTCGAAATAAACACCGATGCTTCCATATCGGGTATTGGTGCCTGTTTAATGCAAAGGGACAAAGACGGCATGTTAAAGCCCATAACCTTTGCCAGTCAAAAGCTTACTCCAACTCAATCAAAGTGGAGCACAATTGAAAGAGAAGCATATGCTGTAATCTGGGCACTTGGGAGATTCGAAATGTGGACTTATGGAACCACCATAATATTGCATACGGATCATAATCCTCTAAAATACTTAACAGAGGGAACTCCTAAGAACGCTCGATTATAGAGATGGTCGTTGGCACTATCTCGTTATCAGGTTTCTATTGCTCATAAACCAGGAAGTTCTAATGTAGTGGCAGATGCTTTATCTCGCATTTATGAGTAGGAAAAAAAATCTGTATATATATATTTTGTATTATTTCATTATTATATATTGTATAATGTGTATTTGTAATATGTGTATTTTTAGTATATAGTGCATAAGAATTTATATATCTTAAGTAGTTTAAGTAAATGCTCTCGATGGGACAGGTGAAGGACTTTTTAAATAGAACTTTTTAATTAGGACTTTTGATAGGACTTTTTAAGTAAGACTTGTGTTAAGACTTTAAAGAGTAGTTTCACAGTGTGGGACACCGTCCAACATGTAGAAACTGGAGGGAAGGTGTGAAAGTCGCCTATACTCCGTGGTCGAAAGACTTTAGGAAACTCGGAATGGCAACAGCCAGAGGAGAGAGAGACGAGGTACTTTTCTTGAATGGTTGTGTTCGAACTCTCTCTTGTGAAATATGTAATTCGAATATTATTATTATGTTATATTATGTGTGCGTGTGTTGTAACTGTGTAGTCTTATGTAAATAGTAAACTTCGTTAATCATATCCCAGCTTAGACCTCTCTGCTTTGATTATATCTTGTGTTCTTTCTTCATCAATATCGTGGAATACCGAACCGGGCCATCATATTGACATTCTAAAAGTTAGCTGAAAAGTCTCATAAAATCTCGTGTTGGCGTCGCCAGATATTCAAGGTCAAAGGTCACGAAAATCAGTTGTTTGCTTATATCTCAAAAACCGTGCATTTTATTGAAAAAAATCCAATTACAAAATTAAAGTAGATAAAATTTCCTATAAAATACATTTATTAACTTTAACTTTCTGATAAATGGTTTTGGCGCTAGAGCGCGCTGAAGAAAGGCAACTTTTTGACCTTCTGGCCAAAACGAGAGAAAAAACTTCGCCCATTTTCGATTTCTCAGAAACTATGCATTTTATCGAAAAAAAAGCTGTTACAAAATTCAAGTAGACTATCTTCTACAAAATTCATAAAATAATTTAAATTTTCTTCAAAAAGTTTAGGCGCTAGATCGCGCTAAAAAAAGGCGATTTTTTTACCTTTGAGCCAAAAAGAGAGAAAAGCCCTTTTGTATCCTCGATTTTTCGAAAACTATGCGTTTTGTCGAATACCCCCAATTACAAAATTAAAGTGGATAAATTTTCTGAAAAATGCGTGCTTTGAATTTAATTAGTTTTTGGCCCACTCGCCAAAAGAGAGAAAAGCCAACTCAAGATTGTTTCCTATCTATATTATAAAGGACAAACATATCTGTGCGTAACGCATACGTCATTTTGCGAATGGCAACACTTTCAAATTTGAAATGAATTTTCGTTTTGCAATTTTCGCTACTGAAAATTTTAAAACTTCTACACATCGCACATTTTCTGTTTTTATACCATCGTATGAGGAAAAAAATATACTTTTACATGCAATTTCTTTGAAATCTGTATCTCAATTTATTTTTGAGATATTATTTTTTTAAATAGTTTTCAGTACCAATTTTGTAATTGTGGCAACAGAAGTACTCCATATTACAAAGGACAATAATCTGTGCGTAACACTGATGTAATTTTGCAAATAGCAACGCTTCACGATGAAATTTCGGTTTTCCAATTTTCCTATCTGCAATTTTTTAATCTTCTGAACATCGCACATTATAATTTTTTACACTGTCGTATAGGGAAAAAAAATCTACTTTTAAATGCAATTTGTATCAAATCGGTATCTTAATGATCTGACTTATTATGGTTTATAAAATAATTTTCAAGAGAGATTTTTTAATTTATCTCGATCGCGCACCGGCGGGCTCCATTGCGAAATATTAATAAACAATTTGCACATAAAAAAGAGTTCAGAATTTATCTACGGCTAATTTTCTACAATGAAATTAAAGCTTCGTCAAACAATAAGTAAAAGAATAATATATAAAAAAGCACGAATTTAACATATGTGTAATAGAACAATTTAAATTTTTAGAGCCGAATTGGGAAAAATATGGGCTTTTAAATGTAATTTGTATGAAATAGATAAGTTTTGAAATAGAGTTGCTAGGCAACTGTTAAAGTAAAAGGGAAAGAATAATCTATATGTTGAAAACAAATGACAGTTTTTTAGACATCTTCCCTGAGCTTTCTACTGAACCAATTTTGGTAATTATTCTTTTTTAAATGAAAGCTGTTCATTTGTAGAGGAACTCGCACTAGCTATTTCTCTAAATATTCCCACTTTTATATTTTAAATTTAATATGAAGAGTTTTTTGAAATTTCATCAAAATAGTAGCAATCGTATTATTTCCACTGTTGCAGAAAAAAAGAAATGTTGGGGTTTATTTATCCTTATTGATGCCATTTCATCATTACAATTAAAAATAACTTTGTCTCAACAAAAAATGACGTCACGCTTTAAAAAACATGCATTTTCTCTCATAAAGCTGTGACATTTCAATATATTTTCTTTCGGCTGATATCGAATTTACGACACTTGGCGTAATGCTTCAGTAAGTGCCATATTTAAAAGAAAACAATCCTTTTCTTAGATAAAACTATACATTTTACCACGAATACATCTAAAAGACATCAGTTTCTGGAATTTGTAAACGGCGATACTGAAATTAGAATCTCAAGCCAAAAGAATAAATTTACACATGCAAAGGTGTAGCTGACAAAGGGGACTTCACGTTTGAAAATCTATCTACTTTATAAAGGAAAATATGTCCGTACGTTACGCTGACGTCATTTTGAGAATGGCGAAGCTTGACATTTAAATTTCGGTTTTCCAATTTTTTTCTACTGCAATTTTTTTAACTTCTAAACATCACACATTTTTAATTTTTGCACCGTTATATGGGGGAAAAAATCTAATTTCAAATGTCATTTGCTTGAAAACTTTATTTTAATTGATTTATTTATCATGGCTTTTTAAATAATTTTCAAGCATAACGTTTTCTAATTATCTCCATTGCGTGCAGGCTCCATTACGAAAGAAACCAGTTGCACATAAAGCAATATAAATAGTTCAGCATTTGTCCCTGACTAATATTTCATAGTGAAATTAAAACTTCATCAATCTATTATATTAAAAAGTGAATTCCGTTTGTATTTCACAGCTGTCTCGCCTAGAATATGGAATGTTAGGTGATCAAATTGACGCCAGTTATCCACATGGGTCCAAGGATGTCAAAATTTGATTAGTTTTCGATATATATATATATATATATATATATATATTAATGACATTTATGTAATGATGAAAATTAAATTTCTCCATTTTTTTAATAAAAAAGAGAAAACAGAAAATGACAAGGGTTATTAGCTATCATTGTTTGACATTATTTTTAAATTGAAATTAACGTTTATTTGAATAAAGAGAGAAAATAATAATGTGATTGAATAGTATTTTTCAAGAAAACTTCACGAAATACAAAATTATGATCACATATATAAATATTAAACAGACATACAACAATAATTACAATAAACCCAACTGGAGTGAAAAATTAGCCAGAGCTTGGAATCGAATCCGGAACCACAGCATTCCAGGCTGTCGCTCTAACCACTGAGCTACTCCGGCCGATACCTGAGTCTGCAATTTTTCACTAATAAGCCATGTATACGACATCCTTGGATGACCGAACAACGATGACGGGACATACGACCCTATACGACCGGACAACGACTCGGGTATCGGCCAGAGTAGCTCAGTGGTTAGAGCGACAGTTTGGAATTCTGTGGTCCCGGGTTCGACTCCTTGCTCTGGCTAATTTTGCACTGCAGTTGGGTTATTGTATTTATTGTTGTACGTCTGTTTAATATTCATATATACCGTTAATAGTTGAATGCAGGCGTTATTTATCTGTGTTTTATTATATATTGTAGTGTGTGTGTGTGTGTTTTATTTTATGTTCACATATTCAAGCTTCAGGAATCCGTTTAGGTTAGAATCAAAAATTCGACTATCGACCGGAACATTGAGATCTGTTGACGTCAAAAGAAAAAAAAACATCGTAATCAAACATCATTATTTTGATTTAATTTTAAGTCGAAAAGTAGATTTTCAGCTATTGCCTTAAGATGGCTATTAAAACATTTCAGAAGCGGACATTAGAAACGAAATGTTTTAGCGAGAATTTTTTTTCTCTAAATATTTATTTTAATTCATAAATATAAAATGCTTCTGAATAAATTCGTCAAAACAAATTCATTTTTGTATAATTTGACCCAAATGACAACATTTCTATCAACTCCGAAATTCGAAGCAAAATTTTGGAAGAGCGAAAATCTTTAGCAAATAAAGTTATGGTATATGTGCATTTTTATTCGGAAAACTTTTGACTTAAAGTGTAAATATAACTTATTATTTGAAATATTGCCTTTAATAAAAAATAATACTTTATGTTTTCTAATTTAAAATAAATATAGATTTCATTTTTCGCAAAAGGATCGAATGATCTCATGCAATTCAAAAGCAACACAACGGGTTGCTACTCAACTAGTATTTCTAATGATGTTTAGAGCTTTAATTACTTAATAAAAATATTATAATTATTAAGACATTATTTACTTATTTATAAATATTATTCATAAATAAGACATCCGTATGATAATATTTAGTTAAATTATATATAAGTAAGAAGATATTGAAATGAAATAGTTTAAATACATTTTATTGCATTTTTATTTATCATAAGTTTTTCGTAAATCTATTACAATTTGTTTAAGTTAAAATTAAGAGCAAATTTTCTTTTACCTCTGATTTTTACGAAGGGGTGATATGCGGTTATAGTATCTGCTAACTTATTTCACCCGTTCACAAACGCAGGCATAAAACCAACCCTTTTTAAAAATCTATTGTCATGGATTTCTTAAGCTATTGGACAGTAATCTGATGGAATCAGGATCAAACATAAAGGGCAGCACGCTTATAAAGTGTCCTAACGAGGCTAAAATCTAAAAAAAAAATTATTTTTGAAGAAAAGGGATTTTATTCTGATCCACGCCTATCTCTCGCACTTATAAACGACTAAACGACTCCTAAAGAAACTTTTTTTTTGGGGGGGGGGGGGGTGGGGGGGGGTGGGGGGGAGGATTTCTATCAAAATATATAAGGCCTTCCGAAAACTCTCTTTCGCTGGGTCGTTGTAAGGAAGACTGGCATCGAGTAGATAGTAATTAAATATTCATATGGCAAGCAAGGCAAGAAGATTTTCTGACTGCTCTACATTTAAATATTAGGTAGTGCGTTTAGAGCTATTCTCCAAAAAAAAAAAAAAAAAAAAAAAAGTATATACGAGGGCATTTCGAAAAGTAAAGATACAATGGCTCGCATTCCTTAAAAAAAAACATTTATTTAGAAAACGTAAGTTACATCTTATTAACTGGATTATTTATTATTTTTCGACACAATCACCCCGTTATCCAAACATTTGTTAAGTTGGGGCACAAGCTTTTGTATCCCACAGTCATAGAAGGTTTCCGCCTGTTGTCGGAACCACATATAGTGAAATGCGACCGAGATATCTTTATAAATTTCTTCCATAGGAATAGCATTAGCGAACGAGTCTTTTCGCGTGACTGAAGTAGGGCCTTAATAAAAAAATATTGATTTCAACTTATTTGAAGCTACTTCATTCCAAAAAACAGATTCGGTTCATTCTACTTAATAACTATGTTTATCATTCATCATAGTGAAAGGAGTTTTTTTAATCGGTTTAGTAGTCTCAGTGTCTATTTCTACAAACACCAATTATTTCTGTTTTACAATATTAGTACAACTTGAACGACCGTAAGAAATATAATAACGTTAAGTTAATAAGTTGAAAAACATTAGTTAAATATTTTTAGCCGTAATGTTTGTGCTGCGAAAGGCTAAATATGCTGTGCTTCTTCGCATAGTTAGCAATCATACTTCTTTATTACTGTCATTTTAATTCATTGTAATTGTTACTCGTACTTGCAATTTTTTTTTTTTTTTTTTTATTGCTCAGAAAAGACAGAAATATAACGCTGGTGTGACAAACAGTCTTTTTTTTCCTTCTCATTGCATTTTTTTTTTTTAAGTTTTAATAATTGCTTATTTATACTTGTATATTTATAATTTTAAAACTATAAAATTTATTTTTTATTCGTACTAGGAGGGCTTTGCTCTCCTGCTCGCTATGCTCACCAACCCGCCCGCGTAAATGCTTCGCGATTTCGTTCGGTATCGCGAAGCAAACCCTATTTAGTCCAGTCATTTGGTAGAAAATAGGGGAAAGTTTTGGTGTAGTTTTGATATTTGGTGCCTTTATGTTTTTTGGGTCGCTGAATACGAATCTGAAGTTTGCCAACAAAATTTATCCCGGGAAACACGTTTTTTTGGCAAAAAACTGAAAAAAAAAAAACGGGATTTTCTTTGTTTTTTCAAAATAACTTCAAAATTATGCATTTTACGAAAAAGTCCTCAGTACATAAATTAAAGAAGATAAAATTTCCTACATTTTACGTATCAAAAGTTTTTTTCTCTGATCAATGGTTTAGCCGTGACAATGCCGCAAAAATTGGTGTGAAAAAAAGAAAAATCTGAAAAAACGGGAATTACGGCAGTGCACGTTGGGTGATTTACCGATTCTAGCTGTCCAAAATTATTTTTGGCGTCAATATAGTCGCATCGCCATGAAATTAAAAAATGTTATTGATATTCACTATTGAATGTTAGGTATTGTAAAATGTTGCGTGTAGCAGTCATAATTTCGTTACAGGGACATTCAAAAGTATTTCATTATATTACGGCCTATGGGGGAAAATCGTTTATGGTGGTTTTTAATAATGTTTCATAATTTCAAACACTTTGAAATTTATATACATATCTATGAAGTGCACTACAAGATGATTTTTTATAGAATATGGTATGGGTAGTATTTATCGATCATTTACAGGGACACTAAAAAAGAATTATGTTACATTACGGTCTATGGAGAAAAATTGTTTGTGGTGTATTTTGTTCATGTTACACCTTTTCAAAAGTATTTAAATTGGTATATATCTCCGAGGTGCTCTATAAGATGCTTACAATTGAATATAATGTGCCATTGATCTTTCATATACAGGGGCACGCAAAATAAATCAGTTATATTTTTCTTTGTATGAGCAATAATTGATGGAGGTGCGTTTTCAGTTGTGGAACACTTTTTTAAATTTTAAAAATTACATACTATTTAGCGTGTATAAATTCTATAAACCATATATAGGGCTGCACAAGACATCTATATACCCGCTTATTGCCGGAAATTGCTAACGCTGTGCTATGCGTTCATTAACAGTTCTAAATTTCAGCATATTGTGAATTATATGATAAATCTATAGTTCATATACAGGGACGTACAAAATTTTCAGCTATTTTTTCGATTTTGGTTGAAATTGTGTATTCAAACGTGTTATATGTTTTACAAATTATTACTTAGACATCGTTTTTCAAGTTATTAAACTATGAAGTTTTATTATAGTAGCCCGAATGCGTTCAAAAATGTTCCATAACCTGATTGACGCATGATTTTGCGTTCTTCTTGATAATTTTAATGATACTGTGTTAAGGGTATGGAAGCTAAAGTGATAAAACTGTTTTTTTTTTATTATTATAACAAATTCTAAAATTTCTTTTTCTAAAATTTAAGGTAGAGGACAAACATTGGACAGCATTAATGAAAATTGCTGTGATGCATATTCTGTGGTATATTCATATTTATTTCTGCACAAACTTTACAGGAAACCTAACAGGAACCTTATGTAAAGATAGGGAATCATAAGATATCATGATTAATATATCATGAGAAAATGCCTACATTATGTTTTGCATTTGCATTGTATCAAATCTGAATTTAGAGAATTTGTCTGGATCAATTTTGTAACCATTCAGAATTTGCAGCCAAGTAATACATTTTAAATAATTTTATACCGATATATCTACATACAACTGACAATTTTTGTCCAAATTTGATCATAAATTTAAACATTTCGCTTTTGCAAAACTTCATGTGCTCTTCATTGTAATTTTCCTCTATAAACAAAATATTTTCAACCAAATTCACATTTTCGTTACATTTTAAATCTTGTTGCCGTTACATAATGGTGCAAAAGTTTATTTATGTGACTAAGTTAAATTCTGCTGTCTTTGATGTAAAAAAAGAAAAAAAAAAAAAAAAAAAAAATGGTACTTGAACTAAAATGTCAAGAAAAAGTCATGCCAGAAGATATCAAATATTTTTTATTTAAAAAAATTTATTTTATACTGTTGGTAGTAATAAAAACACCCACTAATTCCATACGTCTATTTTCTATGCTGTAGATGTCGGTGAAAAGCAGGGACCCTCAAGTAAAAGAAAGCGGAAATAATTTTTTTTTGTTTTTTAAATAAATGTACTTACTAATGTACATGTTTATTTATAATTAAATAATGATTCATAACGAGTCGTCTTATTTATTATCAGCAACTTCATTGTAAAATGTAGTCATTCATATAATCTTTAGTATAATTTATAGTCAATGCTTGTGTAAAATGGTCAGTTTTCATGTTAAATCTACGTACAGCGGCGTAATTCCCGTTTTCTCTGAATTTTTTGATTTTCACTCCCATTTTTGTGGCATTGTCACGGCTAAGCTATTGATCAGAGAAAAAAACTTTTAGTACGTAAAATGTAGGAAATTTTATCATCTTTAATTTATGCATTGAGGACTTTTACGTAAAATGTATAATTTTGAAGTTATTTGGAAAAAAACAAAGAAAATCCTGTTTTTTCCCGTTTTTTGCCAAAAAAACGTGTTTCCCGGGATAAGTTTTGTTGGCAAACTTCAGATTCGTGTTCAGCGACCCACAAAACATAAAGGCACAAAATATCAAAACTACACCAAAACTTTCCCCTATTTGTCCTTTTTGAGCACCTAATGCCTGGACTAATTTTCTAGCCAACTCCAGAAGAAATTATTTCGCGTTTCCATTGTAGATCGCTTCGCGATTCTTCATTTTCTATGCATTCAATTTTTAGATTCCACTTTGTATAAACGCGCTCCTCCCGAACTCCTGTCGATTTTATTTCTTTATCTCCAAGCAGGTAATCATTAGAGCTTACACAGTTTCATAATTAAAAGAATTATTAAATATAAAATCATTAAAAAAAGATAAAATTTATAATTTATTTCAATAATTACAAATTAAATAAAAATTACATATATAGTGTTACGAATATTGTAAATAAGTAGAGTTTGTGCTTAAAAATAAAGTAAATGGACCAGTTAAGCTAATGTTATTCATAAGCTAATGTTAATTTTTTTTGCATTGAAATATCTCAATTTGTTGATTTTCTGCAAGCAAGTATACCCTATTGGATTTCAATGGGAGTCTACGGAAATGTGGCGAAATACGGGAAATAGCGCCAAGTTGGCTTCACTTTTGGCGACTAATTTTGGTCGCCAAGTTGGCGACAGAGCCGGGACCCCTCCCTTGGTATAGCGTCAGAAAGCACTGAACAATCAGCTGCGTTTCGCAGTATCTACGCAGATTTTCATTGGTTCATTTCCAAAGCATTACTTTTTCCTTCTATATATAAAAAAAAGTTTTGATTTGGAAATGGACCAATGAAAATCTGCGTAGATATTCCGGGTAGATCGGCATCCAATTTGAATGCTTAAGCATGGCCTTTCATCGTTAATATTTAAAAAACTGTTGCATACAAAAATATGAAAATCGGTGGTATTGTAGAGAAATGTTTGATAAATACGCTGATGCAGACAGTTTTCAAATCAAAGAATTATTTTAAGAGATATTGAATGCTAAATTTGGACAAAATCGTTCCATACATTAAAGTGTTCGCTATATCAATATTTATATTTTAATGATGATTATTTTTTCATATATCATATATCTACTGCAGAGTGTAAAACATCTTTTATCTCATGGTACATTTAAATGCATAGTTACATTTCCACGGCAAACTTAAATTATCTCTCTATTCTAAAAAAAGTAACTACCGCTGTCACCGCCGCCGGTTTTGAATATTTTGTGACCGGAGGTCTTTCTCCGTTAATATTAAGAAAAATATTGCATACAAAAATATGAAAATCGGTAGTATTATACAGAAATGTTTGATAAACACGCTGATGCAGACAGTTTTCAAATCGAAGAATTATTTTAAGAGATATTTAATGCTAAAGTTGGACAAAATCGTTCCACTAAAAAAGTTTTATAGGAGCAAAAACTGTTCATAGGAATTTAATCATTTTTAGATCATTTTATGCGTTAGAATTTGCCGGAGTGCAGATTGCATTAATTTTTTTATTTTGACTAATTTTTTGAGGTTTTATTTCTATTTTAAATTCAGATTTTCAGCATTTCTAGAGATATTTTTAACAGATTTTAGAAAGTGATATTAATTTAAACTGATGCCAACTGTATAAACAGCGGAAACAATGTTTGCTTAAAAATATATATATATATTTATACGTGTAAATAAATTAAAAATTTATTTACACGTGACTATTATAAACAGAAAAAACATTTGGAATTATAATTAAATAATTATGTACAAAAAGCAGGAACTTATTAAAAATTACGTCATAAAATCTACAATTACACGTGAATTTTAAGAGAGAAAGGAATTTGTAAAACAATAAATTTATTAACATGCGTTAGAAGTCTTAAATAGGAGAAGTTACGTCATATTTACGTCACATTACAGTTATTACATAAAATGAACACAAAATAATATTGCAAAACGGTTTAAATTTAGAAATTGCGCTAAACATTTGTTTGATATTTTAAGAGGATACTTTTCAACTATTTTTGTTAGGAAAGCGCAAATAATATTTCATTTCTAACACAAGTATTTTCACGTGAATATTAAAAAGAGAAAGAAAAGTTTGGTCAAAATTACGTCAGATTAAAAACGATTAATTTAATATGTCTCATTTAAAAGAACTTTCTTTTCACTTTGTTAAAAAATACTAGGAGACAAAGACTCTGTTTACTTAATTCCGTTTATATTAGGTTATTTTGAAATGTTGTTACACGTGTCTACGTCATCAAGTTATTTTTATTTCGACGTTTTATTTGTATTTTTATTAATGTTGTACTAATTTATTTGTTTTTTCGTTATTTAAAATAAAAATTATGTCAATTTGTATAATTTGGCGAGTGGTTTGGAGATTTATATAATTTGGCGAAATTGGTCGACGGGATAATCACGTAGTACCGCAACGGATTTGGCGTTAAAATTCCCTAATCAAAGAGAAATGAATAGAAATCCGTTTATAGAGAGATCACCACTGTTTTTTAAATTATAATTCAATCTTTCGAAATCTTTTTAAAGCCGATCAAATTAGCGTGCATTTAGATTCTACGGTGTCTGGACGGGGGTTGACGAGCGTAGCTCGTAGGGGGCCGAGCCCCCTAGTGATACTGAAAAATGTACGAAAGGAAAATATATTTTTCTCATTTATTTCTAAATACAAACAAAATGCACTATTAGAACCAACAGAAACATAATATTTTATTATGTCTTCTATTTATATAATTAACAACTAGCGAAAAACGCGGCTGTTCTCGCGTATATTGTTGACATATGTGAAGTGGTGTTTGTGTGCCAATTTTTATTAGAGGATTCAATTGTTACTAGAGATTACTGTTACTACTACTACAATAGTTTTAGAGAAATTATGCTGCTGCGGATAATTCGAACATATCCGAGATGCATGTTTCCGGTAACATACATCACTAGGCCAGAAAAAATTATTTTCCCAGATTATAGTACAATAATTCAGTGCCTGAAACCCTTATCAATGCTGATTCACAGCAGTTAACCAGCAAGCGATTCTTATAAGCTCGGATCGGATATCGGATAAAAAAAGCAATTGGTTGGCTAGAGTCATCGAGAAACAAATATTACAATCGGAAAAAATCGAGATGTCCATACAATCCAGAAAATCGATAAAAAAATTCTGGTTATCGCCAATACTAGTCCAAGCCATAATAGCTCGCACCACAGAACTTAGCAATACTCGGACGAATGAGATTGCTCCGACGACGAGTTAAACAAAGCAAACAAACATTACCTTATCGATAATAGGAAGCTTTCCAAATTTTTATCAAACCTTCTTTTGACCTATCAAATTCTAATCCCTGTATGTCGTCATCTATACTAATCTATCTATACTTCTATACTAATATTATAAAGAGGTAAAAATTGTTTATTTGTAGGAGGTAAGCTCTGGAACTACCGAACTGATTCCAAAAGTAATGGTATCAAAATGATGGCGTTAGTCCAACTTAGAACATAGGCTATATCGTATTTCCGTGCCACTGACCAAAAGGGGGTGCAGGAGCAAAAAACGTTCTAAGAATGCGATATTTGTGTTACTGAAGGGCCTAGAAACATGAAATTAGGAATGGTAGTTACTTATAAGATACTAATGATCTATAAGGACATTTCTTACAAAAATCGAAATTAAAAAGGGGCGAAAATGCGCGAAAAGCGTTCTAAAAAAAGTTTTAAATGGCGATTTTTACGCAATTTCAGGAAGTACCAAACCGATTTCAAAAATAACGGTGTCAAAATTATGGTGACAATCCTTGCTCTAACATAGGCTATAATTTATGTCGGCGCCACTACCCCTAAAGGGGGTGCAGAAGGAAAAAAGAAACGTTTGAAATTGCGATTTTTGTGTTACTGAAGGGTCCAGATACATGGAATTTGGCATGGTAGTTACTTATTAGATATAAATGATCTCTAAGAATATTTCTTAAAAAATTCGAAATTTAAAAGGGGTAAAAATGCGCTAAAAGCGTTCTAAAAAACGTTCTAAATGGCGATTTTTACGCAATCTCAAGAAGTACCAAACCGATTTCGAAAATAATGGTGTCAAAATGATGGTGATAACCCTTGCTCCAATATAGGTTACATTCTATGTCGGTGTCGGTGCCACTACCCTTAAAGGGGGTGCAGGAGCAAAAAAACGTTCGAAATTGCGATTTTTGTGTTACAGAAGGGCCGAGATACATGGAATTTGGAATGGTAGTTACTTATACGATATAAATGATCTCTAAGAACATTTCTTAAAAAACTCGAAATTTAAAAGGGGTGAAAATGCGCGAAAAACGTTCTAAATGGCGATTTCTAAGCAATCTCAGAAATTACACAACCTATTTCAAAAGTAATGGTTGGAAATTGATGATGACAGCCCTTGCTCAAACATAGGCTACATTTTATGTTGTTGCCACAACCCCTAAAGGGGGTGCAGGAGCAAAAAAGTTCTAAATTGCGATTTTTGTGTTACTGAAGGGCCTAGAATCCTGAAATTAAACAGTGCAGTTATTTATAAGACACAAATGATCTCTGAGAACATTTCCTGAAAAATGGAAATTTAAAAGGGGTGAAAATGAGCGAAAAGCGTTCTAAAAAACTTTCTAAATTGCTATTTCTACGCAATCTCAGGAAGAACCGAACAGATTTTTAAAAAAATGGTGTGGAAATGGTGACAGCCCTCGCTCCAACATAGGCTGTATTTCATGTCGCTGCCACTACCCCAATTGAGGTGAAGGAGCAAAAAACGATCTAAAATGCGTTTTTTGTAATAGTGCAGAGGCTAGCGACTTGAAACTAGGTATGGTAGTTACTTATAAGATATAAATTATCTCTAAGAACACTTCCTAAATAAATCGAATTTAAAAAGGGGTGAAATTGGACGAAAAACGTTCTAAATTGCGATTTCTACGCAATCTCAGAAAGTAGCCAACCGATTTCAAAATTATTGGTTGGAAATTGCTCCCTTGCTCCAATAAAGGATCTATATGATGTCGGCGTCACTGTCACCTTGCGATTGCATTTTAAAAAACGTTCTAAATTTATTTTTGTGATACTGAAGGGCCTAGCAACTTCAAATTTGGCATGGTAATTACTTATGAGATGTAAATACTCTCAGAGAAGAGTTCTCTGAGAAATTTTAAAGGGGTGAAAATGAACGAAAAGCGTTCTAAAAACGTTCTAAGTAGTGATTACTACGCAATCTCAGGAAATATAACCCGATTTCAGAAGTAGTGGTTTCAAATTGATGGTGACAGTCAGTCCCCGCTCCAACATAGCCTATGTTTTACGTTGTTGTCACTACCACCTGGGGCTTACATGAGCAAAAAATGTTCTAAATTGCGTTTTTTTGTGTTATTGTGGGTGTCTAACATTTTAAATTTGAAATGGTAATTACTTCGAAAATGCAAATGCTTTCTAAGAATTGTCGAAAGAAAATTCCAAATTTAAAAGGATGAAGTGAGCGAAAATCGTTCTATAAGCGTTCTTAATTACGATTTTTATGCAATCGTATGAAATACGAGTCCGATTTCAAGCATAATGGTTTTAAATTGATGGTGATAGAACATGCTCACACATAAGCTATATTTTATGTCGAGGGTTGCAGGAGCAAAAAACTTTCTAAATTGCGATTTCTGCGGTACTGAAGAGGCTAGAAACTTTAAATATAGCACACTACTTTCTTATAAAATATAAATGTCCTCTAAGAACAGTCGAAAATAAATTCGAAATTAAAAAGGGGTGATGCGAAGGGAAGGTGCGAAAAGCATTCTAAAATAATCCTAAATTACGATTTCTATAGAATCTCACGAAATAATGCAATTACAGAAGTTATTGGTTTCGAATCAAGAGCGATAGTCCCTGATCCTATACTGGCTTTATTTTATGCCGGTGTCACTATCACCTGGTTGGCATAAGCAACAAGAAAGCCTTTAAAAACTTCTAAATTGAGTTTTCTGTAGAATATTAGCAAATACCAACCGATTTTATGTTTAATGTCGGCAAATTAATGATGGCAGTCTCTGTTTCAACATTTTTCGAGACATTGTATTTCAACTCTGTTTCGGCATTTTATGTTGGTGCCACTAACATCAGAGAGGTGGTAGACTGTTAGACAAGAAGCTTGGAATTTGACATGATGGTTAATTTTAAGATGTAAATGTGTTAAGATGGTTTCTAAAAAATTCAAAACTTCAAATGAATACTGAAATGAGGGTATGAAATGAGCATAAAAGTCTCAAAATACTTTCTAAATTATCATTTAATTGAATTTGTTTTAGTTCTACTTATTAATTAAAATCTCATTTCTGTCTATTGCACTTTTATAATTAAGTTTAGTCAAACTGTGGCTTAATTTGTAATTTTTGAATTATTTCAAAAGTATTTAAAAAATATTTATGCAAATATCACTTGGCATATTTCAACTATTACGCGAGCAAAGCCGCGGGGTTTGCTAGTTCCCTTATAAAGGCATTCTATATCAATTAGATAAAATGAAACTTTTATAACTTTCCATTATTTTACATTGCACAAAAAAAAAAAAGTTTTGTTACAATATTCTGGATGTTTTGGAAAGTGTTACATAATCTATTCTGGACGCATGATTTTTCTTTCTTCTTTTGCATAAAAACAAAGGAAGCTCTGTCACTTGTCATGGGTACTCTTTTGCAGTTTTTACTTCTATTCCGCAAGAAGAAAGTATTGGATTCGTGGAAAAAATTTAGACTTCCAATTTTCGACGAGTTTATACGTTTTAGAAGATCGTGAACACGTTTTGTCTGTTTTTAGAAAATGTTTGTCCTTGAGTTCTTGAGTGTGTGTGTTTGCATGTGGCAAAATTTTGTGGGCTGGCACTCTATATCAAGAACGAAAACATGAAATTTAACAAAACTTCAGATTCAGTTAAACTTTGACATACATTGGCACTAATCGAGTTTTGGGTTAAATCGCCCAACAGGTAGCGCTACCAAGCTGCATTTTCCTCGATTTCCGCGAAAGCTATCTCAAGAACTAATGCACGGAAACAGAATTTCATTAATCTTCATGATCTGTTAGACCTTCGGGTGAAGCAAATAGGGTCTGGACTAGATCCTAGTGATCCTGCTCCACTTAGGTAGTCAATCTGTTAGACCTTGACATAAATAGATGTTGATTAGGTTTGGGTGTAAACCGTCTAACAGGTGCTGCTTCTGTGCTGTGTATATCACGATTTCCACGATAGTTATACTTTAAGAACTAAATCAATCTTCATAGACCTTCACATAAATGGAACGTTATTAGGTTTGAGTGTATACCGCCGAACAGGTGTCACTACTATGCTGTGCTTTTCACAATTTCCACGGTAACTATATCTCGAGAACGAATAGATCGTCATTTAATTTTAGTTGCAGATGATCTGATTTATGTCGAAGAAAATTTTTTTATGGCCACAGCATGCTAGTTTGAGGATTTAAACAGTTATTCGTATCCACTCTAGTATGCAAACAAGAATGAAAAAGCATGCTGTGAGATAAATCTCACACCTTTTGTCCACCTATTTGCTGGCCTCGCGTCTCCGGCGAGAACGCATATTTGTTTACGATGTGCTCTGAATTTTTTTAAGTGAAAACTTCTTTAGGCGCGTTGAGCTTTTTTTGAGATGGAGAAAAATCACTGATTTGGAGACACTGTTACGTAACCGACATGCTAGCATTTTGGCACATAGACACTAGCGCGCCAAGCGTAATATAATTGTGGTATTGTATTCATTAATAAAAATACTTTTGGATAGTATTGAATTGTAGTATGGATTTCAATATTTGGATAGTATTGAATTGTAATGGTTGCCGTTTATATTTCACCGGATAAATCTTTAAATGCAATACGAGAATTTTTGCACAAAAATTTGTTTATTTATATGTACATGTATAATTTAATAATATAATTTAATATAATAATATATATTACAAATTATTAATGTTTATTTATATGTAATTTATAGTTATTTTGGTAGTAATAGTTTATAATAATGAAGAAAAAAACTACATTTAAAAGTATTCCCTGCACAATAAAACATTTCCTGACGATTAAAAAAACACACGCGTAATTGTTGAAGTTTTCACTTCTATCGGCACTCCCGGAGTGCCACTGTTTTTTTTTCTCTCTCTTGCCGATTGTCACCTTTGGAGCGGACCTGTAAGTTTTCTTTTCCCCAATGCTTGGTCATACGCGCATCATTAATTTCAACTCTCCTTCAAGGCTTTCAAAACCGTGGCTACGCTCATGCTCAGTAGGTATTTTGGATTTCTCCCTATCTCAGCGCTCGTGATGAGGTCACAGCGAGGCTAACGAGAAAAACAGGCTACCGCGGTGCATTTCACATATCATTTCTTACAGACCGTTGGAGTCACGTGATGCTCGAATGAACCAATAAAGGTGTGCGAAAAGAGTATCACGTCACTCTAGCGGTTTGTAAAAAAAGACACGTGGGATGCACCGCGGTAGCCTGTCTTTTTCGTTAGCCTTGGGTCACAGAGACATGACGTGTCTTGCGTAGAGAATTAGTAGCGATGTTTAAATACTGTTCCTCTTGATTTTTTGAGTCAGTTTAGTTCTGACGGGCCGTCGAAATGGGGTTGTGATATATTTTATAATATTTGCCTTTACGCATTCTAATGGAATTTGATTCTTCAAAAATTTGCAACGATTTCTCAAAAATAGTGATTTACGTGTCTACATTTTTAAAAAGAACATTTATAGTGGTCAAGAGAGAAAGTTTATTTTTCTCTCATCGTACTAATTCTAAATAAAGACTATTTTGGGCTTCAAGAATATGTCGTTCCCGTCTCTGTCTGAACATGCTTTTAATAAAGTAAGATCTTTGAAATTTTCTCTATCTTAGTGAGAATCTCAAAGAATAAACTTAAATATTTATTTAACGGGTTGTTGCCTCCATTTATGCAAGAACAGTGATTTACACAGTAGCAAATACAATTTTACGATCACGCTAAATTCTGAGTATAAATATTCACGTCACACATGCGTCCAGCATAGATTATTAAACACTTTTCAACACTTTCAGAATACTTTAACAAAACTTTACAGTTTATTAAGGTGAAAGATGGTGTTTAAATAAACAATTAGGAAAACGCATAACGCATTGGAGAACCCAATTTCCGGTATTACCATCAATAGTGGGAAAATTATCCGATTTTCTTTTTAGTGTGTGCAGCCCTGTGTATGATCTATACGTTTGTTTGTATACTACGTAATATGCTAAAAGTTTGTTCAGTTAAACGAATAGCACAGTTGAAAACTTTCAATCAACAATTTCCGTGAATAAACGGAACTGTATGTCAGAACTTTTGTGCATCCCCGTATATAATCTATAGAATTTATACACACCAAGTAATATTAAAAAATTGGTTCAATTTAAAAACGCGTACCACAACTAAAAACCCACTTTTCGCAATTATTGTACATAGGCTTCAAAAGTTTAATTATTGTTTAATTTCTTCTATAGCCAAATTCTTTTGTAAATTTCCCTTTTTTTCCCTGTAAATGAACGATAAATTCCATGTACATCGTTTTCTACAGTAAGCGCCGTGTAGTACTACACCTCAGTGCTATATATAAATTTCAATATTTTTATAATAGTGTAATATCATTAAAATACACCGCAAACGATTTTTCCCCACAGACCGTATTGCAATGGAATTCTTTTGAGTGTTCCTGTAAATGAACCGCTTACTTCATTTTCAATACCGAACATACTATAGTGATACCCAATAACATCTATAAATGTCATGGCAATCAGACTAAATTTACGCGAGTTAGAGCACGTACAGACAGACAAACAAACCTAATTCATAAACACTTTTCAACTTTGTTGGAACGTGTTAACCCATTCGCTGCCAACCACAAGTATACTCGTGGCTTTAATTTATTAATTACTTTGTCACCACTATTTTAGAACGAGAAAAATTGCCTTATTTATGGGCAGATATTTCGCTGTATTAGGCTAATGTCAAACGAATGTCTTTTTGTATGCTTTTTTCCCTACATATCATCCCTACACAATGCCGCTAGCATTGTGGAAAAAAGCGTGCAAAAAGACGTTCGTCTGGCATTAGCCTTAGTAAACCGAAATTTATCCTTCTGAATTTGTGGTGGCAAACGACTTTCAACAATAAATAAGAAAATTTTTACTTTGTAGTTTTATTTATTTATTGAAATGCACACTACAGACGAATCCGTTTACAGTGTTGCAAGAACATCATAAAAAATAATGAAAAACATACATATATGTAAACACATAGAAATAAATCACGTACAACACGATTACAAACGCAAATTAAGAGATTAAAAGTTCAGAACATTTATCTTTAAAAGCAGTAAAGGGCATATAAAAAATATCAAGATGCACAGAAAATTCATAATATTTTGTAAAATTTATATAAAGAAAAATTACTAACATAATTATATTTAAGAAAAGGTAAAATAAAAAATTGAGTACACCTGAGGGATCTGCTCGGAACATTAAAATTAATAGAATTAAGTATATCACTACAATCAATCATGTTATTAATAACCTAGTAAAAAAATAAAACACAAACAATATCCCGTCTAGATTTCAAACTGGGAATGTCAAAAATACGACGTAGATAGGAAGAAGAAATATCATAAGAATATATATGATTACTCTTGAACAATAAATAACGTGGGAATTTAGACTGTACTTGCTCGAGAATTTTAATTTTATTATTATAGTAAGGATCCCAAATGAGACTGCAATATTCAAGATTAGGACGTACCAAAGCAAAATATAAAACTTGTTATTGCAAGTTGATTGGAGAAATCTTTAGTTTTATGTTTAAGGAACCCTAGTTTTTTATACGTGTTAGAAACAATATTATCAATATGGAGTAAAAAATCAAGTTTAGCATCAAAAATCCCAAGTCCTTTATTGTGCTAGGACGACATACGGCTAGGTTATTAATTTGATAAGAATAATTTAAGGTATCAGTTTACGAGGATAACTTAAAACTCTACATTTATTAATATTAAGGAATAACTTATTGTGAATGCACCAATTATATAAGCTATTAAGATCTCTGCAAAAGTGCAACGTCAGTATCAGAACGTATTTGCCTATATAACTAAATCATCAGCAAACAAAAGATAATAAGAAAATTTCAAATTAGAACACAGATCATTGCTAAATAAAATGAAAAGCAAGGCTCCTAAATTAGAACATTGCGGAACACCAGATGGTAAATTTATGAGACACAGCTCCATTGAAATAAACATAAAGAATTCTATTATTTAAATAAGAAAAAAGCCAGTCAATAAGATTAATATGAAAACCATACCTATTAACTTGTTCAAAAGAATACCAAAATCAATTGAGTCAAAAGCCTTTGAAAAGTCAGTACATATGACATCAAGCTGATACCCATATTCAAACGATGACATAATGTTATTAGTTAAGCAAAATAAATTGGTAAGCGTAGACCGTTTGGGAATAAAACCATGTTGAGCTGATGAGATTAAATGTTTTACTTGCTGAAAAAGCTTATTATGGATTATAGTTTCAAATACTTTTGAAAAAGGACGCAAAATAGCGATGGGACGATAATTTTTACAATCATTAGAATCACCCTTTTTAATAACCGGAATAATTTTGGTTTGCTTCCAAACATCAGGAAATACACTAGTTTTCAAAGAAAGATTAAATAAAATAAGAAGAGGATAAATCAACGTATCAGCGCAACCTTTAACTATAAACGAAGGGACATTATCTACCACCCAACTGTCAAAGTAGATTTCAACCTCTTAATTGCCAAAACCACATCCATATAAGTAACATTTTCAATTTTAATAATGTCGCCCAAACAGCTGTCAAGGTTACCAGTATTTCTGTCATAATCTGTGCTAGATTTATAAACAGAACTAAAATAGGACGCAAAAGCATTAGCAATATTATCATCACCATCATACGATTTATTATTGTAGTAGATACTATTAGGCAATGATGAGTTATTAAAATAGGACCAAAACTTTTTAGGGTCAGAAATCAGATTATTTTCCGTAGTCTGTAGATAAGAAGCATAATCTTTACTAATACTGAGCTTAACAGAAGATCTCAAATATCTGAATTCATCGAAAACAATCGGATTCCCACTATATAACGCCAACTTAGGAACTTTATTTTTATATTTAATCAATTTGATATTTTCAGTAGAGGACCAAAAGGGGAACTTATTATTAAAAGACCTCACAGGAATTGTTTGGTTTAAAACGTCAACCAAATATCTATAGAAATCATTAACTGCTAAATTAGCATTGTCATAAGTATTCAGAAAATTCCAGTCAATTTCAGAAATCAAATACCACATAGTTAAAAAATCAGCTCTTTTAAAATCATATTTCGCAAATTTGGAGTTCTGATTACCAGCACGTATATAGGAATAAGACTAATAATAATAGACAAAGCTAGAGGATATTTATCCTCAGAGACCAATGGTCTATCACTGCGTTTAACGTTAATGTTAAAATCATCAATATCAGATGAAATCAAATCTAAATACTTGTTATTACAATTAGGTACAACATTAAATTGGTTCAAATTATAGAGTTGTACAAAGTTAAAAAGCTCTCTAATAGTAAGATCTAAAATATTATCCCTACACAACTCACCAATGACAGACAGGTTAAAATCTCCGCAAACAAAGATATTTTTATAAGAAGTAAACCTTACAAACACATCAAAAAACTTAACATATGTATCAATACTAGTATTAGGGGGGAAATAAATTAAACACAAAAGCAGTTTACCCCGACATATCAAATTCAAGGAAACCCAAAGACATTCAAGTTCCAAATCAGGAATGTCAATCTGGAAGGCTGTAAAACAATTTTTAATTGCAATTGCCACACCACCACCACGCTCAAAAGAACTAGCTGCATTATTACGATCCTTACGAAAGATAATACACCTATTATGAAATAAGTCAGAAGAATCAATATCATTACATAGCCAAGTTTCAGTTAACAAAATTATATCTAAGTTCTCAGAAGCTATTGAGCAGTATATATCAGAAGTTTTAGCCCGCAAGCCACGAACATTCTGATAAAACATAAAAGTCATTTCACAGTCTCAATATTTTGTTTCAAGGAATTGTCTGCATCACTGGAGTCCTCAGTATTATCCAGTGAAATGTGATCCTTTTTCAGTCTGCCAAAAAACTCAGAAACAAGACACCCCTCAGACCATATAGATGCATCCATTAAATGATTAAAATCACCCTCATTCACCTTAACATGAAAGGAAGAGTAAGTTTGAAATTTTGTTCAGAGCTTACGGCATAGAACATAATTCAAGTTCAGAGGGCTTAAAAAGTCAGTAACATCTTTCCCAGATGTATCTGGTCTTAATCTAGACAGAAAAAATTGCCCTTTTTCTTGGCAATCTATTCACAATCTTTAAGTTTGAATTTTTCATAACTCCATTGACAACTAATTTAGGTTTTTTTTTTTAGCACATTAACCAAGGGCATATTTCCACTCCGCTCTCTCCAGACGGTAAGGATGGGGCAGTCCGAGCAACTAGAGCATAACTAAGACTATTTTGATTGCTGTCTTCATTCTTATTAGGATATTTGTTTTCATTATCTTGTGCAGGAGAAGAAGAGGCCGACACCCGATTAACACCAGACCGTTCAGTTGATTTTTCCTCTAAAATCTTATTAACTATTGGGCAAACATGTTCAGAAATACTCTCCACTTTTTAAGAAATATCCATCCGAAACGAAGTAAATTCAGCCTTTAAATCATTAATCATAACTCCCATATTACGAGCAAATGAAGGATCACTCACGTTAACTCCGATAGAGGACACCACATCTTTCAGTTGATTTACCGAAAGGTCATGTTTCACACAAGCTTCCCGGCAAATAGATGTTTTAATACTCAAAAAATTGTTGAGAATCAATGATTTCAACTCCCTCTAAGCATTCCTAGCATCCTCACGCACCTTCGAGTTCATGTTACACTTAGAATCAATGGCTATTTCCACTTTTTCATAATATAAATTAAGAGCTCCGAAAAACGCGTCTTTACTCTGATCCGCCATCTTATAAAAAAAAAAAAAAAAAAAAGTTGGCAGTGAACGTATTAAAAAAGGCTGTCGATAATTACTGTGTGTATTTATTGTATGTATGTATTATGGATTCAAAAAAATATCATTTTATGAAAAATATTTTTTTTCTCTTTTAGTTATCCACTTCCGGATAAATCGAAAGGAGGTAACCCAAGTAGCGGCAGTCTGGTACCACGTGATCTGGATTCGGAAAAATGGCCTAAATATTCTCAAGAGATGCCGCGTTACCTGAAATTAGACGAGAACACAATGAAAGCTAAGCAGTTCGACCTTGGCCCACACAAAGTGAATTGCGATTTATTCAGACCAATCCACGGGTATCCCCATAAAATGATCGATGGAAATGTATTAGCAATTCCTTAAATTAACGCAAATTTCTGTTATATATACGAATATGTGTATTTACACAATTTTCTTTTGTATTTATGCGAATAAATTAATAAAAAAAATTCCCATTCTCACTGAATTTATTTGCTATTATGACTACACTATTACCACGAATAAACGCATATTTTTAGAACATTTGGAACTAAAAGAAACTTTTTATCTTTTTCGGACATTTTAATATTTAGGAATATAATTTGTGATCCATAAGTTTTTCCAATAACAATTTCCAAAATTGAAATCGCCATTATTAAATTGTCCATGATAAAATTATTATAAGTCTCGTCTTTTTTTTTCCTGTTGAAAAGTCATTTCCTAAATAATATAAATTTTCAATGTCTTAACACTTAAATGCCTGATTTTTTAAATAAACCATGGGAAAAATACTTAAAAAAAAACATATTTTGTTTTAAGTATGGTTTGCGGCTAAAAAACAGTTTTTTGCCAATCGACAATACTGGTCTTTAATTGAAAAAATAATTTTCCTTGATAAAAATTTTTTAAATTAAACACACATGAATTTTAAGGACTATAATAAGGAATAAATTTTACTTGCTCACTGCAAAAAACACAGGATATTTCGCAAGCTTCCAAATAAAACAAAAACGTGTGTAGTAACAACTGAAAAAATTATCTTTATTCTTAAACGGCACAAGTGCTGTCATGTATATGTTGAAAATGCATTTAATAATATTTTCAGTATGTATTTTATGGGCAACATTAGGCATTAGAGCTTCAATATTATTCTAATAGTGTTTTAGAAGACTAAATGGGGTATGTTGCCGAAACACAACACACGGTATTTAGGGGTTAAGTTAAAGCATGAAACTGAACTTCAAATTTATATGTTAGTTTTAAGCCTCTAGAATTAAATAGTGCATTTTGTGACAAACAAGTGAATGAAAGAACAACTTAAAATAATCTGTTTATACGAAGTAATTCAAATTGAAATATCCCTATTTGGAACACTCTACAGATATAACCTATAAGTATTTTACCTCCATGTTTAGAGGTCATATATTTCAAATCTTACGGAATTAGTTGATTTATGCAATTAAACAGTTGTGTTACAAAAATGACTGATATTTAGTGTTGAGAGATGTACCTGGGAGGAAAATCTGCATAACATACACATGTAAATGAAAGTGACCCGCTGCTCAGCATTAGAAATAAATTCTTACGGTCATATCAAACGGGGAACGTTGAACAACAAACATTTTCGCAAATATTTTACGAAATATGTTCGTCCAGCTTGTTGCGTGTTCGGTAAACAGGTTCTTCAAACTTTTTATAAGGTTATATATTATGTGTTGATCTGGAAAGGTTACCAGATACGTTTGCATATCTTCCTGCTATCCATTCATATAAATCCTATCTTCCTATAGATTCGTTCCTATTAGCTCAGTTGGTCCAGCGCTGAATGAATGTCCGACTTTTCCCGCGCGATGCCGGAAAAGTTGGATGAGCAAGAATAGCCAGCAAAATTCCCTCCTTCATCAAGGTCAAGCAACTTTTGCTGGTATGGTATTGGGAAGTACCCCCATACCCCCATACCTACAAATTTTTGGAGAAAGCCGCGAAAGCATCAGGTAGATACATTACGTCCGCAAGGACCCAATCCATGAGCTTGGATCCCGTGGCGAATCAAAGCTGAAAACATAGAAAGTCAAGAAACCTAATTAAAATCACAAGGACAAAGTTCTTTACGCACAACTGGATGTTTGATTTATTGATGTTGCATACATGTTACCAACCAGCCGTAAAGCTGGTTAGAAATTTTAAAAGCAGGGAGGTGTCACTGTTACATTATAACATTTTTGTAGTAATCTTCTGCCTCGAAACAGCAGTGTATCACAGTTTTCTTCATTTGGCATAACATCAGATAAAACACGCCAAACTTTCACTAAAACATAAAAACAAGACACAATTTGGCGAAAATGAAAAATCCCAGTAAAATAAATCCGATGACATATAATTTATTACCTCGTCAAATAATCGAACAAAATTTTCAGTAAATCATTAAATGATTTAGATCAAGAGTAATAAAAACAGATTCTGTAACCAAATGAAAAATTAAATTATACTTTTTGATTTATGACATGGTTTGTTTAAAAGGAAATTACAAGTACCCTATGATTAATGCATAACGTAATTTTGAATTGCACAAAGAATTGATACCAGTTGATTTATCCGGCGTGAGATTAATATAAACAGATTACTTGAAATGCGTTACATCTGGAGCTACTAAATTATTATTATAGCTTTAAGTAAACCAAATAATAATCTATCACCGGGAAATTAAATGCATCCATTTACCAACCAAGTAACGGTTTGCTAAAAATTTACAATCATTTCTCTGCCTTCTCTAAAGAATTTAAAAAAAAAAAAAAAAAGAAAGAAAGAATGTTTAATGTTAGAAAATGGATTCATTTTCAGAAGAAAATGAGTCACTGATAAAAAGCTATGAAGTTTAATAATTAATGTCTCGTACGGAATTTAAGACAAAAATATGTGATCGAAATCACATATATATCCGCCACAACTGGATTTAAAAAAACAAAGATAGGTGTGGAAAAGCCAAAATTGTGTCTCCTTTTTATTTACAGAGCATAAATCACACTACTGCCATAACATTAAAATTATTTTTTTTAGGAATTTTAAACAATTAGCCCAACACATAATGAATGTTATCTCTATTGGTATTTCAAAAGAATACCGTATATCTGTTACTAACTTTTTATATTTGTACATGGTATTACTTTTGACAAATGGCAGATCATGAATGGAGTCATGTCTCAATAAACGCATGCATAATTCCAGCATGACAAATTGACAATGGGTACCACTTACATGTCTTAAATAATAAAAAAAAATGAGCTCAAAAATACAAAATTGGAATCAAAAATATTTTTTCTTTTTATATATATATATCTAAACGATGAGTGTGCACAAAAGATTCCATAAACATTTTAACTTGCAACATTTGCAAGAATAAAGGCAATACAATATGATGCATAACGGTGTATTTTACCAACCGAAACTAGAGACATGATGTAAACATGATCGCCTTACAAAAAAAAATAGCAATTTGCCTTGTGCTGTACTGCCCATGTGACATATAATACAAAATTACACTAGTTATAGATCAAAAACCAGAATGAACTTCCAGGGCCGTGCGAAGAGAAAACTGCGCCCGGGGCAGCATGTCAATTTGGCGCCACCCCCCCCCCCCCCCCCTCCTTCAAAACTGATAAAGGGCAGAAACAGAAATAAATTATATTGAATAAATATTTTGCGTTTATTTTAGAACTTTGAAAGATTTAATTTTAATTAAAAAATTCCAAACAACAAAATAACAGAAAAGAAAATTGCCCTTATTTGTTAATGAGATCATGATGCTTTGCGACAGATTTTTCTTAACCTTTCTCACATATTTTTCTAGCCATTTTTAGTTCTTGTTACTCTTTAAGCTGCAGAAAATGGGTAAAAATCGCTAACAACCAGATTGGAAACAAGCGGTCCCTTCAACTAGTAAGTACTAAAAAAGCAAAACAAACAAAAAACCTGCAGAACATAATGGAATACGAGGGTGAGTCGGAAAATAAGTTTCCCCTGGCAGCTGTGGACAGAGGTGTGTATGAAAGACAAAAAATGTAATGGAACATTAAAGATAAGACGTAACTTTATTTTTTTACATAAGTTCCAAGTGAGTTGAGAAATTTGGCATACCCCTTTGTAAGCTTCAAAAAGCGCTCCTTGAAAAAATCAGGGCTCTGCATCATTCTGTTCCCGTTAGATATGGAGAGAAAGTGCGTTGTGAATTCGTGGTCAAAGAGGAAGTGAGAGCGGTTGTCGCTAAGAATGGGAACGTGGAGTATCGAGAGCAGAAATCCATAACCGCCACATGGGAGGCTATGGGCCAGAAGTGATGTCGAAAAAAATGGTGCGGAGATGGTGCTGCCAATTCAGTGAGGGCATCAACAAGTGTTGGACAGACCCAGACCTGGACGGACGTGCACGGCCACTACAAACGAAAGCAATGCTTGACTACTTCTTTACAAGCAATGCTGAAGTCACACAGGCCGTTCAACGCTTCTTTTGTATGCAGAGCCCTGTTTTTTTCCTGGAGGGCTTTATGAAGCTTATAAAGGGTGTGATAAATGCCTCAACTCACTTGGCACTTAAGTAGAAAAATAAAGTTACGTCTTATCTTTCATGTTTCATTACATTTTTTGTCTTTCATGCACACCTCTGTCCACAGTTGCCAGGAGAAACTTATTTTCCGACTCACCCTCGTAGATAAAAATAAATTATAATTTCAGAACATTAATTAAGAAAAAGGTTAATTAAAACATTGCTTCAGTTATCTAACTGATGTCACAGAAATTGTTACATAGCTAGTGTGAAGCGGTCTGTGAGACCGCTCCATTGAAAGATGAATAAAAGGCACGATTAAATGATTGGATGGTAGTTTTGTACTAAACTTTTTGCACAGGACTGTTATAATTTAAATTCACCTATTCAAAAGTATCTGGTGATAGTACTAAAGTTCCAAACGGAACAAAATTTTGGTAGTGTTTGTAGTTAAACTGAAAATTGCAAATTAAACTATAAAAATTGAAAAAACCCGCGGTCTGAGAGACCGGTAACATCAGTTAAAGGTTAATCTTTAACTGATGTTACCGGTCTCTCAGACCGCGGCTTTTTTCAATTTTTATAGTTTAAATTGGTTTAAATACAAACACTACCGAAATCTTGTACCGTTTGGAACTTTAGTACTATCAACAGAGACTTTTGAATAGGTGCATTTTAATTATAACAGTCCTGTACAAAAACACCATCCTATGAGTTAATCATGCCTTTTATTTATCCTTCGATGGAGCGGTCTCACAAACCATTTCACACTAGTTATGTGACAATTTCTGTGACATTCTGTGACAAGGTTAATATAAAATATAATATCAGGCACATACATTTACTTCCACTTTATTTTTCTTGCATTTAGGGTAACAAAATCGTTTATTATTTTATGTGTAAAGATTGTGACACACTGAATTTTATAGAAAGTAAATTCAGGTTGCTTAATCTCTCGACTCATAGCAGATCTTAAGTAGTTTTTTACTACTTTATTGTTACTGGAATACTTATAAATTATGTACTCTGTCTCCATGTTTTTGTAATTCCTTGTTTACACAAAGTTAAAATTATGGAGCAACTAAAGGATTTCTAAATGATCCATTTTATAAAAGTTCTTATATAATGGTAGAAATAAGGTTTTCGCATTTAAAACCACGCTTAACAATTCAAGTCCATTCAAGTCAGCAATACAGGGCAAACTAACACATTTTCGATAACTGATTTTAGATTCGCACCAGCCAGAAACTCAAATTCTTGTTTTACATTTCTCAGTTTCTCAAACCTCCAGTTCAGTTGCACGGTTGTAGTGTCTCTACGTAACACGTAATCCATCACATTCATATAAATTTCCACTTTCATCAGAAGCTTCGTAGTCAAATTGTTCTGTGAATTTTACGTTTTCTGTTTTGCTCAAATAAGGACTCTAACATTTACAGACATAACCAAATCTTCGCTTTTTTGTTCAAAAATTTCCTCTCTTATTGTCTGAAATGTGTTTTTTAGTGTTTCAATCAGTTTGCTGACGATCAAAACATTGAGTTTTTTTTTCTTCTTTTTTCTTTCGTCAGAATAATATTAACTTTTTCCATTTCATTTAAAATGCTGTGTCAAACTAGTAGGTCGTAAATTAAGGGGAATTTCCTTATTTGCTTTATTAAGCTTTTTGCTCCTGAGTAAGTTTACTCATTTTACTTCATTTCTATAAGATCTTCCAGAGCTTTAAAAATCTGTGGCAATTGTTTGTAAACTGCAGATATAGCTTTATTTTTTCATGACCATAGAGTATCGCAATGTTTCTTTAAATAAACTGATAAGTGGGACATAAGTATATTCCATCTTTCAGTAGAAGAGAAGAAAAAACAAACACATTTTATGCAGTTCCGGACATTTTTGGACATACACCAGCAGCACGAACTCAAAGTTTAGAGAATGTGCAGAACATGGTAAAAAATAGACGAATTTATTTACTTCGACGATTCGAGCTTACACAACATTATATTGGGAAGCCATATTTGCACCATATCACAACATTGAGCTTTGAAGGGTTGATATTGATATTGTTTATGACGGCCGATTATCTACAAGTTGGATATAGTAGGCTGGAGTAGGATGGGAGTGTCCTCTGTAAGGTCTTTCTAAGGGAACCCAACCCGTATTTACGCAAGGTTCGAAGAAAACTACGGACAATTTCGAACGATTAGGCTGACGTGCGCGATTGTGTCGAACTCAGCACCTGCCGTCTACTGTGTTTGAGAACAGAACCTCTCGTGCAGCTGTGAATGTCGAGATTGTCAGACATTAGCTTATTTTAAATTTCTTGTGCTAATTTTTTTCTTTTTTTTTCTTTTTTTTGACTTGATGAAGTCAAGAAACCTTTCCACGAATGAAAATTTTCTATTTTCGGTATCGTATAATTTGCGTCATTTGTTCTTTGTGGGGCGTACTGGATTCCTAAACTGGACTGTGTTTAAAATTCAGTAACTTGCAAATGGTTACAATTATTAAAAGAAATTCTTGCAGGAGAGTTATGTAAGATATTAGAAGTATTTTTACTGCGGTTCTCGGTTTTAGTTCCAAATAGCAGAGATAGATGGCAAGCAATAAGCACTCAATGGAGGTCTAAACTGAAATCCCCTAGCATCATAGGAAGGAAGAAGGTTAAATATATAGAATAGGCCCCTAAAAATAAGATTGTATTGGAGAATGAGACCCACTCCCTATATTTAGCCTCCTCTTTTCACATCAGTGTTGGGCGATTTCGGTTTTGGCCTTGATTGAGCACCTATGGCGCTAGATGTGCGCTAGATTTATAGTGCTTGTGTGATTATACATTGCTGGCATAATTGTCAATTCAGTATAAACTTGATTGATTTACACGAATGTAGTTTAATAAAGTATACTGCTGTAACCTGAATTGACTATAAACCTGTTTAATACTTCAACAAATCATCGATATTTATGTTGTAATGTGAAATTGTAAAACTGCAGTATAAGAATTGAAAAAGTCATTTGTAACGCGAGCAGCTAGTGGATTTGGTCTGCCCCTCGGCATTGCACTATCACTCTAAAGCGTAAGCTGAGTTCCCGAGGAAATCATCCTAGAGATCCTACATTAGAGAGAGATTGGACATTAAAGAAATGTCCGCCATTTTCATTACAAAGTAGATGGAACGCCGTACAACGCAATGCATTTTCATCAGCGTCTAACACTTTTTATTCTATTAAAATTATGAAAATTTCATTTTATATGCCTTCAAAGAGTCTTTCAGAACATAAATATGAGCACATTTGCATTTTAATGAGTAAGAATTCCCAGAAAATGCATTTTTTACTCTTATTTTTTTTACTAATTAAAATAGTGGGCAGAGGAAGATTGGGCATGTAAGAACTTTATTTTAATTTCACAGTATTTGAGAAAATAATTTTTAAAGATTATCAGATAGAAAATGAACTACAGAATTCAATTATTTTTTTTAAACTATCTATAATTTATTGCGCATTTTAAAACAACAGTAATTATTAAAATTTTCACCATCTTCGCATTGATAATTTCAGAAACATTAAAATTTGAACATATCATATTCATACCACTCCTATTTAAGTATGTATGTGATTCAAAGTTAAGTTTCTACGTACTGCTACTCTTTGATATTCTTTTTAAATACGGAAGTCTTGTAAATGTATAATATTAGAATGAGTATTATTATCAAAACATTAAATGAAATTTTAGAAAAAAAGTTAAATAGAAGCACTGCTGTTAAAAGAAACAAATAAAAAAATACGAAAAACAAATTCTACAAATAAATAAAAATCCGATAACTAAGTAAAATCGCACTGCTGCGAAGCGTAAAACAGCTGAGTAAAAAAAAAAATGCATTTTCTGAGAATTCTTACTCATTAAAATGGAAATGTGCTTATATTTATGTTCCGAAAGACACTTTAAAGGTAAATAAAATGAAATTTTCATATTTTTAATAAAACAAAAAGTGTTAGACGCTGATAAAAATGCATTGCGTTGTACGGCGTTCCATCTACTTTGTAACGAAAATGGCGGACATTTCTTCAATGTCCAATCTCTCTCTAATGTAGGATCTCTAAATCATCCCTGCTTGCAGCGCCATCTGTAGTTGCTATTTGGTAGTAAAGTCGGGAATCGAGGTAAAAAAAATACTGACATTTTACATTACCTTCTCGTATTTTTTTTTTTTTTTAATAACTGTCACCATTTACAGGTTATTGAATTTTAAAAACAGTCAGTCCATTTTAGGACACTCAGTATATGGAGTGCGATCGAACGAAATTGAAAAACACCTTGCTCTATTAATTTCTTCTACAATCGTTTTTCTTACTTCATTGGCAAGAAAGTTCATAATTTCATCCTGAATATATTTTGCCATTTGTCTTTTTCACTTTCAATAATTTTCACTTTAGCTCTTTTCAAATTTGCTGTCGATTATATGATTTAATTTTAAACGTCTCTCAAGTTCCTTTTACCGAATGCATGCATTCCTGTGTTCTAGAGCATTTTTGTGTTCAGGAATTTTAGGATTTAATTTCTTCCACATGAAAAATCCACAATCTGGATTGGCTAACTTTGGAGGGCGATCATGATAATTGGTGAATAGTAAAAAGATAAAACAAAATATAGTGATTCCCTTAATTAAGTTATCCAATAAGCCGCAATCACCGTTAATAATTACTCCACTAGGACTAGGTATAATTTTCTTGAACGTTAGTTTGGAAAATCGTAGTCCTTATGCAATCGCAGATTTCATGTAATCAGCATTTTCATCCTGTGCTGGACTTTTTTTTAACAGCAAAGTAATGACCGAATGACTATAAGAATGATTCCATAGTGGAATCAGAATAGGTTATCAATTCATATTCACTGAGGGTGGCAGGTGGCAGAAACTTTCGTATACGATGTAAAGGGCCCGCAGAGTGCAAAAGTTTAAGAAACACTGTAATAAAATATCACAAAAGCATATTATAAAATCATCAGATCTAAAGAGCTCAATGAAAAGTAAATGTGAACAGCGCAATAATTTCGAAATGAAAAATGTACATACAGTAGACTCCCTCAAATCCGCACAGCCTCGGACCAGAGGTTGTGCGGATTTTAGAATTTTGCGGATTTCTGGTCATTAATTTGTTTACATTTTTGAAACATTAATTAGATTAGTAGTTAAGCAAGGGAAATTATAATGAATGCTTACAATAAAGTGAAACATTAAAATAAGTAAAATATTAAAATAATTTATTAGTTTAAACGTAAGTAATTATTAAAATAATTATGTAAAATAAAAATTTAGAAAAATATTAAATTATTAACGATGAAATCGATTCAATTCGATTTCAAAAGTCCTATGCTGCTATCTAGTGGTAAAGCCATCGTAAGATCGATACGTCATTATGCTATTATCAGTATATATAGCTTATTGCGCTCTCTGTAACTTTTTTCATTGTTATGTAGAGTCTTGAATGCTTTTCTTATACTGCTTTGTAAGTTTAGAAATAAATTTGTCTATAATTAAAAAAGAAAAATTCCGCAAGCAATAATTTTAAAATAGCGTTCCGGTTCGTGGATTTTTCTATTTCGAATCCTGGAATTTTTGATATAGATATGCTAATTTATATCAAAATCAAAAGTAATGCAAATTTATCTAATAATAAATCAGCTGTATTAACCAAAAGAGAAATGATTAACAAAAAATTTATTTAAAAAAAAAAAAAACGTTGCGGTAGTCGCTGATTTCGGTGCCATCTTGAATTTTGTTCCTGCAACTTAACTCTAAATTTCATTGTTTGCATCTGAAAAATACACGGATTTCAGGAGTTCGCGTATTTAAGGGAGTCTATTGTACTTCCATTGGGAAAAATATTCCCGATATGTAAATATATACATTTAGTTTTACAAAAATATAGAATATCGAAGAGTGAAAAAAAAAATTCCAATATAAATGATCGACGACAATTAAAAAAAACTGAAATTGGTAGTACAAATTTGGCGCCCTTAAATTTCCGCGCCCGGAGCGACCGCCCCCTTCGCCCCCCTTTCGCACGGTGCTGTGAACTCCATACAATTAAACTTGCCCGTAAAATAACTATCTGATGTGTGTATCATGCAATTATCAACAATGTAAAAAAAAAAAAAAAAAAAATCCTACCAAGATGACTAAATAATAAACAACAATGGGTGGTGAAATTTTATGAACATGAAAAAAAGTAAAATTTTGAAGGTATGTGAACCTACTTGCCAAATGTAATATTCAAATAACTACTTTTAACGAAGAACTAAGTACATTAGACACTATGGCAGTACAGAAAGCACGTGTGTAAAAAAAAATCGTTGACCGTAGAAAATTCTTTCTTGTAATTGTGTAAAAAAAAAAAAAAAAAAAAAAATGGAGTGCCTCTGTACACCATAAATTACCCAAAGACATTACTCAAGTGGAAAAATATTAAGTTCTTTAAAAATGTAAAAAAAATATATGGTGATACGTAAAAACTTCTAATGTTTCCTTGTACATATCCCTACCACTAGCGAGAAATTATGTTTGTGTGCACAAAAAAAAAATAATAATAACTAATGTATCTGTGTCATATTCGAAAGTATCTAACAAATCTGAAACAAATATCGCTGAACTATTCTAACCTTTAATTATTACAAAATTATTTTTTTATAAAATGCAAGCACCAGCAAAATAGATTCGAAAAACCATGTAGTATTTATAGGTGTAGGATAATTTTCATACATGAATTTGAAAGTGTATACCATTAAGGCCTTTATACTCAAGAAAACTGTATCATAAATGTCCAATTGCAAAAAATCCGTGCTCAAAGTGTGACATAAGAGGGCAACAGGAAAAGTGTAACTTGCGAATCAAATATTTAAAACTATCAACTGAATACGAATCTTATAACATATCTCCCAAAAATTTATTGCCCAAACTAAGAATTAATCTGAAGTAACCAAAACTATGTATAAACAATATGGTATCATATGTACAATTTCAAAATCCAACATGCCAGTAGTATAATTTGTAAATGGAAAACTCAACAGTGTGTGTGAAAACAAAAACCTCTGACTACAAGAGAGTCAGAATTACCATGAAATATGTGTTAAAGTGAAAACAAAATCCTCTGACTACAAGAAAGTCAGAATTACCATGAACTATATGTGAAAGAGTAAACAAAATAAAATACTGTTGAATCTTTCATTAAGAAACGCCAAACACGATATAGAATCCAAAATAAATTAATTACAGTTAAATATAATTTCAATTTACCATCTAATAAAAAGAATGCTGCATATCCAAATGAACAATCCCACACGCAGTACTTATGATAAACCATTGTAAATAACCTTTGTAAGAAGTAACCTTTGTAAGAAGTAACCTTTGTAAATAAGTAACTACCTGTTAAACTGCTCAAAAAGACAAAAACTGAAAAATATTCACCAATGCTCAACCAGAAAAACTTTTAAGTTTAACACCATTGTAAATTAAGCACCAGCAAATACCCACAGATGCAACAAATCGTATAAATGGACCAAAATAAAAGTTACGTTAATTTTTAGGACAACAGAATATTAAATGACAAGAAAAGGAAAAAAAATAAATTCTAAAATTTCTACATGACAGAATAACCTTTTCCTTTTATAAATAAGTAAAAAAAATAACTGCGTAAAAAGTGAACTTTACATTTAAATTTATATTGAAATGTTTTCATAATTGTAACAAACAACCAAATGTTGCAAAAAAAACTGTACCGAGGATCAATAACTAAACAATTGCACATGTAACATATATATATGTATGTGTAAAGCTTCATCTGAATAGCAAGCAGCAAAAATTATACCTTTGTAAAAACCGTTGTAGCTGCTGCATGTAATCGAAGTTGTCGTGAGGGAGCGTTATTTGCAAACATCCATAAGTACTCCAAAAGAAAAAAAAAACCTTTGTATAAATAACCATTGTGCAATTGAAGCACTCATGAAAATTGGCATCCACACTGCGTGTACAACGAAAGTGCAATTGATAATCATATAGACCTACAAAATACAGAACAGGTACACCAATTTATGACCCAAGAAAATGATGCACTAAAAAATTTCTTATCTACTAGTGTAAACACATTATAACATTTTAAAAAAAATTTAAGCTTGTATGAAAAACAACAAAATGAGAAAAATGTCACCTTTGAACACAAAAGAAAACAAACATTAACCATTTAAAAAAAAAAAAACAATTAGCTTGTTTCTTTGTCTTTTTTTTTGTTTTGTTTTTTTATATCCATATACAGTAGTAGATTCTAATAGCAGAACTAAGTGAAATGAATCATCTAAACTTTAACGACCTGATACATATCCATCAACATTTATTTTTATGAGTAGAAATCAACTGTACATTATCAGTGAGTCAACCAGCGTATAAATAAACCTCTACGATAATATTAAAAATGCATACCAAAGTTAGCTCATCAAAAATAATTGAGCATGAAATAATTGTAATATTCAAAGCATAAAAACTATCTATCAACTCTTATATTATCTAATAAATTTTTTTTTTAAATGTACCTGAAAATACAATTTATATTTCACAGAGTGGTTTTCACTACCCCATTAATTTTTTTACTACGATGTAAACAAACAAAAAAAAATCTTCAATCAATTGTGCAATAACGAATGTATGTAATAAAAGAACATGTGTGGTATGGCATATTAAATCAGGGCGTGTAAAATTTTCCACAATGAGAATGCAACGAATATAAATTTACCCTTGACTGGTAAAATTACTGGTACGTGTATAAAGTGTATATATGAAAAGCCTGCAGAAATTTGAGACATGACACATTATGTTGGAAAGCTGCTACAAAGGAAATACTAAAACATTCCTTCATTTTATAACATTTAACGAGCAGACAATTTAAGTGTATGGACAAGATTTCAATAAAATTTCAAGACCATTAAAGTCTGAATGAAGTCTGGGAAAGCCAGAAAAATAAAACGTAATAGTAAAATGCTACAAATTTTAATACGTAAAAAAAAGTGAAAATGCAGGGGAAAAATTCTACAGCAAACGAAGAAAGTGATCAGTTTTCCTCGCCCGCTATAAAAAAACACACCCCCTACCACCTAACTATCAGCGCTTCATAGTCAAATGGAAGATGCTTCTTGCATAGCGTGCAAAAATTTTAAACTATAAATGCTACGTACACCATGAAAATTCAATACAACAATAGTAGTATTAACTATAAATGCGTTACTAAATTTAAAGAACATAAAGTGTGTGTAAAACGTACAAAGTTACCTCGAATAGAGAAACCTCATGCATAAAAGAGTGGTTGACTCAACTATGCACAGAAATATAACTGTAACATTGTAATATGAGTTGAAAATTGAAAACATCTTGACATAATACCTTGAGAAGTATGAAAATCTATATTAATAAGAAACAAATGTCACACGGCAGTACAACAAAAATCTTACCTAATATCTTACATTCTCCCTGCAATATACAGTTTAATCTGGAACTTGCCTCAGGACTTTTGTGTCTCCAGTTACATGCACTGTTTGTTTTCTTTTTTATGTATATATTTTTTATTACCGTTCTAAAATTGCATAAAATTAATTCAAACTTTTTTCTCTATTATTATAACTTCATTAACTTCAGCAAGGAAATTTTACCTCTATTATTTAACTATCTATATTTTTTTTTATCTGCATGCTATTCACCTCTCAAATTTTTCTCTGCCCTGCAAAAATGTTTCCTAAACATCCATTTATTTTCAAAAGTGAAGGAAAATAAAATTCAAATAACATTATACCTGTTATTTAATTATTAACATAAAAAAATGCCTGTGGAAATGGATACCTAAAGGTACCTTCTAGACCTGTATCTTTTTTTTTATATATACAGTTCGAAACGTGTTTTAATTAAAATTTCACCCTCATTACAAAAAACATAAAAAAAATTACCTTGATTTCTAAAAAAAAAAAACCAAGATGAAATATGATATTGGTTTGATAAAATCAAAGCAAAAATTATATTGTCTTTGCCAATCATAAAAGGTTTAAAAGAAAACAAGGCAACTATTATTATTCACACTGTCAAAAATATCTTATAGTAGAGACATAAAATTTCTATGCAATCTAGAAAAATATGCACTATATATTACCATTTATTTATTTTTTTTATGTTGCCGTAAAAAAATTTAACTAAATAATAACAAACTGTTTGCCCCCCTTCACGTAGAGATGTGTCATTTGTTGAGGGACGACTCCAAAGGAACGATTCCGGCAGTGAAACTGAAGGAACGATTCCATTCTGTAAAAAGGAATCGGTCCTTTTCGGAACGAGTCCGAAAAGGAACGACTCCTCGGATTCGGTCCTTTTTGGAACGGTTCCTCGGATTCGGTCCTTTTTGGAACGGTTCCTCGGATTCGGTCCTTTTTGGAACGGTTCCTCGGATTCGGTCCTTTTCGGAACGGTTCCTCGGATTCGGTCCTTTTTGGAACGGTTCCTCGGAATCGGTCCTTTTTGGAACGGTTCCTCGGAATCGGTCCAAAATGTACCGACTCCGAAAAGGACCGATTCCTCGGAGTCGGTCCATTTCGGAATCGTTCCAAAAAGGACCGAATCCGAGGAACCGTTCCAAAAAGGACCGAATCCGAGGAACCGTTCCGAAAAGGACCGAATCCGAGGAACCGTTCCGAAAAGGACCGATTCCTCGGGAATCGGTTCTTTTCTTGTAGACTGGTCAGTTTTAATAAATTAAAATACGCTATTTTATTTCAAAATAATAGATTTTGATTCTATTAAAGCTGACTTTATTGCCAAAATATCCTTCTAATGTGTGTGCCCCTCCCCCCCCCCACCTCCTCAAAAAAAGAAAAAAAAGAAAAGTAAAGAAAGAAAGAAAAAAGAAATTTAAGTGCGGGGCGGAGTAGGGCGTTTAATAAACATTACTATTTTATCTTCTTGTGCTAAATTAATCCGAAAGAAATAATTTAAAAAAATATTTTATACGAATTGGATTTTTTACACCTCAGTGAAAAAGTGCCCGAGATGGGATTTGAACCCAGAAACTTTACGTGCTTTACCGATTAAGTACCTGGACCCCGAGGATAATGGAACGCCATGTGTACTTTAATACACTAATACATTTTCTAATTGGTAAATGTATCATACGAAATGAATTTTTTCTAAATGAATTCTTAAGGCTGTTCTCAAATCCAAAAGGATAAATTTGTGACAAAAGTTTTAATTTATTTTTATTCGGAAATGCATGAAACGAACAGGTGTTGTTGTTCAGAAACTATGTAATCGAGCTGTTTTTTCCGTTTTTTTGCAAACGCAATATGCCTTTCAGAAAATAGTGTCAAAGTGGGCGTTTGAACCGAATTTCCGCGCGAAAGAGGCATAATTTATCAAAAATGGGTGAAAAAACATGTTTGTCACGTGATCAAAATCGATTATAACTCAATAGGTAATTTACTGATCAAAAGATGGAAAACACAGTTCGATTCCAAATCGCTTCCATGGTCAAACATTCCAATTTTATATCTTTCCGTAAAAAAATGAATTTGTACATAAATGTGTCAAAACGTTTTACGCTTGTTGAGCAGATCACTTAAGAACAGCCTTAAGAAAAACAAAGAAAATGCTTGTTTAATTACTAGTGAAAAATATTTTATTAAATCTGACTAGAAACAGTTTTGAATAATGTAAGAAATATATCACTAGGCCATAAAAATTGCATTTTAATAGGATAATAATAACTGATTTTCAATTATTTTAATAATTGTAGAGTTTCGCACTTTCATGCATATTTCACTATTTCATGTTTTTTCCTCAAACATAATTTCAATTTGAGAATCCTCTTTGTCAAAATAAATATATGACCAGCTCGAGTACCACTTTATTTCCACAGTTTGGCGTCTTGTTTTTCTCTCCTGAAGATGATGATTAAAAAAATCTCGAAACTCCCTAAGATTGTTGTTTTAATCAACTTACATTGAGGTTTATTACATAGAGTAAAATCTGTTAGAACAAGGAATTTTTGTAAAACGTTTCTTTCTTTCTTAAGATAATGAATATTTCAAAAAGCATAATGTCTAATAATAATAATAAGATAACAGTAACAGTGGTGCGTGGGATTGAAATAATTTAACCGCGGTTCGCTCTCTTAATGGCTGTTTTGAGTATAAAAACGGGAAAGAAAAATCACGTGCTACATATAGATTATCGGACTTTCTCCAACACTGCGACATATATAAAGCTGCATATTTTATGCTTGTTTCGGTTTAATAGATTTATGTTAACCCTCCGCCTACCAGAGGGGTTCAATGGCCCCGACAAGTACATTTATAATGATATTTCTAATTTATTTTAAAAACTGAAATTTCTGTAAATATGGGTTTTTTCTGGGATGTTCTATTCTTTTGAGTAGAACATTCCAGAAAAAGTCACATATTTACAAAATTTTCATTTTTTAAAATGTGAAAAATCAATTTGAATGTATCTATCGGGTCTGTTGCACCGGTCTGGTATGCGGAAGGTTAATATTGCATTTAAAAAGTTTTACAATATACGAATTTAGTTATTGGTTTCCAAAGAATGCACGTTGTGATTTTGTACAGTTTTTTCAATTGTTATTTTACTTCTATTTCTTGCTAAATAATTAGAATTTAAATAACTGTGACTTTGTTTTAATTCAACGTAAAACAAAAGAAAAAAAAATCGTTTATCGTAATAATTTCTTATAATAATTCAGATTTCTTGATCGTTATTGATACTCGTAAATCCCGAAATCAATGCCACGATTAATGCCTGTTACTGTGGTGATGGATAATACATATCTGAGTTTAATTTCGATCAAATCGAGGCTCCCTTCATGCTAAACTAAATTTAATGTTTCAAGCCTAATACCAAATTTCCGTTTTTATTGAGGTAAAACTTACTGCAAATACGATACTAAATTTTATGTATTTTCCTTTCTTATTGTTATTCTTTTCACTTAGAAGATTTATTTATTTATTTTCTTTTTTTTTTAAATTACATAAAGTTTTCTGAAAAGTTCGAATTTAACAAAATGTTTTATCTATTTTAAATAGTTTTGACAATAAAAAGTTTAACTCCGAATAAAAAATTGTCAAATTCTCAAAAAATTAAGGTTGGTATTATCTATAACACGTTTGCAACAGATATCTTTCATTCAATGGCCGAAACATCGTCAAAAGGATAGTTCTTTATATAGTACTACACTCTGTAATAATAATGGACATACTTTTAATTTGTTTAATTTAATTAAACCAATAAACCGTTTTTCAGTTAAAATGTTAGCAAATTTCAAATTTAAAGAAATAGAACTTTGAAGTTTAGTGAATCACTATCTTTTGGCGGAGATAATATGTACTATATATGAATAAAATCATATATATTACTATATATATATATATATTATAATATTAATGCATATAATATTATCTTATAAATATCACTAGCCATAGCCCTGCTAATGAATCTGTTTACAAATCATCTGAAGGAACTTCTACCCTTTCGTGTAACACAAGTGTTCCATGACTTTATGAGTTATGAAGCTCCAAAGATCCCAATCCAAACAAACATATTAGCATTGCAATTCACTCACACCGAACTGAGGTTCTGTATGATATAAGTGGAGAGAGGGTGACGGCGGATGAGGGTGTGAAATTAGAGAAATTCCTGTAGGTTCTCGTGAAATTGGAGATTCAAAAAGAGTTGTAAGTTTATTGAAATTCTACGTAGTTAACAGCAGTTCACAAATAGCGATGTTAGGGTAAAAGACAAGACATACAACAGTCACTCAGGAAAGACAGTGTGCAAAAACGTGCTTTTCTTTTTAACTCTTTCCAATAAAGTTAGTGTGTATGAATGCGGTTTGTCTGTCCGTCAGACCGTCTGTTCACGCCCTAAGGCAAGTCACACACTAAGGCGACACATAAGACATGTCGCTTGAATTTGCTAGAAAAACTGGTTCAAAACAAGTTTGCAACAACTTCGTTCTTTGTTTCGACCGGTTTTTGCACTTCATGTTGCGCTTTGTGTCGTTCTGTGGTCTCAGTGTGTAATATACCTAACTCCCGTAAATATACTCGGATTCCCATGAAATTGATATATGTTAATGATGTTTACCATGGGATGTTTGGTATTCAATATGAAGAGTGTAGCATTAATAGTTTATTTACAGGGGCACTCAAAAGTATTTCGTTACATTATGGTCAATGGGAAAAAATCGTTTGCAGCGCATTTTAATGACATTAAGCTATTTCAAATGCATTAAAATTGATATATATCACTGAATTGCACTACAAGATGATTGCTATAGAATAGGTTGTTTCACTTCTGAACCAGATCCTGAAGGCGGTGATAATAATGTTGATGAATTATGCGAAATATCCTGTGTGCGTAAAGTTAGGGAGCTAAGGAGAAAGACGATAAAGGGCATAAAGTTATTGAAAGTACGGACACTGGAACAAAAATGTAATCTACTTTAACTAGTTACATATCCAAACCAGTAGGGCCATCCAAATGAAAAATGAGATTCAGAATGAAAAATGAAATTAAGATTACCTAGAGGTAGATTTTGAAGAGGAATCTATGAGACTAAAAATTCCTAGACGCTGGTGACAAATATCAGAGCAATAATAAAATTTCCTATACAGGATGTCCACTCTCAACGATGTCCAATAGCTAATTCCTAAACCGTTAGTCATAGCCATATAGTTCCGATTACAAAAATGTTTTAAATGGGGGTAAAGAAGTATTTAAAAAGTGATTTGGGTCAATAGAATCATTTCTTGAAAAATTATGAAATTTAATTTTTTATACGATCTCCCGGTCCTTCAAGTTATAGTTAGTAAAACTTTCCTATTACACTTACAAATAAGACAAATAAAAGTCCTATTATTCTGCGACTAAAACTGACCGAAGTAATGGCTGTTTCAACTTGGAGCATATTTTTTGCTGCGAAATAGGGGTCATTTACAAATTTACTAGAAATATAAATAATCTTCAGATATATAAAAAATATAGTTGATAGTAAAATTAACATTGCATTATAAATTTGAAATCTATAATCATTCTGAAATATTAATGCAAAATATACAGCTTGTACTAAACATATAACAGGAAAAAAATAATAGAATTTTCGTTAAATAAAATGTTGAAAAGCAACACCCTCGATTCATTGCACACTGAATCCAAAAATGGCCTTCATTTTTTATCACAGAGTACAGATTTTTTGCAAATCGTAAATTTGAAAGCTAAAAAGTGAAAAATTTTCGGAAATCTGATTCTGATAGTATAAAACAGATGTGATTGTTATTTCTTTAACTTTTGATAATTGATTATGTATTTTTTACTATTGAATCCGAAAATGACCTTCATTTTTAACCATCACGTCAGGATTTTTCGCAAATCGTAAATTTCAAAGTTTAAAAGTTCAAAGTTTTAATTGAACCTCTTCCCTTCCCACATCATCGGATCCCTGAGCTGTTTAGCTGTAAGAATCCCAGTATAAGCCAAAAATTGAGTAAATTCTTGAATTAAATAAAATTAAATTGAATAAAAGAAGTTTTACATCCATTTTATAGTATCAGATTTTCGCTATTTTTTAACTTTGAAATTTACCATTTACAAAAAAGTCTAACATGATGGTTAAATATGAAGGTAATTTTTACATTCAGTGCTAAAAAGCACATACAAATCAGTCGTAAAAGTTAAAAAATGCAACCATCGACTCTATTTTATAGTATTAGCTATTTTTTCAATTTTGAAATTTACTATTTGCGAAAAATTCTGACATGATGGTTAAAAATGAAGATAATTTTCGGATTCAGCGCTAAAAAATACATAAAAATCATAATTTTCAAAATACATAATTTTAAAAATAAAAAAACACAACCATCGCAGTCTTGTGTTATCTAATCTAAAACTTTTTAGAAAACTTGTTGGCAGTAATCTATCGGAAATTTTTTGTGTTACCCTATAAAATAAGTACATAATGGTAACCACTGAAAATCATAATAATATTACATTGTCATCTGATTTACGTCAATATGTAAAATTCAACATCGATCGCATATTTTAAAGTGAGTTGAATTTCGAGTACAAATTTTGAACTGGAAAGAAATAAATACGATCGTTTCAAGTTAACCCGTTACCCGCTGGTGTTGCGTTCACGCAACGGTCAAAATAATTGCTCATGCTTACATTAATTACTTTGTCACCACTATTTTACAATTAAAAAAATTGCCTTATTTATTGGCAGAAATTTTGATATTTTAATAAAGCGGAAATTACCTTTCTGAATTTGTGGTGACAAGCGACTTTCAACAAAAAATTTGAAAATTCCTACTTATAGTTTTGACGGTTAATAGGTTAAATAAAAGCTTATAAAAATAGCATAGTTTTTGTTAAAAAAATCATGAAAAGAAACAGCTTCAAATCCTTACAAAAATCTGTCGTAATACGATTTCTTTCAAAGCGCAGCTACACATGAAATAAATCCTTCAAATACTTTAAGCACTTTGTTTACGACCCCTAGAAGCATGGCTAAACTCATGTGTATTCGGATGCAGAAAAGTTGCATAAGTCTTGCATTTCAAAGTTTCGTATAACTTCATGAATTTTAGTGTTAGATGAATGGGACTTTTTTTGTCTTTCTTTTAAGAGAACAGGAAATTTTTACTAAATATCTCTTATAGGGCGGAGGACCGTATAAAAAATTAAATTTCGTAACTTTTTTAGAAATATTTTTATTGATCCAAACGACTTTCAGAATAATTTTTTACCTTATTTAAAACATTTTTGTAATTGGAACTATAGGTCTATGACTAACGGTTTAGGACTTAGCCACTGAACATCGTTGAGAGTAAAGACACACTGTATATAATAATAATATAAATGGACGGTCATTTGACGACATATTTCCAAGAGAAACCAATGATTACACTGAAAATCGAATAGACCTTGCACCGCCCTTAAATTTCCAAGAGGAATTATGCTTTATACCATAAATCATAAAGTTAGAAATAACTGCAAATTAATTGCACACACTGATCAATGAAATGAACTCTTAAAAACAAAATCATCTGTCCAAAACATTACAAAATTAAAGCGACTGGATGACTAAGAAAATGGATGGGTACATAAGAAAATAAATTAGTAAAAAATATTATGGATTGCATGTGGTTCTCTTTATCTCGGAAGTGTTTTTTTCCCCTTGGAATCCTTTATTTTTCAAAATCGTTCTTTTTTCTCGGAATCGTTCCTTTTTTCTCGGAATCGTTCCTTTTTTCTCGGAATCGTTCCTTTTTCTCGGATTCGTTCCTTTTTTTCGGAACGACTCCGATGAACTCGTTCCTTTCGGTGAACGATTCCGGCTGGAACGATTCCTTAAAAGGAACGATGTTGCCCATCTCTACTTCACAGTAATGCTATCGACTCACAGTTCCTTGATTTGCATGCTTGGTGATATATTACTAACCGCAAATTACACATATCAACAGTAACAAAAATAGATAGGCATAAAATATAACACTAAGCATTAAAAAAACATAACTCTATTATCTTAATATTGTAAAAAAAAAAAAAAAAAAAAAAAAAAAAAAAAAAAAAATTCGTACCGTAATGCTAAAAGAAACATTCAAAATCCACTTTTATTAAAAAAAAAAACAATCACTGCATTAATTATTTGCGAGTGATATAAAATTTGATTATTTGTAGCAGCTATACAAATGCTGCAATAAGCCAAAATGACAACATTGACTAAACATGAAACAACACTCGGTTAGCAAATTATAATTGAAATGTTGTCAAAAATTTAGATTCATATATTAGACTAGGGGGCTCTGCCCCCTACGAGCTACGCTCGCCAACCCCCGTTCAGGGACACCAAAATCCAAAAAGCACGCTAATTTGATTGGCTTTAAAAATATTGAATTAAAATTAAAAAAAAAAAAAAACAGTAGCGATCTCTCTGTAAACGGGTTTCCATTCGTTTTTCTTGGATTGGCGATTTTTAAGACCATATCTGCTGCTGTTAAAAGATACAATGGCTGTTTTCGTATTTAAATAAACAAATTAGTTAAACATTCGAAAATAAGCTAATGTAAAATGAATTAAGTATACAGTGTCATTGTCTCCCAGTACTTTTTAACAGCGCTATAAGATAGTTCTTTTAAATAATTCATTTTAGATGTATCGTTTTAAATCTGACGTAATTTACACCAAAGTTTTATTTCTCTTATTAATATTCACGTGAAAATACTTTTGTTGTTAGATGGAAATATTATTTGCGCTGTCTTCGAATTCACGATAATAGTTGAAAATATTATCTCAAAATATCAAGTAAATGTCTCGAGCAGATATATTTTTTAATTTAAATTGTTTTGCCATATTTTTTGGCCATTTTAAATATGATGTAATTTCCTCCATTTACAGATTTTAACGCATAGTAATGATTTTTTTATTTTAACATTTTGTTTCTCTTTTAAAATTCCAGTGTAAATATGGTTCTTGTGACGCAATTTTCCTGCTTTTAACATATAATCATTTAATTCTAATTTTTTTTTCTGTTTACAATAGTCCCGTGTAAATAAATTTTTAATTTGAAGTAAACATTATTGTTTGCGCTGTTTATACAGTTGTCAACAGTTTAAATTAATAACATTTTTTAAATTTGTAAAAAATATCTCTCGAAATACTGAAAATTTGAATTTAAAATAGAAATAAAACCTCAAAAAATAGTCAAATAAAAAAAATAAATGAAATCTGCACACCGGGAACTTATAACGTATAAAATGATCTAAAGATGATTAAATTCTCATGTATAGTTTTTGTTCCAATAAAACTTTTTTAATGGAACGATTTTGTCCAAATTTAGCATTAAATATCTCTGAAAGTAATTCTTCGATTTGAAAACTGTCTGCATCAGGGTGTTTATCAAATCTTTCTTTATAATACCACCGATTTCCATATTTTTGTATACGACAGTTTTTTTTAATATTAACGAAGAAAGGCCATGCTAAAGGCATACTTAGATACTACTACAGGCAGATTGATTTGCGTTTAATGTATGAATTCGCTCGCCAGAGGACTCTGATACCCTGCCCAAAATTGAAATTTGACTCTGACCGTAACTGAAACAACCTGGGAAGGGTAGATATGTAAACAAACACCAAAATTACGTCATGTCGCCATGGTTACATTTACAATTCTGCTAACATTCCAATCAAGCTTAGAAATGACAGCTAATTCGAATACAGCTGTTAAGGGTTATTAATAAACTGTCCATATCAATGTAAATGTAAAGTTCTATTTATTTAAGTGACTAATATAATGTGTTTCTCTTTAAAACTGTTAAACCAACACACATAAAAATACAGGGTGGTCATAAAAAAACTTTGCCGATATATGAAACTCTAGCGGCCGGTCCGCTTAACCGATCGCGATGAGATTTCAGATATAGTTATTCAGAGGTATGAGCTCGGGATTCTGTGAACGGCAACAAATTGGCGCTCACGGTTACGGTTATAGGTACAGAAACTCAAATTTTTCGAATGGCAACTCCCATTTTTTTTCGTCGCAAAATGCTCAGCGCATGCGAAAACTCTAAATAGCGCTGGAACGGTACGTGTATCGCAATAAATGGACGCGTTATGCACGCACAAAAAACAGCTCAGAGAACGACCAAAATCAAAACAATGGGGGCGCACGGAGGAAATTTGCATATGACAGAGGCAAGACAACAATCACAGAACGTCGTTCGACAGATAATCAATATAGAAAACGGATTCTCGCCTCTGTCATATGCAAATTGCCTTTGTGCGCCCCGATCGTGTTGTTTTTGGCCGTTCGCTGAGTTGTTTTTTGTGCGTGCATAACTCGTCCGTTTATTGGGATGCACGTACAGTTCCAGCGCTATTCAGGGTTTTTGCATGCGATGAGCGTTTTACGACGAAAAAAATAGGCGTTGCCATTAAAAAAATTCGAGTTTCTGTACCTATAACCGTAACCGTGAGCGCCAATTCGTTGCCGTTCACAGAATCTCGAGCTCATACCTCTGAATAACTATATCTGAAATCGCATCTCGATCGGTGAAACGGAACGGCCGCTAGAGTTCCATATATCGGCAAATTTTTTATGACCACCCTGTATATAAATAAAAAAACACATGCTTAGTCTAAAACATGAATGTCACAAATTTATTTGGTACAACTTAGTTATCCCGCCGACCAATTTCGCCAAATTATATAAATCGCTAAAACACTCGCCAAATTTTACAAATTGACATAATTTTTATTTTAAATAACGAAAGAACTAATAAATTAGTATAACATTAATAAATATACAAATAAAACGTCGAAACAAAAATCACTTGATGACATAAACACGTGTAACTTGCTTACAGTCAAGTGAATGTGACATTGACGATCAAGCATTATTGGCATTTAATCTTATAGTTTGGCGATAGATTTTTGGTCGACGGGATAACTAAGTACCATTTATTTACTATTTTCACTGCTGAAATAATAAAACTGATAGAATTTTTTTTTTAATATATTAAAATACTCATAAAATTCCTTGTAAAAATTAATAAATGTAATTTATTAAGTAACAAATACCCTTACATGATTTAATCAAAATTACTTGGATAACATAGAATATTGCAACGATATTTAAATCCGTGATCACCATTTCTTTCTCTGATTAAAAATAAGAATATTTAATGTTTAAGGAAGATCGGCCTTTTTTTTTTTTTTTTTCTTCTTCTTCTTCTTCTTCTTCTTGGTTCGGGCGATATTAAACACAAATATTTTACCGGTAACAGTAAATTAATCAAAAATAGCTGCTTCAAGTCAGTTATGAGAACTGTAGTTTGATAAAAATCAAATTTTAATTTTAAAACGTGTATATGAAACCAAGCTATTTTTATATAAATACGGGACATTCAAAAAAGAATAACAGAATCGGCATTTTTCATGAATGAACCAAACGATCAAGGTAAACAATAAATAATTTTGCTAATCTTAAAAGTATGTGTAACACTAAAATGCAACAATTTGTGTTAAATAGCCTTTTAAATCGAAGGAAATTGAAGAATATAAATATTTAATTTATTACATGAAAATACGATCAATGATTCTGAAACCTCGACGATGAGAAACAAGCTTCTATCTGGGCAGGGTATAAATGTAAACTAGTGACGGGCGATTTCGATTTTTTTAATCGATTTAATCGATACTATGGCCAACTCGATTTAATCGATACTATGAATTTTTTAATCGATGTCTCTAAGACAAAATAAGGTAATATCATTTTCATTTTCCTTCAAAAATTGAAGATAAAGTAGTTGGATGTGCCAATCCCAAAACTTTCATCTGCCGCATAAATGTTAAAACTTCAAAATTCGCTATCACGGTGTCAAATTTAAATAACATATGCGCATCATGAGGATTCAAAAAGCATACGTTCGTTGAAGTATGTGCCTTTTAAAAGAAAATATAAGCATTGCATTTTCCTAACAAGTCATTGAATTTCGGCTCACACCCTCTTAGGCTAATGCCAGACGAACGTCTTTTTGCACGCTTTTTTCGCTCTTACGCCATCCCTACACCTTCGCTAGCATGTGTAGGGACGGTGTAAGAGCGAAAAAAAAGCGTGCAAAAAGACGTTCGTCTGATATTAGCCTAGATGTCCGCAACGGAAAATCCCAATTCAAAGAGCATAAAAGTGACAGCTGTTGGGCAGTATACACCCAAGCCTAATAAGGATCTATTTATCTGAAAGTGTAACAGAATGTGAAGTTTGATTAAATTCCGTGCATTAGTTTTGAGATATGGCTATCACGAATATCATGCAAAAAAACAGTATAGCAGCGCAACCTGTTACATGATTAACACGAAAAACTCAGGAACAACTTATGTCAATGACACATAATATTAAGTTTGATGAAATTCCGGTCATTACTTCTTGAGATATTATCGCTAATATCTTGTAAATTCTGAAAAACAGTGTTAAATTCAGGGGCTGGTACTGGTGGACAACCCCCCCCCCCCCCACGGACTATTGAAATTTCCCTCATGAAGATTTCAGATTTTATGCTTAAGGGACAAAAGTCCAATCCCCCCCCCCCCCCGAAACTCTAGAATGTCCCTCTCCAGAACCATAGAAATCCCTCCCGGAGAAAAATGTCTGAATTCAACACTGCTAAAAAAAAGCAGCATGGCAGCACAACCTGTTATATCATTTACCCGAAAACCTAATCATGAACAATTTATGACAGAATATTAAGTTTGATGAAATTCCGTTCATTAGTTCTTGAGATATGATCCCTAAAATCGTTTAAATCCAGAAAAATGTGTTGAATTCCGGGGGTAATCCGGAGGGACATGCGCCGCCCCCCCCCCCGCCGTGCAACATTCAAATGTCCCCCCAGAAGGTTTGAGATTTTATGCTTAATGTACAAAAGTCCAATCCCCTTCCCCTCTGAACTGTCCCTCTTTGGATCCGCAGAAATCCCTCCCGGAGAAAATTGTCTGAATTCAACACTGCTGATAACAACGCCCCCTGTTGGGCGATTTACACCGAAATCTAATATGCAACAATTTATGCCAATGTCTAACTGAATGTGAAGTTTGATGAAAACCCGTGCATTAGTTCTTGAGATAGAGCTATCGCGAAAATCGGAAAAATGCAGCATAGCAGCGCCACCTGTCGGTAGATTTACATCAAAAAGTAATCAGCACCAATTTATATGAAAGTCTAATTGAATCTAAAGTTTCAACAGATTCCATGCATTAGTTCTTGAAATAGACCGCCCACAATTTTTTTGTCAGAGACAAACAAATAGACAGACTGACAGACAGACAAAGTATAAAAATAGTCAAATCGTATTCCAGACAAGATCTTCTAAAACTATAAATCCTTCGAAAACCGGAAGTCGAAATTTTTCACGAATCCAACGCTTTGTTTTTCTAAAGACAAAAGAAAGCAAGAAAAAATGACCGCATCGATTCTGCCCGTAAATTAAGATCAGAAATGGCGAATCGATTCAGTTCAGATTCGATGCCGATGTCGATCTTTAGATGCGGGCAGAATCGCTATATTTTGATTTACTTCAATTTTTTAGATTCGGGCGAATCGATTCAGTTCAGATTCGATGTCGATTTTTAGATGCGGCTGAAATCGTTATATTTTGATTTACTTCAATTCAAATCGCATCGCGCATGATCCACGATTCGGGTTGAATAAATTCCTCTAATTTTACTGTTTTAGTGGCAGAATTGCTGTAAAATTTTGTGTAAGAGCCTTTTTTTTTTTTTTTTCCTAGGTTCAGTGTTGAATGGCGGGATGATTTCTTGACTGCTCCGGTCGGAATGAGGAGGGGGGGGGATGTTAGAGTTCCGTAAGGGGGGATGCACATTTTTCCATTAAAAAGCATAAAATCTCAAAACTTTCGGGAGGGACATTCCAATGTTCCCCCGGATCACCCCCTGAATTCAATACTAGGTTAAATCGTTATACTTTTGTTTAGAAGCCTAGTTATTCGGGTTACTAATTTATTACGTTGTATTTTTCAAGTTCATCCCTTCTAATCCTCTCCGCCCCCCCCCCCCCTTCCTCGCCAATCTTAATTTACAGGGCCATTCAAAATATGCATGCTATTTTAAAAATGACCAATTCTCGTTCTATTTTATTATAAATCCACATTTTGAAACCTTGACCAAAGATACATTTGAGGTCGCTCCTCCCACCGTTTGAGACTTACCTGCCTCCCGGGGGGCATATTTATTGTTTCTTCCAAACCATCTCGTGTAACATATTGTTGGAAAGCTTTTAACGTCCTCTTTTATTTTCTGTCCTTCCTCCCCCTCCCTAGTTACACGCTCTTGGCACTTTTTAGCTCACAGGCTATCAAAGCCTGAGATTTAATGCGCCCGTCGGTATTGTATGTATGTATGTACGTAACGCGATAACTCTTGATAGAAATATCCGATTTGCTTCAATTTTTTTTTCTATGTTCATTCTGCTAAAGCGCTTACCTGATTAGTTTTGGGGGTTCATTGGTTAAGTATAAAGGGGGGAACGGGGGCTTGTCTTCCCCTTAACTTAGATAAATGGGTTTTTCATGCAGAATTATCAGATTTCCTTCAAATTTTGGTATACCGGTTGATTTTGATAACGAGTGTCTCTGATTATATTTGAAGGTTCATTGTTAGTCTAAAGGGGGGAGGGGGGAACGAGAGGATAATACCCTCCTTAATTTAGATAGATGGGTTTTGCGATCCGATTTACTTCAAATTTGGTATACCAGTTTATTCTGATAAGGCGCTTCTCTAATTAGATTTGGAAGTTCATTGGTTAAATATAAAAGGGAAAACGGGGGCTAATACCCCCTTAATTTAGATAAATGGGTTTTTGTATCCGATTTGCTTCAAATTTGGTATACCGATTTATTTCGATAAGGCGCTTCCCTGATGACATTTGGAGGGTTATTGGTTAAATATAAAGAGGGGAAACGGGGAGGGGCAATTCCCCCCCCCTCCCCTTAGTTTATTTTTCGAGGGACATTCTTCTTTGAAATAAGAGCATAATATACAGTTAGTGTGAGTAGCCTGTGAGCTCAATGCCATCAGTTTAACTGGGCACTTTTCTTTTTAGCTCACAGGCTATCAAAGCCTGAGAGGTAATGTGCCCGCAGTTTCTGTATGTATGTACGTACATACGTAACGCGATAACTCACGATAGAAATATCCGATTTGCTTCAATTTTTTTTTTCTAGGTTCATTCTCATAAGGCGCTTCCCTGATTAGTTTTGGGCGGTCTGGCCTGGAAGGCGGAATCTGTCTGACGCGGAAACGGAAAGGATTTTAAGGTCCCACCGAAACCAAAATTTTGCATAAGGCGGAAAAAGGATAATTTAAAAATGAAAAGCGTTTTGTTTATTAAACTTTAAAACTGATAAGTCAAATAACTCAATGTCGAGCATGTTAGCTAAAATTCCGTAAGCTTTTAAAAAAGTTAATTCAAAAGAACAGAAACTTTAAATTTTAAGGAATTTATGCTCATGCCATTTTTTCATATGCAAAATTGCATCTAAAAGTTAATATTTCTAGTAAAATGAACATTTATGAAAATGATTACGTATTTTCGAAAGTACAATATATTATACTTTAAGATTGTACTCAAATTCAAAATTATAGCGTTCTTTCTCATTCTCGAAGTTTTTTTTTTGGTGTGTATAAACTTCCAATATGAATGTATTACAGCAGTACTAAGAAATTGAATAAAGTTTCTCATTTATGTTTAAAAAGACAAAGGATCTTTCAGAATTTCAGTTTTCAACCGATTTTCTAGTCAGGAGAATCAATAAAAGATCGTCATCTTCCAGGGATTTTTTTTTCGGGGGGGGGGGGGGGGAGCTTTTTTGCATAAGCCGGAATATTGTCTACCACGGAAATTTTTCTCAGTCCGACCGATTCCGCCTTAGACAGAGTTTACTGTACTATTTTTCAGCTTATCTGTGTGAATCTGTGAACATCGAAATATCGATTAAAGTATCGATTCTAGAATCTGGGAATCGATTCTTATTGCGATCGATTCTGTTTTATACGATGTCGATTATAATCGATTCTCAAATTTTCCAGAATCGCCCATCACTAATGTAAACAAAGAGCACGTTGTGAAGTTTTGGTTCAGGGTTTGAAGTTGGATCCGACTTCACTTTTTCGGCGAAATGCGCGAGCCGTTATATATCACAGTAGGCTATGGCCATGCTTAAGCCAAGACTCCCTTATCATAAAACAGACTTGACGATCCGGAGAAAGTCTATGGGTGAAAATGTCCCCGATAATTGCCAACTTATTAGCTGACTTTGTCCCGTAAGTTACGCCACCTGGTGTATACTCTTGGTAATACTCCATAAACAAATGCATAGTAAAAAATTGAAAATGTTGTGTTATTGGCAAAATTGTATAAAGTATTTTTCGAATTCCAGTAAAATAAAGGCGTAAAAAAAATATTTCGCACAATTATGTTCTGGCTTTAAAAAATGAAACATATCAAAAATGAAGATTTAAATATAAGATTTATTGATATTTTTTCAGGTTACTTGTTAATTTTCCCGTCGACCAATTTCGCCAAATTATATAAATCGCCAAACTACTCACCAAGTTCTACAAATTGACACAATTTTTTACTTTAAATAACGAAAAAACAAATAAATTAGTATAACATTAATAAAAATACAAATAAAACGTCGAAATATTGGTTTTATTGGCCATTATTGGCATTTAATCTTAAAATTAATTAATTTATGGCAAACCATTATTGGCATTTAATCTTGCAAATTGGCGACAGTAATTTGGTCGACGGGATAACTAACAAGTACCATTTTCAGTATATAGGACTTTGCGGGTTATTTTTTTTTTTTAATCTTGGCACAATTTGGGCTTCGGAAAGAGCGATTTGTTGCCGATTGATAAAAACAGTTATGAAAACAAAACTTATGAACTGTCAGCTTGTTTTATAAGAATTTACGGCACAGATGTCATATACGGCCCCATATTGGCGCGATTTTTTTCCGACGCCAATTTTGCGAAAACCTCGTTACCATATCATCTATATCCGGATAACCATATCAAGCAAAATAACGACACTTTGGTGCCAGTTAAGTATCCGGTGCGTATATGACATTGGCGCCAGAAAAAAAATCGCGCAAATATGACATCTGTGCCGAATTTACATCTATAAATTTAGTTTCTAGATATTATTATTGTTTTTTATATACGATTTGTTTATATTTGTATATAAAATAGATAAATGCCTTTTTTATATTAAATAAATTGTACAAATATTGGAAAATATTGCTTCTTTATGTGAAACAGTGAATATGCTTCCAGAAATTACGTTGCCAAATTTTCTTCTCTCGCCAAGGCCCCTATACTTGAAAAATACCTATTTATTATTATATAATGTAGTATTAGCTAATGTTCTGTAATCTGTTCCACAGGCAAAGTTGACTGCAAAAACGCGATGCTGGAATAATATGGTATCAAATATACGGTTTAAAAATAAAATTATTTTTGCGCCAAACTACACTTACGCCAATTGGCTCTAGGTCTGATTAAGGAAGAATACTCAAATTAAGATTTACAAACACCAAAATCGTAGCATGACAAGAATACGGTATTTGCGGAAAGTTGAGGGACATGTATAAATTTAAGTGATTATTAAACTTTATTTTTCCAATTTTTTAAGTGTTTATGACTTCAGCCTGTTTTTATGTGTATCTATGCGTGTTTTAACTTTCCTAAAATACTGTGATACATTTTAGGAAAACTTACATAACATATGTGAGTTAAAACAAGGAAATTAATTACGCACCAAACTATGCCCGCCAAGATATGCCAGTTGGCTGTGGAGCCAATTATGAAACTTTCCATAGATTAATACATACAAACTTTATATGAAAAAACAGTGAAGCTTTCATCTAAAGTATGTTAAACTGAAATGATCCCCCATACCTTCAAAAATAAAACAAATGATAGGCCAATAAATAAATAAATGAGACTGTGCACTGAAACAAATTGAAGGAGCGATGTTAAATTAATACTGTAAGGTGAAATTAATTGTGAAAAGAAAAGAAATAGCAGAAATAAAATAAATCACATATTTGAAAATATAAAAGAGAAAATGAAATATTTTACATTTTCCGCATCTAGATGCTATCTATTTATTTCAATAACTAATATCACTGAGAAATTCATGGTAAAATAATTTTCTTTCCTGATTATTATTACTATTATTATCATCATTTATTTACATAACGAAATACAGCAGTAAACATTTTTTGTTTAACAGTAAAATAAGTTCATTTTTTAAATAAAATGTCTAGAACATATGAAAATTTTAAGATTAACAAATATCATTTGCAAACTACAAAGCACATCGTAAAGAAAATGGTAAAAGACAAATGGAAAACAAATTAAAAAATATTTCTGTTTCTCACGTTAGATGGCGCTAGTCACGGAAAACTATGTGGTTTCTAACCACGTGTACAGCGGACAAAGGAAACTTAGCGATTGCGAGGCCTGTTATTTCGATAAGGAGGCCTTGGCTTAAGCATTTAAATTGGATGAGTTCTACCCGGAATATCTACGCAGATTTTCATTGGTCCATTTCCAAATTAAAACTTTTTTTTATATATAGAAGGAAAATGTCATCAAACTATTAATCTAGATATCTAACTACCTTTCAAAAAGAAATATGAGCATGACCATGAAATTATATCTACCTATTAGAACAGAAATTATTTAAATTTAGAACCCAAGAAAAAAAAAATGTTAAAAGCAATAACTTTTCCGTCCTGTGCTTAAAAATGAAAAATTTTACCAGTTTCTGAGTCCCTGTGTACAAAATCGTATAATTCTCAGCACGAAAATTTATCTTTAGAAGGCACCGAACGTATATTCCAGTCCATGAGTGACATTTTTCTTTCGAGTCGATCCAATAGCGCCATCGGCAGACAAAAATAGAACAGTATTTCACGTCAAGTACTGAGGGAAGGCAAAACAGATGAGGAAATGCAGGTAAACTACCTACAGCAACGAAGGGTCCAGGCAGCAATATGTAGTAGACAGTAATTTCATACAATTCAAAAGAGAGGGCGCGAGGAGGAGAACAACCATGGTGACACGGCGAAGTTAACCGAAGAACCACGACAGTCCATGTAACAATCGGGTGCTGGTACCACAACAGCCGGATTCATAAATTCAACTTTGACGAGTCATCATAAGGAAATTTGCGAAAACGGTAGGAGTGGCAATTTTAAAAGCCAAAATGCAGACAGCAACTGTAGTGAGAGACAGGGCTCCAAGAAGCATTTAAAGCAGTTTTGTACATATGAGTACAGCATCAATTACAGCAAACTGAAGAGCATGTAGTCTTGAAGAAATTCTTGGCAGTTCCTTGAATCCAGTCGTGCTATATATATATATTTTTGTTTTAATTTTCGGACACCTCCCTGCGCTGATCTTGTTAAAACTGAGCTATGATTCATTAAAATGAGGCGCCATTATATGGTATAGGGAAGTACCCCCATACCTACAAATTTTTGGAGAAAGCCGCGAAAGCATCAGGTAGATATATTACGTACGTAAGGACCCAATCCATGAGCTTGGATCCCGTGGCGAATCAAAGCTGAAAACATAGAAAGTCGAGAAATCTAATTAAAATCACAAGGACAAAGTTCTTTACAACAACTGTTCTTTACGCACAACTGGATGTTTGATTTATTGATGTTGCATACATGTTACCAACCAGCCGTAAAGCTGGTTAGAAATTTTAAAAGCAGGGAGGTGTCACTGTTACATTATAACATTTTTGTAGTAATCTTCTGCTTCGAAACAGCAGTGTATCACATTTTTCTTCATTTGGCATAACATCAGATAAAACACGCCAAACTTTCACTAAAACATAAATACAAGACACAATTTGGCAAAAATGAAAAATCCCAGTAAAATAAATCCCATGACATATAATTTATTACCTCGTCAAATAATCGAACAAAATTTTCAGTAAATCATTAAATGATTTAGATCAAGAGTAATAAAAACAGATTCTGTAACCAAATGAAAAATTAAATTATACTTTTTGATTTATGACATGGTTTGTTTAAAAGGAAATTACAAGTACCCTATGATTAATGCATAACGTAATTTTGAATTGCACAAAGAATTGATACCAGTTGATTTATCCGGCGTGAGATTAATATAAACAGATTACTTGAAATGCGTTACATCTGGAGCTACTAAATTATTATTATACGAGTAGCTTTAAGTAAACCAAGTAATAATCTATCACCGGGAAATTAAATGCATCCATTTACCAACCAAGTAACGGTTTGCTAAAAATTTACAATCATTTCTCTGCCTTCTCTAAAGAATTAAAAAAAAAAATACAAAAAAAGAAAGAATGTTTAATGTTAGAAAATGGATTCATTTTCAGAAGAAAATGAGTCACTGATAAAAAGCTATGAAGATTAATAATTAATGTCTCGTACGGAATTTAAGACAAAAATATGTGATCACCATCACAGCTGACTATAATACTACGTTCACATTATGAAAGTTGAGTCACTTAAGTTAACTTTTTTGAACCCGGAATTAGGCTTCACCTGTTCACATTGCCGAAATATCAAGAGACTTAACTTATGTTATTGTAACTACAACATCTGTTATATCTAACTTAATCAATCAATAAAAATGCTCCTACCTGTAATACTGGTATTCTAAATCCAAATTTCCGGTGAGCGGTCGTCTGCTTTCTGGATCTGTTCTAGTGGTAATCATGACTAACACTCAAATTAAATCCACTCGAATCCTTCTTGTATAAATAAATGAATTTCTTGATTAGATAAATGACACACAAATTAAAATATGATACATTAAAATTAAACTATTTACATTAAATGATTCACTAATTCTTAAAGTCTTAAAATTAGTTCTATTTAAGTTCGAGTCTCATCTGGACAATAGAGGCGCTCCTAAAAGCACGTTCTTCTTCTATTTCTAATTCAGTTCTGCTTTGCGTGGGTGTTGCGCTGGCATGTAATGAAAAAGGTTTCTCAATTGCGCAATCAGAATAATTGTTTAGGGGAGGGAAAGGAATGCTGCGTATTTCGCAACATCCTCCCACCTTGAGTTTCTCGATCCTGGAGAGGAACTCAAAAGTCTAAAAGGCCTAGTTGGAGTCTCGCAGGAGGTTTCACTAGTCGCCCACTTCTGGTAACCACGGGAGAGATATCTTTGTCACTGGGTTGGCTCTTTTCTACACTGGTTCTAGTCTGATCGATTTCTGGAGTAGTCTTTCGCTGTTCATTATGGACATTAAAATTCACTTTCTGCTGGTTTATTATTATCTGATGGGGAATCGCTAGCTGCATCAATTTCTAAAGGAAACAGGCGTTGGAAAGGACGGTGAAAAATTCCATTTTCTGTTTGGACTTTAGCCAATCTTGCTATTTTGTCGTTTCCGGGATGATATCTATTATTTTGGCTGAAGGCCAGTGAAGACGTCTTTTGTTGGTATCTTCCAGAAGAACGATGTCTCCTATTTGCAAAGGTTTGGAATTCTCCTTCCTCATAGACGGTTGCCGCAGCTGTCCTAAGTACTCCGTTCTAAATCGGTTTCGCAGATCATTTCTTATTCTTTGGCGATATCTTGCGCGTCGATTAAGATCTTGGGAGTCTAATGTATCGATATCCGGGATGCCGGATGTAGGCAGTTCTTGAAGGAACATCAATGGTGTTAAGGGTTCAGGATCTCGATTATCTTCGGAGATGTATGTGATCGGTCGCGAATTGATAATTTGTTCACAATCACAGAGTATTGTGCTCAGTTCTTCGTAATTTAATGAGGCGCGACCCAAAACTTTTCTTAAAATTTCCTTTACCATTCGCACAAGGCGCTCCCACCATCCTCCCCACCATGGTGCTGCAGGGTGATTAAACTTCCATCTTATCTTCTGTATAGAGGCTAAGGCTTTTATGGCTTCCCAATCTACACTGGAAAGTACTCTGCTAGTGCCAACAAAGTTTTTCCCATTGTCCGAGTAAATTATGTAAGGTCTGCCTCTTCGTGCAATAAACCTTCTTAAAGACTGCATGAAACATTCGGAAGACAATGAGGTAACTACTTCTAGGTGTACCGCTCTATAGACAGCACAGGTATATAAAGCTATCCATACCTTTGAACCATCGGCAAGATAAAGAGGACCGACTAAATCGACACCCACCACTTCAAATATAGCTGCATCTCTGATTCTGTCTTCAGGTGGGGTTCCTTGTTCGATCTCTATTCTAGGTGTCTGGAACCTTTGGCATTTGACACATTTTCTAAGGACATTTCTGATACATTTTCTTGATTTTAATATCCAAAAAATTTCTCTAAGTTGAGCCATTAGATTGCTAACTCTAGCTTGATGTCTTTCTATATGTTTTTCATAAATTAATTTTTAAACAACTGGATGTTTAGAAGGAAGGATTATAGGATAACGAAAATTTTCTTTATCGTTTCTAAGAATTGTGCTGGTTTTGGCTCTTAAGAGACCGTGTTTATCTTCCAGTGGTCTTAAAGATTTCAATTTTGGGTCGGTTCTGCCCGAAAAGGATTCTCTTTGTATTAAGCGTAGCAATATGGTTTCAGCCTTTTCAAACTCATCTACAGAAATATCAGGGATTGAAACTTTTTCTTTCATTTTCGAGTTGTTGAAGAATCTATATATCCAAGCAATCATTCTGACATTTTTTCGATAAGAGGAAAAATATCGGTAATAGCGATTAAAATCAGTTTCTTCTTTATCTAAAAGAGTAAGAATTGTCTTCTTTTTCTCTTGATTTATGACTTTTTCATCAGGATATTCTTCTGGTTGTGGCCACTGATCTTCTGATAAATATAACCAATCGGGACCCTCCTACCATCTTGATTTTTTCAATTGTTCAAAAGAACATCCTCTGGATGGGAGGTCAGCCGGATTCAAGTGTCCAGGGATATGTCTCCAATCTTCTATTTTGGTAAGATTTCTTATTTCTAAAACTCTGTTGTGTACAAATGTACCCCAGGTTTGTTCTCTTCTTATCCACCCTAAAGCTGTTGATGAATCGCTCCAAAATGGTCTTTTCTGGTTTTAATTTTAAGTCATCTATTACAGATTTGGCGAGTCTAGCCCCAATAAGGCATGCGAGTAATTCTAACCTCGGAATCGTGAATTCTTTGATGGGTGATACTCTGCTTCTAGCATTTACTAACTGAACTCGAAATTTTCCTTGCGTTTGACACCTAAGATAAACACAGGTGGCATAGGCATGTTTGCTAGCATCACAAAAAATGTGTAACGAAATTTCGTTTTCATTAGCGGGAATTATGTTTAGCCATCGAGGGACATAAATTTCTTTCAAAAAGCCTATTTTGTTCATCCAATTAGTGAATTGTTTCTTTAAATTTTCAGGTAGTTCTTCATCCTATTTTAATCTCTGTTTCCAGGTCTCTTGAAGAATTAATTTTGGTACAAGAATTGCTGGAGCAGTGAATCCGATGGGATCGAAAATTTTCTGCATAATAGACAATATTTTCCTTTTTGTGATTGGTTCATCTATTTTAATGGTTTCATCTATTTTACACATTAAATTGTCTTGCTCTAAATTCCAGATTAATCCGAAAACGGGTGCAACTTTGGGTTTATCTTCGGATTCATCGATCATAGCCTGAGGCAAATTTGATCGCCAACACCTCAAATTAAAGTGAGCTGAAGCTAATATGATTTGAGATTCTGTAATAAATTTTTCGGTATCAGGAATTGAATCTAAACTAGTGAGAGAATTGTCTATATAAAATGAATTTCTCAAAATATGAACTGTATCTTGCCAAAATTCGGGGACTTCGCTCAAAAGGTGATTTAATGTAGCCATTAGTAAAAAAGGGCTTGAAGTGAGTCCGAAGACTACGCGACAATGTCTATAAATTTTCAAATTTCGATCGGAATCGAACCAAAAAAATCTAAGAAAATCTCGGTCTTTTTCTTTTATTTTAATTTGCAAAAAAGCCTTTTCGATATCGGCTGAAATTCCTATTCGGTATTTCCGAAATCTGGTTAAAATACGAGGGATTATTTCAATTAAATTAGGACCTTTGGTGAGACATTCATTCAAAGAAGGACAGTCTCTAGTGTGTGCCGAGGCGTTAAAAACGGGACTATTTTCGTCGTTTCTCTGTTTTCTTTAATTACTGGTCTATGCGGTAAATAATGTATCTTATCTTCCTTTTCATCGGCTACTTCTTCTATAATCTGGCTATCTTCCCATAAATTAAAGACCTCTTCATATTCCTTTCTTTTATTCGTTTTGATAAGTTTATTTTCGGTCTTGTAAAGATGTTTTTCCGCTAATGGCCGATTATCTGTTAAGACGGAATTGTCCGCAATCCACGGTAATGCGACTTCGTAACGACCACTTTCATCGCGTTTGACATTTTCTAAAAAATGCTTTCTTGTTTCTTCGCTCAAATCTTCTTTTGTTTTGTCATCTTCATTACTTATACCCAAGGCGTCTAATCGCCATAAATTAGACAAATTAGCATTTGACGTGAGCAAAGACAGTGATAGAACTAATAACGAACTTTCGAAACCAATTTGATTACCCTCTATTTTCCCCATAATTGTCCATCCTAACTTCGTTTCAAAAGCTGCTAAACCCAGATCAGCGAAATATCTTATATTATCGGTAAATAGTTTCGCGGCTGTATCAGCGCCGATTAAAATGTGTATTTCTTCGGGGTTATTTTGATACAAACATAATCTATTTTTTCTATGTACATCTGACAAAAACACCCCTTCCTTTTCTAAGATTCTCAATAATTTATTATCGCGACATAAATTCACTCCTGTACAGATTTTTTCTTCATCCAAAGCTTGTATCTTGCATTGAAAATTTTGATCTAAACTACCAATCGTAAATTCATAACGATTATGTTTACTTTTTCTTTCCGTGCCTCCGAAAAGTCCGTGATTAATTATCTCCGTTTTTATCTTTCTTAATTTTAATTTATTGGCAGCATAACGAGTTATATAACTATGATGGCTCCCACTATCTATAATTACTCTAATAAATTCAGTTGATTGATTATTATTAGGGACTGCAACTATCAATGTCTGCAAATAAACATTGGAAATGATATTATGATTTAAGAGCATCTGTTTCGTATCATCAACATCATTATTCTCTGTATTTAGAGGTTTCCGTTTTAAATTTATTGATTTATTACAAAGTATTTCTGAATGCTTTTCGTGGCAATTAGTACACTGCAAATAGAGGCGTCTTAAATTAAGACACATATGTGACTGAAAAAGTTATTCAGACACTTAAGTGTCTAAATTTGAAATTTCAGACATCACAGGTGTCTAAATTTTAGACACATAAGTGTCTTACTATGATCATGGCATAAATGAACTGATAAACATGTCTGAAAAATGGCGATATGTCTGAAATTAAGACATTTAGAAATTTAGACACTTAAGTGTCTAAATGCGATACAATTGTATCATATGTGTGATGACCGTATGTATAACTGTATTGCAATATGTATGCCAGCACCACCAGAAAATTGTTTTCGAATGGATAACAGATGTTTAAAATATTTTTATCCATTAAATTTGGTATTTTATATTTTAAAAAAAAAGTAATTTGTTTAGATTATGGGACGTCTGGAAAATTGAAATAGTTAGCTTACTAAAGTTTTGGGACTTAGTTATTTTTGGCGCAATAAATAAATCAGTAATTGCTTTTCATGAAAAATATTTATTTTCAAAAATTACTCGCAATCATGGACGTACGCACGTATGTCCAAGGAAGAGCCACACCCTCCCGTTAAATACTAAGAGATGTACCGGTGGAAAGAAATTCAGGGAGGGACAAGATTTTGGAACAGTTGGGTCTGGGGTCAACAGCGTAATCCGCTTTTCTAAAATGCAGAACATAAACATGAAATAGGCAAACTAAGAATATTTTGACAGAACTCCTCGGGCAAGAAATGTTTAAAGATACAAACATAAAAATAAATATAAAAATTAATCGTTCAAAAATAAGTTTCAAACGACATTTTTGAAAATAAAACTTTTTTTTTTCCAATGGACTCTCCCCCCCCCCCCCCCCCCCCCGACACACACACACCGTTTTGAGATAAATTTGAAATATATCAATATTAAAAGAAGAAAAGAATTAAAATTGTCTTCTACGAAGTGTTCAAAGGAAGGTGGATTTCTCTGAAGTAAAATTTTTAGTAACATTTTCTTTAACGTAAAATTATTCTATAGCCATTTATAAGAAAAGTAATATCATATATTTTTAATTATCAGACATAAAGAAAGCATAATTGATTAAATTTCACTATACTGGGAGGGAGAATGTATCCACCAGGGGGCACTGTAGTTGCGCATGCGTTTTAGATGTCTTTCGTTGGAACGTACGTTGTAGTAAAGGCTCGTTTACACGGAGCTAGTTTACTAGCTGCAAGCCGGCGAGAAAAGTAGTGAGCGAGTCAGCTAGCGAGATAGTGATCGTTTACACACGAACTTGTTTGCTCGCTCGGTAGCCAACTCGCTATTGCGTCACTTGCTGCGTTCTAAAGCTTTCTTTTATGTTTTTTTCTGAAAACAGTGTTTGTTTTTATATTAAGTGCAGAGTTTTCCCTGTCTGTCTTTTTTTTTTTTTTTTTATGTGTGTGTGTGTCCTTGGAAAATTTAAGTGGAACGCAAATGATATTGCCGAGTTTTTAAATGTATACCAAGAGTGTTATAAAAAATTAAACACACAGATTACTTCAATACGAAATTAAAAGATGAAATTTGAATTTTATATTCTAATGATCATTTATAAAATTTCATTAATTTTTAAGGTTTTAAGACCCGTGTCCATTATTGTAACTTTTAATTAGTCTATTTTCAGTAATGGACACCCCATGTAATCGTTGCTAAAACTGCGTGATGTTTAATAGGAACACCAAAATTTTATAAATAGTGGTGCTTTTAATTAATTTTATGTGGTTAATAAAATTTTCAATATTTTAATCACATAATTTTTTTTATAAGTCTGCCCTGTTTAGTTTATCTGCCAATCAATGAAACAAACCAGGAAGTAAAGCATATTGTTTAAGGGCATATGGAAAAGAGAGGCTCATAGGGCTCAGCCCCTCCCCATTTAAGTAAAAACTAAAGCGCGTAATTTCGCGTCCATCTGCCGCACCTCGGATAACTCAATTTCCTACCAGAGTTTATTTTAAATAAAATGTGACTTGCTTTTGCTTGTCACTTATTTGACTTCTTTTTTTCAATAAAATTTCCGGTCTGAAAAGACTTAACGAAGCCGTAGCGGATACGCGGGAAATTACGGTAAACTATTATTTTAACACAATCAAACTGATTGCTAAAGCTATCATACGAATTGAATATTTCCAACTGAGCGAAAAAATGCCCAGGCCGAGAATCGAACACAGATCCTTGGCTTGCAGATATGCTCACCGGTTGTCGGCCCAGTTAGCTTAAACGGTAGAGCATTAGCCCTGTAAGCCAATGATCTGTGTTCGATTCCTGGCCTGGGCATTTTTTCGCTCAGTTAAAAATATTAAATTCGTAAAAAAAAAAAAAAAAAAAAAAATTAAGTTACGGAAGTTGTTAAAAATCTATTATTTTCTGTCTTAAACATTTTTACTTATTCATCTCTCACAAAAAAATGATTGTAATATTAATAAAATCTATGGTAATAATTGAACTAGTAAATCTGCAGATCAGTAGCCTCAAACGCCATCATAGTTCTGCAGTTTTATTTTGAAATTATTTTATTTAGTATTTAAAACATTCAACCCCCAGTATCATTCCTATCATATTTGTAATACTAATTACTAAAAGTACTTTCAGGTAGTTTAACTGAGAAAAATAGTGGAAAATATACGAATCTATTCACTAATACGCCAAAACTTTTTTTTCGATTTTTTTCTTTTCAATTATTGCCCTCTAAACCCTGTACAGTCTCAATAATTTGATAACTGTAATTCCCCGACATTAGTATTTTCAACTATCTATCTAAAATAATTAAAATATTCACCTTGTGATAATTACGGTAGTTATTTCAAACAGTGAATAATTCTCAAAAATATTTTAATTATTGGTATCCTAAGTGTATCCTAATTAAGTTTATTCGAAAAATATATTTTGTTCATTCACGCCGACACGAACTACTTCAGTCGAAATTGTTTACATTTACAGAACCCCAAACCACCGAATACTCGCAGCGATTTCACTAGCAACACCGTTTACACACAGCTAGTTTACTAGCCAGGTAGCTAACACGCCAGCGAGTAGCGAGAAAAGTAGCCGAGCTTTCAACTTTTTTCCCACTCGCTGAGCTGCCAGATAGTTCGCTAGCGAACGTGTTTACACGGGCGAGTTTACTAGCAGCTAGTGAATTCGCCGGCTTGTAGCTAGTAAACTCGCTCCGTGTAAACGACGCTTAACTGAAAGTTTGTTTTATGTACGCGTATTTATTTTTTTGCGAAATTTCAAGTTCTGTGATTTTAAGTCGTATTCACTTAGTTTATTTATGTATTGAATATATACATCTGACTTACGTGATACCCAATGACTCTTATAAGCTGTCGTCGATATAATTCGGGATAGAGACAACACTTGAAGATTACATCCGGGAACTCTACAAAGTGTGTGGCAAGGTGTGTGTGGTGTGGAACGTACTTAGTGTTAATTTGTATCGAGATTTAGTGTTATTGTACTTCGTCTTTATAAAAGCTGGTAAAAAAGAACTTTTGTCTGGCGGAGTATATTCTGAGGATGAAGCATTTCATTCTCTGAGTATGCTTAGTCGGATGTATTAACGTCTTCTTATAACGATGTATAACGTCCCTTCTAAAAAGATGCAAGTCTTTGCTCCTCACTGTAATAGTTTTTAAAATTTCAAATCGAGGAATTTATCTTACTTCTTGCAACAGGATTAAAGTAAGTGTCACAATTTTTCTTTTTAGTACTAAATTTAGTGTTCTTTTTTATGATTTTCTAAATAGCACTGATCAAAATCTTGCATAAAATGGTATTAGTTTTGAATCTGTTTGCAAAAAGCCCGCTAATTCTAGAAGTATATATTTTTTAACTTATGACGTTGCCTTTTATTACAAATTATATATTTTAAATTCTCATATGTTTCCCCTAATTTAAAGTAATAATATCACATTTTAAGTTAAATGCATTCTCTTGTTTTCCATGGGAGTTCTTAGTTTCAATTCTTATCTGTTTCAATTCTAATTCTTATCTATCACTAAACGACCACAATGATATAAAGAAAAAAAAAAAGCTTTGAAAGATTTCCTAATTCTTTCTTACTTCCTACATAGGGATTACAATCCCGTATCCTGGGATTCCGGGATTCCGCTCTATTTTTAATCCCGAAAATCCCGGGATTTTTTCTGTCAAATCCCGGGATTTTCGGAGTTGAATATTGTTCTGTTAAAAAAAAAAAAAAAAAAAAAAAAAAAAAAAAAAAAAAAACTGAAATTAAAAAAAATATATATTTATAGACTTTTGCTTTTGGAATAAAAATCAATTTTTATAAATTTATGTATATATGTATCATTGAAAAAGAATGTATATCTCGAGTATTTTTTACATATATTTATAAGCGATTAAACATTTTAACGTGTAAATCTGTTGACCTGCTAACAGACGTCACAGCGATGAGTCAGGAAAAACGAAATCATTTCTTTATTTCGAATTCGCTGCGTGTAGAAAGATCTATTCCATGAGTCATTTTGAGATTAACGTTTACTGATAAGCGTTTGTTTCTTTTCGTGCTTTTAAATTTATTTTTCTTTGAAGATATCTAATGAAAAGGATTTTCTATCGTAGAATTGTAATCTTTAATTACATGGTTATGAGAATAATGTAAAATTTAATTTGTCATAATAATTACTTTTTAATATTGTAAATATTTAGTCATTCAAAAACTTTTTTAACAGGAAATAAAAGGAAGTATGTAGAAGATAAAACATAAACTTATACGAAAAATACAAAAATGACAGATGTTAAGATATATATTTAAGACAAAAGAAGTTTGGAGACTATAAGTTATTTTTTCTTCGTGTTATTAATATAGAATATTTATTTATTTTTATTGATAGTTGAATAGCCTTTGTGATTACCCTCTGATCTACATAAAAACTTGCCCATGTGGAAATATAATTTTTTTTTTAATCTAATTTTTAAACGATAAGGATTTTAATTTTTTTTTTTTTTCTGGGAGGGGGTCGGGATTTCTTTGAAATTTTCGTAAAGCTGATATCTTAAATCTTGCACTGATTATAATTAAAGTTTTGAAGTTTTATAGTAGGACAAGATTAAAAACCCAATATATATTTAACAAAATACAGGAGTAATTTTTTTCTCAATGTTATTAAAGTAGAATATTTATTTTTTTATTCATAGTTAAATAGCTGTTGTGATTATCATCTGATGCATATGTAAAAGTGCCTATGTGGCAATATAATTTTTAAAAAATCTAATTTTAAAATTATGAATTTTCATTTTTTTCTTGGGGGGGGGGGGGGAATTTACTTGCAATTTTCTTACATCTGATATTTTAAATGTTTTTCGACATTCAACCGCCGAGTATATTAAATATTTTGAACTTTTAGAGTGGGAAAAGATTATAAAATATATATGGATATATTTATCCGTGTACCTTAATAGAGACACTGCGGGGCAGCTGAATTTGCCCGATAATCGAAGATGTCTGCTTTTGTGAGGTAAAAAAATATACAAATATCTATGCCTTGCGGATTAAAAAAGTATTCGCTAAATAGAGGTGTCCGCTATTCGGGAATGTCTATTAACATCCACAACAGATACTCCCGAATACCGGACATCTCAATTTAGATAACAATAATGCAGGGTTGCATTTTTTTTCAAAAGAACTTCTTGATTAAAGCATGGGCATACTGGGCAGTGCCCCCCCCCCCCCTACGATTTTAGTGCCACCAAATTTGATGTGCAATATTTGTAGAGCTTATATTTTAAATCTGTTTCGAAATTGTACTGATTATAATCAATATTTTGACCTTTCAAAGTAAAATAAGATCAAAAAAAAATCTTAATATTTAAATAAATATTTTTTGTTTTAATTTTGTTCTACTCCTGAAGTTCAAAATATTGATTATAATAAATACAATGTGGTAAAAGATTTAAATTATCATCTTAACGAAAATTGCATACCTAAATTAGGAGCACAGAAGAAATCAGGCTGTATGGGGGTGGAGGGGGCAGGACCACAGCCAAATATTTTTTCAGGATTCAACGTGGTCAAACATGGCTACGTATGATGCTTACAAAAATGGGTGCGATTCAGACGTTTGAAGTGTCTGAAATTCAGACGCAAAAAGTGTCTAAAAAAATTCAGACATTTTAAAATGTCTGAAAATTGAACACTCCGTTTCAGACACTTAAGTGTCTGAATTTCAGACATTTTAATTTGCAGTGTACAGAATTCTTTAGATAAACAATTTTTCCGTATGTGACCGAATTTTAAACAAAGACCGCACATACCTCTTTTCCGCAATAATCAAGTCTTTTCTCAAACGGTAAATTACAAGTGCTAAAACATTTATTTGTCTGGTGCCTACCAAAATAAAATCCACAAGTAGTCTCATTTTTCGCTTTGAACTGATAGATCACTCGTTGTTGGTAATTTTCTATTCTGATAATGAAATTTATTGACGCGAGGGGGTGGGGGGGGGAAGTATTTCTCTTAAGTGGTTGCGTAATATAATTACTTTGCGTGGGTCGATCCTTCATTTCATTTGACGTTGACGCAAACATTTTTTCTCGGGATGTTAATTGTTTATTTAAAAATGAAATGATATCTTGTACTTTAAAAACATCGTCATGGGTTTTATTAAATTCTAACACAAGATCTCTGGGTAATAGTTTAAATAATATCGGTTTTAACAAACTTTCATAAGATTCCAATGAAACATTTAGGGATTCTAAACTTCTAATATTTGTTTGAATTTCATCGTAAATTCTTCTAAAGGATCTGATATCGTTTGAATTTCTTAGAGGATAAATACTTAGAAGTTTATTCGTGTGTACAGATTATAAGCAAATCCGTATTTCCATACCGCCCCTTCAGAATCTCTATCGCTTTTAAATAGTTATCTGATGTTACGGAAAATCCGTCAATACTTTTTAACGGGTTGGGAGTCAAAAAGGATCTTAAATAGTTGAATTTATCAACTGGTTCTAATGTATCATTGTTATGAATGGCTGTTTCGTATGCCGACCAAAATGTCAGCCATTCTGATACGTCTCCGGAAAACTTCGCGACATTTAATTTCGGTAATTTAATATTTATGCTTTCCTTTAAAAAGGAGTCTTGTTGTGAAATTGAATCGTTACGCATTTCCTTTATTATTTAAATCTTTTACCTTTCGATTGGCTCTAAAAACGCCAAGAATTAATTTTTTCACGATATTCCTGAGCATTTTGTAATTCATTGTCTAATTGAATTTCTTGAATTAATTTTTTAATATCTGTATGTGCTCGCTTCAATTCTATCTCTGCCATATTTAATTGCTCTAAAGTTTCCTCCAAGTCTAGGAGATTAGGATCGGCATCCTTCAAAATTGATTCTATTTTATTTATAAATTTATCAATACTCTCGCGAAGGACTGCTCTCTCTTTCTTGGCAATCACTAAATTATCTGTCATGATTCTTGACAACAAATACAGTTATTTAATTTATGTCAAATATTATAACTCTGTTACTTTAAGCAGAATGTCTTGGTAAATAAACTTATATTGATTCTAATTAATCATCAATTCTGACAGACAGACCGCATCTCGGCGAGGGATGCCACTAATGTGTTACTTCTGTCTTATTCAAACAATAAAAATGCTCCTACCTGTAATACTGGTATTCTAAATCCAAATTTCCGGTGAGCGGTCGTCTGCTTTCTGGATCTGTTCTAGTGGTAATCATGACTAACACTCAAATTAAATCCACTCGAATCCTTCTTGTATAAATAAATGAATTTCTTGATTAGATATATGACACACAAATTAAAATACGATACATTAAAATTAAACTATTTACATTAAATGATTCACTAATTCTTAAAGTCTTAAAATTAGTTTTATTTAAGTTCGAGTCCCATCTGGACAATAGAGGCGCTCCTAAAAGCACCTTCTTCTTCTATTTTTAATTCAGTTCTGCCGTGCGTGGGTGTTGCCGGGGCCGTCGCGAAACAACTTTCTTCTCTACGGGCCTGCTTCAAGAATAAGATGAGTCACGCAAGAGATCTGAGTTAGCAAACGAACCAAGTCGAATAGTTGTATGTATGCATCAGAAACAGTGCTATAAATTTCCGTTTTGTAATATTTTGTTATGGCTGTTTGAACTAAACATTCAATAATTAAACATCGAAGGGTCACTAAACAGGTACTTTCTTTCTTTTTTTGCTTCGTTTTGCTCTTTGATTTAAAATATATTCGAAAACATTTGATTCGCGGTTTTTATCTCTGATTTAACTTGAAATATACATTTATGACAAAGTTCCCTTTAAAAATTTCTTACATTAAAATGCCTTAATTTAAAATTATAAATATCAGGTTGGTAGGTGTTACAACTAAAATAGCATTATTCACTAACAGTAAGCACATACTTACAGTAATTTAAAAAATATATGTTATTTAATATTGCATAAAAAAATAATCTCATTTAAACAGACAAGAATTAAGGAAGTTGAAATATCTGGAAACTTATCAACGACTGTTACATGTTTGTTAATACATGTGATTTTATTTTATTAGAAGTGAGTTTTCTGTTGTCATTCTTGACTTTTGCATAGTTATTTATTTTATTATTATATTCGCAATTCCTGACAAACACATAACTTAAGGGGACAGTTCACCTGAAAATTAACCCCAAAAATCGATTTTTTATATTTAAAAAAAATATTAAATGGAAGCTTATTTAATTATGAATATTGTGACACCTCATTTTTACCCATACGGCGATTATAACGCCAGATATTGTAAATTTCATTAATACACCCAGCGCAATTACCCAGAAACAACCAATTTTTTTTTTTTTTTTTTTTTTTTTTTTTAGCTATGTTCCTATTTTTTTCACTTTTCCATGTTTTAAAAATGCTAAGGCCTTTTTTCGTATTTGAGATATAGATTTAAACTTTTTTGTACATGTTCTTTATTATATATGTGAAAAATATGAGCATGGAATTGTCCTTCATGGTTTTATTTATTTTTTTAATAAAAGTATATGAAGATGTATTAGATTTCACTCTTTTACGCTATGTATATCAGTGAAAAAATTATATTAAATGTAACATTTGATTTATCTAAAACTCCATGCTCAGTCTTGCGTAATACACATTTGAAAATCTTTTTAAAAAAATGGGCAAAAATGTTAATATTTAAAAAAGTAGAATTTTAAAAAATTCAAAATGTTTTAAACTATTTTAAATTTTTAACTAAATATGCAGTTAAAAAACATTTTTTTAAATGTACTTTTAGTTGAACATTGAAATGCAGTGACTTATTGCACCATTTGAATCATTTATTTAAATTTAAAAAAATGTTGAAAAGGTAAACTGCTTCCTTAAATATATAGCAACGTTGGCTTCCACACTTGCATTTACTTATGAAATCCAGACCTAAATTTTCAGTCTTTTCAATAGTGAGTTGTACAATAAGATTTTGGGCTCTTGGAATTTTAGGAAAGTACTTTTGTAAATATACTATTGTAAAAGTGTTTTTAAAAACTAATTATAATTAGTTTTTAAAAATTTGAAAACCATTTACAATTAGAAATAATAACATTTCCTGGAGCCATTTTATTTTACCACTATCTGCCTACATCATGTACTTATACACTTTATTCGGGCAATCTCATTCTAAAATTAAAATTTTAATTGATAAATAGAATTTTTGTTTTAATTGTTTAAAAAAATTAATATCTTTATTTTTGATTTTATATAATATCAATCCTGAAATTTATACTTTTAAATTAAGACGTATTTATTTTTAAAGGGAAATTTAATTATTATCTGCTAAAATTGTGTTATTTTAATACATGATATCTCCTGTCATAAATGTATGTTTCAAGTTAAACTCTCCGAAAAATACCATGAATCCCAGTTCTTTAACTATTTTTGTATTTTTATTTTTTCATGATAAAGTTGATAATTTTAATGTATGATTTTTTCTACCATGAATGTATATTTCAAGTTAAAATCTCCGATAAAAACGGCGAATCAAATGTATTTGAATATATTTTAAATCAAAGGAGAAAAAAAAAGCACCTGTTTAATGACCCTTCTCTGTTTAATTATTGAATGTATAAATCAAATAGATCTAAAACAAGCCACAAATTGCTCAATAAAATATTCTAAAACGGAAATTTCTAGCACTTTTTTTGATACAAATATACAACTATCCGACCTATTTCGTTTGCTACTCAGATCTCTTGCGCCGCCATCTTGCTGTACATTTTCGTCTTGAAGCAGGCCCGTAAGAGAAGGAAGTTGTTTCGCGACGGCCCCGGTGTTGCGCTGGCATGTAATGAAAAAGGTTTCTCAATTGCGCAATCAGAACAATTGTTTAGGGGAGGGAAAGGAATGCTGCGTATTTCGCAACAACATCTAACCGTACATAATTCATTATTTTTGTTATTCTTTGCTTCATGTTAAATAAATAAACAATTAAAAGGATCATTCGAAAAAGCTGATTAATTATTTGTAGAACTTAACTCGAAATTTAAGAACAGTTTCAAATAAGAAAAAGAGTTTAGAAGGCAGAATTACACTCAACTCATAGTTAAGAAAGTACCGAAAGTTAAGTGAGTTTCAGAAACTCGCTCAAGTCGAAATTTTGATTCAGGGTACATACGTATTACAAAAACTTCAAATTAAGTGACTCAACTATCTCAATCTGAACGCAATAAAATGTTCTGTTGGGGAAACTGTTCGGCGAACGACTTTCGTGTGATACGACTATTACGAAATTTTTCAAAACATTATTCGACGGACACGGCAGTTCTGTCTTTGAAGAAAAGTGTGGTGCTATTAAAATTCTTTTATTAAAAAAAAATATGTAAATGTCGCATCGCTTGTCACGCACATCCTTCGCACGCCCAAGAGACAAAAAGCATTGCTTACAGGCCTACTAATAGCAGTTGGTTTGTGACGAAAGATTTCTTTGATTCCAAAAGACAGAAATGGTTTATTTATTTTTTTGGTAGAAGAAGTAGAAGGGCAAAAAGGATACTGCAAATTTCTGAAAATGTTACAATCGCTGTTTTTGAGCATTTTTTGTAACAGGTATTGCCGGTCTCACAGACCGGCTCTCTTTTCGATTTAACTTGCAGTTTAAGGTTTAATTATAGATGCTGCTGAAATGAAGTTTGGTTTTGGGTGATAGTGTTATCGCTAGCGATTTCAAAACACATTATTTTTAATTACCATAGTCCTGTACATAAAGTTAAGTACAGAAACAATCGGGGCCAAGTTATTCGGGTTTTTTATTCATCTTTCCGTTAAGCGATCTGAGAGACCGCGCCGTACTTGTAGCGTAACAAAATTTCACAATACCTGTTACGGGTTAAATATGTTTAATGAAAGAGACATAGGAAGAAGTTTCATATAAGGTTTCAAGCATATGTAATATTTCTATAGGGAATCATACTGTGACACCGTATCAGCTGTTGTCCCTGCAGCACATTGAGCATATTGAACTCAGTGATACCACTTAGAGGCATCTTCTAGAAGCCTTTGTTTGCTATTATGTTCGTCACGAGTGTTTTTTTGATAATATCATCTACATCTCTCCGTGGTCGAGAGTATGTGTGTGCAAGGTGTGAATTAAAGAATTTAAATGACTTTAACCACTTCAACGTTTGCCCCGAGATAAATAGGGGGGGGGGGGTAAAAGCACTGTTTTCTTATACCTGCTGGGTGAAATGGTTTAAATAAGGTATGGTTTTCAAATTAAGAATACTTCCTACGGCAGTCTTAATTGGTAGTGCCGTTTTACATTCATTAATTGGCTTGGCACTGTCATTTTATTCGGCACATTGCTCACAGCGTCACATTTTCACCTATCGGTCATTTCTGTAACTAAACTTTTTTCTTACTCCAATCATTTCTCCATGGTCTAAAATGTATATTCTCAAATATGGAAGCGTTATGTCGGCAAGTTGTCCCTTCCCCCTCGCCCAGAGCGCTCAAAATAAAGATATTTTAATTTGTCAATTTAACCACCTTGTGCATTAAAATGAAATATCAAAATTATTTAAATAAATAAAGTGATTATGATTTCAGTTATAAAAGATTATCGTAGTTTCAGTATTTCATTGTAAGCACAATATGAAATGCCTAAGAAATATAATAGCTTAGATTGATATAAAGTCATATAAAGCTGGCTTTTACAGTAGGTGGTGTACAGCAGTCACGTGTTTGGTCGCAAGGAGGAGGAATATACAAGATGTGTAACAAATTGCAGTGAGAAGGAATTTCCTTAATAATAATCAGTAAAATATTTCGACACTCAACAAAGTGCTTCCAAATTTTTATATGAACATCCGGGCATTTTCTAACCAGAATTTGCCACATATATTAGATTGGACATAGAAATGAGTATGATCAGCGTCTATAAGATTTTTTGGCTTAAACCACATTTACATGATAACGCACAGCTGAAAAATTTAGTAAATAACACTGATATTCATCAAATTTCCGCATCGGCGTACATTCCGCACCCCCAAAAATATTTAAATACGCATAAAACGCTTAAATACACACTTTAAACTTATCTTAATAACATTTAATTTAGATGAATGTGCTTCATAAAATTAGTTATTCAGATAAAAATTTCAAAATTAGAATTATTAATGTCAATTCTAAATGCATGTAAAGTAGATTTATTTAAATCACGATTTTTTAGTTCGTTGTGTATCTGCGCTTTGTCAATATATTTTAGTATCTCATTAATTTTCTCGAAATATTTCGACCTTTTGAAAAAACGAAATTACAGTTTAAACTTTTACTGAACCTTATGCTTCTGCAACCTCATATAATCATACAACATATAGTCTGCATCTCAATAACCTCATAGAAAATTCTTTTAAATTTTTTCCCCTAAATAAATAAAATTAAAGTATTGGAATCTTTAATTTTTTCGACTTTTGTTTTTGACATATATACACGTTTTGGGATATCCTGAAAACGATTTGCCTGTTCGTGGAAAAGTATGACTGTATGCTTGTCTGTTAGCCTGTGTGGGACACAATTTTTGTGCCTGCCCAATTTCAAGAACTAATGCACGGAATTTAATCAAACTTAAGATTCAGTTAGACAGAGACATAAATTGGTACTTTTTAGCGTAAGGTGTATATTGTCAAGCAGGTGGCTCTGCTATGCTGCACTATTCATGATTTGCGTCATAACTATATCTCAAAATTTAATACCGGGAATTTCATCAAACTGCCTATTCTATTAGGCCTAACCATAAATATTTTCTGACTAAATTTCTATGTATATCGTTTAACAATGGGCACTGTTATGTTAAGTTCTTCACGATTACCGTGACTAAGCTACGAAACCTTCCGGTTTTTTCAAATCAAATAAGTATATTTGAACCAAATTTTGATTTTTAAATAAATGACATAAAATTGAAATCAAATGAGTAAAACATATATGCAGAATGTATTTTATTAGATAAAATCTGTTGTTCAAATTACTTTTATTTGAAACGAAAAGTTGAGGGTACACCGTGATGATAGTTATAACTCAAGAATTAATAAACGGAATTCCATCAAATTTCATATTCATTTAGACTTTGATATAACAGCATTGATAGTATCTAGTAGTACATATTGCCCGACAAGTGACTATGCTGGGTTTTTTTAGAATTTCCCTGATATCTATATCTGGGGAAGGATGGAATTGCAACAAATTTTATATGCAGGATAAATTTCCTGAAAATCAATACTGATTCAATTTTAGCTTTAATCACTTAACAGGGTTCCTTATTATCCTATGCCGTGCGAACCATTTTTAATTGGATACAAAATCATTAGATGTAAATCGCGAGCTGGGTTTGCCGTATTATTAACTCCATTTTTAGCACTTTCTAACATAGTTGAAAAGTGTTTATGATTTCGATTTGTCTGTCTGCCGTCTGTTGTCTGCCGTCTACTGTCTGCGTCTGTCCGTGCTCTAACTGGCATAAATATACTCCGGTTGACATGTAATTGATATACGTTATTCAGGTTTGCCATGGTATGTTCGGTTTGAAAATGAAGTGTGTAGAGTTCATAATTCATTTACAGGGACACTCAAAAGAATTCCGTTACATTATGGCAATGGAAAAAAATCATTTAGGGTGTATTTTAATAGTGTTACACAATCTTAAGCATAATGAAATTTATGTATATTTAATGTTAAAGTTGGTCAAAATCGTTCTATTAAAAAAGTTTTATAAGAGCAAAAACTATACATAGGAATTTAATCATTTTTAGATCATTTTATATATTAGAAGTTCGCGGTGTGCAGACTACATTTATTTTCTTAATTTGATTCCTTTTTGAGGATTTATTTCCATTTTATATTCAAAATTTTAGCATTTCGAGAAATATTTTTTACATCTTTTAGAAAAGGGTATTATTTTAAATTCTTGGCAATTTTTAAAACAGCACAAAGAATAGGGTAAAGTGCCCATATTTCGTCCCCTTTCCTAACTTCTCCGCCTCTGCGAAAGTGGCGCAAGTTATGACGCAAGGCACAGGGGACAGAAGGTAAACGGGATCACTATTAAAAGTTTCGTTCGCCAAGACGCATACATAAATTAAAGACGCCAAATTTCCTATTTTTAGAAGATCTGAATTCTTATTACGTCGTTTGTAGAACGTTATTTACTATACTGTAAGTATTTATTTCTTATTTATACATGTATTTTACGTAGGTAAAATGCTGACAGTAGCATACAGTGAGTTTTAGGACGCTGAGTGCATCTTACGGGAACTGAAGCTCCGCCATATTGGGAAGTAGCGTAGTCTCAATTTCGTGTCCTTGGAGTTCTTATTTTCGTCCCGGGTACGAAATTAGGAATGCTTTTTCATGACAATTTTTTCAATTTTTTCCACATGTTTGGATGACTAATGTTTCATTATGTTATTCTTCCACTGATAATTAGTACATTTCTTTGTGCCTTACTTTAATGTAAATTAAATAACTTACTCATTTAGAAATAAATTTTGATTTAGTTACAAGTTAAGCCTCGGCGTATTGGAATTATTATTATTATTTTATTTTATTTATTTTTTTTTTTTTGGAGGGGGGCGCGTAATTTGGACCATTTTCTTTCTTTTGCATTTTTTAGATACTTTTTGAAAAAACAAGTTTTCGCATTGTTAAAATTTTTGTGTACGATATTTGCCTATGTTTCTATTAGTCTGTGTAAAACCGAAATTTGGTAGGTTTTCACTGAAAATTACAACATTTAGGGTCTAAAAGTGACTGGGGGCACCTAAAAGTGACCAAGGGGCATTTATCCTATATTTTCTTCAAATTAAAATTTTATTTATACGTGATTATTATAAACAGAAAAAAAACTTTCAAATTAGAATTAAATCATTACGTTTTAAAAGCAGGAAAACATAGAAAATTAAGTCATAAAAACTACAATTACACGTGAATTTTAAAAGAGAAAGAAAAATGTAAAATAATAAATTCATTAATATGCGTTAAAAATCCTAAATGGAGGAAATTACGTCATATTTAAAATGGCCAAACAATAATATTGCAAAACTCTTAAATTAAAAAATATATTTGCGGGAGACATTTATTTCACATTTTAAGATAATCTTTTAAACTATTGTTGTGAATTCTAAGACAGCGCAAATAAAATTTCCTTTCTAACAACAAAAGTATTTTCACGTGAATGTTAAAAAAAAAAAAAACGAAAACTTTGGTGAAAACTACGTCAACGATTCATTTAAAATGTCTTATTTGAAAGAACTTTCTTATAGCGTTGTTAAAAAAAAACGGGAGTCAAAGACTCTGTTTACTTAATTAATTTTATATTAGCTTATTTTCAAAATTTTCACTGATCTGATTTGATCAAAAACAAAAACAGCCCGTTAACAGGGAGATCGTCACCGTTTTTTTTTTTTAAATTATAATTCAGCCTTCCGAATTTTTTTTAAAGCCGATCAAATTAGCCTGCTTTTAGAGTTTGCGGTGTCTGGACGGGGGTTGGCGAGAGTAGTTCGTAGGGGGCAGAGTCCCCTAGTTTTATAAAAACACTACAGCTGTTGGGATATATATGTCGTAGGATAATTGAGAAATCCGGATCTTTGCAAAGAGCCTAGGCTGTTTGCAAAGAGTCGGGCTAATTGGAAAATCATCCTCATTTTTCCAATCAGCCTGATATTTTTCAGGCCTATTGCAAAGAGCCTAAAAAACGTTAGGCTAATTGGAATAGGACAATTTATTTCTCAAACAGCCTAAAATTTTTTAGGTTCATTGCAAAGACCCTAGATAGCGATAGGCTAGTTGAAAAATGACAACTTATACAAAATAGTTTTCATCTACACGTACCAACCAGAACCTGAAAATTCCAAATGAAGTCTATCGTAATTCCTAAACCCGATCCAAACCCGACAAAAAAGAAAATTCTGTCCAATCGTAACCCTATTTGCGAAGATAAAATAATTCCCGTCTAAATGAAACCTCACCAGAACCTCAAAATTCTATATGAAGTCAACCCGAAACCCGATCCGAACCCGAAAAAAATCTATCGAACCATAACTCGATACGAGAAAGACAAAACAATTTTTGTCGACGCGGACCGACCACAACCTGAAAATTCAAATTGAAGCCTACCCTAAACCCGGCAAATTTCAACCAGAACCAGAAATCCTTCAACTCAAATACTAATTAAAAGGAAATTAAATCATCTTTTAATGCAATTATGAAAAGTATTCTATAATTACATTACAAATATTTTTTTTTTCTTTTATACATAAAAATAGACATGTTCTATGCTTAGTATGAACGAAATCTGCAAATGAAAATTTTTAATGTTTTCCCAGAATTATACTCTGAGTAGATGGTTACTAATAAAATTTAGTATGAAAAATATGTATGAAAATTTTTATATTAATTAAATTTGCAGATGTGGCAGATTTTTAGCTTTTTTCATAGAATTACGAAGGGAAGATAATTTGCTTATGATAATGATTACGAAAACTATAAATGAAATTTTTTATATTAATTAAATCTGCAGATGAGTCAGATTTTTAATGGTTTCGCAGCATTAAACAGGGCAGATGAGATGATGATAATAATATATATATATATATATATAAATGCATATGAAAATTTCTGCAACAATGACGTCTGCCGATGAGGCAAATTTTTAATGTTTTTCAGCTTTACGGAGAGAAGATAGGTTGCTAATGAAAACAATTAGAGATTATATATATTTTATAATCTTATATACAATAATCTTTATTAGATGGTTACTAATAAAAATTATTATGAAAAATATATAAGAAATTTTTTATATTAATTAAATTTGTAGGTGTGGCAGATATTTAGTTTTCTCATACAATTACGCAGATAAGATAATTTGCTAATGATAATGATTATGAAAACTATAAATGAAAAATTTATATTAATTAAATCTGTACACGAGTCCGATTTTTAGCGATTTCGTAGCATTGAGCAGGGAAGAGGGGTTGATAATGAAAATAATTTTAAAAATGGATATGAAAATTTCTGCAACAATGACGTCTGCAGATGAGACAGATTTTTAATGTTTTTCCAGCATTACGGAGAGAAGCTAGATTGCTAATGAAAACAATTAGAAAACTATATAAGATAATTTCTGTAATAATGAAATGTGCAGGTGAGACACATTTTTATTTTTTTTCCCCCGGAATTACGCAAAGAAAATATAGCGCTAATGAAAATGATTATGAAAAAATTATGCGATTTTTTTTTTACATTATTTAAACCTTCAGATAAGGCAACTTTTTATTGATTTCCAAGCATTATGGTGGGAAGATGGGCTGCTAATGAAAATAATTATAAAAATGTATATTAATATTTCAACAACAATAACATCTGCAAGTAAGGCAGATTTTTAATGTTTTTTTTTTTTTCAGCATTACGGAAAGAAGGTCGATTGCTAATGAAAATAATTAGAAAAAAATATAAGAACATTTCTGCAATAATGAAGTCTGCAGATGAGGCAGATTTTTAAAGTTTTCTATCATTATGCAGAGAAGATAGGTATCTACTGAAAACTCTGAAATATATTTTAGGGAATTTTTACAATAAAGGCATTTGCAGATGAGGCTGACTTTTGTTGTTTTTCATCTTTATGTACTAGAAAGATGGGTTGATGAATCAAAATAATATAAAAATAAGTAAGAAAAGTGCTGTAACAATGACATCTGCACATGAAGAAGATTTTTAATATTTTTCCAGGAGTCGATTGGTTGCTGAATGAATTTGATTGAAAAAAGAAAAAGAAAGAAAACCGCTTTATTGGCACATTTGTTTTATGCAACTGTTTGATAATTAAAGTTAATAAACACCTTTTTTTATTGGTAAAAAATGATTCCCCCCTCCACCCCCCCCCACCCCTCACCCCCCCCCCCCACCCCTATGTAAAGATATAAAAAAATGTGCAGTGAAGACAACGACTAAGAGTCTAAGTATAATTTCAAAGGGGGTTGACTTCAAATGAAATGCAGGTCTGTCGAGTTGCGTTTCGACGGTTTTGTCTTGCACAGATCGGGTTAAAGTTGGATGGAATTTTATTTTTTTCGGGTTCGGTTCGGGTTTAAGATATACTTCATTTCAAATTTTCAGGTTCTAGTCAGTGCTTGTCGACGGAAATTATTTTGTCTTTCTCGGATCGGGTTACGGTTCGATGAATTTTTTTCGGGTTCTGATCGGGTTCTTGTTGACTTCAAATGAAATTTTCAGGTTTGTCGAGTTGCGTTTCGACTAAAATTTTTTTGTTTTGCACAGATCGTGCTACGGCTGGATGGAATTTTATTTTTTTCGGGTTCGGTTCAGGTTTAAGATAGACTTTAATTGGAATTTTCAGGTTCTATTAGGTGCGTGACGACGGAAATATTTTTGTCTTTCTCGGATTGATATACGGTTCGATGGATTTTTTCGGGTTTGAATAGGGTTTCGGGTGGACTTTAAATGAACTTTCAGGTTCTGGTCTGGTTGCGTTTTGACAAATTATTTTTCCTTTCATAGATCGAGTTACAATTGGATTTGGTAGATTTCTATTGGAATTTTCAGGTTCTGATCTGATCGGTGCGTGGCGATGGAAATTATTTTGTCTTTCTCGGTCCGAGTTAAGGTTTGATGGATTTTTTTCCGGGTTCAGATAGGGTTTCGGGTTGACATCCAGGTTCTGGCTGGTGCGTGTCGAAGGAAATTATTTTGTCTTTTTCAGATCGGGTTACGTTTAGCTGGATTTTTTTTTTTGGGGGGGGGGGGGGTCGGATAGGGTTTCAAATTGGATTGAAACGAGATTTTCAGGTTCTGGTCAGGTTGCGTTTTGGCGGAAAATATTTTATTTGCAAAGATTGCATTACGGCTGGATAGAATTTTCTTTTTGTCTGATTCGAATCGGGTTTAGGGTAGACTTCAATTAAAATTTTCAGGTTCTGATCAATGCGTGTAGACGGAAATTATTTTGTCTTTCTCGGATCGGGTTATGGATATAGATTTTTTTCGGGTTCATATCGGGTTTTGTGTTGAATTCATATGGAATTTTCAGATTCCAGCCGGGTTGCGTTTCAACGGAAATTACATTGTCTTGCTCGGATCAGGTTATGGTTCGATGGAATTTAAGCAAGTGGTCATTTTTCAATTAACCTAATTGAATATAGGCTCTTTGCAATGAGCCTAAAAATTTTAGGCTGTTTGAGAAATGAATTGCCTTATTCCAACTAGCCTAACGTTCTTTTGGCTTCTGAATAATATCAGGCTGTTTGAAAAAACGGAGATGATTCTCAAATTTGCCTGGCTCTTTGAAAACAGCCAGATTTCTCAATTAGCCTACGACATATACATCAAAATCTACCAGCAAGAGTTTATATCAAAATCTAAATTAGAATGACTTTTCGTGAAATTTCGTGCATTAATTCTCGAGTTACAGCGGCCACAAAATTTGCGGAACACACAGACAGATAGCCATTAAAAAAAATAGTCAAATCGTATTCAGGAAATCCCAAAGCATGTAAAATCAACAAAAACCGGGAATAAAATTTTCATGAGCCCAGTGCGTTTTCCTTTTACAAATATAAAAAAGAGTATTTTTCATGAAGACGTTATTAAAATGTTTTCGACTTAATGAATTTGTACAGCTTAGATTTTATCATAGTTATTATATTTGAGCAACATTTTTTGCACTTAAACTTTACGATCTTCAGATATCCGGTATTAATTTCTTTCCTTTTTTTTTATGCATCTACGTTTGAGAGCACTGTTAACAGGAACTATTTTACATATGGCAAAGAGAAATTGGAGGGACGATTTCCCTCTTCTGTGATTCTAATTCTGTGATGTGAAATTTTGCAGTATGAACATGATCGTTTGATTTTGCGCTATCGTAAGTATCACGTTTTTGCAAACTCTTGACATATTTATAAACAATATCAAAATGTAAGGAAAGATGCATTTAAAAATATTTCTCAAAAAAAAAAAAAAATGTACATTGCGGAACACTTTTTCTTTCAGAAAACAAATCTTTTGCCATTTAATTTTGTTCATAACACGTTTTAAACTAAAGCAATATCTGTAGACTTTGAAGCAAGTGTACTTTTACTTTGTAACTTTTGACTTTTAAGTATTGTTTTAAAGTTAAACATATTTTTTTTCATAAAAATAGATAAAACAAAGTTTATATAAACAATAAATTTATTGATCCGTATACAAATATTAAAGATAAAAAGTTAAATTATTAAATGTAACTTCTGCTGCAGTATTTTTATATTTTTTACTTCAACTACAATTTTAAATGCCTGGATTTTAAATTTAAAATCGAATTTTTTTATGTTGGTGCAAATTTTATAGATATTACACAAACTCATTTATACAATATTACTATTATTCAGTAAACTCTGTATTTTAACCCTTTATCTACTGACGGTACTTATAAGTACCATTAAAATAACTTGTTATAAGATTCATTTAATACATCGATTAGTTGTAATACAGTTTAGAATGAGTTATAGATACATTACTTTATCTTGTTCCAAAAACATTATTGGTTACACGAATCAAATATATTTTTATAACGATGATTTCTTTTGCCTTTGCATCTTTTCAACTTTCTTGGCGTTGAGGGGGAAGGGGGGGGGGGTTCAATTCAGAAATACTTCTATATTTCTATTGTAAGAACTTTATATTTGTACATTTCCTATATTTACAAAATACTAAGAAAAATATTTTAAATAAAAGATTTGAGTAGGGTTATAAATATTGCACAAAATCCCTATAAATTAAAATTTAATTAATCCATCTAAATCCTTCTAAATTCCTTCTAAAATTTATTAAATGGTTATGTAAATCTTCTAATGTAGTTTAAACAATTCACGAAAAATGCTTTAGAAGGTAAAATTTTCATGAATTCATAATTCAGCACATAAAGGGTTAAACACATTATCGACCAATCACGAATACATTCGTTTTGCGTAGCTATCAACTTTTACACATTTTACACATTTCTATGACCACTGTTTTTAAATAATAATCTTCGTCTTATTTAAACGTAGATAGCGATCGACCAAAATTTCGGTTTCATTTTCAGACAGTTTTAGACGAAAATTTGAGTTTCGGGGAATATTCGGCTTTGGTGAAAAAATAGCAGAATATTCTGCTTATACCGACATTGCAATCGGGTCTTGTAAGTACGTGCACATAGAAGAACCCTTGCAATGTGCATATTGCTTTCGGGTGTTCTTCATTCATATTATCATTCATTCGAATAATATTTAGGACAATGTAATTGTCAGTATAGCAATAACTAATTCCTCTTTACAATAATAAAAGTCAAAACAAGATATGTACGACCAAAATATACTGACGGAATTTCTACCGCATCTAAATGCCAAACATTTCTGAAAATAAATGAATATTTTCTTAAGTTCACTATCGTTCTGTCATTTTCCTTTATTTTTATAACAAAAAGGAATTTTTTCAATAAATGATCATGTAGCTTTATGAAACTTTAGATATTGTTATCAAGTTATAGACATTAGCAATACATCGGCTTTTGAAGAAAAAAAAAGTACTTTTATTTCTATTTAGAAGTCACTTAGTTACAGTTTTTGATCAAAATACTTATTAGTAAGCTCAGAATTTATACTGCTATATTTGTGTTTCACAAAAAATCTTAGTTAAATGGAAATTCAATTGCTTCAGTATAATATGCTCAATAAGTTATATTTTGTATGTTTACAATAATACTATTTATAAGAGTAAATTTAACATTTTTTTTGACAAAATTCTTTACTTAAATTTAAATTTTAATACTGCCGTATAATCTCATTCAGGAGAGGGGATGTATCCACAATGTATGCCACAGTGTGACAGGTTGTGGGCGCAGGTTAAAAATGTTGTAACATCAATGCATAAAATATTAAACTACTAGTTGTCATTATTTACAGTCAGCTTAATAAAATTTATTTAAAAAATATGTATTTTTATTCAAGTAGTAGTAGTAAGTAATTCACTTTTTTATTATTATTGTGACAGTTTGAAGTAAAAGAAATACCACACAAGATCTTAACAGTTTTAAAGTATTTATATTAATATTAGTCCAGTAAAATGGTGTTCAAAAAGAAGTGGTTCTTGAAGTGGATAGTTCTGGTGAAATTGTTCTTAGTGGCTTACTTTATGTTCTTTTGTGTGCTGAACACGAATTTGAACTTTTCCAACAAAAGTTTTTTCGTCAAATATTAGAAATAATGAAAAACCCACTAAAAATAACTAAAGTATACTGACTGAGTTTGTTTAAGTTTTGCTTATAACTTCTAAAGTAAGCTTTTTACGCAAAAGGTGATCCTATATTAAAATAAAGACGAGAAAATTACTTACAATTCCTGTTCTTATCACTTTTTTTTCTCTGTACGACATGTGGTTTCTGTAGAGACGTTGAAAAATCGGCGAAAATCAGTAATATTTGGAAAATAGCGAAAAACACATTTTTTTTACAGCCTTTCCGTTCATAACACTAAAAGTAAGCATTTCACTGTAAACATTTGCTAACGGACCTACTTACTACTATTAAGTTGTATATTATTATGATATAGGTGTATATTAATAGGTATAGATTCTCTCCGAGTCCTTTGTTGTTTGAATGAATTCTTTTGCAACTCCTGCGAAAAGGAACGAAACCTACTTTATACAAAACATTTACACCAACTGAACAGATAAATCTCGAAGGGTGCATGTATGTCATATATGGAGGATATGGCTCCGATAGATGCCGGAGGATATGGTATCGATGGCTCCATAGAATCGTGTGCATTAAGAGTCAATCATTTTCATCAATTGGTGAAAGTTACGTTTCATTTGTTAAGTACAATTACAAGGACAGTGCTGTAGTTGTGTTTGATAGTTAACCTGGGGAAAGTTGCAGAGTTTACTAAATATACAGAGCTAGCAAGAGGATCACGTAAACAAACCTCAGTAAATTTTGTGTTCGACGATACCATGGTGCTTTGCAGAAGCTGACATTCACACAAAACAAGCACGAGAGGATGTGGATACATTTATTGTCACCACAGCAAGGGACCATGCGCGACAACTTAACGCTGTGGTTATCATGGATGAAGACGTAGATATTTGCTGGTGTGTAATGATTAATCCTTTCCGGCGCGGAGTAATTCTGTTTATAAATTGATGAAATGATGGACTGACACCAGAATTTATAAACGAATTTATTAGAAAATACGAACTTGCTTATTTTCAAGTACATTATAAAAGGAAAATTTTTATTAAATATTATGGGTACCAGTAGAATAAAAATTAGGTGTCCTTTTTTTAAAGACACCGCCCGCGAAAGGGTTAATAGCTGTAGGGGCGTACATTCAAATGTATATTTTCTAAAGCTGGGCAAAGAGAGAGTTTCACCACTCATCTTTCTCCTGACTGCAAACTTGATCAATCGATTGCTAGCAACATATTGTTTTTTCATCACATGGGAAGCTGTTATACTACTTCAGCATTGTTCGAAGTAGTAAAGATGAGGTTTCTTCAGACTCTCCATAAAACTCCTGCATTAACTAAAACCATTGAGACCATAAGCTTAAAGAACATAAGTTTTAAAGACCATATGCTGATGCAGTTTCTGATGCTGGCATTTGTTTTTTGGCCTCGTTGTATAAATAGGTAGTCAAGGAAGCCACATCATTAAACAAATTGACGTATTTGTGCTACCTTTGGTCTGGCTACATCAACCCATCAACCCACTTGACCTCCCTACCTCCTACTGAGGCTGCAGCTCATCAACATTCACTGAGGTTGTGTTTTCAAGTACAACAATAGCTTGAGAATGAAAAAGATCATAAACAATCGGGTTGGAAGAAAATCAGAGATGGTCTGGAACCAGTAACTGCGCTACAGCTAGCAGCAACTTAAGCCATTTACAAACTCATTTCTTGTAAATGCACGTACACTTGCCAGAAAAACTGTGGATGCAAAAAAAGCAGGCCTAAAGTTCTCCAATATGCGTGTGAATTGCCAAACAGTTACAATAACATGCACTAATAACATGCAAGAAAACGAGGATGACAAGGAATTTCTTGAAGTACTTGAAGGTAACTGTGCATAAATAATTTCGTTTCTCATTTATTTCTTCATTCCTTTTTATTTGTGTGTTCAAAATGCTATGTATCCTAATATAGTACTCATAACTATTCGATTTTCAAAATTAGAACTGTCATTAATTATTTTTTTAAAACGGTGGTGGTGCGTAATATGATACAGTACTTTGTTTCCTGATTTGAGATCCAAAAGCAACCGATTCAAGACCTGAGTTGTAAAAGAGGGCTGATATAAAAAAGAAGTAAAAATCATATTATGATAAAATGTTGTATGAATCATTACTTTCTTACTTAATTATATATTCTACCGTTTTAAGAAATATTGTACACAACGAGGCTGCTCAGGAGCCTAAGTTTCGATCTTCAGGTGCTTGTAGTAGAGATCTGCACGGGCCGGGCCTTGTGACTACTCTTTACGGGCCGAGCCGGGTTCGGGCCTTACTTTTTTTCTGGAGGATCGGGTCGGTCCGGGCCTAACTTATTTTTCCTGTACAGATCCGGGAGTGGTTTCCTTCCTAGTCTTCACGGCCCAAAGTTTTCAGTCCTAGTTTTGACACAGCCCGTATGAAAATCGTCTCTGTTCAAAGGCCAGGTCCAAAAATTTTTACAAAAAATGCATACATATTTAAATCGCCATTATTCTACAATTAAACATTAAAATTTATTCTTTTTAAAGAGTTATAGATTTCTACGCTTATTAAAACGCTCTGTAATCAGAATTAAAAAATAATACAAATTGGATGAAAATGAACAGTTTTACTAAAAAAATGTTTCACTGCGCATGCGCGAATGCAATCAAAATGTAATATGCATAATGTATTAGCTAAGTATATCGAGCAACTTTTGTGAAAGTCTCAAAATCGTAGCTTGAAAATTCTGAAAATTATCGTCGATAGAATAAGCTCGAAATCCGTTGTTCCCAAAAAGAAGCAAAAAGATGAGGGGTTGTATCCAAATATAGTATTACATGCAATATTGTGTACGCTATCTTGGCACTAATCAACAGATATTTGATACAACCCCTGGTCTTTTTGTTTCTTTTTGGGAACAACGGATTTCGAGCTTATTCTATCGACGATAATTTTCAGAATTTTCAAGCTACGATTTTGAGACTTTCATAAAAGATGCTCTATATACTTATTTAATACATTATGCATATTACATTTTGATTGCATTCGCGCATGCGCAGCGAAACAATTTTTAGTAAACCTGCTCATTTTTCATCCAATTTTTATTATTACTTTCTTCTATCTTCAATAGAAGAAAGTATTGTAATCGAAATTTTTTTCGACTTCCGGTTTTCGACGGATTTACACGTTTTAGGGGTCAGAGATCCCAAAAAACATGTTTATAGAAAATGTCTGTCTGTCCGTGTGTCCGTGTGTCCGTCTGTCTGTCTGTCGCCATTGTACCATCCAAAAGTGTATGAAATTATGCATAGAATTGAACCAAATTTTTATTTTAAGTTTTTGGCTATGGCAAGCAGATCCTCCCTGAATTTGGAAAAAAATTGCCGGTAGGGGGCGCTGTAACAGCGATTTTTGTGCGATTTTGAATATTGTACCATCCAAAAATGTATGAAGTTATGCATGGAATTGAATCAAATTTTTATTTTAAGTTTTTGGCTATAGCAAGCAGATCCTCCCTGAATTTGAAAAAAATTCGCCGGTAAGGGGCGCTGTAACAGCGATTTTTGTGCGATTTTGAATATTGTACCATCCAAAAGTGTATGAAGTTATGCATAGAATTGAACCAAATTTTTATTTTAAGTTTTTGGCTATGGCAAGCAGATCCTCCCTGAATTTAGAAAAAAATTGCCGGTAGGGGGTGCTGTAACAGCGATTTTTGTGCGATTTTGAATATTGTACCATCCAAAAATGTATGAAGTTATGCATGGAATTGAATCAAATTTTTATTTTAAGTTTTTGGATATGGCAAGTAGGTCCTCCCTGAATTTGGAAAAAAGTCGCCGGTAGGGGGCGCAGTAACAGCGATTTTTGTGCGATTTTGAATATTGTACCATCCAAAAGTGTATGAAGTTATGCATAGAATTGAATAAAATTTTTATTTTACGTTTTTGGTTATGGCAAGCAGATCCTTCCTGAGTTTAGAAAAAAACGCCGGTAGGGGGCGCTGTAACAGCGATTTTTGGGCGATTTTGAATATTGTACCATCAAAAAATGTATGAAGTTATACATAGAATTGAGCTAAATATTTTGTGTTTGTTTTTGGTCATGGCACGAAGGTCCTCCCTGAATTTGGAAAAATTCCGCCGGAAGGGGGCGCTATAATTGCGATGTCTCTACCATTTTCATTATTGTACCATCGAAAATTGTATGAAGTTATGCATAGAATTGAACCAATTTTCTTGTGTAAGTTTCTGGCTATTGCAAACATGTCCTCCCTGAATTTAAAAAAATCTGCCGGAAGGGGGGCGTTGTAATAGCAATGTTTGTGTCATTTTCTTTAATGTACTATCGAAAAGTGTATAAAATTATGCATACAATTGAACCAAATTTTTTCGTGCATGTTTTTGGCTTTGGCCAACAGGAATTTGGAAATATTGCGCGGTAAATGGGCTCTGCGATAGCGATTTTTGTATGCTTTTCTTGATTTTTTGTCGTTCTGTTGTCCATCGGCGGCTCGTGCAGAGGCAGGAACTCGCTTTTCGCTAAGCTGGCTATTCGCAAACATCTGATAACAACAGAATAAGGAAAAACTGTTAATTTTAAGAAATATCATGAGATTGATTAACTCGTTTTTAGTCCGTTTAATTGACTGAAGCAGAAATTTAAGATGAAAATCAAAGTTGGTATAGTATTGAACTAAAAATATTGAAGTGTTAACATGCGTAACTAGTTTTTGAAATATTATGTATAAGATAGAAGAAAGTTTTAGGATTGGCACATCCAACTAGTTTTTTAATTATGATTACAGGATATTATGTACAATATTGTTTGTCATATTTTCTGAAAAGAACTTTTTTTTATATTAAGAACTCTGCAAATTATAAGCAAAAAACTTGGCGAAATTTGGGACTGTTTTTATAAAAACCTTAATTTCTCTACTACTATACATACTATCCTCATAAAAATGAACACAATATATAACAATAAGCCACTTATTAATAAAATCTCGAGTTTGAACGCTTTTGCTACATTAGTTTTTACAGGGTTATCCAAAAGATATTCGTTCTTTTTCAATTTGTTGACGGTCTCCTATGGGGTTTTGGGGAAAAATCTTCGCGGAAATATATGACCTATACTATAGTGTTTACACACTTGCAGTTTCAGGTTGATTCCTCATGTATTTTTCTAGATATTTAAAAAACGTCACAAATCGCAAGTGATCGGTCACCTTTGGCCATATAGTGTATATAGTTAGCTTAATTTATTTTGATATTAATGTCTTTCTAAATTTTTAAAGTATAATTATTTCGTGCTAAAATTTTTTATAGATTATTTATTGATGCATTAAAATTAAATCCTTCATTCCAATGCTTTATCTGGCAACTTTTATCTAATTTATCCTCCCTAAAACGTTATTTCATAGATGCATGACAGGGTTTTAACAGCTGCATTTTGTTCGCACAAAGGTCTTTCATGCCTTGATCATAATTATAGCAATAAAGCACTCCTATCTAATTTTCACATCCGCTCTTTCCTAACTTAACAGTAAAGATATACAATAAGAGAATATGAAAACCACGAATTTTGCATTTTCCCAGCTGCATTTACAAAAGTCTTTAGGTTTACTATTTCATCTCATCTACTTTATTAAGTTGCCAAATACGGTAAGACCTTGGCATGTCAGCCGTTTAAAATTTAAATTGCTTTCTCCCTAACCGCTGTTTTCTAAATGGACGCCTTGGCTTGGATCGCATTTATGTTGACAGTGTAACCGATATGTGAATGTAATAATCAGATCTCCTCTGACTCTCCTGCTGATTGCATAATAAGGGCCATCACCCATGATCTCTGACTACACAAATAAACATCAAAGTTTCTATGTATTGCTGTTATCTTTAGTGCCCTATTTTAGCATTTAATGGGATAAGATCTTCTGGCTTCTTACCTTACATTTCGCGATTGTACTGAAACCAGCTTTAAACTATATTTTTAACTAGCTAATTTGCCCGGCGTTGCCTGGGTACGTCAAAAAACAGCACGAATTGCGAAAAAGCTCTGAAAATCAGAATAAGATATCGCAAAAAAAAATTGAAATCACTGCACAAATTTCGAAAAGAGAAAAAAAAATTATATACTGTGTTCGAAGATTGAAAATTGATTTCTTTCATTAATGTGGAAAAATGGTAGTAATTCGCTAAAATACACTAAAAATCACATACAAAATTCCCGAAAAATTCGAAAATTCCTCTACGAAATCCGAATAAACTTTATTGAAATGAGGGCAGAAATTACTTTAGTATTATAGGTCAAAATGGAAAGTCAAAAAATTGCAGCAGATCGCGAAGAAACGTAAAAATCGAATTAAAAATCACAAAAAGTTCAAAAATCACGAAAGTCAAAATTTACTATAATTGAATAAAAGTTTCAAATCTAATTCCTTTGACCTGCGGGCTCTCTTAAAATTTATGTTTGGGAAGGCATGCTAAGCATTGTATCATGTTACTTTTATTCATAATTTTATTTACTTGGATTTCCTTAAATATAATTAATGTAATCCCTTAAGTCAATATTAGTTTTTGTTGCAGTAAAAATATCCCAATTAATCGATTTTCTGTAAGCAAGTAATCCCTATTGATTTACAATGGAAGTCTATGGGAATTTGGCGAAATATTAGAGATATCGCCAGGTTGGTGTTACTTTTGGCGGCTAATTTTGGTCGCGAAATTTTGGCGATAAACTTGTCGGATATTTGGTTCCAAAACTGTGTCCCCCTATGATTACAAAAAGGTAATAACTAGAAAACAAGAATTCTGCTTTTTCAGAAATTAGAGTCGCACCCGATGAAAAAAAAAAAAAAATACATGTGTATATATATAGTTCAAAACATATTTCAATTTTAAGACTTACAGCCCACGCTTATATTTTATGTAAAATGTCGTCAATATTCGCATCCGCTTAAGAATTCCACATTTACAATCCACTCTTAAACATCTACAGTAAAGTATGCATAAGACGTCACTATCTCTACAGAAATGGAGTACTTCCGTTGCCAATATTAAGCAAATGGCTCCAAAAACTACAAAAAAATTAATATTTCAAAAATAAATGTAAATGCAATTTTCAAACAAATTGCATTTAAAAGTACTTTTTTTTCCAATACGACGGTATAAAAATTGAAAATGCACGATGCTTAGAAGTTTAAAAAATTGCTATAGAATATTTAATCGTACTGCTTTGTTTTACGGCTGGCGTCTGTAAGGTAACGTTATTTTTCGGAAACGACACAAAATAAGCTGGGAGAAAGAAATAGCATACCGTACCGGGGGGCTAAAAAACTACAAAAAAAATTAATATCTTAAAATTAAATTGAGATACAGCTTTCAAACAAATTGCATTTAAAAGAGCATTTTTTATGTAGATTTCGTAAGAAATACTACCTATTGCAGTCGTTACCATGGTGCAACTTTTGTCAAAAATTCCTTCAGAATTTTTCATTATATGTCCCCAGGAACCCAAAACCACCCCCACCTAAAAAGTTTATATATATATGTACTAAATTTTGTCCGCACGATAAAAATCGCAATTATGCACAGATCGTCTTCAAACTCGCCAAACACATTGAGATGGTTAATATCTCGGCGGGGATTTCAATTGAGAAAAATCGGCCCAAGGCAGTAGAAATGGGGGAGGGTTAAAATTTTTGAATACCGCCTTAACATGATTCTGATAAAACCAACTCTTACAGAAAAATGAAAAGAAATTTAAGGGGGTAGGATACCTTTGAACACGTCGAAAAAGTAAAAAATATCACTATGTCCCAAGCTTCAAAACTTGTGTAATAAGTCAAAAATAAAAATAAAACTTCATTTAAATATAAAGCTCATATTTAAGTTTATATTCAAAAAAATATATATATTTGTAAATTCATAAATAAATATTGAAATGATAAGTTTAAAAATATATGATAATAACAGAAAAAAAATCTTGCGCGCGTGATAAAATCTGAAAATATGCATATAAAGAAGAAATTTTGATGAAAATAAATACATAATAGAGTTATCTTTATACTAAAACCAGAATATTTGTAAAAAAATATTGACTAAATTAAAAAATTAATAAAAAATTTAAATTTTTCACTTTTTGAAAAATATTTTCAAAGTACAAAAACAGTAAGAAAATAAAATTTTACATTTTTCTGGTTTTAAGTTGTAGATAATACAGAAATGAATATGTGGTAAAAATTTCTTTTGATTGCCATGCATAGTTTTTTTAGTAACACTGCGTGCAGTATCAAAATTCACCATTTCGAATAAACGCAATCCAAAGTTTAATTATCTTATGTAGTCTTAATATGTAGTCTTAAAAAAAACAGCCATAATTAGTAAACTAATGGGAATTTTTTTAATGCGGTTTTTTGCATATTGTTCAGAAATGTTTACGGAATCAAAATATGCATTAAAAATTTTTCGAAAATTTTGATAGTTTAAAGGTATCCTACCCCCCTTAAACATTTTTCGTTTATATTGTTGCCAACAACTAAAAAATCACAATAAAATTCTTACCACAACAATTACTTTTCTATTGCAAGATTTCGACGTGAAAAATAAAAATCTATATATATATTGCGCTAACGTATCTCCATACATATAAGGGGGGTTACTGTAGGGGGGACCTTCTTCCGACGCCAAATTTGTCTCCAACTGGGCGATGTATAGCCAAATTTGGACGCTAACGTGGTGATATCTCTAATATTTCGCCACATTCCCATAGACTTCCATTGTAAACCAATAGGGTTTATTTGCTTACAGAAAATCAACAAATTGTGAAATTTTAATGCAACAAAAACTAATATTGGTACTACTTGGCTATCCCGTCGACCAAAAATCTATCGCCAAACTATAAGATTAAATACCAATAATGGTTGATCGTAAATATCACATTCACTTGACTTTAAGCAAGTTACACGTGTTTACGTCTTCAAGTGATTTTTATTTCGACGTTTTATTTGTATTTTTATTAATGTTATACTAATTTATTTGTTCTTTCGTTATTTAAAATAAATATTTAACTTTTAACTTCAAAATCTACCTGCGCCTGTAGGCCGAGCCGGCAGGGATTTTTTTTTCCTTATGCGACAGTGTAAAAATTTAAAATGTGCGATGTTTAGAAGTTTAAAAATTTGCAGTAGAGAAAATTGCAAAACCAAACTTTTATTTCAAATTTCAAAGTGTTGCCATTCGCAAAATGATGTATGCGTTACGCACAGATATATATTTGTCCTTTATAATATAGAAGATAGATAGTGCATTTAAATTTATAGATTATTTAATTTCTACTGAAGTAATAATGATTGTAAATTGAAAATTGCTTTTATTTTTCTTTCAATTATTTCTGTTCAATCGCAAAATTTTGTCTCTTAAATAAGTAAATATTACTTTTAAAAGAAAAGTGGTTTGTCACTCTAATAAAATTTGTGTATGCATAGGATCATTAAAGCATCATTTTAAAATAATTTTTTTCAATCAAATTAAAAGCTACATACTAAACATTTCGAAACCCTGATTTTACCCGATGAATAACTGAATAATTAATAATTAACAAATGCTTGTAATTATTGATTTTAAAAACAATAACTGTTGAATAATGTTTTTGCATTTAGTAAATAAAGGAAAAAAATGCATATACAGTCATGCGTGTTTGTAGACAAGCATGTGCTTTTGTGAATAATTACTAATATCCTTGCATGTACGCATACGTTAAAAGTTTAAAATTTCCATCTCCTATACTTTCGTTTTCCGCAGAAATTCAGTTTCCGACCGGAAAAACTTGTTTCGGTTGACCTATAACTGTATATATCGCAGAAATCGGCGACAGATCCTTATGCAATAAAACCTCTTCACACTTGTAGAATAAAACAGAGTTCAAATAATTGTGGATTTTCTTAATTTATTGCATCCAAATTCTTTAATATGAATATTACTTTTTAAGTAATCTTCATTCATCTTTTTTATAACAGTAGATGAAGACCTTAAAGCTACCCCTGTGCTGTTTCATTTGCCTGTTACTCGTATGCAAAGCAAGATTACAGCCACCTACAAGAATTATCAAGACATTATCAGGTCCTGTACAAGGAACCAGTGACGTAGCTACATATTCAGCGCCCTGGAGCAAGCAAAGTTTGTGCGCCCTCTTGTCTCTCAAAAAAGTTCTGAGTAATTTTGTTGGAAGTTACACACACACACACACATATATATATGTGTGTGTGTGTGTGTGTAACTAGCTGACCCGCCCGTCGTTGCCCGGGCCCGTTATAATAACGTAAACAAAAATCAAGTTTGTATGATTTTATATATTCATAAGTAATTCAAATGAACATGGTTTTAGGGGTGGCCCACTGCCTTCGGTAGCGTCTAGTGTGTTCCCGACAAACCTCTTTCAGAACGAAACTGTGGCCTGGGTCCCCGCTACCAAAGGCAGTGTATGCCAGGAGTATTCCGTACGCGACGGAGACAATCGAAAATTGAATGAGTAAACCCTGTAGTAATCGAGCCTATAGAACCCGAGATAAGAATGCAAATCCTGGCGGTGGAACTATAATCTTTAAAACAATAATAAGCAAAGTTGAATGGACCAATTTCCGTTGAATTAGAGCCCATAACAGCCGAGAAAAGAATGCGCCGTTAATGTTCGAAAATGGTGGTAACAGAAGTCTAAGATAAACTTTCACAATGCAGAAAGTAGCTGAATAGTTAGCTAAGCTTAATTATCCATTTACCGTTGAAATCGGACATACTGAACCCGAGAAAAGAATGCACCATTAATGTTCGAAAATGTTAGTAAATGAAGTCTAAGACAAATTTTCATAATACGGAGCTGAATCGTAATCTAGGTTGAATTAACCAATTCCCGTTGAAATCGGCTCCTAGAATTCGAGGAAAGAATGCACCCCGAAGCAGTGGAAGGTGCTTGTTGCCCCCACCCCCTGTAAATTTAACGAGTTATCTTTAACATTAACGTGATATTTAATTTACGCAGGAAATCCCACCCCTCTAAAGTGAACAACTTACCTTTAACAGTAGCGCGAATTTTAATTCACGGCTGTAGTGAGTAAACGTAAGTTGACGCCGTAAAAGAAGATTAATATTCGAAAAAAGTGGTAGCTGGAGTAAAAGAAATTTTTTAGTGGTTTCCAAAGTAGCCAGAGAACACTAGAACTATGCTAAAGAAAATTGCAATACTATCAGATAATTTTTAATGAAACTGCACCAAGGACCCTAAGAAGGCGATTAATATTCAAAGTTGGTGGTAGCTGAAGTGTGAGTAATTTTTTTGTTATTCATGTAGTAGCTGGGGCACCTAAGAAATAGTTAGGGAAAAAATCCTAGTGAATCGGACCATTTTTATAGGGGGCCAAAAGGAGCTTATTGATAATTGAGAGCAAGGCCTAAGATGAAAACACGACAAAAGGTCCTAGTACTTAATTTCGACTAATTGAAAATCTAAAGCGCTAAGTATAGGGTATAAGTATTAATCATTAGAAAAAAATTTCAAAGAAATGCTTTGAAAAAGAGCTCTAGAATCCCAATAAAAATATGAAGATGTTGGCTCGGGGAGAGAAGGCCAAGACTCAATTTTGAAGTTATGCAATGAGAATGTAACAGAATTAGTGGGGGAAAAATGCATGGCGCACAAAAAGTTACCCTAGGGGGTTAGTGTCTGAACTGAAATGTAGAAACGAAAAAAAAGCCAAATGGAAAAAGAGCCCCAAAAACGAAGGACGGATTAAAAGGGGCGATTTATTAACAATTTAGGGCACAAAAACATAAAGTGGCCTTGTACCAAGCCCCAGGGGTTCAGGGTCTCAACTGGAATGTAGCTGGGCAAGGGCCCCCAAGAAGGCGATCAATTTTAAAATTTGGTGGTAGCTGAAGTCTGAAAAATTTTTATGTTGTTCGCGTAGTAGCTGGATTTCCTATCATGTTGTTACAAAAAAAAAGTTAGTGAATCAGACCATTTTTAAGGGAGATATAATAGGAGGTCCAAAAGGGGCCAACTGTTAGTTGAGAGCAGGGCCCTAAGATGGAAACATGTTAAAAGGTTCTAGTACTTAGCGCTTTAGATCTCAATAAGTCGAAATTAAGCATAGAGTATTTATTATTCATTCGAATAAAATCTTAAAGAAGCGCGAAAAAAAATGGGGGAAATTCTTAAAAAAGGGCACTAAGTGCCCAATAAAAATATGAGGGTGCTGGCCCAGGGAGAGGAGTCCAAGTCTCAATTTTAAAGTTATGCATTGATTGGTTGACAATATTAGGGTGTGGAAAATGCATGGCGCAGAAAAATTTCAAGGGGTCCGTCTTAACTGGAATGTAGAAACGGAGAATAATTAAATGGGAAAGAGGTCCCCAAAACGAAGATCGGATAAAAAGGGGCAAGTTCTGAGCAATTCAGGGCATACAAACTGAAAGGTGCTAAGGGGGTCATAAAAAAATTAAAAATCTGAGCTCCAGGTGTATCAGGACCTGTCTTTGGACTACCCTCATCCAAATTTTCAGATTTCTACGTGTAATATATTTCACTAGCCACCACACACAGAGCGAAACTTCCTTCTATTAGTATAGACTAGCTGACCTATCCGCTGTTGCCCGGGCCCGTGATATTATTCTTAAATGAACCTGAAATTTTTATGATTTTATTTCTTAAGGCTGTTCTTAAATCCAAAGAGGCAATTTTATGACATGCATTTTAATTAATTTTTGCTCGAGAACTGGCATGTCTTGTTATTAAGGAACTTTGTAATCGAAAGACGTTTTCCGGATTTTTTGTAAACACAATAGATCTTACTGAAAACATTTTCAAAGATGGTGTTTTCAACGGAATTTCCCGACGAAAGTAGAAAAAACAGTCAACGAAGGGGGAAAAAAAGTCTTGTCATATATCTTTAACACGATTTTGTCTGAAATACGAGCTCGATGACTGCGTGAAAAATCGATTTAAAAATTAAAAAAAAAAGAAGAAAAAAACAGTCCTGTTCTAACGTATATACAAAATAGCTGACCGCCGTTCTGATTATCACTTTTATAGACAATATTGAAACAGTCCCGTTATCATATTAAAATGTAATTTTTAATAAAAAAGAATGTTCGAATTACATTTTCTTCGCCGAAAATATTCTTGATAAATACTTTTGCACATCAAGCGCAAAAATCAATATAATAGACACATATATATAGAGGAAATTACAATCACAGCAGTGTGCGAATACACGAAGCCTACACATTTCAAACAAATACTTGATAAATGATTTTACAAAAAATTAAATTAAATAAAATACGTATATACATATTTAAAGAGAGGCCGCGCTGTTTGGTACCAGACAGGCTGAGAATTCTTGGGGCAGACCATGTCGCTATCGGTCACAAAGAAAATTACAGAACATATACATTTGGTTTTAAAAGATTTAAACGGTCCTCTGAAGCAAAGAAACTTTCAAGAAAAAAAAATTCTTCAGCCTTGCAAAGAGAAATAAAAATCATTAATAAAAAATGATTCAAAAAGTAATTTAAAGAAAAAATATATCAAATGATTTAAGACTTTTCATATGTAATGCGTATAGCAAATTTTAAAACTATTAGCTTCACCTAAGGAAGGGAGCAGCTTTACCTTGTTTAGGGCGCACAGACCTGCAGGTCGGTTGCCCGGCGGGCCAGTCAGCCTTATTTAATCCTAAAATTATGCAATTAAATAAGGTTTAATGCGGAAAAATACTGTTACCAAAAAGTGGTGTAATTTTGCATAGGCCCTAAGGAAAACTGAATTGAGTACTTAACTTTTTCTCTCTTTTTGAAGCTTATCGACTCTGCAACATTTGCAATATTTTCAAAATCTCAAAACCAATACTCACAAAATTTAAGTTGCTGCTTCCCCTTAACCGCATCCCCCCCCCCCTCCCGTCTAAATTCTGTCGCCGTGAGCTGATGTGGAATATGTTTAAATCCAGCTCTTATTATTGTTTTGTAATCTGTATTAATGCATGTTTAGTTTCCACAAAACAAACAAACAAAAAAAAAACTTCAAAATTTTCGTTTTCTTGGATTTCGTCTGCAAAATGATCAATAATTTTCTTCAAATTGTCAGGCTATTTTTTTCCAAATCGTAAAATAATTATCGTAAATTACTACTGTTACATCGTACATATAGGTTTCTCAGCGGTGAATTCTTTGGCACCATTATTTCCGCACAGTAATCATCATGATAAATTTCTAAATCATTTTTAATAGAAATGTACCAGAAAGATTATTTTTTGGAAATAATAGTAGCCAGTAAAGTGACCGATGAGAGCCCTGTTAAATAAGTTTTGATTACTTTAAGATCCGAAAATCTTCAATGCAATATGGTGGTATGAATTAAAATTAAAACTTCCTGAATACAAGTCATTTCTTTCAACTGTGTATGAAAACATATTTTAAATCGAAATAGTTGAGATTAAACACAAGGTAAAATATCATAGGATCATAGGAATACGCTGATTGTAACAAGATTCATCTATAATGTCTGATTAATAATGGAAAAAAAAATACAAATATTTTAAGACATCTTTATTTCGCTTTTTCTAATTTTGCGCCCTTAAGATTCGTGCGCCTGGAGCAGTCTGCTCCAACTGCTCCACGGTAGCTACGCCCCTGCAAGGAACTACAGTCAATTTTCATGGAAAATCAGTTGATCAGTATTTGTGTATACCTTATGCTGAACCACCTTTGGGAAAACTGCGGTTCAGAAAACCAAATCCCGTAAAACCATGGACAATGATACTGAATGCTGATAAAGTGGGTCCGGCATGCATTCAATATGTTGAACATTCTTATCCTGGGTATGACAATGGCTTCAAAAGTGAGGATTGTCTGTTCTTAAATATCTGGGTTCCTCATCCAAGCAGTAATAATAATAATGATTGCAGAAAAATACCAGTTATGTTCTTTATTTATGGAGGCGGATTTATCTTTGGATCCAATAAAATACCTGTATACAACGGTCTGGCTATAGCTGCTGAAGGTGGTGTAGTTATTGTGACGATTAACCATAGATTGTCTTCCCTTGGATTTTACACAACTGGTACCGAAGAAGCACCTGGGAATGTAGGTAAGTAGCCGTAATAATATGACATATATTTATGTATTAGTATTATATATAACCTTTATTTATATATTGGACACCTGTTTAGAAATTTACACAAATCAAAATACATGTGTTTTGAGATTTTAAATGGCTGAATTATAAATATATGTTCACACTTATTTATAATAGACTAAGGGTAATTTTATGATGTTTTAGCTCGGACATGGCAAAGATTTTCTGCCTTCAAATAGTCAAATAAACTACTTTAACCGAACTCAAACAAAAATAACAATATACCTCTCTTTTCATTTAAAAATTATTTCACTTCTGATCCATTATACTCAAAAGAGAAAAACACTTATTTTCATTCTTGTAAACCTCTTTCGTTTTTTTCTGAAAAACTTGATACTTACGATTTTGATCTGTGTTACTTTATGAATAAAGGTGGGAATCTAAATTGATTGTTTTCCTATGTTACGTTTATTTCTATCTAGCTTTGTACGACGTACTGGAAGCTTTGAAGTGGGTGAACAAGAACATTGGTGCATTTGGAGGTGATCCTGACCAAGTGACTGTAGCTGGTGAAAGTTCAGGAGCCCTAATAACAGGACTGCTTTGTGGTTCCCCTCTCACGCAAGGACTGTTCAAGAGGGTCATCATGCGTAGAGTGGATCGCCAGCTCGTATCGTGGCTGACAACGTTAATATCAACCTCAACAAGAGCCAAAAAATAGCAGAAGAAGTTGGATGCGCTGATGAAGTCACTACTCTTTTATGATGATCCCTATGAAGTGGTCAATTGTATGAGAGGTAAGAATAGCTTACACTGTACTTAGTCTTTTTCAGGTCAAGGTTTTCTACTGTTAGTATCGAATTATAAAATTTAAATCTTGTAGAATTTATTTGCTTAAACTCTAGAACCGTTATCCTTGCAAAGGAAGGACCAATAAATCATAAATCACAGGTTTTTAATTCATTGGCCAATATGCAATTTAACCATCTTTAGCAGGCATATATTTGACTAGATTTTGGTATGCAATCATTTTTTAATTTGACTAATTTTTTGTTCAAAATGTCATTTTCTCACCAGAGATTTGAGTCATATTTTGAAATAGCCAGTTTTTACTTGCTGTTGCTAGATTTTAAAACGCCCATATCATAATATTGCAAACACTTTTCAGTTGAAAAATATGTTTACACGTGAATTTCAAAAAAGAAAGAAAATTTGAAAATAATTAAGCTATTACGCATGAAAAGCATTAAATGCTGAAAATTACGTCATATTTAAACGATCTATATATTTAAAACACAAGGCAGTGTTTCTAGTCATCTACCCTGGTCTTTCACCTGAATCAATATTATTTATTTATTTATTTATTTATTTATTGTACAACAAACATACGACTTGTGTGCTTGACATGAGAGCCCGCTTATAAGTCGGAGACAAGATAGCACAAGTAAATATTACAACACAAGAGAAATACACCCTGGGAGTTCCACACAAAGAGTGTGTGCAATGGAACCAGCGGGAATCGAACCCACAAACTCTTACGCACAAGCGATTAGCAGGAATCAATATTAATTTTTTTTTTCTAACTGAAAGCTGTTTATTTGTAGATGAACCCACACTAGATATTTTTCTTATGTTTTTTTTATTAATTTTTTATTTAAAAAGTTTTTTATAAAATTTCTTCAAAGTGGTGGCAATTACTTTTCTTCGGTTGTTGCAGAAAATAATAAAATAATGAAATTTATTTATCTTTATTGGCGCCATTTTCTCAATGCAGTGAAACGGAAAAGTATTTAGAATTTGACTAGAAGGTGCTTAAGACTTCAAAAGAGCTTAAAGAATCAAAAATTGAAATCGCGTTATTTTTCAATATATAAATTCATTTACCTTTATTAATTCAGAAAACAGTAATATTTTCCTATAATTATGTGAAAATGACATCATTACAGCCTATTTTTTATCCCACCCCTTTTGAAATAATAGATTCATAGTAAATGAAATCTTTAATCCCTTGGGGACGAGCGACAGGTATACGTGCCACATAAGGTGCCCAGAATCCTTCATTATTCCCATCAGTTATTTTTTATTGTAAAGTTTACCTTATTTAATCAGAGCATTTTCGCGATTCAATTACAGAAAATTTTCTATTTTGAAAAACCGGTGGTAAAAGATTAAAAATTAAGCAAAGGCTTCTCGTCGCAAAGGGGTTGTTAAAGGAAGAAATATTTTCACCTGTGGAAATGACAATAGTTTTAAAAAGGCATTCAACTGAAAAATTGCATTTTCGCTTAAAAAAACTGCGCCTAAATGACGAAATTTACATTTTTTCCCCACTGTAACGAAACTCTTTAGACTCTTTATTGCTAAAAAGTGGACTGCTTCTGTCAATGAAAATGACATCAAATTCAAAGAAAACAAGCATCCAGTCAAAAGGAAATAATAAGGCAACCGGATTACAGAAGATCACCACTGGTCGTAATAATACCATTTAATTTTGCGTAATCGGGTAATCTTTTTGAAACAGAGCAAACTATCATCTTTTTAGAACCAGTAGAGTGTGTAAGTGTACTGAGGCTGGCGAACATAGAATGTAGGGGGCAGAAGCTCTAATATATAAAAACATAACTATTTCATCTTCACAGCGTTAAAGGGAGTTAACAGGTGAAGAACAAAACATAGCCCCACAAAAATAAATATATTTAATGTATCATACGGATATGTGCTCACATAACCCATAATATATTTAACAACAAACAATAAAATTATCCGCATTTCGATTTCTAGATACTATTCTTATTTTGATTTTAAGTACTGTTATTTTTGAAAAGCAACTTTTAATCTTATTTAATCGCAGAAAAATATAAATTCTGCGTTTAAATAAAACAAAGATTACTATTCGAAAATAGCAGAACTCAAAAATGAGGACAGTACAGTTTTCGTTGTTGTTTGTTTGCTTTTGTTGTTTTGCTAGATTTACTTTGAATTCATCTTTCTTTTCGTAATGTAAATGATATAGCCAAAAAACACCGTACACTTTGGATTTTGGATATTTTGTCGAATATCTAGAGAAATAACTGAACGCTCCAGCTCCACGTGAAAACATTGACTTGGAAAATGTTTTAAGATAATTAAATACTACTTCTCTCTAAATTCATATGGAAATTTTTAATAATAACAATTAACGAAAATGGTAAAATAGATAGCATAATATAACTCCGTATCATTTGAAAAGTTTTTATTTCTACTGTTCTATGTACGATTTTTTACTTTCCTGAAAAACCCAACCGTCACAATCACGATGGTCTACAGCAGGGACGAGTGACACGCGTGTGACACGCGTGCCACTTTTGGGGCGCGAAGGAATAATTTTGGCACGGCACTGATCTAAATCAAAATACAGTGAGATTAGACAATACGAATATAGATAGGCTCATCTTCTCCAAATTCGACAGATTGTAAATAAGGAGGGTTTAATTCTGACTTATTAAATTTCAATCTAGTTCACTATGAGCTCAAAAATTTATCAAAGAAAGACAATATTTCGAAATTATTGAAAAGGAAAGACATGATAAGTAAAAATACAGGTGAAAAATTATGTCAGCTTACAATTTAATTCCAGAGCTATTTTTAAAAGTTGGCGTTTACAATTTTAACAATTTTTCCGTCGATCTAGCAGGGTCGTTTGATTTAAATCATCTTGATTTAAATCGCGATTTAAATCATGATAAAATCAAATTATTTTTTTAAATCTTTGATTTAAATCAGTTTTTTTTTTTTTTAACATTGATATTTACAGGTTAATTAAGAAGCAAATTCATCATTTATGTTATAAGAAAAGTCATCATTCATTTCAGATTAAAAAATACCTTTTAATAACATTAAATGAAACTTTTATAAGTTCAAAATACTATTATTTTATGAAAATAAATCCAATTGTATTAAAAATATTGTCAATCTATAGTGCATTCCCAAAAAGTACTGATAAATGCTCTCTCTTTTTTAAATTGTTTTATTTTTTAAATGATCACTTCATTTTTGCAAGTTAAATGCTTAAGCTATAGTTAAATTATTTAAAATAATGTATTTAATATAATCGTTTGTTCAGTGTAGAGTTACTTCCTCTGAAGCAGATTACACACAATTCACGAGTTTGTTCTATACTTAGTTTCTTAGACCTGCAAATTACTGTATCCCATATGTTAGTGATTCATATATTGATCAAATAATATGATCAATACTTGGAGTACAACATAATATATACTCGTATTTCGACTATTTGTCTAACACAAAAATCCAATTTCATCTTTCTTCTATAACTGAAAAACATTAATAATTTGACTAATCCCTTTTTCCTTTCTTTTCCTAGAATTCATTGCTTACTGCATTTGAAAATAAGGAATATTACTGTACCTTATTCTCGACTCTGTCCTGTTTTTGTAAAGTTTTTTTTAATTGTAAAATCTAATCACACTTTTGTGAATTTGAATATATCATTATATATAGGTTCTTGTTTATGTTTTTAACAAGATCGTTTATTATTTTTTTTTTTTTTTAAGTATGTAATAGGTACTTTGTTGTTGACTTCAACTGTTTTGTGACGGGTTAAATTTTATTAAAATAATTAATTTGTGAAAGTTCGTCGACATAAAAGTTTAGGGAAAGGTCTATTTTGAAGACAAAGAATTTTGTGAAGGGCCCAGTTTTAAGATAAAAATTTACGTGAAGGGTCCTGTCTAAATATTTAAAAATTTTTGAAAGGCTCTTTAAAGGACCCAATTTTTTCCTAAACAAATCCCTGTTATTTCTAAGCTAAGCAGTCATTCCTACTGTCCAGTAAGCATAATTGATTGTTGAAATTGTCAACGGCTGAGGGCAAGATAACACTGACAATTGATAATTTTAGACTTTCAGTTATGCGATTATTTTTCATCTGGTAACTGTTTAGTCAATCATTATATTAATATAGTATAGTGTGAATCACAAGTTGAAACAATGTCATTTACTAATGCTAGGTACAGTTACAGAGAGCTTTTGGATTTGTTGATACATAAGAAAAATGGTTCACAGAAAGAAAGATCCAATGTGGCTTTAGCCCCACCAGTGGCTGAGAGGTTCTGCTCTCGAAGCTGGTAGACGAGAGGTGCTGGGTTCGAACCCAATCGCGCCCGTCGGCCTAACCGTTTCGGAGTTTTCGTGGTTTTCTTCGAAACCGTGGATTCCCATGCGTAAATACAGGTTAGGCTCCCTTAGAAAGACTCCCACGAAGGGCACTCCCCCCCAGGGCCTATATCCCACGTGTTGATAATTGGCCGTCACAAATACAAACCAAAACCAAACCAAACCAGTGTGGCTTTATTTTATAGAAAAAAATACTATTTTTAGAAAAGTTGTTAGAAAAAGTTTTATCTTCTCTGCATAATGCTGGGAAAACTTAAAAAATATATTTCATGTGCAGATTTCATTATTGCAGAAATGTTCTAATATATATTTTTCTAATTATTTTCATTAGCAATCGACCTTCTCCCCGTAATGGTGAAAAAACATTAAAAATCTGCCTCACCTGCAGATGTTATTGTTGTTGAAATTTTCATATACATTTTTATAATTATTTTCATTAGCAACCCATCTTCCCAGCGAAATGCTGGAAAATCTATAAAAATTTGCCCCATCTGAAGATTTAAATAATATAAAACAATTCGCATATATTTTTCAAAATCATTTTCATTAGCAACTCTTTTTCTTTGCGTAATTCTGGGAAAAAACTAAAAATCCGTCTCATCTGTAGATTTCATTATTACAGAAATTATCTTATATAATTTTCTAATTGTTTTCACTAGCAACCTATCTTCTCTGCGTAAAGCTGGAAAAATATTAAAAATTTGCCTCATCTGCAGACTTCATTGTTGCAGAAATTTTCATATACATTTTTATAATTATTTTCATTATCAATCCATCTTTCCTGCTCAATGCTGCGAAATCATTAAAAATCTGGCTCATCAGCAGATTTATATGATCATTATAATTAGTAAATTATCTTCTCTGCGTAATTCTATGAAAAAAACTAAAAATCTGCCACATCTTCAAAATTTAATTAATATAAAAATTTTCATATATATTTTTCATAATAATTGTTAATAGTAACTATCTACTCAGAGTATAATTCTGGAAAAACATTAAAAATCTGCCTCAGTTGCAGATTTCATTCATATTTAGCATATAACTTGTCCATTTTTAAACATAAAAGAAAAAAAATAGCATTTGTAATGTAATTGTAGAATACTTTTCATAATTGCATTAAAAGATGATTTAATTTCGTTTCAGTTAGTATTTAGGTTGAAGGATTTCGGTAACTGGTTGAAATTTTTCGTGTTTACGGTTGGCTTCAATTAGAATCTTCAGGTTCTGGTGGGTCTGTGTCACGGAAATTGATTTGTTTTTCTCGTATCGGGTTACGGTTCGATGGAATATTTTCGGGTTCGGTTCGGGTTTCGGGTTGACTACAAATGGAATTTTCAGGTTCTGGTGAGGTTCCGTTTAGACGGAAATTATTTTATCTTGCACAAATCGGATTACGGTTGGATGGAATTTCCTTTTTTGTCGGAATTGAATCGGGTTTAGGATAGACTTCAATTGGAATTTCCAGTTTCTGGTCGGTACGTCTCGATGAAAACTATTTTGTCTTTCTCGGATCGGGTTACGACAGCTTGTTTTTTTCCTTTCTATTTTTGACGGGTTCGGATCGGGTCTCGGGTTGACTTCAAATGGGATTTTCAGGCTCTAGTCGGGTTGCATTTCGACGGATGAAGAAGATTTTTAATATTTTTCAAAGAGTCGATTAGTTGCTGAATAAATTTGATTAAAAAAAGAGAAAGAAAAAGAAAACCGCTTTATTGGCAGATTTGATTTATGCAACTGGTTGATAATTAAGGTTAATAAACACTTTTTTAGTGGCAAAAGATTATTCCCCTCACTACCAGCTCTCCGTAAAGATATAAAAAAAAAAAATGTGCTGTGAAGACAACGACTAAGAGTCTAATTTCAAAGGGGTTGGCTTCAAATGAAATTTTAAGGTATCTTGAGTTGTTTTTCGGCGGAAATTATTTTGTATTGCACAGATCGGGTTACAGTTGGGTGGAATTTTTAATTTCGGGTTTGGTTCGGGTTTAAGAAACATTTTAATTGGAATTTTCAGGTTATGTTAGGTGCGTGTTGACAAAAATTACTTTGCCTTCTCGGACCGGGATATGGTTCGATGGATTTTTTTCGGGTTCGAATCGGGTTTCGAGTTGACTTCAAATGGGACTTTCAGGTTCTGGTAGTGTTGCGTTTTGACGGAAATTATTTGCATAGATTGCGTTGCGATTGCATGGAATTTTCTTTAGACTCTTGTTCGAATCGTTTTTAGGGTAGATTTCAATTGGAATTTTCAGGTTCTGGTCGGTGCGTGTCGACGGAAACTATTTTGTCTTTTTCGGACCGAGTTACGGTTTGATGGATTTTTTTTCGGAATGGGGTCGGGTTTCGGATTGACTTTCAGGTTCTGGTCGGTGCTTGTCGAAGGAAGTTATTTTGTCTTTTTCAGATCGGATTACGGTTCGGTGGAATTATTTTTAGGGTTCGGATCGGGTTGCAGGTTGCATTCTAATGGGATTTTCAGCTTCTGGTCGGGTTGCGTTTCGTCGGAAAATATTTTATTTTGCAAATATCGGGTTACGGTTTGATAGAATTTTCTTTTCTGTCTGGTTCGGATCGGGTTTAGACGGTTGATTTCAAATGGAATTTTCAGGTTCTGGCCAGTGCGTGTAGATGGAAATTATTTTGTCTTTCTCGGATCGGGTTACGGTTCCGTGGATTTTTGTTTCGAGTTCAGATCGGGTTTAAGATTGAATTCAGACGGAATTTTCAGGTTCTAGCCGGGTTACCTTTTGACGGAAATTATATTGTCTGGCTCGGATCGGATTATGATTCGATGGAATTGAAGCAAATGGTCAGTATTTAATTAGCCTATCTCAATCTAGGCTCTTTGCAATGAGCCTAAAAAATTAGGCTGTTTGAGAAATGAATTACCTTATTCCAATTAGCCTAACGTTCTAGGCTCTTTACAATAAGCCTGAAAAAAATCAGGATGTTTGGAAAAACGGAGATGATTCTCCAATTAGCCCAGCTCTTTGCAAACAGCCGGATTTCTCAATCAGCCTACGGCATATATGTTATTGGAGTAATACATTAATGAAAAATAAATAACTTTAAATTAACTAGAAATTTATACACAGAACAGGCATAGATATAAGTATAACAATTTAAATTTTATAGTAGAATAATAAAAGTTTGTTTTAAGTGAATCTTTTAGATTTGTTTGCAACAATTTTTAATTTTTATTTAAAATATCTTGAATTCTTATCTAGGAAATGGAATGAAATTAATAGAAATGTGTAAATATATGCAGAAAAATAAATACATGCATGTACATAAATAAGTACACAAGTAATATTAATTTTAAAAAATCTGATTTAAATAAAAAAAAAAATCCGATTTAAATCAAATAAATCGGATTTATTATTTTTTTTTTTTTAAATCGTGATTTTTATCAACCCTGTATCTATGCGTGCAAATCATTATTTTCTCAAATGAATAATATGAAAACTCAAATAAAAGGCACTTTCAGTTCAATTTGCATATTGTTAAAATTATCTTAAGTATGAACCTAATATAAATTATTTTTCTCCAAAATGTAACAACATGAATCGCATTTAATTGCATTCTTCTTTTTTTAAATATAACTTCTAAAATATTTTTTATATAATTATTACAGTGTAATACTTACATATATGTTAATCACATTTTTTTAAATCCCAATAAATAAATTCTAAGTACAGTGGCCTCTAAAAGTTAAGGTACAGGGACTGGATGCTTTCGATTGTACACGGTTTGTCGAATATCTAACAACATTATTGGCGAATTGTTCTTGAACTTCTGGCATGTAAAGAACATGTTTGATTTCATATTTCTCGGTGAAGATTTATCGGGGGTACAATTAGGGGGCTAATAATAAATTTAATAATAAAATAATATTTGCGATCACCTATGTAACAGAAAAGGCTGGAAATGGTTTGTCACTGTGGTAAATGACTATTTGGGTCCTGTTCAACGCTTGTATGCATTTGTGTAAGCATAGCACCCATATTCGTGAAGATGTTAATGTTTTTGGGAAAAATACAAAAGTTTTTTGTTTATAGCATAGAGATTTCGACCAAATTTAGCACAACTTTCCAAAAACCTGACAAAGAACAGTAGCAACAGTATACTGCAATTAAAACATGAATATATTGAATATTTGATGAGATATGAGCACTTGTATGAAATAATTTTTAACTGCGCATGCGTGTAAGATTTCAAAATTTTTATTTCATAATTTGGTAGCCAGCTATTTTGGGCAACTTCTGTAAAAAGTCCAGTCACATATTGCGAAAACTTAGAAAGATATAGTAAGTTGATTGAAAAGTTGTGGAAAAACCCTTATAATAAAGCTATTTTTAGAGAGCAACTCACTATATCGCCCCTATCTTTGTGAAATTTCTCTCTCTCTGAAACTATGTATGCTATAAACAAAAAACTTTTGAATTTTTCACAAAAATGTTAACATCTTTACGAATATGAGTGATATGTTTACACAAATGCATACAAACGTTGAACAGGACCCAAATAGTCATTTAACGCAGTGAAAAACCATTTCCAGCCTTTCCTGTTGCATAGCTGATCGCAAATACTATTTTATTATTAAATTTATTATTAGCCCCCTAATTGTCAGTCCGACTAAATCTTCATCGAGAAATATGAAATCAAACATGTTCTTTATATCCCAGATGTTCAAGAACAATTCGTCCATAATGTTGGTAGATATTCGACAAATCGTGTGCAATCGAAAGCATCTAGTCCCTGTACCTTTACTTTTGGAGGCCAGTGTAAGTTTAATTCATTATTCTTAGATCCATTAAATTTGATTTTGAATTGGCACGTCGTCATAGTGACATAAAACTTTTTTGAAAAAAATTGGCACACATATGTAAAAAGGTTTTTCACCCTTTATCTATAGCATTACCTATTTTATCCCTTAATAAGGTTGAAATGTTTTAATATCCACCAGCATTGACAATGCCTTCTAGCTTCATAATTTAAAATTTTAGAATACATTTTTTCATATTTCTAAGTTCTGAAAACTTGTTTTATTTACAGGTTGATTAATCGAAAAATTTGTTTAGTCTGAAAGAGACAATCAGATGTGAATCACTAGAAATATTTTAACATTATAACCCAGGATTCTTGAAAGAAATAAAATATACTTTTTTCTTTAATAAAATGCAGTTAGAATTATTTACTCTTTTCATCTGTCTTTACCTTAAGTATTAATCCTGCTTTTAATATAAATTCATATAAATAAAACAGTACCAAGAAGAGTTTGCTTGGGAGCATTTATATACTAACTAAACAAAAATACAAAACATCTTAATACCAAACACTTCAGGACCACAAAATTTGTCTGCTATTCGAAGGTAAAAACATACAAATATGCTGATAAATACCTGCTATTCAGGCGTGTTCATTGTGGACGAGTTTTAGGCACAATTTAAACTAGAAAATGCAACTGAAAGGGTTATTTTAACAATTGAATCATATATGTATTTTTTTTTTTTAAATGGTGTTTAATAAGACAAGAAAAATTTCTGCGAGAACTCGGAGATTGAAAAATATATTTTTATTTGTAAAAGTCATTTATTTTACTTGTATATTTATTTTGTAATATATTCATATAAAGTGAAGACTTTTTTTTTTTCTAATTTTAAACTTTTTCAGAAAAAAAACTTTTTTCTTCACCACTTCAAAATTTTCTGGCATTTCACATCTCTAGTCTGAACTTATATTTTTCTGTGACGATTTAGGCCAGAGATGAAATTTGAAACGAACAACAAATAGAAAAAATTATAATAATCACTATCACTCTGTATCTTAAAAAGTTCGAAATGATCTGTAACTGTAAACTGTAACAAATGATTTCATAAGCTCTGTACCAGTTTTATATGCATTTGTGTAAGAATAACTCGTATTTCCATGAAGGTCTTTTAAAAATGGGGAAAAACTCCGCATGCTTTCCTCGAAAATTTGGAAAAGTGCAGTCGAAACGGAGTACTGCAATTAAAAAATTAACATCTCCTATTCGATAAGGTATGAGCATTTGTATGAAATAATTTCATCTTCGTATCGTGACTTAAAAATAGGCTTCTCTTAAAAATATGAGTTTGTACATGTTCTTTATATTCTTGAAGCTTAAGGAGGTCCAGGGCTCAAAATTCTATCTTTTTTATTTATAGAGATTTTCTTATGAAAAATTTTTCTAAAGTATGTTTTAATATAATTAGAATATTACATGTAAAAAATATCTGAAATTTTTAAATATTTTTTTAAAAAAAATTTTATTAAAAAATTTTAAACATATTTAATTTTTGTTATACCTCTGGAAGTACTTTCTCGATTTACAAAATTTTTACGCTTTTGTGTACAGAAAATGTGTCATTTTAATGTCTTCAGGATTTCTTAAAATATTGATTATGAATTTTATAAAAAAAATTTAAGTAAAAAAATGATTTTTTTTATGACTGAATTTTGCATTAATTAGCATATTTTCACAATTATCACACAAAATTAAAATCCTGAAGACAGTTTGTAGGAAATATATCATAAAATCTCTGTTGAAATTTTCATACATATATCTTGCAAGGAACTTTGGATATATTCTTTTAAAGTTGACAAATCGTGAAAAAATTCATTCTGAGATAAATGAAGTTAAAGTTCTCGTCAGACGGTAGCTGATGCATCACTTCTCAAGGCAAAAGGATCTAATGAAGATAAAAGCATGCGGTTTGCGGTATTTAACTCTAAAACTCAGTGTGTTTTTTTAAACCAATAAAAATAAAAAAAATTGCATTTTTTTGAGAATTTTTAGCCCCGGACCCCCTTAAGAGCATTTAATCAAGTATGTTTCTCTAGTCTAGATATTCAACAAAACGCCAAAAATTGAAAGAGTCCGGTTACTTTTGGACCATAGTGTATTTTAGAAAAATTTATTTAGAATTTTTTTTTTCTTTCAGAGAAAAATGCTTTAGATATCATTAAACCTGTGACGAAATTCCCTTCTGTGACTAGCCAATCAATATACCCGAATTACGGAGACGAGATTCTACCCTTCAGTCCCCGTATAGCAGTCATCAACGGTCAATTCCACAACGTCGATGTTTTCATAGGAAATACTCGTGATGAAGGATCGAGCAAGCTTGTGAAATTTAATACCACCTTTTTCAGTCAATACGGGGAGAAAAATCCCAAAATAAACAAAAGTCTTGGCATATCCTTAATGAAAGATATTTTCAAAGACATTTCCTTTAAAGATGATATAATTCAACATTATTTAGGAAATCTGAGAAATCGAGATTATGACAAAGTTCGTGAACAAGTTTATACTGCATTTGGCGATTACAGCATCCTGTGTCCGACGAAATATTTCGCTGAAAGTTACAGCCGATGTAAAAATCGTGTGTACTATTATTTCTTTGTACACCGCTCCTCAACTTCACCGTGGGCAAAGTGGCTAAAAGTGACACATTCTGAAGAAGTTTCATTCGTGTTTGGAAGCCCATTGTTACATCTTAAAAACTATACTCGAAAAGAAGTTATTTTTAGTTTGAGGATGATAAGAATATGGTCTAATTTTGTTAAATATGGGTAAGTGAAAAATTATCATTCATACGTTTATGCTTTTTTTTAACTTTTCAGAAGTACTTTTTTTCATTGCATCGAGTACCATTGGGGTAAAAGTTTTTTCCTTGGTTTTTATTATTAGTAGTAGTATTAATTGAAGTTCTTCAGCAGTCTGCAATTTTGTGAGATGTAGCATTCTTACATGAACATAGAGAAGTGTAAGACTTCAATCACATTAGTGTTAATATTAAATCCCGACTTTCGAACTAATATGACATCCGGCGTGGAACGGTGCTAAGAAAGCTCCACGACCAAAACCGATTTTTGTATTGCAATATAAATCATGAAACAAACGAATAGTGAATTGTGCTACATGGCGCCACCTATTTCAAACATTTTTCGAGAAACGATTTCTTCTTCCAAAGCCTGTATCGTTAGAGGTCCTATACTACTCTATGTTCATGCATTCCTACATGCTAATCATGTTGAAAAAATATTCTAAAACATTGCCAATAAACGGCACTAGTTCCCTGTTTAACCCTGAGTACAACATATTAGCAAAATGCATGTTTACAAACAAACACTTCCGTCAACCAATCTACCAACTACATTTTTGTCATAACGATCATTGCAGGAATAGTCTTGGCAATGTAGGCCAATCATATCAAAGACCTGTTACACGTAGACCAATCAAATTTCCCTAGCTCATGTGTACGGGTAGGAGTCATAATGAATGAACAGGTTTTTCTTGCTGACCAACAGTAATTCAACCAACAGTGACGTCAGCTGCCCTTTCCTTATACAACATACGTATACAGTTTTACTCCTCATACAGTAAAAAAATAAAATGTGCATACATGTTAGAGATGGGCATTATTTAACGTATTAGGATAAATAACAATGTAATTCGTTTATAGTGCATTATTTAGTAACAGATTAACGGAAAGTCCCTGTTAAACTTATAACGCATTACCTGCAAAGTATATAAAAAAAAAAGAAAAGAAAAAGCTGAAAGAATAGTTTTTTAGAAATATATATTAAAATTATAATAAAAATAAAATTTCCAAAATTTGTTTTCGATATTATAAAAAAAAGAGCTTAAAAATGTACTTTCAAATTTAAAAAAAATTGTACTTTCAAATAAAAAAAGTCTTTTTTAAACGATTATGAACGCTTATTATGACGCGCCAAAGCTAATAGAAAGAAATCATCAACCGCAGACAGTCAAAAATCTTCCTTTCATGTCTTTAGTAGCCTTCAATGGCTAGAATGTATCGTTCCAAGGCCACTATATCTCTGATGTTATTAAGAATAGTACAACTTCTCGGATTATAGAATACAGGAGAAAAACATTTTTTTAATTATTGAAATATCCATTATATATTTACAATTAATACGTTTGACTAGTAACACCAAAAAGCAGTTTTATATGAAAAATATCAATTATGTATTCAAATAAAATTTTGAAATTCAATAGCGATACTTTCATATTAGCAACATTCCAAGAGTTAATAGTCGAAGAAGTCGCCAAAAAGTTTACTACCAATAGCAGTTTTTTTTTATTATTATTATTATTCTAATAGTTTTAGTAGTTTCAGCGAGCAGTTCGATTGCATGTTTATTAAATTTGTGTTTTATTTATGTACATTTTTTGATGAAGTTTTTAATTTACTATAAAGGTTTTAGAATAACGTGCTGTGAAAATTTTATATATACAGTCTGTTACAAATGCAGGTAATCATATTTACTTTTAAGTGACACAGTAAAAATAAAAAATAATTAAAATAATATAAAATAGTTAACCATTTTTATGTGAATAAAGTATAAAAATTCAAACCATAAGCACAAAATAGAAACACACATTGGTTCATTATTATTATTATTATTATTATTATATTATTTACAAGATTACATGATAATTATAAATAACAAGCCCACTTTTATCAGTCTGTTTTCTAATAGAGTGTAAAGTATAGATATTTTGAAGTTTATGAGTATAAAATCATTCAGGAAATAAATTATTAAAAGCATACAGAATAAAAAAAAATAAATAATGAAATATATTTTATATTTTAGCTTCATTCATTCAAGTACATGGATATGCTTTTTAATAATTAAAATCTTTCAATAAAACAATATTTAAATTCTCACTGAGTCGCATAATTTCTATATTTGTCAACAAATTGAAACACTGGTTTACTTTGAAAACTTTTCTTTCATAAGGTTTAACAGAAAAGTTCTTACCAGCTAAGGATATCTCTTTATAAATTTTTATAACTTTTCTCACATCGAATAATACTCATTGACACTGATTTTTCCCCTTAATGCTACATATGCATGATATCCTTTAAATAGTACTTCTACATTATGTAAAAAAAAAAAATCTTATTTTTTCTAAATATATATTCTGAACAGATATTAATTTTTAAATAAAAATGTGCAACGCAAATTGTTTCAGACCATCAAAAAATTTTATTCTATAAAAAGGCCTTTTTATTTAGTACATTAAATACATTTAAATATTTGCTAATTATGTTAAAGTTCGATTATAATATTTTTCTACGTCATTTTAACGTTTGAGAAAACATGTGATTTTAACCTATAATATTTTAAAAGAAAACAAATCTGATTAAAATAAATTTATATAATTGATTTTAATCTGATTAAAATTGTTGATAGGCAGTTATTTATTTCAATAAACTAAATAATAAATCTACTAAACTTTATTAGGTTAATGAAATGTTTATAAAGAAAATACTAAAATCTTTATAATTAAAAAAAAGCAAACTCTGAAATAAAATATTTTTTCATACCTTTTTTTCCCCCTTAACGTCGTTCTTTATATTCTGATGCAATCCATGTTTTAGAAAGAAAAAAATTTTGAAGTACAAAATATGTCCAACAATAAATACCATAGCAATGATGGGAATCATTTTAAACCACACCAAAGCTAGTGTAATTATCTCGGACAAATACTTTCGTCTAAAGTAATATCTTGGAATGATTATTCCTATGAATTTTTTAGGTTAAATATTTATATCTGACAGACCGCACGTTCACAACACTACCTATTGTCCAGCAAAAAACTCTCTCAGCCTGTTCCAAAGACTAAACGCAATATGTTGTCTTTAATAGTTTTTATCGTCTGCTGTTTTTTTCGCGCTCTTTTGTTTATCAAGGCACAGAACAGGAGCAGGTGTCTTTTCCGTTCTTATACATTTATATGACGTAATATTTTTATAACCATGGTTCTAATTAAAATTTCTTGTTTCAAAAATTTTTGAAGCATTTAACTTTTTTTCGATATGTTTCAAAATAGTTCAAGTTTTAAGTTTTGTAAAGCTACTTTTTTGTCAAATATGAAAATAATTATACTAATACTGGAAGTATAACAAATTAAACAATGTCTGAATTTTTAGAGTATTTAAAATTAATTTTAATATGCAATAACCCAAGATCTTTTGAAAATAGAAATGTCAAGTTTGTATTATACATGGTAAATGTAAGTATGTTCGTAAAAAAGAAATAAAATAACCGGCGAAATAATCTTCTTTGTGCGGGAGAGGGGGGGGGGGGGGGGGGATCAGGCAATTCTCTTTTATTTCCTGTATAGTAAAACAGCTTGTAAAATAACAGTATTTTTCAAAATAAATTTCTAGATATAATATATATATGTATGAATAATTAATTACGCCATGCGTTTTGCATACATTTTGTATATTTTATTTGATATTCGGAAAAAGCTAAATTTATTTAAAAAGTGCGACACAAGTAGCGAAATTTTTTTTAATTGAATTACTTAAAATAATTAAACACTAGCCGAAACATTTATTACTGAAAATATGCAAGTGTTTTTATTTATTATAATAAAGCATTGCTTTATTACAAAACTCCGTCCCATCCCCATGCCCACACACAAACAAATCTTTGCTTTCTCCACCTGTATATTATTTTCTTCCATTTCCGCTGATAAGAATAATTTATAAATATCAAACCAACTTCCCGGATTATAGAATACAGGAGGAAAACATTTTCTTATTTCTAAAATCTCTAATATATATTTACAGTTAATACATTTTTCTAGATTGACCACTAATAACACTAAAAAACACTTTTATATGAAAAATATCAATTATGTACTATTCAAATAAAGTTTTAAAATTCAATAGCGATACTTTCATATTAGCAACATTCCAAGAGTTAATAGTAAAAAAAATCGCCAAATATTTTACTACTTACAGCAGGTTTTTTTTATTATTAAAATAGTTTTAGTAGCCTAAGCGAGCAGTTCGATTACAGGTCTATTAAATTTGTGTTTTATTTATGTACATTTTTTGATGAAGTTTTTAATTTCGTTGTGAAATATTAGCCGGGAACAAACACTGAACTATTTTTATTGTATTTATATTGTATATTGAAGTGGAAACGTTTTAATCTTAACATATGTTTAGTCACACTGAGTTTACAATATGGTGGGGTTTTTTTTTTTACACATAATGAGACGTACGTTATATGTAGTGACATAACAGTGACGTCACAAAATTTTTTTTAATTGCCAGAAAAATATTTTTACTGTAAATAACATGTTTGGAAGAATTTTTGTAATTTTCTAAATTTTTCTAAGAAGTTCACATATCAGTCACAGTGTGACATCGCAGGGTGGTGGCATTTTGATCACAGTTGTGACGTGACCACAGTGACGACACTGTGACTATGCATGCTATGAGGGTAGCATTTAACAAACAAAAAACTATCAAGACCTTTTTCAAATAAACAGTTTCATTCCCCGTATTTCTTAAAAGTAACGGAAATGTACATCAAAGAAATGTTACTAGTACAATAAAAATGAGATAATTAAGTGAAAATTTGTATTTCACATCCTTAGTTGGTGACGATTTGTGTAAATCAGGTTTATACGAGTTTTTTTCTTATCCGAGGTGAGCTTGGTCCATATTAACTCGGATAATCGGGACTTTGGTGTATAGCAAATTTATATTTAACCGTAGAAAAACCAATTTAAAAAAATGTATTCAAGATTCTAAATAATTAGAAGAAAACGTTACAGAGAGTATGGTAAGCTATAAGTATGAAACTGTAAAAATATTTAATTCCACGAACCGGGACATCGTTCCGGTTTGCTCCGGTACATTTCAAGCCCTGAACCATAGATAATTTGCAAATATTTTTAAAAAAATTAAACCTTGACGATGGATGTTAAAATTGGTATTCTTCATCCTATCATGGGTACTTTGTTAAAAGTTTCATCCAAATCAAGATGTACCTTTTGTGTAGTGTCCCTTGTTAGTACTGAATCAACGACCACTACTTATTCACTTATTACATTGGTCTGCTCATGGAGTAGTTTTGTTTTGATTCGTTACTGCTAGTTTTGCAGTTCAGTTCGCTATTATGTTAGTAATTGAAATGACTACAGTAATGGCTTTAAAACGCACTAGAGGCTCTATAAAAGCACATAACTCAATTAGAAAAGTTTACAAAAAATATTCTTATATGCACTAAAATAAAAATAGAAACAAAGTTGAAGACCCTCGAAAAAATATCCTGCAATGTTGATTCTCTTCACACGAATTATGTCACAGTTCCAGAAGAATAAAATGCGATAGAAACTTAAAATTCAATGCTCGGAATAGAAGAGCGCAGAGGTACGTCTTATAAAATTTTGTGGGCACTATCTTAAGAACTAACACTGAATTTAACAAAACTGTATATTCAATTAGAACTTGATATAAATTGGTGCTGATTAGTTTGTCTTAAACCGCCCAATTGTTGGCGCTGCTTTGCTACATTTTTCACGATTACCGCAATAGTTCTATCTCAAGAACTAATGCACGTTTTTTCATCAGACTTCAGATTCAGCTATGCGTTGACATAAGTTGGTGCTGATTAGGTTCGTGTAAATTACCCAACATGTAGCGCCGTTAGTCTGCATTTTTCATGATTTCCGCAATAGGTCTGTCAAGAACTAATGCACGGATTTTCATCAAACTTCAGATTCAGTTAGACGTTGACATAAGTTGCTGCTGAGCTACATTTTTTCACGATTTTTTGCTATAGCTATATCAAAAACTAACGCACGGAATTTTTATCAAACTTCATATGTTACACTTTCACGTAGATTCTTATTAGGCTTGGGTGTACGCTGCTCAATAGGAATTTTGATTACAGACTTCTAAGAGAGTGGCCAAAATTTAATGACCAAAATTTAATGATTTATTTGAAAAATGCAATGCTTATATGTCCTTTTTAAATGCACAAAATTCAACGAACTTATACGTTTTGAATCCTCATGAGAGGTATAGATTGTCACTTAAATTTGGCACTGTGATAGCAAATTTTGAAGTAATATTAACATGTATGAGAAAGAAGATTTTGGGGATAGAACATTCGACTAGTTTACACCTTCAAATTTTGAAGAAAATTAAAATTGAACGATACTACCTGTAGAGATATTTAAAAAAAAATATATATATATATATATATAGTATCGATAAAATTTATTAAAAGTATCGATATCGCCCATGACTAGTTTAACTTATGTTTCATTGTCAGCTTTATACACTATACTCAAGAATTACAAAACCCATCACTTTCGAATTTTTTTTTATGGTCATTAGATGCATCCCATTTAATAATAGCTAAATAATAATAAGTGTCAGTGCATTAATATTCAAATTATAGAAATATTTTATGGAAATTTTTCGTTTTCAAACTATTTGCTAGGTTTTCTTTTAAACAAAACAAACTTTTCTTTTACTAAATGGCGTCTTCTAATGACCCTAAATTTAAAAGCAATGGGTTTTATTAGAGTCAAGTGCACCAAACTGACCACTATTACAATACAATCAAATGTTAGTTAAGCAACTGTACTCAAATATGTAAAATAAGTAACTGTATTCAATAATTATGTAAATTAAGCAACTATATTTAATAAATATGTAAATTTTTCATGTTCTACACACATACTACAATATTCATACTTTAAGTGGTAAAGTATTAAAAGTTGACTTTTTTTATGAAATAGATCTCAAACTGACTTAAAATTTCATTTTACTTATCTACATGCCTTAGATACGTTTATTAGCCAACGATATGCTATTTCTTTCGGGCAGCAATTAAGGTGTCTGAAAAACAACGTTAAGTTACAGAAGCCAGCGTTAAAATAAAGCAAATGAATCATTGTACTGTTAAATACTGATAATCTGTATTGCAATTTTTTAAACTTCTAAGCATCGCACATTGTCAATTTTTATACCGTCGTATAAGAGGGAAAAGTACTTTAAATGCAATTTGTTTGAAAATTACATCAATTTATTAGATTAAATTTTTCTGCAATTTTTAACGCCATTTTAATTTTAGCAACTGAAGTACTCCATTTCTGTAGAAAGTAAAGGAAAAATGGATTATTATATCTTTTGGTTGCCATTTTCCCATAACTGAAAAAAATTGTAATTAAAATACGTGTTATGTTGAAAAGTTATAAATTTGCGATTTCTGATAAAACATGCAACTATTATAAACTATTTAATTTTTAAGTATCCATATTAATGTTAAACATGACGCATTAGATCCTTTTTTTTCTCAAGTTTCTTGAATGATGACATCGCTTTTTTGCTGCATTTGTGTATTATTCTGCGATAGTGACGTCATATGCATACTTTTCTGTAGATGTTTAAGGCCGATTCATAAATATGGAATTATTCAGCGGATGCTAATGATGTCATTTTATATATAAAATAAAAGCGTGTGTTTTATGTCTTCAAACTGAATTATACTTTGTACTATCTATATAAGATTACTAAAAACCCCCCGCTGTCCGATCATTAATTTTTTATCTTAGTCATTTACGGTGATCTAGGTCACTGATTTTTACTTTAAACTCTATTTCCCCTTTCCTTCAAAAAGCATGGTTGGGTCCTGGTGATGCCTGGGCCATAATTGAAAAAGTGAATTAATTATGCTAAGTGAAAACGCAGTGCAAACAGTATAATCAGGACCGAAAAAGTCACAATAGAAGACATAAACTGATAGAGAAAATCAGAAGTATTTTAATCTACTGATATTATAAAAATATATATTCACAATGAAACAGGGCGATCCGCGAAATGAAAGAGTTGTAGTCGCAAAGGAATGATTCCTCTGTCATAACCGAGTCAGATGAAGACGGGGTGAAGTCTAACGACAAAGAAACACAGCTACCACAGCGAGCAAACAAAAATTACCAGCCGGGAGATGAACTGCTGCCATTTGACGCCGAAACAGCATCACGAATGACGATACTGGTTTTAATAGATCAGATGGTTAGACATCAAAAGAAACGCGACAAAGGAAGTAATGAAAATGCACAAAAATACCGAAAGTTTTTGGAAGAGAAAGCGGTGGAAATAGAGAAAGAAAGCGTAAGACAACACGACAAGGCTGAGAAGGAAGAACACCAAGAACGAGACACGTTGTCGAAAATTGCAGACCAGGTACTAGAACTCATGTACCAACTACAAACGCAGCTAGCGTCAAACAAAGAAGTAAAGATAAAGAATACCATGTCATCAGTAATCAAAAACTTTAAGCAGCTCAAACAACAGACAGAAGAAAAAGATCACTTAATAACGAAACTCAGCGAAAGAATTAAATTCCAAGAAGAGTTAAACAGACAAAACAAGATAAAATCGAAAGAGAAGATCAATTGATCAATGATATGAACAAAATCATACAACAGAACCATGAACAAATGGAAAAAAGACTCGTCGAACATGTTACCACTCTTCAGGCAGAAAACCGAAAGGTCTCAATCATAGAGAGGGAGAAACAGCAATAGAAAATGACCGACCAACATATGCAAAAATGACAAATTTTCCACCGCTCCCACAAGAAAGACCGACACTAATATTAACACCAAAAGACAAGGAAACAAAAATGCCAATAATAAAGAAAGTTCTCAATTCTATGAATATGGCTGAATTACCACCAGTAGACTGCCAAACAACTAAACAAAATAAAATAACAACATGTAAAAACAAATTTGACCTAGAACAGGTGAAAGAAAATCTGCACTACAGAAGATATGGCGGAAAAACTGGATATTAAAGAACCAAACCCGAAAACAGCCCGAGTGATAGTCTTTGGAGCACCAGAAGCCCCAGTAGTCACACAGAAAAACGTCGAAAGAGAAGCAGACGGTTCACTGAACAACTTAGAAGAGCAACAAGAGCTATATGAAAAACAAGAACTCTATCCGGCTTTGGAAAGAGCTCTGAGGAGGAAGGTGCAATATAAGCTGATAAGAGTATTGAAAGGAAGAGAGGGCGAGGAAACCTCGCACTTGGTGTTGCAGCTACTGGAGAGAGATGCACTGCAACTAATGGCAGGAAAAATGTGCATAGGATTTAACCGGTGCACGGTAAGACGGTATGTCTTCATTCAAAGGTGTTATCACTGTCAGGAAATAGGGCATACAGCAATAGTGTGCCAGAATGCAGAGGCCTGCGCTAAATGTGGCAAAGGCCACAACATTAGGGATTGTGCCTCAGAAAAAGAAGAGTGTGTTAACTGCAAAAAAGTGCTCGACTACTACAAGGGGGACCATAGGAAAGCTGGACTATATGAAAAACATCCATCTTACGATCCATCCTGCAGCGTGTATCAGCGAAAGAAACAAGCAGCGCTAGCGTCATTGTCTTAGAGGTAAAAATTCAAATTAATTCAACAAAATTTACAGAATAACAGATCACAAACCGCTGCTTTTATGAAATTCCTCTCAGACTCGGACTATTCCCTGGTTTGTCTTCAAGATGCATACCTTTATGAAAATAGACCTTTATCACTTCCTCGAACAACACCATGCTATAGTTCAAGCTCTAAAAAAGACCATATTTTAATCTTGGACCAAAACTTAAAACATAGTCTCTTCTAAACACTATAACTCAGTTTTTATAAATTTAGACCTTAAGCCTTTAACCTTAAGCATGGGCAGCCTGTATAGCCCCCCCCCCCCCCGAGTGCTGACTTTGATGAGGATATTGAGAACTGGCTGGGTTCTAAAAATCAGAGCCCATTGCAGTTAATTATCGGTGATTTCAACGCTCACGGTCAGCTTTGGGGCTATAGGAGTGAAGACAACAGGGGAAAAGTTCTTATCGATAGAGTCATAGCGTATCAACGAGTTATTCTAAACTCTTCATCCAGTCCACCAACGTATGAGTCGGGGAAGAACCTGGGGAGGCCAGATCTGTCCATCTGCACGCAGGCTATGTTTTCACACATAAAACACTGGGAAGTAATTCCTTCCCTTTTTGGAGACCACTACCCAATAGAAACAGAGCTAAATTTCACAATACCCAAACTACCAAGAAGATTCAAAACAAAGGGAATCCCTTTGACACAATTTTCCGAACAACTAACTCGAAAATGCTCACAGATTAACTTTAATGACATAGAAACTATAGACCAGTTTAACGAAGAATACGAAACTTTTAAACAAGAAATATTATTACAAGCCAATAAATCCTTTAAAAAGAAAGCCCCCTTCAAGAAATTTAAAATTTCCTGGTGGTCTCCACAATTGAGGGCCCAAAGAAATAAAGTAGCAGCTCTTTTAAAAAGAGCAAAAAATTCAAACTACGAGTCAAATATAAACCAGCAATACAAAAGGGAAAGGGAAATTTATCAAAAACAGATTTTATCGGAGAAGGAAAAAGCTTGGACAAACCTGTGTCGCAGAGAGACGGATCCTTTTGGTTTAACGAAAAAGTTGGCCTTCCAGCGATTCCAGGACTCGCATATCAGTTACCAATTTGATTCTTTGTCACCCACTTCCAGGTCATCAACCCTTTTAAAACTAACGAGAGACATTTTTGGCGATGAAACTCCAAAGCAACTACCACAGCGACTAAACTCGCACGACCAGGCAAAATTCACGAAAAGAGAGTTGCGAAATGTTTTCTCATTCAATATTAACAAGGCGCCAGGACCTGATCAAATTGATCACAGGATGGTCAGGTGCATCTTTTCAAAAAATCCTAATATTCTGTTGGATATGTACAACAGTCTTTTAAAGTTAAACTATTTTCCTGATGACTGGAAATTGGGAGAGCTCGTGTATTTTAGAAAGGAGGGAAAACTCTTGAATGAGAGCTCTTCATATCGCCCCATCACTATTACCAATATTCGGAAAAATCTTAGAGAAATTAATTCTAAGACGAATACATCACGCATTAGACAAAACGAATTTTTTATCGGGTAAGCAACACGGCTACACGCAAAATAAATCTACGGAAACGGCTTTGGAGCAAGTGATTTCACTAGTAGAACAACACAAACAAAATAAACAATACACATCACTGGTGTCACTGGATTTCAGAGGAGCATTTGACAACCTCCCTTGGGACCAGGTGATCCTAGCATTGCAAAGACTAGGTATTTCTAAACAACTCATTAATCTTGTTTCCTTCCTTTCGGGTAGGCGAGCTCAGGTGGACTGGATGGCACCATTTTTGTTGTACTACTTTAGTAAGGGTTGCCCGCAGGGATCGTGTCTGGGTCCTTTTCTTTGGTTGGTTCTGTTGGAGAGACTGTTGGAGACCTTTGATGTACAGGACTGTGAACTGGTGGCATACGCGGATGACGTGATATTACTGATCTGGGCACAGTCGAGACAGCAACTTTAACAAAAAGGTCAGAAAGCTTTAAAATTTATTCAGAATTGGGCAGAAACCAACAAAATAGAAATTTCACATGAAAAATCCTCATCATTAACTTTTGGCAAACCCAAACACCTTAAGCGGGGCCCCACATTTAAACTTCAAGGTAAATCAATAAAATCAGAAACACTAAAATACCTAGGGGTAATATTAGATAAACAATTATCATTTCTCCCACATGTGGCACAAAAGAGAGTAGAAATCGGAAAAATAACTCAAAATCTTTATAAATTTTCATCAATCTCAGGTCGACTCCCTCCGGAATTTTTTAAGATTTAGTACTCGGCGATCTTACAAAGGAAACTGGCCTACGCGTGTGCTGTCTGGTTTCCGCGTATGGCGCAAAATCACGGTCGTCGACATTTGCTCTCGGCACAAAGGAAAGCTTTGTTGCTGATAACGAGAACATATCGCAATACGTCAACAAACGCCCTGCAGGTCCTCACAGGTCTCCCCCCACTGGATTTGCAGTTGGAGGCGGAGGCGGAGTATTCGGGGACGATTCGTCTCAGCAAGTCAACAGAAAAGGCTTTTGTTCCACTATACTATCCAAAATGCTCAAAATACAAAACATCACCACTAACAAGTGAAATACAAATTTGTGAAATAAACGACTATGTAGGCAAAATTACAATATACACGGACGGTTCCAAAATGTCCAAAGGCACAGCCTCGGCATTTTGTGTGTACGAAAAAAACGAGCAAATCTATACTTGGAGAGCGAAACTGTCCCAGGATAACTCCGTCTTCCAGTCAGAACTCTTCGCGATCTCTTCAGCATTAGAGTGGATAGAGTCGGACAAACATTCTCAATATCTAATCATAACGGATAGCCTATCAAGTTTAAAAGCATTAAACAATTTTGACAATACAAACTATTTAATACTAAAAATTCTTCAACAATTACAAACAACAGTAAAAGACATACTTCAATTGGACAAAAGGACATTCAGGTGTTGAGGGCAATGAGGCAGCTGACCAACTGGCAAAATCGGCAGTAACGGATGAAACACTAATACATACATTTTTACCATATCCAGCTTCTTCAATAAAATCACAGACAAAGCAGAATCTTAAAATATTGGCAAAAACGCTGGACGGATTCACACACAGGCCGATATACGAAGGAATTCTTGCCATTGGTTGACCACAAGTATTTCGTAAACAACAGATACTTACACATATTTTTAACAAATCACGGCCCCTTTCAGGAACACTTATACAAAATTAACAAAAGAGACTCCCCACTATGCATTTGTGGCTTGCCGTCAACATCGTTACACTATGTATTATACTGTACATTAACATCGCATTATCATCTCAAAAAACACACACGTATGAATTTAGCAAGTTGGTGGCGGGATGTAAAAGAGAAACCACAACTCTCAACAAGATCATACAATGCATGAGGTTTATAGAAACAAACGAGTACATCTTTTCAAATCCAGAGCCATTCTAGTCCGACGCCATCACTAGGGTGTAGCATGGAGGGAGAAACGGGTTATTAGCGGGTGCCAGAAACTTCTATCACTTTTGAATTTTTATCTTGTGCATCTCTCCAAACTTTTGTATGCGCAAATTGTGAATAGTAGGTGTGTTGTAATGTGTTTCTAATTGTGATGTTCAATATAGTGTGTTTAATGTACTGTGAAATCCCTGTAAATCCATGAAAAATGTAAATAATTATGCAATCACATTCAAATTATCCTCATGTAATCACTACACACAGTCATGTAAATAGTAGGTGTTTGATAATGTGTTGTAATGTGTTTCTAATTGTCATGTTAAATATTGTGTGTTAAATGTACTGTGACGTATATATATCCAAGAAAATTGTAAACAATTATGCAATCACATTAGGTGAAATGATCCTCATGTAATCACTACATACAGTCATATATCTCGATGTGAAATCTTCGGTTCGCCCAGAAAAATTGGGTAACCAATTGTGATTGTAATTGTAAATCTCACAGTAACCGAAATAAATCTCAGCAGCTTGATCAGGGGCCCGACGCTCCCTCTCAGACTCTGGTTGAGAGTCGGGAGGAGTGGATGTGGTCTACCCCTCGAGATTGCACTAACACTCTAAAGCGAAAGCTGAGTTCCCGAGGTGGTCATCGCTATATACTTTTTTTCATCAGGGGCGACTAAATTCTAAAAATCCCTGCCGGCCCGGCCTACAGGCAGAGGTAGATTTCGAAGTCAAATATACTAATTTCACAAACAAAAACTAAATCATGATTATAGATAAATCCACTTTAACAATTTTATCTGGCCGCTCTTGACGAGTTTTTATTTCATTTTCATATAATAGCTGGTTTTATCAGAATCATGTTAGGGCGGTATTCAAAAAAATACTTTTCCATGCTCAACAACTCGAAATTTTCTGGCATAATTCCAGATTCATTTTTAATTAAAAAAAAAATATGAAACTTGCTGACGTGATTTTTGAAGAGATTTATAAGCGACCTGTGTTTTTATTTTTTGTTCAATTAATTAAAACTTGATATATAAACAATTATTTTCTCAGAAGGACAATATTTTTCGTTTCTAACACAATCGCTTCGGGAAATTCCGTTCAAAATGCCCACTTTGACATCATTTTTTGAAATATATTCTGCCTCTATCTAAAAATCGATTATTACGGTACATTATATAGTTTCTGAATAAGCGAATCTACCAATTAAATGCGTTTGAGAGCAAAAATGAATTTAAAAACCAGTCAGAAAATAAGCAGTTTGGATTTAAGCGCATCCTTAATACAATGATTTTTCCAACACAATCCGCTTCGGTAAATTCGGTTCAAAATGTCCTTTTTAACAGCATTTAAAAAAATATATTCTGCCCCTATCAGAAAATCGACCATTACGGTACATTATATAGTTTCTGAGTAAGAAAACGTACCAATTGGAAGCCTTTGAGAGCAAAAATGAATTGTAAAATGAGTCAGAAAATAAGCAGTTTGGATTTGAAAACACCCTTACTAAGATCATTTTTTACTTCAACCGGTATGTGTTTTTAATTTGTTTTTGCTCTAAGAATTGGTCCTATCCAAAACGTGTCTATATAGATGTTGTAGACAATATTAAGAAGATATATGATAAATTCATGGGGATTTTATATCTTTTGAATTGACGGAGTTATGGATTTTTTTCTTCTTCAAACTACCTTTTTGTTTTCGTTTTTAATATTTTTTGCGGTACGAATTGGTCCTATCAAAAACTTGTGAATATAAAAGTTTTAGATAATGTTAAGGAAATTTATAATAAAATTAATTAAATTTGATATCTTGAGAATTGACGAAGTTATGAATTTTTTTCTTCCAAAAACCCTATTTTTTGCGCCCCTTGAGCCCATTTTTAACTTTATCAAAAATCTGTGATACATAAATTTTTGGCCCTATTTTTAGAAGTAATAAAAACTTTAAACTGATTTGATATGTACAAAAATTAAGAAGTTACGGGGGGTTTTCTGTTTTCACAAAACCCCTCCCTATTTCCCTCCCCTTGGTCCGATTTTGCCCATTAACGAACTTGACCGAGATTTTATGCCCATTGATTTTATGTATCAGTTTGGAAGAGATTGGTGCAGAATTACGAAAGTTATCGTGTCCAGAAGAAAGTGATATATATAGATAGATAGATAGATAGATAGATAGATAGACAGATAGATATATATATATAAAGTTTTTTACTGAGGGTGGTTTTGGGTTCTAGGGGTCATGATCGGTGTAGATCTGCAAAAAATTTTCAGAAATTCCAACATAGGAACGATCCCAATAGGTAGTATTTCATACGAAATCTACCTAAAAAAGCAGGATTCCTGTTTTCTAGCTGTGGTCCCTGCGATATGCTGAGCGGCTTGGAGATGATACGGGAATTCATAATATACATTGTGGAGGGGGAATTTATCGTGAATTCTCAAAACATACACAGATTGCTTCAGTTGTCAGAAATAAAAGTATGAATAATATCAAGTGATCTGACTAGGGCAATGCTACCAGACTACGGTGACTAATAAAATAAGGAAACAACCATATACCGCTGTAGGGAGTAACAACATACTGTTTATAATAAGTGAAAACGTATCTTCAACGAACAGGAAAGGAAATACTGTCCCACAAAATTTCCCGGTAACGCTGAGAATTTAGGACAAAGTCAACATGGGTCTGATGATACAATAGACCACTTAGGGTGGTCACAAGCAACATGGGGAAAAAAAATTTTAACGTTTTCTTCGGGGGGACCCTCCTAAAAGTTGCCTATTAGTTAGAAAATGAAATTGGCAAAGTTTCAGCTCAAATAAATAATATTAACCCGTGCCTCATCGAGGTTGAATTCTTGAAAATTTGCAATTTTTGGCAAAAAATTGTCGTTTTTCTTTCCTTACGTGAAAAATATTTGTCTTAGAAGCCTGATTCTTGTTTTATTTCATAGAAACTGTTGTTACCTTGAACTTTTACTCTCATGAAAACTTATATTTAATGAGCATTTAATATTTTTCAGGACATCTAGTGTACCATACTCTCAAACGCTGCATTTTTGAAACATAGGTAAAAAATGACAAATTAAAAATTTTATTACTTTTGATAATTTTTTTGTATCATTTTTATTAATAGGCAAAAATAAGTGAACAATTTTTGTAACTTTAAAAATATTTCACGAATTATAATTGATTATTAGTTATCTAGTTCTGTGTCTAGTAAGAAGGAGCTTCTCGATTTGTGTTGCAGTTGAACCTCTGAATTTCTCTTTTTATTACAAGGCTGTTTTTGTTATCTGTTATGGTTATCTATTTTTAGAATTGATGAAACATTCCGTAAAACCCCTTCCCCCTCTTGATATGATGGCAAAAATGTAAGATTTTTTAAATTGGCCACATTTCTCGTCAAATCCTCGACAGTAAGCAGCTAAGTAATTGTCAAGTTTTATGTATTTTATTTTATAATATTCGCAAAGTGAACTGAATGCCAGAGAAGCTGTTAGACTTAGAATACATCCACTAGCTAACCACAGACATCGACTCTGCAAATAACTGTTTGGTAAACAAAAAACTGAGCTCATCAAAAACAGATTTTAAAATTCCCGTTTATAGAGAACTGTTGTTCACTGGGGTGGAAAACTGCTTCACAATTTTACAATAAAGAAAATGTAGAGTGGATAAAAGTTTTAATTAGTTGTGGGTATGAAGAACAGTTACTACGAGTTCCTCAACTTGAAAATAGTATCTGAATAATTCAGACGAAAGCTGTATTTTCAGAAGTTGAAGAGTGGCAGGAAGTTGGTAAAATCCAGGCAATATTTTTTGATACAACTGCAGTAAACACAGGTCGCCTCAGAGTTAACCTGCATTTTTTATAGCAATTGTTAAAGGAAAAGTCTTCTGTATTTACCATGCCGCCAGCATAATTTAGAAAGCTGTTCTTGATTGTAAAATGGGCACAATCACTGCCCCTCAGCCAGATATTTAAAAAAAAACCAATTCTGATTGGGTGGTCTAAATTAAACCAGAGTAAGTATACAAATGTTACTGGAGATGAAATACTAGGTATAAATAGTTAATTCAGAAGAAATTTCAAATTTTCTTACAGGAACTCTTAAAAATTAACAGCTCAGGGATGATTATAAAGAGTTTATCCAACTTTAATTTTTGTAGAACTCCTTCCTGCAAAAGACTTTTTTTCAAAGCACCTGGTACTTTTAATCATGTAAGATGGATGGGGGCACAGGCCATTCATTCTCTTAAAATATATTGTTTCAGGGATCATCTTTCAATAACAAATTTAGAAAAAGAAGGTATCAGATCTTTTCTTATTTTTAATCAATATTTATGCAAAAGCGTGCTTCAATACTTCCACTGCCACTTTAGCCCCCAATTCAAGACCTGCAAATAATAAAATCACTTGTTCACTACAGAAAATTTGATAAATAGGTTACAGACAAAGCACTTGCTAAAATGACAAACCGCCTTTGGTATCTTAACTCGGATCAAGTTGCATTTTCATTTTTAGATAATACTTTGGTAAAAAAAAAAGTCAACACAAGCCACCTTATCTAAACCATTACCACTTCAATCCTTTCCGGTGCAGCGTCCCACGTCGGGACCACCTAATTTTAATTCCAAACTTACAAATGGCATGAAGAATATTTTAATAAAATTTTGCTTTTACATGAAAGGTTAAAGTAATGTGATTTTAATTTCTAAAAATGTCGTTTTTAAATACCGGGGTATAAACAATCATTTCATCCTTTTACGAATAGAATTTTTCTGTGCCGGAAAGGATTAACATGACAGTTGTAAGGGAAAATAATTTATTTTCTTTATTATGCCTCCTTTCTTGTAACAACTTTAATAATAAAATGCAATTGAGCATTATTTGCTCTCATTTCTATACTTCCTTTGCCCTCCCTTTTTTTAAAAAAATTCTTTCAGTTTAAAATTCGATTTTTTCCCTTTTCTTTGGAATTTTTTTTAATCAAACACTTTATTGGACTTCACAAATCGATAAAAAGAAAAACAAAAAGGTGGAAAGCAGATGAAATGGAATGTTAAATTTTTTTTTTTCGCTTTTTCATAAAAAGTCAATTTTTAGGATTCAGGTGAAGTCTGGTCCTGAAAAAAGCGCATATTTTTAAATCTATACATTTTTAGAAAAAAATGGTGTGTGGTTCTTCAAAGCAAAACTTTTTTTTTTTATAAAATGAGACCTGCATTATGTTTGTAGGTTCAATTGTATTCATTTCATGAAGGAAAAACTGCATATTTTTGCGAAAAATCAAGTTTTTTTCAAACTTAAACCTCAATGAGGCACGGGTTAATATTATCCAAATGAGTTGAAACTTAGCCAATCTCATTTTCTAGTCAATTGGCAACTTTTGGGGGGTCCCCCCGAAAAAATTCGAAAATTGATTTCTTGTGACCACCCTAAGACCACATGCACACCATTACATTACATCTCCAAACCGTCCAGTGAGGCTAAGAGCGCTTTTCGATTTACCGATACAACACCGATAAAACGAACATGATTGTCATTATAAGACATCGATTTTACGCCAAACGCATACATAGTCACTGTAACGACAAAGCAGCTACCTAATATGTAGGTGGAAATGCATGTTGTATACATGAATGCACTTTGCCTGCACCGATGTCTCATAACAATCGTGTACGATTTATCGGTGTCATGTCAGTAAATAAAAACGTGCTCTTATTGTCGCTAGAATACCCGTTGACCTGGTCGTCTGAATCGCCAGATTTGGTAAACAACGATACACTTCAGCACAGAGAAAATTGTCGCTCTTATTGTCGCTAGAATACCCGTTGACCTGGTCGTCTGAATCACCAGATTTGGTAAATAACGATACACTTCATCACTGAGGAAATTTTCAAAGAACGAGTAAACTTTTGACCTACATAACTATTAAACAATTGCCTTTATGAAAAATCATAATGGAGCAGTCAATTTAACAACATGAGTTCCCTTTCTATTTTTAAATTTTGACCCAATACGGCGGAATTACACTGTCTGCCATATTCCGGAAAAATATTGAAAGGTAGATTCCCCCCACCTTTGCCGAGATATTCGGATATTTCATTTTCTTTTCCAAAATGGAAAACAAAGGATGTCCAAGTACTGGACTTCCCCTGTATAATATTCTTTAAATAATGTAAATATTTTAAACATGACCAAATTTTAGTAGTTTGGTGTTTTTTTTATTAGCTTTATATTAATCTATGCACTGAAAAAAAGACGAAAAACGGCTGTACATTTCCCTTGTTTGTGACACATGTGCAATTTTTAAAAAAAATAGTTCGATACAGGTGGCTTAATTTTTTAAAGTCAAGGAAACTTGTCTATTTTTCAGTTCAATCTTACTAATTGGAAACAACGGAATATGAACGGCCTATAAAGGGGTTAAATGTGGTATGGTCATAACACAACACAAAATATTCTGATATAAAAAATTTATTAAAATGACATGCACAAAAATGTGCACATAAAATACATTAAAATAATAAAATGTTCATTTTAATAGTTTCAGGATAAAATCTATCCTTTAAAATCTTATTGCAACTGTTTAAAAAGCATAAGTCGCATACGATGCAAATAGCGTCTCCTTTCCTCATCTTTGTTGGAAACGCTTTTTCGTTTTGGTGTTTGCACATTAGCTTTTTGTTTAGGTTTTGTTCTTGAAGTTAAAATTTTGTTATTCACATCAAGTTTTTGCAAGTGCTTCATAGCATCCGCTAATGAACCTTTAATATCCACTGGTTTCTTTGGAGGGATAGGAAAATTGTTATTGATTTGCTTAACAGGTTCTACGCTAGGAATAGGGCTTGAAACCTGGAAAATATTTATTTCACCATTTCTTTTTGATATGAAGGAATCGGTTGAAACTTCGGTATCATCAATGGTTACAAGCATTGTATTGACATCGTAGTCATCCGTAACTGCATGATCACCTTTCAAAGTAGGCAGAAAATTATCTTCACGTTGTACCATTTGAACGTCTGATAAATTTGTTAAAATGGTATCCGAGTCTTCAGATATCTGCGTGGTATCACCGTTATATTTTTCTGATTTATCAGCGAGATCAGTTCCTCCGTCACTATTCAATACATCGTTAGTATCAAGGTTGGGGCTATTCTCAATTTCAAAGTTTTGCGATTCAGGTGTTTCAGTTGAATAGAGTTTCTCAGAAGGTAGAAACACATCTTTAAGTACTTGTTCAGTAGATTCATTTTTCTCCCATTTATCTAGTTTTACATTTTCCAACACGCCTTTCATTTTAAATTCATCTTCTAAAACAGTTTCCTTCAAATCGTCTTTCAAGCTGTTCTCGTTTAATGTATTGGTACCGATACCCTCCTCGTTATCTGAAAATATTGAATCATTCAATATCTTTCTGTCAGATTCCGTATAAAAATAAAGTTCCTGCTTTGCATTCTCTTTCACAGTACTTTCAGGAGATTTTCCAAAACTATCTTTTGAACCATCCTCATCAGTTTGATCGAAATCAATGCCAAAACTTCTTCCTTTAAATCCATGACTAAAACCTGAATCCACTTCATTCTCAGATTCTGTCGATTTCATTTCATATATTATTGTTACGCCATCCTGAAATTTAATAGTTGAATTTGTACGAATATGTTGTTGAAAATCTGTCGTTTCTAGCTCACCGGTGTCGGTGACGCTGTCAGTAAACTGTTCGTGAGTTTTATTTTTATTTAATAAACTGGGTATGTCATTTGTTGAGCTTGCTTTTAAAACTTCATTCAAAATCTCTTCATCACCATCGAATCTATGCGTTCGAGCCTCGTTTAAAATATGTTCTTCTCCATCATTGCCTGCCGTCAAATTGTGAACTTCTAGAGAATCCAATGCTACATCTGAAAGATCAACTTCTGCTTCAGTAGAATGCATGTGCAAAGATGTTATATTTCTGTTGTCAGCGAAAATTTCCATGTAGATGATCGCTGCAATCGAAGCCAAGAAACCTACTGTACACAAGCTTATAGCTATCATTGTCGCAAAATGACATATGCAAGAGGAAGTCTTCGCAGCTTTTGATTTCATTGGAATAGGTTTCAGTTCTGGATCTTGGAGGATGGATTGCTCGAGTTCAGATTTCTGCACGGACGGAGATTTACGCGGCGACTTGAACCGGGCATTAATGGAGGCTGCAGAAATAAAAATAGAATATTAGATTTCTTTCCTTCAAATCCTATTAAAAATTTACATAAAAAACTAATTTAACAAGAAAGAAAAACCATGAGTCGTCAGGGTTCTTTGATTATATATATATATTGATATATATCTCAATGGATATATATCTTGATATATATCCGATATTTATTTTCAAAATATCAAGGTTTGATATTTTCGATATTTGCATTTGATTATTTTTTAATGTCGTATTTCTTGATATTTTCATATATCTGATATTTACTTTCAAAATATTTTCGGTCAAAATAAGTGCAAAATTTTTCAACTTATTAAAAGTTAGCCCATCTGCAAATAAATAACCAAAAAGAATAGCTCACAAAATATTCCCTACACTCCAAAAATTAGTTTTGGACTGTACCTACAGCTTTCCCATTACCATAAGAAATCTGTCTTTGACTCCCTACCCTGCCTCAATTATTTTCATAGACTGCACCTACTGGAATGGGATAAAGGAGTTAATTGGCGATTGGATTTTAGCAAAAAGATAAATTTTATAAGCTTTATGTTTGAAACAATATTTAAATGTTGAACCAAAAATTTGGTGGGATAATATTAAATTAGAACAGCCCATGAAAGATAATTTAACTTATCAGTTGTTTACAGCTTCTCTTTCAATAGATGCATTTAGAATCTTTTCTAGTTTTGATTTACTTCAGTCTAAATTGTAAAGTAGGTTAGGGAATGAAAAAGCAGACGAACTTACATTCATGTTCAAATTCTTCAATAGGAAAAATAAACTATTATATTTCAGAATTTGTTGTGTACTTTTATTTATTTTTTAAACTGAATCCTCCATTCTGTGTTTTGATGAGTGAAAAAGCAATTCTTACAGAAGATTGTTTTCAATTATTTGATCATAAATTTTGCAAGAAAAGACATTTAGAGTATTGTTTTATTATGTTTTCATGCTAAATGTAATATATGTTTCAGATTCTAATTTATATTAAGTCTAAAAATCTTTGTAATCAGCTGACAATTTTGAAAATATCGGATATATATCGAAAATATCGGATATTTGCGAAAATAGGATATTTACGAACTCTGAGTCGGGCATAGATTATGAAACTTTCCAACACAATGCTGTAACAAAACTTCCCCGTTCAATAAGGTGAACGATTGTGACAACTATTTGGAAAATTCATAACACATTAAAACCCAGTTTCAGCAATTGCCGTCTACTATCGGAAAAACATGCGAATTCTTTTGTGAAGGCTGGTACATGATCTATAAATTTGGGTTTATATGAAGACTTAAGTTTCAAAACTCGCCTTATCCAAAACATCAAATTTTGAAAAATCGCGAAAAGCCTAGCTGCATCCATTGATTTTCATTGTAAACCAAAATTTTATAGTGGCAGAAATACGGGATTTTTTTTTTTTTTTTTTTTTTTTTTTAAAGATTGTTGTGTTTTTTCGGTGCATTATTACAAATAGAATAGATTGATAGAGAAAGCACGATTTTTTAAATTTCGGATAAGGCGAATTTTGAAACTCGCGTCCGCATAGAGTGAGTGCAAGAATTTAGTTCAGTTAGGAAAATATGATAGTTGAAAATTTCCCTTCAGCAATTTCAGTCAATAAGTGTAAATGTACTCCAATTCTTTGGTCACATCTTTATTATAGAATTTACACACACCAAATAATTCAAAATATAGTTAAATTAAAAAATGCATACCGCAATTGATTACGCATATCCAGAAATTATTGCTCATAGATACTACTGCAACTTAATTATTTTGTGTGCTCTATAAAACGGACGGTAAATGCTGTGCACACCATATTCTATAGCAAGTATCTTGTACACCTCAGTGATTTATATCAACTTAAATGTGCTTGAAATAGTGCAACATTAAAATACACCTCAAACAATCCCCTCCCCCCCCCCCCCCCCCACAGAACATAATGTAAAAATTCTTTCAAGTTCCCCTGTAAACGAAGCATAAATGTTCTACTCTTCATTTTCAATACCGAACATGTCATGATAAACCGCAACGCGATATTAATTACATGACAACCGGAATATATTTATGAGAGTTTGAGCATGGAAAGATGGCTAGACAAAAACAATACACTTTTCAAATATTTTGGAAAGTGAAAAAATATTATCTTCATAAAATAATATCCAATTAGGAGCAATATCGCAGCGAACGACAGAGGGAGACTTAAGAGATCAAGGTAAGCTTGAAAAGCATTTTGACCATTTATGCCTATGATGATCACATGACTGAGGAGGTGTACTGAAGTGGCACGCCCTGTTTCTTTCATTGGTTGCGTTCGAGGTCAGATTTCTGCAAAAATGGAGATTTTCGCCATATCTTGAACCGAGGTTATCGAAATGTAAATAGAACGTTATATTTTTTCCTTCATTTTACAATCCCATTAACAATATACATGAAACAAAAACTTGGGTTAATTTAGAAAAAAAAATAGTCTTCGTGAAATATCAGATAAATTACACAGCTACAGATTAGAAACAATGTATTCATAATTTCAGAAAATTGGATATTTGTTCGGGGTAGGGTGGGGGGCTTTAGTGACTGCAAATTATTTCAATAAAAAAAAAAAAAGCTCAGTTTCCAAATTGAATAAAAAATCAGTCAATTCATTAATCCTTACTTGTGTTGGCGGTCTCGCAGCTTTATTCAGTTTTCATAGTCTAACTTGTAAGTTTTAGCTTAACTCTAGATTACTGGTGAAATTTTGTTTAGTTTTGAGTTTTAGTTCTAGCGATAAAGATTTCTGAATAGGGAATTTAAATCATAATCCTGTACATAAAGTTTAGTACAGAAACAGTAACATAAGTAAATCGAACCTTCTATTCATGCTTCGATCAAGCGTTTCGGAGACCGCTCACAGTAGTTATGCAACAATTTTTGGTCACACCAGTTAAGGATCAATTCAGCATTTTTGTTAATAACTGCGTAAATCAGTACTTAACCTTTAACTGATGTTACCGGTCTCACAGACCGGTGCTTTTTTCAATTTTCATAGTTTAACTTGCAGATTTCAGTTTATCTACAAACACTACTGAAATTTTGTTTCGTTTGCAGCTTTAGTACTAATACCAGATACTTTTGAATAGGTGAATTTTAATTATAAGTCCTGTGCAAAAAGTTTAGTACAAAAAAAAAACATCCTATGAGTTAATCGCGACTTTTGTTCACCTTTCGATGGAGCGGTCTCACAGACCGCTTCACACTAGTTATGCGACAATTTCTGTGACATCAGTTAAAGGTTAACATTGAAAAAAATAATTTTTAAAGTAGACTTCCCAAATACAGTCGAGCTCTATTAATCAACAATACTAATATTAAAGTAAAAAAGTTTCGATTTTGTACGGTGTAATCTCAAACTAAATTACCAAACCGATTTTAAATTACTGGTGTCAAAATGATAGTCTCTGATCCAACATAAGCTATATTTTATGTCTGTACCACTACCTTCAAGGGCCCGCAAGAGTAAAAAAGTTTTAAAATGGCTATTTTTTATGACACTGAAGGGTACATAAACTTTAAATTTGGCATGGCGGCAACTTTTAAGGTACAAGTGCTTTAGAAGAAGGGTTTCTCAAAAATTCTAAATTTAAAAAGGGGGAAAATGAGCGGAAACGTTCTAAAAATTTCTAAATTAAGATTTATTTTGTATTGTTACGACTATAAATTTGATATGGGGATTTTTAAGACAAATGCTCGCATAGAGCAGCTTCTTTCAAATGTCGATGCGCCCTCCCTCGCACTCCATACCATATCTCTAAGTATTTAAAAGGGGATACATTTCATATGGAGCGAGCTTAAAATAACAACATAGTAGGAGAGCTGTTGAACATTTTTGAGTAGGTATTTGAGGCACCCTGAAAATTTGTGCAACACTTCTTTTGTAATGCCTGAATACAAAATCGAATGTCTGGCTGAAGGATCGTGGCCCAAAAACTGTGCCAGACACGTGTCAAGTGCCATTTGGCACGTGTCTGGCACAGGTTTTGTGCCAACTAAAGTGACTCATTTTCAAAATATTTTTTTCTAAGCATAAATATTATTCTGCCTCAATCTCAGCGTGCCTAAAATACCTTTTTTGGGTAGTCAAAAAATGGCACTTGACACGTGTCTGGCACAGTTTTTGGGCCACGATCCTTTAGCCAGACATTCGATTTTGTATTCAGCCATTACAAAAGAAGTGTTGCACAAATTTTCAGGGTGCCTCAAATACCTTCCCTAAAATGTTTAACAGCTCTTGGACTAACAGCAAAATATTTCGCATTTTCTTATCTTATCAAACAGATTTTTCTGTCACAAATATGGTTTTAACGTAGCTCTGTAAAAGCAATGACCATATAAATGTGCCTTAATCGTCCAGGCAATAGAGACCGTATAGGGGCTCCACCTAGCAAAATTCATGGTAGTTCTGGAAAAAGGCTTACTATGTTTTTTCGGTCGCTGAATCCGAATTTAACTACCCACCAAAATTTCCCCCGGCAGCCCCCCCAAATTTGGGTAAAATGCCCCCAAAAAAGGTTATTAAAAAAAACAATTTTTTTTTATTGTTTTAGGGAAAAAAGTATCTAGAAATACAGAAAGTAGACGAAATTTGCAACAAATTAGATACATGACATTATGACTTAGGATGAAGGGGAAGGGGGGATCTGCCTCGGAACATGCGCGCAGTGCTGCGTGAACTAAGTTGCCCAATTCCACTTAACCACTCGCACGTTTACATTCGCCCTCCCATCTCCCCTCCGAACTTTCTCTATAAGGTTTACTTCAAGTTTTTTGGGTCACTGAATCTGAATTTTTAATTTCCCCCCAAAATTCCTCCCCCGAACACCCCCCCCCCCAAAAATAGTTGTTTTTAACTTAAATTTCTTATTGTTTTAGGGGAAAAGTATTACGAAATTCAGAAAATAGACAAAATTTGCAACAAATAGGATACATGACATACGTAGGATGAACGGGGAGGGGGGCCTCTGAACATGCACTGCGGCGCTACGTGGACTAAGTTATGAAGTCCAGGCAATAGGGGATTTTACCTGGAAAAATTAATACTAATTCTGGATTTCGACTCACTTTATGTATTTTGGGTCGCTGAATCCGAATTTGTAACTTCCGACCAAAATTTCACCCGGCAACCCCCAAAAAATTGATTTTTTGAAAAAAATATTGGTTTTTAAGAAAAGCGCGCGGGGAATGTTCCGAGGCAGCCCCCTCTGTCCCCGTTTATCCTACGTCATAATGTCATCTTATTTGTTGCAAATTTTGTCTAGTTTCTGAATTTCGTAATGCTTTTCCCCTAAAATAAGAAATTTAAGTTAACTATTTTGGGGGGGGGGGGGGGGGAATTTGGGGTTAACTTAAAAATTCGGATTCAGCGACCCAAAAAACTTCAACCTCATAAAGGAAAGTTCGGAGGGGAGATGGGAGGGCGAATGCAAACGTGCGAGTGGTTAAGTGGAATTGCGCAACTTAGTCCACGCAGCACCGCGCGCATGTTCCGAGGCAGATCCCCCTTCCCCTCCATCAAAAGTCAATGTCATAAGTCTAATTTGTTGCAAATTTTGTCTACTTTCTTAATTTCAAGATACTTTTTCCTTAAAACAATAAAAAAAAATTTAATAAAAACCTTTTTTTTTTTGGGGGGGGGGGGGGGTGAAGGGCTTTTTACCAAAATTTGGGGGGGGGGGTTGCCGGGGGAAATTTTGGTGGGAAGTTACAAATTCGGATTCAGCGGCCCAAAAAACAAAGTAAGCCGATTTCCAGAACTACCATTAATTTTGCTAGGTAAAATTCCCTATTGCCTGGACTATAAAGAGTTTTGTTGTTTCTTTCCAACTTTGTGTAAAACAAAAATGTTGTATAGTCTGCATTTCTATCTTCACAATATTGTTGCACTTTTGGCATTTTACAAAGTTTGTAGTACCCCGTTCAGCTAGTTCATCTATTTTTTAGATTAAATGTTTTAAAGACATTTTAAGGTACGCCCCTAAGTAGTTTCACATATAAAAGTTTCCTCGTGTAACATATGAGGAGCTCTCACAACCATAGTAAACCAAGTCCATTTTGAGAGAAGAAAAAAAAATTAAGAGTCCATTGAGAAGTTGCATAGAATCTATTTCATACACTCCCGCAGTAAAGGAAGTCTAAACAGATGGCATATGATACAGTATGTGAAAATAGACTTCGTTTAATGTGGGAGTGGATAAAAGATTTTATGTACATTCTAAATGTACTATCTTTTTTCAAAATGGACTTTGTCTACTACGGTTGTGAGCCCCTCATATAGCAGAACGAATAAAAACAAGTCATTCAGTAAGTAAGTCGAAAATAAACAATTTAAAAAATATTAAATACAATAACCAGAAGAATTAGAGCTTTTTAAAGAAAGAATATTTGTTGTCTAAAAGACTCAATTATCCTGGTAGATTCTATTTTCAACTTTTGATTGCTAAATTTTTGAAAATTCAATACTTTTTTTCTTTTTCAATTTTGTACTTATTACTTTTAGTCAATAACATTTTTCTGAAATAAAGCAAAAAAAAAAAAAAAAAAAAAAAAAAAAAAAAAAGAATAGGCTTAGTAGAAATTTGAAATATCCTCCCTAATAAATTAAATTGCTCACGTTGGGAACTACTGCTCAGCTTATTTTTACCCACATAAATTGAAAATTTTCAATCGAATGGCAATTTTCATTTACGTCAAGTTGGCGGTTAAAATGTATGGGACACTCTTGCGGGGGAGGGGGGGGGGGGGGCGGGGGACACAGATTGTACATAAAATTATAAATTATTCATAGAAGTTTAATTCAGAGTTTTAAGAATTCAGGATGATTGAACAAGAATCTTACATAAACGTACGAAATTCTTAAAGTGCTGAATTTTAAAGTGCTGCAATAAATTCTTACTACAGATTTAAATCTTTTATGCTTAAAAACCAACTTTTTTAAAGCAAATACTTATCTTAAATTTTAAAAATTTATTCGTTTTACAGTCATGGCTGAATGAGATTAGAATTCAGGATAAACTTCATATCAACCCTCATCTGCTGTAACCTTCAACTAACTGCAGTCTCATATTTTACAGTTTAACAAGTTCAAATTATTTCGTTTGGATCTCTAGTACTACAGCGAGAGACTTATTCAAGAAGTGAATTTTAATAGTCTTGTAAAGTTTGATACAGAAACATCCCTACCTGTTAGAGCCTTTTATTCATCTTGTGATCAAACGATCTCTGAGACCGCTCATAGTAGCTATGCGACAATTTCAATCCGATTAATTCCGAATAACTATTAATCGAACTATTACTTGCCTTGCATAGTCTTGTACAACCAAGAAGACGACAATTCTGTTTCCGTAACTAAGTGTTTCTGCGATGGAGCCTTGGTCGCCACATCAGACATTGATCTTGTCACGTCTCGAGTTTTAACTCGTGGTATGGTAGGTGCCTCTGACATCAGATCCAGGCTGTTGACACTTGCGGCTCTTGCAGACATACCCAGTCTTTGTTCGTTATTCACATCCATTGTATTAATGTGTTCCATGGGATAACCAATCGGAGATTCCTAAAAAACAAAAAATGCTATTTAAAAGAATAAAACCATGTTAACACTCAGCTTCATCCCTAAATTAAACTTAAATCGGAACTAAAACCAATGTCAAGTTAATAAACTGGTATCAATAAATATGGTCAGAACTGTAACGGTGTGAAAGATAAGCAGTTACCCTAGACGCTAAATGGTTATGAAGGACAAAAATTTGTTGCATGGAAAATATATGTGTGTCACTAACCCCTTCGGGACGGGAGCCTTTTACGAAATTTTTAATCTTTTGTCACCGTTTTTTAAAACAAATTTGTGTCTTGTTGAATCGAGAAAATGCGCTGATTAAATAAGGCAAATTTTACAGTAAAATTTTACTGGTGAGGAAAAACAAGGATTCTGGGCGCTTCATGCGGCACGTATACGTGTCGCTCGTCCCCAAGGGGTTAAAGGAGGTGCAAAAATTTGAATTGGAAGTTAAAACTCTCCCTAGGTCACTAAACATTAAAGAACCTTATTTCATATATCGCTCTGCCCTCCAGTATTAAGTTTGCTTCTTTCGTTTAATATTTTCCGGAATTGAGGGGGGGGGGGGATTATGGCTTTAAAAAAAATCTATAGACAACACTAAAAACACTATCCCCGGTCGGAACAAAGCCACAGAGAAGGGGATAAATCGTACAATTCATATACTGTATCAAAATCGATCGAGGGAGGGCTGTGAAATTTTAAAAAATTAAGATGTATTGCATCGATTATTCCATCAGCGTTATTCGTATCGAAAAATTCATTGAAACTTCCACATAAATTCTTAAAAAAATTTTTCATTGAATGTTTACTTCATTGAATGTTAAACTAGGGGGTCTCCGCCCCCTGCTCGCTAAGCTCACCAACCCCCCGCGTAATCGCTTCACAATTCCATTCGGTATCTCGAAGCAATCCCTATTTTCTACCCAACCCCAGACGTGATTGTTTCGCGTTTCGATTCTAGATCGGTTCACGATCCCTTATTTTCTATGCATTCAATATTAGTAATTACAGTAAATAATCTTATATAAATCTCCTGAAATTTTTACTTCGCCGCCTTTTCTCCGCCAACATATGTGTAAAATTATATAGTGTTGCGAATATTGTAAAATATTTAGTGTTTGTGCTTTAAAAAAACGTAAATAGTTCAATTAAGCTCTATTCATATGCTAATATTAGTTTTTGTTGCATTAAAATATCTCAATTTTCTCCAAGCAAGTAAAACCTATTGGATTTCAATGGGAGTCTATGGAAAATTGGCGACATACTGGAAATAGCGCCAAGTTGGCGCCACTTTTGACGACTAATTTTGGTCGCCAAATTTGGGATATATCGCCAAGTTGACAACAAACTTGGTGACAGAGGTGGATCCCCGCCTTGATAACCCAACCCACCTTATAGCGTCAGAAAGCTCTGACCTATCGGATGCTTTTCGCGGTATCTACGCAGATTTTCATTGGTCCATTTTCAAAGTGTTACTTTTTTTTATATATAGAAGGAAAGGTTTACAGATTTTGTAGCAATAAAATTTAATCTGTTAACGGGAAACCCGTTATTTATACTGTGTCTACGACGATTTAAAATAATTAGCATTACTTAAAATTTAATTAAGGAAATACAATGCATGTTTAAATCGTTCGTCAAATTAAATAATTCCCATGCGTTACTATTAACACTATTCTAAACTTTCTATGTCTAGGGCAATATTAAACAAAGAAAAATCATGCGTTAAGCATAGATAATGAAACACTTTCCAACACTTAAACGCTTTAACAAAATTTCGTTATTTAGGAATATAAGCTAAATAAGATAAGTAAACATTTGGGAAAATGCACAAAACAGTTGAAAAACTGATTTCAGCAGTTACCGTCCATAGCCAAATATATATTCCAATTCTTTTGAACAGTCCTGTATTTGATCTGTACGTTGATATATATATTACAAGGGGGTGATCAAATGAAAAGGTACGAAACGACACGGTGAGTACAAATGTAGACGTTATTTAAAATATTCACCATAGGCCTGAGCACAACGATCCCACTGATGAACAAGCCGCAGGATTCCTTGTTCCTAGAATTCCTGTGGCCGTGACGAGACCCAGTCCTTCACAGCGTCCTTGAGTACGTCGTCCGAGTTGAAGGGCTTTCCTTTTAGGTGTTTCTTCAGTGGACCAAACACATGGAAATCGCAGGCGACATGTTCGGACTGTAGGGCGGATGGTCCAACGTCTTCAACTTGAACTGGTCTCTGGTCATCACCCAGACTCTCACGGTCTGCACGAAAATGGGCACTCCATTTTCTGACAGACTTGTCAGAGACATTTCTCCCCGTAAACTGTCACCATCCGGCGACGAATAGATGCCGGTTTCTCACCTTCCGCTGTCAGAAATCTGATAACACCTCTCTGCTCCTCAATCGTCGAATTTTGCAACGCGAACGCCATCCTGTCCTCATACGGACTGCCGCATCATTTGGACGCCACTTTTGATAAGAGCCTCTGCTCTCTACTGCGCATGCGGGCACCCGCGCATCCTCCGATCCAAAGCCGTCTCAAGACTACAAGCCAGACACGCCTTTCATCCCCCCACATGTGACGTCACAGCCTGGGGCTGGCTAACTGCCAACGCGCCAGCCCCGAACATTTGAATTTTGTATCTTACTATTTTATGTGCACGTGCGTTTTACTTAGCCTAATAACATTTTTTTCAAGGTAAGTTTTATTTTCAAATAATATTTATGTGCTATAAGCACAAGTTTTATTTCTTGTGTTCAAAATCTTTTATTTTTAATTTCTTTGAAATAAATTAACTAGCAAATCCTAGTACGATTCTATCAATAATACCGTATCTCGAAACGATATTATTGTAGTTCTGTTTCTTTCCACATAGAGCAATAATTTAAAATGGCAAACATCCCTAAATCGTGTCAAGACTTATATCATTTAATTTGTATCTTGTCACACCATTCTCTCTTTATAATTTGTTTTGTTTTCTCTAATTCATTAGAGCGACCTTTAATTAACGCCCATTTATTAAAAGACACTTGTCGTGTGAATAGTAACTCGGGTTATTTTGTATGCAGAATTAGTTGGACTTTAATTTGACAACAAATTTATGTATTTATATATATATATCTATTCATACTTAAAAATTTAAATATTCTAGAAATTTTCATAAAAGTCGCTGTGAATACATAGCATTTTTATCTTGTTTACTTCTTTTAAAGCAAACCCCGATCGATATACTTGTATCAATTTATTGTTGTTTTTTAATCTTAAAAGTTTGCTATTTTAATAAAAATTCTTTTTTAATTTTTTGTTAAATTATAAATGCTTATGTACTGTGTAAATAGAGCTATGGGGATAATGTTTTTGAATCTCTCTATTTTTGCCACAACTGTAAACAATTTATTTACAAGACTAGAGGAAGGGTTGTTAGTACCCTTATGCAAAACAGTAGTCCCCCCCCCCCACACACACACACACACCTTTTTCGCAAAAATCCTATGTGTTTTCATATACATTTTAATGTTTAATTAAAAATAACAATAAATAAAATTATTATTCTATAATTATAAATTTACTTTTAGATCTAGTCAGGAAATACTTTTCATCTCATAAAAATTGATTATTTTAAGCTTAAAAGATGTGAACAAACATTTAAGAACCCACACAACATTATTTTGGAAATGAAATATTTTCGTGGAAGGTTTTTGTGTTTTTCGATGTTTTTTTTTATCAGCTATTACCTAAACATTCGAGGAAAAGGAACATAAATTAGGAATATTTTAATTCCAATTGATGAAAGTCTTTTCTTTCTTTTATTTTTTTCTTCATATGTCAATACATTTAAAAAAAATCTATTACTTGTACCTTGCATAATATATCAAACGAATACAAAATTAAATAATAATTTTCTGTTTCATGAACTTGTGTTGTTTTAGTATTATGACAGTTTTATGTTTTTTAATTTAATGGATTTTATGTGAAAATTACCCATTTCTGATAAGTAAAGTTTACAGTACGAAAATTTATTTATAAGAATACTTAATTTCATGTATACTTTAATTTTACTATTTATTATATGCAGGTTTCAAATCACTTAATATTTAATAGGATATTTACTGTATAATTTCAAGCCCAATTAAAAATAAAAATAGAACACAACTTGAATTTGTTTTCATTTAACATTCACTTTTCTTCCACTTTAATTTAATTTTTAAATGTGGGTTTTGATTGGCACACTTATTGTTATTTATTTATTTTGAAATAATTGAAAGCAAAATAATTCAGTTTATGTGTTTAAACTGCAAATTTATATATATATATATATATATATATATATATATGTAATAATGTATAATGTCTTGTTTTTGAATATATACCAAATAGATAATTGATATTGTTTCTAAATTTCAAAGTAGAATAAATAATAAAAACTGTCTACTAAAATAAATTTAATACTTGGGATTTTTTTTTTTCATTAACGAACGAATTTTCTTTAATGTATCTTTAATTCTGATGCACATTTTCATTGACACAGTGATATTGTTTCATAAATATTGTTTTTGTGTTATCGTTATTATTGTTTCGAGTGATCGAAATTGATTAAAAAGCACTTAATTAGCGTCTTTAAACTATAAGTTTTTATTTTTTTTCCCATATGCTGTGATAATAAGTTGAAATATGGAGGAAAGAATTAACGTTTTAAATAACGCATGTGCTCTCCACGGCTGATCTAAGCCCCGCGTCGTGACGTCATGAAACCTTGTGTTTGGCTTGTAGTCTTGAGGCGGCTTTGTCCGATCCCAGTCAGACTCCAATCGCATCCCGAGATGTCTCGCTACGTTCTCCCATGGCGGAATATGCAAATATTTAACCGTTACGTTTTTACGTCGTTTCGTACCTTTTCATTTGATCGCCCCTTGTATATAATGGGAAATTTTAGTTTAGCAAGTGTGAAGGATATTTCCTTCCCATATTCTATTAATACATTTTTCTCCTTTACTCCCCCCCCCCTCCTTTTTAAAATAAGGTTATTTTACTAAATTCCTGTATTTTAAATCTGTCTTAAAATCAAATTTTCATCGCTCTTTTCCTTTAGAAATACATTCTCGTTTCACACTCTTAATTCTCAAAAACCGCAAAGTGCAGTCGTATATTAAATGAGGCATGCTACTTTTATCTCGCATAGAAACAACTTACCCAGTACACTTGCATGCTTAATTTCTTTGCTATGCGGGGTCTTTCTCATGCCTCCTTTCTTTATTTTTTTTTTTTTTGATTGGGTCACTACACCTGCATCTTTCCTTTCCAACATATAAATTCTTATAAATTTTGTCTGCAATATCTTATTTTTATTTACATATACCTTCAAACGGCTCGCCGCCCCTATTCCCATGATTTGGCAACCCCCCTGTAAAATGAGACTTTGGTTTTCGGTTGCCCACATTTTCTCGGTTATCCGTTGGCGTTAAATTTTCATATGTTGCCCTTTTACCCTCCTCATTGACAATACATTAACGGTTTTGAACACATGTCTCATTTCAATGGAATTCTCGCCAGAGTTCTACTGGCTTGCTAGTTTTTGTAAATTACTGCTCGCCAATAATTCAGTGCTCTAAAATGTGATTATGAAATCATTTCTCTTCCTGATCGTGTATCTGCAAGGATAAAATGTAGATCGTCCCCTCTCCAGCACCGGCTATGTTGCCGTTGCCGCCGGAAAACCTCGATTTGTGCGGACTTGGATAATAAAAAACCTACTGTTTACATCTGGGATTCCTACTGACTGATTGTGTGTCTTTGTTTTAACTCAAAACTGGTCACATATCTTTTCGCATACTAAAATGTGAATGTTATGATACTCCAAGAATCATCGATGCAAAACAAGATCCTATTAACCTGTTTCAAACATAACCAGCAAAGACAAAAAAAAGTCTTTATAGCAAGAAAACACATAACAGGCTGAAATTTCTTTCAGCAAATACCAATAGATGGAAACATATTTCAATACTTTCGTACAACCCTTATTACGCGCCACTATTTAGCTAAAATTTAATTCAAACTAAAACGCACTTAAAACTACTCGAATCGCATTTCTAGAAGGTCATGTATCCAATTCTTTGCGTGACCCTGCATATCATTTTATCCATATTCTACAAACATTTCTTAGTAAACTAAATACAGTTCAGCGTAAAAATGCATAACTCATTTAAAAACCACCTTTAAGCAATTTTCGCCCATACCCAGTAACCTTTATGAACTCTTGTGTAGCCCTTTATATGAATTACACTATTTATAAAAACCATATAGTATGCATAAATATAGTGAAACAAAATCGTATATCATAATTGAAAATGCATTTCCAGCAACCATCGCTAATGTACAGTACTTCAGATACAATATAGTGTCTGAAATCTTTTGTATGTCCCTGTAAATGCTATGCACTTCGTATTATACATTAAATAAGTTATATTAAACCTCAGCGACGTATAACAATTTTATGAAATTATGGAATTTATGAATTACATGAAATAATTTAACATAAAATACACCGCAAATAATTCCCTCCACCCCTATATTATGTAACTGAATTCTTTTGTATGGCCCTGTAAAGGAGTAATAACTATTCTTTACACCGCATATTCTGCAGAATGCATATTTTAGTGCACTTCATCAATACAAATTTTATTATGTTTGAAAGCGTGTAACACCGTTAAAAATCATTTTAAACGATTTTTCCCATAGGCCGTAATGTAACGGAAAACTTGACTGTCCCTGTAAATGAAATAAACATGCTACAAACTTCATTTTAAATAGGGAACGTGCTATGGTAAACGTCAACATCCAGAAATTTCATTGCAATCCGAGTATATTTACGGGAGTTAGAGTGCGGACAGACGGACAGACAAACCGAAGTCAAACTTTTAAACTTTGTTGGAAAGTGTTAAAAAGGCTACTCAATTTCTGAAGTCCGCGTATAACGAATAGTTTTCGTGCTCCCTTCAGATTTGTTATAGGGGAAAGTAGGGTAATGACGCTCAGCGAGCAATCCCGCTCGCTTAAATATCTCTAAACAGAATGGAATTGGAAGCGTGAGACCGTTACCGGCACCTAGCGAACTTCATCGTTAGTTCCCAGTAAGGATATAGCGACCGTCGGAAGGAAAGTATTTGTCCCCACGTTATTAATTTAGAGTTGTTTTATTATAAAATTCTACAACATGCAACTTTAAGGTAAGTGTACACTTATTTTCAAATATTATACTCATTATGTCTACAAAATATATACATTTAGCTGTACTTTCATGCTTTTATTTTTGTAGTGCTTTGTTTCGCCAATTATAATGCATTAAAACTCAACATGGCGATAACGGTTAATGGCGCTCGCGTGGAATTCCAGAAGTAGTGTTGCCAGTGGGCTACTTTTACTTTCTTCTATCTTTACAAGAAGAAAGTATTGGTTTCATGAAAATTTTCGAATTCCAGTTTTTGATGAATTTACACGTTTTATGGGTCAGAGATTACAAAAAACATGTTTTTACAAAATGTATCCGAGTCTGAGTATCTGTGTACAAATTTTATGGGCGCTCTATCTCAAGAACTAATGCACGGAATTTAATAAAAATTTATATTCAGGTAGTCCCCGATATAGATTGGTGCTGATTAGTTTTTGGTGTAAATAGCCCTGCAGGTGGCGCTGCAATGTAGCATTTTGCAGGATTTCCGGAAAAGCTCTATCTCAAGAACTAATGCACAGATTTTTTTTATAAAACTTCAGATTCCGTTAGTCCTTGACATGAATGGATGCTGTTTACGTTTTGGTGTAAATCCCCAACAGATGGCGCTGCTATGCTGCATTTTGAAGGATTTGCACTATTTTCGCAGTAGCTCTATCTCAAGAACTAATGCACACATTTTCATCAAACTTCGGATTTAGTTAGTCCTTCATATGAAATGATGCTGACTACGTATTAGTGTAAATCGCCCAATAGGTGGCGCTGCTGTGCTGCATTTTGAACTATTTCTTCAATACCTCTATCTCAAGAACTAATGCACGAATTTTCATCAAACTTCAGATTTAAGTATAACTTGATTAATATTGCTGCTCATTATGTGTTGTTGCAAATCTCTCAACAGGTGGCGCTTCTATGCTGCATTTGTCATGATTTGCGCAATACCTCTATCTCAAGAGCTAATGCTCGAATTTTCCTCAAACTTCATATTCAGTTAGACGTTGACATAAGTTGGTGATAATTAGGTTCTAATGTAAATAACCCAATAGGTGGCGCTGCTATGCTGCATTTACACGATTTCAGCGACAGTCATACCTCGAGAACTAATGCACGAAATTCCATATTTTTAGAATTCTCATGATGAACACAGATTGCCATTTAATTTGGCACTGAGATAGTGAATTTTGAAGTACTGACATGTAGGAGATAAACTAGTATGTTGTGGCCATCACAACTTTCTTCTAAGTTCAAATTTGTTGATTGACACCACTTTTTTGAAATGGTGAAATTCCCTTGTTTTCGCCTTAGTGTGTCATTAAACAAGGAGAAATTTACAAATTTCAAAAAAGTGGTGAAAATCAAAACGCCTAAGTTAAAAAAAAAAGTAGCCCACTATATTTGTAACAATGTGTAAAGTGGTCGCAAAAAGTCTGCAGTGGTGCGAACGCCCACACAACTACATATGTGACTTATGTCTTACTTAAATGTTGTATTCAAATTCTGAGCGCAGTTACCCTACCATGTCGGGCATTACCGCTCAATCGATGGTTATTTAAATAAAACGATAAAATTTCTATAACGTATGCAAATTAGTTGATTGCAAACTGTTCCTTATGCTTTGGAGTTATACTTCGTTAATAAAACATTGTGTAAATTTGACTAGCTATTCGCGTTTTCCCTTAAGTGATCGCCATTCCCCTACTTTCCCCTAAGCCATATCCACTGTATAATCAGTCACCCTCTTATGTTTTGCTTACATTATAAGTTACTTTTGCTCAGAGTGGTTTTTTTTAACACTGAAATTACCACCTTACCTGCAACAATAACTGCTACAATATTATTAGTTTTTAAGCTTCAGTAAAGTCGAAGAATTGAAATAGTTTTTTGCATTTTGCATCAGGGTGACGAAGAAACCTCTACCCCATCTCTGACCCCCCCCCCCCCTCCTCGTTTAAGACAACACAAACCCAACTAAAAAAATTTGTCTTCGGCGGGAAGGGAGGGGGGGCTTCAGGGAGCAAAATTGTTTATTTTAACTCATTCGAGAACAATTGTACAGTTTTCTCAAAATTAGGAAAAGAAAATTTAGCTTAATTTGAAAAGCCACAAAATGACGATTGCCCTCCCCTATTACACTCTCCACCCCTTGCACCCCTTGATTGTTTATAATACAAGAAAGAACTAAAAGATAATTTTCCCCTCTACAAATGGTTATCCCATCTTAAATATAAGAGTGGAATTTTTTTTTTTTCTCGCTCTCTCCGAATTTCATACAATTTGATGAATTTGTTAGACTTATCAAGAAAGTAAAGAATATAATTAGAGTCTCCAGAGACAGTTTAATTATAGGTATTTAAAAAGGGCCGACTATGACAAATTTACCGTCAGATGGCAACAGTCAAAACATAACTAGGGGAAGACGGGGTACAATGAAACATTACTTGTAAAATCAATCAAATTTTTCATAGAGAGTTGCAGTTTATATGTACAATATGTTATACAACTATATGTTCCAATTACTGATGTGATTTGGATACAGTCACACTTCTACAACAGTAGCAATAGAAGATTATTGCTTTTACACCATTGAAAGTAACTTTCTTTACTAAAATTTTGTTTCTTTTTCCTTGTTTTTATATGTAATAATTATTTTTTCTGTGCATTGTTATCTTTGCGTTGTTGTCTTCATACCTCCAAAACCAAACTAAAAAAAATAAATATTAGAAGTTTGAAAATAAATTTTTACTTAGTAACCTCAGTGCGGGTACAATGAAACACTTGCAGACGGGGTACAATGAAACATGTTTTATTATAGTAATAAAAGTAGTAAATATAATATATTAGAAGTAAGAGTAGGAAAACAGAAGAGTTTTGTTCTAACAAGGTCAGTAAAAAATGCTCGTTAAGCAATTAAAAAATAGAAAGAAAAAAAAGCTAAGAAGGGATTGTTTTGAAAACAAACTGCCTGCTACAGACTCTAATGATGATCCAGATTTTTTTTTCTAGGTCCAGCTGGTCATCGAGGTACTAAGAATGAGATATCCACACACAACATGTATGGCACAAGTAGTATCCATATAAATGGAAACATAAGGAAATATATACCATTGGAGAAATCATATATTTAAATGAAGTCAAATGTGAAATACTTGATATAAAAAAGACTCCAACCCAGTTTTATTTTTTTATTTTTTTAGAAACTTACATTTAAAAAAAAAACTCTTGAAACTACCACCCCATATTCCTTCAGGAGCAACTGAAATATAAGCAGAAACGCTAATTTTTGAAACTGACTTGAGCCAATTTAATATAAAATGAAAGGTATTTCTTAAACTAATAGAATTATCTTATTTTTCATCTTAGACTATAATATTTTTATCAAGTTCCATATTAATAAAGTTCTGTTTTTGTATTTATCTCATTTTTAATAAAATAAACTACCCCGGCATACGGGGTACAATGAAACACTGCAAGACATTTATTTTTTGTTATTTTTCAAGCATAAAGATATTGTTTAGAACCTAATAAAAATTTATTTAGATGGGGAAAATACAAGATTAAAAATATGCATTAATTATATTTTTGTGCATGCAAAATGTTGGATAGGAAAAAAAAAATTAGTAAATTTTGTTTCATTGTACCCCGTCTTCCTACTGTTCTAATTAATACACAGAGATAGTTCTGGTATCACTTTAGAGTTTTTAATGACTTTCGTTGATGTCAAACAAAAAGGGTTTAGTAAAAAAAATCCAAGATAATGTATTTGATTTTTGAATTCCTAAAAATATCCTTTTTAGCCCCCGGGACGGTATGCTATTTCTTTCTCCCAGCTTATTTTGTCTCCAAAAAATAATGTTAGCTTACAGAAAGCAGCAATAAACAAAGCAGATGTATCATTGTGCGATTAAATGCTCTATAGCAATTTTTTTTAATTTCTAAGCATCGCACATTTTAAATTATACCGTCGTATTGGAAAAAAAAAGTACTTTTAAATGCAATTTGTTTGAAAACTATCTCCATTTTTTTTTTTAAATAATTTTTTTTGTAGTTTTTAGCACCATTTGTTTAATTTTGGCAACTCAAGTACTCCCTTTATATAGAAAGTAAAAGGAAAATAGTTGAAAAATAGCAATTATATCTTTTTGTTGCCATTTTCTCATAACAACCGAAAGAAAATGTAATTAAAATACGTGCTATTTTGGAAAAATATAAAATAATAAATTTCGTTAAAACATGGAGCTATTATAAATTATATTTAATTTTAAGTATCTGTAGGCGCTTTCAGTGTGACCTCAATCATGACATTTTGGTTGGAAACTGACACCAAACAAACGGTTGCTATGTTGTATTTTCTATTTTGTTTGTGTGTTGCAGCTATATCTTATATCTGTATCTCACATCTAAGTGTCTTAATATTTGATATGTACTGGTAACATTTTCCACAATTTATATTTAAAAAGAAATGACGCATAGCAACCGTTTGTTTGGAGTCTGTTTCCAACCAAAACGTTGTAGTATTTCTCTAATAATTAAATTTCTCTAATACATTTATTTTCATGCGCGTGCATCTTACAATCTCATCGCTCCATGGATGAAGGAAACGATATTTTTAAAAGTTGAGAATTTATACCAGTTGCATGGCAACAAACGATATCTGATGCTGATATTTATTATTCTTCATGTTCTATTTGTTCGTCTTGCGAGTGTTTTATTAAATGTTGTGGTGTGACTCAAAATGGCTTATTTATTCAATATAAATACTTAGACAAGCGCTAAAACGTCACGACTGAAATCGTCTATATTAATGTTACAAACAAATGAATGCCAATGAATCATTAGATAGCCGTTTTTTTGTAGAGTTTCTTTAATGACGACATCTTTTGCTGCATTTGTGTATTGTTTTGCGATAGTGACATCCTTATGCATGCTTTATTAAGAGTGGATCGTAAATGTGGAATTCTTAAGCGGATGCGAATGACGTCATTTTAGATAAAATAAAAGTGTGTGCTTTAAAATTGAAATAGGTTTTGTACTATTTATATATACATACATTTTTTTTCATCGGGGGCGACACTAAATTCTGAAAATGCAGAATTCCTGTTTTCTAGTTTACTCTTTGTTTTCTCTCCGAATGCTACAATGCCTTATCTAGATGTGTATGAAGTTTCAAAAGGAGACATCAATGGAATCAATTCTGAACGAAATACAATAGACATTTAAATTATTTATTCATATGCAATGGGTTCATGAACTTTAATATTATCCATATATACAAATGGAAATTTAAATATAAAATACAGAATTTAAATTCTAGATTATATATTTACAACATTGAGTTGATACAAAGACGATTTTTGTTTTCAGCATAGATCATGTAAATCCTTTGTAGGGACTTGATATCACTGTACAAGAGAAAATGGTAGCGAAGCGTTTTTGATCTCTAAGTCCTTTATTTAGAACAATTTCTCGATTAAATATGAATATTTACAAGTTAAACAATATTTGTTTAGGTTCTCGTCATTATAACAGGATAAAAAGTTCCATCAACGGGCTGCTTCCACAGATATAGTGCTTCAATCGGAGAGAAGACTGATCGGACGACCATCTATCTCATCTCCTCCCTTCGCTCTTTCACCACTAGGTCCAGCAAGACCTCCTCGCCAGCGTTCTCGCTCTCCCACTTCTCAACTCCTTCCTTCCTCCCGCGTTGCCACCTCGCCTCTCTCGAAGGCTGAAACTCCCGGTCCTAAGGAAAACTAGTCTTTTTCCTCTTAGCCGTTGCCACCGCCTATTTCTCGAAGGCTGAAGCTCGCCGCTCTAGGAGAAATTGTCTTTTCTCCCCTTAGCCGTTGCCACCGCTCATTTACTGGACGGCTGAAGCTCCTGCTTTCTCTGTGATTCCACGGAATGTTCAACTCGCGCCGGAACGAAATTGTACCGTCTTCTCCATTTATATTTCTAGCCTTGATGGCACCATGGCTTTGTTCAGAAATGACCGATGAGATTTAGCGTGGGAAAGTTTAGAAGATCCTTTCAGAGGAATCTTCTCTCGAATAATAGTTCGTGAATAAATAGTCTTTAGGGATAATTAGTAAAGTTCTTACACCTTGTCAGTTTTCGTGCATACAGTTTTGCATTTGTTGTAGTTTCTTTCGCATTTATATTGTGAACTTCCTGTTCCTGTGGTTGAATTAACTTAATATATCCTGCATGGCCACTAGAAGTATATCGGACATATTTGTAAATCTATATGACGGAGAAGGTCCTGATGGATGAAAAAAGCTTTAACTTGCGCATTTTTTTTTCTTCTATCAGTATCACTTCTAAGCTATCGACCACTTTATTATGCAGCACTGATTATTCTCTTGATATCACCAGTTGAAAATTCCAGTTTGGTTGCCAGTTCCACATTGCAAAAAAAAGCAGAATACACTTTAGTACAAATTTTATGTTAATGGAATACTGCATCAAAATCTCGGCGAACGCATGTAGATTACGGGCAATATCTAAAATACCCAATTTTACAATAAACGGTGCTTACCTCTACTCATTTGAAGCTCTGAAATAAGCAGCAACTAGATGAAAACTGAATTTTTCACTGAACAAAGGGACGACGTACAACAAACTCACTCTAGGTACTTTTTCTATTGTTGGCCGCTATAGTTCAGGCGCATTCACTATTTCAAACTACCGTTAGTTTTTAAACTAGGCGGGGTGGCGCCATTCCCCCCGGTCTCCCCTATCCACTCATACTGTTTAACCCCTTCTGGACGAGCGTCATGTATAAGTGACGCACAAGGTGCTCAGAATCCTTAATTTTTCCTACCAGTAATTTTTAATGTAAATTTTGCCCTATTTAATCGTATTTTCACGATTCAATTAGCCAAAAATCTCTCTTTTGAAAAGCCAGTTATAAAATATTAAAAATTCTGTAAAAAACGCTCGTAGCGAAGGGTGTTAAGAGTTAATATGTTCATTGTATGGTGTTTGTGGGACAGCAAAGACGGATTATATTTTCAAAGTTCATCCAACCACACTTTCATTTGCTGTTGCAGTGTAGTGTTATTCAGCAGTTATGCAAAGATCTTTGCGGTAGATAAGAACAATTATTTTTGCAACGTACTGCAGGTCCAAATTACAAAAAATCTATGATGCATCTTGCTTTTGAGAAAACATTAAAAATCTCCGAAATGAATTAATTGCAACGGGATCATGACCATGGTAGTCAAATAATTACAAGTCTAACATTCTGAAAAATAATTTCTTTATCATTGAAATCTGTAACAATTGGATTGTTGCCCGAGAATGATATCCTTGAATTAAATCTTTAAGCACGAAAGGGTAGTTTTCAACAGAATCCCATGTAATCTAAAACTTTACATTCAAGGTACATAATTTATTCATGTTAAAACAAGTAATATTTAATTGACCAAGCCTACCTGTCATTGAAAAATTACAGTAAATTGTCAATCACCAAGTACTAAATAAACCTATTTTTCGCCTATAATCTTTCGCACGATCTCTTATATCAACTTAAAACAGACAGATGTACAAATATTAAGAAAAAGAACGAAAAATCATGCGTCCAGTATAGATTAACACTTTCCAACGCATTCATAATACTGTAATAAACTTTATAATTTATTATGGTGAAAGGTATCTAAATAATCTAGAAAATGCATAACGTATTCGAAAACCCAGTTTTTGCAATTACCATGAATTGTCCTAAAAATTACTTTTTTGAGCAGCCCTTTGTATGATACATAGATTCGTTTGTATATTACATAGTATGATAAAACTTCTAGTTCCATTAAACGCATAGCACAGTTGAAATTTCCCATCCAGCAATTTCCGTTAATAAACGGAAACGCACTTAACAGTACTCTTCCCAAATACTAGTGTGTTCCTGTAAATGAACGATAAATTATATGCACACCAGATTCTACAGTTAACTTTTGTAGTACACCTCAGTGATATATTACAAATTTCAATATACAGTGAAACCTCTGTAAGGGCCACCTGCCGTTCCCTTGAAAATTGGCCCTTATGAGGGGTGGCCCTTGAATAGGGGTGACAAAAAAACGACTAAAATACGGAAATCAAAACCTATATAGGTGAAAAACTGTTTATTAACATTTTCAAACTCTATACATGATTGAGAAAGTTTTCTATTGAAGTTTCTTTACTTTTCATAATTTTTTCGCAGACAATTTTGGTTTCTAAATTATTTTTTTACTTTATGGAACAAATTACTTAAAATATGCATAATTTATTAATGCCTTAGAATGAGATATTAGTTTATTTCTGTTAGCGTTTCCTGACAGGTGTAAAAATTGTGCTTCAATATGCATTCACAGTTTTAGTAAATGTAGAATCAGTTTTTCTAGATAACCTGTTATCCTTTGTGTGCCCACAACAAAGGGTCAAGTTTCCCCTCCAACCCAACCACTACAGGTTGAAAGGTCAAAGTGTTAGTAACACCTGTTTGTCTCACTTGTGGAAAAGTTTGTGGTCCTTCATTGTGTTACTAAATCCTCTCCATCTCTCCCTGCCTTCTTTGTTGCAAGTGCAGTTGTTTTCTAAACTCTTATATTTTCGTTCAGGAATTCAATACACCTGTTTAGGATTTAAGGCACATGGGGAAAAAATGGCCTTTATGAGGGGTAGGTGCGGCCCCTAATAGGAGTAAATTTAACATGTCTATGAGGAAAATTTTCGTTCCTAAAAATATTAGCCCTTAATAGAAGTGGCCCTTGAATAGGGGTGGCCTTTAAAAGAAGTTTCACTGTATTTTAAAAGTGCGAATGCGATATCATTAGCATACACCGCAAACGATTTTTACCCCATAGGCCGTAATGTAACGAAATTCTTTTAAGTATCTCTGTAAATGAACCGTAAATGCTACACTTATTTTAGGTAGATTTCGTATGCAATACTACCTATTGGGATCTCCCCTATGTTGGAATTTCGGAAATTTTTTTGCAGATCTACACCGATCATGAACCCTAGAACCCAAACCAACCCCCAGTAAAAAAAAAAATATATAATAAAGATGAAATCACAAATGTATGAACAAATTGGTAAAATTCTAATGATAAACAATCAATATAATCACTTTATGGACACGAAAACTTCCGTAATTCTGCACAAATCTCTTCCAAACTGATACCATAAAATCAATGGGTGGAAAATCTCGGTCAAGTTCGTTAATGGGCAAAATCGGACCAAGGGGGTGGAAATAGGGAGGGTTTTTATGAAAACCGAAAACTCCATAACTTCTTAATTTTTATACATATCAAATCAATTTAAACTTCTTACGTCTAGGAAAAAGGCCGAAAATTTAGGTATCAGATTTTTGATAAAATTAAAAATGGGTTCAAGGGGCCCAAAAAAGGGGGTTTTAGGGAGAAAAAAATAATAAGTTCGTCAATTCTTAAGATATCAAATTCACTTACACTTATAAATCTTATTATCAATAACTTTTATATTGACAAGTTTTTTATAAGACTAACTCTTACTTGGAAAAGGAAAAAAAAAATGGAGGGGGTTGAAGAAAAAAAATTCATAACTTCGTTAATTCACAAGATTCAATCCGCTTAAATTTATTATACATCTTCAATATTATCTACAACTTTCATATTGACAAGTTTGATAGGATCAAATTTTCGCTCTCAAACGCATCCGGCAGCTCTTATTCAGAAACTATATAATGTACGGTATGGATCGATTTTTTGATAAAGGCAGAATATATTTCAAAAAATGCTGTCAAAATAGGCATTTTGAACAGAATTTCCAGAAGCAATAGTGCTGGAAACGAAAAACAAATTGTACTAAAAAATTGTAAATCAAGTTCTAATTCATTGAACGAAAAATAAAAAACACAGTCGCTTATAAATCTCTTCAAAAAAATCACGTCAGCAAGTTTTATGTTTTTACTTTTAAAAATGAGTCAAAATATGTCACAAAATTTCGAGTTGCTGAGCGTGGAATAATATATATTTTTTTAATACCGCCTTAATATGTTTCAGATAAAACGAGCTCTTACAGAAAAATGAAAAAAAAAATCCCTGCCGGCCCGGGCTACAGGCAGATTTCGTAGTCAAATATACTAATTTCACAAACAAAAACTAAATCATTAGAGATAAATCCACTTTAACAATTTTATCTGGCCGCTTTTGACGAGTTTTTATTTCATTTTTATATAATAGCTGGTTTTATCAGAATCATGTTAGGACGGTATTAAAAATACTTCTCCAATCTCAACAACTCGAAATTTTCTGGCATAATTCCAGATTAATTTTTAATTTAAAAAAAATATGAAACTTGCTGACGTGATTTTTGAAAAGATTTATAAGCGACTTGTGTTTTTATTTTTTGTTCAATTAATTAAAACTTTATATATAAACAATTATTTTTTCAGAAGGACAATATTTTTCGTTTCTAACACAATCGCATCGGGAAATTCCGTTCAAAATGCCCACTTTGACATTTTTTGAAATATATTCTGCCTCTATCAAAAAATCGATCATTACGGTACATTATATAGTTTCTGAATAAGCGAATATACCAATTAAATGCGTCTGAGAGCAAAAATGAATTTAAAAATGAGTTAGAAAATAAGCAGTTTGGATTTGAGTGCATCCTTAATACAATGATTTTTCCAACACAATCCGCTTCGGTAAATTCGGTTCAAAATGCCCTTTTTAACAGCATTTTTAAAAATATATTCTGCCTCTATCAAAAAATCGACCATTACGGTACAGCAGTTTGAGTAAGAAAACGCACCAATTGGAAGCCTTTGAGAGCAAAAGTGAATTGTAAAATGAGTCAGAAAATAAGCAGTTTGGATTTGAATACACCTTTACTAAGATGATTTTTTTCTTCAACCGCTATGTATTTTTACTTTCTTCTATCTTCAATAGAAGAAAGTATTGTAATCTAAATTTTTTTCGACTTCCGGTTTTCGACGGATTTTCATGTTTTAGGGGTCAGAGATCCCAAAAAAACATGTTTATAGAAAATGTCTGTCTGTCCGTGTGTCTGTCGCCATTGTACCATCAAAAAGTGTATGAAGTTATGCATAGAATTGAACCAAATTTTTATTATAAGTACTTGGCTATGGCAAGCAGGTCCTTAATTTGAAAAAAATTCGCCGGTTAGGGGGCGCTGTAATAGCGATTTTTGTGCCATTTTGAATATCGTACCATCGAAAAGTGTATGAAGTTACGCATAGAATTGAGCGAATTTTGTGTTTCTTTTTGATCATGGCATGAAGGTCCTCCCTGAATTTAGAAAAATTCCGCTGGAAGGGGGCGCTATAATTACGATGTCTGTACCATTTTCTTTATTGTACAATCGAAAAGTATAAAATTATGCATACAATTGAATCAAATTTTTTGTGCATGTTTTTGGCTTTGGCCAACAGGTCCCCCTTGAATTTGGAAATATCGCGCGGTAAAGGGTCTCTGTGATAGCGATTTTTGTATACTTTTCTTGATTTTTCGTAGTTCTATTGTCCATCGGCGGCTCGTGCAAAGGCGGGAACTCACTTCCTGCTAAGTCGGCTATTCGCAAATATCTGATAACAGAATAAGGAAAAACTATTAATTTTAACAAATATCATGATATAGATTAACTCGTTTTTAGTTCTTTTAATTGACTGAAGCAGAAATTTAAGATCAAAATCAAAGTTGGTATAGTAATGAACTAATAATATTGAAGTATTAACATATGTAACTAGTTTTTGAAATATTAAGATGTATAAGATAGAAGAAAGTTTTGGGATTGGCACATCCAACTAGTTTAATTTGTTTTTGCTGTAAGAATTGGTCCTATCCAAAACTTGTCTATATAGATGTTGTAGACAATATTAAGAAGACATGATAAATTCATGGGGATTTTATATCTTTTGAATTGACGGAGTTATGGATTTTTTTTCTTCTTCAAACCCCTTTTTTAACACTTTCCAACAAAGTTGAAAAGTGTTTATGCATTCGGTTTGTCTGGCCATCTGTCCGTGATCTAACTCCCGTAAATATACTCTGATCGTTCTGAAATTTTTGGATGTTAGTGACCTCTACCATAGCACGAACCCTAGTACAAATGAAGTTTGTAGCATGTTTAGTTCATTTACAGGGGCAGTCAAAAGTTTTCCGTTACATTACAGCCTATGGGGAAAAATCGTTTAAAATGATTTTTAATGTTGTTACATGCTTTCAAACACAATAAAATTTATATGCATTTATCAAGTGCACTAAAATATGCATTCTGTAGAATATGCGCTGCAAAGAATAAATATTATTCATTTACAGGGCCACACAAAAGAATTCCGTTACATATTGATATACGGGTGGAAGAAATTTTTTCCGGCGTATTTTAATTATGTTCAATTATTTCATGTATAATGGAATTGATATGTCGCTGAGGTTTACTATAACTTATTTCATGCATAATACCAAGTGCATAGCATTTACAGGGACACACTAAAGATTTCAGATACTATATTGTATCCGAAGTATTGTACGGAAGCGATGATTGCTGGAAATGCATTTTTAATTATGTTATGCGCTTTTATGTTTCACTATATTTATGCATTGTATATGATGTTTATAAATGCTGTAATTCATATACAGGGCTACACAAAAGAATTCGTAATGGTTACTCGGTATGATTGTAAATTGCTTAAAGGGGGTTTTTAAATGAGTTATGCATTTTTACGCTGAACTGCATTTTTTTACCAAGATATGTTTATAGATAAAATTATATACAGTGTCAAGCAAAGAATTGGATACATGGCCGTCTATAAATGATAATTTCTGAAAATGTGATTCCAGTAGTTTTAAGAGTGTTTTACTTTTGAATTAAACTTTAGCTAAATACTGGCGTGTAATAAAGGTACTAGGTTAACTACAGGGTTATGCAAAAGTATACAAGTATGTTTCCATCTATTAGTATAAATTGCTGAAAGAGAAATTTCAACCTGTTATTCGTTTTCTTGCTAAACTAAATTTCCCCATTATATAGCATATATATCAACCTACAGATCAAATACAGAGCTATTCAAAAGAATTTGAATACATGTTTAATATGAATGGTAACTGCTGAAATTAGTTTTTCAAATGTTTTATGCGTTTTCTAAAATGTTCACTTAGTTCTTTTTATATACATTATTTCCTTAAATAACGAAGTTTTGTTAAAGCATACAGTAAGTGTTGGAAAGTGTTTCATAATCTATGCTTAACGCATGATTTTTCTTGTTTTCGTTTTTATTTATTTTTTTTTTTTTGCGGTACGAATTGGTCCTATCAAAAACTTGTGAATATAAAAGTTGTAGATAATGTTAAGGAGATTTATAATAAAATTAATTGGATTTGATATCTTGAGAATTGACGAAGTTATGAATTTTTTTCTCCCAAAAACCCTATTTTTGCGCCCCTTGAGTCCATTTTTAACTTTATCAAAAATCTGCGATACATAAATTTTTGGCCCTATTCTTAGAAATAAAAACTTTAAACTGATTTGATAGGTACAAAAATTAAGAAGTTATAGGGGGTTTTCTGTTTTCACAAAACCCCTCCCTATTTCCATCCCCTTTTTCCGATTTTGCCCATTAACGAACTTGACCGAGATTATATGCCCATTGATTTTAGGTATCAGTTTGGAAGAGATTGGTGCAGAATTACGAAAGTTATCGTGTGCAGAAGAAAGTGATACATATATATAGAGAGATATATATATAAAGTTTTTTACTGAGGGTGGTTTTGGGTTCTAGGGGTCATGATCGATGTAGATCTGCAAAAATTTCAGAAATTCTAACATAGGAACGACACCAATAGGTAGTATTTCATACGAAATTACCTAAAATTCGTGAAAAGCGGCCACATAAAATTGTTAAACTGGGTTTATCTCTAATCTTTATTTAGTTTGTTGGTGAAATTAGTACTTAACTTCTAAATCTACCTCCGCCTGTAGTCCGAGCCGGCAGGGATTTTTTCAATACCGAACATGCCACAGCTAACACCAATAACATATCAATTTCATGGCAATATGACTATATTTACGCGAGTTAGAACACAGATAGACAAACCGAATTCATACACTTTTCAACTAACTGTCTTGGAAAGTTAAAAAATACAAAATTTAACAAAAATCTATTTGTATATACTGATATGTTTAATTTTCTTGTTAAAGTACGTTAGGGTGGGGCTTGTTGAGCTTAAGCCATTTGAAAGGCCTCCCCACCTGGCTGAACCTGAATGTACTGATAACATTGGACGAGTTCCAGAGGCGGCTCATCGGGGGATGTTTAGCCTTTCGTAAAACTTTAAAGACGAAACTAAATTATTTCAAATATAAATGAAATTTAAAATGACGGTATGGAACAATTTATTAGACCATTTCAAAATTTTGTAGGGAAAACCCGTGACAAGTTGTAGAAAAATGAAATTTTTTTTTCGGAGACAGGCTAGACATGGATTAACCTCAAGCTGAATGTTTAACACATTGTACGCAGGAACATACGTTTTTTGCGGTCTGCGCACTTGAGCGCGCGTCACATGAAAGTAGTTTTATAGTAGACTTGTGCTGGAGAGCTTTCATTTTTACTTCGCTATTCTACATTTACCTATTCTTCAAAAAAAAAAAATTTAAACGATTCATAGATTTGCGTGTAAAATAAAAGTTTCGTTAAAAAGTTTTCGTTTTATTGAGCTTTTATACTGAATGACAATTCCCACAAAATTCTCGAAAAAACGCCCACTTCACGCATAAGTCCGCAGCGAAAATATACCGGCATTCAATGTGTTAAAAAGTGCACAAATTCGGGAGAGAACTATTGCAAGTGTCGATCAGATCTGGAGACTAACCCCTCCGGTACATAGAAACAAACAGTAGAGAATGATTCCACTGAAATTGAAGGCGTGGGAGGCTGCATTTTTCTTTAAAGGGAACCAACTGCAAAAAAATTGTTGGGAACTTTTAAAGATGAGAGAAAATATTTTAGTCTCATTGCAGGTCCTATAAGCATAGGTCCTCGAAGTACAACTTTGGCAGCATAACATTTTATAAAATAGGCTATGGGAAAGGTCTGTCTCGTTGGACTGAAGTCCTCTAAGTGACAGGGCCTGGTGGATTCCCAGTAGCCTTATTCCCGTTATAACCCACTCTGAAAAACACTTATCTATTTTTAAAAAGACAGTAAATGCCAACTAGTACTTTTTTCAGACTGGGTTGGGTTTTAACATTTTTCTAAAAAATATTTAATATATATATATTTTTTTTTACAAGCGCATAATATCTTATTTCAGTAACATGTGCTTCGAATATTAGGATGTATCAAAGTATTTTCGTTTTTTGAATGCTTATATACTAAAGTACCAAAGCCACTTGCCAACCACTATTGTTGAACATAAAATGCTACAAAGGAGGTTATATGTTCTAGAATCACAGACTTCTTCCGTTTATTTTTAGTTTCCATAGTGAGTTATAGGATATTTTGATTTTATTGATCTTAAGTCAATGTTTCAAACTAGGCTTTAAAGGCACTGAAGCTTTTTGTAAAATTTGGGAAACCAAGTCGGGAAAAGATTAAATGCTCTGTCACCTCAAAACTCACTAACGTTTTAATGAAGGAAACTACAACCTTGAAATATAACAGAAATGACAGGCCACGAGTTTTTAATTTTCAGGAGTTGAAAGGGAAAGGTACAGCATAATCTATTCATTAGCCTACGATAAACTATCGTAACTAAGGCACTCCAAGCACACTACATGATCTTTAAATAAGCTTAAAGTAACTTAATCCTTACACAGGTAGTGATAATATACTTTCTACTTAATGTTTATTCAAAACTGGCGGATTTGTACCAGAATTTTTTTATAAAAATATTTTGCCTTTATAATGCACGTGATGAAAAAGCCACTTTAGTTTCAAATCAATTTGTAGATTCTGCAGTCAATTATTTCAACACTTCAACCACAGAATTGATTTGCCCGGTGTAACGATTAAGAAGTGAAGCGAGGGCAAAAAACGAAAATCATTTTGACAACCCAATAGTATTGCCATGTGTCTTAACTTACGCGGACGTCCCGATTCTCAGAGATTCCAAGACCCGTCAGATTTCAGAGATTCTACGGAACCACTGAGTGGATCTCCAAAATTCCCGATTTTTCCATGATACACAAATTTCTTTAACTCTCTTAGTACTATGCTATTCGTTAGTCTGAATAGAGTGGAAGTCAATACAGGGAAACCTGTGTAAGCAGGATCATTCTATAATGGAAAATATTTATCGTCCTGCCGAAAGGAATGTCATACAAATCCAAGACTGAAAGCCGTCTAAAAATGAAATATTTTCCGATCCCCTGTATCTATACGTTTCCATGTACGAGATTCAGTAAAACCTGGGATAGCGCAAGCTGTTTATAACAAAATTCGGTCTTAAACGTAAACATTTTGTAGTCCGTACTAAAGAAATACCATACAACTACAAAAGCTCAATCTAAAACCTCTCTAAAACAGAATTTTTTTCAGTCCTTAGCAATTCAGCTTTCACAAATTTCACTGTGAAAGATTGTTTATTTAATACAGTAAAATCCAAGACGTAATCCTAAATTATTTTAACACAATAAAACTGAATGGTAAAGCTATACGAATTAAATATTTCCAACTGAGCGAAAAAATGCCCAGGCTAGGAATCGAACCCAGATCCTTTGCTTACAAAAGGCCAATGCTTTACCGTTTAAGCTAACTGGGCCGACAACCAGCCAGCATATTTCGCTCAGATAACCTCATTGGTAGTAACATCTGGTCTGTCATGCAGACAGCTCAACAGAATAAACCGCAGGTAAAGAAAACCCATATAAACGATGAATACGCAGATGAACAATTATTTTAACACAAACTGATTGGTAAAGTTTTACGAATTGAGTATTTCCAACTAAGCGAAAAAAATGCCCAGGATGTTTATTCTGTTGAACTGTCTACATGAGACCAGATGTTACTACCAATAAGATTATCTGAGCGAAATATGCTGACTGGTTGTCGGCTCAGTTAGCTTAAACGGTAAAGCATTGGCCTTGTAAGCCAAGCATCTGGGTTCGATTCCCAGGCTGGGCATTTTTTCGCTCAGTTGGAAATATTCAATTCGTATAACTTTACCAATCAGTTTGTGTTAGAATAATAGTTCATCTACATATCCATCGTTTATATCACTCACCCGCAAGAAAAGTGACACATCTCGCAAAAATTCGTTGTGTTTTATTCCATAAATAGATGTGTCATAGGTCCATCTTGGCAAAGTATTCGTGTCGTTATAAGGAAAACCTCTATATTACACGAAGTGTCACTTTTCCATTACAGAAAATGCGCAGTGATGAAACAAGAAAAACGACACATCTCACAAAAACGGTTTCCATAAGCTCATGCTCTAACAATTTATAAAACTTTATTGGCTTAGTAAAAATATTAGGAAATATCTCTGTTGGTGATTAATAGAGGAAAATAGGGAAATGGCGCTCACTTAAAGGAAAACATGAACAGCTAGTCAAATTTAGATTTTTTTTAAAAATCAATATTTTATTAACGAAGTATAACTCCAAAGCAAAAGGAATAGTTTGCAATCAACTAATTTGCATAAAAGTTTAAGGAATTTTTTTTTATTATTTTATTTAAATAATCATCGATTGAGCGGTAATGACGACATGGTAGGGTAATTGCGCTCAGAGTTTGAATGCAACATTTAAGAAAGACAAAAGTCATGTAGTTGTGTTGGCTGTTCACATCACTGCAGACTTTTTGCGACCACTTTACCCATATTGTGCACACATTATGTTACACATATAGTGGGCTACTTTTTTTAAATTCAGATTTTGACCACTCTTTTGAAATTTTAAAATTCTCCTTGTTTAATGACATATTAAGGCGAAAACAGGGGAATTTTACCATTTCAAAAATGTGTTAATAAATTTGAATTTAAAAAGTGTTGCCCACTGGCAACACTTCTGGAATTCCACGCGAGCGCCATTACCCGTTATCGCCATGTTGGGTTTTAATGCATTATAATTGGTGTAACAACGCACTACTAAAATTAATAAAAGCATGTACAGCTAAACGTATATATTTTGTAGACATAGTGAGTAAATTAATGTTTGAAAATAAGAGTACACTTACCTTCAAGTTAGATGTAGAATTTTATAATAAAACAACTGCAAACTAATAATGTGAGGACACAAAAAATACTTTCCTTCCGACGGTCACTATATCCTTACTGGGAACTTACGATGAAGTTCGCTAGGTGCTGGTACCGATCGCACGTTTTCAATTCTATTCTGTTTAGAGATATTTTGTGAGCGGGATTGCTCTTCTGAGCGTCATTACCCTACTTTTCCCTATATTGTCATTAGATTATTAGTTAGGCCATAGATTTATAAATTACTTTACAATTTGTCATCTAAGTATATGGATACTGTCAGATGTCATTTTTGGAATGAATATGAGGTTCATCACGGAACAAATAATTGGTTTTTTTTGTGGATGTATTTGCAAAACATTGCTTCATGTGTTAATGATAAAAAATTGGAATTAACTTTTTATTGTGGAAACTGCGACGGACAAAATAAAAATAAATATATTACTTCATTATTCATGTATGCTGTTAATGAGCTAAAAATCAATAGAATAACTATAAATTCTCGATCTGGGGACATATGCAAAATGAAGGCGATGCTGTCCATTCAGTAATAGAGAAAAATTAAAATAGCAAAAAATAAAAATAAAATGCGGCTCAATGTACATCCCTCAATGCTATGTGACATTAATTAGAACGTACAAAAAGAGGGGCGTCATTGTTCAGTGACGCCAGTGAAAAAATCAGTTCATTCTGATTTTTTAGATTTAAAACGATTGAGTGACGCAATGAGATGTACTAAGAAATTATTTGAAAGCTAATGACTTAACGTTCTTCAGTTTTTCAGAATCAAAATTTTAAGATTTGATAAATCAAAACCTTTTCTGTCAACCTAAAGTATTCTTATGACCAAGGTGATTCTTCTGAGCTTGAAATTAAAGCTAGAGGCAAAAGAGAGCTTTTACCTTTACATAAAGGTTATTTCTAAACCCTTTCCTTTGAGTGAACGGAAGAAACAACATTGTCTTTAATTGCTTCCAAGTATATTCCTCAAAGTTACCCTTTTTTTTCTACGTTATAACATTTATAATATCGATAAAGGCCTGACGTTGCATCCATGCAGAACTTTTAAAATAAAGTTTCAGTTTGAAAAAGAACTATAAAAAGCTGTTAACTATTTTTTTTTAAGAAATGTAAAAAAGAAAAAACTAAATAAGCGATTTTAACTCATTTTAAATTAAGTTTTTAAAAAATCAGATAATTATCTGTTATATGCTTGATTTGAATAATTATTTTTCTTTTTTAAAAGTTCGAGGAAGCTACAAAACATAGTAATTCTGTTCACACTTTAGGAGAAAATAACTCCTAAAACTGAAAGAATCATTTGTTTTTGAATTGTTACTAAACAACCAATAATTTTTGTATTTTTTGTTCCCCTAAATAAGGTTGCTTTTTACAATAGTGTAGTCAGATGCGTCGCGATGGGGGGTTATGGGAGGGGAGCCTGCCCCTCCAATATATGTGAGCTTGGGAAATTTGATCTTAGAGTTGGGAAATTGTAGATATTTCAAACACTTTCTTTTTTTTTTTAAGTAAAAAAAAAAAAATAAGAATTTATTGTTTTGCTGACTACCTTTCTGAGTTCTATAACAGTAAACTAGTTAAATTTTCAAAAGAAATATAAAAAGCAGCCAGACTCAATTTGTCATTGCGTTTTTTGGGCTATGAAAATATACATCTACTAGACATGAATTTCCCTACTTTTGAACATCAACGGTGTCTCTAATCTATTTCCTCCAAAAATTTGTTCCTTTCTCAAATCTCAAAATATGAGACTTTTCATATAAAGTACGATTATGACTCGCACAATAGAAGACAAACTTTCATTAAATGAACCAATAATTTTTATGTTTTTAGTTTCAGTTTTTTTTTCTTTGGAAAGAATTTTTTTTCTTTTACGTATAAGTATCATTAAACACACATTGCATTTATCATTTTAGTTGGAAAATAGAGCAATTTGTTTCAAGTTGGGAAATTTTTTAGTTCTCCTCCCCCCCCCCCCCCCCCGAAAAGATATTTGTAGCTACGCCCCCGAATGTAGTTTGCAAGAATATATAGAAATGTTTTGAACAAGTAAATAGCTGACTGAAATATAAGTGAAAATAAACTTGCATACTTTTTTTTTTCAATTGTTATAGAAAATATTGTGATGACGTAAGTACGACTAAGATTTATTAATAAAATAATCAGTTCTTGTATATTTATTTTGTAGTAACTGCAATTTTGTTTCGCTGAAATGCAAATGTAAGATTACAGACTAATAATAATTATAGAAAAGTTTTGAAATATGCTTTTTCTTTTAATTTGATTTCCTAGAAAACTTGTTATGAATTTGCGGTTGATTCTTACTTTGATGCAAACTAATATTTACGATAATGATTGATAATGGATTTTATTGAGATTATAAACTAATTGGATGTGCCAATCCAAAAACTTTCTTCTATCTCATGCATCTTGATATTGCAAAAACTAGTTAAATATTAATATTTTAAATGTTAACACTTAAAAATTTTACTTTACAAATGTTAATACTTTGGGTTCAATTCTAAACATAACTTAATACACTTTTCGATGGTATAATGATGAAAATGGCGCAAAAATCGCTATTACAGCGCCCCCTTCCCGCAGAATATTTCTAAATTGAAGGAGAACCTGCTTGCCATATCCAAAAGCATACAGAAAAATTTTGATTCATGTATAACTTCATACATTTTTCGATAGTACAATAATGAAAATGGCACAAAAATCGCTATTACAGAACCCTTTTCCGTAAGAATATTTCCAAAATTGAAGGAAAACCTGCTTGTCATAGCCAAAAACAAACAGAAAACATTTGGTTCAATTCTATGCATAACTTCATACACTTTTCGACAGTATGAAAAATTGTACAAAAATCGCTACTACGGCGTTCCCTTCTGGCGGAATATTTCCAAATTGAAGAAGAATCTACTGGCCATAGCCAAAAACACACAAAAAGTTTGGTTCAATCCTATGCATAACTTCATACAGTTTAGTTTTCGATGGTACAATGTCGGCACACGGACAGACATTTTGTATAAACGTGTTTTCTGGGATATCTGACCCCTAAAACGTATTAATCTGTCGAAAACCGGAAGTAAAAAAAAAAATAACGGTTACAATACTTTCTTCTATCTTAGAATCCATATTTTTGCACGTACTACTTTGAAAGACAGCTGGAATTGGACATACTGTGTAACAAGAAAAGTGTCACAGCTCAACAGGGGCTTGCATTTAATTACAGTGGGGAATATAAATTTACTAAATCCACTTTATCTCTTATTGCCTTGATCCTTAAAGGTTTTTCGCATTTTTTAACACTTTTACAGCTGCATGCAGGATTAAGTACTATCGTTTTATGTTACATTAAAAAAATGCGAAACTTAATTTGCCTCTCCTGTAGGGCCTGATTAATGCACTGACCTCCGGGGCCTCGGCCCTGGGGCCACCAATTTCAGTGGCCCACGAATTTGTGTGTATTTTCTCACAATAAGTTTTTCCATTGTTTGCATTTTATATTTTGGTCCCTGACGCAGGGCCCGACTTAGACTATGGGGGGCCTCGGGGCAAGCAACATTCTGGGAGGCCCCCCCCCTTCTATCTATAGAATTTTATTGTGAATAATATGGAAGCGGCTAGTACTAAACTTTATACATATTGTATGTATGCATGAACTTTGTACCGGGTACTACTCACATCTGCATACAGAATATCACAAAAAGATTGTCACAACTTTTAAGAAAAAATACTAGTAGGATAATAGTAGAAAAAAATGATAGATTGGTTGACACGAGTATTTCTTTGCAAACTTTTGCTTTGCATATCTACGTACGGTATAAGATATCTAAAAGAGAATGCCCCAAATTGGTCATAATGGCTTTAACTTGCCATGTTACAAGGAAAACGTTAATAAAGAATTTCTTTTGAATACTATAGAATTCTAAGTTGCTGTAATAAAATTTTAATCATTTGTTTTTGAATGATATATAGTTTGTTTTTTGCATGGGTGGAGGGGGTACTGGAAGCAGAGAGGAGAACGGAGACCACACTCCATTCCTAAATGTTTGAAAATATATGAATTTTGGTCACTTTTGGCTAAATTTAATCATTTGGCACTTTTTAATGAAAATCCTGATTACTCTCATGGGGGCCCCTAAAAAAGGGGGGCCCGGGGCAGCTGCCCCTCATGCCCCTGCATAAGTCGGGCCCTGCCCTGACGTAAAAAGCAAAGTTTTACTGTAATAAAAACCTCCATATTTAATTTTTCTGTAAAAGTCTTTTTCAATTTGAGAGTACTTATAATTTTCAAAACTTGCCGTATCCAGAAAATCAAATTTAAGGAAAATGCCAAAAACTGCAAACTGTGTCTATTGGTTTCAATATAAACGAGGATTTTACAAAGTCAGAATTATAGTTTAAAATGATTACTAGACTGAGGGAAAACAATTATGATTTTGGACAAGGCGAGTTTTTAAAAAGACGTCCTCATTTATCCTGCAACATAAACTGTGGATCATAGATGTTTGTGAATTATACAAATGCTTATTTGAGAAAGTGGACGGCAATTCATTTTCTTGATTATTCTTGTATTTTTTTTATTTTTATTTTTTTTTGTGTGTGTGTAAGCTTGAAAACTTTCACCTAAACAACTTTGTCAACTCAAATAAACTTACTTTTTTTTCTGAAAGTGTCGCCGCCAGGAATGGGGAGATTGGGGGGGGGGGGGGGGCAACTTTTTAACAGGCCCTGGGCCCAACTTCAGCTTGATCGGGCTCTGCTCTCCTGTGAAATTTACTTTTGTCGAGATCTGTCACTTTACCTGCGGTTTATTCTGTTGAGCTGTCTGCATAACAGCCCAGATGTTACTACCAATAAGGTTATCTGAGCGAAATATGCTGGTTGGTTGTTGGCGCGGTTAGCTTAAACGTAAAGCATTGGCCTTGTAAGCCAAGGATCTGGGTTAGATTCCGACTGGGCATTTCTTCGCTTAGTTGGAAAATATTCCATTCGTAATCCTAAATGACCGGAGAAATATTCAGTTTTAAACATGATTCATCTTATCTGTTTTAATTACTACTTATTATAACCACGTTATAAAGCAGGAGCAACACTCATTGTAAGACTTGCTTCTGCTTTTTGCGCCTGATGGAAAGAGACCAAATTCTTTTGAAAGGCCTTGCGCATTTATGTATTTTTTATTTTGCTGTTTAAAAAAGTTATTTTGAATCTTACTGCAGGGTTCGTACAAGTATTTTTGAATTTCACTATTTCCGAATAGTAGTACTCGTTTTATTTAATGGCAGGATTATGCGATTAAATAAGGTGAATATTCTTCTGAAATAATAGTCAAAAGAAAGCAGTTTAACGTCAAAGAAAAAGACAAATAATCAAAACTTAAAACCTATATAGAGCTTTAAATTCCCCTGCGATTTAGTAAACTAAAACTACTAAAGATTCCGTTAAACAAATGTACATTATCACTTATTTTCACACAAAAGAATCAGTCCTGACATGACCCGGAAAGGATGAGTTCCAGTCCCGGTCAGAATCAACCAAAAATTTTTAAACCATTTTTAAATTAAAAGAAAAAACGTATTCTGCAAAAGATCTTTGTACTAAAACTGTTCTCAAATCCAAAAATACAACTTTGTGACATTATAGTTAAGTTATTTTTGTTCAGAAATGCATGAAACTAACAGGTGTTGTTCAGAAACTATGTAATCGGACTGTTTTTTCCGTTTTCTTGCAAACGCAATACATCTTTCAGAAAATATTGTCAAAGTGCTCGTTTTTAACCGAATATCCGCACGAAAGAATAACCCACTCAAGAAAGAGAAAAACGTCTTTGTCACGTGATCAAAATCGCTTATAACTCAATAGGTAATTTATCAAAAAATAAAGCACAGTTCGATTCTAAATCGCTTCCGTAGTCAGGCCTTCCAATTTTATAAAATCCAATCTAAAAAAATGAATTTGTAAATGTATCAAAACGTTTTGCGCTTGTTGAGCATAGCAGTTGAGAACAGCCTTAAGTTTAATTAGGGTAAAACTCAAATTTATGATACTATAAAAAGAAAAAAAGTTTGAAAGGAATTTGAAAGCGGATCATCTAACAGAAAGAGGAAAAGTGCAGTGATAAATGAATACATTGATGCATTAACTTCTAAAAGTTTTTCGAATGCTAGAGCTAAACATTTGCCCATACTTGAAATTCTGTTGGGTAAAAAACAAAAAGTTAGGGAGAAAAAAGAAAAAGGTAATGTGGATTTCAAGGCTTCCAGCGGATAGTATGAGTTTTCTTAGTCCACAACATTGTCATGAAGTAAGTTTGTGGAGACTCGAAAGACGCCCTACACAGGAGCATGAAGTTCAGGAATGGCGAGAAAAATTTTATCTACTCATTGATGGATTACAAGCAAAGGACACTGTAGCATTCACCACACTCTTCATGCTTCTCAACCAATAATGAATATTAATAGAATAATGTACAGAATTATACATAATTTACCCTCCTCTGAAAGAGCCTCGTTACATTTTTAAACAGGGATTATTTTGAATGACCACCCATTTAACTTTACAACCCTCGAACTGATGTTGCAAGGCTGTAAATTGTAATAAAACTATAAACTTTGACACTAAAGAGAAATTAATGCCCCCATAAAGTTACCAGTGCTTGAGAACTACACTGGTTATCAAAAATTAAGGAAAAATCGCAAAATGCTAATTTTCAAATACGCGAACACTCAAAAGGAAATATAATTAGAGTAATTACTATCTCTACAACACAGATAGTCCATATAACATCTCATTCATGTCACACATGGTCACAAGTGTCAGTCACTATGGTGAAGCAAAAAAATAGGAAATTCCATACATCTCATGAGTCTCAAATGATCACTATGTGACTTCACTGAGACGTCACTGTGACTGCTGCTTTGTGACGAGTCACCATGTGACTTTACCATGTAGTTACATTGTGACTCGTGTGACTCATTTGTAGACTCAATTTCAAAGTAATTGTGAACGCTGCATTGTGATAAGTTACCAAATAATGTCACATTAAAGTCACATGATGACTTTCAGGTGACAGAGACTACTGTGAAGTCACCATTGTGCTCTTTTGGGAAAAGTCTCCATGTGACTATGATATTTGGTGACTTATCATAATGCAACGTTCATGATGACTATGAAATTTAGTCTAAAAATGAGTCACATGAGAGTCACAATTTAAATACATTGTAGTCACCTGGTGACTCGTCACAAAGCAGCAGTCACATTGACTTCTCAGTGGAGTCACATAGTGATCATTTGAGATTCATAATGAGAGGTATGGAATTTCCTATTTTTTTGCTTCACCGTAGTGACACACTTGTGACCATGTGCGACATGAATCAGATGTTATATGGGCTAGCTGTGTTGTAGAGATAGTAATTACTCGAATTATATTATTTCCTTTTGAGTGTTCGCGTATTTGAAAATTAGTATTTTGTGACTTTTCCTTATTTTTGATAACCAGTGTATTGCAGAATACTTTGGACGCTGAATTCGTAAAATGAAGATGCTGAGAGGCATCGATAAGATATTCCCAAAAGTCTAAGAGAACTGTTGTTAGCTTTGGGCGAGACAGTTCCTTTATTCGTGGAATACTGTAGAAAAACTTCATCGAAATAATCATCTTAAACTGAGGTTAGACAAAGGGTTAAACTGTCCATCTGTGTCGAATCTCACGTTGGAATCATACGTACGTGTAAACTCTCCCTACGGACTTTGGGCTATAAAATTAACTGTTGCAAGTTAATTCAATTGCACTCCGTGTAATTGCGTTGTGCGCGTCAATACATGAATGTTAATTAATCATCCTGTTTTCCTAAATCGCTACAACATATATAATTACGATGAGACCGGAGTATTTTACTGTATGTTGCCAATTAAATTCCTTACAAAAAGGCGAATTTGGAAGGAGTAAAAATCTTTTAGCAATTGGACAATCGAGAAAGCCGCTATGTTTCATGAATGTGTCATTTCATTGATAAGCAACTGTCTGTGACTTGGAGGTCATAGTAAAATTCCTGGATTCAATAACCGAATAATTATCAAAAATCAAAAACTTTCTGCTGCTTCTCTAATGCACCTTGTCATGCTGTCAAATATAAAGTTACAATTTCTTCCGGTGAATAATACTGCACGCAACCAATGGAGCAAAGAGTTATAAAAGTGACGAAAACTCACTACAAAAAATAACTGTTAGGGTCATTTATTGAGTCTTAAGATGTATGTTCTTCCGCCACAGAATTAACAAAAAATATCACTGTTTTAGATGCTGCCAATTGGATTGCCATATCTTGCTTTGAAATGTTGCCGTAAAAGATTGCTCGTTGTTTTCTGAAAGTCTGATTTGTAATTTCTGCTTCAGAAAAGGACCAATAATCAGTTGAACAGCTGGAAAAAATGAGTTAAAGTCTAATAAATGATTTAAAATGAGTAACTAGCCATAAAAAGATTAATGAAGCTGGTTGTGTATCAGTTGAATATGCAGTGTGCACTAGCACATTTGTGGACATTTTGATACAGCTATCGCACGATGTGGAAAGCGAGTTAAAATGAAAACCACCACTATTCTGAAAACGTAGAAAGCAAGCGGTGGAATTCCAACATATCAGGACAGCTTAAGACGCAGTAGGTATCTAGATTTTTTTGTTGTTGAAAGAAATGGTACCTATAATAACAGACTTACAATGTGTTACTTAAGAATGCTTGGTAAATCGGAAGAAAAAGCAAGTATCGACAAAAGATCATCTTTCTACTCCCTAAACTACTATGTGAAATATGAGGAAGGCATTTGTATTCGTTGAAGCAAATGATTTTAATTAACCTTAAACTGATGACTAAAATTTGTCACACAACTGATGTGATCCGGCCTCTCAGACCCCTCGAATAAAATGAAATTAAAAAAATAACTCAAATGGTTGAATTTACTTAATTTTGTCCTAACAATATCGTACTTCTCTTAGGAGCATGTGAATTAAATTGCATGAAAAAAGTATTTTATTCATATTAACTTCAGTACAGAAAAGTAAAAACTGTAAAGGTGTTTACAGCTTGAGTTGCGGGGTCTGGGAGACCACGTGACATCAGTTGAAGGTTAAATTTCAGACTTCAAGCAACTTTGTATTGGTACTAATTATTTTAGTGTTCTAAAAGTTAAAACAATAAATTTAATAACAAGTCTAATTTTATTATAAATTTTGTTTATAAAGAACAAAAGATTAAGAACGTAAAAAAACGACTTCCGCATTTAATTATTTTTTTGCCTGTTTTGCATAAAGGGGAATATTGTCTACCACGGAAAATTTTCGCGGCCCCGATCAGTTCCGCCTTAGAGTTTATTGTATATTGCTAATCTCTTTTTTCAAAACTGCAAAATAAAACTTTACATGATTCATTAGTCCGAGCTCTAAACACAGCGATGATCAGCGGGGAGAGGGGGGGGGATAAAAACCTCAAAAACGCAAGTGGCATCGAAGTATATCAGCAGCAGCTGAAGCGTGACGTCGCACGAGCGTGGTCTGTTGCCTGGATCCCGTGAAGAAAATAGCTGCAAAAGTGGGTAAGTGTGATCGAAAATCGCACAAAGGGTTTCGTTTAATATTCCTTTCAAAAGATGGCAGCACCAGTCATTACGAGAATTCATTTAATTAATACTTTTTCAAAATTTTTATGCTGTGTGATCCGAGGTATTCAGCTATACGTATACCAGTCTAACTTCTACAGTTTCTAAGAACGAACTCTAACAGACAGAGGAGCGAGATGAATAGGGTTTTTTTCAGATGAACGAAACCCTAAAAACACAAGTTTCACCGTAACCTTATTTTTCCTTCCAAACCTCAATCAGCAGCAAACTTCCGATTATAGGATAACTAGCTGACCCGCCCGTCGTAGCCAGGGCCCGTGAAAAGTCAGGGCTGCTTAGTAATCTACAGGCCAAAAGCTTTCAAACAATATGTTGCAACAAAAAATCCATTTCTACCTCCCCCCAAGTGCGGGGGGAATGCCCCATAACTGTCTGGAGTCAAAATAGACCCGACTAATTGGAGGTCTGTGAGGAGTTTCACCTTGGGTCAAGCTTTCAAATGAGCTCAAATCTCCCTGTAGCTTAATTAGGAGCAGAGTTAGAAAATCGAATCCCTGGGGCGGGGAGAGGAATTGGGGTGAGTGAGTGGAGAAAAGTTCATAATATGAAAGAGTGGTCCGAGGGTTTTCCGATGATATATAACATGATGATTTCTGAAAGTTTTAAAATTGCCGAGATCCTCATTAACCCCTTAGTATGGGGGGGGGGGGACTTTCTAAAATCGCTGAAACATGTGTTAACTTTTTTTATTAGATTTTCTGGAATTTCAAGTTTCTACCTAAAATGGCTGCTGAGATATGGCCAAATGTTATAAAGTTTCGACTCCCCCTTTAACAACCTTAGCGGGGGAATTTCTAAAATCGCTGAAACACATGTTTAATTATTTTTTAGCAGATTTATTTTCTGAAATTTCACGCTCCTACCTAAAACGGTTGCTGAGCTATGGTCACATGTTCTAAAATTTTCGACCCCTTTTAACCCTTGGGGGGGGGGGGGGATTTTCAAAAATAGTTTGGGCTGGGCGGTGAAGAGTCAGCGAGTGTGACATTGCTTTTTATACAGGTCAAATATTCGAATATATAAAAAGCACAGTGAGACATTGCTTTTTATATATGGAGATTGAGGAATCGATCATATTTCTCGCAATAATCGGTAAGTTTATTAAATGCGATTTTTTAGTTTTAAAAACTTTTAGTGAAACACTCGATTGTAGAATTTGGACATTAATCTGATTATTTTTATTTGATTGCAATGGCTCTCGATTGTAGAATTATCGGCAACACCCACCATTACATGTATACAACCTTTCCAATCAGAATTTGCTTTTATTATTACTGAATTAAACCATAAAACATTTTAATAACTCCTGGACGACAAGCATTTCTGTCGTCATCTAACGTCACGTTGACTTTTCTTTCGTATAGTTTCCACCACGAGCATTAGAAAAAGCTAATCAAATCTATACTCTATACTTCCTATTATAAAGAGGTAAAAATTGTTTATTTGTAGGAGGTAAGCTCTGGAACTACAGAACCGATTCCAAAAGTAATGGTATCAAAATGATGGTGTTAGTCCAACTAAGAACATAGACTATATCTTATGTCCGTGTCACTGTCCAAAAGGGGGTGCAGGAGCAAAAAACGTTCTAAAAATACAATTTTTGTGTTACTGGATGGCCTAGAAACATGAAATTTGGAATATTAGTTACTTATAAGATATAAATTATGTCTAAGAATAGTTCTTAAACAATTCGAAATTAAAAAAGGGGTGAAAATGCACAAAATGCGTTCTAAATGGTAGTTTCAACATAATCTCAGGAAATACCAAATAGATTTAAAAAATATTGGTGTCAAAATGATGGTGACGACGCTTGCTCCAAGATAGGCTATATTTTATGTCGGTGCCACTACCCCAAAGGGGGTGCAGGAGCAAAAAACGTTCTAAAAGTGCGATTTATGTGTTACTGAAGCGCCTAGAAATATGAAATATTAGCTACTTATTAGATATAAAGGATTTCTAAGGACAGTTCTTAAACAATTCGAAATTTAAAAGAAGTGAAAATGCGCGAAAAGCGTTCTAAAAAATGTTCTACATGTCGGTTTCCACACAATCTCAGGAAATACCAAACAGATTTAAAAAATAAAGACGTCAAAATCAGGGTGAAAACCCTTGCTCCAACATAGGCTACGTTTTATGTCAGTGCCACTACCCCAAATGGGGTGCAGGAGAAAAACGTTCTAAACTGCGGTTTTTGCGTTACGGAAGGGCCTAGAATCGTGAAATTTGGAATGGTAGTTAGTTATAAGATATCAATGATCTCTAAGGACATTTCCTAAAAAAATCTAAATTTGAAAAGGGGTCAAAATGCGCAAAATGCGTTGTAAAAACGTTCTAAATTGAGATTTCTATGCAATCTCAGGAAGAACTGAACCGATTTCAAATATAATGGTGTAAAATTGATGGTGACAGATCTTCCTCCAAGATAGGCTATATTTTATATCTGTTTCCACTACCCCAGAGGAGATGCAGGAGCAAAATGCGCGAAAGGCGTTCTAAAAACGTTCTAAATGCCGATTTGTCAGCAATATCTCAGGAAGAATCAAACTGATTTCAAAAGTAATAATAGGAAATTGATGTTGACAGGCTCTGCTCTAACATAGACGCTATTTTATGTCGGTATCACTATCACCTAGACGTTGCAGGAGCAAAAAAAGCGTTCTAAATTATGATTTTTGTGATCGGTAGGGGCTAGCAACTTAAAATTAGGCAAGGTACATATTTATTAGATATAAATGATCTTTAAGAACAGTTTCGAAAAAATTAGAAATTTAAAAAGGGGTGAAAATGCGCGAAAAGCGTTCTAAAAACATTCAAAAATTGCGATTTCTACTCAATCTCAGAAATACCAAAGCTGTTTCAAAAGTAATGGTTGCAAGTCAACGGTGACAGTCCCTGCTATAACATAGGTTATATTTTATGTTGTTTTCACTACTATCTGAGTGTTGCAAAAGGAAAACGTTCTAATTTGCGTTTTTTACACAAATGAGGGGTAAGTATGGCATGGTATTTACTTACAAGATGCAACTGCTTTCTAAGAGCAGTCGAAAGAAAATTTTAAATTTAAAAAGATGAAGTGAGCGAAAAGCGTTATAAATTACAATTTTTATGCAATCTTATCAAATACCAGACCGATTAAAAAAATAATGATGACAAATCGTTGGTGATAGAACCTGCTCAAACATAAGCTATATTTTATATTTGTGCCACTACCACCACCAGAGGGTTTCAGGAACTAAAAACTTCCTAAATTACGATTTTGTGATACTGAAGAGGCTAGAAACTTTAAATATGGCATGGTAGTTACTTATAAAATATAAATGCTCTCGAAGGGCTGTCGAAAATAAATTCGAATTAAAAAGGGGTGAAGTGAAGGGGAGATGCGAAAAGCATTCTAAAAAATCCTAAATTACGATTTCTATGCAATTTCAGGGAAAATAAACCGATTATAAAAGTAATAGTTGCGAATCAATGGTAACAGTCTCTGATCCTACACAGGCTATATTTTATGCCGATGATTCTACCACCTGGGGTTCACAGGTACAACAAACGTTCTAAGAAAGGCCTTTAAAAGCTTTCTAAATAACGTTTCTGTGGAATATTATGAAAAAACAAGCCGATTTCAAAATTAATGTTCGCAAATTAATGGTGACAGTTCCTATTTCAACATATCCCTTTATGTTGAGAGAGGTGGTAGGACTTGGAATTTGACATGGTAGTTAATTTTAAGATGTAAGAAGATTGTTTCTAAAAAATACAAAACTTCAAACGAATACTGAAATGAGCGTATTAATTGAGCATAAAAGTTTCAAAATATTTTCTAAATAATCATTTCTTTAGTTTTATTAATTTAAGTCTCATTTATGCCTAATGCAGTGTAATAATGATGTTTAATCAAACTGTTTTAAATAGTAATTTTTGAATTATTTCTAAAAGTAATAAGTACCTTTTAATAAAAAAAACTTAAAATAAAATATTACCTTTTAATAAAATAAAAATTTAGTTAGTACCTTTTAATAAAAATTATACATATAAATATTATTTGGCATATTTCAAATATTACGCGAGCAAAGCCGCGAGGTTTGCTAGTATATGAATAATTCCCCATAAGCATTGGGACCTCCGTTCAGTGCGTGTGGTGCATCCAATGAAAATTTCAGTAAGAAAGAGTAAAGTTAGCAAATCTTTACAAAATTTAACAAAAAATTTTACAAAATTTGTGTAAAATAAGATTTGTGGTCTTAACGAACTTCTCTATTGTGCATTTGCTAGTAATACAGCTAGCGTCGAAAAGGGTGAAAGATAAAGTTTTCTGGGAATAAACAGTGTTTTTCCGAGGGAGAATTTTTGAAAAATCCTTGGAGTGTCCGAAAAAGGTTTTAAGCTTGGAAATCATTAATAACTAATGAAAATCGCTAAGTGTTTTATACAAAAATATTCCAATAATTTCAAACAACGTAATCATCACACAAATTAGTATAGAAAAGATAGATTTTTACACCATCCACAAATTGTAAAATGAACTTTTTTCACATTCATGACACTTGGTTCCATTTTTTGTGAAACAAAAATATACTGGATCTCGGAAAGTAGCGACTGTTCAAGATATCTATATTTAAACCATGCATATTTAAACATAACAAATCGAGGCGATGAAAATTGATTGTGGCAATTAGTCCAGAACCCAATTGATTTTTGTTTCGCAAGTAATGGAACCGAATGCCATGAATGTGAAAAATTTCATTTTATAATCTGTGGATGGTGTAAACATTGTGTTTTACTCATTTCTATACTAATTATCACTTCTGTGACGATGACGTTAGAACTATTGGAATATTTTTGAAAAAAAATAAAACAATTTGGTGATTTTCATTAGTTGCAACGTAGATGCTTTAAAAATGTATTTTAAAAATACCAAAACCTTGCCGGTGGCCGATAAAATTTGTTTTTTTTATCATGGGTACTCTATGTTAAGTTTAATCAAAATCGGGGTTTTATACATTTTGGGTAGGATCCCTTGCGATTTCTATTTACAAATAAACAGGTAAGCTTATCTAAATTTCATTATTTAAGATGCGAATTTTCTCGGGCTTTCGTGTTTAAGAAAAATTAAGTTTATATGAATATGCATCTTGCGTCTCTCACCTATCGTTTTAACACTAGGAAAAATAGGTTATACCACAAAAAAAATTTAAATACTTACTGGCCTGCTTAAATACAAGATTTTATAATGTATAATTTTCACGTAATAAAAGTTTAATGGAAATAATTTCGGGGGTTATGAAAGATTGACGTACTTCTATATTCCCACATATACCCTCATATTTAAGCTATTAAACGGAGCAAAACTCAGAAAAATGTTCTATAAGTTTTTTTTAAACCGCAGAGTGCAACATCAGATTCATACACATATAGAGTAGTAAATTTTACAAGAATTAAAACACTCCAAAAGTATTCTCTGTTAAAGTATTATATGGAAAATATAATTTAAGACTTTCGAATCAATAAAATTTATGTGTTTCCTTACGTCTTGGGAGGTTTCCTTGCTGTAGTAAAACTTCTTCATGTCATATCACGAAAGTCAACCATCTACTTGTGCCATATAATTTGTCTGTCAGCAGATTTAGTTGTTGTACAAAGTCCCCTAAAATTGAATAGTTTTATATTTATAATCAAATTCATTAAGTACTTCGAACAAACGATGTCATTGCGAGCCGGAAACGTATAAGACTGATGTGCGTAATAGCGCAAACTGCAAATAACAGTTGTTTTTTTGTACAGCGATTCATAAATATTTCAAAAAGAAGCTAGAAAATCTGTAGCATGCGAATTCTTAAGATACTGGTTGAATACAGGTCCAGGATTTGATTCATGCAACAAGGACAGCCACGGCCTTAAATCAATGCCACCTATAGACAATGCCGACGAGCTCAATTTCGACGTCCCGGCAGATCGGCCATCAGCAGATTATTCATTGGACCACGTTTCTTCTGACGCAAAAGTCACAAAAATAGGGTCCAATGAATGATCCGCTGATGACCGATATGTTGTGTCGTCGAAATCGAGCTTGCCGACATTGTCTATAGGTGGCGTTGCCTAAGCACAGAACGGTGGAAATTTTACACTCGTGAAAAACTAAGCCAAAACGTATATTCTCAAAATCTGAATAATACTATTATAATTGAGTCAAAATGAAGTAATTTTTTACAAACATTTCGTTCCACCTTTCTGTTTTTAAAGCCGCCAGAATTTCTTTAAACATAACATAGTAGTGATATCCGGAAAAAAAATGTGATTGGTCGATACGATTTTGAATTAAAACTTTCAACTATTATCTTGGGCTGTTTTAGATTCTTCATGTACATTCCAACTTGTGTACTTAAATGTTTCTTTTATGCGCCATCGTCAGTATTTGAACATTTACTACAAAATATGTACCATGAGGATGCCCTTATATGTGAGTGGTGACATTACACTGTTAAAAATATCGTGAAAAATTACCTCTGATTTTAAAGGCTGTCTATTTTCTGACCAATGAGAATGTTTCACAGGCGTTTTTAGATCGTTCTCATTGGTCAGAAAATAGATAGCCTTTAAAAACAGAGGGAATTTTTCACGATATTTTTTACAGTGTACACTGTTAAAAATATCGTAAAAAATTACCTCTGTTTTTCAAGGCTATCTATTTTCTGACCAATGAGAACACGTCATAGGTGTTTATGTAGAATTCTCATAGGTTAGAAAATAGAGAGCCTTTAAAAACAGAAGTAATTTTTCACGATATTTTTAACAGTGTAGGGAAAAACGCATGCTCAGATTATGCTCAGACAGCATTTTCCAAACTGTGGCAAACGTACACTGTTAAAAATATCGTGAAAAATTAACTCTGCTTTTAAAGGCTCTCTATTTTTTGACCAATGAGAACGCTACATAAATACCTATGAAGCGTTATCATTGGTCAGAAAATAGATAGCCTTGAAAAACAGAGGTAATTTTTCACGATATTTTTAACAGTGTACATTCCAGAACTTGACAATACGCGCCTACACTATTAAAAAATCGTTAAAAATTACCTTTTTTTTTTAAAGGCTATCTATTTTTTGAACAATGAGGATGCTGCATAAACACCTATAGTGCGTTCTCATTGGTCAGAAAATAGATAGCCTTTAAAAACAGAGGTAATTTTTCACGATATTTTTAACAGTGTAGGCAAGATCGGTTAGTCTAGGAAGACAAGTTAATAAGCATTAGCGTGTCGATAGTGGTAGACTTGCTATAGAGCCTTGACAATTTATTTTTGTCCAAAAGCGCCTCAATCAATCAGATTTTGTATTCCGTATGTCGCCAATCTCAAAACGAGGCACCCTAGGTACAGCGTCTAGAATACCTAGTGTGGAAATATGCTATCCAAACAGTGCTAAAAATTTGTATCCCTTAAATTTGCGACGATACTGCTAAAATCCTAAGTGTCGATCGCAGCGACATCTGCGGGATTTTCGTATTACTAGTATTACATTGTATAAACTAGCAACTTCTTGCAGTTGTAGAAAATATCCTGCAGATGTCGCTGCGATCTGCATATTGCAGCAGCATCATTGCACATTTAAGGGATACAATATTTGAGCGTTTTTTAAGTATTTCAGGGATATCCGATTTCCACACTGTGTGTTCTAGTCGCTATACCCTAGGTATTATTAGCACAAGTACACGGTTAAAAATCTGCAGCATTTGCTACATAGTCACTCCACCACTATTATGGAATATCTCTATTCTGACCAATGAGAATGCTCCATAATGTAGTCAAGTAACCGTTTTCTATACAAGCGGTGGAGTGACGATGCAGCAAATGCTGCAGATTTTTAACAGTGTACAGCGTCTAGAATATATATTGTATGGAAATCGGCTATCCAAGTGATACTTAAAAAAGTGCTAAAATATTGGATCCCTTAGGCGCGCCACACACCAGAGAGACATGCGACAATAATCGTGAGACATGAGGCAAATTCTGCTGTTAAAACCGGTTTTTTCTTTGTTAACAGGGTGAAATTGCCGCATGTCTCACGCTTTTCTGCCGCATGTCTCCCTGGTGTGTGGCGCGCCTTAAATGTCAGACGATGCTGAAATCCAGTGAGTTGATCACAGAGGCATCTGCAGGATATTTTCTAAAACTCCAAGACAATTTGGTCTAAACGCTGTAATAATACGATGTTTACTTTGAAATTTGAAAATGTATCGCAGATGTCGCTGAGATCGGCTCCCTGGATTTCAGCATCATTGCGCATTTAAGGGATACAAATTTTTAGCGCTGTTTGTATAACAGATTTCCACACAGGTCTAGTTCTAAGTCACCTTCTAGGGTGTGTTCAAGATGCACGCGCGCCGCGCGCGCCGAGCTCAGGAGACAGGAACATGAAGTGGGTCTTTATCGTGGATGGAATAAACATTCAGCGCTATAGCGACTATAATACACAGTGTGGAAATCGGCTATCCCTGTAATGCTTTTAAAAAAACGCTAAAATATTGTATCCCTTAAATGCGCAATGATGCTGCTGCAATATGCAGATCGCAGTGACATCTGCAGGATATTTTCTACAAAACCCCGCAGGTGTCGCTGCGATCGACTCTTTGTATTTCAGCAGTATCGTCGCATATTTAAGGAATACGAATTTTTAGCATTGATTGGATAGCATATTTTCACACTATATATTCTAGACGCTATATACAGCGCGTTCAGGAACTATAGCGACTAGAATATACAGTCTGGAAATTGACTATCCCTGTAATACTTAAAAAAGTGCTAAAATATTGTATCCCTTAAATGTGCATCGATGCTGCTGAAATATCCAGATCGCAGCAGCATCTGCAGGATATTTTCTACAACTGCAAGATATTGCTAGTCTATACAATGTAATACGAAAATCCCGCAGATATCGCTGCGATCGACACTTGGGATTTTAGCAGTATCGTCGCACATTTAAGGGATACAAATTTTTAGCGTTGTTTGGATAGCATATTTCCACACTAGGTATTCTAGACGTTGTACAGGAACAGATCATGGATTTGATTAATTATAGTACTAATTATGAAGATAACCTGTTGCAAATGAAGCGTAAGCTAGACGGCTGAATAGATAAAGCATTGAACTCGAGACTAGAGTTATGGGTTCGAATCCTTCGCGTCCCAAATTGTGTTTGTGATTTTTTATTTTATTGATTGCTTTATATTTTTCATATAAAACAAGATATTTTTGATAAAGATAAATTTTTATTTTATATTAATAATACAGAAGTGCACGTATGTCTATTATAATAATAAAATACTTATTTAAATACGAGAAAATGGGGTATTTCTCGATGAAAGTTTTAGGTTTGAACTCCTTTTAATATTCAAAGTTTCGTTTCAAAGGGATATATTTGTATATATATATATTAAGCAAATGAAAAAATAAACAATTAAATTTAAAAAATCAAAAAACCCGACTGCGTAAAAAGCGAACTAATTAATTATTTCTCATCAATGTGAAACTATTTTTTTTCAATTCCTAATATTAGCTCACACTCTCACTATATATAGGGCTAATCCATGAAATCATGGACACACTTTGAAAAAAAATAATGTTTATGAATGTACATTTATTACATTTTTTTTGGCACCAAAAATGTTCAAAGTTATTTTTCCATGCAAAATAAAAATTTGCAACAGTGTTTTAATTTCAAAATGGCTAACATTATACAACCATGTGCTTCGTGATTTGCGGAGAGAGCAATATTATGGATTTTTGAACTTCATCCTCTGCTATAATTGGTAAGTTAGAAACATTTTACTATGTTTATACCTTTTTCATATCTAATAGTTACATAATAAATACCTTTTTGAAGTAACAGATTGCTTAATTGTAAATCAAATCACTACATGAATATATCTTTGTTACACATGTAACGTGAGTCACAAAAACATGCATTTTTCATCACTACTGAAAAAATACTGAATACATTTATGTATAATTTCATACTTTCCTTCTGTGATATGCTAACAATTAATATATAACCCTAAAAATAAATTATAAGCTTTAACTATACAGAATAAACACTAATTCTTTTGGTAATGTGAGTCACATGTAACGTGAGTCACATACATGTAATGGGAGTTACTTTTGAAAAAAAGTTAATACTGTATTTTATCTTTTAACTATTGCTATTAAGTTGCATAGAAAACCTTTTTTTATATATTCAAGACCTGGTTTTTGTTTCAAATGAAAACCGAATTTCAAATTAATTGCTTAAAAGCCGCAAAGGCCAACCTTGTGAAAAAGATTCCATGCCGGGACTCGAACCCGGGCCATCAGTATAGCGCACCGACATTCTACCGACTAAACCACATTTCATGAGTCCCGGCACAACACCCCGGGTTCGAGACCCGGCATGGAATCTTTTTCACTGTTGGCAGCGAGTGTAAGGAAGGTTCAGGTTTTAAAAAAAGATATATTGAGAATACAGATAGACATTTTGAAGTATGTGAAATGGTATGAATGGAAAAAAGATAGTGAAACCCATATTCAAAAGATAATGGAGGAAGGAACAGCTGAAGAACTCATTTCACACATCTCTAATCTCGCACCAACATTTTTGGAACACTTATGTAAAAAGGCATCAGGCAGAAGAGTACCAAAAACAGCGTAATTATGTTACCACATCCCTTAAAAGAGCTCTGATACAAGTTGACTTCGCAGAAAATTATACCTGCAGATTTCAAGGTGAAATACAGAGTGCACACTGGCAACAAAGTCAGGTGAGCTTATTTACAGCTTCCATCTGGCATTCTGGCACACTTCATCTTTTGAGGCTGGCTTCTGATAATACCATACATTCAAAGGAAACCATTGTAGCTTATATTGATAAAATTCTAGAGTGTCTCCCCAGAGATTTGGTGGAAGTGGATATTTGGCCAGATGGACCATCATCACAATTCAAAAACCGCTTCATTGCAGTAGCTCTCCGTGCATTACACAAAAAATGCAATTTCATAATAAAATGGAATTTCTTTGCTACTTCGCATGGCAAAGGACCAGTGGATGGAATTGGAGGATCAGTTAAAAGACAGGTTTGGGAAGCTGTATGTAGCAGACAGTACATTGTGGTAAATGCTGCAAGTTTTGTTGCAGCTTTTAATAATACAATATCTAGGAAGATTACTGTCCTTGAGATAACTTGCGCGGAAATTCAGAAGCGAAACAAATCTCTGGAATTGGAAGATCTATTTAACAATCCATAACCAATTCGAAAAGTTAGTGAATGGAAAGTGATAAGAAGCAAGGATAATTGCTTAACAATTAAAAAATTTGTTTAAATTTTTGTATATAATGTCTCAATTATGTTTTTTGAAATTATTATTGATAACTAACAACTATTGTATTCAAATAAATCGGCAGAAAAATAATAATGAATGCCATGAAAGAGATGTAACGTGTGTCACATTTTCTGTGTAACGTGAGTCACAGCATTATTTTTTCTTTCCAGTTTAAATAATTCCTTCATTTCAAATCTACTCTATCATTAAAATATTTCAATATATATAAAAAAGGTTCCATCATCCTTTAATTTTGTATCCATGAGGGTTTGGAAGAAATTTAAATTTTAAATGTGTATTTACATTCCATGTCATTTTTACTGTAACGTGAGTCACACATCTGTTTTTACCTGAAATACTCATTTAAACATAAAATATTTTTTGAACTACCTATGAAACAAATCCACATACATAGTCAATATGAAAAACGAAAAAAGTAAAACAATTGTATCTAAAATGTACACAGAGCAGTTTATTTTGATTTAAATATTCTTTCCACTTGTAACGTGAGTCACGCTGGATTAGCCCTATATCTTGTTCAAATTTTCAATCGTTATTAAATACTTATTATTCATCCAATCAAGCTCAAATAATTTTTTAACTTGTCGTGGATGACACTTGATGTTAATCCAGTTTTTTTAATATTAATTCATTAATTAAATTAAATTAATTAAATTTCAATAATCGGGAGAACCCTCTTCTTGATCAAGGTAGTTTAAGACCGAGGAGCCTTCCTCTTGATCAAGGTATTTTAAGCACCACTCAAGAGGAAAGAAGAATGGGAGAAAAAAAAATTCTCTTATTGACCTAAGCAGGAATTGACTTAAAATATTTTTTTATATTACTTGTTTATATTACTTACCTATTTTTTTATTTACTTGTATTGATGACTTTTAAGTTGTGTTTAATTGTTAGTTCCTATCTGTAAACACTGTTTTGATGAGGTCTATAGATGTCTATGATGGTTAGAGTTGCAGTAAAGCTAGAGATCCCTACATACACAACTTCCAGGTTGTATAATATTTTAACGGAGCTTCTGACTGTAAAATAGTCAATGAAACATCGTCTTCATTTTGAAAGACCTATCCAATGATATGCCACTCAATAGGTTTCGTCTCTACCGCCATTTTGAATTTATAAAAACAAAACCTAGCCTATAACCATCGGCCCGTTAAGACGAATTGATAGAGACTTCATTCATTAAAATCCATCCAGCCGTTGGGATGTTTCGAGTGTTTAAAGAAATCCACATACACAGATACGCGTGAAACACATAACCCTTCTTTTCAGTCGGGTAATAAATACCCACACAGCACAAATTAGTAGATATGACATCCATATAATGTAAAGTACATCCATACACCATGTCCATAATTCATCCAAGGACTTCCATAATACATAGTATCTACGTAGATATTACCAACAGATGTCTCTCCGAATACATCCGTATAGCGTTTGTTGGACATATATGTTACATTATTAGATCTAATTCCGCGATTTCCTTATCTTATTCTAAATTACTACTTTATATTCACTAAATCCTTATCCTTAAATAATCTCTATCGTTAACTCTGTTTAATTCCCTTTAATTCAATGTCTCACTTGTCTTAATCGCTTAAATATTACGCTTTTAGTATACTTAAATTAAATGTTCCATTCCTTCGCTTTTTTCTTTTGAGAATATTCTTTTAGCTTCCATTTTTACTTTCCGGCGCATTTCTGATGTTATCCTTTTTTCCTTCAAATTCATCCGCTAGCTCTGTTCGCACTCTTTATATGACGTGACATTCTTAATTATTCATTGGTTGAGAGCACGTCTACGTCATATTTGTATCCTTACACGTGAGGAACAAAAAGTTGATACTCGCTGTGTTTCAGCAGATTTTAGCAGATTTTAGTCGTATTTCCAGTTTTCATCCCTCCCCTGGTCACCGTCCTGTTATTCGATTATCTGGAACTTTGTTTAAACCTAATTACTACTACGGAGCGATGGCTAATTATCTTGGTGGAAACTGCACTTTTTACAAGATGTTCTAATAAAGTGCTTAGCTGATATTATGAGTTGTTTCAATTTCTTCTGGGGAAACTTCACGGAATGATGTATTCCATTGTTTTCACTCGACAATTGCATTTGAACAATTTGTTCTACTAATATAACAGATTCGAATTATCTGTTCTGACCACTTCTTTTACGCCATTATCGCTGGATGTGATCCATAACTACTATTGTGACAGCCAGTACGGCATTTTCAACGATAAAGCCAATCCAATGTTGCTAGAATGCAACATATATGTACTTAAAACGGATGTCTATGTCCATATATATCACATCCTAGACATAATATCTATGTACTACGTACTTATATATACATAATATCTATGTAATATGGATGTACATACACATGGAATCGCTCTTATATAGACGTCCATTGGCATACATGGATGTCTGTTAAATGTACGTGGATATTGATGTTATGTATGTTTAACATAATATCAATGTAATACGGATGTTTATAGATGTACATGCACATGGAATTGCTCTTATATATCACACATTATTGCCACTCTGCTAATTTTCTTTTTATTACGATTGCCACCACTTTTTTGAAATAGTATAATTTGCCTTTCTATTGTTTTACTTAATCTATTATTAAACAAGACGAATATTGCTATTTCAAGAAACGTGGCAATCCAACAATCTAAATCAGCTATTCTTAAACTTTTAATTACTTTATAAAATTTCTCTGCAGATTGAAAATCTTTAAAATAGTGAATACATTATAGTTACATTAATAAAGATACATAGTGAAACCTTTGAAAATTAAATTTGTTAATGAAATCATGTCAAAGGGCGAAAAAAAAACTATTGCGATAAAAACTTTGTTATTTTTTTCCAGGTGTCTAGCAATTCCAGTTGCACATGTTTAAATGTAAAAATAATGATATTGTATTAAAATAGTAATAACTTTAAACAGCATTCCTAGTTTTGTTTTGATTTTAATCTTAAACACTTAAGAGCTCACTGCAGTCACAGACAAAAAGAAATCAAGATGGCCGCTGTCATTTTAGCTGAATTGAAAGGATGGTCTAAATTCAAATGATTGACAAGCGAGTTCTTCCAATCAGCAAATAGAATATTCTTGGCTCATGTCCAATACGTTTCAGGTGGTCTAAGAGATTTCTTTTTTCAACTGTCTAGCGTAGATCAAAACCGTCTGTTTTGTGGAGAATCTGGATAACGCTGAAAGCCGTAAAAAGAATTTTAATCTGTTTATAATAAGGGTGCAAAAATTAAAGCGATTTGACTTTCAGAAAATAAATGAATATTTTATTCAGATATATTCTTTTTTTTATCTTCAAGTTCATTTTACAGCTTTTACAAACATAAAATTGAAATTAGCGCAGTATAAAAACTATTTTATTTCACATAACGAAATTACATTTAAAATCAAGGGGGAAGATATTGAATGAGGGGGGAAATACCAGGTACAAATATTCTAAAATAACTATCTTTTGTGGGGATTGCTTTTAGAACATGAAATTTATCAAGAGATATATAAAAGCTAAACAACATTGAAGGTTAAAAAAAAAGATGTTCATAAAATTAGGAGAGAAAAAGTTAACCAAATAAACTGTATATTTTGTACTGTAGAGGGGTGGAGGGGAGAACGGGAAATATTAATTTTGAGGAGAAGGGGGGGGGGGGTATACATCTAAATCCCAGCGTAGTCATTTATAGGTATAGTACATAATTTATTGTTGTTAGCACTAAAATATATGACAGAAAAAATAAAGTTTTCCAAATATTCAAAACTTTGTGTGATGTTAGCAGAAAGGTAGAGGGCGAAAAGTTTAGTGTAATTTTCAGGCGGAAGAAAATTTAGATTATATTTTATTTTTACAAGTAAGTTATAAAACATAAAGGAGTTTTCACAATTTGAAATTTTAAGTGCATAGGAGTAAATTCAGGTGTGTGTGTGGGTGGGGGGGGGGGGGGAGATTTCTGTACACTAAATATTTTTTAAATGATGCAGACAGTTAAGATTGTTTTTTGTAGCGGTTCGTAATCTAAATAACAATAAAATACTTTTATTTTCATTTACATTTTTTTCATTTTTAACACTTTCCAAGAAAGTTGAAAAGTGTTTATGAATTGGGTTTGTCCGTCCGTCTGTCTGTCTGTCTATCCGTGCTCTAACTAGCGTAAATATAGTCGGATTGCCATGTAATTGATATACGATATTCAAAATCATCATGGTATGTTCGGTGCACCATTCATGGTTCATTTACAGATGCACTCAAAAGTATTCGCTACATTATGGTCTATGTGGGGGGTACACAATGTTAAACACAGTTAAATTTATGTACATTGAGACACACTTTAAAATTGTTACTATAGACTATGTTATGTGTAATGCTTAACGTACGAGTATAGGGGACTCAAAAGTATTCCGTTATGTTATAGCCCATGAAGAAATATCGTTTGCTGCGTATTTGATTGATATTACTCTGTCACAAAGATAATGAAATTGATATGAATTTCTGAGGTGTCCTAAGCCTACTTTCTGTACAACATGAGCATTTAACAATTATTTACGGGGTCAGATAAAAGAACTTGGTTCAATATGGTCTACGAGATAAACTGTTTGTAGCGTATTTTGATCACGTTACATTATTTCAAACATGACGAAATAGATACACGTTACTTTGATTTACTACAAGATGCTTGCATTCGAATATGGTCTGCATTTCATTTAGCGTTCATTTACAGGGAAACATAAAATATTTTGATACAATACTGTATCCGATATAGCTATTAAAAATTAATGCTGAAAGTACATTTTCAATTACAGAATGCGTTTTTAAGTTTAACTAAATTTTTTCGTACTACGTGGTGTGCACATATTTTTCAAACCCTATACAGGACTACACAAAAAAATTCGTAACCATTGCTGAGAATGAGTATGAATTTCTTAAAGATGTTAGGTTTTTTTTAGTTATAAATGTACAAGCTCAACTACATTTAATATGCTTAGAGATGTTTGTATCATACAAATAAAATCCTATATAGGGATATTCAAAAAACTGGATACATGGGCTGCCGATAGAAAATAATTCCTGCAAGTGTGATTTCAGTAATTTTGAGCATGATTTTGCATGAATTAGATTTCAGCTTAATGCTGTTTGACGTGTATAAAAATCTGTATTCTATATACAGAAATGCACAAAAGAATTCAAGTATGTTTCCGTCTATTAGTAGAAATTGCCGAGGGTGAATTTTCAACTGTTTTATGTATTTTCTTACAAAACTAAATTTTAACATAGTATGTAGAATCTGTACAAATATATGCAGTACAAATATATCATATACACTGCCTCATATGAGCTGCACAAAAGAATTGGAGTACCTTCCAGGTTATGGGTGCAATTGTTGAAATCTGCTTTTCAAACGTGTCATAGGTATTACAAATGTTTAGTTAGATATCTTCTTTACTTTATTAAACGGCGAAGTTTTGTTACAGTGTTCTGGAAGTGTCGACGTAGACGCATGATTTTTCTTTTTTCTTTATGGACATACTCGGTTCAGTCGATTACTCAGGCACCTTTGGTATCTACGTTTGATGGTTCTTTCTGAGCTAGTCGGAATAAAATGATTTCGAAAGGTTTTGAGAATTTACTTGCACGTTGACGAGAAACCACAATATTTTCCTTACAAATATCTCTCTAAAGACATTTTCCTTTGAAAAATACAGTTAAAATGTTTTTTATGCACAATTAAATGTACACCTATCGCTTTATTGTTAACACTTTCGTACATAGTTGAAATGATTTAGTTAATATTATAGATAATAAAGATTTATAATTAGGACCAAAAAAAGTAAAAATTAAAAAGTTTTAAAGACTGTAAATTAGATTTTTTAACTTCATGAATTGAGGGTAAGACAAAGGAAGAAACAGATTTTTTTTTTTGGGGGGGGGGGGGGGAATTTAATAGATGACTGATTATGTAACTTATTAAAGATTTACAAATAGGGCAAAAACATTGAAATTAGGAGTTTTAGAGACTTTAAATTTTATGAGCACGGAAATAATGGGGGGGGGGGGGAGAAAAGAAAACGTCAATTTTATATGGGGGTGGAAGAAATTATATAATCGATTATTTATTGTTCAATATGAAACAGATAAAGCTGAAAATGTATTAAAAAAAGACTTTCAAAGATTTTAAACTTAAATAAGGGAAAGAAGAAAAAAAGGGGGGGGGGGATTTTATTTGATGACTTATTTATTTACCTTACTAAAGAATAAGAAATAGGACAAAAAAAGACTAAATTTTGTGTTCTTGGTAAGGGTAGAGTCAGAGCAAGCGTCAATTTTGGTGGGGGAGGAGTATAGTTATATGATTATTTATGATTACAATAAATTAACAGATAGAGTACAAAATGTTTTAAAAAAAGCAATGACTTTTAAGGTTAAAATTTTGTGATCTGAGGGGAAAAAAAGAGGAATAAGCAGAATTAGTTCTTTTTTGCGGGGGGAGGGGGGCGGAAGTTTATCGGTGACTTATTATTTACTTATCTTAGAAAATATTTACAAATAATTTAAAAAAATAATAAACGAAAAAAAAATTAAGGACTTTAAATTTCAGATGCTTGGTAAAAGGGAGAGGCGAGGAGGAAATACCAATTTCAGTTGGGGTTGGGGGGGGGGAGGAGAAATTTTTATGATCGTTTGTTTATTGTTAAAATAAAGTGGCAAATTGAGCAGAAAAGATAAAAAAAATTAAAGAGTTTTAAAGGGTTTTTATTTTAAAATATGGGTACCGTGATGAGGGAGCAAAAGGGAGAAATGACATTTCCGATAGAGGCAATTTACAAGAAATTTTAATGAAATGAATATGGTGAAATAAATTGATAACGAAATTTATGACTGACTATTTATTGTTAGTTTAAAGTAACAAATAAAAGAGAAAATTAAAGAAAATATTAAGGAATTTTAAAGATTTTTAACCTTGATACTGTAAGGGAAGCAAAACGGGAAACGAAATTTCGGAAGAAGGGGAGACAAAGAGTGCAAGATGTTTGGATAAGAATATGGTGTGCATCGAATTTATTGTTCATTTACAGGGAAACATTAGGGATGATTGCTGATAGTGAGTTTTAAATTATGATATGTTTGATTAATGATAAGTTATGGTATAAGTTAAGTTAAACTAATATTTTTGCACAGGCACATAGGTGGTGCATATGAATTGCATAGAATATGAAAGAGTGATCAAAGGGCTCCAATGCGATGTATCTCATGAGGGGTGTCGAAAAATGTTAGAAAAGTGCCGGCTAATTATGCTATCAGCAAAATGTCCTGTCGGCTAATCGCCTTTTCGGCTAAATGTCCTCCCGGCTAATTGCCACGTTCGGCCAGTTGTCTGTCGGCCAATTGTCTGTATTGCTGAAATTATTGCTATTCCGTTGCATAGACACTACACAAAATATTTCATCAGTAGTATCGAGAATGACCATGAATTACTTAAAGATGTTTTTTAATTTGATTTATGCATTTTCAAGCTCAACTACTTTTAGTATAGATGTTTGACCCGTAGCCAGTCGCAGACATTTATCCGACAATCAAATAGCCTTCAAGACATTTAGCAGATAGCAGTTAGCTGACACGTGCATTTAGCCGATACGTACATATAGCCGACAACACAATTAGCTGAAATTTACATACAGCATACAGGACAATTGACCGAAATGGACATATAGTAATAATTTTAGCAATACAGATAATTGGCCGACAGGCAACTGGCCGAACGTGGCAATTAGCCGGAAGGACATTTAGCCAAAAAGGCGATTAGCCGACAGGACATTTAGCTGATAGTATAATTAGCCGGTACTTTTCTAACATTTTTCGACACCCCTCATGAGATACATCGCATTGGAGCCCTTTGATTACGCTTTCATATTATGTACCTCCCGTTACCCCTACCCCAATTTGTATCACCGGGAGCATTTTTCTGACTTTTCCGACATCCCTCAAGTGATATATTATTGGACTGGGCAACCCTTTGATCACTCTTTCATATTATGCACTTCCCGCTAGGTTACAGTTAATTTGCAGTTTGGTTACAATTGCGATTAGTTACTCTTAGATTACGGTTAGGTCATAATTATGTTACGTTTAGGTGATAATTAGATTACACTTAAGTTACAGCTTGGTCATGGTAAAGTTATGTTACAGTTACATAACAGTTAGCATAGGATTAGGTTATAACTAGGTAAACGTTAGTTACAGTTAGATTATGGTTAAGTCCCAGTTAGGTTACATTTAGGCTACAATTAGGTTACTGTTAGGTTTTAGTTTGGTTACGGTTACTTCATAATTAGGTTAAACTTAGGTTACGTTTAGATTATGGTTAGGTAACTGTTCGGTTATAATTAGGTTACGTTTAGGTGATAATTAGATTACGCTTAGGTTACAGCTTGGTCATGGTAAAGTTGTGTTACAGTTACATTACTGCTAGCATACGATTAGGTTATAATTAGATAAACTTTAGTTACAGTTAGATTACGGTTACGTCCCAGTTAGATTATATTTAGGCTACAATTAGGTTACTGTTAGGTTTCAATTATGTTACGGTTACTTTATAATTAGGTTACCCTTATGTTACGTTTAGATTATGGTTAAATAACTGTTAGGTTACGTTTAGGTGATAATTAGAATACGCTTAAGTTACAGCTTGGTCATGGTAAAGTTATGTTACAGTTACATTACAGTTAGCATACGATTAGGTTATAACTAGGTAAACGTTAGTTACAGTTAGATTACGGTTACGTCCCAGTTAGGTTACATTTAGGCTACAATTAGGTTACTGTTAGGTTTCAGTTAGGTTACATTTAGGCTACAATTAGGTTACTGTTAGGTTTCAGTTAGGTTACATTTAGGCTACAATTAGGTTACTGTTAGGTTTCAGTTAGGTTACGGTTATGTTACACTTAGGTTACGTTTAGGTTACAGATAGGTTATAGTTACGTTACAGTTTGGTATTGGTTAGGTTACAGTTACGCTACAGTTAGTTTATGCTTAGGTTTAATTAGGCTAAGATCAGGTTACAGTTAAGTGGGATGAATGTCCATGTCGAATAATTGTCCTCTGTTGGCTAACTGTCTTTTCGGCTAACAGTCGCTGTCGACTAATTGTCATGTCGGCTAAACATCCTGTCGTCTAATTGCTGTCTGCTAAATGTCCCGTTGGCTAAATGACATTGTAGCATATAAATAAATAGGGATATGACAAAAAACTGGATACATGGCCGTCCATGGATAGCAATTCTTAAGCTAATGTTAGCCTTAGAAGTGTGATTTCAGTAATTTTCAGCGTATTTATTTCTGAATTAAATTTTAGCTCAGTATGTGGCGTGTATAAAAATTTATAAGGAACATAACAGAGCTTCACAAAACAATTGAAGTACGTTTCCGTCTATTGCTAGGAATTAATAAATGTGTATTTTCAAATGTGTTATGTTTTTCTAACTGAACTAAAAATGTAGGAAAGGGTTCATAATCCATACTTGGCACATGGTTTTCCTTTCTTGTTTTATTTATTGTCAATAATTCATCTTCTTATGTTTTTGTATTTCTCAGTTGCAATAATCATGATTTTTAGGGTTCCGTACTTAAAAAGTAAAAACGGAATCATTATAAGATCACTCCTGTGTCTGTCTGTCTGTCACAGCCATTTTACTCGTAAACTACGGAACGTGGGAAGTTCAAATTGGGAGATGTAATAAAGACTATTGACCCACATATTTACAGATTATTAAACATTCACAAATATATGTGGGGAAAAACGTAGAGGGGATAATTAGGTTATTTGAAGAAGAAATATATTTTCTTTGTATATCGTTTGGGGTATCGGTTAAAAGATTCCGTAACGCCGAACACAAAAATGCATTTCTTTTAATTTTAGATATTATAATTTCAGAGATATCGTCGAAAATGTAGTGCAAAAATATGTCCCTCCCCCCCATCTATTTTCAAATCTACTGAAACTAAAATTATGAAAAAAATTAGAGGTAGTAGAGGAATGTAGTAGAGGTACTCGCAGGAAAATTATAGCGATTGCCCTAGGTGGCATAGTTTTTCATAAAATCGCATTTTTCTGTTACATACAGATTTCTGTTTGCGGGCATTCAGCAAAGGTATCGAAGAGCGCTAAAGGTACCTATCGTATCAAAAGTATAAAATCATTGTTTATAATGATTTTCGAAAAAAAAAATCGTCGGTAATTCGCCGAGATATTAAGATTCCTGTCAATGCCGGCGAAGACACTAACGAGCTAATGCTAATCCTATGGGGAGGAAAAAGTAAAGAAAGTGCGATGTAGAGACGGATCTCGGCTATACAATGGCAAAAAAAATATTTTAAAATATTGAAATGCAAAAGAGATATTAGAAAAATCCTTCCCCATACGATTAGCATTAGCTCGTGTGTGCCTTCGCTGGCAGGGGCAGGAGCCTTAACCCTTAAAGACACGGTTGGTTTGGACATACATAATGGCAGAGGCGGCGTACTCTATATACCATCGGTTTTTAAATACTAGATAACAACTTTTAATGATATATTTGTGTAATGCAATACCCAGTAGCAGCATAAAAGCAGTAAACGTCAAATTGTTAAAAACAGACCAATTTAATTATAATTAATCGCATAAATACTATGGTATTCGCGACTAGTTTGCGTTGAGTGGATCTCTCAATACGCCTCCCGTGTCTTTAAATGATAATTAAAGACCTATTTGAAAAGAATGCGGCACGGACAAAGTCGAGTTACATCTGTGCGACCTCCTTTCGAAGCGCGCTTAGTACAACGCCAAGTTTAAACTTTGAACAAGGATTTTATTTCATCTACACTCTAAAATGAAAAATATTACTATGTTGAATTTAGTTTTATGAAATGCCAAATGAAATTTAAATATGCAGTACTTTTATTGTTAGTACCAAATTAAGTTCACCATATGCAGATTAAGATACGTTTTAAAAAAGAGTTATACAAAATAGCAATATTTAATTTTATTTCGGCTTCATATCTCTTTGAACCTTTGTGGTATACTCATTCATACTTTTCTAATATATACAGCTATACCCAACTCTACGTTGAATAGGTTTTTACAAAGTTTCATTATTCTTTTAAATAATACAGTTAATAATTCATATATTTATTGTACGGAACCCTCTGAGCGCGAGTAATACTTGTATTTGACCGTTTATTTTATATACAAGTTATATGCATTGGTCTGCCAAGTCGTATCTTGGTGGAAACCATCTGCAGAACATCAATTTAGTGGTTGATCTGCAGGTTTACCATTGTGTTTTCATGCACCCAAACTTCAATATTTTCATACATTTGGGTGCTGCAAAATACAATGATAAACCAATCGATCAAATATTAAACTCCGGTGTGCAGGTGTTTTCTATCAAGATATGACTTATCAGACTATTTGCATTTTAATATGCTAATTGAGTTCTATCTAATCCTAAAATTCCAGCCTTCAACTTGATGAGCTGATGGTCTGTGCAATTGCCACCCGTCGAACAAATCCCTTCCTGTGAAATCTTGTATCACTCTTTAGGAATCTGTGGACAGGCACAAAAACATCCTTTGTTTTTATACCTCGATTGTGTATAAAAACCTTTTTTAATTCATCACTCTGAATTTGGAGATTTTTGTAATAAATACAGCTGTATTTTTTTTTTTTTTTTTTTTACAATTGTTTGAGAAAGATTTGTTTTTATTTTCTCTGAAAACTGCTTGGATTTTTCATTACATTGATATGCAATTCTGATAATGAATTTCATAGAATTCCATTTCAAAGCAATATTTCGAATTTCTTCCAATTTTACCAAAGCATTCTTTTTCTTTATCAGAAATCAGAGAAAATAAATTTATTTTTCTGCATCTTTATCTTTAGATTAAGTTACAATTTTATTTTCCCCGGATTGCTGATAGAGATTTTTTTTTTTACCTTGTCAGTTGAAAGCTCACAGTCAAATATCTCCAGAGATTCTCCATCTTCTTCCTCTACTTCCAAGTTAATAATCAGGAGGAGTTGCCGTAATATCCTTTACCAATCTGTGTCCTATATCGGAATTTGGTAAATTAGCAGTGCTTTTAGTTTATAGTCTTTACTTGAACTTACCGATCATGACAGTGTTAAGCTATCATTCGTTGTTGCTAAGAAACTGTTTTTACTAGTTTATAAATTAGCTTGGTAAATTATCACTGGTTTTACTTTGCAGCCTCTACTTGAACTTGCCGATCAAGACAATGTTAAGCTGTCATTCATTGGTGCCCAGAAAATGTTTTTATCAGTTTGTTAAAAATGTCCTACTGACATTTTCTATGTAAATAACGCAGTCTTTCAAAGTGAGAGACTGGTTGATGATGGTATTATCCTTCTCGTATAATTCTTGAAAAGCTAATGACAAATTTACGAACTGTTGCTTTGTGAGCCTTAATTTCCTCTCTACTCATTTGATAAAACTCTGTCATTGAATAATGAATTTTAGTAAACGAAAGTGTGTGCCATTACAAATACATCATGAAATAAAAATGTTAACTAAGGCAATCTTTAACCAGGATACCAATGTAAATTGAAAGTAAAGATGGAGTGTTATTAAAATTCATAGATAAAGACCAGAGAAGAATCCGTAACCAAATTCAGATTTTTGGGAATGATGTAAAAGTTTGTTGCATATTGTTGATGGAAATTAAAGAAAGTGTATTTCGTGAAAATTTCAATTCCTAGCAGTTACATAATTAGAGCTCATCTGGCTAAAGAATCGATGTATTTTCTCAAATCTTCCAAAAAATAAAATACCTTATCCTCAAAATATTTTTAAGTGATTTAAATAAACGGTCATTCGACGAAGTAAGTTTTGGAGAATGGTACTTGGATTGAAACACTTCATCTCAATTATAATATTTTGTGTCTACAGTGGGCAAATATACGTGTGGTCTTGTTGGAAAACAATGCCTAATTGTTGATTATTTGAAGCTGCTTTTAGCGGATTGTTTGATTTAATTCACTTAATTATAAACAGTATTTCTGCAAACTACTGATATAGTTTCCAAGTAACATCTATTAATAAACAATTTTCTTGTCTCACTGAATGCGAAGAAAAATCTTCTGTGGGTAAGAAACTGACTTTTGCTTTAATTAAAAGACCTCTTCGAAGTAGTCATCAATGTAGTCTAAATAAATATTAATATTGTTATTATTCCTTATATTCCATGAATTACGAATATAATCTGAAAATAAAAACTATGCGTAAATCTGGTTTTTGAACAATGTAGAATAACGTTGTTTTAAAAATATCGACATATTCTGTAGAAATTGAGTCGGGCCAAAGTTTTAGCTTCATAATACGTAATTTTTTTTGTACTGCTAATTGTACTGCCCGGTTCCGGGAACAAGAAATTTCCATCCGAGGAGACCTGTACATTCAAATTTTTAGACAACAAAGGCTTAGAAATTGATACAATCAATTATGACTCGTATTCAATCATAGAGCCTCGCTTATAGAAAAAATTTCAGGCCGAAACGTGCTGGATCGAACCGTAGGTTCCGACTTCACGAGGATGAAGTAGGCATACTTCTATTAAAAATTGTTACATTTTTTTTTATCATATTTAATAACTTCAGTTAATTAAGACAATAATAACATTTTAAAATAAGTGGTAGAAATTTGCTTGATTTGCCTCCGTCAGAATATTGCTTATAGATCGAATTTGGCAAGCTCAAAAGTGGAGGTTCTATTATGATTTTATGAGATATATAATTTGCAATGAAATGCTGATTTGGGTGGACTTTCTGCAGAAAATTCCTTCGTGAAAACATTTCATTTATTAACACAATCAAATTAAACCTCGTGAGTTTGGTCTCCTTATTCACCACCCCTCCTTTCTTTAGCATTTTTTGAGTTTCTCCATCTTCACTGTTTTTTTTTTTTTTTTTTTTTTTAATGAAGGTAGTGCAGATGGCCTTTAGTAATGTGAACTATGGTGATTTTGAGTTAAGTTAGAAAACTTAAACAATCGGCTGATTTTCGTCAATGTTTTATAACGGTGGATGAAACATGAATTCGCCATTATTCTTCAGTGATGAAAGAGCAATCTAAACAATGTGAAAGAGCAGCTGAAATTGCACCAAAGAAAGTGAAAACGGTTCCACCTGCTGGAAAAGCCATGGATACGGTTTTCAGGAATTCACAAGATGTTGTGATCATAGACCACCGACAAAAAGGCAGAATCGTCACCGGACAGTGTTATTCTTCTCTACAGGACCAATTGAAGAGTGCTTATTCCGACAAAATTTCCCTACCTGAGCAAAAAGAAGGTGTTCGTTCACCACAGCATTGTTCTTGCACACATGCCTGTAGTTTTCGCTACTAAAGTCAATCACCTACGCTCTGTAGTACTTCCACATGCACCGGATTTTGCTCCCAGCGATTATTTCCTCTTCCCAAGCCTGGAGAAATGGCTCGGTAGTCGGAAATTCACTTCAAAATATGGGGTTAAAGCAGACACCACCACTTCATTTCCAAAGATAGATAAGGCTTATTATACTAAAGATAATAAAAAGTCGGAAACTCGTTGGTTTAAATTTTATAAGTTGTAAGCAACTACGTTAAAAAAAATGAAATATTGTCAAAATATTACTATTTTCTTTGTCGGGCTGATAACCTTTCAAAACACACTCGTATCGACATCAAATTTTATTTTCCCTCCAAAAAAAAAAGGCGGAGTTCATGAAAAATGGTCCTAGTTGTAATTAAAATTCGACCCCCTCATGCTAAAAACATGACACTATAAAACCTGGTAAGACGGAAACATAAACAATAGATACGAAATACCGTTTTAGATGGGTTATTTGCGTCTTTGCAGATACACTTGCCAGGTATTTTTAGGGAAATAATGAACAAATTCCGTTTAAACCAGGATTCCGTTACAGCTGCATATCAGAAAATAAATTTGTTAGCTAGTAGACTTTCCTCTCTCTTTTTCTCTCATTCTGTCCTTGATTCTCGGAAGTATTGCTAGGAGTTATCGACACTCTCTATCACAGTAGTGTTTCACTACACTTAGACTAACATTTCCTGTTTTTGCTATGATGTGCTATATACCAACTCATCGACAGGGCGTGGATTTGATCTTCAAATTGGTAGCCCCTGGAACTGCGCTGCTGTTCACTGTTCAGACATTTATAAAATGTAATATTTAACCTTACAGTCTCATTATTTTCAGATTTACATTATTATAGTTAATGATAAATTTTCGCGTTTCCTTACCGTTACAAAAAATGTCTTTCCATTACCTTTGAGAATATACACTAGTAACGGGGAAAAAATGTAAGCGCTAATGTTTAGTCTGTGGGAGCGTTATTTTCAAATATCTCGCTTTCTTTATAATATTTTAAAATAAATTTTTTTGCATAGGATTGCTGAGGACGATCTACAACCGGGCTGTTTTTTACTTTTTCGATTTTTGGTTTCAGATATTTAAAAAAAAAAAATTACTTTTACTTTCGGAGCCGGTGGAATCGTTTCTGAAATTGAAGCAATAAAAAAAAAACTATAACTAAAATCGAAAAAGTAAAACCTAGCCTGGTTGTCGATCGTCCTCAGCTATCCTATGCAAAAACAAATCATTCAAAAATATTAAAATCAAAGCGGTTTGGAAATAACGCCCCCATAGACTAAAATTAGCATTTTCATTTCTTCCCGTGTCTGAAGTGTGCTCTTAAATTAAGATGTGTTATACAGGACAAATTTCGCATTTTCTGCGACTTTTAAAGGTGTACTGTCCCCTTAAAAATTACAAATATTAAAAATAATAAATATTAAATTATTTTTTTAAAGTTTCGAACAAATTCATCAACCCTTTTAAAGTTAGCAATCTTTAAAACTTACGAATTTTAAGTTCTTGTTAAATCTTAGTAAATTTAAATTGTTCAAATTATGAAAAATTAAAATGATAAAGTCATCAATGAAAGTTCTTAGGCATGTTTTAACGGCATGAAAAATATGCTAAAAATTAATATAATAAGAAAACAAATAATGCAGATGAAAATCAACTTTCAGGAATTTCTACCAATTAACGGAAATATATTTGCATTTTTTTGTACAGCCCTTACATTAGCAACAAGTTTTTATACACGCCACATGTTAAGATAAAATTTATTCCAATATAAACATGCTTAAAACTACTTAAATCGCACTTCCAGAAATTATCATCCATGGCGTGCATGCATTCAATTCTCTGGATAGCCTTGTATATTATTATATTTATATTTTCCAAACATATCGTTCTAAATATAGTTGAACTTGAAAATGTAGGATCTAATTTAAAAAAAAAATAATCAATTCACTCTCATTCTCAGCAATTCTTCCTAGTTCTTTTGCGTAGCCCTATACATTAGGGTGGGTCGAAAAAACCGAAATATTTATAATCGAAACGTAATAGCGCGGAAAAGTTGCCTTTTGTAAAAAAGATAAAATACGTAAAATATTACACCGATTGGTTAATATCTTTTACCGCCGCAAGGTGTCCAAATTTCGAAAAAATCATAAAAAACATACTTTTAGCAATTTTTTTTTAAATTATCCAAACATACTTATTCAATTTCTAATAGAACGCAATAGCCACGCCAAGATATTAGTAATGTAACATTAACATTTCATTCTTGTGACATCGTTGCTTTTACCGCCACAACAGGGCCAAAATTTCTAAAAAATGTTAAAAATTAAAGTTTTCCATTTTTTCAATTTTCATAACTTTTGTAATGTTTTCAGATTTTTTACATTTCTAATAGGCTGGGAAAGGCATTTTATGTTACTAATTTCATGCACATTGTTAACCATGATCACTGTAATTCTATAAATAAAAATTGCTCAATGATAGAAACACCTGCAGCTGTCTGCACGTAAAATTAATTTCTCGCTGCTAGAGGGCCACGTTTTACTTTGTTCGTTTTTTTTTTTTTTTTTTGTAATGTACTCCTTTTACTCTATACTTTGAGGGCCCTAAAGATAGAAATATCTGCCAGGTTAAAGAGGTGGCAAAGTTTCATCTTTTCGAAGTCAAGGAGGAACATATCTCTTTGTACTAGAAACAGGTCTGAATTATTTTCGTCATTTGACCCCATCGTCTGGCAAGGCGACTTCTATATGCAATGACATTATAGATTTTTTGAAGAAAAATGAAATCCCGACTGGAATAATAATTGCAGTTGAATTTCACGGAATTGTCTTCAAAACAGGATGCAAAGGTGGTGTTATAGTAGGATTAGTTGAGAACAACTTTTAAAAAACCACTTTATTGGCTTCCTTGAACTCACTTCAATGAGCTTCCACTGTGACATCTTTTCAAACATCTTGATGACAAAAAAGTCCTTCCGGCCAGTGCCGGGAAGAAGAGGTAGCTTTCATAATCCTTATTTTAAAAAAGCCAACTTATATCATGCAAACACACGAAGCTCAATTTAGTGGAAACCGAATATAGGAGATTCAATACTAATTTTTATCAATATAATGAATGAGAATTTCGCGAAATTAGTCAGATTTATCCAAGCTGCTTTTCTTTAAAGTAACTTATATTTCGCTGCAAAATTCGGCAATTTCTTAAAGTGCCTGTCATTTTAAGACAACATGGTGGATGAGGCTAAGCAGAGAACTTGGTCGAGACCTTAGTAATTGCTGTGCACATGCTCACTCACATCGGAATTGGTTAATATATAGGAGTGCTGTCGCATGCAAAAAATCAGATTTTTCAAAATGTCACCCACAATAGAAATTGAAACTGCTATATCTGAGCCATTTTTTAAGGTAAAGACAAACGAAAAATGCTCCTGAATCCTTATATCAAGATCAAATACTTAAGAAAGAAACCTTTTTCAATTTCTAATTTTTTTGCACCTCACTTTAAATATATATATATTTTTTAATTTAATGGCCGCCATTTTGAAATAGATGGCTGATGAATCTGGCCAGCGAACTTGGTCGAGGTGTTGATGTATACTATCCACATGCCTTCTTACATCAAAATAGGCGAATACGTGTGTTATCGCGTGACAAATACAAGATCGTTTCAAAATGTTAGCCATGCTAGAAATTCAAAGTGCTATAAATCAACCATTTTTTAAGATATCAACAAAAGAACAAATTTTCAGAAACAAAAACTGCTCCGGAATCTTTGTATCAAGGCCATACACATAAAAAAAATCTTTTTCATTTTCCAATTTTTTAATACCTCATTTTGAATTTTAAATTTAATTTTTTTTAATGGCAACCCTTTTGAAACAAGATGGCGAATGAAGCTGGCCAACGAACTCGGTCGAGACATTGGTATGTACTATGTACAGACCAAGTTACATCCAAATAGGTTCATAAATACGCCTGTTATCGTGTGACAAAAATCAGGTCGTTTTAAAATGTCAGCCACAAGAGAAATTCAAAATGCTATTACTCAGCCATTTTTTTTAGATATAGACGAAAGAAAAACTGTTCCGGAATCATTGTATTAAGGTCGAACATATACAAAAAAATCTTTTTCATTTTCCAATTTTTTGGCATCTCATTTAATTTTTTTTATTTTTTAATTTTTTTAAATGGCCGCCATTTTGAAACAAGATGGCGGATGAAGCTGGCCAACGAACTCGGTCGAGACATTTGTATGTACTATGTACACACCAAGGTACATCCAAGTCGGTTCATAAATACGCCTGTTATTACGTGAGAAAAATCAGGACGTTTCAAAATGTCAGCCACGCTAGAAATTCAAAATGCTATAACTCAGCCATTTCTTAAGATATAGACGAAACAAAAACTTCTCCCGAATCTTTTTATCAAGGTCAAACACATAAGAAGAAAATATTTTTTCAATTTTCAATTTTTGGTACCACATTTCAAATTTAAATTTTTCTTAAAAATTTAAATGGCCGCCATTTTTAAACAAGATGGCGGGTGAAGCTGGCTAACGAACCCGGTCGAGACATTGGTACGTACTATGTATAAACGAAGTTACATCCAAATCGGTTCATAAATACGCCTTTTATCGCGTGACAAATTTCAGGACGTTTCAAAATGTCAGCCACGCTAGAAATTCAAAATGCTATAACTCAGCCATTTTTTAAGATATAGACGAAACAAAAACTGCTCCGAAATCTTTGTATAAAGGTCAAATACATAAGAAAAGAATATTTTTCCATTTTCAATTTTTTGGCACCACATTTCAAATTTTAAATTTTTAAAAAAATTTTAAATGGCCGCCATTTTGAAACAAAATGGCGGATGAAGCTGGCCAACGAACTCGGTCAAGAGATTGGTATGTACTATGTACACACCGAATTACATCCAAATCGGTTCATAAATACGCCTTTTATCGCGTGACAAAATTCAGGACGTTTCAAAATGTCAGCCACGCTAGAAATTCAAAATGCTATAACTCAGCCATCTTTTAAGATATAGACGAAACAAAAACTGCTCCGGAATCTTTGTATAAAGGTCAAATACATAAGAAAAGAATATTTTCCCATTTTTAATTTTTTGGTTCCACATTTCAAGTTTTAAATTTTTTTTAAAATTTTAAATGGCCGCCATTTTGAAACAAAACGGCGGATGAAGCTGGCCAACGAACTCGGTCGAGACATTGGTATGTACTATGTACACACCGAATTACATCGAAATCGGTTCATAATTACGGGAGTTACAGTGTGACATAGGTCATATATATATATATATATATATATATATATATATATATATATATATATATATCAATTTTGAACGGAGGGTGGTTTCGGGGTCTGGGGGTCATGATCGATGAAAATATACCAAAATTTTTTGAAATCGCTTTCCTCCGAACGGCTGCAATAGGTAGCTTTTTTGTAAAGAAAGCTACCTAAAACAGGTTATCTATCATATTGTGGCCCAATTGGTTGATCTCTTGCGATTTGCGAATTATTACCAATTGCAAAATTTAAGCCAATTTAATCTGATCACCTAGCTGTTGATAAAGATGATTTGTCAACTGACCAGAAGTATATGTCTGAAATATTGCAAGCACTTTCAACACGCGTGTATACAATTGACCTTTTTTGCTGAGTCCCTGGACAAATATTTCACGCAAGGTGGATCATTACTGCTATTCGAATTTTGAGACTCTACGTTGGAACAAAGAAACTCACTTTTTAACTTGTCATACTCTTTGAGTACATCCTGAAAATGTACTGCATCAGTTGGTTCAGAATTAAAATGAATCACTCATGTTTTCCAGATCTGTGCACTATAGTTAGTAACTTACGTTACTTGACAGATAATCTACGAAAGATTATAGTTCCTGTATTTTCACGAGATGACTATTTCGCAAATCATACAAATAGCCTCTTTGGAATGATAGCATATGAAGAGGAGAACATCAGGGGCCCAGCCATGAAGAAAATTGCAAAAGCACGAAGTTTTGTGGACTAGAATAGTGCCATCCGTCACTTTATCATAGCAGACTTCAACACTGAAGCTTAAAATTGTATGGCTTTAGTCTACTGACAAAACTGGAAACTAACGGAACCACCTGTTATGGTTTCTTTATCGACTAAAAACGCTGGTGAGTTAAAAATTTTCGATTAAAGATACCAGATATTATAACTTTCCTTGTCCCACTCAATCACTAGAAAGATGCGTGAAATTATTCATTGAAGCACTGATAAAGTTTGTTTACTAGAACAGAGGGAGGATCACATCTGATCAGTTTTGTCCTCTCGAGAAATAATGGCTTCATCTGAAAGCAAGTTATATTATAAAATTCATTTACATTAAATTCTTCTTCATTTTAAATTTATTTAACCCGTTTCGGTTAAACGTCTCTATATTTTAATTCATAAAATACTAAAACATTTTGCTCATTTTATATAATTTTTGTGGCATGAATTGGCTGTTATGAAGTAAAACATCAGTAGATGAACCGATCGTCAAGAAAAATGAATGATTAACTTTATTTTCAAGTCTATTACAAATAGTTATAAAAAATTATGATATATTAATAGATATAAAGTAAAATTATTTATTTCTAGACATATTATAGAAATTATAAAAAATTAAAAAAAATGAAAAAGTGAAATTTTTGAAATTTTTACAAAAAATATGGTCTTTTGCGGCAAATAAAGATCTGATTTCATCATAATGAATATTTACCGGGACATTTCTCATATCTTCATGTAGTTATTGCGTTCTATTAAAAATTGTATTGGTATGTTTGGATAATTTTAAAAAAAATGATAAAAAAAAACATGTTTTTTGTGATTTTTTGAAATTTTGGTCCCCTTGGGGCGGTAAAAGATATTAACCGATCGATGTAATATTTTAGAAATTTATTCTGTATTACAAAAGGCAACTTTTCCGCGCTATTACACTTCGATTATAAAAATTTCGTTTTTTTCGACCCACCCTACTATACATGATGTATATAATTTAAATATATAACCTTGTATGCAGAAATTTAGTTGAAAACGTAAATCATAGCTGAAAACTCAATTTCAACAGTCATCCATAATAGACAATAATTCATGTACAGTAATTTATCCAACATCTTTTATGTGCCCCTGTAAATGAAATAAAATGTGATCAAAATCATCTTCTAATGTAAGCATCTTGCAATAAACCCCAGTAACATATATGAATTCCATCTTGTTTAAAGTAGTAAAACATAACTAAAACACGCTACAAGCAGTTTTTTCTGTAATGAAACTGAACTCTTTTCTGTGACCCTGTAAATGAATGAAAAATGCTTTGCAACCCCTTCAGGAAGTATGTTTTATTGCACCTCATAAATTCATATCAATTGCATTATGTTCGTAACAGAGAAACATTAAAATACGCCGCAAAGGTTTTTTCTTCATAGCTCATAATATAGCGAAATGTACTTTTGAATTCCCCTGTACACGAACCTGTGCACTTCAATAAGGTGCATAAATTTTATGTTTAAACTGTTTTACATCATTAAAATACACCGCAAATGATTTTTCCCACATAGGTCATAATATAAAAGAATACTTTTGAAAGTCCATGTAAGTGAAGTATATAAATGATTACGCGCTTTATTATCAGTGCCATGTATCCCATGATAAACTTCAACAACGTATTTCAATTACATCACAATTCAAGTATATGTACGCTAGTTAGACCACGGACAGACGGGCAGTGAAACCAATTCATAAACATTTTCCAACTATGTTGTAATGTGTTAAAAATATGAGTACCCGTCCAAACGTTTTGTGTTGGATATACATATAGAAAATATAGAGGTTGTAGAGAAAAAAGCGGGACCTGGTATTAATTGACACTATATAACCTGGTAAGACGGAAACACAAGCAATAGGTGCGAATTACCGTTTCAGATGGGCAGTTTCCGTCTTTGCAGATACAATTACAGTAGAGCGCCGATTATCCGAACTCCAGTTAACCGAACTTCCAATTATACGAACAACCTATTTCTCTCAAAATTTTTTTTATCCGAACAACCTATTTCTCTCAAAAAAAATTTTTTTAATGATGATGAGATTGTGGATGAGATTTAAGATGTAAAATAAATTGAAGAAATGAAAACGAATGCCCTGAAAATGACCCAAATCCATCGCATAACGAAGCCTTTGAGTGTTTGGAAACAGCTATGAAATGGCTTGAATGGCAGAAGAACTCTGATCCTATTCAAATAACGTATTTAAGAAGAATTCGAGATATGGCAACATTGGAAAGAACGTCTTATTTGAAGCAAGCAACAATCGAAAGCTATTTTGTTTAAATTATAATCTCTGGAGTTCAGAAAATGATAAAAAGAGAAAAAGAAAATTTTAAATGATAAAAAAGTAAACAAAAGGACAGTTTTTAAACACGCTAGCACTAACTGGCGCTACCAGTCCTAAGCCTGGATAAAGTGTGAAGGTATTAGTATAGTGAGAAACACCCCTTAAATTGTCTGTCCATTTATCCGAACTTTCGCTTATTCGAACTAGGTTCGGTCCCGACTTGTTAGGATAATCGGCGCTCTACTGTATAAGATATATTAAGGGGAATCAGGGAAATATTCCGTTTAAACCAGGATTCCGTTACAGCTGCGTATTAGAAAATAAATTTGCTAGCTAGCAGATTTTATAAAAGATTATATTTTACCTTACAGTCTTTTTTTAGTTTTACATTATTATAGTTAATGATAAATTTTCGCGTTTTCTTACCGTTACAAAAACTACCTTTACGTTACATTTGAGAACCCATAGTAGAAACGGCAAAAAAAATGTAAGCACTAATGTTAAGTCTACGGGAGCGTTATTTTCAAATATCTCGCTTACTCTTTAATATTTTAAAATGAAATTTCTTTTCATAGGATAGTTGAGGAGGATCTATAACCGGGCTAACATATACTTTTTCGATTTTGGTTTCAGATATTTAAAAAAAAATTACTTTTTCTTTCGGAACCGGTTGGAATCCGTTCTGAAATTGATACTATCCTAATATTAAAAAAAATTAAAAACAAAATCGAAAAAGTAAAAACTATTCTGGTTTTCGATCGTCCTCAGCTATCCAATGCAGAAAAAACAAAACAAAAAAAAATCTATTAAAATAAAGCGAGAAATTTGAAATTAACGCCCCCATAGACTTAAAATTAGCGTTTTTATTTATTCCCGTGTCTGAAGTGGGCTCTTAAAGAAAGATGTGTAATACAGGACAAATTTCGCCTTTTCTGCGGCTGTTAAAGGTGTACTTTTTCGTTAAAAATAATAAATATTAAAAGTAATAAATATTAACAATATTCCTTTAAATTTTCAAACAAATTGATCAAAACTTTCAAAGTAAACATTCTTTAATACTTACTAACTTTTTGTTTATCCTCTGTTTATGTTAGTTTGTTTATGTTTGTTGTTGTTGTTTGTTACTTTATGTGTTATATTTGTTTGTATGTTGTTGTGTTTTTGTTTGTTATATTAACTAAGTTTTTGTTAAATCTTAGTAAATTTAAATTGTTCAAATTACTGAAAAATGAAAATGATAAAGTCATCAATGGATGTTCTTAGGCTTGTTTTAACGGCATGAAAAATATGATAAAATTTAATATAATAAGAAAACGAATAATGCAAATGAAAGTAAACTTTCAGCAATTCCTACCAATTAACTGCAGTATATTTGCATTATTTTGTACAGCCCTTGCATCCGAACAAGTTTATATACACGGCACATGGTAATGGTAAGATCAAAATTATTGCAGTATAAACATACTGTAAACAACTGAAATCGTACTTCCAGAAATTATTATTCATACGCGTGCGCATGCATCCAGTTCTTTGAATAGCCTTGTATATTATTATATTTATATTTTACAAACACATCTTTCTAAATATAGTTGAACGTGAAAATGTAGAATTTAATTTAAAAAAAAGCAATTCACTCTCATTATCAGCAATTCTTCCTAGTTCTTTTGCGTAGCCCTATACATGCTCTATAGAAATCATATATATAATCTAGGATGCAGAAATTTAGTTAAAAAAGGATATCATAGCTGAAAACTCACTTTTAGCAATCGTCCCTAATAGACAATACTTCGTATACAGTATTGTATCTAGCAACTTTTATGTGCCCCTGTAAATGAAATAAAATGTGATTCACATCATATTCTAATGTAAGCATCTTGTAGTAAACCTCAGTAACGTATACGAATTTCATCTTGTTTAAAATATTGAAACAGAATTAAAACATGCTGCGAGCAGTTTTTTCTGTAATAAAACTGAATTCTTTTCTGTGATCCTGTAAATGAATGATAAATGCTTTGTAACCCCCTTAAAATGCATGTTGCAGTGCACCTAATAAATTCACATCCATTTCGTTATGATTGCAACAGAGAAACATTATTAAAATACGCCGCAAACGTTTTTTCTTCATAGTCCATAATATAATGAAATGTACTTTTGAATTCCCCTGTACACGTATCTGTGCACTTCAATAAGGTGCATAAATTTTATGTTTAAATTGTTTTACATCATTAAAATACACCGCAAATGATTTTTCCCACATAGGCCATAATATAAAAGAATGCTTTTCAATGTCTATGTAAGTGAAGTATAAATTATTACACGCTTCATTATCAATGTCATTTATGACATGATAAACATCAACAACGTATTTCTACTACATCACAATCCGAGTATATGTACGCTAGTTAGAGTACTGACAGACGAGCAGTCAAGCCCCACTCATAAACATTTTTCAACTATGTTGGAGAGTGCTAAACATCTGAGTACCCGTCCAAACGTTTTGTGTTGGATATATAAATAGAAAATATAGAGGGCTTAGAGAAAAACGCGGGGCCTGGTAATAATTAAAATTCCACCCCCTCAACTAAAAACATGACACTATAAAACCTGCTAAGACGGAAACATAAACAATGTGTACGAAATACCGTTTTAGGTGGGTTGTTTCCGTCTTTACAGATACAATTGTAAGATATTTTTAGGGGAATCATGAAGCTATTCCGTTTAAACCAGGATTCTGTTACAGTTACGCATTGCAAAATAAATTTGCCAGCTGACAGACTTTTATAAATTGCGATATTTTACCTTACAGTCTCATTATTTTTAGATTTACATTCTTATAGTTAATGATAAATTTTCGCGTTTCCTAAACGTTACAAACAGTTCCTTTACGTTACATTTGAGAACCCACACTAGTAACTAGGAAAAAATGAAAGCGCTAATGTTAAGTCTATGGGAGAGTTACTTTCAAATATCTCGCTTCCTTTTTAATATTTTAAAATGAATTTTTTGCATAAGATAGCTGAGAACGCTCGATAACCGGGCTAGTTTTTATTTTTTCAATTTTGGTTTCAGATATATTTTTTTTAATTACTTTTACTTTCATAACCGGTTGGAATCCGTTCTGAAATTTAAACTATCCTAACATAAAAAAAAATTCTAACCAAAATCGAAAAAGTAAAAACTAGTCTGGTTGTCGATCATCCTCAGCAATCCTATGCAAAAAAAATCATTCAAATATATTAAAATCAAAGCGAGAAATTTGAAAATGACGCCCCCAAGGGCTTAAAATTAGCGTTTTCATTTCTTCCCGTGTCTGAAATAGGCGTGCATGCATCGAATTCTTTGAACAGACTTGTATATTATTATATTTGAATTTTCCAAACATATCTTTCTAAATATAGTTGAACTTGAAAATAAAATTAATCAATTCACTCTCATTCGCAACAATTCTTCCTAGTTCTTTTGTGTAGCCCTATATATAGTCTATAGATTAATCAAGTATGCAGAAATTTAGTTAAAAATGTATATCATAGCTGAAAACTCACTTTCAGCAATCATCACTAATAGACAATACTCATATACATCATTGTATCCAATATCTTTTATGTGCCCCTGTAAATGAAATAAAATGTGATGCACATCATATTTTAATGTAAGCATCTTGTAGTAAACCTCAGTAAGGTATATTAGTTCCATCTTGTTTAAAATCGTGAAACATAGCTACAACACATGCTGCAAGGACTTTTTTCTGTAATAAAGATGAACTCTTTTCTGTGACCCTGTAAATGAGTGATAGATGCTTTGCAACCCCTTCAGAAAGCATTTTTTTCACCTTATAAATTCATATCAATTTCATTATGTTGCAACAGAGAAACGTTATTAAAATACGCCGCAAACGTTTTTTTCTTCATAGTCCATAATATAACGAAATCCACTTTTGAATTCCCCTGTACACGTACCTGTGCACTTCAATAAGGTGCATAAATTTTATGTTTAAAATTGTTTTACATCATTAAAATACGTCGCAAATGATTTTTCCCACATAGGCCATAATATAAAAGAAAACTTTTGAATGTCCATATAAGTGAAGTATAAATTATTATAAAATAATACGTATTACAAAATAAATTTTCTAGCTAGCAGACTTTTATAAAATGCTATATTTGACCTTACATCTCATTATTTTTAGTTTTACATTATTAAAGTTAATGATAAATTTTAGCGTTTCCTTGAAGTTACAAAGAATATCTTTATGTTACCTTTGAGAATTCGCACTTGTTACGAGAACAAAATGTAAGCTCTAACGTTAAGTATATGGGAGAGTTATTTTCAAATATTTAACTTCCTTTTTAATATTTTTAAATGATTTTTTTTGCATAGGATGGCTGAGGATGATCTACAACCGGGCTAGTTTTTACCCTTTCGATTTTAATTTCAGATATTTAAAAAAAAATTACCTTTACTTTCGGAACCGAGGTGAATCTGTTCTGAAATTGAAACTAACCTAATATATATATATTAAAAATACTATAACCAAAATCTAAAAAGTAAAACAGGGTTCGTACGGTCCTTGAAAGTCCTTAAAAGTGCTTACATTTTTCAAAGGAAATTTTTGGTGCTTAAAAGTACTTATTTTCATGCAAAATCGGAAAAAAGTCCTTAAAAGTGCTTAATTTTACTCTCATATTAATTCTTAATCAAAGGTGAAACTCTTCTGCATTTCTTTTAATTTCTGATTTAAAAAAAAAATCTTAATCCCGCCTTGCCTCCCCTTCTGAAATTTTACTTTCCCCTTTGTAATATCAAATTTAAAAACTTCATTTTTTTAACCTTTTTCTACTCTCAGGGATGTAAGACCTGCGCCAGACGAAGCCAAAATTTGCGCAAAGCTGCTACAAAAGAGCTATTTTTTTTTTCCATTTTGCGCCAAACCTACACCAAAACGTACTTAGTGCCAAGATGAAATTTAGCAGGATTTCGTCGATCCGAGAAACAAACAAAAAAAAAAAATCAATTTTTTCTATGCCGCCAATTGCGTCAAAAAAAAAAGCAAAAAACCGCGGTCAAAAGATCTCGAAAAACACGCGATGTTTGTCAAATGATCACAAAAAAAACGTGAATTTTGTCAAAGGATCGCTAATTTCGTCAAAAACGAACAAAACGCGGTCAAAAGATCGTAAAAACGATAATTTTGTTAAAAGATGGCGAAAAAAACGCGCAAATTTCATCAAAAGGTCGCAAAAACCCATAAATTTCGTCAAATGATCGCGAAAAACACGCAAATTTCGTCAAAAAATCGCGAAAAACACAAGAATTTCGTCAAAATATCACGAATAACATGCGAATTTCGTCAAATGATTGCGAAAAAAAACGCGCATTTTGTCAAAGGATAGCTGACTTCGTAAAAAAACGAACAAAACGGGGTCAAAAGATTGTGAAAAAACGCGAATTTCGTTAAAAGATCGCGAAAAATACGTGAATTTTGTCAAAAGATCGCGAAAAATACGCAAATTTCGTCAAAAGATTGCCAAAAATACGCAAATTTCGTCAAAAAATTGCCAAAATACGCAAATTTCGTCAAAAGATCGCGAGAAACACGTGAATTTTGTCAAACGATCGCGAAAACCATGCGAATTTTGTCATAGCAAAAAAAAAAAAAAACGTTAATTTTGTCAAAGGATTACCAATTACTTCTAAAAATGAACAAAACGGGGTCAAAAGATTGTGAAAAAAAGCAAATTTCGTTAAAAGATCTTGAAAAAACCCACAAATTTCATCAAAAGGTCACAAAAAACCGCGAATTTTGTCAAAAGATTAAAAAAAAACCACGCTAATTTCGTCAAAAGATCGCGAAAAATACACGAATTTCGCTATAAGATCGCGAAAAATACGCGAATTTCGCCAAAAGATCGCGAAAAATACGCAAATTCGTCAAAAGATCGCGAGAAACACGCGAATTTCGTCAAACGATCGCGAAAAACATGCGAATTTTGTTATAGCGAAAAAAAACCCGTTAATTTTGTCAAAGGATTACCAATTACTTCTAAAAACGAATTAAACGGGGTCAAAAGATTGTGAAAAAACGCAAATTTCGTTAAAAAATTCGAAAAACTTCACAAATTTCATCAAAAGGTCACATAAAATCGTAAATTTTATCAAAAGTTTAAAAACAACCACGCTAATTTCGTCAAAAAATAGCGAACAGCACGCTGATTTCAACAAAGGATCGCAAAAAATACGCGAATTTTGTGAAAACATCGCGAAATATACGCGAATTTTGTCAAACGATCGCGAAAAATACGCTAATTTCGCCAAAAGATCGCGAGAATTACGCTAATTTCGATAAAAGATCGCAAGAAATATGCAAATTTCATCAAAAGATCGCGAAAATACGCAATTTTCTTTTTATTAGCATTATAATTTCAATTTGCGCCAAAAACAGTTTTTATTGCTACAAAATTAATTTTTGCTGCTACAAAAAAAGGATTTTACTGCTACAAAATCAGATTTTTGCTGCTAAAAAAATAGATTTTACTGCTCCAAAATTCGATTTTTGCTGCTACAAAACGGCTTTAGTGTACTTTCATCCCTGTGTTTGTCAAATGATCACGGAAAAACGTGAATTTTGTCAAAGGATCGCTAATTTCGTCAAAAACGAACAAAACTCGGTCAAAAGATCGTAAAAACGATAATTTTGTTAAAAAATGGCGAAAAAACCCCGTAAATTTCATCAAAAGGTCGCAAAAAACACACGAATTTCGTTAAAATATCGCGAAAAACACAAGAATTTCGTCAAAATAGCGCGAATAACACGTCAATTTCGTCAAAGGATCGCGAAAAAAATGTGCATTTTGTCAAAGGATAGCTGACTTCGTCAATAAACGAACAAAACGGGGTCAAAAGATTGTGAAAAAACGCGAATTTCGTTAAAAGATCGCGAAAAATACGCGAATTTTGTCAAAAGATCGCGAAAAATACGCATATTTCGTGAAAAGATTGCCAGAAATACGCAAGTTTCGTCAAAAGATCTCCAAAAATACGCAAATTTCGTCAAAAGATCGCGAGAAACACGCGAATTTTGTCATAGCGAAAAAAAAACTTTTCTTGTAAATTTTTCGTAAGGTAAATAAATAAGTCATCTAATAAACTCCCTCCCTAAAAAATTAAAAAAAAAATGTGCTTGTTACTTTCCCCCCTCAACTTATAAAGTTTAAAATCTTAAAAATCATTGCTTTTTTTAAAACTTTTTCTGCTCCATTAGTTAATTTATTGTAACAATAAATAATCGATCATACAGTTTTATTCCCCCCCCACCCCCCTCCAAGTCTTTAAGTTAATTATAAGTCTGTTAAACAACCCCCTCCCCCCCCCAATAATTACAGAAAATTATGTTTCTCCTCTTTGTTTATCTTTACAATAAGAAAGTATTTGATTCGGGAAAATTTTCGACCGATTTACACGTTTTAGGGGTTAGATATCCTGAAAAACATGTTTTTACAAAATGAGTCTGTGACCCTGTTTGTCTGTATGTGACACAAATTTTGTGGGTGGTGTATCTCAAGAACTAATGCACAAAACTTAATAAAAATTTATATTCAGTTAACCCTCGATATAAATTAGTGTTGATTAGTTTTTGATGTAAATCGCCCAACAGGTGGTGCTGCTATGCTGCATTTTTCATGATTTACGCCATAGCTATATCTCAAGAACTAAAGCACGAATTTTCATCAAACTTCAGATTCAGGTATACCTTGCTAATTATAGGTGCTGATTATGGTTTGGTGTTAATCCCCTAACAGATGGCGCTGCTATGCTGCATTTTTCACGATTTCTGTAATACCTATATCGCAAGAACTAATGCACGGATTTTCATCAAACTTCAGATTCAGTTAGATGTTTACATAAGTTGTTGCTGATTAGGTTTTGGTGTAAATCACCCTACAGGTGTCGCTGCTATGCTATATTTTGCAGGATTTGCACGGTTTTAACAATAGTTGTATCTCAAGAACTAATGCACGTAATTTCATATCTTTAGAATGCTTATGAGGGGCATAGACCATTTAATTTTGGCACTCTGATAATGAATTTGTAGTATTAACATGTATTAGATAGAAGAAAGTTTTGGGATTGGCACATCTGACTAGTTTTTTCTTCTGCTGTATGTTATTTTTAAATTTTCCAAATTTCTACTGCCACATGGTGAAATTCCCCCCCCCCCCTTCCCATCCATTTGAATATTTAAAACTTTTACAAAAATGAAAGAAACCCTTTATTAAAAAATGCATGTTATAATTTATTAGTTTATTTAATTTGAAGGTCCTTAATTTTTTTTGGTTTTGGTCCTTGAAAGTCCTTAAAAATACTTGATTTTTATTTAAAGAAATGTGTACGAACCCTGTAAAAGCTTGCCTGGTTGTAGAGCGTCATCAGCTATCCTATGCAAAAAACTTCATTCAATAATTTTAAAATCAAAGCGAGAAATTTTAAAATAACGCCCCCATAGACTTAACATTAACGTTTTACTTTCTTCCCGTTTCTGAAGTGGGCTCTTAAAAAAAGATGTGTTACACAGGACAAATTTCGTTCTGCGATTGTTAAAGGTGTACTGTTCCCTTAAAAATAATAAATATTAAAGTAATGAATATTAAAAATATTTCTTCAAAGTTTTGAACAAGTTGATCTATAATTTTAAAGTTAACAATCTTTAAAACTTTCTAACTTTAAATCCTACTGATTTTTAATAAAAAAAAAAACTTTTTCGAACTTAAAATGTTAAATTGACGAATATTTTATACATATACAAGAATGGGAGACTTGAAACCGTGTCTCCTGGCCAGGCCACAAACATGTTCTAGCAAATTATGACTTCGTAATTTTATTATTTGTTAACTATTTTAACTTAAAAAATACTTTAAAAAGAACGCGTCTATTTTTTTTACCGTTTTACTTAATAAACTATCTGTATCCCCTGGTAACTTGGTAAAAGTTGTACCTCTCACTGTACCGTTCAGAAATTGTGTATATACAAACGAAATGCATATTTTCCTTCGTTATTCATAGAAATATAGAATTTGAAATATTTCATTCTTTCAAGAGTATTTTGTTGAAATTAAACAATAATCGTAGAAAAAAATAAATGCAAGATTTGAAATAGGAGTGATCTATTTTAACACGATACAATAATCCAATCACAATTAAATCGTTTCCATTTGCTAAAGTGTTTGGATACTAGCCAATCATATTTTTAATAGGCGTGGTTTCCATAGTCTTGGTAGAGGCGGAGAGCATAACATTACGAGGCCATTTTTGACACATTTTTCATCAAAATCTTTGCATATTTTGCTCAGCCTAATTGTAGTAGAACTATTGAAAGCATGTTATTGGAAAGCTTAAACTCTATATTTTCGTTGTTATTAAAAAAATTTTCCTGAATTTTGCTGATATGAATGTTATAAGACTAAAAAGGACACAACACCTCGAATTTCACTGGATCCTAAATTGACAGGATCCTGAGAATTAAACTACAACAAAAATTGGAAAAGTAGAAAATAGCCCGTAAACAGATAGTCCTCAGCTATCCTGTGCAAAAAAAATCATTTAAAAATATTAAAAATCAAGCAAGATATTTGAAAACATTGCTCCCATAGACTTAGCATTAGCGTTCGAACTTCAAGCCGTGACTAGTGTGGCCTCTTAATCGTTGCAGCTGATACATCCATGGAAAATTGGAGAAAAAAAAATCTGATATTTGAATTTTTAAAAAAGTAGCAGAAAGCAGACTGTATTTACATACTGTATATGGTGCATATATGTCCTTATGTTTGCATATCACTATTTCCAAAAAAGCACTCTTTGCCTTAATCTCAGAAATTCTATATAAGACTGATTACTATTTAGAACTAATGTTAAAGAAAATATGAAGTCTTGAACATGACACTCAAAGTAAAGGTTTATTTGTTTATGAACATCAAAAACTATAATAATGATATATATTCAGAAAAAAAAAACTTTCTTTTCTATTTGATTATTTAAAAAATGTATATCCATATACAATAACTGCTTTATATTTTGTATATTTGAGTTCTAATGATAACATTTGCAACAAAAATTTTTTATCAAAAATTTGTGCTTAATTATTATGATAGATTAATTCCATATCTAGTTAAATTTCAACTTTTCCACCGTCAAAAGAGAACTTTAATAATGCTTTTAAAAATAACAAGTTTAGATGAAAGTCATTGAAAAGATCTTTCTCATAAAATGTTGAAAATGCTCCAGCAATCTTTTTCAAATCGAATACTTAAATGATCTACTTCATACACATTTAAATAACTTTTAGTTTGAAGATATTATACATTTGCAATTATCAATAAAACCTTTGTGAAAGAAAGTAATATTTTGGCTTATACAAGATGCTAAGCAAAATTGATGTTAGTATTTGATCCTAGTTCACAACTGGCACAACTCCTAAAACTTATTTAGTTTGAAAACAGATAGAATTACCTACTGAGATATTTTTCTTTCCTTGGAAATGCGTTTATTGTTTTGTATTTTTCTGCATATATAACGCATTGCAGTCACAATTCTATTCTATTATTAAATGAATGAATGTTAAATTAAACAATGCTAAATAAAGTATCACTCTATTCTAAAAAAAGGTAACTACCGCTGTCACCGCCGCCGGTTTTGAATTTTTTGTGACCGGGGATCTTTCTGCGTTAATATTAAGAAAAATAATGCATGCAAAAATATGAAAATCAGTGGTATTATACAGAAATGTTTGATAAACACACTGATGCAGACAGTTTTCAAATCGAAGAATTATTTTAAGAGATATTTAATGCTAAAGTTGGACAAAATCATTCCACTAAAAAAGCTTTATAGGAGCAAAAACTATTCATGGGAATTTAATCATTTTTAGATAATTTTATACGTTTGAAGTTCCCGGTGTGCAGACTATATTTCTTTTTTTAATTTGATTCATTTTTTGAGGTTTTATTTCTATTTTAAATTCAAATTTTCAGCATTTCTAGAGATATTTTGTACATTATTTTATAAAATGGTATTAATTTAAACTGTTGCCAAATGTATAAACAGCGCAAACAATAATGTTTGCTTCAAATTAAAAATTTATTTACACGTGACTATTCTAAACAGAAAAAATCATTTGGAATTAAAATTAAATAATTATGTACAAAAAGCAGAAACTTATTGAAAATTACGTCATAAAAACTATACACGTGAATTTTAAAAAAGAAAATATATTGTAAAATAATAAATTCATTAACATGCGTTAGAAGTCTTAAATAGGAAAAATCACGTCATATTTACGTCACATTATAGTTATTACATAAAATGAACACCAAATAATATTGCAAAACAGTTAAATTTAGAAATTGCACTAGACATTTATTTGATATTTTGAGAGGATCTTTTCAACTATTTTTGTTGGGAAAGCACAAATAATATTTCATTTCTAACAAAAGTATTATCACGTGAATATTTAAAAGAGAAAGAATAGCTTGGTCAAAATTACGTCAGATTAAAAACGATTAATTTAAAATGTCTTATTTAAAAGAACTTTCTTTTCGCTTTGGTAAAAAATGCCGGTAAAAAATTTGGTAAAAAATGTCGCTTTGGTAAAAAATTATTTTTTATGTTGCACTAATTTATTTGTTCTTTCGTTAGTTAAAATAAAAATTATGTCAATTTGTATAATTTGGCGAGTGGTTTGGCGATTTATATAATTTGGCGAAATTGGTCGACGGGATAATCAAGTAGTACCACAGCGGATTTGGCGTTAAAATTCCCCAATCAAAGAGAAATGAATAGAAATACGTTTATAGGGTTGGTTGGTTGGTTGTATTTATGACGGCCAATTATCTGCACAAGGGATATAGGCCCAGAGGGGAGTACCCTTCGTCGGTGTTTTTCTAAGGGCCCGCATTAACGCTTGGAAATCCAATGTTCGAAGAAAACCACGAAAACTCCGAACGATTATGCCAACGGGCGTGATTGGGTTCGAACCCAGCACCTCCCGTCTACCAGCGTTTATAGGGAGATCGCCACTGTTTTTTAAATTATAATTCAATCTTTCGAAATCTTTTTAAAGCCGATCAAATTAACGTGCATTTAGAGTCTGCAGTGTCTGGACGGGGGTTGACGAGCGTAGCTCGTAGGGGGTAGCCCCCTAGTCCTTCTATATATAAATAAAAGTTTTGTTTTGGAAATGGACCAATGAAATTCTGCGTAGATATTCCCGGCACATCGGCATCCAATTTGAATGCTTAAGCATGGCCTTTCTTCGTTAATATTAAAAAAACTGTTGCACACAAAAATATGAAAATCGGTAGTATTATAGAGAAATGTTTGATAAACACGCTGATGCAGACAGTTTTCAAATCGAAGAATTATTTTAAGAGATATTTAATGCCAAAGTTGGAAAAAATCGTTCCATTAAAAAAGTTTTATTGGAGCAAAAACTGTACATAGGAATTTAATCATTTTTAGATCATTTTATGCGTCAGAATTTCCCGGTGTGCAGACTGCATTTAGTTTTTTAATTTGACTCATTTTCTAAGGTTTTAATTCTATTTTAAATTCAAATTTTCAGCATTTCTAGAGATATTTTTTACATATTTTAGAAAATTGTATTAATTTAAACTGTTGCCAACTGTATAAACAGCGCAAACAATAATGTTTGCTTCAAATTAAAAATTTATTTTACACGTGACTATTATAAACAGAAAATATAAAAAGTGGGAACTCATTGAAAATTACGTCATAAAAACTATATTTGCACGTGAATTTAAAAGAGAAAGAAAATTGTAAAATAATAAATTCATTAGCATGCATTAGAAGTCTTAAATAGGAGACCTTGCGTCACATTACCCTTATTACGCGTAAAATGAACAAAAAATAATATTACAAAACATTTTAAATTTAAAAAATACGCGAGACATTTATTTGATATTTTAAGATGATCATAATACTTCATTTCTAACAAAAGTATTTTTACATGAATATTAAAACGAGAAAGAAAAGTTTGGTGAAAATTACGTCATATAACTGTCAGATTCAAATTATAATTCAATCTTCAGAAATCTCTTTAAAGCCGATTAAATTAGCGTGCTGTTAGAGTCTTCGGTGTCTGAACGGGCGGGGGTTGACGAGCGTAGCTCGTAGGGGCAGAGCCCCCTAGTTGAGATAAAAAATAAAGTCTGATTTTTTTTTTTTTTTTTTTTTTTTTTTTTTTTGTTATTGAGTATATAATATTTCATATAACTTCTCATTTTCATTGTTTTATGAATTAAAGGAAAGAAGAGGACAAGAAAATAAATAAGTTAAATATTTTTATTTAATTAAATACTTTAATCATTTAATTAAATATATATAACTAGGGGGCTCGGCCCCCTACGAGCTACGCTCGCCAACCCCCGTCCAGATACCACAGATTCTAAATGCACGCTAATTTGATCGGCTTTAAAAAGATTTCGAAAGATTGAATCTCTCTATTCTAAAAAAAAGTAACTACCGCTGTCACCGCCGCCGGTTTTGATTTTTTTGTGACCGGAGGCCTTTCTTCGTTAATATTAACAAAAATAATGCATACAAAAATATGAAAATCGGCGGTTTTATACAGAAATGTTTGATAAACACGCTGATGCAGACAGTTTTCAAATCGAAGAATTATTTTAAGAGTTATTTAATGCTAAAGTTGGACAAAATCGTTCCTTTAAAAAAGTTTTATAGCAGCAAAAACTATACATGGCAGTGTAATCATTTTTAGATCATTTTATGCGTTAGAATTTGCCGGAGTGCAGATTGCATTAATTTTTTTATTTTGACTCATTTTTTCAGGTTTTATTTCTATTTTAAATTCAAATTTTCAGCATTTCTAGAGATATTTTTTACAGATTTCAGAAAATTGTACTAATTTAAACTGTTGCCAACTGTATAAAAAGCGCAAGCAATAATGTTTGCTTCAAATTAAAAATTTATTTACACGTGACTATTATAAACAGGAAAAAAACTTTCAAATTAGAATTAAATAATTACGTATAAAAACCAGGAACTTATTAAAAATTACGTCATAAAAAGTATACACGTGAATTTTAAAAGGGAAAGGATATTGTAAAATAATAAATTCATTAACATGCGTTAGAAGTCTTAGGAGAAATTACGTCATATTTACGTCACATTATAGTTATTACATAAAATGAACACAAAATAATATTAAATTTAGAAATTGCGCTAGACATTTATTTGATATTTTGCGAATTAATTTAAAATGTCTCATTTAAAAGAACTTTCTTTTCGCTTTGTTAAAAAATACCAGGAGACAAAGACTCTCTTTACTTAATTCCTTTTATATTAGCTTAATTTGAAATGTTGTTACACGTGTATACGTCATCAAGTTATTTTTATTTCGACGTTTTATTTGTGTTTTTATTAATGTTGTACGAATTTATTTGTTCTTTCGTTATTTAAAATAAAAATTATATCAATTTGTATAATTTGGCGAGTGGTTTGGCTATTTATATAATCTGGCGAAATTGGTCGACAGGATAATCAAGTAGTACCGCAGCGGATTTAGCGTTAAAATTCCCCAATCAAATCCCGTAAGGCATGGTGACGTCACGGCGACGTCGTTGTGAAGTCACACTGTGATTTTGTGACCGTCGATGTGACGTCACGTGAAGTGGATGTGACGTCACAGTGACTAGAATGTGAGGTCGTTATGGCCGTTTTAGAGGTCGTTTGTGACGTCACATTGTGACCACTCTGTGAAGTCACGGTGTGACTAATTTGTGAAAAGTGTGTCATTTGTGACTATTTTGGCATTAACTTTGTGACGAACCTGTGACGAAAGTGACAATGTTTTGAAGTCACACTGTGACCAATTCGGGAAATATGTGTCATTTGTGACGAACTTGTCATAAACTCTGTGATGATTTCAAATGAAAATCAAATTTAAAATTAATTGCTTAAAAGGCGCAAAGGCGAACTAGTGAAAAAGATTCCATGCTGGAACTCGAACCCGGGCCATCAGTATAGCGCACTTGCGTTCTACCGACTAAACCACATGGAACGATACACAGCCTGTAAAATTTCTCACTATTACATGTTGGCAAGGCTACAAACGCAGCACAAGATGCAATATTTATCGTCAGCCACCGACATGGCGCAAGCACGAAACTTAATTAAATCCAGCATCGATTGAAACTATATTAATACTTGGAAATTTTTTCAGAGAGAACCATTCGCCTTGCATACAATATTTCAAATGAAAATCAAATTTCAAATTAATAGCTTAAAAGGCAATTTTAATTTGAAATTTGATTTTCATTTGAAATACTGTATGCAAGGCGAATGTTTCTCTCTGGAAAAATTTCCAAGTATTAATATAGATTTAATCGATGCTGGTTTAATTAAGTTTCGTGTTTGCCCCATGACGGTGGCTCACGATAAATATTCCATCTTGTGCGGCGTTTGTAGCCTTGCCAACATGTAATAAGGAGAAAATTTCCAGGCTGGGTATCGTTCCATGTGGTTTAGTCGGTAGAATGTCAGTGCGCTATACTGATAACCCGGGATCGAGACCCGGCATGGATATTTTTCACTATGTTGGCCTTTGCGCACTTTTAAGCAATTTATTTGAAATTTGATTTTCATTTGAAATATTGTATGCAAGGCGAATGTTTCTCTTTGGGAAAATGTCCAAGTATTAATACTGTGATGATTCTTGTCATAAAAACTACGATAATTTTAAAGTAAAGTTTTGTTTGAAATATAAAATTTTATCTTTTTACCGTACTTTTTAGCAAGATATCGCTATTTTGGAGTCCTATTCTTCTAAAATATTTTTAATTTTCCATTTAAAAAACAATGCTTATTAACTGACATCTTTTTTTATTAAGTTAGCTTGATCTTGAATTAAAGCTTAATATTAAGAATGTATAAGCTTTTTAATGTGTTATGATTTGTCATTGTTTTTTTAAATACGAACATGGAGTCTAACGGACATTAATACAACTGTTACTTATAGAACTACATGATAAGCCCTATTTATTTAAATTTTTTATTCCCGTATATATTGTATTTTGTGAATATTAGCTAATTAGATTTGGTATGTTTTATATGAAAAGACTGATCTGGGAAATAGAAACAACAAGTAAGATATATCATGCGTTAGGCATAGATTATAAAACACTTTCCAACTCTTCCTAAATGTTTTATCAAGACATCGGGGGAAATAACGTAAATAAGATAACTAAGTAAACATGAAAACGCGTAAAACATTTGAAAACTGATTTACGCCGTTACCATCCACTAAGGTGTAAAAAAATCATAATTTAAAAAAAAAAATCAAAAAAATCGGTTTTTTTTTATTTAAATCAGATTTTTTTTATTTAAATCAGATTTGTATGATTTTTTTCCCAGCGTTCAAATACTGAATAGCTATCATGAGTTTTAGGTTTCCAAAACAATTACACCACTAATTGCTAACATAATCTATGTTTTTACACTTTAATTAATAAAATTATAATTGTTAGTTTGTAATTACAGAAATAAAAACTGCAAATTAGTAGTTTCATTAGGTAGTATTATACAATAATGTTATATACATTAATATTGTAATAATTATGTAAAACTTTATAAATACTAGAGATACTTAACATTTATGAAAATTATTAACTGCATTTTATATTAAATAGCTAACATTACTTCAAATTAATTATTAAACAATCAACTCTCTAATTAGGAACATATTATACATTTTTAAGCCTTAATTATTAAAATGATAATAATTCATTTTAGAAAGAAAAAGGGACAGGATGCTAGTTCAAAAAACGGGCACTATTTCATGAGGAAATATATTAGTAATGTGTTTAGTAATGATGTAAGAAAAAAAAAGAATATTTTTTAGCATTATAAGTAAAGTGTCCTTTTTTTTAATAATTTTATGAATAACAAATTGAAAAATACAATTAAATAACATATTTTAATAATATCCTGTTTTTTCTAAAGAAATAAAGTTCTATATTTTTGCAAGATGTTTTCCACATGAATTTAGAATACTGTTGAATGGGGAAGTTTTTTACAAGAAATCTCTGGCTACAACTACGGGTAAATTTCAACTTTTTTTTTTCTTTTTTTAAGGCAGGGTGCATTTTGCCAATTTCAAAAGGGGCATGGTGTGGCACCATTAAACAAAACGGCCTAGAAGAAGCAGTATAAGTAATTACAGAATTAATAAAAACTGCAAATAAGTAAAATTCATTAGTTAGTAGCACAAATAACAAAACTAACAAATATTATTTGCACCTCATTTTGCATTTGTATTTAGGAAAATTTCTGTAAACCACCAAAATCTATACTTACACACATGTACGTGGATGCTAACCAAAAAAAAAAAAAAAATGAAAAAAATGAAAATGAGTTAAACCCATTCATATAGAATAAATATAAGTTAGCCACTAATATCTGAAATCCTCAAAATATTTAAGTAACAGCATTATTACCTCTATTAGCTTTCAATGGTTCAATTTTTTAATATATATGAGTTACAAAAAAAAAAAAAAAAAAAAAAATAATAATAATAATAATAATAATAATAAACATTTATTCAACCTATACCAAAGAAGCTCTTGCTGTGCTTAGCATTTTTATACCAATTATTTCTTTTTCTCTTATGCATTCATTTACAATTTAGCTGCTGAGCAGATGTCATTCTTTCATTCTTCTTTAACTTGAGATTGCTATTAATTACTATTTATTCTTTTACTTGTAGAAATGTAATTATACTTGCTATGTGTATTTTATATAAAATAATGCATAAATTGATTACCTAAATGAAATTATGACATTGCAAATTATGTTAGATTTAAATATCATTTTTAAATGAAACTGCTTTAATTTGGATAAAAACTTAAAAACAATGCTTTTTACAAACTCAACTTTTTTTAATTTTTTTACAATACTAATGAATTAAGCTTAGAAACAATTATTTAAAGCTCTTTTTTTGTTTATTAATAAGTCAAAATACCTGTAGAAACTTTCAAATTATGTTCATGTTAGATTTTAATACTTTTTTTTTTTTTTTGACATTTTAAACATTTAGAAAATTTTTGATTTTAATCAATGATTTTTTTTTAAAAATTGGTTGATTAAAATCATGATTTAATCGCTGATTTAAATCAACCGATTAAAATCGTTGACACCCTACCATCCACAGCCAAATATGTTTTCTAATTCTTTTAAACAGTCCTGTATTTGATCTGTAGATTGATATATATATATACTATATAATGGAAAAATTTAGTTTATCAAGGAAACGCATAACAGGTTGAAATTCTCTTTCAGCAATTTATACTAATATATGGAAACATACTTAAATAATTTTGTACAACCCTGTAGTTTACCTAGAACCTTTATTACACGCCACTATTTAGTTAAAATTTTATTCAAGCTAAAACACTCTTAAAACTGCTGAAATTACATTTCCAGAAATTATAATTCATAGATGGCAACGTATCCAATTCTTTGCGTGACCCTGTATATCATTTTATCTATATACTACAAACATTTCTTAGTAAATTAAATACAGTGCAACGTTAAAATGCATAACTTATTTAAAAACCTCCTTTAAGCAATACCCAGTAACCCTTTCGAATACTTTTGTATATTCCTGTATATGAATTATAGCATATATATATACACCATATACTATGCATAAATGTAGTGAATCATAAAAGTGTATATCATAATTAAAAATGTATTTCCAGCAATCATCGGTAATGAACAGTACTTCGGATACAATATAGTATCTGAAATATTTTGTGTGTCCCTGTAAATGCTATATACACTTCGTATTATACATGAAATAATTCATAGTATGTAAACCTCAACGACGTATATCAATTTCATTACATATCAAATAGATTAACATAAATAAAGTACGCCGCAAACAATTCCATCCACCCCTATATCATTATGTATTGGAATTCCTTTTTTAGCCCTGTAAATGAACAATAACTGTTCTTTGCATCGCATATTCTATGGAATGCACATTTTAGTGCGCTTCATAAATGCATATCAATTTTATTCTGTTTGAAAGCGTGTAAAATCATTAAAAATCATTTGAAACGATTTTTTTCCCACAGGCCGTAATGTAATGTAATACAATTGACTGTCCCTGTAAATGAAATAACATGCTACAAACTTCATTACAAATAGGGGTCTTGCTATGGTAAACGTTAATAACATCCAAAAATTTTAAATAATTTAATTATCTTTAAATGTCTATTAATTATGTTAATGATTGATGATAATACTTGTCCATATACTTTTATATTTATGCCACCATGTGGTTTTAACCCAATATTTAAATAAGAAAATAAACCAGATTAAAATGCAATTTAAATCACTAATTTTAATAATCTGATCAAAGCTGTTGAAAAGGAAGTTAGATATTTTAACAAAATAAAAAATAAATGTAATGAAATATTTGTGTTCTATAACATGTTTATTAGAAGATAACTGAAATCATTGTAATAAAAAAAAAAAGCAAACAAGGAAAATAATATTTTAGATATTTCAGCAAAATAAAAAATAAATGTAATGAAATATTTATGTTCTACAGCATGTTAATGAGAAGCTAACTAAAATTGTTGTAATTAAAAAAAAAAAAAAAAAAAAAAAGCAAACAGGGAAAATAATATTTTTACATACCTAATTTCATTGACGTTGTACGTGATACTTTGATTTTGGGGAACCAATTAAATCCGATTATAAGTACGATAGCAATGACTTGAATCATCTTCAACAAGTCAAAGCTACCGTAATTTTCTCGGGTTTATATTTTGTTAGCTGAACTAACTTGGATCCTGAGAACGTTCTTGTTTCAGTTTTTAAATCCGTGTCAACACATCTATGCTGTCCAGTGTCCATAGTGTCCACAGAACTGTCCAGTGTCCCGCGTTTATTCTAAAAAGTTTCACTGTTACTTTTATCCGTTATTCTGCGGTCGAGTGGTAACAACTGAAATAGTGCAGATGCAGACGATTTTTAAGTTTCGAAGTTCGAAGCAGATGTTTTTTTGTTTTATTTGTTTTTCTATACCACAGTTTCGGAAGGAAATTAAATGCGTAATAATTTTGTCAAATTGTCTCTAATTCAATTTCCTGTTTGAAAATGTTTTATTGTATTTCATATTTTATTTTTATCAGTTTTATTGAATTGTAAAGTTTCATTTACGTAAATTATAATAATAATATTATCCATAATTAGAGTTTACTAGATAAAACATTGCTTAATTTTTCAAAATGTATACAAATTAATTTAATGGTAATAATGATGACTCCCTCCTTTTTTTTTAAAGTAAAATTTGTATCACAGGTAATATATACAAAATATCTTCTTAAAAAATACAACATGATTATCGAGAAGAGATGAGTTTTTCTTTGTCAATCTGTCATTCTCTTAATATTAATTTCCTGTAGAATAAAACTTGTAAAATAATTTTTAAAGATATATTTTGAAAACAAAAAATAAAACATGAATAATTAATTATGTCGTGGGCTTTGCCTAAATTTTGTACATTAATTTTATATTCGGAAAATGTCAATTCTATTTTAAACGTTTGAAAGAAGTAGAATAAAAAAAAAAATAAATAAATACTTAAAATAGTGAAACACTAAGAGGAAAAAAAATGACTTGAATGCAAATTATAAAGCAAGAAATGCATATATGACTGAATTTTGAAGACGCTTTCTGCGTGCTCATTAAAAGCTGCAGCCTTAACTGTAATAGAAAGTTTTTAGTTTGAAACGACAGAAATGTTTCGACTACTCTTTGAGAAACTTCTAGTATAACAGATGATCATTTACAAAAATCTTTATAAAAGATAAGTCGAGGTCTGCTTACCTAAAACATTTTTTTAATAATATGAAATTCTCATAATTAGGAAATCGTTTTGTGTTGCTGATGAATTAATTACATTTTATGTTATATGAAAATAAAAAGTTTTTGTTAGAGGCACAGATGCAACTTGGACCACGGTTTAAAAAAATTTTTAATCCGGCAGAAAAATATTTTTTACAGTAAATAACATGTTTTTAATAATTTTTGTAATTTTTTAAAGTTTTCTTAGAAGTTCACATCTCAGTCACAATGTGACATCACTGAGTGGTGGCATTTTGGTCACAGATGTGACGTGACCACAGTGACTTACAGTGACGTCACAATGACGTCACTGTGACCATGCATGCTATGAGGGAAGAGAAATGAATAGAAATTCGTTTATAGGGAGATCGCCACTGTTTTTTAAATTATAATTCAATCTTTCGAAATCTTTTTAAAGCCGATCAAATTAGCGTGTATTTAGAGTCTGCGGTGTCTGGACGGGGGTTGGCGAGCGTAGCTCGTAGGGGGCCGAGCCCCCTAGTTATAATTTAAAAAAACAGTTGCGATCTCCCTATAAACGGATTTCTATTCATTTCTGTTTGATTAATGAATTTTAACGCCAAATCAGCTGCGGTAATACTTGATTATTCCGTCGACCAATTTCGCCAAATTATATAAATCGCCAAACCAGTCGCCAAATTATACAAATTGACATAATTTTTATTTTAAATAACGAAAGAACAAATAAATTAGTACAACATTAATAAAAATACAAATAAAATGTCGAAATAAAAATAACTTGATGACGTAGACACGTGTAACAACATTTCAAAATAAACTAATATAAAAGGAATTAAGTAAACAGTCTTTGTCTCCTGGTATTTTTTATCAAAGCGAAAAGAAAGTTCTTTTAAATGAGACATTTTAAATTAATCGTTTTTAATCTGACGTAATTTTGACCAAGCTATTCTTTCTCTTTTAAATATTCACGTGAAAATACTTTTATTAGAAATGAAATATTATCTGCGCTTTACTAACAAAAATATTTGAAAAGATCCTCTCAAAATACCAAATAAATGTCTAGCGCAATTTCTAAATTTAAACTGTTTTGCAATATTTTGTGTTCATTTTATGTAATAACTGTAATGTGACGTAAATATAACGTAATTTCTCCTATTTAAGACTTCTAACGCATGTTAATGAATTTATTGTTTTACAATATCCTTTCTCTTTTAAAATTCACGTGTATACTTTTTATGAAGTAATTTTCAATAAGTTCCTGCTTTTTATACGCAATTATTTAATTTTAATTTGAAAGTATCTTTTCTATTTATAATAGTCACGTGTAAATAAATTTTTAATTTGAAGCAAACATTATTGTTTCCGTTGTTTATACAGTTGGCAACAGGTTAAATTAGTACAATTTTCTAAAATAAGTAAAAAATGTCTCTCGAAATGCTGAAAATTTGAATTTAAAATAGAAATGAAACCTCGAAAAATGAGTCAAATTAAAAAAATTAATGAATTCTGCACACCGAGAAATTATAACGTATATAATGATCTAAAAATTATTAAATTCCGATGTATAGTTTTTGCTCCTATAAAATTTTAGAGGAACGATTTTGTCCAACTTCAGCATTAAATATCTCTTAAAATAATTCTTCGATTTGAAAACTGTCTACATCAGCGTGTTTATCATACATTTCTGTATAATACTACCGATTTTCATATTTTTGTATGCATTATTTTTCTTAATATTAACGAAGAAAGACCTCCGGTCACAAAAAATTCAAAACCGGCGGCGGCGGTGACAGCGGTAGTTACTTTTTTTTAGAATACTAGGGGGCTCGGCACCCTACGAGCTGCGCTCGCCAACCCCCGTCCAGACACCGCAGACTCTAAATTCACGCTAATTTGATCGGCTTTAAAAAGATTTCGAAAGATTGAATTATAATTTAAAAAACAGTGGCGATCTCCCTATAAACGAATTTCTATTCATTTCTCTTTGATTGGTTAATTTTAACGCCAAATCCGCTGCGGTACTACTTGATTATCCTGTCGACCAATTTCGCCAAATTATATTAATCGCCAAACCACTCGTCAAATTATACAAATTGTTATAATTTTTATTTTAAATAACGAAAGAACAAATAAATTCGTACAACATTAATAAAAACACAAATAAAACGTCGAAATAAAAATAACTTGATGACGTATACACGTGCAACAACATTTCAAAATAAGCTAATATAAAAGGAATTAAGTAAAGAGAGTCTTTGTCTCCTGGTATTTTTTAACAAAGCGAAAAGAAAGTTCTTTTAAATGAAACATTTTAAATTAATTCTCAAAATATCAAATAAATGTCTAGCGCAATTTCTAAATTTAAACTTTTTTGCAATATTATTTTGTGTTCATTTTATGTAATAACTATAATGTGACGTAAATATGACGTAATTTCTCCTAAGACTTCTAACGCATGTTAATGAATTTATTATTTTACAATATCCTTTCTCTTTTAAAATTCACGTGTATACTTTTTATGACGTAATTTTTAATAAGTTCCTGGTTTTTATACGTAATTATTTAATTCTAATTTGAAAGTTTTTTTCCTGTTTATAATAGTCACGTGTAAATAAATTTTTAATTTGAAGCAAACATTATTGCTTGCGCTTTTTATACAGTTGGCAACAGTTTAAATTAGTACAATTTTCTGAAATCTGTAAAAAATATCTCTAGAAATGCTGAAAATTTGAATTTAAAATAGAAATAAAACCTGAAAAAATGAGTCAAAATAAAAAAATTAATGCAATCTGCACTTCGGCAAATTCTAACGCATAAAATGATCTAAAACTGATTACACTGCCATGTATAGTTTTTGCTGCTATAAAACTTTTTAGTGGAACGATTTTGTCCAACTTTAGCATTAAATAACTCTTAAAATAATTATTCGATTTGAAAACTGTCTGCATCAGCGTGTTTATCAAACATTTCTGTATAAAACTACCGATTTTCATATTTTTGTATGCATTATTTTTGTTAATATTAACGAAGAAAGGCCTCCGGTCACAAAAAAAACAAAACCGGCGGCGGCGGCGGCGGCGGCGGCGGCGGCGGTGACAGCGGTAGTTACTTTTTTTTAGAATAGAGAGAAAAAAAAAAGAGATAATAATTATTTAGTGATAACAGGTGAAGAGAATCAACATTATTTAACACATCGTTTAATTAGGCTTAATTTTCTTTGTTGTATCCGGCCCTTTGCATGGCGGAGCCAATTGCTTATAAATCTTTCTACTTCTTTCTCTTGAACATCCTTCCATGATGGATTATTCCGAACTGAACCCATAAAAACAAATATAAGAATATTTATATATCATAAACAGAAAATTTTATTGATCCTGAGAAAATAATAATACAGTGAAGCTTCCATTTAACCAAGTCTCATCATTACACTTAAACACTTTCGTTACACAGAAAGTTCATTAAACAGAAATAAAATCAAATTCATGGAAATAGTATAATAAAATACACATGCATAAAAAGAAAAACACCCCTAAAATGAAATATTGAAAAAATGAACTTAATTCGGGCAGTAACTTTTTTTATGTAATGCGAATTTTATGTATATGAGAAATTTTTAATTAAAATAATGTCTAAAAAACACTCATAATAAACTGAAATGTAAGCATATCTTTTCTCTTTTTTTTCTCATTCCAAATTCTTAACTTCAAAAGAGTCTAATAACTGTCTTTTTGTATGCATACATGTGAATAAAATGAATAAATATGTATAACTTTTAAATATCTATCTAATCCATGAGCAATTAATCAAAATTCTTTAATCTAATCTAAATTTATTTCATATTGTACTTATATTAAGTATAATGATTTTTTAATCCTTTCATAATTTTTTTTATAAGTCTTTGTACAGGTTTCTTATAAATATACAATATTCATAAAAATTTTCGCACTTATGTAAGTATCAAAACAATTCATCTGTAACATTTTCATGAAACTGGAATGTCCTTCTTATTGTATCGAAGGCTTTTAGCATTCCTTCTTTTGAATGGAAATGATTGAATAAATAAATAATTTCATTTTCATACAATCTGCTGAAACAAATTCATACATCCATTGCAACAGCAATCTCTCCATTTAAATATTGTACACTCGCAAAGTAGAAAAAACTTCATTATATAGAATATATTTCTTGTAGTATCCATTAATTTTTATGTTAATGGTTATCAAAGTTAAGGATCAATAGAAAACTTCGTTAAACAGGGACTCCGTTAAAGAGCATAGCTTAGAAAAAAAAAAAAAAAAAAAAAAAAAAAAAAAACATAAAAGGATTTTTAAAAAATTATGAAAGGATTAAAAATTCATTATACTTAACATAAGTACAATATGAAATAAATTTCTGAAGAATTTTTATTAATTGCTTGTACATTAGGTTATATTTAAAAATTATACATATTTATTCATTTTATTCACATGTATGCTTATAAACAGACAGTTACTAGCTACAATAGCCCATATCACCATTCACTTTAGTAGAGTTTCATTCAGGATGTTATCACCTTCTGGGATACCCAACTGGATGAGAGTTCTGTGGTGTAGTCCTGGATAAAAATTACAGGACCTCTCGTTACGCTCTGATAAGCAGAAGATATCTTATTGTAGAGAAAAATGTCATCTTCTATTTTGAAAACTTACGGTGTCAATTTGGCCAGATACTGGATATTCGGATCCAATTTAAACCAGATATCCGGCCATCCGGCCGCAGTAAGTTTACTTTTCTACCCCTTCCTCCCAAATCAGATTAAACATTTTTAAAAGTTATTACTTTTAGTTAAACAATAAAAAACTTATTTTAATTTCTTATTTTATAGAAAGCATAAATATTAAATTTTTAATATTGATAATTAAATTCAGTATCATTAGTTATTTAATTAGTACTATTTTAATTAAATAGTAATAAATAACAATAATAATAGCAAAATAACAAGAAAAAAATAAAAATCATGTAGAGTAGATGTAACAGTAATAGATACCCTTCAATGTTTTTGGTTTATAAAAAAATAACCAATAAAAATTTAGCTTTTATTATTTTTTTCATAACTCCCTCTTGCATGTTTTATAATCTGTGTTATTGTTTACACTTTTAATCAAACCAATCAGAAAGCACAAGCAGAAGATAATGTTTTGAAGTTTCACAGTTATTTAGGGAAAATCTTAATGAACATGCTAAGAGACATTTATTAAATTTATATATATATATATATATTTTTTTTTTTTTTTTTTTTTTTTTTTGCAAAATTTACATGTTTTTGGTTTGATAGTAATTAGTAATAGAAAACATTGAATTTTATATACTAATTTGGTTACTTACAAAAATTTCATTTATTTTTAACGGTTTAAGCCGTGTCCATTACTGGAATGCTTAATTAGTCGATTTCCAGTAATGGACACCCTCATGTAGACATTGCTAAAAATGCAATTTCTGTAATATTCATAGTACATAAAAGCTTTTAACTTAACTGAATCCCTAATTAATCAAATTTAATTTTTTAATTGCATTTACCAGAATGTAATAAAATTTTTATAAATAGCTGCTTTTTGTGAAAAGGCCCTAAATAGGCCCCAAATTTTGCCTGGATTGACTTGATAGCTGTTAAAATACGTTTGAAATAAATATTCTTAAAAATTAAATTTAGTTTAAAAATAATAATAAAATACATTTTTTAAATAATATTATTATTTATTAAAACCATGTTTTCATCAATGGGAACATTTATTTCAAGCCGGATATTCGGCCGGATAATTATAATATCCGGCTACTGCCAAATATCCGGCATGTTGGCCGGGTACTGGATGTTGGCCGGGTACCGGATGTTGGCCGGATACCGGATGTTCACCGGATATCCATTGCATCACTACAAAGAAACTCTTTTATTTTTCAAAACTAGGGGCTCTGCCCCCTACGAGCTACGCTCGTCAACCCCCGTTCAGACACCGCAGACTTTAAAAGTACGCTAATTTGATCGGCTTTAAAAGGATTTCAGAAGATTGAATTATAATTTAAAAAACAGTGGCGATCTCCCTATAAACGGATTTCTATTCATTTCTGTTTGATTGGGGGATTTTAAGGCCAAATCCGCTGCGGTACTACTTGATTATCCCGTCGACCAATTTCACCAAATTATATAAATCGCCAAATTATACAAATTGACCTAATTTTTATTTTGAATAACGAAAGAACAAATAAATTAGTGCAACATTAAAAATAATACAAATAAAACGTCGAAATAAAAGTAACTTTATGACGTAGACACGTGTAACTTGCTTAAAGTCAAATTAATGTGACATTTTCGATCAATCTATTATTGGCATTTAATCTTATAGTTTGGCGAATGATAGATTTTTGGTCGACGGGATAACTAAGTAGTACCAAAGATACAATCGCTATTTTCGTCTTTGATTAAGTAAAATAAGTTAAACATTTCAAAATAAGCGACTAAAAAAGGAATTAAGTAAACAGAGTCTTTGTCTCCCGGCATTTTTTACCAAAGCGAAAAGAAAGTTCTTTTAAATAAGACATTTTAAATTAATCGTTTTTAATCTGACGTAATTTTGACCAAACTATTCTTTCTCTTTTTAATATTCACGTGAAAATACTTTTGTTAGAAATGAAATATTATTTGCGCTTTCTTAACAAAAATAGTTGAAAAATATCCTCTCAAAATATTAAATAAATGTCTAGCGCAATTTCTAAATTTAAACTGTTTTGCAATATTATTTTGTGTTCATTTTATGTAATAACTGTAATGTGACGTAAATATGACGTAATTTCTCCTATTTAAGACTTCTAACGCATGTTAATGAATTTATTATTTTACAGTTTCCTTTCTCTCTTAAAATTCACGTGTAAATATAGTTTTTATGGCGTAATTTTTAATAAGTTCCTGCTTTTTGTACATATTATTTAATTCTAATTCCAAATGTTTTTTTTCTGTTTATAATAGTCACAATTTATTTACACGCTTAAATATATATATTTTTTTTTTAATTTGAAGCAAACCTTATTGTTTACGCTGTTTATACAGTTGCCAACAGTTTAAATTAATATCACTTTCTAAAATACGTAAAAAATATATCTCGAAGTGCTGAAAAATTGAATTTAAAATAGAAATAAAACCTCAAAAAATGAGTCAAATTAAAAAAAGAAATACAGTCTGCACACCGGGAACTTCAAACGTATAAAATGATCTAAAAATGATTAAATTCCCATGAATAGTTTTTGCTCCTATAAAACTTTTTTAGTGGAACGATTTTGTCCAACTTTAGCATTAAATATCTCTTAAAATAATTCTTCGATTTGAAAACTGTCTGCATCAGCGTGTTTATCAAACATTTCTCTATAATACCGCCGATTTTCATATTTTTGTATGCAATATTTTTCTTAATATTAACGGAGAAAGACCTCCGGTCACAAAATATTCAAAACCGGCGGCGGCGCTGACAGCGGTAGTTACTTTTTTTTTTAGAATAGAGAGACAATACTTATTTAGTGATAACAGGTGAAGAGAATCAACATTATTTAACACATCGTTTAATTAGGCGTAATTTTCTTTGTTGTATCCGGCCCTTTGCATCGAGGAGCCAATTGCTTATAAATCTTTCTACTTCTTTCTCTTGAACATCCTTCCATGATGGATTATTCCGAACTGAACCTATAACAAGTTGGAAATTGCTCGTCAAACGTGGCAAATGAGGTGCGTTCGTACTATAACTAGTTTTATAATTATTTTTTGCACCCCATATTGTACTGAATGTGCATTTATTTGCAATTCATAAGTGCATAGTCTGTAACATCATTAAAATGCACTTGCAATAATTTTTTCCCATTCCCCTTAATGTAACGGAAAACTTTTGACTGTCCCTGTAATTAAGCTATACATCCGATTTTCATGAAATTTGAAATGGCTCGACAAAATGTCGCAATAATTATATGTTTAAAATTTGAGACCATTCGGAAAGTTTTAACATCATTAAAATGCACGTGCAATAATTTTTCCCATTGGCCGTAATGTAAAGAAAAACTTTTGACTGTCCCTGTAATTTAACTATACATCCGATTTTCATAAAATTTGAAATGGCTCGACAAAATTTTACAACAATCATATATTTAAAATTTCAGACCATTCGGTTGGGTAGTTTTTGCTCTATTATATGCGGACGGACGGACAGACAAACGGACTGAACGACGACTATAGGTGCTACGTATTTATATAATTACGAACGCACCTAAAAACACTTTTTTTTAGAATAAAGTTACTTTTTTTTAGAATAGAGAGATTAATAAATTATAAAAATAAAATAAATAAAAAATTTATTAATTCATAAATACGAATAGTTATATTCATTAACAAAGAAGGTCTCCATAAGTGCATACTCAGAAAAATTATGGAATGTTCTTCTCATGAGGATATTAATATCTCTTTATTCTAAAAAAAAAAAAGTAACTACCGCTGTCACCGCCGCCGCCGGTTTTAAATTTTTTGTGACCGGGCGTCTTTCTCCGTTAATATTAAGAAAAATACTGCATGCAAAAATATGAAAATCGGTAGTATTATACAGAAATGTTCGATAAACACGCTGATGCAGACAGTTTTCAAATCGAAGAATTATTTTAAGAGATATTTAATGCTAAAGTTGGACAAAATCGTTCCATTAAAAAAGTTTTATAGGAGCAAAATCTATTCATGGGAATTTAATCATTTTTAGATTATTTTATACGTTTGAAGTTCCTGGTGCGCAGATTGTATTTCTTTTTTTAATTTGGCTAATTTTTTGTGGTGTTATTTCTACTTTAAATTCAAATTTTCAGCATTTCTAGAGATCTAGAGATATTTTTTACAGATTTTAGAAAGTGATATTAATTTAAACTGTTGCCAACTGTATAAACAGCGGAATAATAATAATGTTTGCTTCAAAAAATATATATATACGTGTAATAAATTAAAAATTTATTTACACGTGACCATTTTAAACAGAAAAAAACATTTGGAATTAGAATTAAATAATTATGTACAAAAAGCAGGAACTTATTAAAAATTACGTCATAAAAAGTATACACGTGAATTTTAAAAGAGAAAGGATATTGTAAAATAATAAATTCATTAACATGCGTTAGAAATCTTAGGAGAAATTACGTCATATTTACGTCACATTACAGTTATTACATAAAATGAACACAAAATAATATTGCAAAACGGTTTAAATTTAGAAATTGCGCGAGACATTTATTTGATATTTTGAAAGGATACTTTTCAACTATTTTTGTTAGGAAAGCGCAAATAATATTTCATTTCTAACACAAGTATTTTCTCGTGAATATTAAAAAGGGAAAGAATAGTTTGGTCAAAATTACGTCAGATTAAAAACGATTAATTTAAGATGTCTATTTAAAAGAACTTTCTTTTCGTTTTGTTAAAAAATACCGGGAGACAAAGATTCTGTTTACTTAATTCCTTTTATATTAGCTTATTTTGAAATGTTTATCTTATTTTACTTAATCAAAGACGAAAACAGCGATTGACATATGTATTTTTGGTACTACTTAGTTATCCCGTCGACCAAAAATCTATCATTCGCCAAACTATAAGATTAAATGCCAATAATGGTTGATCGTAAATGTCACATTAACTTGACTTTAAGCAAGTTACACGTGTCTACGTCATCAAGTTATTTTTATTTCGACGTTTTATTTGTATTTTTATTAATGTTGCACTAATTTATTTGTTCTTTCGTTATTTAAAATAAAAATGATGTCAATTTGTATAATTTGGCGAGTGCTTTGACGATTTATACAATTTGGCGAAATTGGCCGACGGGTTAATCAAGTAGTACCGCAGCGGATTTGGCCTTAAAATTCCCCAGTCAAAGAGAAATGAATAGAAATCCGTTTATAGGGAGATCGCCATTGTTTTTTAAATTATAATTCAATTTTCCGAAATCTTTTTAAAGCCGATCAAATTAGCGTGCTGTTAGAGTCTGCGGTATCTGAACGGGGGTTGACGAGCGTAGCTCGTAGGGGGCAGAGCCCCCTAGTTTATAAATAAAATTCCTGCAGAATCTTTATATATCGTCCACAAAGTAATATATTTTTTAATTTAAACTTTTTTAAAATGATTTATGGTTGACAGCATAATGGAATTTAAAAATAATATGCTTTTATGCTAAATGCTTTTTAAGGTTTTCTGCTAAATTTGATTGATCCTTTTCTACTTAGCACAAAAAGAAACTAAATATTAAATATGTCAGAAATTTATTTAAGAAAACAGATTTTCAAGCTCTGTGTGTTAGAATGTGAGAAAGGGGGGGGGGGGCAGATAACATTTTTAAATACACAAAATATTTTCATTTAAATTGTAAAAAATCAATATATGCACTTCCCTTTTTAAGATGACTTAGCACAAAAAAATTTAAAAATAAATGTACACATCACATTTTCTTAAGTGAAACCAATTTTAAGCAAAGTAAAGAAACTTTAAATAAAAATCTCTTTTAACTAAATAACTAAAGGCTTGGTGTAATTTATAAAAGGCGCATAGAAGTCTTTAAGGATATTTGTACACCTAGAAATAAATAGGAAGAATGGAATGCACAATAAATATGCTGTTTGTCAATTTTAAGTTATTTCACTATATTATAATTACAAAAATTATGCTGTGCCAATATAAACCACCGACAGTGAGAAATGAACAATTTATTTGAGAACATATTTATTTTGCATTCCATTCTTCCTATTTATATCTAGGTGTACAAATATCCTTAAAGACTTTTCTGCGTCTTTTATAAATTACAAATGTCTACTTTACAGACTTTTACTTTATATTTACAAATAAAATAAAAACAGTACTAAAGTAAAAAGAAGAAATTATTGGCAAACAAACATGCCAAATTACATAGGAGATATCATATCTGTTCAGTTTTACAGAAATAATTTTTTACCCTCTAGGGGGCTCGGCCCCCTACGAGCTACGCTCGCCAACCCCCGTTCAGGCACTGCAGTCTCTAAAAGCACGCTGATTTGATCCGCTTTAAACAGATCTTGAAAGGTTGAATTACTCGTATAATTTAAAAAACAGTGGTGATCTCCATATAAACGGGTTTCTATTCATTTCTCTTCGATTGGGGAATTTTAAGGAAAAATCAGCTGCTGTTAAAAGATACAATGGCTGTTTTCGTCTTTGATTAAATAAAATCAGTTAAACATTTCAAAATAAGGTAATATAATAAGCAAATCTGCATCAAAATGCAAATATATTTCACAAATACCAATGCCTTCTTTTGACGGAAAGGACACAGAAGGTTAACGAATCTTAACTAAACCATTTAAGCAATTTCTTTATTTTCTGCTTCACAGATTTTTCTCTTTCAAATCATATTTTTTGTCGATGACACTTCATTTTCAGCTTGTTATCTTTTTTATTTTTATTAAATTTCTAAATAGTCGCTCGAAAGCAGTCTAAACACGTTCAATAAAATTAATATTAATCTTATTAATATAATCTCAAAATATCAAAATAATGTCTAGCGCAATTTTTAAATTTAAACTGCTTTGCAATATTACTTTTTGTTCATTTTACGTAATAAGTACAATGTGACGTAAATGTGACGTAATTTCTCTTATTTAAGACTTCTAACGCATGTAAATGAATTTATTATTTTACAATATCCTTTCTCTTTTAAAATTCACGTGTAAGTATAGTTTTTATGAAGTATTTTCAATAAGTTCCTGCTTTTCATACGTAATTATTTAATCCTAATTTGAAAGTTTTTTTTTCTGGTAATGATAGTCACGTGCAAAATAAATTTTTAATTTGAAGCAAACATTATTATTTGCGGTGTTTATACAGTTGGCAACAGTTTAAATTAATACCAATTTCTAAAATAAGTAAAAAATATCTCTCGAAATGCTGAAAATTTGAATTTAATATAGAAATAAAACCTCAAAAAATGAGTCAAATTAAAAAAGGGAATGCAGTCCGCACACCGGGAAATAATAACGTATAAAAATATCTAAAAATGAATTAATTCCCATATGTAGTTTTTGCTCCTATAAAACTTTTTTAATGGAACGATTTTGTCTAACTTTAGCATTAAATATCTCTTAAAATAATTATTCGATTTGAAAACTGTCTGCACCAGCGTGTTTATCAAACATTTTTCTATAATACCGCCGATTTTCATATTTTGGCATGCAGTATTTTTCTTAATATTAACGGAGAAAAACCTCCGGTCACAAAAAATTCAAAACCGGCTGCGGCGGCAGCGGCGGCGGCGGCCGCGGTGACAGCGTAAGTTACTTTATTTTAGAATAGAGAGATGATTGCTTTACAGATATTTGTTGTTTGGAATGCCTTTTTGCCTCTAAGGCCCATTAAACTAAAGGTAATTACCACTTCATCCGTCAAAACTTTTCTCAACATGAATTTAACACCCTGTTCACATTGAACTCCCCCAATTCTGCTCAGGTAAGAAATCTGAAATTCAAACAAAAAACTTAATAAAAAGACATTTTATACTAACAAAAAGATAATAACAGTTTTAATAAATGTGATGGCAGGGTTAAAAAACTAGAAGGAAATGATCAACCATCAATGGTATATAATTATTTCTTGGTTGCCAAAATGTTCTCTGCAAATGCAAGTACGAAATTATTTTTCGCTCATATTGTATGTGTATAAACAATATAATCAGTTATAGTAATAAACAAATTAAAATTAAATCCATGAAAAAAAACCCTACACATCAGCTTTTTAGCTCTAAAAGAATCATTATAAGATGAAATACTTTTCTTAAGGCTTCTGTTTCCGTCTCAGAAGCGTGTTCGCGAGCTAATGTTAATCCTATGGGAAGGTTATTTGCTAATATCTTGTTTGCATTTCGACATTTTAATTTTTTTTTTTTTTGCATTGGATAGCTGAGGTGCATCTCTGCATCGCTACTTTAAAGTTACTTTCACTTTCAAAACCAGTTCCAAAAATAAAAATGTCATTATAAAAAATGCCTGCAATCAAAATCGGAAAAAGTAAGAAAGGGGCGATATACAGATGCAGCTCAAGCATCCAATGCAATATATATACCGGGTGTCCCAAAAAGGACTGACTGATTTTAAAATTCAATAACTTGCAAACGGTGACAGATATTAAAAAAATTCTTGCAGGAGGGTTATGCATAAGGTCAAAAGTTTTATTACAGTGATTTTCAATTTTAGTTCGATTTACAAACAATAGATGGCGCTGTAAGCAATAGTCGCTAAATACAGGCTCGATTTTTGGTCCTTTATCTTGTTCCATGCAGAAAAAGGAGATGGAAATGTATTATCCGGGCCACGAAGTACCAAAAATCGAGCCTGAATTTAGCGACTATTGCTTACAGCGCCATCTATTGTTTGTAAATCGAACTAAAATTGAAAATCACTGTAATAAAACTTTTGACCTTATGCATAACCCCCCTGCAAGAATTTTTTTAATATCTGTCACCGTTTGCAAGTTATTGAATTTTAAAATCAGTCAGTCCTTTTTGGGACACCCGGTATATACCGGGTGTCCCAAAAAGGACTGACTGATTTTAAAATTCAATAATTTCCAAACGGTGACAGATATTAAAAAAATTCTTGCAGGAGGGTTATGCATAAAGTCAAAAGTTTTATTACAGTGAATTTCGATTTTAGTTCGAATTACAAACAATAGATGGCGCTGCGATCAATAGAGGCTAAATTCAGGCTCGATTTTTGGTACTTCGTGGCCCGGATAATACATTTCCATCTCCTTTTTCATCATGGAACAACAGAAAGGACCAAAAATCGAGCCTGTATTTAGCGACTATTGCTTACAGCGCCATCTATTGTTTGTAATTCGAACTAAAATCGAAAATCACTGTAATAAAACTTTTGACTTTATGCATAACCCTCCTGCAAGAATTTTTTTAATATCTGTCACCGTTTGGAAGTTATTGAATTTTAAAATCAGTCAGTCCTTTTTGGGACACCCGGTATATATTAAACAAAAACATAATTTGCAGAGCAAATTAAAAAAGAAAACAATTTATTTCCTACACTGTTTAAGCCCGAGAAGGGACAGATATTAAGATGTTTCATTCAGTTAGCTCTACGTTTAATGTTACATTTTTGTAACAAATAAGTTAAACCAATTGAACATTAAATAATAAAAATAAAATTTTAAAAATATGATACTTTAATCACCCTAAAAACTTGGGTTCCGTCAAATGAAAGCGAAATAAATCTTAAACTTTTTTTAAAGGTTTGTATTTTAGACGTGCCTTATGATTTTATGTACAATCATCATAAACATAATACAAAATCTGCGATACAAATATTTACAACTAATAAATGTAAAAAGTCTAAGATCTATTTCGCTTTCATTTGACGGAACCGAAGTTTTTACGGGGATTAAAGTATCATATTTATTTTATTTTATTTTATTTTTTAATGTTTAATTGGTTTAACTTATTTGTTACAAAAATGTAACATTAAACGTAGAGCTAACTGAATGAAACATCTTAATATCGGTCCCTTATCGGGCTTAAACAGTGTAGGAAATAAATTGTTTTCTTTTTAGGTGCGTTCGTAATTATATAAATACGTAGCACCTATAGTCGTCGTTCAGTCCGTCTGTCTGTCCGTCCGTCCGTCTGTCCGTCCGTCTGTCTGTCCGTCCGCATATAACAGAGCAAAAAATACCCGACCGAATGATCTGAAATTTTTAATATATAATTGCTGCAAAATTTTGTCGAGCCATTTCCAATCTTATGAAAATCGGATATATAGTTTAATTACAGGGACAGTCAAAAGTTTTTCTTTACATTACGGCCAATGGGAAAAATTATTGCAAGTGAATTTTAATGATGTTACAGACTTCCGAATGGTCTGAAATTTTTAATATATAATTGCTGCAAAGTTTTGTCGAGCCATTTCCAATTTTATGAAAATCGGATGTATAGTTTAATTACAGGGACACCCAAAAGTTTTCCGTTACATTACGGCCAATGGGAAAAAATTATAGCAAATGCATTTTAATGATTTTACAGCCTTCCGAATGGTCTGAAATTTTTAATATATAATTGTTGCAAAATTTTGTTGAGCCATTTCCAATTTTATGAAAATCGGATGTATAGTTTAATTACAGGGACACCCAAAAGTTTTCCGTTACATTATGGCCAATGGGAAAAAATTATTGCAAATGCATTTTAATGATTTTACAGCCTTCCGAATGGTCTGAAATTTTAAATATATAATTGCTGTAAAATTTTGTCGAGCCATTTCAAATTTTATGAAAATCGAATGTATAGTTTAATTACAGCCAAAAGTTTTCCGTTACATTACGGGGAATGGGGAAAAAAATATTGTAAGTGCATTTTAATGATGTTACAGACTATGCACTTATGAAGCGCAAAAAAATATATATTCAGTACAATGTGGGGTGCAAAAAATAATTATAAAACTAGTTATAGTACGAACGCACCTCATTTGCCACGTTTGACGAGCAATTTCCAACTTGTTTAATTTGTTCTGCAAATTATGATTTTGTTTAATATGTTAAGTTTTTTAATAACTACTGCATTCAGACAAACTCTTAGACGAAATCAGTTCAAAATTAACGGAAAATGCCACCATTAAGGTTTGATTATCGCATCATAATTTGTGGTGTAATTTACCAATTGATGTGATTAAAATACACATCATCAAAACCATTGAATTAAAAGAAAAAAAAAGAGGAAACCCCAACGTTCATGAGACCCCCTCCAGTAGTAAAAATCATTAACGGACACATTTTACAACCGCCATTTACAAATAAGCAGAACTATAACAAATAAATTTTACGAACGGACATTTTTACGACAACGTTCGGACATTCGATTTATGATACTGGACTAGAGGCTTTCCCTCCAGGACACACAGCTGGAAGATAACGAGTGGGTGGTACGGACATAGAGGCAGGGCATATAATTTTCAAAAACGACCATTAAAATCACAAGAACGGCAGAAGGGAAAGCAACAGATGAGACCTTATTGGATGCTGAGAAGAGAAAATAATAAAAGGGACGAATAAATTAAAAAAACCAAGTGTAAGAGCTATACAACGAGAGGAAAAAAAGAAGTCATAAAAAAGGGTTTTCTAAGAGTGTTTCCAAAAAAGAAGGTGCTCTCTGCCAGTTCTCCCATCAGCGTGCTGTAGCAGTGGCGTAGCTACATATTCAGCGCCCTGGAGCAAGTAAAGTTTGTGCGCCCTCTTGTCTCTCAAAAAAGTTCTGCCTAATTTTGTTTTGAAGTTACACACACACACACATATATATATGTATACATATATATATATGTGTGTGTGTGTGTGTAACTAACTGACACGCCCGGCGTTGCCCGGGCCCGTTATTATAATGTAAACAAAACTCAAGTTTGTATGATTTTATATATTCATAATATAGTTCAAATGAACCTGGTTTTAGGAGTGGTCCACTGCCTTTGACAGCGTCTAGTGTGTTCCTGACAAACCTCTTTCTGAACGAACCTGTGGCCTGGGTCCCCGCTACCAAAGGCAGTGTATGCCAGGAGTGTTTCGTACGCGCCGGAGACAATCGAAAACCAAGTTGAATGACTAAACCCCGTAGTAATCGAGCTCATAGAACCCGAGATAAGAATGCTAATCCTGGCGGTGGAACTATAATCTTTAAAACAATCGTATAAGCTAAGTTTAATGTACCAATTTCCAGTGAAATAGAGCCCATAAAAACCGAGAAAAGAATGCGCCGTTAATGTTCGAAAATGGTGGTAACAGAAGTCTAAGATAAACTTCCACAATGTAGAAAGTAGCTGAATAGTAAGCTAAGTTTAATTATCCAATTACCGTTGAAATCGGGCACATTGAACCCGAGAAAAGAATGCACCATTAATGTTCGAAAATTGGTAACTGAAGTCTAAGACAAACTTTTATAATACAGAAAGTAGCTGAATCGTAATCTAGATTGAATGAACCAATTCCTGTTGAAATCGGCCCCATATAACCCGAGGAAAGAATGTACACCGAAGCAGTGGAAGGGGCTTCTTACCCCCACCCCCTGTAAATTTAACGAATTGCCTTTACCATTAACGTGATATTTAATTTACGAATGAAATCCCATCCCCTTTAAAGTTAACCACTTACCTTTAACAATAGCGCGAATTTTAATTCACGGCTGTAGTGAGTAAACGTAAGTTGATGCCGTAAAAAAAGATTAATATTTGAAAAAGGTAGTAGCTGGAGTAAAAGAAATTTTTTAGTGGTTTATAAAGTAGCTGGAGGACCCTATAACTATGCTAAAGGAAATTGCAAGACTATCGGTTAATTTTTTTAAAAACTGCACCAAGCACCCTAAGAAGGCGATTAATATTTAAAATTGGTGGTAGCTGAAGTGTGAGTAATTTTTTTGTAATTCATGTAGTAGCTGGAGGACCTAAGAAATTGTTAGGGAAAAAATCCTAGTGAATCGGACTATTTTTATAGGGGGACCAAAAGGAGCCTACTGATAATTGAGAGCAAGGCCTAAGATGAAAACATGATAAAAGGTCCTAGTACTTAGCGCTTTAGATTTTCAATTAGTCAAAATTAAGTATAGGGTATAAGTATTAATCATTAGAAATTTTTTTCAAAGAAATGCTTAAAAAAAGAGCGCTAGAATCCCAATAAAAATATGAAGGTGTTGGCTCGGAGAGAGAAGTCCAAGACTCAATTTTGAAGCTATGCAATGAGAATGTGATACAATTAGTGGGTGGAAAATGCATGGCGCACAAAAAGTTACTCTAGGGGGCCAGTGTCTGAACTGAAATGTAGAAATGAAAAAAAAAACTCAATGGAAAAAGAGCCCCAAAATCGAGGATCGGATTAAAAGGGGCAATTTATTAACAATTTAGAGCACAAAAACTCAAGTGGCCTTGTACCAAGCCCCAGGGTCTCAACTGGAATGTAGCTGGGCAAGGGCTCCAAGAAGGCGATTAATATTCAAATTTGGTGGTAGCTGAAGTCTAAAAAATTTTTATGTTGTTCGTGTAATAGGTGGATTTTCTAAGATATTGTTACAAAAAAAAAGTTAGTGAATCAGACCATTTTTAATGGAGATATAATAGGAGGTCCAAAAGGGGCCAAGTGATAGTTGAGAGCAGGACCCTAAGATGAAACCATGTTAAAAGGTTCTAGTACTTAGCGCTTTAGATCTCAATAAGTCGAAATTAAGCATAGGGTATGTATTAACACTTTGCACTCCGTTGTCGCCGCTGCGGCGACATTATCTTTCTTTGAAAAACTTGTTTTATGGCACCAGTAACAAAGAAAATAAAATTTGCCTTATTTAATCAGAGCATTTTTGAAATTGTGTACTTGAAGGAAACTTCTTTTTAAAAAGTGGTGCCGATCGAATAAAATTTGTGTAAGAAACTCCGGAGTCCAAAGGGTTAATCATTCGAATAGATCTTAAAGAAGCGCGAAAAAAAAATGGGGGGATTCTTAAAAAGGACACTAGGTGTCCAATAAAAATATGAGGCTGCTGGACCAGGGAGAGGAGTCCAAGTCTCAATTTTAAAGTTATGCATTTAGAGGTTGACAATATTAGGGTGTGAAAAATGCATGGCGACCAAAAATTTCAAGGGATCCAGTGTTTTAGCTGGAATGTAGAAAGGGAGAATAATTAAATCGGAAAAGGGCCCCCAAAACGAAGAAGATCGGATAAAAAAGGGGCAAGTTCTGAGCAATTCGGGGCATACAAACTGAAAGGTGCTATAGGGGCGCCGGTCATAAAAAATAAAAAATCTGAGCTCCAGGTGTATGAGCACCTGTCTTGAACTACCCTCACCCAAATTTTCAGATTTCTACGTGCAATATATTTCACTAGCCACCACACATAGAGCGAAACTTTCTTTTATTAGTATAGACTAGCTGACCCACTCGGTGTTGCCCAGGCCCGTGATAATATTCTTAAATGAACCTGAATTTTGTATGATTTTATTTCTTAAGGCTGTTCTTAAATCCAGGGGGGGGGGGCATTTTATGACACACGTTTTAATTAATTTTTGCTCAAGAACTGGCATGTGTTGTTATTAAGAAACTTTGTAATCGAAAGGCGTTTTCCGGATTTTTTGTAAACACAATAGATCTTACAGAAAACATTGTCAAAGTTGACGTTTTAAACGGAATTTACCGACGAAAGCAGAAAAACCAGTCAACAAAGGGAAAAAAACGTCTTGTCATATATCTTTAACACGATTTTGTCTGAAATACGAGCTCGATGACTCCGTGAAAAATCTGTTTAAAAAATTTAAAAAAAAAACAGTCCTGTTCTAACGTATATAGAAAATACCTGACCGCCGTTTTGATTATCACATTTACAGACAATATTGAAACAGTCCCGTTTTCATATTAAAATGTAATTTTTAACAAAAAAGAATCTATAAATTACATTTTCTTTGCCGAAAATATTCTATATAAATACTTTTGCACATCAAACGCAAAAATCAATATAATACACATTTATATAGGGGAAATTACAATCACAGCATTGTACGAATACACGAAGCCTACACATTTCAAACAAATACTTGATAAATGATTTTACAAAAAACTAAATAAAATACGTATATATATGTGGTGACAGAGCACAGAGTTTGAACTCTGCACTGCAAAGCCTAGCACATTCTTAGATGAGGCTCGGGATGATCCACCCCGACCTCTGAGTCAACGAAAAAAACTGCTGAACTGACACAAACTATTGTGAAAAGATAGAGTTGACTGTTGGTTGCTCATGAGAGCAGACGTGCTGAAACGTCGCTGTTGACCGAATACCGGGTCACGGACCTGAGTAAGGCGGAATATCGCCACCCAGTTATAATTATCATGTTTAAATGTAAATACCCCATCTGTAAATATTTCACACACATAATCAAGAGCATTAAAGTTTCAGATTCCATCAAGAATCGGCCTGGACTTTACTTCTAGACACCGACCACAGTGTGCACTTATTCGTTAAAATAAATGTGCATTAAATTTCTACAGAATTGGAGGATCGACCGGGATATTTACATGCAAAGTGTGGATGTGTGGATTTAACGTGTACGAAAAATTTTCTGATGTCTAAAGAAATTCTGATGTCCTTAAGCTGAACGATGCTCTGAAAAGGAAAGGAAAAAAGTTGCTTTCATCGAATGTTCCGTGAATTACTGGAAAGAGAAAAAAGAAAAAGGAAAATTCTCATGCAGGGGAGGAAAGATAAAAAGAGTGTTTCTATCTGTGCGCGTTGAAGTTTCAACTCATCTTTTTGAAAAGATCTGTTCCTGTGAGATGAATCATTTGTGAAAATGCATCTGATAAAGTTTTAATAGGTCGTTTCTAGTATTCGAGAAGAAAATATACGCTGACCTAAATAGTGAGCAGTGAATGTTTTTTCCCGTCATATATGACGAAAGATTTTCTTTTTTTTTCTTTTCTTGTGATAAAATGGGGAAGTGTTTTTTTTATTGTTCCCCATAAAGGCTTGAATTGTGTTAATAAAAGGTGTACAGTAAGTTTCTGTTGTGTACGCCAGAAGAAAAAGAATATTTAGTAATTTATGCAGAAGTGGATTTTTTTTTTGTTCTGCACTTTTTTTTAATAAAAGAAATAAGGCACTTGCTTAGACGTGTCTGCGAAGAGGAAATATAGGAAGGTGGGTTTTTTTTTTTTTTTTTTGCTTCCTAATGATATACATGATCTTAGATTCCTAATACATGATTATTTTTTGCTTCTTTCAGAGAAAAGTGTTTTAACGATATCATTTTTTTTATCTTGTTATTTTTTTTATGTGAAAAGAAAGAAATATATATTATGTGAGAATATTTAGAGGGAAGCAAGTTTTTATAAAACAGGTGTTAAATAATTATTTTTTTGTATTGTTATATTGTGAAGAAAATATATATATTTATTTTTTTTGGTGGAAATATCAGGTACAAAGTAAGTCTGTTTTAGAAAACTGTTAATATTATTATATATATAGATATATTTGATTTATCGGGTGCTTATATATTATTGATTTATATTGAAATGTTTAATTTTATGTGTTAATTGGTTAGATATAATTATGGCACACTTGATAAGGTCTAAAAAGATCGATCTTGTTACTGCGGTAATCGAGTTAGGTTTAAGTCCTCCTGATGGTGCTAATAAAAGTCAACTGACTGATTTAATTTTAAAATCCGAAGGGTATAATGAGGATTTGGTAAAAAATTTGCTAGCGGGGATTATAAGCGAGAGAGAAGAAAGTGAAAAATTGTTGCAACAAAAAGAAATCGAAAATCGTGAATTTGAATTGAAAAAATTACAATTGGAAAATACACAAAATACCCAATTGCATAATCCAATATCTACAATCGCCGGAAAGGGTTCCGATGTTCTAAAATTGCTAAATAGATATAATAATGAGGAAGAAATTAGCATTTACTTAACCCTTTTCGAACGGCAAGCAAAGCGTCTTGGGATAGAAAAAGATGAATGGGTTACATATCTGTTGGCACTGTTACCTCTCGATATTGTTAGTTTAGTAAATCGTGAAAGTGAAAAACTATCCAGTGATTACGACTGTGTAAAGAAAATACTTTTAAGACGTTTCAAACTTACACCAGAGCAATTCAGGCAAAAATTCTTTTTACATAGAAAACAAAATTCAGCGTCATGGAAAGATTTTTCATTTGAAATCTCAAATTTTCTGAATGAATGGTTGTCGGGATTACACATATCAACGTTCGAAGAGTTAAAAAATATTTTAATCATTGACCAGATTAGGCGAAAATTGTCCCTAGAAATGAAGGAACACTTTTGTGACGAACTAATAAAAATTACGAGTGTAAAAGATTTGACCAATAAATTGGATGATTTTGAAACCGCCAGAATTAACTTACGGAAAACTGAAATTAAGCCCCAAACACGGAATTTAGAAAACGTCAAGGTAGTGAAAATAATAGAGCGTTCCATCGAAATGACATTAGTCGCGTACCATATGAGAAAAATTACACACCTACCCCCCAAAACAATTTAAATACAAAAATCCGTTGTTTCAATTGCAATGACCTTTCCCACCGTTTTAAGGATTGCCCCCGAAAAAAAGAAAGTCCGGTCTGCTGGAGGTGTAAAATTCCTGGCCACAGGTCTGACCAGTGTACAAATAATTCTCCTAAAAATGCAAATGCTGCCGTAAGCAATAACTCAAATCCGGTTGATAAAATAATAAAAAGCGTGGGGATTTTAGGGGAAAATATGGATGCTTTAATAGATACAGGAAGTGACGTCAATATGTGTAGCAACGATACTTATACAGCCCTGGGATGCCCTAAATTGCATGAAAATGATTTGGTTTTATCAGGTATTGGTGGTAGTCAAATTACACCCACAGGATTTATGACCGTAAAAATTGAAATAGATGGTTACACAGTGAATGCAGATTTATACGTCGTAAAAAATTTGAGCCATTCTATAATTTTAGGAAATAACTTTTTGAAACAGGTAAATTTCAATATGTCGGAAAAAGGATTGCAAATTACAGGGAAACGAAAATTGAAGGAAGTTAGGGTGAATTACGTCACTGCTTTCCCGCAAGAAACAATCATGACAAAAACCAAACGCGTCATCTATGTCACACCCAGATTTCATGCGATGTTGCGGTCAGAGAAGCAAAACAATCCCACGATAGGAAAAACGATTGCGACAGCTGAATTGGTGAGAAAGGAACAAACTAGTCAAAATGAAACAGCTTGCAACTTTAGTGAAAAAATAAACATGCAATTAAGCTCTGATAAAAATTGTTTGTTGGAAAGTGAACAGTGTTCTGTCCCACAGTTAGACTCAGCGAAAACTACAGACATTTATTTAGCTGAGACAGCTAATTCTATTAATTTTCAGAAAGTTGAGCTAAGCCATATTACAAACAACACTATTAAGAAAGAGTTAACGGAATTGATCACTAATTATAAGCCAAACAAGGTTAAAGACACGGAGTTAAAAGTAAATATAGTATTAACTGATGATATTCTGATTGCGCAACGACCGCGTAGATTAGCATATCCAGAACAGGAATTTGTAGACAAACAAATACAAGAATGGTTGGAAATGGGAATTATAACGGAGAGTAATTCTAATTATGCATCGCCTATTGTGTTAGCGAAAAAGAAAGATAATTCCTGGAGATTGTGTGTTGACTATAGACCCCTTAATAAAAAAATAATTAGAGATAATTTTCCTTTGCCAAGAATAGAGGACGTTTTAGATAACATTGAGGAAGCGAAGGTTTTTACTACATTGGATTTAAAAAATGGTTTTTTTCATATAGACGTAGCAGAGGAGAGTAGGAAATATACAGCATTTGTCACGCATAACTCCCAGTACGAATATTTAAAGCTTCCATTCGGATTATCGATTGGCCCGCAGAATTTTCAGAGATATATTCAAGCTGTTTTTAAACAGTTAATTAAAGAAAAAGTAATATTAATTTACTTAGACGATGTCATAGTACTTGCGAAGACTGAGGAAGAAGCGCTTTTAAAACTGAAACGCGTCCTAGAAGTTACATCGGATTACGGGCTTGAATTTAATTTTGCAAAATGCCAATTCCTTAAACGGAAAATTGAATTTTTAGGCTATATTATTGAAAACGGAACTACTAGGCCCTCGGAAGCCAAAACTTTGGCAGTAAAAAATTTTCCTGAACCCCGCACCCTTAAACAATTACACAGTTTTCTAGGTCTAACTTCTTATTTCAGAAAATACATCCCACATTATGCAACTATAGCGGGACCTTTAAGTGATTTATTAAAAGCGGGAAATACATTTAAATTTGGAATCTTCGAAAAACAAGCTTTTGAGACTCTTAAAGAAAAACTAGTTAACCCCTCAGTATTGCATACATTTCGACGAGGCGCTAGACTAGAATTGCACACCGATGCAAGCGCCATAGGTTTTGGTAGTGTCCTACTACAAGAAGATGAAAACAAAAACTTACATCCTATTCATTATATGAGCCGTAAAACTACACCTACTCAAGCAAAATACTCGAGTTACGAATTGGAAACACTCGCGGTAATAGAATCGGTTAAAAAATTCCGAAACTATTTATTAGGCACGAAATTTAAAATTGTGACAGATTGTTCCGCGTTTCAAAAGACAATGGACAAAAAAGACATTACGCCAAAAGTAGCCAGATGGGCTCTATTTTTACAGGAATTTGATTATGAAATTGCCCACCGATCAGGGTCCCAAATGAAACATGTAGACGCATTGAGTAGAAATACAGTTCTAATAGTTACCCGATCGCAAGATGAATTAACTTTAAAAATAAAGAATGCACAACAAGAAGACGAACACATACAAGCGATAAAAAAGTTAATTGAAAAAAATGAAAGTTCAGAATATTCTATAAGAAACGACATCGTATATAAATATGAAAATGATAGAGAACTTCTGATGATTCCTACCAATATGCAAAAGGAAATAATACGCGATGTTCATAACAAAGGTCGTTAAGCAGTGGCTAAAACTGAAGTTATTTTAAAAAGAGAATTATTTTATACCCCAATTAAGAAAGCAAATTGAAAGTGTCATTGGCAACTGCATAGAGTGTATACTTTGCAATAAAAAGCAATGAAAAGGAGAAGGTCTGTTAAACCCGATCCCAAAACAAAATATGCTCCTCGAGACGTATCATATAGATCACATTGGTCCCATACCTTCTACAAATAAAAATTACAATCAAATTCGTTTGGCTATACCCCGTTAAAACTACAGCCGGTGAAGAAGTCATCGATAAATTGACCAGACAACATGATATTTTCGGAAATCCATCGCGAATCATTACCGATAAAGGACCAGCATTTAACTCTGCTGATTTTGAGAAATATTGTAAGGAAGAGAACATAGAGCATATTCCCATAACAACAGGGATACCTAGAGGAAATGGTCAAATAGAGAGAATGCACAGAATTCTTATCCCAATTTTAGCAAAGCTTAGTGTAGAAGACCCCACTAAATGGTACAAATTTGTCGCGCCCGTGCAACGTATCATGAATAGTACCGTATCGAGGAGTACAAAATTTACACCTTTTGAATTGCTGACAGGAACGAAACTGCGGCAGAAAACTGACCTGCAAATCAAAACGCTGTTAGATGATGAGGAATTAAATTCGTTCATATCGGAAAGAAATTCGAATAGAGAAATAGCTAAGCAAAACATACTAAAAATACAACAGGAAAACATGAAAACGTATAACAAAAAGCGAAAAAAGGCCAATACATATAAACTCGGTGATTTGGTGGCCATTCAAAAAACACAGTTTGGGACAGGTACCAAACTAAAGCCTAAGTTTCTTGGTCCCTATGAGATTACTACAGTAAAAAGAAACGATCGCTACAATGTGAGTAAAGTTGGACACCATGAGGGTCCAAATACGACCTCGACGGCTGCAGATCACATGAAGCCTTGGACTTCTACTGTCTAAGACGAAATATTTGAGCTTTAAGTGATTTTTGTGTTTTTTTATATATATATTTTTAAACTGTGTGTTATTGATATCTTTTTTTTTATTTACTATTATGAACAAACTGTGAAAAGAACTGCTTCCAAGTGACAAGCAGAAAAACTTTATTATTTTTCTAACTCTAAAAATATTGGTCAAGGACTGAAAACTTTTTATCACCAGTATTTAGTGACTGATTTTACTATTATTTTGTTTTATATATTGTTTGTGAATTTTTTTTGTGTGTATAATATACGTTCTGGAAAAAGTAGTCCAGTACCAGTCAGGTATATAAAGTAGATGGGTGACTGGGAGGACCCAGCCCTGTCAGGTAGGCCGAATTGTGGTGACAGAGCACAGAGTTTGAACTCTGCACTGCAAAGCCTAGCACATTCTTAGATGAGGCTCGGGATGATCCACCCCGACCTCTGAGTCAACGAAAAAAACTGCTGAACTGACACAAACTATTGTGAAAAGATAGAGTTGACTGTTGGTTGCTCATGAGAGCAGACGTGCTGAAACGTCGCTGTTGACCGAATACCGGGTCACGGACCTGAGTAAGGCGGAATATCGCCACCCAGTTATAATTATCATGTTTAAATGTAAATACCCCATCTGTAAATATTTCACCCACATAATCAAGAGCATTAAAGTTTCAGATTCCATCAAGCATCGGCCTGGACTTTACTTCTAGACACCGACCACAGTGTGCACTTATTCGTTAAAATAAATGTGCATTAAATTTCTACATATATATTTAAAGAGAGGCCGCGTTCTTTGGTACCAGACAGGCTGAAAATTCTTGGGGCAGACCATGTCGCTATTGGTCACAGAGAAAATTACAGAATATATACGTTAGGTTTTAAAAGATTTAAATTGTCCTCTGAAGCAAAGAAACTTTCAAGGAAAAAAATCAATTCCTCTGCCTTGCAAAGAGAAATAAAAATCATTAATAAAAAATGCTTCAAAAAGTGATTAAAAAAATTATTAAATGATTTAAGACTTTTCAGATCTGATGCTTATAGCAAATTTTAAAACTATTAGCTTCACCTGAGGGAGGGAACAGCTTTACCTGGTTTAGAGCGCACCGACCCGCAGGTCGGTTACCCAGCGGGCCAGTCTGCCTTATTTAATCCTAAAATTCTGCGATTGAATAAGCTTTAATGCGGAAAAATACTGTTACAAAAAAGTGGTGCAATTTTGCATAGGCTATAATCAGGCTCTAAGGAACACTGAATTTGGTACTTAACTTTTTCTCTCTTTTTGAAGCTTATTGATTCTGCATTTGACATTTGCAATATTTTCAAAATCTCAAAAACAATACTCACAAAATTTAAGTTGTTACTTCCCCTCACCCCCCTCCCGTCAAAATTTTGTCGCCGTTGGCTTATGTGGAATATGTTTAAATTCAACTCTTATTATTGTTTTGTAATCTGTATTCATGCATATTTAGTTTCCACAAAACAAAAAAAAAAAAAAAAAAAGCCCTTCAAAATTTTCGTTTTCGTGGATTTCGTCTGTAAAATGGTCAATAATTTTCTTCAACTTGTCAGGCTATTTTTTTCCAAATCGTAAAATAATTATCGTAAATTAATATTGTTACATCGTACATATAGGTTTCTCAGAGGTGAATTCTTTGGCTACCATTATTTCCACATCATGATAAATTTCTAAAACATTTTTTGTAGAAATGTACCAGAAAGATTATTTTTTGGAAATAGTGGTAGCCAGTAAAGTGACCGATGAGAACCCTATTAAATAAGTTTTGATCACTTTAAGATCTGAAAATCTTCAACAGGCGTCTCTAGAAAAGTTACAGAAAAAAATCAGGCATGCTGAAACGATGCTGCAGAAGTTACTTGAGGCTGCAATATGAATTAAAACTTCCTGAATAGTCATTTCTTTCAACTGTGTATGAAAAGAAAACATGTTTTAAATCGAAATAGTTGAGGTTAATCACAAGGTAAAATATCATAGGAATACGCTGATTGTAACAAGGTTCATCTATAATGTCTGATTAATAATGAAAAAAATATGCAAATATTTTAAGAAATCTTTATTTCTCTTTTTCTAATTTTGCGCCCTTAGGATTCGTGCGCCTGGAGCAGTCTGCTCCAACTGCTCCACGGTAGCTACGCCCCTGTGCTGTAGTTCTTTGTAGAACGAAATCCGAATGGAGGCTTGTACCCTAAGACTCTCGATATGGATACTTACCAAATACGGATCTGTCTACATTCAGTGCTAGTGTCTCTAACAAGTGATGATTCCTGACACGAAAGGTACATTTTATTTAATTCCCTTCTGCCTGTTAAATTGATGAATTATGCCATTTTAAATCGAATTATGCCCTTGCCTACCCTTGTCAGTAAATTAAAGACAGAATATCATTTACTGGTTTCAAATGAAAGTCATTCAAAATATTATACGAATTTAATTGTTTCCAATGAAAATCATTCAGTATATTATATGTGTTTGTATTGTATATTTGTGTTTTCTGTATATAAATAAATGTTATTGTTTGTGTATAAAACGGAATAAGTGTCTAATTAACTGATTCATGTGTCTGCTTAATTTTAATAATTGTTAATTTAAGCATTTTTAGTCGGCGGCTTCAAAAGGAAATTGGTGCTGCAAAAACACACAGCGCAAAAAGATTAAGTTTATTTTTTATTAACGAAGATTAATGATTGAGATGTTTAAGAGAGTAAAAGAATGTGTCATAGAAAAGGATTAATTTATATGTATATTTATAGAAGGCATATTTCCTTTAGGTATACCAAATTCCCAGAAGCAAAACGATCACTAAGATTTAAATAATTCCAATCAGCTAACTAAAATATATGCTTAAAAGGGGTATTAGACAGATGCTTAATGAAGGGGTAATGAGAGCTAATTAAATGTCTATAACGTTGATTGTAAAATGCAAATTTCTCCCCATCATCAATGATTAATCCAAAATGGTTCATGAAAGCAATAATACAGATTGTCGTTGTTTGGACAAAGAAATCCGATCTGAGCATAACAAATCAAAAACTTAAATTTAGTTACCCCCATTTTCCACTTGGGATCTGTGAATGCAAAAATAGCGTTATATGTTTAATTCTAATATTTAACAACAGTATAGCTGTTATACACTGTAAAAAAATCTGTAGTTCTACCGATGTAAAGTTACATGCTTACTAATCTTTCATCAGTAACTGTACGAAAAAAGCTCCAAATCTACAAAACTAGTTTTTGTAAAGCTACAGAAATCTGTAACTTTACAAATGAATCTGCTAAAACTACAGTAATCTTACTAAAATTTTATCTGTAACCCTGGTTGCAGTTACATGAAAAATTCTAGGCATCCCAGTTTCCTAAAAAATTCTTAGTAACCTTACAGATTTTTTGATTTTCGGCGCAAAAGTGTGTCTGTTACATGAATTTTTGTTGTTGCCGTTACATAAAAAGTTTTAGAAATCCCAGTTTCCTAGAAAAACTTTAGTAACTTTACAGTTTTTTTTTCACAGTGTACAGTAAAGACATTAAAAAAAACGCTAGTTTTACTTTTAAAAAATTTTATCCTTTTTCCTCGCAGGGAACGATGTATACGTAAAAGGAAATTGTTACCTAAGTTAAACTACGGGCATTTATTTTGCGGCAACATCAGTCGTTTCTGTGACAGGAGAAAAAAATGACAAAAGCCCTTGAGGGAAAATTTTAGATAAAAATGCGATAGACATAACGTTAAAAGCCCCCTCTTTTTAAAATTTACAAATAATGGACCCCATCAGTGGTGATGTTAAAGGCAACTCAATTCCGTGTACCAACCATAAATTGGATCCAAATAAACCACAGAGTTCAGAGACAGATAGGGGGAAACATGGTGGTTCGGAATGAAGCTAAAAATGTAACCTTGAAATCAATTAAAACCTTTCACAATTCGGTCCAAACAATTGCGGGTAGGTTTGAAAACCTCTCCCAATCCAAATAATTCAACCCTGGTTAAACGGGCTCGTCTTGTTTGGGCCGAATGATTTGAGCGATATCTGGCTTTATATTGCAAGCCGTTTTGAAGGATAGTGCATCTCTTATACGCTCTGAATTTTCTTGGTTTGTTTGGATCCAATTTGCGGTTCATACGCCGAGTTCAGTTGCCTGTGGTGTCATACTGATGGGATCTATTATTTTTTATTTCATGTTGATGCAAAAGAAATTGCCTATAAACAATACATATATTACGCAGCGAAAATATCCGTGTTTAACACTGACGTCATATTGACGATGTAACCGGCAAAATAAATTTCACTTATTTGAGAATTTGTTAACTTCTGAAGTCGGAAAAATTCGATTTTTACGCCATCTTAAAACAATAGAAACAGTTCAAAATTGGTTTCTAGGTAATATTTCTTAACGAAATTAAAACTTCATCTATAAATAAATAAAAGAAAACAAAAATAAATCACAAAGTTAGCACCTTTTTAATCGAACTACGCGCTCATCAGTGGCGTGGCGTCCGGTCATCGCTGGATGCGGCGATGACCAAGCAATATTTTAAAACTCTTAATAAGCTTTTAAAACTCTACGATCCAGTTTTAGCAGAACATTTGGAGTTCATGTATAAGTGAAGGTAAGATTTAAAGTTTCTTTTTTGAACATTCAACCATTGAATTTTAGAGTTAATAATTTTTCACCACAAACTTAAATAATTGCGATGACCACCGAAAATTTTCACGCCACGCCACTGGCGCTCATCTGTATGTAACTTGTAGTCACACTTAAAAATCAGTATTGGTAAAATTTATTTAATTTTTTTGACGTCATATTCACATATTTTATGTATTTACTCATATTAATGTTCCTTGTCTTACTTTTACTTCCACTATGACGCCATATTCGTCTTATTTTTAATTCTTAAAAAAAATATTTTAATTTCGCATTTCACGTGGAATTCTTTCAACTGAAAATTAAATGCTGGAGACAAAAATTTATCACGGTTTTTGAATTTTCTGCAACAATAAGAATAATGTTAAATTTTACGTGAAAATGTCCATTGATTCTCAATGAAAATAGCGAACTTTGTAATTATTAAGAAAAATATTTAAATAATTTAAATAAAACATAGCCTGTGCTACTTTCTGGATTATAATCCACCCATAGGCAAAGGCATTTTATCATCCGTTTTCTGTCTTATATGAGACAAATGTTTTTACACTTTAAATTTATAATATTATTAAAATTAACAAAGAATAAAAATGAGTGGCATCAGGGACAAAAAGGTGGGAAGAAAAAATCAAAAAGTTATGATCCCCATAGGTTTTTCTATGTTAAATTAACACAATGGCGGATCTAAAGGGGGGGCGAAGGGGCGATCGACCCCCCCCCCCTCCCCTTGGGCAAATAAAGGGTTTGAAAATCGGCATTATGCATCCTCACGAGAAATGACTTGGGGCGAAGCTCGAGCGCGGCGACCCGTCCCGGGTCGCGCCAGTTTTAATCCACAAGACTCGTGCTGGGTCAGGCCTTCCCTCTTTTAGAGCCGGGCCGTGTCCTGATCTTAAATTTTTCTGCAGATTCGGGTCTGGCCAGACTTCATTTTCTTCCAGGTCGAGCCTGGCCTGGACTTCATTCTTCCTAGGTCTGCACTGGCCGAAATTTCCAAGTCGGGCCTCGGCCCGGAATAAAAGCTAAACGTTCAGTCCGTGTCAATCCTTATGATAAGCGTTACTGGCCCGACCGCGACCTGTGCACTCCTCTAAATTCCGACTGTCTGTCCGTCTGTCTGTCTGTATGTGACACAAATTTTGTGGGCGCTCTATCTCAAGAACTAATGCGCAGAATTTAATAAAAATTTTTATTCAGGTAGTCCCTGATATAGATTGGTGCTGATTAGTTTTTGGTGTAAATCGCCCTGCAGGTGGCGCTGCTATGTAGCATTTTGCAGGATTTCTGCGAAAGCTCTATCTCAAGAACTAATGCACGGATTTTTATAAAACTTCAGATTCCGTTAGTCCTTGACATGAATGGATGCTGTTTACGTTTTGGTGTCAATCGCCCAACAGGTGGCGCTGCTATGCTGCATTTTGCAGGATTTACACTATTTTCGCAGTGGCTCTATCTCAAGAACTAATGCACACATTTTCATCAAACTTCGGATTTAGTTAGTCCTTCATATGAAATGATGCTGACTACGTGTTGGTCTAAATCGTCCAATAGGTGGCGCTGCTGTGCTGCATTTTGAACTATTTCCTCAATAGCTCCATCTCAAGGACTCAGTGTTGGGCAGAATCTGATTACAAAGTAATGAAATTATAGATTAAAATACATTATAATCCCCTCACAATGCAATTGATTAACATGTAAGGCATTACAAAGTAATTTCAAATACTCTTTTGAAATACATAATCTGATTATCGTGTAATAGATTACAAACCAATTCTCATTTTTTTCTTTTAAATTTTAATTAGATTAATTTGTAATGGATTGCAAGATGATTCAGATTACATTTTTAATTGTATAATTCAATTAACATATAATCTATATTACAAGATGATTCATATTCGATTTTAATTATATAACCCAATTAACCGGTAATCGATTACTTTTTTAATTATAGTATCCAGTTAACTTGTAATGGATTATAGATCAATTCTAATTGCATCTTTAAAAATATAACTCAGATTAAATTCTAATGTATTACAAGTTAGTGTCAATTACGTTTATTCAGAATTCAGTTTGGTTAACGTGTAATATAATACAAATTAATCTAAATTACATTCTATGAAATGTATTTAAATTAAATTGCAATGAATTATGAACTAATTCTAATTGCAGTTTTTAAAATATAATTTAGATTAAATTCTAATGTATTACAAGTTAATCTTAGTTATGATTGCTCAGAATGAAATTTGGTTAGCGTGTAATGTAATATAACTAAATCTAAGTTACATTCTATGAAATGTATTTAAATTATATTGCAATCAATTACGAGCTAATTCTAATTGCATTTCTAAAATTTATATGAAAATTACTTGTAATTCAATGCAAATTAATCCCAGTTACGTTTATAAGAATGTAACTAAATTATAAGTAACTATTTATATCTCAGTAAGTGTTAATTTATAATGTTATAAAAACATAATAGAATTTTTTAAGCAGAATTGCATATTTACTTATTTTCTAGTTATTTTTAAGTAATTAATCGTTTTCTGGAAATTTCAGACCCGAAAAACGCGCTATACAGAGTCTGATGTCGAGAGGTGTCATGAGACAGAGGTGCATACACCCTAATTTTACAAAACGATTATTATTTTCTTTTAAAGTAAGTTTTATACCCAGAAAAAAGTCAATATATAAGGTTTAAATTATTACGAAATATAAAAAATTGCTTATCGCGCTCGAAGGGACAATGTCACATTATTTTTAACATATAGATCTTAAATATCTCTGTGGTATAAGCAATATACATACAATGCATTTAAAATTTTGTAGATTATCTGATGATTGAGAATGCAATGTTAAAAATGAAGGAGCTCAAATTTAATCATTCATGAGTAGATTTCGGTTCTCAGACTTTGTTCCTGCTGTTTAGGTCATAGGGCTTCGATACGGACACATCGGTCCCAATGCCATATCAGTTCCTAGTTATTTCGGTCCAAAAAGTGACATAATTTTACAGAAGACATTGATTGTCTTTTTAAAAAAAAAACAAAATCACATAAATTTTATTATAGTGCGAATATAAGGGCCCGATATCCAAAAACACATATAACTCAAATCTAATTTGTCGACACAAGTTTCATATGATTAACGTAACAGTTTTAAAGGGAGGAGGGCGAGGCTCTATAGATTTTTCATAAAAGCCCTTCCATATTTTAGTGTATCAAAAATATAAGAGGCTGAAAAATTAAAATAATTATAACTCAAGCTACAATTATCGTAAAACACTTTGTATAGTAAACGTAACATTTATAATGGGGAAGAGGACATTGTCGGTATTTTTAACAGAAGCCCCCAACTTTCAATATGGCATAAATATAAGGACCCGTTAAACATAGACACTTATAACTCAGATCCAAATTGTCACAGAACATAAAAATTTCATATGATAAAAGCAATTATTTTAAAGGGGAGAGAAAGACATTTTTTGGTCCTGTTTGAGATTGAGAATCTTTTCTTGAAATTGATTCCATTTTTATAGTTGTAAAAACAAAACAAAAAATTATATATTTAAAATCCAAATTCATCGAATTTCAGTTTACCTTTTCATGCATTAGTTTAAGGAAAATTAATTTTTCGCATGCTTGGGTAATATTGAAATTTATACGATTTTTTTATTATTATTTTCTAATTAATTAAAATACATTGAAGTAGAATCATGCATCGGGTTGGGCATCGCATTTCGGCAGTGTCGACGACGATTTTTTTTTTAACGCATTTTTTATTTTAAATTTTTTACAATTACGAATACATTCCTAAATTTATTCAGTATTTATGTTGAAAAGATTAAAATTTTATATTTAACCCGTAACCGAAGTAACAAATATTGTCGATATCTACCGTGAGCAATCTGTCAGACCGGTTAACCCGTAACCGGAGTGACAAATGATGTCGCATAACTGCCGTGAGTGGTCTGTGAGACCGCTTAATCTAAATATGAATAAAATGCTACATTAACTCTCAAAATACTATTTATCTACTAAACTTCACGTACACGGCTATTATTTTTAAAATTCAGCTATTCAAAAGTTAGTAGTGAAGATAAAGGGACTCCAAATATAACAAAATTTAACCAGTATCTATTGTTAAACGGAAAATTTGTGAAAATTGAAAAATACAGCAGTCTCTGAGACCGCTAGCAGCAGTTTCGGGTTAAGATACAAATACATCGAATTTCTGTTTGTACTTTTATACATTCTTTACCTTAAAAATTAATTTTCATATGTTTGGGAAATATTTGAATATTGTAGTTTTAATATATTATTATTTTGAAATTAATAAAAAAAAAAATACTTTAAATCATAGTTCTGAATTGGTAACCCGATTTCTTGCAAAAGGAAAGAAAGTGAGAGGGGTGAGGAAACATTTATGAGTTTTTCCGGTTATCTGAAATTTTCAGTTTTTTTGTCATTTTCCGATCATTGAAAATTAGATATATTTTATTGCTAATCCTACAGGAGCAAACCGTCACAAACACTTCATGAATTTCAGCAGCCGGGTGCTCCGAGGCTCCTACTTTCAATCCTTCTCCATCAACTACATGAATGTCAGCATTTATGTTAAACACATTTTATTATAATCTAAAACCTAAAAGGAAATAAAACTGCGGCGTATGATTTACACATCTTTGTTTTATCTTTTTATTTAACTTTATTTCTCATCACGGAAGGTTATTGGTTAAATTCAGTATTAGATTCATTGAATATGCTTCTGTTTTTCCTCAACATCTTTTTAATCATTTTTCAGTAAAAAAAATAAAAAATGTTTTTGTATGTTTTTAGAACTGGAATGCAAGTTAAGAAGACTATGGGAGACCCCCTCCCCCCTACAGACTATTGAATTTAGATTTCAGCAGCCATCAGAAGTTAGAAAAAACACAATCCTTTTCTTTTATATTATTTCTTTACTGAACTAATCAAAATTTTCAAAATAGCTCATTAATTACCCGACTGAAAAGAAGGGTTGTGTGTTTCACGCGTACCTGGGTATGTGGATTTCTTTATACCCTCGAAACATCCCAACGGCTGAATGGATTTTAATGAATGAGGTCTCTATCTATTCGTCTTAACCGTCCGATGGTTATAGGCAATGTTTTGTTTTTATAAATTCAAAATGGAGGCCGTAAAATATAAAATGGCGATAGAGACGAAAAAAAGTTACGAACCCTATTGAGTGGCATATCATTGGATAGGTCTTTCAAAATGAAGGCGATGTTCCATTGACTATTTTACAGTCAGAAGCTCCGTTTAAATATTACACAACCTGGAAGCTGTGTATGTAGGATTTCTAGCTTTACTGCAACTCTAACCACCATATAGACATCTATAGGCCTCATCAAAAGAGTGTTTATAGATAGGAACTAACAATTAAACGCAATTTAAAAGTCACCAATACAAATAAATTAAAAAAAATATGTAAGTAATATAAAAATAGTTTCACATTGATAGAAATAATTAGTTGCAGTCGGGTATTTTGATTTTTTAAATTTAATTGATTTATTGTTTAAGTGCTGAATCCCGAGGTCATACGAACTTTTTAAAGCTTAAAATATATATTTTATCAAAGTTACTTGGAAAATTTAAAAGTACTTACTATACTACATAATACAGGAGGGGGGGGAGGGGTGACGATTAAAGACCTTATTTGATCACTATAAATTAAAAAATGGGTTCCCTATTCTAAAAGGTAACGTCACTGTTAAATGTATTTATGATTAAAGAATCGCGATATTACATAAATGATAAATCGACTTAAGAAACTTCTACAGCATCCATTCCTAAATAAGATGCTGGCAACTTCAAACACTTAAAACTCGAGCTGTAATTATCGTAGAACATTCATATTTGTATGGGAAGTGTAATCTTTATAAAGCCGGAGCTATGTCTTTTTTTGAACAGGAACCCCTAAATTTTAATATAGCAGTATTTTAAGGCCATGATAACTACAAACACTTTTATCTTGGATGCAAATTTTCGCAGTCTACACAAATTTCTTATGATAAACGTAAACATTTTAAGGGAGTTAGGCTCTGTTGATTTTTTTTATGATTGCACCATATATATTTGTAGATGAAAACAAAACATGCTCACAACTTAAAATCCTGTAACTCGGGTTTTAAAAATGCCAACAAAGTTCTATCCCTTTTTATAAAGATCACGTTTACCATACAAATTATGAGAGTGCTATGACATACACAAACCAAGTTATAATTTTCATGGCTTCTTATATTTATGATGTACTATAATTTGGAGGCTTTGATAAGATATCAATAGAGCCACCACCTCTAAATGATTACTTGTAATATAAGAAATTTGTGCGATGTGCTACTACTTGGATCCGATTTAAAAGTGTACATGGTTATCGGGTTCTATACTGAAATTTAGTAGGCTGTGGTTAAAAATCCGACAATGTCTAATATTAAATTATGTCCCATTGATCAAGCACACAAAATTTCTGCGTACTGAGTCAATTTGTTCACGAGTTATAAGAGTTTAATTTTCTCAGACTTTTATATTCACAATTTTATAAAATTTAGCTGTTGATAAAAAATATAAAGGATCCTGAAAATATACACTCATCATATTAATCATAACAACGTTTAGTGGTCTTACGACAATTACAGACAGAGTTATAGGAAGGAAACGAAATAGCATGACTCCCTCATTAACATCCCTTTGTAAAACTTATGTGCTGTGAGCAGTGTTGGGTACGCTCACAAAATAAACGAACTAATTCAAACTCAAACCCAGTTTCTCAAAAATGAGTCAAGTTCACGTTCAAATTCAAAATTTTTGGAACAAACTCGTTCAACTCAAACTCATCTATGAAAGTGAGCGAAGTTCACTAAAAACTCATTTTTTTTTAGAATTTTTTTGTTTAACTTTACAAAATTTTGTGAACAAATCTTTTGGTTATTCGATGTAAGGGTCTTCATAGGCCCGGCCCAATTTTCCTTTCTAATACTCGCTCCGAGCGTGTTTTGTGGATTACTTATTTCTAGAGGTTCAGAACGAGATGGGCCGGCACCGGGACTGGATTTATATTCCGACCCAAGCCGGGACTTGACTGCATTCTTCTTGAGGTTTGAACTAGCAGAAATTTTTAGTCCCCGTTCCAACCCAGTTCATTTGAAAATCACTGGACCAGCACTACTCTGGCCTATCTAGTAAAAATATCAGTAAAATTTGGACCGGCCCAATTTTTTAAAAATTTAAATGCGCGCATTTTTGAATCGCTATTATTCCACAATTAAAATTCATATATATTTATTTTTATTATTCTTTAAGATGGGTAGATGGTAGATGCATTTCTTGGCAATAAAATTAAATTACAGTAAAACCCGAAAAAAAGAACCTGCCTATGACGCAATCCCGTGTTTAACACCGCCCCCTCCCCCGTCCCCCCCCCAAAAAAAAATGATCTATGTAAAATGAGCATAACAGTACTTGTGAAAAGAATGTAATGCATTTTAAACCGATGATGAACTTGCTCATAGGGAAACCAGCCCACAACGGATTTTTCTTCTTTCTTATGCAATTCCAAACATTTTATTGCATAGAATTTTTAAATTTTTCAAATATCCAAACCATAGAATGTGGATTAAGGATATTAATGGTAACAGTGATATTTATATATAATCAGATGCATTTAAAAAATAAATACCACAGCTCAGAACACTTTTTTTAAATCCTACATTTCATTAATGATACATTTCATTAAGTGTGTTCTCAAATCCAAAAGGGCAACTTTCTGATATAAGTTTTAATTTATTTTTGTTCGAAAATGCATGAAACAAGCTGGTGTTGTTCAGAAACTATGTAATTGAGCTGTTTTTTCCATTTTTTTTTTTTTTGGAAACCCAATAGATCTTTCAGAAAATAGCGTCAAAGTGGGCATTTTGAACCGAATTTCCGCGCGAAGGAAGAAAGAGCACTCAAAAGCAGGCAAAAAACGTGTTTGTCACGTGACCAAAATTGCTTATAACTCAACAGATAATTGATTGATCAAAAAATGGAAGAAAAAACAGTTCAATTCCAAATCACTTCCATGGCCAGGCTTTCCAATTTTATACCTTTCCGTTAAAAAATGAATTTGTAAATGTGTCAAAACATTTTGCGCTTGTTGAGCAGAGCAGTTAAGAACAGCCTTAATGAAATCGTACATTTCACAAATGATATTTATTATGTTAATCTTTAAAAAATAAGTTTTGCAAACAAAACACTTATTAAATAGAAGAACTTTATCAGATGAAACTAAAGAAATTAATGTTTGTTTTGTTCAAATTTTATACTTGAGTAAGTGGATTTCATTTTTCGTTTCAAATTGCTATTTTTCATAACAATTTTTCACGTATAGAGAATGCCTATGAAGTAAAATCTTTCTTTAATCAATTGTCATCGCGTTATACATTAAAAAATACATGTATAAACTATATTTACATATAGTTTCTTATTCTAATAAATACATACAACACATTGATGCTAGAAAGATCAAATAATTAAAAATAATTAAATAAATAAATCATTGTATATTTAAGGATTTGTGATTCATCCCCAAATTTAAAGCTGATAGCATTTTTCTACCGAAAAAAAAATCTCTTTAATTTAAAGGAAATCTGCATGAAAAAGATTACTGCTTCTGATTCGAAAGAAGAGGGAAGGTGCTTTCCAACAATTGACAAATTGATTGAAAGCGTACCCACTGTTTTCGTTTCCTAGAATCGTCCGTCCTCTGTACTTTTCAACAACTTTCATCAATAGTTGTTGTTTATGACGACCAATTATCTACACGAGGGGTATGGTCCCGAAGGGGAGGGAGTGCCCTCCGTAGGGGGTCTTTCTAAGGGAACCTAATGCGCATTTACGCAAGGAAATCCAAGTTTTATTCATACCATAGTAGTTTACGGATATACGATTAGATTACTGAACTAGTAGCGACACTAGCAAGACTAGGAACGTTTTATCTCAAATGATACTTCAAACAAGCCGTAGGCTTTTTCGTTTTCTTTTTTTCCCATCCTTTTAAAATGGATATAATAAGAAATTCACCAATTACTTAGTCTGTGCAACAAAGCACACAAAAAAATCTCTGGCGCCTCCTCTTGTAATGGTATTGCTTATATAATCTAACTGAACATGACTTTTTGTCCTAGTGTGGAGTTTTTCCTTTATATGCTTTCTCTATTCTTTTCTGATACTAGTCTGGGACCTGGGACAAAGATACTATCTGTTCCACAAATTCTCCTATTTCTAACAGAAAAATAATACTATTTTATTTTCCGATTGAGGTGTTTATGCGGCCTGGGGAAAATTTCGATCCCAATTATAAGTATTTGCAGTTATTGGGTTTTATATTTTCGACCCAGGGCATTATATTTTTTCGCTGCGAGTCGGGTTCGGGGTCAGTTTCGGGTCGAGTTGACTATGATTTTTCGGGTTCGAATTGAATTTTAACTCTTGTGATTCGGATTCGGGTTGACCAGATTTTTCAAAAGAACATCCAAAATATTTTTTATATTAAAAATCTATATACAATAAGATCTTCATAATGGATACTCCCGAAAGCACATATCTAGTTAGCGAACACTTTTGCAATTCCTAATACCGTATTTTATGGCAGAAACGCCGCACTCCTCAAATTGGCCAGAATAAGCTTAAAAATATTATAATCGCCGCACCCGTTGTAAACGCCGCATCCGTCGGAACGCTACTTTTGTCGACAGCGTCACATTGACCTAACTTTAATCAAACTTTTCTGAGCGTTGTAGGATGCCTCGTTTTTAATATCTTAAGATGTCTGAAGTTTTATTTAGAATATTTAAATCCGATTTTAAGTATTTTTATGAATTTTTAAACTAAGGAAAATCAGTTGGTATTTAAAAAAATCGCAAACGCCGCACTTGGAAAAAAATTAACTTTTGAACTCGTAAACGCCGCGGTGTTTCTTCCATAAAATATGCTACTTATATATTTATATGCTTATATCGCTAATTTGGGCATCTCCCAATCTACACACATGTAACATGTGTATATGTGTATAAACTATCACAAGTATCAGGGCCGAAACTAAGGGGGGGGGGCAGAGGGGGCATGTGCCCCGGGCGCCAGAACGAAGGGGTGCCAAATGAAGGATTATACCCTTGGAATGGATCATTTTCTTCTGATGGACTGGTGGCTTCCATTATTATGAAACAGCCATTATAAAAGAAGTGTTAGGTGAAGATGAAAGAGCAGGCGTAAAAGTTAGAACTCTGATTTTCTAGTCAGAATAAGAAAAAAAATGGCCATAATTCTTTTTCTCTTTCATCTTCACCTAATATACTTCATTTATAATGGCTGTTTCATAATAATGGAAGCCACCAGTCCATCAGAAGAAAATAACTCGGTTAAAGCGGAGACTTGGTTAAGCGGGACTCTACTGTATATTTCATTTTAAAAATAATGTTTAGAATCTTTTTGTTGGTGTTCAGAGGTTGGGGGGGGGGGGGGGGGTCAGGATCCGCCATTGTAGATTACGTAGTTCAGTATTACATATTTTATTATGACATATTTTAAATTTTAAAAATTAGATTAGATTAATATTAGATTAGATAATTAGATTATTAGATTAATAATTAGATTAGATGCTATTAGAAAATTGGCAAAATTCTCTTTGTATATATACTTTACGGTAGAGCGCGGGGGGGGGGGGGCAAAATCCATGTTTGCCCCGATTGCAAAAAAGGCTAGTTTCGGCCCTGACACGTATCATACATGCTTTTTTGTTGTGTATCAAAAATTAAATGTTGGCAACATTTTTCATATTCCGAGAGAAGAAAAATTGTTCTTAACTGTACCGTAAAGAAGGAATAATCTATGGTCACATTTTTTATAAATTTTATTTCTTATGCAATAATTTCATATATGTTTTATAATATATTCATATACTAAAACATATTTATTTTCTTCTGAAACACAGTTTTGCTCAAACTTTTTGTGAAAATGCAAACAACCTGACTTCCAAAATATCTATCTATGGCTATCAAGGGTTATTCTAGGTTATCCAACCGCAAAAAGAATATTAGAATCATTAAAACATGGAAACAGAAATTTATATACAACCTGACCCGATGCAAGACTCTATTCAATAATCCCGATGTCCCTACTATTCAGAGGTTTTACTATATTTAAATATTAAAACATAAATTTTATGACTATTTGAATATTAAACACTTGCCTTTTTTTCCCCTAAAAAGCATAAAACTGGTAGTAGAGATATAAATGTAGGTTACTTTTCACAATTGCCTCTTTTAACCTGAAAAATATGTTGATCCATGCAAAATGGATGTGCTAATACATGAGAAAAGAATATATAATACATTTACACCTGTTAAGATGGGAACTTGTCTATAATGTATTTTTTTTCTTTCCTATGCAATTCGGTCTTAGAAGATTTTACTGTATAGCATTCTTTAGATTTCTAAGTCTCCAATACATGGAATATGGATTAACTATATTAATAATAACTGAAACATTTATGTACAACAAATAGCGATTCATAAAAAATAAATAAATATCGCAATAACTTTTATAAAAATGAAACTGGAAACATGACAATAAGAATCAAAGATAAGTATTTTTGTCAGAACTCTTCGTACGAGACAAATTTTTAACCAAATCGATGGATGTTTTGTAGCAATTCATTTGGTCCGGACTGGGCTCGGGCCGAGAGATTTTGACTTTTTTCCGGGTCGAACTTTTAGCTATTATACAGGGCCAGGTCGGGCCAATAATTTTATAATTTTTTCTCTACGGGCCGGGTCAATATTTTTTGTACGGGTCAGGCCGGGTTCGGGCCAAACTTTTAATGTTTATACCGGCCGGGCCGAATTTTTCTTCTATGGATCGGGACGGGCCCGAGCCTAGAAATTTAGGTCCCTTGCAGACCTCTACCATAGGCTGCATGTACAGGGACCTCCGTTCCAAAATACTGTTTCTACTACATTTCTTTCTATATATCTTATTGTAAGCTCTATTAATTTTTTAATGGATCTCTATTAGCATGTAAATATCTGAATTATTATCAATATCATTAATCCATTTACACGGCTTGGATACTTAAAAATCTGAAAATTCTATCTCGAAAAACCTTCTAAGACGGAAACACATAAGAGAGAAAAAAAATCGTTATAGTTAAGTTTCCTTTTTTATCAGGTCTGTCGTCTCTTGCAAGTGTATTATTTATTTTCGAACGGATTATTATATCCATTTGGAAGATCCAGCAGTATTGCCAGATGGGCTACTTTTTTAAAATTCGGATTCTTGATTGGCACCAATTTTTTGATATGCTAAAATGCACCTTACTTAATGACATATTAATTAAAGCGAAAACAAAGATAATTTTACCGTTTCGAAAAAGTGGAGGCAATCAAGAAAACTGAATTAAAAAAAAGTATCCACTGGCAACACTGAGATCCAGATCCACCGATCAAGAAAATTTTCCGTTTAAAGCAGGAATTCGTAATACACTGATTCTTAAAACAGGGTTTTCAGTATTGTATGCCCTCCCCACCCCACCCCTTAGAAATGTATATGTACTACTATTCTTTAAAGAGAATTTTAATTGTAGAATGATGGTAATTAAAAAATATTTTTTTTTCGGAAAAAATTGTTGACCCAAGGTAAGTTGTTCATTAAACAGATTTTTGCACGAGTCAGACTGGGACGGGGCAATAGTTTTCATACAAGCAGTTGTGACCAGGCCAGAAAATTTCTGTCGCTACAGACTTTTAGGAATAATAGAGCACAAACCCAAAAATAAGTCCTGTTCGGCACGGCCCGAGCCTCCAGAGAGAGCAAGACTCGAGCACGACCCAAAAAAACTAATGATCACACTCGACCCGCCCCAAGTCCGTTTAGGCCTCTAAATGGCATTTGAATGGGGAAAACGTGATCTTAACGGCTGGAACAGTTTTAAATAAGTTATGAAAAAATTGAGTTTGAGTTGTAAATTTCGTTCAAACTCGCGGATTTTTTGAGCTTTCATTCAGTTCACGTTCGTGTATCAAAAACTGAGTTAAGTTCAGCTCAAAGTTCACAGAAATTGAACAAAGTTCGCGAGTTTCCGTTCAATGAATGCGTTCATACCCAACACTGGCTTTGAGAATTAAATAAGTATAAGTATTATAAATTATAAGTATTTTCAATTGTAAAAATCTTTTTTGTATATAACAAAACATTGTAGGTTTCAATAAAAAATAGACAGAGACACCTCCCCCCCTCCACCCAGGGGCGTAAATCCTGGGAGGGTACGGGGGGGTGCAACACCCCCCCTACGAAAAAAATCAGTCGGAAAATTTCCCGTTCGATCGAAAAAAGTACGTTTAGTCGGAAAAAATGGTATTAACCTATAAAAACTTATAAATTGGAAAAATGAAAAAATCAGTCTGAAAAATTCCCGTTTGATCGGAAAAAAGTAAGTTTAGTCGAAAAAAAAAATGGCATTAACGTATAGAAACTTATGAATTGGAGAAATATTTTTGTAGTTTGTAATTAGTAAATAAGAAAAACAAGTTAGAGCGAAGAAAACCTATAAAATTTTATTCTTAGTCGGATTTTTTCCCCTTGTAGTTTTTAATTAGAAAAAACAATTTAGAACGAAGAAAACCTATATAAATTTATACTTAGTCGGAAATATTACGGATTTTATTTTTGTGATTAAAACTATTCAGAAAAACTTTGACTTGTCAAATATTGTGAACTCGAAAACCTCGATATGAAGAAACAAAATATTTATATACATATTCCAGCAATGTTAATATTATTTGTAACCTTGATATTTTGATCGAAAACTTTGATATTCCGAACTTTTTTCTGTTCCCTTTGACTTCGAGATATCGAGATCCAGCTGTATTTATTTATAGTCTGAAAGTTTTTAGTTTAGTCTGGAAATTTTAAGACATACTGATTAAAGTGAAGAACTTCTTTTTTTTTTTTTTTTTTTTAAATCTAACTTTAAATTTAGTTAGAAACTTGTATCACGGAATTTAGGTGATATCCGATGAAAATTCAAAACTGAATTGCAAATATTTAGTACTTTACCCTATCAAAATCCGGATATTTTCCACTCTACACGAATTTTACCTTTAATCGAAAATAATTATGGTTTTATTTTTTGTACTAATTTTGTGTTTTCTTTTTATTTTATTAAAAAAAGATGTTAATTTTTTTAAAACTTTTTTACGTAATTTTAGATTGATTTAAAAATGTGTTTCAAGAAATTTATATTATATCGGATGAAATTGAAAACACCCAAATACCAACAAATTTAATTAGGAATTTACCAACAAATTTAATTAGAAATAAGAAAAGGGATATATTTCACTTTCATACTAAATGGAAAATATTTTACTAAACTGCTGATGCCAATTTGGCGTTTGGGAATTAAAATTAAGTGTTTTCATAAACATACCACCACCCCTGAAATGGTTTAAAAAAATCTAATAACTCTATCATTTTGATAAGTAAAATCGGGTAGATTTAACGTTTTTTTCAATTTGCCCTTCGTAAATTATAGAAACATTTTCCCTTTCAGGCCATTTAAACTTTTTCCCTTCTACATGACGAGCAAAGCGAACTAACCATCTACCATCGCACTGCTTTTCTATGTAACCTACATAATGTCTATGAATAGTCTCTTTGTTCTTCCTTACCAATTTCAGTAGCTCTTGCTGTAAAACAATAATGAATATTACAGTCCTATATTAGTTTGCAAACTTAAAAAACTATTAAATTTCAAATATACAAGTGTGTCATTTCTCCCCAGTACTAATGTATCATTTCTCAATATTATGCCTTATTGGATTTTCAATCACTTTGTACAAATGCAGTTGCAAAATGGTAATCTACTTTCTAGTAAATCTAATCCTAACAATGTCCTTTATAAATTAAAAAAATTACAAGATATTATCTTCACAATAAAAAGAGTTATGAAAGAAAATCAGCCCGTGAAAAAATTTACATTGACATTCCAAAAACCTTCAAAATTAAAAGAAAAGAAAAGTTGTCAGTTCTTCACTGATTAGTCCAGCTAATGATGGCTTCAGCAAATAAAAGATGCCTTCACATGCGTTAGAATGGCTGTTAATGCCATTTGTTGAGAAAAATTGTCAATGCATCAACCATCCCTATGTATCAAACCTCCCTTACCTCCCCTACTAAGAAATGGTTATAAGTTTTGTTCATTCGAAAATTTTCAATCTTTTAAATTTTGACTTTTTTTATGTTGTAGACGTACTTCGTACGCTGGTAACAGGATTCCTTATGCTTAATTCAGAATTTGAATTTCTATCCGGAGTGGAGTCTATGTGAATAAATAAGCCATACACAGAAAAAATAGAATGCATTAAGCCCTTTATTGGTAAAAAAACGGGCATCGAATCCCCAGCTTTTCAATCATCCAGTTTCATCAAATTTTGTACATTTAGAAACAAGATATATCGCTATAAAACAAAGCAGTTTGGAGTTCCAAACCGCAATTTTCTACACATATTAAACATAGTACTTCACCACTAATTTTTAGAGACATACAATAATAATTCAAAAGGAATCAACATCAGCGCTTTAAAACCTATTTGACTATCTCGATACACTCAGTCATAATTATCTTGAGACTTTCATCTATTATCTCTAAAGTTTAATAATTTCGTAAGATATTTACGATATCCTTTCTTCGTTTTTATCATATATGCTAAACTTTTGGACATGAGTGTATATATATATTAATTAGTCGGCATTTTGTTGGCAATAGTACTCGGAAATTTTTCTTCTTGGAGTCGGAAATTTATGAATCTACACCCCCCTACGCGACCAGGGTGGTTTACGCCCCTGCCTCCACCTCTAATAGAATCACTTTACCATGCGAGATTTGCGTGATCTGCTACTACGGCGTGGGCGTCTGGGGAGGAAACCTCACCAATAGAGTCAAGGACAAACTTCCCTCGCTGCAAAGGATGTTCCTACTACGAATGGCGAGGGGGTATAAAACAATCTCCACAGACGCGCTCGCAGTACTTACGGGTATCCCTCCCATAAAATTAACACTAAATTATGAATACACCAAAAACAGAATCCTTCACCTCGATCACAAACAAACGCAAGACGCGCATTTTCCACAAACAGACATACAAAGGAAAGTCAGCAGCTGGTACCTGCATCCTGCAAAAGAAACATCACATCTGCAAGTCAACCCTTCTAAACATTCATTTGTACCCTCAAGAGTCCCAATCGTATACACTGATGGATCCCGCACGGAATCGGGCGTGGCGTCAGCATTCTGCGTCATGCGGAACGATGTGGTGGTCCATGAATGGGTCTGTAGAATCGGAGATGATAACTCTGTATTCCAAGCAGAACTTTTTGCGATTCTGCGGGCACTAGATTGGATCTCTTCCCAACCTCCTTCCTTCACCAGGCTGTACAGTGATAGTCTTCCAGGCTTACAGTCAATCTTCGCGCACAGAACTAAGAACCCTTTAGTCCTTGACATAAAAATTAAGTTACTCTCTCTCATACACAAAGTCGCCCTGGGTCACGTGTCGGCCCACATTGGCATTGAGGGCAATGAGCGGGCTGACAGGTTGGCTAAAGAAGCAACGGCTAGAACATCAATAGATTTTACCCTTCCCCTCCCCCCTCACACATTCGCAGAAGGTTGAATCAAAAAATGATCTCAGAGTGGCAAATTTATTGGGATGCGTCTACCAAAGGTAGATACACATACGATCTCATACGTATAGTGTCAAGAGAAATGTACTTTCTCTCACCAGCAACTACAGCATTCCTCTCTGGCCATGGACCATTCAAAGAATACTTGAAACGTTTCTATCGGGCAGCCACCCCCTTCTGCGAGTGTGGCGAGGTCGGCTCTCCAGAACATAGCTACTATCACTGCACACTTACCCAAGCCTGGCATATTAAACGCCCCCGCATCCTTCCCAAAAATTGGCTTTCCAATATTCTAACAAGACCCCTTCTTATAGGCAAATTAAATAGAATTTATAAATTTCAAATGGAACTAACAAACCTCACCTCATAGACCTGCATGGTGCTGCAACTTACCCACAACCTTGTGGCTACTCCTCCACAATTAACTGGACTTTTTGTGTGATCCAGCACACTCCACGCTCACCCATTCTGCTCACCCGCCCCTTGTCGCGAGGGAGCAGCCTGTGCTCCGGCGGGAGGAGCTTGTATTGTACATATTATTATTATTTTTTTTTTTGTTGTTAACGAATCCCCGCGTGTCGGGGAGCACTCCGGGTGGGGCAAATAGAGTCTACATCGGACCCTTGAGGTCTGGTGATTCTGTCCCACTTAGGCAATAAATAAATAAATCTGGTTTCGAGTTATAGGTGTTGTTTTTTTGTTATCGAGCCCTTATTTTCGCGCTACACTAAAATTTAAAGGGCTTCGTTGAAAAAGCAAAAAATCTCTCATCGCCCTTTATAAATATTGCGTTTACCATACAAAATATGAACGCGCTACGACAAAAGCATTCCGAGTTATTAGTGTTTTAAGTTGTAAATACCTTATATTTATAGAGTACTAAAATATTGAGGCTTAGATTAAAAAAAAAATCAACCCCCTCCCGCCCCCCGCTAAAACTGTAACGTTTACCATACAAAATTTGAGCAGGCCACGACAATTTCTATCCGAGTTTATAAGTGTTTGTGGTTATCAGGCCCTTATATTCGCACTGCACTAAAATTTTGGAGGCTCCAATTTAAAAAACGGGCAAAGTCCTCGGTTACATTTCGCCAGTTTGTAAAAGCACAGTTTGAACGTACTGCTACAATTTAACGTGTATTAAGAGAGTTTAACTTTTTAGTGCCCTTAATTCATCTTTTTTTTATATAAAATTTAGATAGTTCCATAAAAAAAAACCTTTTGAGTTACCCGGTAATGGCCCCTTATGATGTTAAACCACACTATACTTGGCAGGTTTAGAATTACAGTCGAAGTTTTGGGAACGTGGGGAAAGGTATATTGACCGATACGCGGATGCCAAAACATCATACTTCGAGACATTGGGTAAGTGGTCATAGATTTTATGAACTTCAAAATTTACAATATTTTTTATTGTTCCAAACAAACTGTTGTTATGCTTTTCCTGTCTGTAACTCTATCATATAATGTATAATCGATAAATGACAGGTTGTTTTTTGACCATTTGCTCGTCGGCTCACTTTTGTCAGACTAATAGGGAGGTTTCTTTCAAATGATAACCTTCTCATCCGCCAATCACAACTGCGCAGTTGACTTCAATAACAGCCACAATTAACGGCTACCAATCAAAACTTTTTTTCCAACATAGTTTTACCTCCAACAGTTGATTTGTGACGTCATTTGAAAATATCCGTGGCTAACGAGAAAGACAGGCTACCGCAGTGGGTCCGATTCTTCTTTTTTTAAAGACCGCTGAAGTCACGTGATGCTCTTTTTGCACACCTTCATTGGTGCATTCGAGCATCACGTGACTCCAGCGGTCTGTAAAAAAAGAAGAATCGGACCCACCGCGGTAGCCTGTCTTTCTCGTTAGCCTCGAAAATATCCCATATCTTTCTTTTTTTACTTTCCTTTTTTTAAACAATTAAAATAAATATTATCAACAAAAAATCTTGTTCATAATCTAATTAATTATGTTATCAAACAATGTGCGAAATGGAACAAAATAAAACACCAAATGTTCTATCAGCTTGAAATCAAGTAAAGAAGATGCATAATCTGTAGAAAAACACCTTTCAACTTGTCACCTTATGCAAATAAAGCGCTGATTTTAAAATCACGTGATTCACATGCAATTTACTGCTGTCGCGTTATAAAAATTATTTTTGCCGAATGGTAGGTACGCGAGTGTTTTGATGAACCAAATTATATTACAATGCCTTTATAATTTTGTTTCATGTGAATGCACATTTTTGAATTCTTTATAGAATTTTAAAAAATTGAATGAGAATTTATTTCTTCGAAAAATACACTGCTCAAAACAATTAAAGGATATTGCAGTTTTAGGTGGATTTTGTATCTTGTAAACTGTTTAGCTGATTGATACATGGTCGACAGACATAGTAGGTTATATGAGAATAAATTACACATGTTTGGCAGAAAAAAATGCATTTTATTGCGCATTTGTGTACTAAAGGAAAAAAACACAATTTGTGCATATGAGAAAACTAGTTGGATGTGCCAATCCCAAAACTTTCTTCTATCTTATACATCTTAATAATTCAAAACCTAGTTACACATGTTAATACTTCAATATTATTAGTTCAATACTATACCAACTTTGATTTTCATCTTAAATTTCTGCTCAAGTCAATTAAACGGACTAAAAACGAGTTAATCTATATCATGATATTTGTTAAAATTATTATTTTTTCCTTATTTTGTTATTATTAGCTGTTAGCGAATAACCGGCTTAGCAGGTAGCGAGTTCCCGCCCCTGCATGAGCCGCCGATGCACAATAGAACTACGAAAAATCAAGAAAAGTATACAAAAATCGCTAGCACAGAGACCCTTTACCGCGCAATATTTCCAAATTCAAGGAGGACCTGTTGGCCAAAGCCAAAAACAAGCACAAAAATTTTGGTTCAATTGTATGCATAATTTTATACGTTGTTCGATGGTACAATAATGAAAATGGCACAGAGATCGGAATTATAGCGCCCCCTTCTGGCGGAATTTTTTCAAGTTCAGGGAGGACTTGTTTGCCATAGCCAGAAACATGCACAAAAATTTTGGTTCAATTATATGGATAACTTCATACACTTTTCGATTGTACAATAATGAAAATGGTACAGACATCGCAATTATAGTGCCCCCTACCGGCAGATTTTTTCCAAATTCAGGGAGGACCTTCATGACATAACCAAAAACAAACACATCAAATTTGGTTCAATTCTATGCATAACTTCATACACTTTTCGACGGTACAATATTCAAAATGGCGCAAAAATGGCACAAAAATCGCTATTACAGCGCCCTCTACGGGCAATTTATTTACAAATTAAGGGAGGACTCCTTTCCATAGCCAAGAACTTAAAAAAAAATTTTGGTTCAATTCCATACATAACTTCATACACTTTTCGACGGTATAATATTCAAAATCGCACAAAAATCGCTATTACAGCGCCCCCTAACGGCGATTTTTTTACAAATTCAGGGAGGACCTGCTTGCCATATCCAAAAACTTAAAATAAAAATTTGGTTCAATTCCATGCATAACTCCATTCACTTTTGGATGGTACAATATTCAAAATCACACAAAACTTGCTATATCAGCGCCCCCTACCGGCGATTTTTTCCAAATTCCAGGAGGACCTGCTTGCCATAGCCAAAAACTTAAAATAAAATTTTGGTTTAATTCTATGCATAACTTCATACACTTTTTGATGGTACAATGGCGACAGACAGACGGACGGACGGACAGACGGACGGACAGACGGACACACAGACAGACAGACATTTTCTATAAACGTGTTTTTTGGAATCTCTGACCCCTAAAACATGTAAATCCGTCGAAAACCGGAAGTCGAAAAAAATTTCGATTACAATACTTTCTTCTATTGAAGATAGAAGTAAAAAGAATAAGAAAAGGTGTTTTCTTCAAAGAAAATCATTTTCAGTAGGGGGTATGGTTTCCACGGGCGGCCAGCAACGTTGAACACCTTTGAGGCATGGACTCAATGAGGCTATTAATGACGAGTTGGGGTATTCTGCCCCACTCTTCCAGAAGAGCTCTTTCCAGTTCTTGGAGAGTTTGTGGGGGTTGTTGGTGGCCAGAAACTCGTCTTCCTAGAGCGTCCCAAACGTGCTCGATTGGATTCATGTCTGGAGAACACGCTGGTCATTCCATTCGAACGATTCCTTCCTCGAAAAGGAAATCCTCCACCAGGTTTGCACGATGTGGCCTGCAGTTATCGTCCATTAAAATGGAGTTATCTCCGATTGCTGCAGCGTAAGGGACTACAATAGGTCTGAGGATCTCATCCCTATATCGGCGACCAGTTAGAGCTCCATCTCGAATGATGTAGAGGTCAGTGCGCCCGTCAATGGAGATGCCACCATACACCAACACTACTCCACCGCCAAATCTGACACTTTCGTGCACGAACGCAGGATTATTCCTACTGCCACGGTCCCTCCAGATGAAAATACGCCTATTATCCGGATGCACAGAAAAACGGGACTCGTCAGAAAACATAATATTGCTCCATTCATTTCTCCTCCAGTTGACATGCTCGGTTGCCCACTCCCTGCGGTCGCGACGATGCCTTGATGTTAATCTAACACATACCATCGGTCGGCGAGCATACAGACCTACAGCATGGAGCCGGTTTCGGACAGTCTGAGTTGAAATCGTGGTGCCTGTAGCCGAGCGAAGGTGTTGTTGGATAAGAGTAGCGTTCATGGTTCGGTGTCTCCGATCTGTTAACGCTAAATACCGATCTTCATTGGGCGTTGTTGCCCATCTACGACCTTGCCCTGGTCTTCGGCCTGCACATCCACTCTCCAAAAAACGGTTCCAGATCCTGGAAATGACACTTTGTGACACTCCAATGGCTTGCGCTACTTCGGCTTGCGTTTGGTCCCCTTCTAACCTACCAACAATTCTCAAAGCTTCTGAATCTGTCAAATGAAACAAAGCAATCACTGAATGCCGATCATCCTTGTCTTCATTCTCTTTTATCCAGTTGAAAGTCAAATTTCATTCGCTGCCGCTGAAGCGACGTTTTTGACGTCGAACTCAAAATTTGCATACTCCACAGTTTGAAAACCAGAAAAATTTGCATTTGTGATTCTCTTCTTCTATTCTCGGCAAAAAAAATTTCGTTTATATCTTTATTTTATATAAAACTTGAAATATCCTTTAATTGTTTTGAGCAGTGTATTATGCAAGCCATTAGTTCATTTCCATTATGCAGTAGTGATTTACAAACTGCTTTTCATTCTGATATTTCTGACTCTACATGTAAAAATAAACCTATAATACTAGATGGAAATTTTTTCGAAAAAAATGAAAATAAGTCTTCAGGTGGTAGAATTGTAGCAAAATGCACCAAGTATAACAGTGAGGTAAAAGCCTCAAATAATTGCACTTCCAGTCTTGTAACCCACCTTAAAAGAAAGCATGGAATCAATTATTTGGAAGAATATCGTGCCTATTTAAAGGAGTAAAAAAAAACAACGAAAATCATCAAGTGTTTCTGGGCAATCAAATCGAAACGTATATTTGCAAGATCATTTTGACAAAGATGTAGTAAATTATTTTATTGATTCGATGATTTCGCTAAGAAGCATTGATAATATTTATTTCCACAATATAATTAAAAACATTAATTTTTATTCAAAATCTTTTAACATAATGAGTCGTAGGGCCCTCGGGCGAAAACTTGCAATATATTACGATGAACAAGTAGAAAATATTAAACGTGAATTGGAAGATATCGAGTTCGTTTGTATAACCACTGACATATGGTCAGTGCGACGAAGAAATTTCTTAGGAGTGACAGCTCACTGGATTCATCTGGAGACATTAAATGGATTTCTAGAGCTATAGTTTGTCAAAGATTCAAAGGAACTCATAGTAACGACAAAATTTATGACCATCTTATGAACATCTACAAAAAGGTTGAATTGAATTCTGTGAAAGTAATAGCTGCGATTACTGATAATGGGGGTAATTTTGTGAAAGCATTTAAAATTTTTGGAATTGAAGAAAAATGTATTTTAGAAGATGCTGGTGATTTAGATGCGCAATACAATTCATGGAGTACGGAGTGTGATTCTGACACTACGTCTAACATAGATGAGGATGTAGAAGATGTAATTGATTTAAATGAGTGTTTACCTTTACATTTTAGATGTGCGTCTCACACACTCAGTTTGTGTGCAACTACTGATTCTAACAATGTTCTGGAAAGCACAGAAATTTCAAAAATACACGAACAAGTGATGAAAAAATTTAATATTTTTTGGAGAGCAGCATGTCGATCTAAATCTTCAGAAATTATCATCTCCATTTTGGGACATACTCTTAGTCGACCAAACGCAACGCGATGGAATAGTTTATTTGACGCCATGAAACAATTTCTATCGATAAAAGAAAAATCTGCTATTTTGAGCAAGGAATTAGATTTGAAAACTTCATTTAAAGATCAGGATTTCACATATATAGAAGAATACTTTAAATGTAGTAAACATGTTGCCGCGGCTTTAGATATCCTTCAATGAGAAAAAGAAACGTATTTTGGGATTTTGTTACCAACTTTGTTATCATTACGACATAAATTACAAAAATCATTGACAGAAGATTTTATATATTGCCGACCTTTGGCCGAAGCTTATTTAGAAAGTATAGAAAACAGGTTTAGTCAGTATTTTGATATTTCATCTCGTCAAGCAGAAATAGCCGTAATAGCAACTTTATGTCATCTATTTTTTTAAAATTCAAGTGTCTGTCTTGTATTAGCGATTCAGCTTATACAAAAATTAAAATGTTGTTTATTACCGAATTGACAAAAGAAATGAAATCTAATGAATCTCTGGATATAATGAGTTCTGTCAATAGTGAAGAAAGAGATATTTTTTTCTTTATTGATTCTGATCATGAAGAAGCAAAACAAGACCCTAAAAGGAAAGCAGATCTATTGTACGCGCATTTCTGTTTGGAGTAAAACAAAGATCTAAGTGTATTGAATTCTTATAAAGAGATTTAAAAAATTTTCATTAAATATAACACACCGCTGCCCTCGTCGGCATTTGTAGAAAGATTATTTTCTTTTTCAACTATTACAAATTATTGTAAAGCTAATAGGCTTTCTGACGAAATTTTTGAAAAACGTGTTTTAAAAGCCAATCTTAAATATAACGAAGAATGCTTATAAAAATTTGAAAAATATTTTAATGCCAAAAGGAAAAATGTTTACTTCAATGTTAAAAAGTAATAATCGTACCTTTTCAGCGTATATTTTCTTACTTAACTTTAATTCATTTTTTAATAACAAAGTATGTTACTGCATCATTTTCTAATTTTGTAAATTTGTTTAATTTTTTATATGGTTTAATTATGTCTAATGTCAGAAAGAAATTTTGTAATTTTATTAAATAAATGTACAGTAAAACCTCCCTAATGCGACCACGTTCCGTTGCAATAAAAATTGGTCGCTCCGAGAGGAGGTCTCTTAATGGAGGTCATGTTTAAATCTAGATTTTAATTGTTGAAAAAAGGTAACAATGTTACTAAAATTTATTTTTCACATTAGAACAAAATATGAAAATTTAAGTAACAAAACAAAAGTTAATTAAGTTAATTAGTGCAGAGTTTAAAAAATGAATACATTGACATTTGCTTTGATTTTACGGATTTATCTTCTATAACTTTTATTTCTAAGTCCTTTCGAAGTTCAGCAAATAAATGCATTTTTTTTGGATGGGAAGGAAGCATGACGATTTCATTAATTTATCTATTTCTTTGAGTTTCCTGACAGAATAAAGCAGGGGAGTTTATTTACCGTCATCCTTACTTTGTCATCAGAGTTAAATTCATAGCCTAAAAAGGCACAATGGCGTTTAAACACTTAAAAGTTACCGGAATAAGTAAAAATTCTAAACTTAGTTTAGAAGTTTGATGAATAATGCGCTCTCCGGAATTATTATTCTAATAAAACCTTCTCCAAGCAACCAGGAAAAAACAGAATTTGTTTCATTTTCTACAAAGAAATTGGTCGCTCATGGAGAGAATTTAACTGTTGTGGTCTCTGAATAGAGGTAAAATTAGTATTGAGCCTATGGGAATAAATTTCGTTCCATGAAAAAAGGGTCGTTCAGGGAGGTAGTCGCTTAATGGAGATGGTCGCACAGAGAGGTTTCACTGTAATTGTAACTAAAATATCAATGACTCTGAAATTTAAATTTTCATGGTTTTATTATGGTTACTATAAGTTATATAGTAATAGAATCCTACATGTGCTCGTAAAAACTAACCTGACTAGAAAAGAGGGAGGAGGGGTGTCGTGTGCATGTGGGGGGGGGGGGGTATGATTGGGCTAAGTCAACTAGCTATCTTTGGAGCACTCTCCTTTATATTTAATCTTTTCATGCAAATAATTTATTTCTATTAAATTTTTAAATAATTTACTTTTAAGAACAGGAAAAATCCTTAATTTATTTTAATTGCATTTTAAAACGAAGAGTGTTTGCTTTAACACTATTTTTAGCGGTGTCAAATGACACCTTTTCAAAGTTTTGATTTGTGTTTATTTTGCTCGTAGTTTTTGAATGCAATAAGCATAAAAATGTCTTCAGTGTATTGAAAATGATTTGTAATTCTTTCAATTTAAAATTACAAATGAAAAACCATAAATCGAAATCTTTTAAAAGGTGTCATTTGACATCAAAAAAAGTGTTAAAGAAGATATAATTAAATATATTTTTCAATGCTGCTTGCACGAGTCTATTTTGTGGGTTATGATTTTCAGATATTCACAAGTGAAGAAATTTAAGGGTCTAGCTGTGCAAATAAGCTTCAAAATAAAACTTTTTAATAAATAAAACCTATTTATTTATTATAGAAAAGAGAAAATGTTATCAAATTAGTAACTATGATAAATCTTTTTTTAAACTATTTGCAATGCAAATTAACCTTTAACTGATGTTACCGGTCTGTCAGACCGGTGCTTTTTTTCAATTTTCATAGTTTAACTTGCAAATTTCAGTTTATCTACAAATACTACTAAAATTTTGTTTCGTTTGGAACTTTAGTACTAACACCAGAGACTTTTGAATAGGTGAATTTTAATTATAACACTACTGTACAAAAAGTTTAGTACAAAAACATCTTATGAGTTAATCGCGGCTTTTATTCATCTTTCGATGGAGCGGTCTCACAGACCGCTTCACAGTAGTTATGTGAAAATTTCTGTGACATCAGTTAAAGATTAATCTAAAATTGTAGATTTAGTTAATGGCAAATTCTTGTTGAAGTTAAAGTTAAATGATTTAATTTAAAAAAAAAGTATCCAACTTTATTTGATTTCATTGAAACTAACCTTATATTTTGAAGATAATGGTTTGTTTATTCCTTTTTTTATTTTATTTTTTTATCATGGTATATTTCTTTTATTGAATTATAAATATACAGCTGTAAAAAGATGTTTGAATAGTTTGGCATATTAGCTCTTAACTGCTGTGACAAAAGTTGTCGCATATCTACTGTGAGACGGCTAAATCGAAGGATGAATAAAGAGGTCCTTTAACTTATAGGATGGTGTTTCTGTACTAAACTTTATTGTCAATACAAATATAATTAAAATTCCCCTATTCAGAAGACTCTAGCGATATTCCTAAGGCTCCAAATGGAACAAAGTTTCACTAGTATCTGTAGTTAAACTGAAAATTACAAGCTAAAAATTCAAAAAAGCAGAGGTCTATGAGACTGCTCACAGCAATAAATCTTAATCTTTAACTGCTGTAAATGGTCTCTGAGACAGATACCTTTTAACGCTTTCCAACACATTCAGAATACTGTAACAAAACTTTACCGTATACTAAGGGTGTGGGTGGGGGGAACTGTTTTAGAAGTTTGCAGGTTCCAATTTGACCCGCTGTTCGGAAGTTAGTTGTTTGTTTTTATTGTAGGTCAGGTTAATTTCTACTTTTTAGTTCGGATCGGGTGTGGGTCAGTTGACTTCTACTTTTTGCTGTTGGCCGGATTAACTTCTACGTTTTTGCTGCGATCCGCGTTCGGTCGGGTTGACTTTTTTGCTGCAGTTTGGGTTCGGATCAGATTGATTTACTTTATTTAGGACTCGGGTTGGTGTCAAATTGGGTTTTCACTCTTGCGAGAAGGGTTCGGTTTGACCCGAGTTTTCAAAAGAAAGTCTAAATATTTTTTCCGGTGTAAACTATAGTCAGCAAACACTCCCCAAAAATTATTTAGGGAATAATTGTTAATATTTTGCAAAGTAAAACCTATAGAGAGTGGACGCCTGTGAAAATGTCCGTTATTCATAATTAATAGCATATACAGTAAAATCTCCATACGGACGCTCCCGAATAGTGGGCACCTCTATTTAGCGTAACTTTTCAATTCCCAACACAAATATTTGTCTCTGAATAGCGCACACGTCCGAATAAGGGACAAATTCGAGAGCCCTGTTCAGCGGTGACCCTTGTTTAGAGGTTCTAGTGTATTTTAATGCTAACGAGTATATACTAGAGGTTTATATTATAAAAGTTAAAATTTATATTAAAGATGTAAATGTAGACTTCATTTTATAATATGAATTATTTTTCCTTCATTTTGGTTTCGGGTCGACGAAACTTTTGTGGTCGGATTTCAGTTCTACTTTTAATGGAATTTTCGGGTTCGTGTCTGGACAACCCTACCTGTTTAGGACACTAAGTGGGGTAAAACAAAACTTTTTGGTGAGATGTTTGAAAAGTGAAGGCAAAACTTTTGTTTTAGTACACGCCGAAACTGTAGCAGCTTGCTAGATGACAATAATAAACTAGAATTTTTTAGAAATTCTAAAATATAAGGAAAACACGGAAAAAGCTATCGAAATAAAAAAATCCATTCGTTTCCAAATCACGTCAAAAGTTATTTTTAGGTAGATTTCGTATGAAATACTGCCTATTACATTTTCCCCTATGTTGGAATTTCTGAAAAAGTTTTGCAGATCTACACCGATCATGACCCCTAGAACGCAAAACTACCCTCAGTAAAAATCATATATATATATGTATATATATATAATAACTTTTTTATGGACACGATAACTTCCGTAATTCTTCCCAAATCTCTGCCAAACAGATACATAAAATCAAGGGGCATAAAATCTCGGTCAAGCTCGTTAATGGGCAAAATCGGACCAAGGGGATGGAAATAGGGAAAGGTTTTGTGAAAACCGAAAAAAAGCCATAACTTCTTAATTTTTGTGCATATCAAATCAGTTTCAAACTTTTATTACTTCTAAAAATAGGACAAAAAATTTATGTATGACAGAATTTTGATAAAATTAAAAATGGGGTCAAGGGGCACAAAAAATAGGGATTTTGGTAGAAAAAAATTCATAACTTCGTCAGTTCTCAAGATATGAAATACAATTCAATTTATTATAAATCTCCTTGAATATTATCTACAACTTTTATATTGACAAGTTTTTGATAGGACCAATTCGTAGCGCAAAGAAAATTAAAAACGAAAACAAAAAAAGGGTGGGGGGTAGGTGGAGGAAGAAAAAAATCCATAACTTCGTAAATTCACAAGACATAAAATCCCCATAAATTTATCATACATCTTCTTAATATATCTACAACATTTATATTGACAAGTAGGACCAATTCTTTCAGCAAAAACAAATTAAAAATACATAGCGGTTGAAGAAAAAAATCATCCTATTAAGGGCGTATTCAAATCCAAACTGCTTATTTTTGACTCATTTTTAAATTTATTTTTGCTCTCAAACGCATCCAATTGGCAGATTCTCTTATTCAAAAACTCTATAATGTACCGTAATGGTCGATATTTTGATAGAGGCAGAATATATTTCAAAAAATGATGTCAAAGTGGGCATTTTGAACCGAATTTCCCGAAGCGATTGTGTTGAAAATGAAAAATATTGTCCTACTGGGAAAATAATTGTTTATAAATCAAGTTTTAATTAATTGAACAAAATATAAAAACACAGGTCACTTATAAATCTCTTCAAAAACCACGTCAACAAGTTTCATATTTTTTCTTTTAAAAATGAATCTAAAAATGTGCCAAAAAATTTCGAATTGTTGAGCATGGAAAAATATTTTTTTTTTTAATATCGCCTTAACATGATTCTGATAAAACCATCTCTTATATAAAAATAAAATAAAAAACTCGTCAAAAGCGGACAAATAAAGTTGTTAAAGTGGCTTTATCTCTAATAATGATTTAGTTTTTGTTGTTGAAATTAGCACTTAACTTCGAAATCTACCTGCGCCTGTAGGCCGGGCCGGCAGGAATTTTTGTACTTTTAAAAAGGAATCCTTAAACGTGTCGGAAAATCGCGTACTGTTTAGCGGAGAAAAAGATTTCATTTATATATATATACAGGATGTTTCATAAAAGATGTGTAAAACTTCAAGAGTTTATAGTACAAATCCAAACAAACAACATTCATCAAAGAATGCATGGTAGGAATTAAAACGCTAAGGTGCTAGAGGGTGCCGAATATGATGTTGCTATACGAGGCAAAAACACACAAAGAATGATAAACTAACAAAAGCAAGTTTAATGACATGTCATCTTACAATCGTTGAGCCTATGAGACTCCCATTTGCAGTTCCATAAATAAAATGCATATCAAAGCCTTTTCCCTATTAGTGAAAGTTAATCTTTGACTAATGTGACAAAAATTGTCATGTAACTACTGTGAAGTGGTCTGTCAGACCGCATCATGGAAAGATGAATAAAAGGCGCGATTAATTCATATGATGGTGTTTTTGTACTTAACGTTTTGTTATAATTAAAATTATAATCTATTATAATTAAAATTCACATATTCAACAGTCTCTTGTGATAGTATTAAAGTTCCAAACGAAAGAGAATTTTGGTAGTGTCTGTAGTTAAACTGAAAGTTACAAGTTAAACTATAGAAATGGAACAAAGCAGCGGTCTGTGAGACCGGTTAAAGGTTAACATCTTCCGATAGGTTCCTACCGCAATTCACAGTTGCACACTTGGATCAGCCACTTGTATGAATTAATCGAGGCAAAATTTTCCATACGCATTGTCCTCCTTCATGTCACATTTGTATGATATTAGTGTCGTTCTTCTCCAGATAACTCGCAACAGGAATGGAGAACGTTTACATGGACCAAGTTTCCAAATGCTCCAGAACCTTTGCGTTTTAATTCTGACTATGCATTCTTTAATTAAATTAAAATTAAACATTGGTAATATTTCATATTTCTGCAAAAGATAGTTATGAAATAATAATCAATTGTAATTTAAGATGCAAATAAAAATTTAAAAAAATTTTATTCGATTCTTTAACACTTGATTTTTTTAGGTATGGCATTCAATGCTAAAATTTTTAGGAAAAGAAAAAATATAAATATTTTTGTTTTTTCCTTCCATTTTTCCTCTCAGTCGCCAATTTTCTTGCTTTTCACAACAAACGCCTTAAAGTTTAACAGCAAATACCTGTTATTTAGCGCACTGCACATGTAGGCAATTGCATATCGCTTTATTTTCCTTACTCTCATCCCAAGTAAACTATTGGGCGTGGGAGTGAGAGTTAGTTAAGATAATAGTAAGGGATGTGAATTTTAAAGATGTCCCCAATCAGACAGAGGTAGAGATAGGTGCAGCATTAATGTATAATTTAATCGTACATCCAGGAGGTAGAGTCAGCTCTGATCTCTGTAACATCACCTACGATTCAATGTACGTTGTAATAAAATGTCCAAAAAAATAACGAACACTTCGGAAATAAAGCTGTAGAGAAGAGCATTAGCACAATACAATTAAAGTAAAAATGTCGCTCCGATTTTTCTTACAATTACTTTACACAGGCACAAGACGAAAAATATACAAAGTATTCATACAAGATCTTTTTAAAAGACATGTGTATCTCCCAGCACTTGAGTAAGTTACATACCCGAAGTTGCATAAAGGCTCATTTTTTTTAAAGCTAACTACTTTCTCTTCAGTATACTAATAGAGACAATTTTAAGCTTTGATGCCACGCCAAATTTAAGAATTATTTAAAAAGTACTAACTTTGTATAAGACTGCTTGTCTCTTTATCTCTAAACTCAGTTATAATTCAGTAAAGAATATTTTGAAACTTATTAAAGAAACATATATTCAGTAGCTACGGCATGCTGGCTGAAAGATGCATTTAAAAAAAATTGAATCTGGCTTAGATATGCCAATTAGAGATTTACACGGGCTAAAATTTCCCGACCCAAGCGCAGGTCCAATAACCAAAAGAATTATCGTCTCGCCCCGGTATAAAAGTTGAAACTTTGTCCCGAGCCAAAAAATTAATTGACTCGGTCAGATATAAAAGCAAAAATTTCGGCCTGGATACTACAATTAAAATTATTCTTGAAGCACACTTACTTTCACTTTGCACACATTCTACTTTCAGAATATGTTCGAAATTCATGAATACAGAAAAATAACAATATCGATGACTACTTAGACTTAGACTAATTATGTACATAAACACCACGTGAGAAATAGACAATTACATCAAAAAAAAAAAAAAAAATCCGGTAACAAAATCAACGTAATTTAGAATGAAAGAAACGAATGGTTAAAGAAAAACAAAATGTTAGAGCTCTACAAAGAAAAAAAATGATTTTTAAAAAGACATCTCTAGAATTTATTAAACCAAATTATTTTTATTAAGATTTCGCTAAGCAAACATGAACATAATTTTTACCAAAATAAATAAGCAAGATAATAAGCCCAACGTGGACTCGGGAGGAAGAATTTAGAAGACTGCATGGGTCGGGTCAATAACGCTTTTCATACTGGCTAGGTTGGACACGAACCGAACGTTTAAACAAGTCTGGCACGGCTCGAATCATCAGAAAATTTAACACCCGAACCTGACGCAACTCTGAAAGAGAAAAGATCGGAGAGAGTCCGAGTCTCGTGAATTAAAACTGTCGCGGCCCGGGTGCCGTGCTTGAATTGCCTCCTAAGTCTTTTCACTCGAAGATCTCAAATGTCGTTTTGGAAACCCTTTATTGGCTCAAGGGGAGAATGGTCCCTTCTCCCCCCCCCCCTTAGATATGCCATTTGTAAAAGATAATGAAAACAATATGGAAAACGCATATGGCATTTGTAAACTCATTTTCAGCAATTGCCACCTGCAGTCGGAAAAATATGCGAATTCTTTTGCGCAACACTGTATTCGATTTGTATATACGCTACATAATATGCAAACATTTCAGTTAAATTAGCAAAAGCATCACACTGTTGAAAACTCCCTCCAGTAATTTCCGTCAATGAGCGGAATTGCACTCAAGCTATTTGTGTATCCCTGTATATAATCTATAAAATTTTTACACACCAGGTATAATATGCATAAAATCAGTTAAATATAAAAACGCTTACCACAACTCAAAACGCACTTCGAATAATTATTGTTCTTAATCAGTGTTGTAACCGAATTCATTTCTGTGTTCCTGTAAATGAACAAGATATTCTGTAGCAAGCATCTTTCAGTAAACGTCAGGGATGCATATAAATTTAAATTTTTTTTAAAATACTGCAACATCAATAAAATACACTGCAAAATATTCTCTCCATAGACCATAATTTAATGGTATTATTTTAAGTGCCCAAGTAAACGAACTATACACTTCATTTTCAATCCGAACATGCCATGGCAAAGTTCAGTAATATATATAAGTTATCGAGTATATTTATGCGAGGTATAACACAGACAGAAAGGCGTAATGTTTTTACTTTCTTATATCTTCAGCAGAAGAAAGTAATGTAATCAAAATTTTTTCGACTTCCGGTTTTCGACGGATGTACAAGTTTTAGGGTTCAGAGGTCCCAAAAAACATGTTTATAGTAAATGTATCTGTCCGTGTGTCCCTATGTCCGTTTGTCCGTATGTCGCCATTGTAGCATCAAAAAGTGTATGAAGTTATGCGTAGAATTGAACCAATTCTTTTTTTTAGTTTTTGGCTATGGCAAGCAGGTCATCACTTAATTTGGAAAATTTCCGACGAAAGGGGCGCTGCAATAGCGATTTTTGTGCTATTTTGATTATTGTACCATCGAAAAATGTATGACGTTATGCATAAAATTGAACCAAATTTTTTGTGCATGCTTTTGGCTATGCCAAGCAGGTCTTCCTTGTAGTTGGAAATATTCAGCCGAAAGGGAGCACTGTAATAGCTATTTATGTATAATTTTCTTGATTTTTCGTTGTTCTGTTGTACAGCGGCGGCTCGTAAAGCGACGGGAGCTTCGCATCATGATAAGCCGGCTATTCGCGAATAGCGGATGTACAACAGAATAACGGAAAACTATTGGTTTTAATTAATATCATGATCGAGATGAACTCGTTTGTACTCCGATTAATTGACTAAAACAGAAATTTAAGATGAAAGTCAAAGTTGGCATAATATTGAGCTAATAATATTATTTTATTGACATTTGTAACTATATTTTGAAATATTAAGATGTATTAGATAGAAGAAAGTTTTGGGATTGGCACATCCAACTAGTTTCACATAAAAAAAAAAAAAAAAAAAAAAAAAAAAAATTCAGTAGCTTTATGCAAGCTTGAGCTATAAATCATTTTTAAACACACATATGCACGATTATGCGCACATACGCCCTATGAACGATTTTATTTCGCCGTCTCCTATCTTCCCCTTATTTAACCATCTTCTCCGTCTGTGACTAGATATGTTCGGGACCTTTTATTCGAAGTCAGAGACCATCGATTTCAAATTAGAGCCTGAAAAATTTTGTGTCATCAGAACCCGAACTGGATAAAGAAAGTACGCGATATAAATTAATAATATTTAAAAATTGTTTCAAGAGTAATTTTCTGATTTAAAAGTATCTTATTGTATAAAAATAAGTAATAATTATAAAAAGTTGCCCCTACTGATGTTTCATATTTTCACGTCCCTGAAACTCTGTTTAAAATTTACCAAATTGGATATTTATACCCCACCAACGCCAGAAATATGAAAAGTAACTCCTCTTATTCTTTTAAAATATCATTATTCATCAATGACAGAAAGACACGAAGTCTATTTCCAGTAATTCAAAAGAAAGACTTCAAACAGAAACAAAGGCAAAACAAGCGACATTCCTCAACTTCTTTATGTTAAGATTGATAGTGCCAAGTCTTCATAATCAGATGGAATATTTCTCTTTATATCCGGCTAATAGCAATTCAATCTCTTTCAATTTGATTTTTAGCTGATTATAAAATGCCTTTAAAAACTTACATTACATTACATTTCTGTTTTTCAACTAGCAATCGTTTTTTTTTTCATTTTTCAATTTGTAAATAAATAAAATTTAGCCCGATCCCGTTTCAGGGGTCATGAATGTCCTTTTATGGGGTGGGAGGGTATCACATCTCTTTATGAAAATTTTTTATATTGAAAGATATTCTCAAATCCAAACTAACTACTTTTCTGGTACTTTCGCGAAGTCATTTTCATTCGTAAATACAAAAAAATTAGCATTAATATTCTAAAAATACAAAATGTACCGACATTGTTCAGATACCAAGAAATTAAAGAGTTTCCCCTTTTCTGACAAAGGCAAAGATTCATTTAGAAAATGTTATCAAAGTTAACATTTTTAGCCCCGTTTTAGGAGTTGACAGCCGCAGAAATGTCGTCAAAAGGAAAAAGTCCTTCCGGCCAGTGCCGGGAGGAAGAGGTAGCTTTCATATTCCTTATTTTAAAAAAGCCAACTTATATCATTCAAACACACGAAGCTCAATTTGGTGGAAACCGAATGTAGGAGATTCAATACTAATTTTTATCAATATAATGAATGAGAATTTCGCGAAATTAGTCAGCTTTATCCAGGCTCCTTTTTTTAAAGTAACTTATATTTGGCTGCCAAATTCAGCGATTTCTTAAAGTGCCTGCCATTTTAAGACAACATGGTGGATGAAGCTAACCAGTGAACTTGGTCGAGACCTTAGTAATTGCTGTGCACAATCTCACTCACATCGGAATCGGTTGATATATAAGAGTGCTGTCGCATGCAAAAAATCAGATTTTTCAAAATGTCACCCACAATAGAAATTGAAACTGCTATATCTGAGCCATTCTTTACGGTAAAGACAAACAAAAAATGCTCCTGAATCCTTATATCAAGGTCAAACACTTAAGAGAGAAACCTTTTTCAATTTCTAATTTTTTTGCACCTCACTTTAAATATATATATATTTTTTTAATTTAATGGCCGCCATTTTGAAACAAGATGGCTGATAAATCTGGCCAGCGAACTTGGTCGAGGTATTGATGTATACTATCCACATGCCTTCTTACATCGAAATAGGCAAATACGTGTGTTATCGCGTGACAAATACAAGATCGTTTCAAAATGTTAGCCATGCTAGAAATTCAAAGTGCTATAAATCAACCATTTTTTAAGATATAAACAAAAGAACAAATTTTCAGAAACAAAAACTGCTCCGGAATCTTTGTATCAAGGCCAATCACATAAAAAAAATCTTTCATTTTCCAATTTTTTAATACCTCATTTTAAATTTTAAATTTAATTTTTTTAAATGGCAACCCTTTTGAAACAAGATGGCGAATGAAGCTGGCCAACGAACTCGGTCGAGACATTGGTATGTACTATGTACAGACTAAGTTACATCCAAATCGGTGAATAAATACGCCTGTTATCGCGTGACAAAAATCAGGTCGTTTTAAAATATCAGCCACAATAGAAATTCAAAATGCGATTACTCAGCCATTTTTTTAGATATAGACGAAACAAAAACTGTTCCGGAATCTTTGTATTAATGTCAAACACATACGTAAAAAATCTTTTTAATTTTCCAATTTTTTGGTATCTCATTTTAATTTTTTTATTTTTAAAATTTTTTTAAATGGCCGCCATTTTGAAATAAGATGGCGGATGAAGCTGGCCAACGAGCTCGGTCGAGATATTTGTATGTACTATGTACACACCAAGGTACATCCAAATCGGTTCATAAATACGCCTGTTATTACGTGACAAACATCAGGACGTTTCAAAATGTCAGCCACGCTAGAAATTCAAAATGCTATAACTCAGCCATTTCTTAAGATATAGACGAAACAAAAACTGCTCCCGATCTTTTTATCAAGGTCAAACACATAAGAAGAAAATATTTTTTTCAATTTTCAATTTTTTGGTACCACATTTCAAATTTAGTTTTTTCTTAAAAATTTAAATGGCCGCCATTTTTAAACAACATGGCGGATGAAGCTGGCCAACGAACCCGGTCGAGACATTGGTATGTACTATGTATAAACGAAGTTACATCCAAATCGGTTCATAAATACGCCTTTTATCGCGTGACAAAATTCAGGACGTTTCAAAATGTCAGCCACGCTAGAAATTCAAAATGCTGCAACTCAGCCATTTTTTAAGATATAGGCGAAACAAATCTTTGGCTCCGAAATCTTTGTATAAAGGTCAAATACATAAGAAGAAAATATTTTTCCATTTTCGATTTTTTGGTACCACATTTCAAATTTTAATTTTTTTTTTTTAATTTTAAATGGCCGCCATTTTGAAACAAAATGGCGGATGAAGCTGGCCAACAAACTCGGTCGAGACATTGGTGTGTACTATGTACACACCGAATTACATCGAAATCGGTTCATAAATACGCCTTTTATCGCGTGACAAAATTCAGGACGTTTCAAAATGTCAGCCACGCTAGAAATTCAAAATGCTATAACTCAGCCATTTTGTAAGATATAGACGAAACAAAAACTGCTCCAGAATCTTTGTATAAAGGTCAAATACATAAGAAAAACATATGTTTCCATTTTTAATTTTTTGGTACCGCATTTCAAATTTAAATATTTTTTTAAAAATTTAAATGGCCGCCATTTTGAAACAAAACGGCGGATGAAGCTGGCCAACGAACTTGGTCGAGACATTGGTATGTTCTATGTACACACCGAATTACATCGAAATCGGTTCATAATTACGAGAGTTACAGTGTGACATAGGTCAGATATATATATATATATATATATCAATTTTGAACGGAGGGTGGTTTCGGGGTCTGGAGGTCATGATCGATGAAAATATACCAAAATTTTTTGAAATCGCTTTCCTCCGAACGGCTGCATAGGCAGCTTTTTGTAATGAAAGCTACCTAAAATTGGCAGTCACTTCCAGAAACTCAGTTTCAAAAGTCAAATTTTACAGAATTTTTTGTAAGATTTTTTCCTTTTATCGAAAAATGTAAAACACTATTTAATAACATACGGCGTCCTACTGGCCCACCGGACAGCGAGGCATCATATAATTATTGGCAGCTATGTGATTCTTTTAGTGTCATGAAAATTGCAGGTGTAGCCTCTTCTTTCAGCTCAAAGTATTAAATAGTTTTTTCAATCGAACTTGTACCTTTGGAATGGATCATTTTCTTCTGATGGACTGATGGCATCCATTATTATGAAACAACCGTTATAAATGAAGTGTTAGGTGTAGATGGAAGAGCAGTCGTATTTGATTTTCTGGTCAGAATAGGAAAAAAAATCGCCATTTTTTTTTTTTCAAAAAAAAAAAACTCCGAAAATCAGGCTTCTAACTTTTTACGACAGCTCATTCATCTTCATCTAACACTCCACTTATAACGGCTGTTTCATAATTAATAATGGAAGCCATCAGTCTATCAGAAGAAAGTAACTCGGTTAAAGTGGAAACTCGGTTAATCGGGACTCTACTGTATATTTAATTTTTTAAATGATCTTTAGAATATTTTTGTTGGTGTTCAGAGTGGGGCCATGACCCCCGTGACCGCCCCTTGGATCCGCCATTGCAGCCCCCCCCCCCCGTACCTTCTGTATTGTAGGGAATACATAATTTTAAATTATCAAAATAACTTTCAAAGGAGGTAAATTTTACGCATAAAAAGGTAAAAAAGCTCAAAGACACTCAGATTCTTCAATTTTAAAGGTTAGTGGAATTTTTAAATAAATTTGATAAATTTATTCTTTAAGAAATATATAAACCAAGCGGATTTAATTTTGTATTACTTCTGATGGCCGCTATAATCTGGAATCTTTAAAGAAGGGGAGGTTCTCCTAGCTCTCTTAAATTGCACCCGAGTGCTAACAATATATAAAAACTTCTTTTATGTCACACAGAGTTCAAAAGTTGTTGCGGTAATACAGAAGTGTTTAACCATTTGTTTACCAAATTAAGGAATATTCAATAGCAATATTTTGCAGTTTTATTTAATTTTACATTTAGATTATAATAAGTTTTGTTTAACAAAAATTCTGTCAGTGCATGGAACAGGATTAAAATGTGAGCCTCGGAGCACTCAATTTATGAAATTCATGAATTTATAGAGACCGTTTACAACCTGTAGGATTAGTAATAAGATATATTTAATGTTTAATGATTTGGAAATGACAATATAAAAAAAAAGAAAGAGAGAGATTGCAGATTTGCGAAAAAATTTCATGGATGAGTTTCCATTAACATAGACATGTCGATTCCACTGGCAAAATCGGGCTACCGAACTCAATGAAGAACTCTGATTTAAAGTATTTTTAATTAATTACATAATAATATAAAATAAAACATATACATTCAAATATTACCCGAATATGCGAAAAGCTAATTTTACATTAAATGAATGCATAAAATATGAACTGAAATTCGATTAATCAGTATTTTAAATATCAAAATTTTATTTTACCCATAAACACTAAGTCAATTTCAGTAAGCAATCGTAATTGCCAACAGGAAACAAAAAAGTACGCGTTCTGCGACAATTTGGATCCGAGTTATAAGCGTTTATATTCATTGGGCCCTTATATTTGCCTTATAGTAAGAGTTTTGGTCTTCTGTTAAAAACACCGACAATGTCCCTTTCCCCTTTATAAAAATTACGTTTACCATACAAAATATTGCAAACAGAACCCCACCTCACACACAAAAAACTTCCTCTTCCTTTAAAACGATTGCGTGTAAAATATAAAATTTGTCTTACAGAATAATAAAAACAATAGAAAAATATTCAAATATTACCAAAACACGTAAAATATAAATTTTCATAAAAAAAATGCATTAGCATATAAACAAAATTTCGATGTATTTTGATTTTATGTATTAAACTTTACTTTTCTTATCAACTTTCAATCGTAATTGCTAATCAATTTCAGAAAAATAATGGCAATTGCAAAAAGGACAACAAAAAAATCTATGCTATTTGCGGCACTATCAGAATACCTGATAGACTATATGACTGTACTTTAACGGGTATTAACTAATTACAGAATATTAGAAAATAAAATAAACTATTCAAGTATTACCCAGACATGGGAAAAATTAATTTTTCATCAGAAAAATGCACTAGTATTAAACTTTAAACCGACAATGAACTTTAAACTGAGAAATAATAATAATAAAGATAATGTCTCCCCTTTCTAAAGATTACGTTTACCTTACAAAATATGAGTGCTCTACAATAACTACAGCTCCAATTATAACTGTTTTATGCTGTCAGCACTCCATGCACTAAAATACGGAAGAACTGCTATAGAAAATACCCCCCCCCCCCTCTTAAAACGATAGAATTAACTTAAGAAATTAAACGAAATTTGTGTGAGATGCGATTTGACAAGTTGAATTTTGAATTCGAGTTACACGTATTTATCGTTATCGAGACCTAATATTCGCACTATACAAAAATTTCGAAATCTGGGGTTAAAAACGCCAACACTGTTTTCCCTTTATAAAGATTTAGTTTACAAAATATAAGTGTTCTACGAAGATTACAGTTCGAGTTATAACTGTTTTAAGTTGTCAGCAACTTATATTTATAATATACTAAAATATGGTGGGCTTCTGTAAAAAATCGACAAAGCCCCCTTTAAAACTATTGCGTTTACCATACCGATTTTGTCTAGATTACGACAATTTAAATCAGAGTTACAAGATCTTTTGGTTTTCAGGCCCTTATGTTTGCGCTATTCTAAAATTTACTAATCTCCGGTAAAAAAAATGCACCCCCCCCCCCTCTTCCTAAAGATTACTTTTACCATACAAAATATGAGTGTCCTACGATAATTACAGTTTGAGTGTTAAGTGTTTTAAGTTACCACCCCTTTTATTTATGACACACTAAAATATTGGGTGGGGAAGGGCTTCAGTAAAAAATTGGTAGATTATCCAAGTTTGAAATTTTTCCGTTATTGTTAAAATACTAACTGTAATGTATAACTTCAAATTTCACCCTTATTATAATGTCACTGTAACTGAATTTTTTAAATTCTCATCAAAAGAATATATAATCATTGATATATACAGTATCAAATACAGTTGGAATAAAATCTAATTGGAAATTTTACTTTTTCCATTACATGTAATTGTAACTAAAATTTATTTATTACCATTACAACAACGTAATGGTAATTATAATCATCTCAAATACATTTGAAATCAAATCAATAATCTAAATTTACCATTCACATTACAAGTAATTGTAACTAAAATTTTACAGTTATAGCACTACCGCACCGTAATGAAAATCATAACCTTCTGAATTACAGTTACAATTCTATCTTAATAAAAAAATTGCCATTGAAATTACACGTAATTGTAATTATAAGTTCTCAATTATAATTACAATTATATAATAATAATCATAGCATTTATAGTTACGATTACAAAATGCTAATTCAATTTCAAATTTAAATTATAAATCCACATAATTTTAATTATATTTTTCTCAATTGTAATTACAATTATGTAATGATAATTATAGCATTTATTGTTACGATTACAATGCTAACTGAATTTACAATTCAGATTACAATTACTTGTAATCGTAATTATAGTTTTATCAATTATAATTGCAATTATATAATGATAATCATAGCATTTATAGTTACGGTTACAATGTTAATTAAACTTTAAATTCAGATTATAATTACACGTAATCTTAATTATATTTTTCTCAATTTTAATTACAATTATATAAAGATAATCATAGCATTTATAGTTACGATTACAATGCTAATTGAATCTCCAATTCAGATTTTAATTAACATGTAATTGAAATTATAATTCCTTACATGCCAATTACATTGTAATGAGATTACAAATTAATCAGATTGCGAATTTGCCCAACTCTGCAAGGACTAATGCACGAATTTTCATCAAACTTCAGATTTAAGTATAACTTGATTAATATTGCTGCTGATTATTGTTGTTGCAAATCGCTCAACTGGTGGCGCTTCTATGCTGCATTTGTCATGATTTGCGCAATACCTCTATCTCAAGAACTAATGCACGAATTTTCCTCAAACTTCATATTCAGTTAGACGTTGACATAAGTTGGCGATAATTAGGTTCTGGTGTAAATAACCCAATAGGTGGCGCTGCTATGCTGCACTTTGTTGGATTTACACGATTTCAGAGACAGTCATAACTCGAGAACCAATGCACGGAATTTCATATTTCTAGAATTCTCATGATGAACACAGATTGGCACTGAGATAGAAGAAAGTTTTGTGATGGCCACAACATACTAGTTCCTTGTAGAGTTTTAAAATTGTGATTTTCTTTTATCATCCGTTTCTTTCATTCTAAACTGATTTTTTAACTGGATTTTCATTTGAATGTAATTGTCTCATATTTTTAAGTAGTGTTTATGTACATAATTGCCTAAATAGTCCTTAATAATGTCGTTTTTATGTATTCATGAATTTGGAACATAATCTGAAAATAAAATATGAGCATAAGTAAGTGTGGTGTGCTTTATGAATAGTTTTAAAGGCAAAATGCAAGCTGTGCTGGAGTCGATTTTTTAGCTTTTATACCGGGCCGGGCGATAATTTTTTTGTGCGGGTTGGACCTGGACTTGGGCCAGAAAATTTCAGCCCGGGGAAACCTCTAACTGACATATCGAAGGCCGCTTTATTTATTTATTTTTTTAATGCTTCTTTCATCCATCATCCCATACCTAATGAACATACAGGGTGTCCCAAAATGCACTGGCTGATTTTAAAATTCAATAACTTGCAAATGGTGGCAGCTATTAAAACAAATACTTGCAGGAGAGTTATGTAAGAAGTCAAGGAGCAGGGGTGATTATGTTCCGAATTTTCCCAAAAATTTTACCCTCTCGCTGCGCATCCCGCGATTTCCACGGCCAACGTAAAAGTAGCAAAATTTGCACAACCCGCGATTTCCGCAGCAAATCTTTTTTTTTATGATCTAATTCTATTTAAAAAAAAAAAAAAAAAACTCTTTTACAAAGGTTTCGGGCATATTTTAACTCTAAAATATATGAAGATTTGAAATATGTAATAAAATAAATGCGCAATTTTTGAAGCTATTTTGCTTAAAAATACGCAGCGAGAGGGTTAAGGCGTTCGGTTCAGAAAATTAAAAAAAAAATCATCAATGCTTGAATTCGGACATAAAAATAGTCACGAATTTTGACAAATGGTCGTCATAAAAAGTCTATTTCGCCAATCTAAAAATAACTTCAATTCCTCCAAAGGATCACGGAAAAAGCGCAAATTTTGTCAAAAGGACGACGAAAAAGAGTGAATTTGTTCAAAGAGACGCCGAAAAAGCGCGAATTTGGTCAAAGGGCCGCTGAAAAAACGCGAAATTCTTCAAATGATCGAGAAAAAAGTGAGTTTCGTCAAAGGGCAGCAGAAAAAACTTAAATTTCGTCAAAGGATCGCGGCAGAAAACGAGAATTTTGGCAAATGGCCACGAAAAACCACGAATTTCGTCAAAGGTTTGCGAAAAAATGCAATTTTTATCAAAGAATCGCGAAAGAAACGCGAGAAAAGAATTTCATCAAATGGTCGCGAAAGAAACGGGAATTTCATCAAAGGGTCGCGAAAGAAACGCGAATTTCATCAAAGGGCGCGAAAGAAACTCGAATTTGGTCAAAGAGTCTCGAAAAAACTCAAATTTTGTCAAAGGATCGCGGATAAAACTCGAATTTCGTCAAAGGATTGCTGAAAAACGTGAGTTTTGTCAAAGAGTAGTGGAAAACGCGCATTTTGTCAAAGAGTTGTGGAAGAAATGCAAATTTCACCAAAGAGTCGTCGAAAAAATACAGCGGTCTCTTTAGAAAACAGCACACATATATATATCTATATGTTTATTATTATAGATATCGTTTTTAATCTGAAATAATATACTGAACTAACTTTTGAAGAAACGGGTTAACACAAACACAGCTTGCGCAAGAATCTGCACTCAGCGACTCAGCCTGAAATCGACCCGAATCGAAAACAGTTAACCCGACCTGCAACAAAAATAATTAGTGCCAGGATTGAATACCCCCCCCCCCCTCCCTCTACTGTAACCTTTCAGAAAATTTGCTTTGAATTTCAGATTTTTTTTTTTATTATTATCTATTGGGAATCACCCCTAATCAGGAGTTTTTTTACTGCGATTCTATATTTTAGTTTAAAATAGCAACGATAGAGGGCGCTGCAAGCAATAGACGCTAAATCTGTGCACGGAGGAGCAAGGGCGGCGCCAGAGGGGGAACCGGGGGGCATATGGCCCCCCGTCGGGCATACCTGGCCCCCCCGTCGGGGTCAAATTTAATCGTCGTCGGTGAAATTTTTTTGACTTGAGTGCAGAGTTCTGCATCGGGTCGGGTAACCCGATTTTTCCTGCACACGACCCGAATCTCGTCAAGTCGGGTGCAGGTTAGTTTTTTAAAGAAGATCTTAGGTTAGTTTGTAGAAAACCTGACCCACGGATAAGTCTGCCGCTGATTTTTAAAGAGTTTAATCTAAATTAAATTTTTTTTCCTTAGTCTGCGACCAGAAAATTTAAGAATTTAACCACATGTCGGTTAAAGTCTGTCGTCACAACGGCCGGATGTTACCGAAAAACTTATAAATTTTGTCTATAACTCCTGCGCACTCCTGTTCAATGTTTATTTGATTGACCGCAAACTTAGACGCCTAAAAGAAATACCATTTCAAGAAGAGACAGGACGTGGAAATTCATCTGCTCACTTTGATCTTCTTATTAAAAAGCGTAGGGTAAGTATTTTTTTTTATATATAAATGAATGAGTAAATGAAAAGAGAGTTTTGTATAATTATTTAAGCTAACTTAGTATCAAACTAAAAATTCCTTCTTTGTTCATTAATTTCAATATACAGTAGAATCTCAATTTATAATAATATATGGATATTAATCTCTATTTAATATATAGAAGAGAAATGGAAGGTGTCAGAGTCCAGCATCGGGTCGGGTTACCCGCTTTTACCCGAATCCGACCCGACCCGGGGTCGGCGCTATATTTTTCCGTTAATGTTCGGGTCGGATCGTGTTGACTTTAAATTTTTTTGTTACGGGTCGGGTTGGGTTTTATTGTTTCGGGTTCGGGTTGACCCGATTTTTTAAAAAGAATGTGGAAAATACTTTTTCACGTTAAAAGCCTTTATAAACCGCAGATCAAAATTTCACAAAAGCAAAATGTGTGCCTGTCTATTTTGTCTTTAGTCATCCTTTCACCAGTCTTCGAAATAACAAACTGCAACTGCATTATATTTTTATCGTATTTTAAAAATACAATGCGCAGCAAAACGCTAAATAGTCCTTCCTATCTAATGTATCAAATGAATAAATGAATAATGAATGTGATGATACACGATGCACTATGTTAGATGGCAAAATTTTCAAAATAATAACTGCTGATAAAGTAAAGGAAATTAGATGGTCAGTTGTGTAAAACAAGGTGTATCATTATGTGGAACTTTTGAAACCGCAACTAATTTTAAGGTATATTTAAAGATTAGATTTTTAGTTTTATACCGTTTAGAGTCCTGCATTGGGTCGGGTTACCCGCACCCGGTTCTAGACTTTTTTTTATCGTGTGTCCCGGTTTTTTGGCCCGAGACCGGCCCGGCCCGTTTATAATTTTATCGGCTTCGTCTAAATATTTATATCGGAGCTGTGGACCCGCTTAATTGTAGTTATCGGCCCGGCCTGGCAGGACCGTTCAATTTTTATGCCGGCCCGTTTATTTCGTGTATCAGCCCGGCCCTTTGAAAAACTGTTCTCATTCTTCGGCCTGGCCCGTTTGAAATTTTGCCGCACCGGCGCGGCCAGTTGACCGGGCTGATGCAAACCTCTATTAAAGATACAATTGTAGATTATTTTTCATAATGGTATTAAAACATGATAAGCTTTCCTTACACTGCAGGTTCGGGTCGGGTTGCGGATTAAAATATTGCGGGTTCGGGTCGGGTGCGTGTTGAAATACCTCGGGCTGGGGTCGGGTTTCGGGTTGCCGGAAATTATTTTTGCAGGTTCGGGTCGGGTTGGGGTTACCGAAAATTATTTTTGCGGGTTCGGGTCGGGTTGCGGGTTGACTTAAAATGAAATGTGCGGGTACCCGACCCGCGCAGGACTCTAGAAGGTGTAAATGAGAAAATAATTATATACATAGATAACTTCATTGTAAACTGCGGGAAGATGTATATATAGCAACAACTAAAATCTTGCTTCGGGTCAGATAACCTGATTCTACCCGAACGTGTTGACCACTGGCTCTAAAATTTTGCTGCGGATCGTGTTGATTAGTGTTTCCATTTTTGAGTCATCTCAGATTCGAGTTTTTTTTTTTTTTTCTTAGGAGTCGATTCGAGTTCGCCAAATTTTTCCAAAGAAAAGTCCAGATTATTGTTTCAAATTATATAAAAAAAAAAATACTTGTATATGAATGAGTATTCATTTACATATTCATATGCATTCATTTTTCGAAATATAAAATTGATTTTAGAGATATGATTGCAGACTATTTTCCTGAATTGTTTTAAATTATGGATTGATTTTTTTTTCATTTCATGCTTTCATTTCATCATTTCATGTTGATTTCGGGTCGGGCATAACTCGAACCGTGCAGGGTTGTAATTAACAATTCGTGTTTAGGGTCGTAGGTTCGTATTTAGGAATTTAAAAAATTCGTGTAAATCAGAATACCGACTTTACTTGATAATTTAAACTTGATTGTATTATTAGACTGAAAGATTTTAATTAATAACTTTAAAAGTTCGGCCCGATATATAGCTAAAAGTTCGCTCCGAGCCTGGCCCGGCAAACAGTTAAAATCTCGGCCCGAGTCCGACCCAGCCCGACAGAATTTCTACAAAACATGTATTTTGACTTTGATTTTGTTAAAAGGAAGAGTTCTGACCAAAAATACTTATTTTAGCTTTTTTTTTTTCATGTTTATAATCTTCATTTTTAAAGATGCGCAAAAGGTTGCGATATACATTTTTTAAATGAATCTCTATTTGTGTGTAAATGTTTCAGCTATTATTAATATCGTTAATCAAAAAATTATGTATTGAAGACTTAAAATCTGAAAAATGCTATACTGTAAAATCTACTAAGACGGAATCGTCTCGGAAAGAAAAAAAATGCGTTATAAACAAGTTTCCTTCTTAGCAGATGTAAATGTATTATATTTTTTTCTCATGTATTAGTATATTAATTTTGCATGGATCAATGAATTTTTCCGTGTAAGACAGGATTCCGTGATAGGCTGGTTCATTTTCACACGTTTTATTGTATTTTAATATTATTACCTAGAAATCTACTATTCTTTAAAACGAATAAATTTTAATGTTTAATTGTAGAATGTCGATTTAAAAATATATATACTTTTTGCAACATTTTTTGGGCAGGGCCAAATTTTACTGATTTTTGCATGGACCAGGCTATGCTGAGACAATGATTTTCATATGGGCTAGATCTAGACCGGGACTGAAAATATCGGCTTATGAAGACCTAGGAAGAATGAAACCTGTCCCGTCTCGGTACGGGAAAAAGAAGTTAGGCCCGGCCCGATCCTTCAGAAAAAAGTAGGGCCCGAGCCCGGCCCGGAAAGAGTAGTTACTGGGCCCGGGTACCATGAATGAAAATAGGCCCGGCCCGTGCAGACCTCTAAAATTTGGCTGTATCAAAATAAGCATAAATTTAAAGTTTTTTTTTTCTTTTCTTTTTTTTTTTTTTTTTTTACACATCAACAAGATTTTGTTTTATGCTTGAGCTGATAAAAAATAATGAACTGTTACCTTCTAAGCTATTTTACAAGTTTTCCTTTAGCTTTTTTACATTTTTCTTGAGAATTTTGCATTTCAGTTTTAGTCTCAGATTTAAATTCTGTATCTTATCAGAAGTTAGAGGACCACGCTGGCTGGTTTCGATCAATATACACTCTAAAAAAAAAAAAAAAAAAAAAAAAAAAAAAAAAATACGTGAGTTGCAGGTGTTTCTTCAATTGCTTTTATTGTTATTAATATTGAAACACGAAAATTCCTGTTTTAATTTGCCAATTTCCCCCCAAAATACAGAAAAATCATTAATCTAACGTAAAAATTACCTAAAGTTGCATTTTCGTCAAATCACAGGGGTGTTTCCGTAACTGTGCTGCATATTACTTTTTTGTGTTAGAAACTGATTTTTTACATATGTCTCATTTGCTCCAAAACACAAAAAGTTCGCGAACTGAAGCTCAATTTTTTTCAAATAATAGAAACTTGTTGCCTGTGCTTTTTATGTTTGACGAAATGTTTTCTTGAGAGTGTACGCAATAAATACGTAGTGTAGTTTTTTGAAAACGACTGAAATGCAAAATAACGAAAAAAAAAAATAAATAAAACGCGGTATTTATAAAGTGAGCATTATTGTCATAAAATTACTGTTAATTATTTAAAAAACTCTAGTTCGACTAATTAATTTCACACCATTCCTCTATGGATAAAGTACAATTCACATGCATTCAATACGAAGAAAGGAAACTATTTAATACAGCAACCTGTTAAGATGGAACGATAAAGAATCGGGAGAACTTTCCAATTTAGACAGGTTTTAATCTTAGAAAATACATTATTCCGTTATAATTGCATAGTACTGTTTTAGCGACATCGCGAAAATTTTCAATTTAAAGCATTATTCCATTACACTGGTTCCGTTTTAACAGGTTTTATTGTAGTGTTTAGGATGTCCCGATTTTCAAACGCCTCTCCCGCTTATTTACTCTCCCTGTCCCGCTTTTTTGCGATACTAGGTCTGACAACACTACTTACGAGCCAAGTTCAAGTTAGCCAGTGTTGTAATCGTAAAAAAAGCAGAGAGTATACTTTATAGGCAGAGGGTATACGCTGACATCATGAACGTTCATAGCTAGGGTATACGCTAATGCTTTATTTGAGAAACAGAGGGAATACGGAGCTTCTTAAAAAAACCGCTTTAAATGTTTATTTTCTACATAAAAGACAGAATTCATATTAGAGATATGATTGCAGACTATTTTTTCATAACTGTATTACGTTATATATCTTTTTTTGTGTCGAGTCGGGTTCGGGTTGAAGTGTTTCGGTTTAGGGTCAATAGAAAATTTGTTGTCTGGTTCAGGTCGGATTTTTTGGATCAACGGAAATTTTTTGGTAGGTTTCGGATTGACTTTATGTTGAATATTTGGGTCAGGTATAACACAACCCGCGCAGGAATCTATTTCAGATGAAAAACTACACGTATTTGAATACACTATATGGCCAAAGGTGACCGGTCACTTGCGATTTTTGACGTTTTGTTAAATATCTAGAAAAATACATGAAGAATTAACCTGAAATTGCAGGTGTGTAAACAGTATAGTATATAGGTCATATATTTCCGCGAAGATTTTTCCCCGAAACCCCATAAGGGACCGTCAAAAAATTGAAAAAGAACGAATATCTTTTGGATAACCCTGTAAAAAATAATGTAGCAAAAGCGTTTAAACTCGAGATTATTAATAAGTGACTTATTGTAATATACTGTGTTCATTTTTATGAGGATAGCATGTATACTCGTAGAGAAATTAAGGTTTTTATAAAAACAGTCCCAAATTTCGCCAAGTTTTTTGCTTATAATTTGCAGAGTTCTTAATATAAAAAAAAGTTCTTTTCAGAAAATATGACGAACAACATTGTACACAATGTCCGCAATTAGAATGAAAAAATAATTAAAATTGGATGAAAAATGAGCAGGTTTACTAAAAAATGTTTTACTATGCATGCACGAAATCAATCAAAATATGATGTGCATAATATGTTAGCTAAATGTATAGAGCAACTTTTGTAAAAGTCTCAAAAACATAGTTTGAAAAGTCTGATAATAATCGTTTATAGAATAAGCTCAAAATCCGTTGTTCCCAAAATGAAGCAAAAACATAAGGGGTTGTATCCATATATCCATTGATTAGTGCCAATTTAGCATACACAATATTGCACACGTAATACTGTATTTGGATACAATCCCTCATCATTTTGCTTCATTTTGGGAATAACGGATTTTGAGCTTATTCTATAAACGATTATTATCAGACTTTTCAAACTATGTTTTTGAGACTTTTGCAAAAATTGCTCTATTCTATACATTTAGCTAACACATTATGCACATTATATTTTCGTTGCATTCGCGCATGCGTAGTGAAACATTTTTTAGTAAACCTGCTCATTTTTCACCCAATTTTTATTATTTTTTCATTCTGATTGCGGGGTATTGTGTACAATGTTCTTTGTCATATTTTCTGAAAAGAACTTTTTTTATATTAAGAACTCTGCAAATTATAAGCAAAAAACTTGGGGAAATTTCGGACTGTTTTTATAAAAACCTTAATTTCTCTACGAGTATACATGCTATCCTCATAAAAATGAACATAGTATATTAGAATAAGTCACTTATTAATAATCTTGAGTTTAAACGCTTTTCTTCCATTAGTTTTTACAGGGTTATCCAAAAGATTTTCGTTCTTTTTCAATTTTTTGACGGTCCCCTATGTGGTTTCGGGAAAAAATCTTCGCGGAAATATATGACCTATATTATACTGTTTACACACCTGCAATTTCAAGTTAATTCCTCATGTATTTTTCTAGATATTTAACAAAACGTCAAAAATCGCAAGTGACTGGTCACCTTTGGCCATATAGTATATGAATGACTTCTTACATGTTTATTTTTCTACATAAAAGGTAACATTAATATTGGAGATATGATTACAGACTATTTTTCTATAATTGTATTATATTTTTGATCAATTTTCTCTGATTCCGGGTTTCAGGTTGGGTTTGGAATTATTTTGGGTTCGATCGGGTTGCGAGTGGACGGAATATTTTTGATTGGGTTCGGTTCGGGTTGCAGCTTGGTTTTAAATAAAATTTGTAGGATTGCAAATTTTATTTGTTACCCGGGACGGACCCTAGTTAGGTGTAACGTTTAACTGCTAGTTTTCACGATGATACTTTCACTAAAAAATTTAAATATTTATAAATTAATTTTTGATCACTTCATGCGTTTTCGATATAGATTTGTTCGCTGATTTTTTTTTCAGTTACGCCCGCCATTAAAATACATGGTCAACCCGGCCTGAACACGAACCGCGTTTCGAAAAAAATTGGTTACCGCCTTACCTAATCTAGACCTTTGCATTTTCTTAAGGGGCGGGTGGTCCGCAGTGGTTCGACTCATAACCGGAGAACTGTTCCATACTTTATCGCTCACACACTGCTGTGTATGTGCCATATATGTGCAAGTAAAATGTGTAATATTGAATGATCTCTTATTGGGACGTTGCTGGGTGGAAGATGAAGAAGAGTGCGAAGCAGAGTTTTTCCTTTCGGGTAATACTCGAAAGTGTGGAAACTTTCTCTTGCGGATTCGTCCGCCTATAAAGATTAGGTGACTAGTGAGGTGCTTTAAAAATAACTTTAAGAGCTTTTGTCACTTAATTTATCTACAATATTCTTTGACAGGGTTCGAAATTCATATTTCGAATAAAAATCTTTTGTCCCTCTGGAATTAATCTCTAATTTAAATCGCACTGTGAGTGTTAGAGATCTGCGTGTTTCGGGATATGCCAAAGCGCGAAAATTTTATATTTTTCTCGTGATTAACCAACGTATTCCATCTGTTATTTAAAAAACGGAAAAAAAGAAATGTTTTATTGTTCATTTACTCCACTAAAAGAGGAGAAAAGTTACCACGACATTACCGTGCGGAAAAAAATTCTGAAGTCCAGTGAATACAGCCCGGTTCGTCCCGAATCTACAGAAAAAATTTAAGACCCGGATGTGACCCGTCAAGAATGAAGTTCAGGCCCGGACCAACTTTTCAAAAGCTAAAATTTAGCCCGAGCTCGTACCGAGTTTTCAATTAAAATTAAGCCCGGCCCGAGTTTAATGAAATAAACTTTTACCGATCTCGGGCTTAGGGACCAGTGTTGAATTCAGGGGATGGTCCGGGGGGTGGACATTCCCCCTCAGAACAATGAGACCCCCCCCCGGAAGACTTGAGATTTTGTGTTTTTAATGGTCAAAAAGTGCACCCCCCGGAACGCTACAATGTCCCCCCCGGAGAAAAGTGCCTGAATTTAACACTGTTCGGGACAGGCCCGGGCTCGTGGAGACCTCTAATATATATTATGAATTCGGCCCCCCTGTCGGGGATACTGTGCCCCCCCCCCCGTCGGGCAAGTTCTGGCGCCGCCCCTGCGGAGGAGGAAGGCCAGAAATTGGGCCCCGATTTAATGACTATTGATTGCAGCGCCATCTATCGCTGCTATTGTAAAGTAAAATCAAGAATTGCAGCAAAAAATCTCCTGACATCTTACATAACCTGCAAGACTTTTTTTAAATGGCTGTCATCATTTGCAAGTTATTGAATTTTAAAATCAGTCAGTCCATTTTGGGACACCCGGCATGTTTTTAGATAAGTTTCAAAGCATTCTTTACTGAATTACAACTGATCTTAGATATAAAGAGACAAGCAGTTTTATACCAAATTAGTACTTTTTACATAATCCCGAAGATTAAAAAAATCCCTAAATAATTATTTGGACGTGTCCGTTATGGAGCTTTTACTGTATATTGTTTTTATCTTCAAAAATATTTAGACTTACTTTTCAAAAATCGGGTCAACCCGAACCCTTCTCGCAATAGTGAAAACCCAATCCGAAACTGACTCAAGCCCGAAATAATGTATGTCAATCTAACCCAAACCCAGCTCGCTAGGCGCAGCTAAAAAGTAGAAGTCAACCCGACCCGCAGCAGAAAAATAGAAGTCAACTGGGCCCAAACCCAACCCGCAGCAAAAAAGTAGAAGTTAACCCGACCCGCAGCAAAAAGTAGAAGTCAACCGGACCCAAACGCGACCCACAGAAAAAAGTAGAAGTCAACCCGACCTGCAGCAGAAAACTAGAAGTCAACCGGGCCCAAACCCGACCCGCAGCAAAAAAGTACAAGTTTACCCGACCCGCAGCAAAAAGTAGAAGTCAACCGGACCCAAACGCGACCCACAGAAAAAAGTAGAAGTCAACCCGACCTGCAGCAGAAAACTAGAAGTCAACCGGACCCAAACCCGACCCGCTGTAAAAAAGTAGAAGTTTACCCGACCCGCAGCAAAAAGTAGAAGTCAACCGGACGCAAACCCGACCCACAGAAAAAAGTAGAAGTCAACCTGACCTGCAGCAGAAAACTAGAAGTCAACCGGGCCCAAACCCGACCCGCAGCAAAAAAGTAGAAGTTTACTCGACCCGCAGCAAAAAGTGGAAGTCAACCGGACCCAAACCCGACCCCCAGTGAAAAAAATTAGTCCCGACCCGCGCATCAGATTGGAGTCTCCAAATTTCTAAAATCACCCCCCCCCCCCTTGAGGACCCTCCAGATCCGCCCTTGAATTAACATTGAGAAGTGACACTGGAAATAAATAAGTATTGCGCTGCCGCGCAATACTTAAATATCTAAAAATGTTAAAATGCAAACAAAATATTAGCAAATAATCTCCCCATAGTATTAATATTAGCTCTCGAGCGCTTCGCCTGACAGGGACAGGAGACTTAAACAGAGTAATGAGAAAAACTGAGTGGAGTAGATCAACATGTATCTGTTACATTTTTAGAAAAATGAGTAAATGATCAGAAAAAGTAATTTTTTTTATCTTATAGGCAAAAGAAAACTTTAAAAGTTAGCCGTTGAAAATAGGTGTTCATATTAAAATTAATGCATGCAAAATGCAACTAGCCACTGTTAATTAAAAACTCAGTATTTCAAATTATGTATACGACTTCAAATATTTAAAAATAACCATCTAGACGTTTTAGATTCCATAGAATTCCTTATGAGCAACTTTTTTTTAAACGCAAAAGTCATAAAAAGTTAACCAACTCACAGAAGACATTGCATAACATAATCATGGTGAAAGCTGTAGACATATTAACACTGAGTATTCTGTTGTAATCGATCCAACTTCGTTAATAGTTATATCTGTAATTGTATGTACCATGCTTTTAAGAAAGTTCAACTTCTATAATTGTTACAGCTCAAGAAAAGCTTTTACAAAATTTTTATATGACAGGAAAAACAAATAAATGCTTTAAGTGTATACACATGATAAGAAACAAAAACAACAACAAAATAAAATGTTATATCACCATTTGATAAAAGAATTTTTCATCAGCAAGCTTTTCTTCAATTATACTAAAATTAAGGTCTGATGCTACCGGCAACAGCTCCACTAACTCGTCTATTAGACTTGTATCGTTTGAAGATACATTTGAGGATGGAGGACACTTTTTGAAAGTGTCCAGAGCCTCCATGATAATCTTGTGATTGTATTTTATAATTTGAAGCTCCCTCAAAACAGTTCTTTGGAAAGCTGGAAAAAGATTTAACATGTCAGAAAAAATTATGAAAGGTTTGCAAAAATGTTCTGAAATTAATAATTTAAAAAAGAAACTTCAATAATAATAATGGAACTAGAGATCTGCATTAGGGCTAGGGCTTCCTTTTTGTCTTTTTGTAGAAGTAATAGCCACCGTTGACTCAAAAGTTACACTTAACTAGATTGTGCTTATTTGAACTGTAATCAAAACAAAAATATATCAAATCATTTGATTCAGTAATTAAAAATAATATTTTATCTCCTTATGTTCAATAGTTAGGGTGCCAACGATTTTAATCAGTTGATTTAAATCAGCGATTAAATCGTGATTTTAATCAACAGATTTTTTTTAAAAATCATTGGTTAAAATCAAAAATTTTCTAAATGTTTAAAATGACATAAAACATTATTAAAATCTAAGATGAACATAATTTGAAAGTTTCTACAGCTATTTTGACTTATGAATAAACAAAAAAAGAGCTTTGAATAATTGTATCTAAGCTTAATTCCTGAGTATTGTAAAAAATTAAAAACAGTTAAGTTTGTGAAAAGCATTGCTTTTATCCAGCATAAAACAGTTTCATTTAAAAATTATATTTAAATCTAACATCATTTGCACTGTCATAATTTCTTTTAGCCAATCAACTTATGCATTATAACGGCTAAATTGTAAATGAATGCATCTCTCTATTCTGAAAAAAAGTAACTACCGCCGCCGCCGCCGCCGCCGGTTTTGATTTTTTTGTGACCGGAGGCCTTTCTTCGTTAATATTAACAAAAATAATGCATACAAAAATATGAAAATCGGTGGTTTTATACAGAAATGTTTGATAAACACGCTGATGCAGACAGTTTTCAAATCGAAGAATTATTTTAAGAGTTATTTAATACTAAAGTTGGACAAAATCGTTCCACTAAAAAAGTTTTATAGCAGCAAAAACTATACATGGCAGTGTAATCATTTTTAGATCATTTTATGCGTTAGAATTTGCCGGAGTGCAGATTGCATTAATTTTTTTTATTTTGACTCATTTTTTCAGGTTTTATTTCTATTTTAAATTCAAATTTTCAGCATTTCTAGAGATATTTTTTACAGATTTCAGAAAATTGTACTAATTTAAACTGTTGCCAACTGTATAAAAAGCGCAAGCAATAATGTTTGCTTCAAATTAAAAAATTATTTACACGTGACTATTATAAACAGGAAAAAAACTTTCAAATTAGAATTAAATAATTACATATAAAAAGCAGGAACTTATTAAAAATTACGTCATAAAAAGTATACACGTGAATTTTAAAAGAGAAAGGATATGGTAAAATAATAAATTCATTAACATGCGTTAGAAGTCTTAGGAGAAATTACGTCATATTTACGTCACATTAAAGTTATTACATAAAATGAACACAAAATAATATTGCAAAAAAGTTTAAATTTAGAAATTGCGCTAGACATTTATTTGATATTTTGAGAATTAATTTAAAAAGTCTCATTTAAAAGAACTTTCTTTTCGCTTTGTTAAAAAATATTAGGAGACAAAGACTCTCTTTAGATTAATTTTCACACAATTATTCTAATTGGTAAACAAATCATATTAGATGTAAATTTCCAACTGGGCGAAAAATGTCCGGACCAGGATTCGAACCCGGGACCTTCTGGCTGAAGCCGCCAGTGCTCTGCCATCTGAGCTATCCCGGACGATTCTGGTCGAACTTTTTCACCCAGCTAACCTTGAAGATTACATAGGTCATTTTCACCATCACATTTTCTGGAGTTCCATAACCTGATGTAATCTTCAAGGTTAGCTGGGTGAAAAAGTTCTACCAGAATCGTCCGGGATAGCTCAGATGGCAGAGCACTGGCGGCTTCAGCCAGAAGGTCCCGGGTTCGAATCCTGGTCCGGACATTTTTCGCCCAGTTGGAAATTTACATCTAAAGACTCTCTTTACTTAATTCCTTTTATATTAGCTTATTTTGAAATGTTGTTACACGTGTATACGTCATCAAGTTATTTTTATTTCGACGTTTTATTTGTGTTTTTATTAATGTTGTACGAATTTATTTGTTCTTTCGTTATTTAAAATAAAAATTATATCAATTTGTATAATTTGGCGAGTGGTTTGGAGATTTATATAATTTGGCGAAATTGGTCGACAGGATAATCAAGTAGTACCGCAGCGGATTTTGCGTTAAAATTCCCCAAACCAAGAGAAATGAATAGAAATTCGTTTATAGGGAGATCGCCACTGTTTTTTAAATTATAATTCAATCTTTCGAAATCTTTTTAAAGACAATCAAATTAGCGTGCATTTAGAGTCTGCGGTGTCTGGACGGGGGTTGGCGAGCGTAGCTCGTAGGGGGCCGAGCCCCCTAGTAAGAGAAAAAGAAATAATTGGTATAAAAATGTTAAGCACAGCAAGAGATTCTTCGGTATAGGCTGAATGTTTTTTTTTTTTTTTTTTTTTTTTTTTTAACTCATATAATACTAATAAAAATATTAATTAGGGATTGAAAAAACAGCAAAATTTCTCTCTATTCTATAAAAAACTAACTACCGCTGTCACCGCCGCCGGTTTTGAATGTTTTGTGACCGGAGGTCTTTCTTCGTTAATATTAAAAAAACTGTTGCAGACAAAAATATGAAAATCGGTAGTATTATAGAAAAATGTTTGATAAACACGCTGATGCAGACAATTTTCAAATCGAAGAATTATTTTAAGAGATATTTAATGCCAAAGTTGGACAAAATCGTTCTATTAAAAAAGTTTTATAGGAGCAAAAACTGTACATAGGAATTTAATCATTTTTAGATCATTTTATGCGTTAGAATTTCCCAGTGTGCAGATTGCAGTTAGTTTTATAATTTGAATAACTTTTCGAGGTTTTATTTCTATTTTAAATTCAAATTTTCAGCATTTCGAGAGATATTTTTTACAAATTTTAGAAATTTGTATTAATTTAAACTGTTGCCAACTGTATAAACAGCGCAAACAGTAATGTTTGCTTCAAATTAAAAATTTATTTTACACGTGACTATTATAAACAAAAAATATAAAAAGCAGGAACTCATTGAAAATTACGTCATAAAAACTATAGTTACACGTGAATTTTAAATGAGAAAGAATATTGTAAAATAATAAATTCAGTAACATGCGTTAGAAGTCCTAAATAGGAGTTTTTACGTCATATTACACTTATTACGTAAAATGAACAAAAAGTAATATTGCAAAACAGTTTTAATTTAAAAATTGCGCGAGACATTTACTTGACATTTTAAGATGATCATAATATTTCATTTCTAACAAAAGTATTTTGACGTGAATATTAAAAAGAGAAAGAAAAGTTTGGTGAAAATTGCGTCAGTATATAATTGTCAGATTCAAATTATAATTCAATCTTCCGAAATCTTTTTAAAGGCGGTCAGATTAGCGTGCTGTTAGAGTCTGCGGTGTCTGAACGGGGGTTGACGAGCGTAGCTCGTAGGGGGCAGAGCCCCCTTGTCTCTTTAAAAAAAAGTAATTACTGAAAGCTGATAATCCCCACTGAGAGGTAACAATGCTTTTATTTAAATATTTTGAGGATGAACGTTAAGTCTACCTCCATATTATGTTGGTCCATAGATTGTTGGGATATGAATGTTATATGAATGTAATGTGTTCAACCATCCAGCTTACGGCTCTGTATGAACATCATTTTGATGTACATGTATGTATTCTAGATGTAAACCGCTTTAAATAAATAAAATATCTACGTGTGTGCTGTGTGGGTATTGTGCGAAAATATCCGTTTGAGCGTAGGGTAATTTCTTGATGTTTTTCTTTCTTTTTTATTTTTGAGTATTTTAGGAGTGAATTTTTATCGAGATTAGGATGCAAATCATATTTTATTGTGTTAAAATCAACATGAAAATATTATAAAAATAAAATGTAATAGATGTACATTATTTTAACTAAAAATATCTGCACATATATTTTTTAAAGAGATAAAATGTATGGGGTTTGCCGTCTAGTTTTGTAGTGAATAAAATATGATTAGAATGCTTATAAATTTTCTACTGAAAGTATAAGTAAGTATTTTGCTTATACTTACGTGATTTTGAGTTTTATTTGTTTCTCATGTTTTATGATGTATTTTGCTCTTTTATCCACATGGTATTAAAATATGCAATCATAAAATAAGAAATATATATACTAAAACCTTCTCTCAAAAATTGCCTAACTAACAGTGCAAATTCCAAAATCTTGTAATATGTTGATATCACAGTCTTGGTTTATTGACAGCATTCTATCTATCACGAAAAATATAAAGCAAACGATAAATAATTTTTAAATAAATAAAAGGAAAATTGTTAAAAAGTTAAAATATTTAGATCTTCAATTGAATTGTTAAATTGCATCAATCCATGCAAATTATGCAAACCAATGCATAGACCAATGGAACATAAGCACAAAACGCACAATCACGTGATCAAATCGCCCACATAATTTTTCTGGGCCGCTCTCGCGGAGTTTGTGTGCGGTTGATTGAATGTTGATCGGGCTGAAGATCGATAAAGCAGGTCACGTGACGCTTTTCCCGAATATTTTTTATTTTATCTGAATGAACATAAGCATGCATTCCTGTTACGAAAACCGTGTTTTGGAAGGATAAAGAAATGTAGTCGTTGGTTTTACCTGTTTTGAACCATAAAAATAATGAAACAATTGAATTATTTGAAAATTCTTTTCTTCGATAAGACCTATTCCATGCCAAAAACTTCTGAACGCGCGCGCGGCGTTAGCTGCGCGTCTGAACCGAGGTACAGCGCCCAGAAGATACAGTGTGGAAAACGGCTATTCCTATAATGCTTTAAAAAGTGCTAAAAACTTGTATCCCATAAATCTCCAACAATGCTCAGCGGCAATATGCTGATACGAGCGCCATCTCGTAACTCTTTTCAATATAAACACTGTGTTTTCAAAAATTATAGAACGTTAAATGTCGGAAACTATAAATATACGATATTTTGGTCTGTTATAAGCTAATTTAGTTAAGGAATGACGTGAAATAGGTTAAAGAGTCTCTTTTAGAATGACTATCGTTTTTAAATCACTACGATGGCGCTACGATCGACATATTGTTATTCAGCATCGTTGTACATTTATGGGATTCAATTTTTTAGCACTATTTTGTAGCCGTTTTCCACACTATATCTTCTAGGCGCTGTAACCGAGGTCTCAACAGACCCCGACACTGTAGCACAAGTAAAATACGCACCCAGCAAAAGCACACTGTTAAAAATATCGTGAAAAATTACCTTTGTTTTTAAAGGCAATCTATTTTCTGACCAATGAGAATGCAGCATAAAAATCTGTGGAGGGTTCTCATTAGTCAGAAAATAGATAGCCTTTAATAACAGAGGTAACTTTTCACGATATTTTTAACAGTGTAGGGTTACAGCGCCTAGAATACCTAGTGTAGAAATATGCTATCCAAACAGTGCTAAAAATTTGTATCCCTTAAATGTGCGACGATACTGCTAAAATCCCAAGTGCCGATCGCAGCGACATCTGCGGGATTTTCGTATTACTAGTATTACATTGTATAGACTAGTAATTTCTTGCAGTTGTAGAAAATATCCTGCAGATGTCGCTGCGATCTGCATATTGCATCAGTATCATTGCACATTTAAGGGATACAATATTTTAGCACTTTTTAAGTATTACAGGGATAGCCGATTTCCACACATATATATTCCAGGCGCTATAGTAGGGTGCATCTGTATGAGAGTGGCAACTTACGCAGAAGGCGCATGTTTAGACTACACACTGTTAAAAATATCGTGAAAAATTACCTCTGTTTTTAAAGGCTATCTATTTTTTGACCAATGAGAACGCTTCGTAGTTGTTTATGTAGTATTCTCATTGGTCAGAAAATAGATAGCCTTTAAAAACAGAGATAATTTTTCACGATATTTTTAATAGTGCAGCGCCTAGAATAAATAGTATGCAAATTTACTATCCAAACAGATAAAAATTTGTATCCCTTAAATGTGCAATGATGCTGAAACGCAAAGAGCCGATCGCAGCGACATCTGCAGTATATTTCCAAATTTAGATGTAAACATCGTATTACTACAGTTACAGCGCCTAGAAGATACAGTGTGGAAAACGGCTACAAAATAGTGCTAAAAAATTGAATCCCATAAATGTACAACGATGCTGAATAACAATATGTCGATCGTAGCGCCATCGTAGTGATTTAAAAACGATAGTCATTCTAAAAGAGACTCTTTAACCTATTTCACGTCATTCCTTAACTAAATTAGCTTATAACAGACCAAAATATCCTATATTTATAGTTTCCAACATTTAACATTCTATAATTTTTGAAAACACAGTGTTTATATTGAAAAGAGTTACGAGATGGCGCTCGTATCAGCATATTGCCGCTGAGCATTGTTGGAGATTTATGGGATACAAGTTTTTAGCACTTTTTAAAGCATTATAGGAATAGCCATTTTCCACACTGTATCTTCTAGGCTCTGTACTACAGTACAGCGCCTAGAATACCTAGTGTGGAAATATGCTATCCAAACAGTGCTAAAAATTTGTATCCCTTAAATGTGCGACGATACTGCTAAAATTTCAAGTGTCGATCGCAGCGGGATTTTCGTATTACTAGTATTACATTGTATAGACTAGCAATACCTGGCAGTTGTAGAAAATATTCTGCAGATGTCGCTGCGAACTGTATATTGCAGCAGCATCGTTGTACATTTAAGGGATACAATATTTTAGCATTTTTTAAAAGTATAACCGGGAATTTGAATGGGAGGATATTCCAGCTCCGTTTTGATCACGTGGTCAAGGTAAAAACTTCTAGCGTAAAGAAGGGAAGGCTCCGTAGACGTGTAATGTAAATCCCCGCTAGCCAATGAAACAGTTCATGAGGCAAAGCAGTAGTATCTTTTTTTCTTTATCAGTTAGAAGTTCCTTGGGTAAATTACCGGTATCACGTGACTTTTTTCAGCCTCGAACCCATATTTGAAATATCCTCCATTTTACTATTTGTCTGCCTGTTTAAATAAAGGTACTCAAACCAAAATGTGCTAACTTTTTGGAGACATCAATCAACCAACCAATTTGGTTTGTTTAAGAAAGAGTTGTGCTGGAAGTAAGTACTATCGTTTAAAAAAAATAACAATGGAAAAAAACTCTGAATCAGAAAATAACTCAACCAGTAACAGACTAAATGTAAGTTTTAAGTTCACGAAAAAAGTATCTCAAACTGCTCCAGGAAATAAATTAGAAGATTCCCATAATCAGAAGGATTTCGTAATCCACGTAGATGACAATAAAATTAAAAGGTATGTAATTCTTCTATCAGTTTATTCTTTTAATAAATACCTCTTATTAACTTTTAATAGTTTTCTATTGAAATTGTACATGTAGTTTCTCATAACTATTGAAACAAGTTTGCAAATGTCTGAACAGATCTGAACTGAACCTATTATAGTGTACTGTGTAACTTCAGATTTTAGTTACAATTGGAGATATAATAAAGCTGTTTGCTATTGCAGTCAGTAGAAGTCCATATGAATATATTCACTTTTTTACACTTTATTATAAAGAATGTTTTCTAAAAATTGTTGAAAATTGCTGCTTAATTGAATGTAGGGGTAAACATGTCAAGTTATTTTTTTAACCTAATAGTTATAATAATATTCGAGTTGTATTGTGGGGTGGGGGTTATTATATTAATTTATCAACAATATTTAACCAATCTCATAGTTATATCTTCCTTTATGAATAGGAATTTAATTGAAATCCAGTAACGGAAATATAACACACAAAATTTCAGTAATATGGAGACTTTTAGAGGCCTTACGGAAAATAGTAGATAAAGGTTTTATGATTATATTAAAGCCATTAATAAGAGAATACTGATGAAACAAATTTAGTCATTTTTAAATAAATTTAACAGTTAGAATATCAGTAATCAGTAAAATAATTTATGGCAATAATTAATTTGTTATTAATTTCATTATCACAAGGTCAATATTTTGATTATTTTAGATAAAACATATAGAATACTGAATTCCGGAGAATTAAGTTATATAATTATTAAACAATGGGGTAGGGTATTAAGAAAAATATATAGAGTAGCCTGGGGTAATTAATTGTCAGTAGGGATGCGGCGAATACTCTGTATCCATGGTTCGTACGCTTTGGAAAAAATAGAAAAAGTGCTGGGGAAAAAAGTATTCATTTTCAAGGATTGAAAAGTGCTGGTAAAAAAAGTATCCATTTTCAAGGAATGAAAAGTGCTGGAAAATATCGCGAACTTCGACAAATTGTTGCTGAAAAATATCAATTTCAACAATCGTTCGCATTAAAAAATCGGTAATTTCGCCAAAGGATCGCTTTAAAAATGCGAATTTCGTCTAAAGATCACGGAACGTGAATTTCGTCGAAAGGTCGTGGAAAAAAACGCGTATTTCGTCAAGGACTAGAGAAATAACCCGAATTTCGATAAAAGATCTGGAACAAAGTGCAAATTTTGTCAGAGGATCGCGGAAAACACGCGAATTGCATTAAAAGATCACGAAAATACGCGCGTTTTCATCAAAGGATCACGCAAATTTTGACAAAGGATCGTGAAAAAAAAAAAACAAATTTCGACAAAAGATTGCAAAAAATTGCGAATTTCTTCAAAGGATCGTGTAGGGGTGATTCTGTTTCAAATTTTCCAAAAATTTAAGGCATTCATTTCCGAAAACTTAAAAAAATCGGTCACCAATCCGAAAATTCGGCCATAAATAATCCTTTGAAGAAATTTACTCTAATTTCTTCAAAGGATCGCAGAAAAAGGGAAATTTCATCGAAAAGTTATGAAAAAAAGACTAAATTTGTCAAAGGGTCTCGAAAAACGTATAGCCAGTGCCGGGAGGGTGTTTACCCCTTCTGCTATCTGCTGTAGTCTTTCAGAAAATTTGCTATGAATTTTAGAATTTTTTAAACTCAGAATCACCCTTGAAAATTTCGTCAACTATACGTTGAAAAAAAATCCTGAATTTCTTCAATCTGTCATTGAAAAAAAATTGCAAATTTTAACAATCCGCTGGGGAAAAATACCACAAAATTCGTCCGTTGGTCATCGATAAAAAATGCAAATTTCGTAAACTTGTCGAAAAAATCGCAAAATTCGTCAGTTTGATGCTGATTTCATATATTGCGTATAGGAAAATATTGCGTATTTTCGTATAGGAAAAAGAGCCATAAAACATATTTTTTTGAAATATGGCAGAAATACTAGCTGTAAATCAGTTGAATTCAAATAAAAGATTAAAAATTAATATTAATGAGTTGATTGAGTTGACATCCTAGTTATTCAGTTCACTGCCAATTTCAATTTAAATGAACAAATCTTGACAAAATGAGTACACAAATCTTGTGTGATACAAATGTTCAACAAAAACATCAAATATGTATAAAAGTAAGACTTAGATAAAACTTATATGAAACATATTTACATAAAATAAGAACAGGATACTTACATGGATATAACTTTATAATATATTGTTGAAAGGAACTTGATAATATGTTGTTGAAAATTACCAAGGATTTAATCTGTCTTGAAGTTTAAGAATAAGAGTTGAATTGCTGTATGCTCCTCTGGAGCAACAGTATATGTTCTTCCTGTAGCAGTCATTGGGGTAGACACTACTTTCATTATATGCTCATATGGAATCCAACAAACATCTGAAGATTTTGGCCATGAATATGATGAACTAGGACCATGAGGATGCATGAACATAATTTTATAGTCATTGAATTCCTCGCAGTAATCTAAAATCTTACCAATCCACCAATTAACACCATATACACATGCAACATATTGTTCACTTTTAAATGTTTGTGGTTTGTCGGTTTCACTAAATCTCACAGTAGCAATAAAATTTGTTGAGGAGCCTGATACCCTGGAAACCAGTATTTGGCCTTTATTTATTGGCACAAAGCTGTGATTAACCCTTGTCCCTACGATTGTATCGGCCTTTGCATACCTATCTGCTAACTGATTATTTTCAATTTCAGATTTTGTTATAAAAAAACTTTCAGTTCCTTTAACATATTCTTTTGCAAATGTATACAGATCAAATGCATTTAAGATACCATCTTTGAATGGACACTGAAGACTTGCTTTGGTGGCCATGCGTTTTATGGTGCCGCCTATTCCATCACAAGCTCCTTTTCCGTGGCAAGAGGCAAAAAAATGCCATTCAGCTTTCACACCATGGTCTTCTTCATGATGGCAGAGATTAACAAAATTTTTATAATTTTTGTATTGGGCTGATGATCCATCACTAAAATATTTTATGTATTTAATCTGTGGAATTTGGGAAATTAAATAATTAACAATTACTTTTTGAAAAGCCCAAAATGTAGTAGTGTCATGAACTAAATGCTCGCTTATTGCACACATAGGAATAGATTTCACAGTATCAGTGATACTGTCCCTTATATAAGGAAGAAAGGGGTGAACTGTAACTATAGGTGAAAACTGGGAAATTGAGTTAGTAGCCAGTGGCCGGTAGACTCAGTTTCATTAGTGGCCACTTTTTAAAGTTAGTGGCCACTATAATGTTTCAAACTTTCTTGACATCTACATAAACTATAATCGTTGGATATATACATATTTTTCTATAAGTCAGAGTTTTATACCAGCTAACTATTCATGATAAGAATAGGGAAGCAGTCAAAATTCAAGAAAATTACTTTAAAACCACAGAATCTGTTTCCAACAGTTAGGTGTATACAATAATGGTGAAACTGGTGAGCATGTGGCAGGAGTCGAAATATTGAAAATACTGCAATGTCCTTAAAATCCACTTGCATCCAGCGGAAAAAAGAATAAATTATTTGAGATGCATGTGGAATCAAAGCTGATGAATATATTTTTCAGAATAAAACTGTATTTCTTGAAAAAAAAAAAAAAATCCAACAGAAGAGCAATGGCAAAAAGCTGAAATATTGAAAATACATCTAAATCGTTGTAATCTGCTTGCATCCGGTAAGAAAAAGAATTAACAAGTTTGCTAATTAGATGTAACCAAAGTAGAGATGCATGTTTCTATGAAAAAAGCTATATTTCACTTAGCGATCGATAACAGATTTTTTATCGCCACTTGGCGAGTGGCGACTATAATGGCGATCGGTGACCGATTTTTTAATCGCCACTTTTACAACTTTAATCGCCACGTGGCGAGTGGCGACCGCCAATTTTCACCTATAACTGTAACCTGTTCTTTTTGCCAATGGATATTTTGAATAGCATCTTGCACAATGCAAGTATAGTTTTCAGAAAAATCAGCTGAAATAATAGCAGTTTCTGTATTCAATTCATCCTTTGTTTTCTTGAAATATAAACTTAGTGATTTTTTAAAAAAGTGGTGTGAACATAAAGCAAGGAGTTTTGTAATTAAATCATCAACAAATTCATCAACAGGCATAATCACTTTTTTTAATTCTGCTCCATCAGTCTTTACCCACTGTTTATAAATAATATCATTACTCATTTCCAATTCATCTAAACCCATTAAATCTTTCTTTAAAATTTCAGGAGATAGACATTTATCACACCTGTGCAACATGCATTCTTCAGATTCAATGCAACAAACAAGTTTTTTTAGCAGTGATATGTAGTCATTGATATGAATAGCATGAAGCATAAGTTTAATATTTTGATGGTATACACACACACAGACAGAATGAATACCTTTGCTTCCAGCAGTAACACATTCTCTTGGACGTAGTGAGCAAAACTTAGACAATCCAATTTTTAAGTCATGTTGTTCTTTAAATGCAATATGTAAGTCCTTTAAATTGTGCAAAATCAATCTCTTTTGTTTTAATATTCTGCTGTTTTCAGTTGGAAAAGATATGAAATCTTTTTTTCCAGGACACATGCGGCTGTTATTATCATCATAATAAAAATTAATAACTTTTTCTATAACGTCTGGACTCAGTTTAACACTTTTTCTTCCACTAGGCATCAATAACATCCCTTCTGTTGTTTTAAACTTCCTTGCCTTTTTTACAAGATACTGTGTAGTATTAAAATAAGTCATTGTTTGCTGTATTGTCCATGAATCTGGAACTAGTGTTAGAATTTGAACTTTTTCTTTAAAACATGCGTTTGTAAACTTCTCCAATAATTTATCCATCATAGATGTGCAGTCAGGACAAGTTGTGTCTTTACTATTTTGAGGCTTATTTATTGTTTCAACACCTAATACTGTAGCTGCTTTAGTTGCAACACACTTAGTTATTTTTTAAACTTTCTTTTGCATGTAATTAAGTTTTCTCTTTGAGGTACGCCTACTTACCTTTATTGGCGATAACTCTAACAATTCACAACTTTTGTTTAATTGTTCTATTACTACTGTGGGTTCATTAAAATCTGAATCAGAGGGGCTTTCTGTTCCTGAGGTGGTTATCCTGTCAACAATAGACATTTTTTTCATATTTACTGATGAATAACAGGAAACACACAATTTTTTTCCTGGAATGAGGATATCTGGATTTGTTTTAGACATATCGAATGATATTGTTTTTAGTGATTTTGCTCTGATGCTATTTGGATGTTTATTAAATGGATCACAACACTGTCTCTGTCTTAAAATATACCATTTTAGATATTTATCCTTGTGAACTATACCCTTGTAACATATCACATTGTAATTATCCTTGTAACATATACTATTTCCATGGACAAAGCATTTTTCATCTAGGATTACATAATGCAATCTTTTTTTTAATAACTGCAAATCACGTGAAGACAATTGAAGAACAGGAATCAGATCAGTACTCAATGAAACACCAAGTTTCTTGCATACAAAACACTCCATGTCCACTGTAGAATCTTAAGCACAAAATAACTATTCTATGCCAGTGCATACTACATTGAAAACATCAACAGAAATTATGTTTAAAAGGGATAGTCAAATGTTTTTTTACATTATGATGTAATATTTCATCATACTTTAATTACAACCAATTAGAAAACAGATGACGGTACAGCAGCAATCTTTTCCCAAAATTGCATCAGCATACAACATGATGCAATAATTCATAAATTATGTCAAATATTTTTTTTATTTAAAATTTTATATATAATGCAGTTTATAATAAGCTTATCCACAAAAGGTTTCAAAAATTTTCAACAAAAGATTTGTTTTGATATGTTATGATAAAATTGCATAAACATGTAACATGATGCAATATTACATCAGGATAGAAGATGATGCATTATTACATCATGTTTTGAATTCAAATAATAAGGAAAATAGATTATGCAACATTTGCATTCATTTCATGAATTCTGTCATTCTTAGTATGTAAATTTATTAAAATAGAAAATGCATAAACAGACATATTTATATCTGAATATTTAATGCAACTTGAATGATGTAAATACATGCATACAGCAGAATTTTTCTATAAAGTCACATACAAATGTAAAACTTTTTAAGTGAGCAATTTTTAAAGTAAAAAATAGAAATTTAGGTATAAAAATTGAATTTCTTGCATGGAAAACGTTTTGAATAGATTCCACATATACACATGCAGTAAAATCTCATTTATATATATTACATTTAAAGGTTTTTCACAATTATACATTATATTCTTTATTTATTTTCTTATTTTCTTCAGTGTTAAATTTTTTCAATTATACATTTTTAGCAATGACTTCTTTTTTTTTTGGGGGGGGGGGGGGGGGGGGAGGGGAGCAATTGGAGGGTGGTCCTACAAAAAACTTATGAGATTATATTTCATTATAGTTTTACATTAATTCAGGGATTAAAAAATATTTAGTTTTGGCCATTATTTCTTAAATCAGGGATATTTACATGTTTTAAGATAGTCACTGCTTAGTGACATCCTATGTGTAAAAAGCTATTTTTTTTAAACGAAAAATTTTACCTCTCCAATTTTTTTTCTATTTAAAGTACACATATGGAGCAATGTTTTTAGCAAGTTTGAAAAAAAATTATGATGGGTCATTTTTTTTTATGGCCCATTACAGTAAGTCATTTTTTGAGGGTGATATTTTCAGTTTGAATGTAATAAACAGTATTAAAATAAAAAATTACTGTTGTTTTAATATCATATATGCATTCTCTATACAAATAGTTTTAAATTGGTACCAGAAATATAAAATTTGAGTCATTAGTTGTCAAGTTATGGACATTTATAGACATAGGGATAGCATCCAAGATGGCCGCCATTTGGTAAAAATGATCAATTTTCAAAAGGCTATATCTCAGTCAATATTGCACAAATTATCTTAAAATTTTAGATTTGATGGTTTCACTACTACATCTGCCTGTAATAAAAATTTTAAAAAAATCTGTGACTATGGTGCAACAACTTTTCTTTAAATTGGTTGATTTCACATGGAATGACCCTAGTTTGTTTGTTAGTTAGTCTGTCTGTCTGTCTTGCGATAACTGCCATAAAAAACATCCGATTAGCTTGAAATTAAGGATGCATGTTGGTGAGGTCCCCGGATTTAGCTGTATAGTTTTTGGTTAAATTTGGTTCATTCGTTCGGAATATATAGAACATTTTATTTTGCGCCTAATGCATTCCTATAGCAATTCAGACGATTTTTCCATTTTTATTTGTTGAAAGGAAATGGCTCATATGATTGAAAGATTTAAATGATAAATTATGGATGATGGAATTTCCTAATTGGAAGCATACATTATTCATATTAGTTTGAAATTTTGTGTATACATTTGTCAGAGTTTTTAAATTCAATGTATAACTTATGGAGGGATTTTACATATGTGTTCCAATGATATAAAATATTTCCTTTTATAAATTTCGTTTTTTTTTTTTTTTAATGCACATATTTCATTGTCTTAATTTTCTTGTAACTGTTGCCTAGCAACGGAACTACACCTAAAAATATCAGAAATGTGAAAATATGCGTAATTGTTTGAAGTCAAATCAACGTCAAAAGGATGAATTAATGCTTTTGTGTCTTTACACATAGTTGGAATTTACCCCCAGAAATAAAGAAAGGCTATGTTCTATTGATTTTGTTCAAATAATTTTCTTTTAAATTAAAAAGTTCATTATTTTCATAAGGAATAAATTGACATTTTGCTATAAAATTTAACAATCTTTTTTTTTTTTTTAAACTGTTGCCAAGAAAATCAGATACCAGAATAATAATTTATCCTAAACAGTTAATTTTGATTTGAAAGATTTTTATGTGCAAGAGGAAAATGAAATAAAAAAAGCAAATTGATATAAACGTCAAAATTATGCACCGCAAAATTATCGCTGTCGAAAATGACATCATCGTATCGGAAAATAAATATTTTCATTCTTTAAAACCAAATATTAACTAGATTGCCTGAAAAAATATTTTTTGATGAGTGTTACTTCTTAATACCGCCTCATTTCAGAAAATATGAATGAAAATTATTTTATTTTTAAAAGGAAATTGCATTTTCATTCATAAAACCTAAGTTTTAATATAATCGCGTCAACGTAAATCATTTTCTGTCTACCAGTATTGAAAAATAAGGGTCGGAAGTGTAAAAAGAAATCTAAGATTTACGATAACCATTAGCGCAATCAATAAAAAGTTACATATGTAAATTAATGAGACCACGTGGAGTTTAGAGGTACGGAGCCCTCCTGAAGACTTTATTATTTAAAAAAAATACCAGAATTAGAAGCCCATGGAAATTTCTAAATATCCTTCCATAGCAGCGTTTTTAATTTAACGCTTCTACATCTGCAACTAACTATACTACGTCTTGCTTCTAACGCTAACCTCTGAAAACTTCGTATTTTTTATTCTTATGAATAATTACATAATTTGAAAACTTTAAATTGCGGTTTGCAGGAAATTGAATATTACCAGAGTGTGTCTAAAAACAATGACTTGCAGAACTGACGTTGAGGCTCCTGATCTGCAGATTTACTAGTATAATTTAAAGTTTAAAGACAATTAATTAAATATGAAATTCATTTTGATTTAAGACATAAATTGAGCTTTATTAATTATTCATTTTTTAAACTCCTTTCGATGCTCCAAAGCTAAATGGTCTGTATGTTGATATTTTTAAGATAAGAGTTATGTTAGCTCTTTTTATTAAACACTTGAGACCTCAGAAAACTGAGAGTAGTGTTTGGCTATGAATAGCGTTTGTCACATATAGATTGTTTAAATGGAATGCTTTACTTTTTATTATATTATTTCTATTAATAAACTTTGTTGGGTTTTACTTCTGTTGTTGTTCTTTTTACAGACACAGACATATTATTGATATTTTATTTAAGGGTGTATTCGAAAAAATATTTTTTCACCCTCAACAGCTCGAAATTTTCTGAGACATTTTCAGACTCATTTTTAAAAGTAAAAACATGCAACTTGCTGGAGCTGGGGTGATTTCTGAAGACATGTTTAACATGCCGTGTGATTTCATTTTCAGCTCAATTCATTAGAATTTGATTTTTAAACAATTATTTTCTCAGTATGACCATTTTTTTCATTCCCAGATCGCCCGCTTCGGGAAATTCGGTTCAAAACGCCAACTTTGACAGCGTTTTTTACGGTATTTTCTGCATTTATCAAAAAATTAAGAAGCACGACACATTATATAGTTTCTAAATAAGAGAATTTCCCAGTTTGATGCGTTTGAGGGCAAAAATGAATCAGAAAATAAGCAGTTTGGATCGGAATACACCCTTAAGTTAACTTTTCACTTCTTAAACCGGGTCGGACTATTTTCAGCCATAACGCTCCATTAGCGTATGCTAACTCTGCTATACCATTTTAAGATTGAATTACCTTTGTAATTCTCAACAGAGCCTCTATATGGTCTGTAATAAACCCGGTAGCCAAAACAGCTATAAAGTTGATCGCATACGCCTTTGCATGAAAAGAATATATTTAAAGTTAACAATGAGTGGGAGAGAACGACTGAAAAATAACATAGACTGAAAAATATTTAAAGGATGACCTAAAAAGTTAATACAAAAAGGAAACCGTGTTCTGGAAAAGAAACTAAGGAAAAAACATGCTTAAAAATATACAACACAAAAGTTATATGTAAAAGAAAGAAAAACAAAGACAATGATGGTGAAGTTAAAAAAGGGCATATATTCTCTATCAAATTATTACAATGTTTGAAAGGGATCCTGTTACAAAAAAAAAACTTAATGGGTTTCTCAACGGGAAGGGAAAACGATAGGAAGAATGAAAACAAAATAAAAAAAGACTTAGCTGGGCTAATTTACATTCCTGCAGCATCGCATCTTTCTTTCCGGCGTCCCTAGTTTCAAGGTGAGCCCCCAATCCTTGCTGTTGCTCCTTCTAGTGTAAAAAAATAAGACTGACTGCTACAGAATGAAAGTTAATTTAAGAGACCTGGAAGTAAAGAGGGATTCGCCATGGCGAATATAGCTTTATAACATATTCCCGTATCTCCAATTAAAAAAAAATTTTGAAGCGGATAGGGTGAAATCACCTCTATCCTGATGAAAAACTTTTTTTTTTTATACAGAAAAGGACGTTACCCAAACACTTAAGATGAGAAACCCATAAGTACATATGCACGCGAAACCAGGATTTACAATATTATAAAAACATTAAATATGTACAAAACCAAGTGATGATCACTCTTCTCAAAAAACAGACTTCTGCTTAACAATTAGCAGGATTAATCGACAGTCCATGCCCTAGGAATGAGCTTTACAGAGATGGGCATCTAAGAGAAGAGAGATAAAAGTAAAAAAAAATTAGTAAACATGGCATACATAGATTTTGCAGTAATATGAGAGATTAATGTACATGTATACCTAGATGAATGTTTAATTTAATTGAACACAATATTACACCTAACTATGGAGAAATACCAGTGCACTTTTACACAACCATCTTTTGATGTATTACAGTTCAATTACATTTCAGCATAGTAACTTTTCTGTGTCCAAAAGTGTCAAGAAGGACAATTATAAGTTTCTTCAAGCCAATAGGCAGTTTAGTTTAGGCAATAGTTTATGCCTTGCCTTTCATGTAAATAAAAAAACAAATTATTCCATATATATATAAATACTTAAATTTAAAAAAAAAAAATGCAAATGAAAAACTTAATTTTCCATAAGCAGAAAAAAAAACTGAAGTATAGTCAACTATACTTTTAAACTATGTCTAGAATTTCAACGCAACAGAACCAACACTCAAAATTGATTTTTTTTTTTAAGCAAGGAAAAGAATACTTGGCAAGGACTATCTTGCAACAAAACAACTTTAAGCAGTGTAAAAGAAATTCAGATTTTTGCACTATCCACTTAAGGACCTGGGAAGGCAAACACATCTCCAAGCACAATACACAAATTATATACTAACATTATTTCTCTTAAACCAAGTGCAGCTCTCCAGAAAAAAAAATTATATATCTTTACAAATTAATATAGGAACTTATTGAAAAAAACCTTTCATCACCAGATGTCACGTCTTAGAATTGGCCAGAGTCTAAGCACATAATGAAAGGAAGCAGAGTTAAATTATAGTAATTACATTTTAAGGTGAACATACCAATTAAATGACTAAAGAACATATTACTTATTTACATTTTATTTGCAAAGTCAGTATAATCCAGATTCTCAATGTATAACTTAAGACATTTACTAAAGGATCATTTAACATTAGCATGCTTTAACATCTAAATTATTTTACCCAATACATATTTATTTATTACTATCTGCACCCCTTAAATTGCAACAATTTATTTCTTTATGACATGCGTTTATTAGTAAGGGTACCTGTACCATGACATTTCCAGTATTATTCCTAGTAATACACGAAGGGAAAATGCCAATACCTAAATCTTAAATATATTTTGAGAATTTAAACTGGTAACTATTCAAATATTCTGATGTAACCCAACCATTAAAGAGTGTTAAGTGAAGAAAAAAAAAAAAAAAAAAAAAACTTATACACATAATATACATTTTTAATATATAAGCCTCACAAATAACAATTCTCACTACATAAACAATGACTATCTACTTGACCATATAAATTGCATCAAATTGTGCAACATCACAGAATACTACTATTGGCTTTTCAAAGTTATCTAAAGCATTTATTTTATATTATAGTATATAGAAAAATTTTAAATCTGATATTGTAACCTATATTATAATTTAATAATCATATTTACTGTTACCAAGCACACATTTGTAAGATCTTTATCCAAATATTATAACAATATTAATAATATCAAAGTAAACAAATAATTTAAGAGAGAGAGAGAAAAAAAAATAACTTTGATATCATTTAATTGTAGAGACTAACTGATGTCCAGAAAAACTCATCATCCAGGGTAGGTCAACTTATAGAATAAGTAACTTTTCAGAAAGGGATGGCTCCATTGTCACAGGTCATTTTCATCTGCAGTAGTTCCTGTTGATACCACTTTCAAGACCAGTACTGTAGATCCATCAGGCTATCAACCAAAAGCATTGCTCCCTGTACACAGGAACAACTCTACTACAGTGACTATGTCTGCAAAAATTGTAAGACATTAATAAAATTTAATAGTAAAAAAAGTCGCTGTTTCGATTCCTAAAGATTCTGGTACGCAATCTTCTTGGAGAAACAGGGATCTGATTAATTGGTGACGAATGATGAGATGCAGTATTGTCTGAAAGACGGCTGTTATTGCTATAGCTACTTGGTGACAATTGATCAATAGTAGATGTGTGTGATATAGGTGATGACGCATTAGGTTGAATGGGTGATAGGTTAATATTGCTGTTGTCCATAGATGAGGAACTGGTTGTTGAATCGCAATCTTCCATCAGAGTTATCCTTTTATCATGCACAGGTAATGCATTATCAGACGAGAAAGGAACAGGAACGTTGCTGTCTGAAACATTATGTGTCAACGAAGAGTCATTGCTTTCTTGAGCAGACACAGAGGAATTTTGTAACTGTTGCTGTTCAGCATTAGTATTCGGTGATGGGGACAAGGAGTTCTGAGACATGTCATCTTTAATTCTATGTTCTTGCAAATGGGTTTTTCTGGGGATGACCTTAAGAATTCTATCAGTGTGCACTAGAATTGGAAAAGCACTGGAATTATTACAAATTTGTAACTGCACAACTGATGGAGAAATAATTTTCTTTACCCAGTATGGACCCTGTTTTCTTTTTTTGAAAACATTAGGAAATGTAATGAATACCTTATCATTGTATTCTAAATTCATAAACTTCCTCTTTGTATTACATCTATCAAGAGTGTCTCTTTTAAATTGCTCATTGTTGGTGTATGTATGATGGTATATCTTGTCTAATGTTTTAAACATCTTGTGCATGTCTCTAGTGTTGGGATCCAAAGCCCAGTTACCTTGTGACTTGTAATTTTCATATAAGTCTGACATATCTCTGCCAAAGTGCACTTTGTTTGGCGTGAACTTTGTGGCAGGGTGAATAGTTGAATTGTACAGATTTTGATGAGTTTTCATGGCTGTGAAAAAGTCATAACCATCAGAAAGCATGGTATTAATGGCAGTTTTCAACTGCCTGTTCAAGGATTCTGATAAACCATTTGCCTGTGGATGGGCTACTGTAACAAATGTCAATTTCATGTGCAACTTGTCATTAAAAGAAGAAAAAATGTTGGAGTCAAATTGTTTTCCCTGATCAGTTTGTACAATATCGGGTTTTCCATGGGTAGCACAGTAATGCAAAAGAGCCTTTGTTACAGGCGGGGCAGAAATATTTTGTAGATTGTATAATTCTAAATGCCTTGAGAAGTGGTCAACAATTGTCAAAATATGGGAGTTATTTTTAAAAGGACCCACAAGATCCATAGACACCTTTTGATTGCAAGCGGTTGGCAACGGAGTTGGCAAAAGAGGAGCTTGTGCTTTATGTAAATTTTTGTGTAGCAAACAAGTCTGACAGGAGTTAATGTAGTTAGAAACATCTGCAGCCATGGTTCTCCATGTGAATCTCTTTTTAACATTTTCTAAGGTTTTGTTGAATCCCGCATGTGTTACATGAGCAAGGGCAAGAGCTCTTGAAAGTAAAGATGGGGGTAACACTGCTCTGTGTAGGTTATTAAGTTCTGATGAAAAAAATTTATCATAGCATAGGATGTTTAACTCTGGATTTAGGTAGTATGGACTGCCTTGTTCATTGTATGCATTATTTTCTATTTTATTGATAATTTTTCTCAGTGCATGATCTTTTCGCTGTTCACTATACAAAAGTTCATCTGATATATGGTTGTCAGTGTTAATATTAAATAAAAAAAATGAGTCATGATTGATGTCAAAATGGTTACACTTCTGCAAACCATGCGGTAAATTGTTTCTTAAATCTAACTCAGATTTCTCAACTGGAATGATTTCATCTGTTGTAAGGAGCTTAGGGTTTGTGATTATGTCCTCAGATGGAGAAGGAACAGGTATTCTGCTGATATAGTCAGCTAAGATGTTTTCAGAACCAGGAATGTGTTCAAATGTGAACGAATATTCTGATAGCTCCATAAGCCATCGAGTTATTATGTCGGCTGGCGACGAGGAACTTTTATAATGATTTAGTGGTTTTGCATCAGACAACACTATGAAATGCCTGTTATAAAGCTGATATTTAAAACTTGAAATTCCTTTAAAAATGGCATACAGTTCTAATTTTATAGGTGGATACTTTCTTTCAGAGGGGGACAAAAGTTTTGAAAAAAATGACACAGGGAGTAGAATACCATTTTTCTTTTGCATCAATACGGCAGAAATAGCTGTGACAGAAGCGTCTGTATTTACATAAAAGGTTTCATCCCAATTGGGAAGATGAAGGATGGGTCTTTTAAAAAACACTTGTTGCAAGTCCTGAAATGCTTCTTCCTGAAGCTGAGACCACTTAAATTTCTCTTTAGGGGATGTCAATCTTATTAAGGGTTCGATTCTACGAGCGAAAGCAGGTATCAAAGATCTGTAGAATGAACAAAGTCCTATGAATGACTTAACTTGCTTCTTTGTTTTAGGGGCAGGAAAGGCCAATATTTTTTTTACATTTGATTGCATGGGCATAACCTGATGGTTAAAAATTTCAAAACCCAGAAAATTTATTTTAGATTTATGAAATTGACATTTTGCTGAACTTAATGTGATATTGTTTTTTATGAAGACCTCCAACAACTTTGTTAATTTAGCTTTCATTTCTGCAAAAGAATTGGCACCTATCACAACATCATCCTGATAAGAGAACACTCCTTCCACATCAGCCTGTTGTATTAACTCGTCAATTACTTGCTGAAATGTTGAAGCAGCAGTGCGAAGCCCAAACACTAATCTGTTGTAAGAAAAACAACCCCATGGAGTGGTGAATGTGACCTTGTCACGTAAGTGCTGAGGCATATGAATCTGCCAATAAGCAGATGGCAGGTCCAAAGTTGTGAAAAATTTAAAGTTGGCTAAACTATTCAACAAGGTCTGAATTTTAGGAAGCGGGTAAGTTGATGGCATTATAACTGCATTTAAAAGTCTTAGGTCTAGAGCAAGTCTATACTGTTGAGGTTTAGAAGGGTCAAGCATCTTCTTTTTTACCAACAACATGGGACATGCCCAAGAAGAATTTGCCCGCTTGATTATTCCAGCAGCCAACATTTCATTAAGTTGTTTTTTTGCTTCATCCTGTAAAGCCTGTGGGATGGGATAAGGCAAAGTCTTGACTGGAGGGGAGTTCCTGATATCTATTTTAGGGGTAACTAGATCAGTATGACCAATGGTGTTCAAAGATTTAGAAAAGGCCTGTGTGTATTTCTCTAAAATTACAATCATTTCCTTTTTTTGCAAAGAATTTAAATGATCTAAACAAAAGTCATCAACATTGAATTCAGCTGCTCTCTGTTGAACAACTTCGACTGACGGATTTATCAAATTACACACTTCTTCGGAGAAATTATTTTCTTGAATGTCAGTGTTTTGAACATTTGATATAGTGCCGATTTTAACATTTTTCTTTAAAAAGAACTGTTCTGCATTTTTATTTTCAATTACAATTAAAAATGAATTACTAGTCAAATGTGCAAGAGAATGAAGGGAAGGATTTATGACAATACCAGGTCTGTCCAATAAAGGGTTAAATATAAATTCAGATGAGGTAGGCTTATTTTTTATTTTGACTTTCACATACGAAATTCCATTTTCAGGAATCACAGTACGATATGAACTAAGTACATTTTCAGAAAAATTCTCAAATTCAGAAGGATTACTGGTATTTATATTCACATCATCAATGGGTGGATTATTTACATTAAACACATCTTCATTATTACTATTAAAATTATGATTTACAATATTGGAAGTAACGTTTTCATGAATTGGATAAGAATCTGCATTTACATTAAAATTATGGTTAACAGGTTGTTCAAAATGTTCAATATTATCATTAGGTTGTTCAGCATATTGGTCAAAGTTTTCCCTATTGTCAACATAATACCCTTCATGTTCAACAGAATTTACTGTTTTACTTAAATTTGTGCTGTTATTTTGAAAGAAAGCATCGCTTACTTGATTACGGGAAATGTCTAAGTGGTGAATAGTTCCTTGAATATTATCAGAATCTTTAATAAAAGGGATTTTGTCTTCTTTAAATAGCATTGCATCAAATGCAGATGCTATGGTTATAGCATATTTTGATATGAAATTAAATCCAAGAATGGCTGAAAATTTTTTATGTGCAATGTCAGTGATGTAAAACTCCTGTTTAAAAAAGTTATTTTTCAATTTGAATGAGAATTCAATACATCCTCTAAAGGCAACAGTTGAATTAATGGTGGTTATGTTAACTTGTCTTGATAAAAATTTGTATGATATTTTCCCTTTTAAAAAAGCTACTAATGATGTGTCAATAAGACAAATGGTGCTTCCAGAATCAATTAGCATGGGAAATGAAATACCCTTTATGTGAGCAAGGACACATGGTAATGTGGAATTGTTGTCAAAAGTCGTGAGGATTACTTCATTTTGTTGGCAGTGTTGTACACTATCAATATTTTGATTTTCATGTTTATCAACTGCTGGCGATGGTAAACTAGCGGAAGGCAGAGTGCCAGCTGCTTCTACTTCCGACGATCGTTTAAATCTCTCCTGTTGCTGTCGTTATGTTTTGTATGCCTGTTATGATTTAAATTAGAACTATGTGATTCAGAACGATTAATTAGGTTTATAAATTGATAACAATCTTTCATATAGTGTCCTGATTTGCCACAAAATCTGCAATTATCATTATGTTTAAATGTGTTGTGCCTACGTTTAAAGTTGTTGTGCCACTTTTTGTTGCCATTTGGCTTATGCCACTGATGTGGGGCGTCACCTTTATGAAATTTTTGTGTGGGACGCCGGAATGATCGCTGAGGGACAGAATAATCATTTGAAGGGACAAAATCAGCAGAAGAATTATCATTTGAAAAAGAGCTATGCTGATTAGACACCTGATTATGATAAACTACAGCATTGTCACTTTTCTTAGCAGGTGGAGATAAATTTGCCAAATGGATATTTTTTAAAACATCCGCACGTGCAATAGCAGCTTTAAAATCAGAAATGCCCTCTTCCAAAAGTTTAGCTTTTATATACTTAGGGGCAAGGCGAAGCAAAGTCATGAACTTAATCTGACTTAATGAATTTTCATCCACATTCGGGTAAACATTACGAACTGCAACGTCTAAGCAAGAAGCAAATTGCTTAAATTTCTCATCTTCCCTTATTTGTAGACTATCCAAAGCTTTTAAAGAGTGCACAATATCAGTAGATGTGAAAAATTCAATAAACGCTGCTTCTAATTCATCCAACGTTTTTAAATTTTGAACAGCAGGTGTGTCTACATAAAATTCAAGTGCAGAACCCTCTAACTTATTAGTGAAAATCGCTAAAATCTGTTTGTTACCTAGCTCATTTAACTCCTTCACAGATTTTAGTTATTGAAAGAAAAACTTAACAAATTTCGGATCGCCGTTGAACGGCTGTATATTTAAAAACAATGATTTCTTAGACATTGTGAAAAAGGAAAAAAATACTACTGAAATATCCTAAAAATATAAACTGAACATAGGGAATATCAAATCAAATAATACTGGAGAAAGAAATTCACACATACCAATAAAATAAACTATGAATCAATCCCTCATAGATGCCATGTGCATAAATTTTAAAGATTACGAAATATTAAATAATACCATATTATTACACAAAATACATGAACAAAACTATTTACCATACATAAAAGTATTATGCCATGCCAATGAAACACGATTTTACCATGAATTTAGATAGGATTGAAACGGATTTTCCAGAACACATAATCCGTGCAGCAAGATGCTAATATCCACTACAAACGGATAAAAAGGGTTTTCGGCATCATATGTAATAAACCCGGTAGCCAAAACAGCTATAAAGTTGATCGCATACGCCTTTGCATGAAAAGAATATATTTAAAGTTAACAATGAGTGGGAGAGAACGACTGAAAAATAACATAGACTGAAAAATATTTAAAGGATGACCTAAAAAGTTAATACAAAAAGGAAACCGTGTTCTGGAAAAGAAACTAAGGAAAAAACATGCTTAAAAATATACAACACAAAAGTTATATGTAAAAGAGAGAAAAACAAAGACAATGATGGTGAAGTTAAAAAAGGGCATATATTCTCTATCAAATTATTACAATGTTTGAAAGGGATCCTGTTACAAAAAAAAAACTTAATGGGTTTCTCAACGGGAAGGGAAAACGATAGGAAGAATGAAAACAAAATAAAAAAGACTTAGCTGGGCTAATTTACATTCCTGCAGCATCGCATCTTTCTTTCCGGCGTCCCTAGTTTCAAGGTGAGCCCCCAATCCTTGCTGTTGCTCCTTCTAGTGTAAAAAATAAGACTGACTGCTACAGAATGAAAGTTAATTTAAGAGACCTGGAAGTAAAGAGGGATTCGCCATGGCGAATATAGCTTTATAACATGGTCTCTATTGCCTGGACTAGATCTATAACAATCTGATTTAACATTTAGTACTACTTACTGCAATGTATATGTAGCAAATATTGCTAAAATTCTCAAAATAATTTTATGAATCCCATTTTTTTTTTTTTTTCAAAAAAAAAAAAATATATATATATAAATTGTTATCTTAAGCTGATTTCTGATTGAAGTGAATGAAAGAAACTATATAAATTTAGCCTATTTTACTTAAGCTAAGAATTATATAAAGAAATACAGTTGTAGCTGGCTTAATATATCCTTAGTGCAGCAAACTAGTCCCATCAAATACAACAGGACAGAATCTGTAAATAAGGGAATCATGGAAAAATCAGGTAGGTTTATCAATCTGGAAAAATCAGGGGGATCAGGGAAGTTTGCAAAAATACCTGAAAATGAGGGAAATTTGTCTATATGCGAGAATATTTGCATTTCCACCTTGCCAACGAGAATGGTTCGTCTATTTTATATAATATTTTTTCACATGCTGATTAGTCTTTCAGAATATTTTTTAAAAGATGTACATGGTATGAGTTTTTGATATTTAACAAAAATTAAGGTGATCAGATGTTCACATTTTCTGTGAATAGTGCTTATATTGAAGGCAATTTGCCCATTTTTACCACTTTCCAACAAAGTTGAAAAGTGTTTATGACTTCGGTTTGTCTGTCTGTCTGTCCGCGCTCTAACTCTCGTAAATATACTCTGATCGTTCTGAAATTTTTGGATGTTAGTGACCTTTACCATAGCACAATCCCTATTTCAAATAAAGTTTCTAGCATGTTCAGTTCATTTACAGGGACAGTCAAAAGTTTTCCGTTACATTACAGCCTATGGGGAAAAAATCGTTTAAAATGGTTTTTAATGAGCTTACATGCTTTCAAACATAATAAAATTGATAACCATTTATCAAGTGCACTAAAATATGCATTCTGTAGAATATATGATGCAAAGAATATTTATTATTCATTTACAGGGCCACACAAAATAATTCCGTTACAGAATGGTATAGGGGTGGAGGGAATTGCTTGCAGCATATTTTAATTATGTTAAATTATTTCATGTATAATGAAATTGATATACATCGCTGAGGTTTACTATAACTTATTTCATGTATAATATGAAGTGCATAGCATTTACAGGGACACACAAAAGATTTCAGATACTATATTATATCTGAAGTACTGTACAATAGCGATGATTGCTGGAAATTCATTTTTAATTATGTTGTGTGCTTTTATGTTTCACTATATTTATGCATCGTATATAGTGTGTATAAATGTTGTAATTCATATACAGGGCTACACAAAATAATTTGTAAGGGTTACTGGGTATGATTGCAAATTGCTTAAAGGTGGTTTTCAAATGAGTTATGCATTTTTACATGGAATTGCATTTGGTTTTCTAAGAAATGTTTGTAGATCATAGATAAAATGATATACAGGGTCCCGCAAAGAAATGGATACATGACCGTCTTGCTGTCTATAAATGATAATTTCTGAAAAATGTGATTTGAGTAGTTTTAAGAGTGTTTTAGTTTGAATTAAACTTTAGCTAAATAGTGGCGTGTAATAAAGGTACTAGGTTAAGTACAGGGCTGTGCAAATGTATACAAGTATGTTTTGATCTATTAGTATAAATTGCTGAAAGAGAAATTTCAACGTGTTATGTGTTTTCTTGCTAGACTAATTTTCCCATTATATAGTATATATATCATCCTACAGATCAAATACAGGACTGTTCAAAAGAATTGGAATACATATCTGGCTATAGATGGTTCTGCAGAAATCAGTTTTTCAAATGTTTCATGTGTTTTCTAAAATGTTTACTTAGTTCTCTTGTATACCTTATTTCTCTAAATAACGAAGTTTTGTTAAAGCATTCAGGAAGTGTTAAAAAGTGTTTCATAATCTATGCTTAACGCATGATTTTTCTTACTCGTTGAAAATTTTAAATGACACGTTAGCATAACTTGACCAGGTGCCCAGCTTAATGCAGTTAGCTATCCTGTCAAATTTTTAGATACAGTAAACTCCCGATTATCTGCTGAATTGGGTGGCGCGGCTGTCATGGATAATCCACAAAATTTAGAGGGAACAAATCAACACAAATATGTACTTGAATAATTTATACACATAATAGGTAACATAAACATATGTTTGAACAATTTATGTGCACAATGGGTAACATAAACATACTTATTACTTCAGGAATAATAATATAATTTACTACTTACAAACGTGTAGATTTACTTCTTTGGAAAATCAGTGTAAACTTTGTTTTTTTGTATAGAAACAATTCTTCTTTATTTGGGATTGAAGTTCTTTTAGCACAATTTTATCACAAAGTGACACGTCATCTAGTGATGCAACGAATAATGGTTTGACCGAATACCAATTATTTGGCCTAGTTATGGCCGATTATTCGGGCTATTTGGCTGCTGAATAATGAACTCATTTTTGTCTAAAATCAAAATATAGTATGCACTATATGCACAATTCTTATATATTTCACAATTAAAGTGTATTATTTTCTTTTTAAAAAAATTATTTATATGCAAATTTAATTTTTTAAAGCATTATTTTATTCTGAAAATATTCGGCTATGTTCAGCCTAAAAATTGCCTCGTTAATATAATTTGCACCCCCCTTCCCCCAAAGAAAAAGAATCTTAGCAAAAGTTCCTCCTTAGTTACTGTACAGTTACATTTTAGTAGTTATTATGTATGTTGTTACATTTTAAAATAATGACAAAATTTTAAAGTACTAGAAGATATAAATTTCAACTGTCAGATGAAAGATAATAAAAAAATAAGAAATCTTAATATCTTAAGAAAAATATCACTGATAGAAAAATTTCCTCTAAAATGGTGGAAATAAATCACTGTAGACTTTATAAAGCTGACAATTGACAAAAAAGCCATTTTTTTTTTTTGCCATGTCACTAGGTATTAAGAAGTGTCTAAAAGTCACTATTAAGAAGTATATAATGAATGTTTTCAGTTTTAGAGGAAGGAAATATCTGTAAAGAAAATGAATTTCAAAATATTGACTATGCGGTATCTTAGGTACTGTATTGTTACAATTTAATAGATATTATGTATGTTGTTGCTGGTATATTTTAAAATAATCACAAAATTTAAAAGTATTAGGCAACATAAATTTCAAGTTTCAGATGAAAGAAAAACTAAATTAAATAGTGATGTAAAACATACATACTAATTAAAAGAATTTGTATTTCTTTCATTATTTAATAAGTAGTAACAGATTTAAAAAAATTACTTAAATTATATTTAACTTTTAAGCACATTTTATTCCAAAAAAAAAACTTAAGTATTGCAGCATATACAACTTAAATACTTTTGTTATACATACAATACACCTATATCTTATCTATAGTATATATTTATGTTCTTTATAGATCTAATTAAAAATATCATTGAAAGAAAGATTTTTTAATGTAACAGGGGATAAATATTAAACTTCCCATTATGCTTAAAAAAAAATAGAATTTGGGCGATTCCGTGGAGAGTGTCACACACGTAACGCAGGCTTTAATTTGCATTTATTCAATTATTTATTAAATTTTAATGTTAATTATGATTTTAAGTGGTATGGTAAATAAGTTATTAGCATATTTTTAAATTTAAATGTGTGGCAATAAAACTCACAGAAGTATATCATTTAATTTCATTACTCAAAATGTGCTTTTTTTCTACTTCAGAAAAAAAGCACATTTTGAGTATGAAATTAAATGATATATTTCTGTGAGTTTTACTTACACACATTTAAACTAAAAAATATGTTAATAACTTATTTACCATACCACCTAAAATCAGAATTAACATTAAAATATAATAAATAATTGAATAAATGCAAATTAAAGCCTGCGTTACGTGTGTGACTCTCCGCATGGAATCGCCCATTTACTTGTACAGCTCTATTAGGAAAATTTTGAATATATTAATTTCAAATTTAACAGATTACGTTTGCTTATTACAGATACTTTTTGTACTTATAAATAGGGATTGACCGAAGCAATAATTTTGCCGAATACCGAAGCTTCAGTCAAAGTGTAGTACACCGAATATTCGGTATTCGGCAACCGAATACTTAAAATTTTTTAATACACATTTTTGCATATATTAGCTTTTTTAATAAAGTTTAATTAACATTAAATTCTTAATAATTTAATTCAATTACGTTTTATTCTTAAATCTAATTACACAAAAAATTTAGTGGCTTCTTTCCACTCACAAATTCATTAACCCATCACTTATTTTTTATTATTTTATCACTAGTCAATACCCAAAATAACCTATGAAAATATTAAACTATACAGGCTATTATTAAGGATAAGAATTGTCAGAAAAACAAAAGTTCATTCAAATAAAAAGAAACAATGTTGTCAAAGCTGATTTACTGATTCTCTAATTACAGTAGAACCTCGATTATCCGGGACCGACGATCTTTCGGAAAATTAAAATTTTCGGATAATCGAGAGTGCTTCAATTTTAAGATCAAAAACAAATATATGCGGTCTTTCTTATTATGATAACAAGTGCTTAATACAAGAATAAATTTCCTGAATTTTAAATTAAGTACTTTTTGCAATTTTCACAAAGTTTTGTTTGTCGATTTTCAGCTCTATCACGAAATTTTTTTTAATACTATTGCTTCAACAGTATCACAGTCTTTCTGCTGCTCCAGCTATGCTAAACCTATTGTGAAACATTCAAAAGCTTCAGAATTGCTAATTTGTTCGTTTTCTTCGCCTGCTAGACTACAGTCACACATTCCGGTTGTCCTTCCTCTTACTGTGTTCTAGTTCACTCTGCAGTTTACGGGTGCTCAAGTTAAATTCTAAGAAACGGGATCCGAAATATTTATCTGTACTCGTGGTTCGGGAAGGACCGCTTGCACACAAGGAAAGTGATAGTAAAAAAAAAAAAAAAAAAATGTTTTAGAAATGGATTTTGGTTAACCGAGAACTTCGGTTAAAAGAGTTTCGGATAAAAGAGGTTCTACTGTATAAACATATGGAACAGGAATGTTTTCAAATACAAAAGGTATCACATCAATATGTACATTTAACTATATTTTCTGTCAAATTACGGATATACATATTTATATTTTCATTGATATTTTAACATTGTGGTGATGAAGATAACAAATTTGAGCTATTTTAATTTAATGATTATAAAAGCTATAGGATAGGCATAGTGGTATACTTATTTGATGTGTGTATTTCCTTTAATATACACCTTAGATATACAGAGATGAATTCTGATATACTTATTTGATGTGTATATTAAAGAAAATACATATTAAATAAATTTAAATTATGGAAACTAATGTAGAAATAATTAAAATTAAATGATAAGGGAAAGATGCCCATCTTCCTTAATATTTTTTTTTTTTTTTTTTTGGCTTGTTTTTTATTGTGCAGCTGAACTATGAACTCATGCACACAATATTAAAACTCATTATTAAGCTTATTCTACTTCTAAGTAAAAGAGAATTTTTACTTCTAAGAAAATACTTATCCACAATTATTCAGCCGAATACTTTTAAGTATTCGGCCGAAGCCGAATATTCGGTTTACATGCCGAATACCGAATCGACTATTCGGTATTCGGTCAATCCCTACTTATAAATGCACCTTAAAAGTTTTACTATGATTCCTAAAATATGGTCATTCCTTTAATATGACCCTCTTATATAAAAATGGGTAGATAAAACCCATTCAGGGTATGAAAGTTAGAGGAAAAAAAGTGTTTGTTAATCTCAAATAAAATTTTCATTATACATGATGAATATAAATTGTCAAATTAAAAAGTTTTACTGTGTAAATATAAAAACAACTTTTACAGTATTATTTGGCCAAGGCCGAATAATGGACTTCATATTTGGCCGAAGCCGAATATTCGGCAGATAGGCCGAATAATCTTTGCATCTCTAGCGTCATCTTCTTCCTCATCTTCTTCCTCTCCTTCTTCCTCAAGCCTTCAACGTGAACTAAAGCTGTGTCTTGGCTCACCTTCTTTTGTACCTTACCATCTTCTTCATCACTCTCTTCCAAATTCATACCTAATGTTTCTTCTACAATTTGTTTATTAGTTGTATGCTCAAAACCGGGATCATTAGTATCACAATTATTAATCCATTCAATGATATTATCTTCGACATTTTCTCCACTAGCAACAGATTTTGCTAAATTCGTTAAATCATGATCGGAAACTTCTTTTCCTTCCTTTTATGATTGTACTAGAGATTTTTCTACTCTTGCAAAATCTTCTGCTAAAGACTTCACTAATGTTGATTTCTGAATCGATTCCCAAGCACTGTTTACATTGTAAATGCTATCGAGGATCGTGTAATCTTTGAGGAAGCTTTTAAGTTAAGATCATCTCCCTCTTTTCTGCCAGTATCTTTTCTTTTCTTCTTCCAATTCTGTCTACCAGTAATTTTGATCTGTGTTTTTTCTTTATTGAAACGATTACATCCTGGTCCATAAGCTGTGACTGGGAGACAAAAATTTTGCAAAAATATTTCCATCTTCAGATTTCAATTGTAATTCTCCAGGGTGGGATGGGTTGTTGTCAATTAGCAATACAGCTTTCTGGGGTAAATTTTGCGATGCCATTTGCACTGCTTTGTGCACGTGACTGCTCCACATTTTCAAATGGAATTTATGTTTAAGAAAAAAGGGTTGAATGAAAACTCATCTTACATCTCAGAAATAAGTTCCATCTCACGGTTGGGAAAGAAATTTAGACTCGCGGATAATCAGGAGTTTACTGTATGTTTTAAAATTGAACATTTTTCTCTATATGAAGTTGTTGGACTAAATTTTGAGTTTGAATTTATAAAACTGCCAACCAATACTTTATGAATATTAGGCAATTTTTATGTTTTTCTCTTGTTTTTTCTCCCAAATGAGATATTAGGAAGCTGGATAAGTGTGTTATATGAGGAAACAGCATATATGAAAAAATACGATATGTACATTGTTAATAATGGAAATTAGGGAAGTCTGATAAAGATAGAGAAGTCAGGGAACTTTTTTTTTTACAATTTCTGTGGACACCATGTACAAATTTACCTTTCATATTAACTTGATTTTTTTTTCTTTTTATATATTTATTCTGAATTCATACTTAATGAATGCAAAATTATATTGAGGTGTCACTGGTAAATGAAAAATTTAGGTATGCATATATGAAAATTAGAAGTTTATAGAGTTCTCTAAAAGAGCTCAATAAAACCTGAAAAAAATGGGAGGGTTTCAGAAAAACACGAAAAAAAACACACGTTTTTAAATAGTGGGCCCAGTGGACTGGGTTTAAAAAAAAAAAAAAAAACCCTGCCCAATTGGATAACATTTCACCAAAAAAAAGCTTAAAAAAGCTTTTTATCTCATTAAAGATCCTTTATAAGCAGGGTTGTACTGGGTAGATGCCCAGGTACCCACCCGGGCTGGGCTTTTTATAAAAAAAACCGAGTTTTTTACAACTATAAGGGTTGTAGTGGGTAGCTGCCCGGGTACCCACCCAGGCTGGGTTTTTTACAACCCTGTTTATAAGTGCTGTGCCAATCTGCATTGTACAACCCTACTTCCATTTATAACTGGCACAGATCTCGTTGCTTTTTTAATTTGTTTTAAAATATTTTAAGTTTGTACTGTGCATCTTCGGAACTTATTAGCTATCACTGTTAAAGCTTATAAAAATATTCTATTTTATTTAAAATAGAAATTTATTTTATTTATGTAGCATTATTCATTTATTTTTAGTAGAATTTATACAATTGGAATTATCATATCAGAATCAATTTTAAGATTTATGGTTTTTGTAACAATTTCTCTTGTTTTCATTTGGAATTTCTAAAGTATGAAACAAACTTATTTTTATTTAAAAATAAAGTTAATTGCTTTATTTCATTTTTCTTTGTACTATTAGTACTTCTGCTCCAAAAGATAAAGACAAGGATCTGGTCATACCTTTAATTAAGAAAAACAATTGGCGAATTCCTTCTTCAGAGAGTGCAGAGAAAAATGATAATCAAGACGCTGAGAGTAAATTAAAAGACCTTGCTGTTCAAGAATTATTAAAAGGTAAATATAAAAGTTTAAGACGTTTCACTTCTAAGTATTTTAAATTGTATATCGTAACTTAGAATTACTTGCATTTGGGTATTTGTATCCAAATAAAAAACATTTAAATCAATCTTGGGTTTACTGTGTTGCTAGTTAGTGCTGTTACTTATAGACAATAGAGTAATATTGAATATGTCAATACTCTCGACTCTCGAGTCTCAACACAGTAGATCCAGAACTGATTTAAAATCCTTTTCTTGCTTTGGGTCTAAGTTACACCCCACAGTTCAAGTCAATTTACAGTATGTAAATGGCATATTGACTCTTTTATGTAAAAAAAAAAAAAAAAATGATTTAACATATTCTTTATTATAGCTTAATTCTGTATCGCTCACTCGCAAGAAAATTTACACAACTACAAAAAATTCATTTTGTGTACTATTATTCTATGTCTGGCTGGCATATTTGTGCTTGGTACAGCAAAAGTGTAGTTACCAGGAAATCTGCTAGGTTACACTATATGATGCCCACTTGCCACCACAGAAGGGGGGAAATTGTATGGAGGTATAAAATTACTCAATCATCTAAACCTCTTCTAAGTCTTTATTGTTAAATGTTTTTATGCTTAATTACATGCTTTTACAGCTGTATGCAGAGCTAAGGGCTATAAATGTATGTTACATTAAAAACATGCCAATTTTCTTTTGTCTCTCCTGTGAAATATAGTATTTTTGAGTTGCATGACTTTTCTTGTGGGTGAGTGATATGTAGTCTCTCTATCCCTGTATTTCTTTCTTTGTTTATAGAATAGGTTTATTATTTTATTTATTTATTTAACAATTGATTTTACATATTTATTTTTTTTATTTTATTTATTTATTTTTATAGCTCATTCATATGTATATACAGTAGCTTTCATTTATTTGGAATTCTACTTAATTGAACAAAACGTCGAGAACAAAAGGAGTTAATGTTTATAAATTTGTTTCTGATAGTTGGAACAGCTGCTTTGTCAGAAGGAATCATGCTAGAACTGATTTATCCCAATCATAACCAGAATCTATTGTATTTCAAAATTAGCATACTGTCCCAGGATAATTAACTCAAAATTACCTTACCGTTTCCCGGAATTACTTTAAATATTTCCTGTTATGTTCTTTCAGTTCTTTCTTTTTTACCCTCTTTCCACGCGAAATATAATTTAAAAAGTTCTTGACTGCGAGCTCACATGTATTTTCATAGAAACATTTCTCCTATGAAGTAGGACATCAGGGAAGTTTTCTTTCTTCATTTACCGGATGCGTCAAAAGCTTGCCATCAGTGTTTGGTGATATACAGGATGATCCAAAAAAAGTTGACAAAATGACATGACAAATCAGGCATACAACAAGGATAAAAAATCACATAGGAACATAGGGTTGCAAACCACTCATTGAGTCACAAATACAGGGTGTTTCATCCTAACTGAACCTGGGTCGACGGCCATAATTTCGAGAAAAATTAAAACATTCCAATGAAAATGCAACGATATGGACCTTGTTTTGTTTGAAATGGGATAACATCCTGAAAAGTTCTGGAAAAACACGTTGCTCAAGCAATCGATGATACTGTATGAATGGATCATCGCAGTCCAAAATGTGGGGCATCCTGTGCATATTGATGGCATGTATATTGCAAACTTCTACCACTTTTGTTTGGTTTTGTGTTATCACATTTACAACAAAGGGTAAAATGCCACTTAACATGTTGAGTGCCATGTCAGTCACCAGTGACTGACACTGAACTTTCTGTTTAGGCTGCATAAGTCATCGGTGACTGACACTAATAGATTGTGTAACAGGAATCTTATTTCATGGCCCAAATGGAAATACAGACAAAATAGACTTGGCATTTAACATGTTACATGTTTTATTATAATATACAGTTTTCTGAAAGTTATGACCGTCAACCCAAATTGAGTTGGGTTGAAACACCCTGTATTTGTGACTCAATAAGTGATTTCCGACCCTATGTTCCTATGTGATTTTTTATTCTTGTTGTATGCCTGATTTGCCATGTCATTTTGTCAACGTTTTTTTGGATCACCCTGTATATCATGCTATATATATATCCAGTATTTATTTTCAAAATATCATTCTGTATGATATTTTTTATATTTTCAGTCAAAACAAATGTAAATGAATTTTTCAAGTTTTATTAACTGTGTCCATTCTGTAGATAAAGAACTTTTGTTCTGACAGTGATTTTAGCCAAAAAAAAAAAAAATATTTTCAAACTGTACATTTGAAACTAAATTTGTAAATCTAGAATCAATAATTATGTCAGACAATATTACATACAGCCCCCGTTGAAAGATGAACTGTCTAATTTAGATAAGTTATTTATATCTTCATTAGAAAGAATCCTTTCGATTTTGGTTTGGTTCAGTAAACGGTACAACAGGTCAGGTAATGAAAAATCAGGTAGGTCTACATTTATGTTCAAATTTTGTTGTATAAAACATAAAATTTTCTCCATACTAAATCTTACAGTTTGTTTGTTTGTTTGTTTTTTTTGTGGGTGTAAAAAGCAAATTGTATCTGTTTTCAATTACTGTAAAAGCACTTATTTTCGCGAAAATGAAGATATCGGTGATTTCGCAAGCTGAAAATTTCGCGAATTCTACCCGAACAGATCTGAAAGTTGAAAAATCCTGAAACTACCTAAATAGAATCCCTTTTGTATAAGGCATTTTAAGAAAATTCCTTTTGTCTGAAAAATTATTTCTATTAATTGTATTATTGTTTTTATTCAAGAAATTTTTGTTCTTATTTCTTATTTAAGTAGTAACTATAATAATTAAGTTTTGGATAAGTGAAAAATTTCTGATTTTTTATTATTATTTGAGGGGGGGGGGGGAATATTTCGCAGGGCTTAAATTTTCGCGACTATGACGGGCGCGCGAAAATTAAAGCCCCGCGAAAATAAGTGCTTTTACAGTAATTGATCATCAATTGTGTCACATAAGTTTAAGAAAAAAGTTGGGGAAAAACATTTAGAGTATTGTTTTATTAAATTTTCAATGCTACGGGGAAAATATTTTAGCACTTTATACTATGCATGCTGAATATTTTAGTTTCTAAATTTATATTCAGTGAAAATATTTTTAATTATTAATACATTGACTATTTTGAAAATATCGGATATTTTTTTAATTTTCTAAAATATCAATATATTTTTTAACCCTGCTTGCCATACATTGACTTCTATTTTTTTTTTTTTTTTTTATTGTAAGAAAAAAATCTATGATACTTTCTTAACTTTTGTTTTTTAAATGATTCCTGAGTATTATCTCTATACATGGATATAAAATTTATCTTTAGATACCGAAGAGTAGATATTAAAATCATCCAAAAAAATCCTTAAAATTCAAAAATTGCTGCACAAACAAAGAATATAGAAAAGAAGTATGTATTTAATGTATTAGGCTAAACAATTGAAACTGGATTCCTTTTACTAATGTCAAAAAATGCTAAATAATTTAATAAAAAATCAAAATTCTGAACCTCAGGTGCATTTGGATTGGACCCATCTTCGTCTATCCAGAACCGAATTTTCAGACTTCCATGTGCAATAGATTTCTCTAGCCATCGTCAGCAAACATACACTCAGACCAAAACCTTTCTCTTATTAATATAGAATGCCTGTGTTTAAAAACACTTATTTTGCTTGTGAAACCAAGATTTCTTTTTTTTTTTTCTTTAAATTATTTATTTACTTATTTGTATGTATTTTTGAAAAATGGTACCTCTAGCAATAGTTATAAAATAAGTGTCAGTCTTTTTCTTACTATTATGACCCGCAAAATTTATTATTTCAATTTCCAACATATTTGCACAATTAATAAAAATTAGTGCTGATTTTTCTATAATTATACAGTAGAACCTCGATTACCCGAAATAATTGGGACTGACCATCTTTCAGATAATCGAGAATGCTTCAATTTTAAGATTAAGGAGAATTATATGCAATATTTCTTATTATGGTAACAAGTGCTTAATAAAAATAAAGCAATAGCAAAATAGAAACCACAACAAATTACCTGAATTTTAATTTTGAAATTAAGTACCTTTTCCATATATGACAAGGATTTGAAAAAATGTTTTGTTTGTCGTAGTTTCGATTGCTTTTGCTTTGAAGCTCTATCACAGAGTTTTTTAATTTTATTAGTTCACCAGTGTCACAGTCTTTCTTCTGCTCCAGCCCTGCAAAAACTTTTGCAAAACATTCAGAAGTGCTAATTTGTTCGTTTTATTTGTTCCACTTTGTAGCTTACGGGAGCTTACATTAAATTCAAAGAAACTCTAAGAAAGGGGACTGAAAATATTTAAATCTACTTACAGTTCGGAAAGGACCGCTTACACACAAGGAATATAATATTTAAAAAAATAATAATAAAAATAAAAGCTTTCAAAATAAATTTTGCACACAAGGAATGTGATAGTAAAAAAAAAAAAAGCTTTAAAAATGGTTTTCGGTTAATCGAGAGTTTCGGTTAAAAGAGTTTTGGATAAAAGAGGTTCTACTGTAGTTATAAAAAATATTAATTTCTTTTGATGATTTTTTGAACTTGACATTTCTCCCAACGCTTTTTATTTTCTCAAATAAAATGTATCTTTTCTTTTGTGAGTGGATTGATGATTATACGTCAGCCAGTAAATGTGATTTCATATACATAAATATTCAACTTGTATTAAAAAAATCTACAGTTTCACTTATTTCATACTAGCAAACCCAATTAACTTACAGTACAGTTTCAGTTATTTCATACTAGCATTGCCCAGCCTCATCTGATTCTGGTGGCTGAAAATTAAGGGTTCATTTCATTGAAACTCTCTGAAATCCCATTTTAACCTGGAAAAAAAAATTAAATATGCGATTACTCATTATTTAATATAATTTATCCTAATACGATTTTCAGCATCAGAAGTTAGACATTGGATGCTGACGAGATGTGTTTTTAAAAAATGTCTCCTTGAATATTAAGTACAGTAGAGCGGCGATTATCTGGACAAACCAGGACTGACCTTAGTTCGGATAAGCAAAAATTCAGATAAATGGACAGACAATTTGACGGTTGTTCCTGACTATACTGAAATCTTCACACTCTATCCACGCTTTAGACTGACAGCACTAGTTAATGTTGGCATGTTTAAAAAAATATTTTTGTCTTTTTAATTTCTTTGTTTACTTTTTATTATCATTTTCTGAACTCCAGAGATTATAATTTAAGCAAAAGAACTTTCGATTGATGCTTGCTTCAAAGATGACATTCTTTTCAATGCTGTCATATCTCGAGTTGAACAGGAACAGCATTCTTCTGCCATTCGAGCCATTTCATAGCTGTTTCCAAACATTTAAAGGCTTCGTTATGTGATGGACCTTGATCCATTTTCAGAGCATTCGTTCAATTTCTTTTTTGTCTTGAATATCATCCACAATCTCATCATCATTTAAAATCTGATATCCAGGTCTAATAGGGTGTTTGAATAATTGGTAGTTCATTAAAAAAAAAAAAAAAAAAAGAGAGAGAAATAAGCTGTTCGGATAATTTGAAGTTTGGTTTAAAAAGTATTTTTTGAGAGAAATTGGCTGTTCGGATAATCGGTGCTCTACTGTACTTAAAAAATCCATATAAGCTTTGAAATTCCATCACCTTAAAAATACTTGAAATTTAAGGAGACAGTTTTTAAAAATGCACCTTGTCAGCATCTGATGTCTGCTTCCTGATGGTAAAAACCATATTATAGTAGGTATATAATTTCAGGGATATGTTTAAGTAAAAATTGGGTCCTTTAAACTGAAGCACCCTTCACAAAATGGTTCATGTCAAAACAGGACCTTTCACAAAATTATTCATCTCAAAACAGGACCTTTCACAAAATTATTCATCTCAAAACAGGACCCTTCACAAAATTCTTTGTGTTAAAAATAGACCTTTCACAATTTGTTTCTGTCTTTAAACTCAACATTTCATAATCCTAATCAATGTTAAATGATTAGGATTAGTAAGTTGTGCAATTTTTCTTGCGAGTGAGCGATATAGAGTTAGCTGTAATAAAGAATGTATGTAAGTTAATTCAATATTTTTTTTAACATGATAGAGTCGATATTAAAACTTTTTATATTAGGTATTGAGTAATTGCATGTTTAACTTTTCCCACAGGTTAACATAGGATTTTGCGATCAGGGAACTTCTGTGAAATGATCCCTTAATCCTTGGCCAGGACCTGATCTCAGTCTGATAGGAATAAAATAAGAAAGAAATAATGAGAATAAAATAAATAATGATAGTAAAAAAAGACAGGGCCGGTCTGAGTCTTCCTAGATAAAATAAATATAGATCTCAGCTCAAATTTAATCGAGTGAAAATCAGTTGCAACTTGTGTTCTGTCTGCAATAACAAGATTTGAGTTATTTCATTTTTAAAAAGGCACAACAAAAATCATTACTGTCTTTCTTTTTCCGTTGAGCCTTAAAAGAAAAAAGAAAGTTTGCCATACGGCAAAAGATAAACAGGCAAATCACTCCTATTGTCATAGTAACAGGCTTTGGTAATAAAGAAGTCAATATAGCTGCTAACGATTAATTTTGATTATACACATTCGACCGTCATTGGAAAAAAATAAAATTATGAAAAAAAAATTTTTTTATAGTAAATATTTTTTTTTTTTTTAAGATATTTGAATGATGAAGTTACCATGTATCTTTAGGTGTTTTTTTTTTTTTTTTTTTTTTTTTTTTTTTCATCGCGGAAAAACGCAAATTTTGTCAAAAGATCACCTAAAAACGCAAATTTCGTCATAAGATCGCCTAAAAACGCAAATTTCGTCAAAAAATCTTGAAAAAAAGGCAAATATTTTCAAAGAATGGCGAAAAAACCCCACAAATTTCGTTAAAAGATAACAAAAAAAAACGCAATTTTGTGAAAAGATCGCGGAAAAAACGCATGTTTTGCAAAAGGTCACGAAAAAACGTGAAGTTCGTCAAAAGATCGCGAAAAAAAACGCGAAATTCGTTAAATGGTCGCAGAAAAATGCATATTAGTTAGTGCCGAAGGGGAGGGGGGTCCCCCTCTGCTGTAACCTTTCTGAAAATTTCCTGTGAATTTATTTCATTGCCGTTAATAGTAAAAATAATATTTTTCAGTTGAGTGTAATCATATCGAATGGTAAGTAATATATATTAGTAAATTACAATGTTGATGGTTAGCAAAAACACAATTTTGTATGGAGCGTACATAACTTTGTTACTGGCCAGTGGCTAAAAAAAACTGGCCGGTGAAAAAAATCAGTGTATTGGCCAGTTTCCAGTGGGTAAAAATGTTAATTTTGACCTATATCTTAATCTAGTCTAATTATCCAAAAATCTGAATCTCTGGTGCATTGGGACCTCTCTTCATCTATCCTTATCCGAATTTCCCTAGCCATGGCCAACAAACAGTCACCCAGACAAAAACTTTCTCTTATCATTTCAGGTGAGCATTAATATAAAAGAGATTTAAAGTAATTTCAGGAGGTTTAATTCTTATGTATTGTAGAGCAAAATACATTTATTTGCATAAATACTCTAGGAATATTTATTTTTATGAAGATTTTTTTTTACATTTAATATTTTTCATTTCAGGTGGGTAGAGGCCCCTCCTGCTGTCTCATCAATTTGATAATTGTAATCCTCTGTAATTATTCTTTATTTTGAATTTTCTGTTTATAAATATATAGTCTTCTTCCAAATTATTCAAGAATTCAGTTTAAACTCTGAATACTGCAAGAAAATATATTTTACCATTTTTAAACATCTATTTTCATCAAAATGCAATATGAATGTTATTTATCTCTATTCACAATACGAGCTGCAAAATGGACTAGTTCTGTTAAACTTTAGCTGTTCACATTAGTGTTTTTAAATCCTCGAAATGTGGCTTGCAAAAGCTACCTTTCTAGTAAAGACTATCAGTTTTTAGTAAAATTATATTTAAAAAATATAATTTTAAACACTTTCCAACATAGTTAAAAAGTGTTTATGTATTTGGTTTGTCTGGCAATGCTCTTATTGTTAAATATAGTCGGATTGCCATGTCGTTGATATATGTTATTGAAGATTACCATGCATGTTCTGTATTGAAAATGAAGCATATAGCATTTGTAGTTTGTTTACAGGAACATTCTAAAAAATGCACTTACATTTATGGTCTATGGGGAAAATTATTTTGCAGTGTATTTTAAAGATGTTACACTATTTAAAACATATTGTAATTGATATACATCACTGTGGTCCAGTACAAGATGCATATAATAGAATATGGTGTGCATAGCATTTATTGTTCATTTAACAGGGACAGGGACACTCAAAAGAATTTGGTTACAGTACTGTCTGTGAGCAATAATTGCTGGTAGTGTGTTTTCTATTGTGGTATTCCTGTTTAAATTTCACTAATTTTTGCATATCGCTTGGTGTGTATAAATTCTATAGATCATGTATAGAGATGTACAAAAGAATTCGAGTGTATTTCCTCTTTGACGGAAATTGCTGATGAGGCTTTTCCTAACTAAACTAAATCTTTGCATACTATATAGTATACTAGCTGTTTAACCCGGTCTACACATGGGAGTTCATGAATTTAATTCTAAAACCAAAATAAAAAATAAAAATCAGTATTCGATTTAGCATATCGCTTGGTGTGTATAAATTCTATAGATCATGTATAGAGATGTACAAAAGAATTCGAGTGTATTTCCTCTTTGACGGAAATTGCTGATGAGGCTTTTCCTAACTAAACTAAATCTTTGCATACTATATAGTATACTAGCTGTTTAACCCGGTCTACACATGGGAGTTCATGAATTTAATTCTAAAACCAAAATAAAAAATAAAAATCAGTATTCGATTTAGAAAAATATTTTTGTACTACTGTGCATTTTTTAAAAATGAAATTTAATTTATCATGTTGCTGTGGCAGCAGACGATAAAACTGTATCTTTGTAATAAGTGTATAAATAGAATAAAAAGTTTTGTTGATGTTTGTGATAAAATGTTTTTCTTTATTTTTTAAAAAAGGTAATAATCAAGCACAATTAAATAATCTGTAATTATTTGCATATGAGGTAAAAGAATTCGTAATATAAAAATACAGCTTCTTAGTATTGCAGCATGGCATAGGTAATATGTATATCTCACATCGCAGTAAACATTTAGAGCTGGTTAGAACTGGCGCAATTACAGGTGAACATAAAAAAAGTCAAACATTCGTCAAAAATATAGATAAAAATCTATTTAAAATTTTCGAAATGTTTGCCCCAATCGTTCATGGGCCCCCTACAAGCAACCTGCATGCCAAATTTCGTAGCCCTGCACCCTGCGGTTTCCGAGTTTTTAAGGTTACAAAGATACGCACACAGATTTTAATTAGATAGATATGCAAATCTATAGATCATATACAGGGCTTCACAAAAGAATTCGAATATTTTTCTGACTACAGATGGTAAGTACTGAAATTGGATTTTTGAATGTGTTATCTATTTTCCAAATTATATGCTTAGATGTTCACCTTATCAAATGGTGATTTTTTTTTTTTTTTTTTTTTTTTTTTTTTTTTTTTTACAGCATTTTGAATGTGCTGAGAGTTTTAAAATCTATGCTTTTTGCATGCTTTTTTCTTTCTTGTTTAACTATTATAAGAGAATTATTTCTGAGTTTTAAAGTTATGTTCCATGATATCTTACTTATGCTCAGTGAGATTCATATAGGGAAATTTAACACAGCATATGTACTGTCTGCTGTATTCTGAATAATTGAATGTCTAACTCACTGTTAGATATGAATGGTGGTAATTTCCAGCACTTAGCATCATTTCATCATATTTCACAGAAGTTTGAATAAACCTGTTCAAAATATCGTTACAAAACCTTCAAATCTTAATTATTGTTGAAGTAACAAATAAAAATCCAAGTTCAGCATGGATGAGATACATTCTATTTTTGACTGAATAAGTGGATTGAAATCCTGGTTTTCTAGACAAAAATTGTCTGTCTTGATGTGTATTATCAGCCATGAAAGTTTGTTCCATTTTATTTGTTCTTTTCAGGGTTAGCAAGGTTTTTCCCAGCCCAGGTAAATACCATGGTAAAAACCGGTATTTACCGTCCTGGGAAATACTATGTTTTTCCCACATGGGAAAAACTGACTATTGAAAACATAAATGCAAATTCAAAACAACCTTTAAAATTGTCAAAATTCGAATTCTAAGTAAATAGCTTGAAACGTAAAAAAAAAGAGAGAAAAGGAAGATCTACAAAAACAGACAATGGAGTGTATTTATTTAATTATTTACACACCACACATATACCTAAACATTTACCAATCATAATTGTATTGATATTCTTCGTCTTCCACTTCCATATTGGATTTTAGCATCATATGATAAAATACTAATTTAGAAGCTTTTTGTAAGCCCAGTCTATTTCTAATCTTGTTTTGGATGAAAGAAAAATTAAAAAACATACGCTCCAGAAATTCTGATGATGCAGGACATCCCTCAAGATGTTCCATTAATTGGAGAAATTCTATATCTATTCCAGTTTTACTTAAATTCTTCCACCATAGTGCAAATGAAATAGTGTTTGTAATGTCTTCGGAAAAGGTGCATCTTCTGACCTGAACTGTATTGTGTATTGTAAGTACTTTCGATTTAAAATCTTCAAATATTCACGAGCAGATTCCTCCTGATCCTGTGATAACTTTTCACATTTATATTTCGGATTCTTCAGGTGTGCCAAAAAACAGACTCTGGTCATTGCTTTATCAAAGCTAAATTTCACTTTGCTGAAATGTGGATTGAGTTCTTTAATTTGAAGATGCTTTAGGTAAATTTCACAAGCATCAGCAATATTGGCATTATTATTGTGTTGTAACTTCGTAAGGGCTTTTGGTTGTACATATTTTTTCCTTCTTTATTTACTTACTATTTACTAAGATGGAGATTATTTACTAAACAATGTTGTTATCAGTTTTATCTTCGTGATTATCCTCAATATGGTTAGTAATAAAAGTTCTTAAATAAGTTATTTGTGAGTTCCACCTTGTTTCACCTGGAATTTGTAGTTTAACTGAATTGGCATGCTCTTTCAATAAACTCCCAGGGATAAAGTGATTTCTAAAAAATTTCTGAATTTTGACAACATTAGCCACAACAGAATCAGTAGTTACATTCTTGCCAAGAATATTTAAATAATGTGATGCAGATCCATATGTAACTGGTATAATATCTTCCGTTTCAAGATTCTGCCGCATTGTAAGCATTTTCTGTTCATTATCTGAAATGAAACTTTTTACAGTGCATCCATATGTAGCTTCTGCTGCAATTTTTGCCCCACGATCAAGATTTGTACAATACTCACTTGTTTTCTTATTTTTCCTGAAATCTATTGCAGAAAGAAACATACTTTTTCCATTACAAAATATGAAATTGGCTATAACAGGGTCATTATGTACATTACTCCTTCCATCTTGCATGAGAGTAACAGTTCTCCCAGCTATTTTCTCTACAGCAGATTCTTGAACTTCTACTTTCAATAATTCTTATTTATTTATATTCCTTTCCTACAAAATAATTTTAAACCTAAGGGAAATTTGTAATTACTATTTGTATTTCTATCTTTAATTTTATACATCAGATTCAGAAAGCCGGAATATTTCTTATATTTATATTGTCATTTGGAAGTTTTTCCCAGTATTTACCACTTTTTCCCGGTATTTACCAGTTTTTCCCGGTGGGATGGGAAAAACAAGTTTTGGACGGGAAAAAGCCAACCCTGGTTCTTTTATATCTCATCATTGGATCCTAATGACTGTAAATGTAAAACCATTTAGCAGGTCTTTAATTCCTCTGCAAATTTATAAAGAGGGTTGCTTTGAATGGTTTCTTCCTGTGAAAGTGATCTTTCCTTTTTATCAGCTCTTGCATTAGAAGAAATGGGGGATATATGTGGGATATCATCTGTTTTGTAGTAATTCAAGAGAAAGACTTTGTGTTTTCAATAAAATTCATGGTTTTTGGAGGGATTAAATCACAAAGAGACAGGGCTGTCTGCCCACCTACCCGCCCAAAAAAACCCGGGTGGGTTTTTTTTTTTTAAACCCACATAAAAGTGGGTTTTTTTGGTTTATATGAGTTTTTTGCTGCACAGTATCATTTATTTTTAATTACTACTTATTTGTTATGATTCTGTTATACATGTAAGATAAAAATTTAATTAAATTTAAGTTTTCAGACATCTTTGTATAAAAAGATAAAAATTATTTGAAAGAACTGCAAAACCCAAACCTCAACAAATTAAAATTATCCAAAAGGAAAAATGATTATATTTTATCATTCATTATCTAATATGTAAAAATGAAAATTTGTCTGCCTGTAAAATCATATCGATGCATATAATACAAATCATATGATACATCATATAATACAAATCGATACTTTGGAAGACAGGATTGTGAAATGTTACATATATGTGTATTAAAACACGGCCGAGGCAACTAAATTAATCCGAATCTAAATAATGTATAGTTAATTTTTAATTAATAAAACATCACCAATTTAACAGTAAGTTCCTATCGAATTTAAACATTTTACATTATAGCAGTTGCCAACAATTAGAAATCCACAATAAATTATCACAACAATTCCTTTTCTATTGCAAGATTTCTATGTGAAAAATGAAATAAATAGTTTTGACGAATAAAAACAAAAAGTGAATATTACATCAACTTTTCTATTGCAAGATTTCCGCATGAAAAATGAAATAAATAGTTTGACAAAGTTAAAAAGAAGTTAATATTACGTCACATTAGAAATATAATGGATGTCAGCAGGTGAATATATAATGTCATATGAGTTTGAAAAAACATTGAAACATGATTAAAACCAGAGCATAAGCTTGATAAGATAATTGACATTTTAACATTTTGTGGTTCTCTGATTTTTTTTTCGCCATTTTTAAATCTATTCCATATATATACTCTTGTGTATGCGTGTATATTAAAATTTCCACAAAGGTTTAGGTCCCTAGAGCTCATTATTAGTGAAGAACTGAAATAAAGATGTCAATTTTTTTTAAAAATAAAATTCATAGAATTTTTGTATTTGCCCTTTTTTTTTAACCATGAAAAAATTATTTAAATAACAAAATACTCGGAAACAACTTTTCATCAAAAGGTTTTAATCTCGGTCTCAATCCAGATCATAGATTATATTTACTAAGTAAATAGGTAATCTGTCGTCCGGATTAAATGAAAAAAAAAAAAAAAAAAAGGGAAAATTACATAAATTAACACGCAATCCTTGATTTTTCAAAACAAACATTCTTAAAATTTCGTACAACGCCAGGTACTTTAGCTAGTATTATATACTATTACATATCATTCATTAAGGTCCATATAATTTATCAAAAAAAAATTTATAACAGTTGCTTATGTTTATAATGTATTAAGTATTTTTGCAGCTGTACTGCATTTAATATTTCATTTTGTTTTACACTCAAAAATCCCCATTTTTGTTATTAAAAGGTACAACTTAAGATAACAGATACAATGAAAATCAGAAAATGATAAAGGAGGCATTTCTAGTCTGTACCTGTCTGAATAAGAAAACTTTTTTCTTTAGACACTGTGCATAATACATTATGAACACATTTTTTATATTCTATTAAAAAATTGAATTATAACATATACACTATAGTCATTTTTCCTACGTAGTCATAAAAAATTAAAAATACAAGTTCTTTGGATTATATTAATGTGGTGAGGGTTGGGTCTTGCAGTTCTTTCAAATCATTTTTAATTTTTATGCAAAAATGTCTGAAAATCTAAATTCAATTCAATTCAAATTTTATCTTACATATATAATAGAATCATAACAAGTAAGTAATTAAAGATAGTTGGCACTGTTCAAAGAAATGTGCAGCAAAAAACTCCAAAAACCCGAAAGAAACCAAAAAAGCCCAATAACACCCTCCCCCCCCCCCCCCAAAAAAAAAAAACCAAAAAAAAAACCACATGGGTTGGATTTTTTTCAACTCTGCAAAGGGATCACCCTTTTTTTCTGCAGCACTTTTGGAAATTCATTCTCCTACCCACTGGCCCAGTAACAGAATGCTCAGTGTCAATCTGCAGCAAACCTAAATTTATTTGTGACCCAATAATGCCTACTGTCAGAAGAAGCCTATCACAAGCCTTCTATCAGTAGAAATAAAAGTAACCCATAAAAAAATCAAAATTTGCATTTACAAAGAAAATATAATAAAACTAGCAGGCTTCATCCTCAACTCTCATCGATTTCTCCAAACCTTGAATCAAATGAAATATTTACCTGTATTTGACCTTGTGTTTTTAAGCATTTTGAACATTTACCTGGAATGTCCTACTGCATTGCTAAAAACAATATAAATGCCATTGTGCTATTATATTTTCTTATTTGTCAGACAAAATTTGGTCTCCTTAGGACCTACTCTTTTAGTTGATCATTTACTGTAGCATTTATTATCGAACAATGTGCATCCCTGAAATACATCCCTAAAATATTATCTAACTAACAATGCGAGTAAAGTAACAATGCCATTCAAAACTTTTTTTAAAGGCTAATCTTTCGTAATAGGGTTTACCTGATTATAGAACTTTCCCCATAATGTTATAACTAAGCAACGTAAATAATATAAAATATACTAAAACCTTCCTTGAAAAATTATCTAACTACCAGAGGGACTCCCATCAAAATCTATTCAGTAGAACTCTATTTATAAGTGAACGGAACAAAATTCTCATTTGCATTTTATATAACAGAAGATAAAATAAATCTAGAGGCTTTGAGTAAATTTTAGCAATTTTCATTTTTAAAGCCCAGTTCTTCTTTTTATGTTGAATTTATCTGCAAGTTCTGAAATAATCTGCTGTTCTTACTGCCATGCTGCACTGTTTCTGCCACTGGACCCAATGGCATTTCTTAAAACTCACTTTGGATTAACCATTTAATGGCATTGAATGCATCATAAACGTGAAGATGTCTAATTTTTTTTTAAATACAATTTCAGTTCTGTTGTTACTTTTTTAAAATTTTAGGGGTTTTTTTCACACTTTCTTTACTAAAGAAAAATAATCTGTGTGTCAGCCATAAAATTTTAAAAAAGAAGTTGATAGAGGTTTGATTAATTGGACATTCTGTTAAATGCCGTTTGAATTTTTCCACTTAACTGTACTATTAAAAAAGCATTAAAAGATACCCTTGCTAATCTTGGATGATAAATAGTAACACTGCCACACTTTCCTTAGTTTTGCATATTTATTTATGTTACTACAATTGTTACTTTAAATTATTCTAGAAAAAATGAATTTTTATTCTTACATTAATGTTGATAGATTTTTAAAAAATTTTGTTTAAAAATTATTAAATATATTGGTAAATTAAGTTAGTTTTCAAACAAACTTTATTTAACAATGTATTCTTTGAAGTAAATGTTTAAATTATGCAATATTTAAAAGAAAAAACATGTAAAATCAAAGTAATTGTCTAGATTAGAACATCTAGTGCTAATTTTGAGCTTAATATTATTCATGGGCAGACATGTTTGTGCTTTATAATGTATGAGTAATAGCTGTGTAGCAACCTGTTGTGTTGTATTTAAATTGCATGAAGTCTTTTGATTGTTTGGCGGGGAAAATTTAGTTTTATTGTACATTTCCAGTTTCTATCCCTAACAATTCCAAATAGTAATTTAGAACATTTTCCTCTTGTTTCATCTTTTTAAAATTTAAATTTTTTAGAAACCATTCTTACAAAGCATCTACATCTTAAAAGTAACCATAATATAAAATTTTAAGTTTTTAACCCTAGCAGTATCACAGGAATCACATTTTTAGAACTTTTTTTTTCCCTGCACCCTTTTACATTTAAAATTTTTTAGTAATGGGGAAATTGCACATTTTCCAATTTAACTTGCATTTTATAGAGTACAAAAGTGCGAGCATTTTGATACTATTTTTACGTTTTTTTTTTTTTTCTTAAACTCTGAAAATCTATTAAATTAACTTTAAAAATACATTTTTTGTCTTGGCAGGAAAAAGCCGTGTCACGTGACAAAAGCGGTTTTGATGTCACTGCACATGTAAACAAATCATTGCTGTATTTTCCCCTGTACTTTTCTATGAGGATAGCTTGGGTTACGCTGAATGATTTCTTTCTTTTCTTAAAAATGATTAGTAGAATAAACTAAAAAGCATTGTAAATTGTTCTAATGAATAGATAATATTGTGAGTACAACTGAGATTTTTTTCCCCTCGTTGTTCTAAGAATTTTCATTTCGAGACCTTGATGTAGAAATAAAATATCAGTACAAGTTATAGAATAATGTACTTTTCTTTTTCACATTAATTTCACAAACTAGTTCAAATAGTATTTTTTTCATTATCAAGAAGGGGGAGGGGGGGGGGGGGGAGCAACTTATAAAAAAAGTTTTTGTATCTCTTTAGTTGTTAAATAAGCTATTTTTGAATCAGAAAACAGATAAACTCAGAAAGGGGGCAATTTGCTGAGGTAGCTTTAAGATAGATTTACAGAATTTTTATATAAATAAAACAAAAAAATTTAGAAATCATTATCATATTATAGCAAAGTATTACCATCTCTTGACGTTGCCCTTATGATACTAACGCATTATCCAAACAAAGAATTAATCTTGAATGATAATATATGCTAAATTATTTATATGTTACTATAAAAATTTTATGTATAATGAGATGTCTGCTTTCAAAAGTGAAAAGAATGTCTTCCACCTAAACAACATATTCAAATTCTGTAGTTTTCTATAGTACAATGCTTGTTTCCAAAATGAAAATACTGCTTTCTTTAACAAGATATTCAAATCATTTTCATTATTATTATTATTATTGTTTTTTTTTTTTTTTAACCATTTGGAAAAATGGTTATTGTTCTCTGTCAGGGTAGGAAATCAAAACCATATCTGAAGAGTTTTATTGGTTGAATCCGCATTTTATTCATTTTCTGATTGGTCTATACAGTAATCTGTATTTCCCTTTACTTTCAACAGAGATGGATACTTCTGTTGCCACTATGACAAAAAAATTAATAACTCAGAAACAAATTGAGATAAGCTTTCAAACAAATTGCATTTAAAAGTACATTTTTTTCTCTATACGGTGGTGTAAAAAGTAATATTGTGGGATGTTTAGAAGTTTAAGAATAAAATTTCATTTAAAATTGCTCGTCAGATTTCTTGGACGATGGAAAAACCTTTTCCCGAACAGCCAATAAAATGCTTGGATAATACGTAAGTTTCAAGAAATCTGATGAGTCGCAGGCGATTTTTGTCGCTTGCAATTTTTACATGTAACTAACACTATTAATGTTTAATTCATGGCGTACATAATGTATGATCAACTCCGTGCAATTTTTTATGTCTTAAATTTTAGTCTTTGAAAAAATCATTTTCCAAATGGTCGTTGTAATTTGTTAATTTTTTTTTTTTTTTTTTTTTTTTTTTAACGAAAGTTACAGCATTGAGGAAAAGACTGATGTAACATGTTTAGAACCTGATAAATTTTAAGTAGGACATTCTGAGAAATTGCATTTCAAACAAACAAAAAGTACTACATGCATTCAAAAGTTATTCGTAAGCAAATAATACTAAAACAGTAGGTAATTAAGTTATTTTTACACTTAACTTGGTTTCTGCATGTAAGGATAGGATTTTGTATTTGATTTTTCACTTGTTTTCAGATAAATTAAGAAATATAAAAATTATGCACAAAGGTATGCTTCTAGTGACAGTACTACATTTTAATATTTTTAGTAGTTAATTATATATTAATATATTAATTTTAACAGGTTTTTCCGTTAGCCCATCACAGTTGATAAATCACTCAATATTCTTTGTCGTTACAAGCTGCAACAACAGTGGATTTATTATGTTCTAAACCACGGTCGCCCAAAAAAAGGTCAAATGGCTGTGAAGCTGAAAATAGTTTACACAGTAAAAAGTAGAAAATATAAGTAAAAACAGTGAATTTTGCATAATCGGGTTCGATAGCCGTGCAAATTATCGTATTATATTGGACATTTTATTGAAAAATCATGAATTGCAACCATAAAATGAGGTGTGATTATTAAGATAAACATTGGATATTTATAAAAGAGTGCATTTTTTGAAAAAAGTTCTTGCTTTAATACTTATTTTTAAGTAAGCACATAAAAAAAAATAATAAAAGGAATACTTATAAATTTACTCACGTATGTTGTAGTAATTTGTTTCTGATCTATGAATATGCAATTATTACTGATGGTAATTAATTTAAAATTTTTATTCCACTAGGGGGCTCGGCCCCCTACGAGCTACGCTCGCCAACCCCCGTCCAGACACCGCAGGCTCTAAATGCACGCTAATTTGATCGGCTTTAAAAAGATTTCGAAAGATTGAATTATAATTTAAAAAACAGTGGCGATCTCCCTATAAACGAATTTCTATTAATTTCTCTTTGATTAGGGAATTTTAACGCCAAATCCGCTGTGGTACTACTTGATTATCCCATCGACCAATTTCGCCAAATTATATAAATCGCCAAATTATACAAATTGACATAATTTTTATTTTAAATAACGAAAGAACAAATAAATTCGTACAACATTAATAAAAATACAAATAAAACGTCGAAATAAAAATAACTTGATGACGTAGACACGTGTAACAACATTTCAAAATAAGCTAATATAAAAGGAATTAAGTAAACAGAGTCTTTGTCTCCTGGTATTTTTTAACAAAGTGAAAAGAAAGTTCTTTTAAATGAGACATTTTAAATTAATCGTTTTTAATCTGACGTAATTTTTACCAAGCTATTCTTTCTCTTTTAAATAATCGCATGAAAGTACTTTTGTTAGCAATGAAATATTATTTGCGCTTTCCTAACAAAAATTGTTGAAAATATCCTCTCAAAATATTAAATAAATGTCTAGCGCAATTTCTAAATTTAAACTTTTTTGCAATATTATTTTGTGTTCATTTTATGTAATAATAAGTTCCTGCTTTTTATACATAATTATTTAATTCTAATTTGAAAGTTTTTTTCCTGTTTATAATAGTCACGTGTAAATAAATTTTTAATTTGAAGCAATCATTATTGCTTGCGTTTTTTATACAGTTGGCAACAGTTTAAATTAGTACAATTTTCTGAAATCTGTAAAAAATATATCTAGAAATGCTGAAAATTTTAATTTAAAATAGAAATAAAACCTGAAAAAATGAGTCAAAATAAAAAATTAATGCAATCTGCACTCCGGCAAATTCTAACGCATAAAATGATCTAAAAATGATTACACTGCCATGTATAATTTTTGCTGCTATAAAACTTTTTTAGTGGGATGATTTTGTCCAACTTTAGCATTAAATATCTCTTAAAATAATTCTTCGATTTGAAAACTGTCTGCATCAGTGTGTTTATCAAACGTTTCTGTATAAAACCACCGATATTCATATTTTTGTATGCATTATTTTTCTCAATATTAACGAAGAAAGACCTCCGGTCACAAAAAAAATTCAAAACCGGCGGCGGTGACAGCGGTAGTTACTTTTTTTTAGAATAGAGAGATAAGTCATTATTAAATAAAGAATTTTTTCTTGTTTTCTGTGTTATTGCTCAAAATTTCATTTTCTCATAATGAATTTGAGGTAAGTTTTTATCTGTAATATAACCTGCATAACACAAACTTTTATTCATAACAAAAACAATTATTAAGCATTACAATGAATTAAGGACTAATACATTTCAAGAACTAGATAAAGGCGATTTTACTTACGATTTATTTTTTAATAAAATTCATACTATCATTCTTTATTCTTTTAAGTAAATCGGAGTAAGTGAAAAATAAATATGGCTTTTAGCTTTAGCTTCTTTTATCTTTACCCACATGAAATGCATTTTTTATCTCATAAAATAAATTTGAGAAAAAAAAATTCCGGGAGGTATAATTTTGTATTTTTCGAAATTAGCCAACTGCAGCACTTTTCTAAATGAAAATTAATACAAATATATAAATTAACAGTACAATATAGGGATACGTTACATATTTGGATATGTTAAAATAATCTTTTGACTCTAATTTGATTTTGTTTTTGTGTAAATGAGTCTTTAAAAGATGCTTATAGTAGATAACAAACAGAAAGCAATGGAAAACAGCCTGCATGCACAATGCAGGCAACAACGAAGAATCTGTGTTTCATGTATAGTGACGTCAAACCAATCCCATCCCATTTTCGGATCATGTGGTTTTGTTTTGTTTTAAACAGAGTTTAAAACTGCAATAACTAGTTATTTTAAATTATTTTTACAATTCTGAGTTGAGTTTCGAAGAATGTACAATTGTCTTCATCAATTAAACATAAAAGAAAGCATAATCTGGAGTGAGTGCAACAAGTTTCTAGCCCTAACGGTTCTAAATAAATCAGAATTTCGCATGTTTTTCACTCATTCCACCCTTTTAAATTTTGAACTTTCTGGAAACTTCTTACACACCAAATTTCAAGTTTCTGTCCCCAACAGTATTATAAAAATTGCTATTTTAGAATGTTTTTCGCTCGTGTACCCCTTGGGAATTGTTTTCCCAAAATAAAATAAAGCCTACGTTGGAGCAGATATGGTCAGCAGAATTTTGCTATCATTATTTTTTAAATTTGCTCGGTAGTTCCAAAGGTTACCCTCTACAAACAACCGCACAAGCATTACTACTTTATAATAATAGTACACCTATATAAATACTTTTATATTTAGTATTCACTTTAGAAAAAACAAGTAAGAAAAATCATGCGTTAAGCATAGATTATGAAACACTTTCCAACTCTTCCTGAATGCTTTAACAAAACTTCGTTATTTAGGGAAATAAAATATATAAGAGAACTAACTAAACATTTTAGAAAACGCATAAAACATTTGAAAAACTGATTTCAGCAGTTATCTTCCATAGCAAATATGTATTCCAATTCTTTTGAACAGCCCTGTATTTGATCTGTAGGTTGATATAGATACTATATAATGGAGAAATTTAGTTTAGCAAGAAAATTTAGTTTAGCAGGTTGAAATTTCTCTTTCAGCAATTTATACTAATAGATGGAAACATACTTGTATACTTTTGTACAACCCTGTAGTTAACCTAGTACCTTTATTACACGCCACTATTTATATAAAGTTTAATTCAAAGTAAAAAACTCTTAAAACTACTGGAATCACATTTCCAGAAATTATCATTTATAGACGGCCATGTATCCTATTCTTTGTGTGACCCTGTATATCATTTTATTCATATTCTACAAACATTTCTTAGTAAACTAAATTAAGTTCAGCATAAAAATGCATAATTCATTTAAAAACCACCTTTAAGCAATTTGCAATTATACCCAGTAACCATTATGAATTCTTTTGTGTAGCCCTGTATATCAGTTAGAGCATTTATACACACCATATACAATGCATGCATATAGTGAAACATAAAAGCACATACCATAATTAAAAATGCATTTCCAGCAATCATTGCTAATGTACAGTACTTCGGATACAATATAGTATCTGAAATCTTTTGTGTGTCCCTGTAAATAATGCTATGCACTTCGTATTATACATGAAATAACTTATAGTAAACCTCAGCGGCGTATATCAATTTCATTATACATGAAATAATTTAACATAATTGAAATACGCCAGAAAAAATTCCCTCCACCCCTATATCATTATGTAACGGAATCCTTTTGTGTGGCCCTGTAAATGAATAATAACCATTCCTTGCACTGCATATTCTACAGAACGCATATTTTAGTGCACTTGATAAATGCATATCAATTTTATTATGTTTGAAAGCATGTAACATCATTAAAAATCATTTTAAACGATTTTTCCCCATATGCCGTAATGTAACGGAAAACTTTTGACTGTCCCTGTAAATGAACTAAACATGCTACAAACTTCATTTGCAATAGCGAACGTGCTATGGTAAACATCAATAACATAAAAAAAATTTAGGGCAGTCGGAGTATATATTTACGGGAGTTAGAGCGCGGACAGACGGCCAGACAAACCGAAGTCATAAACACTTTTCAACTTTGTTGGAAAGTGTTAAAAATGGAGGAAGCTGGTTTGAGGCACATAAAAAGCATTAGTTCATCTGAAAAAGATATTTTAACAGAAAGTGTATTTTATTTAATAACAGTAAAAAAAGAATATGTGATTTTTAAATATATTAGTGATGGAATGGTTTGATGAATTATCAATTTTAAAAAATGCAATTATAATATGATTAAATAATTATGTTTTTGCGAAAAAAATGGGTCTTGTGTGGTTTTTACAATTACTCTGGCACACATGCAAATTTTTAAATATTAGTCTCAGGTATATTTTAGGAATGATTCCTGGGCTTAATTCTGGGAGCATTTCGCTATTTATAAAAAATAAAGGCAGTCACCTTTAAATGCTTAAATAGTGACCTAGTGGGAATACTGATAATGGTGTATATATGTATCCCAGTGGCAGAAAGTTATGGTTGAGTGTGCGAGAGTAACATGTTTCAACTTTCTTATGTACATTACAAACATTGAAATACATGGGGGTCTTACTGATTAATATTATAAAAATACAACTACATTTTAATTATAATACAACCTAATTAAGATAAACAAAGCTAATATTTTACAAAAAATTAAATAATAAATGTAAAGTGGTTCCGTAAGCTTGTATTTAAAATTACATTGAAGCTTTTTTTTTTACATGTCAAATGGGCGAAGTTTTTTTCTTTTTCAATCAACTGAAGAATTTCACGTTTTTTAATTTACTGAAGAATTTCTGATTTTTTTTTCCAGCAACCGAATGGCAAATTTTATGATTTTTTTAATAGACGAATTTTGCGATTTTCCTATGACTGACGAAAATAGTTTTTTTTTTTTGCGATACTTTATCAAAATTCGCGTTCTCTCCTCCATCCTTTTAATGAAATTCACGTTTCTTTCGCGATCCTTTGAAGAAAGTTGCATTTTTCCCATGGTGTTTTGACAAAAATTCCGTTTTTCCCGCAGTCCTTTGACGAAATTTACGATTTTCCGCATTTTTTGACAAAATTCATGTTTTTTTTCCTTGATTCTGACTAAATTCGAGTTTTATCTGTGATCCTTTGACAAAATCTTCGTTTTATTGTGATCATTTGATGAAATTCGCAGTTCTTTGACGAAATTTACATTTTTTTACGCGATCATTTGACAAAATTTGCGTTTTTTGCGTTTCTTTTATGAAATTTGCATTTTTTTCTGTGATTCTTTTATGAAGTTTTACCTTTTTTGTGGTTCTTGGGCAAATTTGCGAATTTTTTCGCAATTCTTTAGCAAAATTTGCCTTGTTTCCATGATTCTTTGACGAAATTTGCATTTTTTCACGATTTTTTTACAAAATTCGCATAATTTTTTCACGATTCTTTTACGAAAATCGCGTTTTTTGACGATCCTTTGATGAAATACACGATTTTTCGCGATTCTTTGTCAAAGTTTGCTTTTTTCCGCGATTCTTTGACTAAATTCAAATCGTTTCCATGATCCTTTGATGAAAATTTCTTTTTTTTTTTTTTTTCAATCATTTGACGAAATGTTGGAAATATTTAATTCTTTTAAGTTATTTTTAGCATACCAACTGCTTATTTTAATTTTTAAAACCCCATTTCATCATCTTGTCGTCCACCCTGCAGAGAACATGTTTTCCCGGCGACTGTCGAGATGTTTACGTTCTCAATCGGCGAGTTGAGTTATCTCACGGTTGCTCTTTGGAAGGAAACTTCCATTTTTCAGGTTCTATAGATGGCGCTGTCGTTCCGGAGATGCACGACGCTTCGTCTTTAGTTGACGTTTGCTAGGCTGTGATTCGTCCAGGTAATTAACTGTCCGTTTCGCGGTATTTTATGCAAATGTCTTATTTTTGAGGTGTATATATACCTGTACAAATTTCAGAGATGTGTGCTTGCTCTCACATGCAAGTATCAGTTCGTTCTCATCTTGAACGAACATTAGATTGTAATGGGTATTCTTTTGAAACAATGTTCTTAGCTCTAGTAGAGCTCTGTCTAAAGTTAATGTCTCTTTTAGTTTCTAATAAATGTGTTTGCTTTTAAAATCTTTGTCATTAATCAACACCATCTCACCTTTCATACTTTACATTTTTCAGATAATTTATGAGTAGAAAGAGTATGTTTTTCCATATTTTTGGGAAACATCGGTTATGGGCCACTCTTTTTGCCCATATTAAGTATTTAATTTAGAGATGGTGTTAACGTTAAAAGTTCTAAAAGCTTAAAGATAGGGGGGCTCTAAAAACTAAAGATGGAAATAGATAAACTTAACAATTATAACTATGCCACCTGGAAAGATGATGTGACAGCACTTTTAATGGACAAAGGGGCATATGAACATGTTAGTAATAAAGATTTAAAAGTTAAAGAAGATGCAACTCCTAAAGAGAAGCGCGATTTTGAAATTAAAAAGAATCAGGCCTATAGTACAATATATTTAAATATTAGTAAAGATTTAAAGCCACTGATTCGTGATACTAAGGTTGCGTCAGAAGCCTGGGAAAGACTTAAAGTTCACTTCCAGCCAGCAACGCGGGGAAGATCTATTGGTATTTTGGATGCCTACTTTAATTGTACTTATGATCCCAACGAAGCGATAGGGCTGTATGGAGCAAGACTTAAAGAAATTTTAGAAAGTATGGGGGATACGGAAATAGAATTACCCGAAATTGTCAAAACTTACCAGCTGATTAGATTCCTTCCAGACACTTTTTCTGGTATCGTGCAAGCCATTTATAGATGGGATAAAAAGGACTTTACCTTTAACAAGGTATTAGATGAGTTAATATTAGAAGAGGATCGTTTAAAGCAAAGTAGAAAAGATTCGCTTAAAGGGGAAAAATCGGCATTAGAAATAAAGTTAATAAAACCCAAAGAAGTCCGAAAAAGAGATAAACACCAAAATCAGAATTGTTTCAAATGTGGCAAACCAGGTCATAGGGCTGTTAATTGTAGAAGTAACCCTAAAAATGCAAAACGAAAAAGTTATGTGACAGAAGCTAATTTTGGTCAGAATAACAACTTTCAAGATAAATTCAATTGGGTGTTTGACACTGGTGCGTCAAGTCATTTTTGTAACAACAAAGACTTGTTTGTAACGTACAAACCGGTTAACAATACTAAAATGACTCTCGCTGTAGGCGAAGTAACTAGTCCTATTGAAGGAATGGGAAGCGTAGATGTAAATGGAAGAGTTAATGAAATACGATTACATAATGTAATGTACTCTCCAAAGTTAAGAAGAAACTTAATTTCAGGTGCAGTATGTGAGAAGAAGGGTTCTAAATTTGTAGGAAATAATGGCAAAATAACCTTATTTGATGAAAAAGGTGAAGAAATGTTTTCAGCGTATAGAAAAAATGGACTGTACAGCGTAAAGCCTACATACCCACAATCTGCCACTTATGTCGAAAATAATGCTATAACTTCGAATGCAACAGAACTAGATAAATGGCATCAGAGATACTGCCACATAAATAACCAGTACATTGTCAATACATCTCAGCATGAAAAGGTAAAAGGATTACCGAAGTTGAAATATCAGGAATTAGGCTGCGAATCGTGCAAAATTGCCAAAACAAGAAGAGTATCTTTCCAATCTCAAGAAGGAGGAAGAACAAACAAACCATTGCAATTACTACATATGGACGTCTGTGGACCAATGCCAACATATTCACTCGGAGGATCTGAATATTTTCTAACGATTATAGATGATTACTCAAAGAAGGTGACTGCTTATCCTATTCAACATAAAAGTGAAGCATTTGATTGTTTCTTAAAATTTCAGAAAAGGAATGAGAGGTTTTTAGGGAAGAAAGTAATAGCTATAAGGACTGACAATGGTAAAGAATTTGTCAACGATAAGTTTAAAGTTCATTTAGAAAAAGAGGGCATACAACACCAGAAGACTAATCCATATACACCAGAACAAAACGGACTCGCAGAACGATTTAATTACACAGCAGTAGATGCTATAAAAGCCATGCTGAAAAGTAGCAAAATGGACGAAAAATTTTGGGCAGAAGCACTTTGCTGTTTTGTATATGTATGGAACCGAGTAGCCAGAAAAGGTCAAGAGAAAACCCCATTTGAATATTTTTGTGGAAGAAAACCATCAGTGAGCCATTTAAAGAAGTTTGGAAGCATTGCATATGTTGGAATACCAAAACAACAAAGAAAAAAGTTTGACATGAGAACGAAGAAAGGATTTTTAGTTGGGTATGCACATCAAACTAAAGGCTATAGAATATGGATTCCAGAGTTGGGTCGAGTCATCGAAACAATAAATGTATCTTTTGATGAGGAGTTTGGTATAAGAGAAGAGAAGAAACAAAGCTCAAACAGTAGAAGGAAAGAAGCAAAGCTCCGAAGTGGAGCGAAGCTGGACCCAAAGGTAAAAAGTAACGAAGGTAAAGGGGGGATTAGCCATGGAGGAAGCCGCAGAGCAATTGAACATATAGAAACTCCAGAAGTACCATCAAAATCTGAAATAGATTCAGAAGTCGAGACCATGAATCAATATCAAAATAACGAAGAATCAAGTACTGATTCTGAAGATGATCAAATTCCGTGTAAAAGTATAAAGTGGATCAGAGAAGCGAAGGAAAGAAGAGATTGTTCAAGAACAGACATCTACTACAAAATTGAAGGTAAAAATGTAATTCTTAGATCACATCCAGATGTGAAGAGGTACTGCTTGAAGAACAATATAAGATACGATCCGAATTTCTTTAGTTTTTCTGGAAAAGATAAATATTCAGGACCCGAACCGAGAGCTGAACCTATAACTGAAAACAAATTGTCTGACATTAGTGAAGAATCTGACACAGATTTAGAAGCCAATTGCATAGAAGTGGAAATTCCTAGATCATTTAAAGAAGCTGTCGAGTCTAACCAAAAGGAAGAATGGATGAAGGCCATGCAAGAAGAAATTAAAATGATGGAGCAGCGAAAAGTATGGGAATTAATTCCAAGGAAAGATGGTGAGAAGATTATACATAATCGATGGGTGTATACTATCAAGAAAAACGAAGAAGAAAAAATTATAAGATATAAAGCAAGATTGGTTGCGAAAGGCTTTAGCCAGAAAAAAGGAGAATCCTATGAAGAAGTATATAGCCCTGTAGTAAATTTCGCCATCATTAGATTGTTTTTCACTATTCTAGTTGGACTTTTTGGTTGGCTCCACCAACAACTAGACATCAAATGTGCATATCTTTATGCAAAATTGCAAGAAAGAATAGTCATGTATCAACCAAAGGGATTTCAAAGCCAAAAGTATCCAGATTATGTTTGTCTCTTGAAAAAAGCTATCTATGGACTCCACCAAAGTGGGAGGCAATGGTACTTTGAGATCCAAGATGTTTTAGAAGAATTAGCCTTCACCAGGTTAGAATGGACAAATTGTGTATTTATTTTTAAGAGAAGAATCTTACTACTCCTATATGTAGACGACATAATTATATTTGGAAAGACAGCTGAACATATAAAGGAAATTATAGAACTCCTGAAAACAAAGTTTGACCTTAAACTCCTAGGAAAAACCAAGAGACTGCTTGGCGTTGAATTTGAAAATGAAAATAAGAAATTATATATCCATCAGAAAGAATACATTGAAAAAATTTGTAAAATTTACTCAAAGTATAAAATTCCAATAATATCGTTACCTATTGCAAAAGGCATAATTTATTCAAAGACCGACTGTCCTAAAACTGGAGAAGAAATAACTGAGATGGAGAAATACCCCTACAGAAATTTAGTAGGATGTTTAGCATTTTTAGCAAGCCGGACAAGGCCGGATATTGCTTTTGCAATAAATCTTTTCAGCCAATTTCAAGAAAACCCAAGCATGATCCATTGGCTAGGTCTACTTAAACTTCTAGGCTATGTGCAAGCCACTAAAAATTTCAAATTAAATTTATCAAATGTGACATCTCTAAAAGTGACGTGCTATAGTGATGCTGACTATGCATCTAACAGAGATGACAGAGTATCCATGAGTGGAGTTATGATGTTTGTCGGCAAAGCTCCAATCATTTGGCGAAGTTTCAAGCAAAAATGCGTATCGTTATCTACGATGGAAGCGGAATACATCTCATTAAGTGAAGCAGCAAAGGAAATGATTTGGATAAGAAGAGTTCTGGAAGAAACTATCAAATCAAAATTAATCAACCAAGACTGTACTGAATATACATTACTGTGTGATAATAAAGCTGCTATCGACTTTTCAAAATCACCTATCGAAAATGCTCGAACAAAGCATATAGATATACGCTACCATTTTCTAAGAAATCTAGTGTTCGACAATATGTTCGAGTTGAAATATGTGCAATCTTCACAGAATTTAGCTGATTGTTTAACAAAGCCAGTAACGAAAATCTCTTTGAAAGCTTTCACTACTAAACTGTTTATCGATGAGTGACTGCTGTCCAATGGACATTTAAGACTGTTTCAAGTGAATCAGGACTTAATATGAACTTTTATTTTTATGTATTAAACTGTTTGCAAATGTGTTTATACAATTTTAAGATATTTGCATAAATGCTAAGTTTTTTTTTAATCTTTCAATGGAAATTTAATAACATTAAATTTAGTGTTAAAATCGTAATGCATTATCATCTTTAAAAAGTTTGCAAGTTTAAAGTGTTTTCTTTTAGGCTTCGGCAACTTGCCGATTTTTTTTTCTCAAAAACTTAAATCGTTAATGTATGTATTATAAGTAAAATGTTTAAATTTTCATTAAACTGTTTTTGTAAGTTTGTATTTAAAGAAATTTTATGTCAAAATTCAAAATTTACGTTTGGCATAACTTACCCTTTTGAAAGTTTTTTTTAGACTGTTCTCTGTCAGAGTGTACGAAGGGGGGCAATGTTGGAAATATTTAATTCTTTTAAGTTATTTTTAGCATACCAACTGCTTATTTTAATTTTTAAAACCCCATTTCATCATCTTGTCGTCCACCCTGCAGAGAACACGTTTTCCCGGCGACTGTCGAGATGTTTACGTTCTCAATCGGCGAGTTGAGTTATCTCACGGTTGCTCTTTGGAAGGAAACTTCCATTTTTCAGGTTCTATAGATGGCGCTGTCGTTCCGGAGATGCACGACGCTTCGTCTTTAGTTGACGTTTGCTAGGCTGTGATTCGTCCAGGTAATTAACTGTCCGTTTCGCGGTATTTTATGCAAATGTCTTATTTTTGAGGTGTATATATACCTGTACAAATTTCAGAGATGTGTGCTTGCTCTCACATGCAAGTATCAGTTCGTTCTCATCTTGAACGAACATTAGATTGTAATGGGTATTCTTTTGAAACAATGTTCTTAGCTCTAGTAGAGCTCTGTCTAAAGTTAATGTCTCTTTTAGTTTCTAATAAATGTGTTTGCTTTTAAAATCTTTGTCATTAATCAACACCATCTCACCTTTCATACTTTACATTTTTCAGATAATTTATGAGTAGAAAGAGTATGTTTTTCCATATTTTTGGGAAACACGAAATTTGCATCTCATTGCGACCCTTTCACAAAATTCGTGTTTCTTTTACAAAATTTGCTTTTTTTTTTTCAGATTTTTTGACGAAATTCGTGTTTTTCTTTTTTGTGATTCTCTGACAAAATTTGCATATTTTGTTTCCCAATTCTTTTACGAAATTCGCATTTTTTTTTTTCACGATTCTCTTACAAAATTTCTGGAGGGAGGGTTTTCTGAGATTCTTTGACAAAATGTGTTTATTTCGCGGTCCTTTGAGAAAATTCGCGTTTTTTTTTTTTTTTTTTTTTTCCAAGATCCCTTGAGAAAATTCACGTTTTTTTTTTTTTTTTTTTCCCGAGATCCTTTGAGAAAATTCGCTTTTTTTTTCCCCCAAGATCCTTTGAGAAAATTCGCATTTTTTTTTTTTTTTTTCCCCCCCCCAAGATCTTTTTACGAAATTCGCATTTTGATTTTTATGAAATTTACGTTTTTTTTTTTTTTTTTTTTCCCCACGATTCCTTGATGAAATTTGCATTTTTCCATGATTCTTTGATGATTTTTTTCTGCAAACAATTAACGAAGATATTTTTTTCGGGTACCATTTGTTGAAATTTTCGCAATTCTTTTTAGTCTGCAGGTGCCCTAAAAAACCTGCGATGCCCGTCGCAGCATCACGCACATTCTGCCACGGGGAATATATATTAAGAAATTCATTTTATTGCTATTAAAATTTGTACATTCTGTGATTGTGAAATATTTTACTTATTCTTTTCTATAATTTTGTAATGTGTTCATTTCTTGCAGAATCTAAAGAAAGGAATGAACAATGGGAGAATAGAGAATATAAAAATGAATCGTTAACTATTGCTCTTGTCATGCAAAACAAAGTGCCAGAAGGCTATGAAACAGATGAAAAAATGGATGTTTCTTTAAGAGCTGAAGAATCTAAACTTGAAGATTACGAAAGGATTCCTATCGAAAAATTTGGTGTAGCATTGCTAAGAGGAATGGGTTGGAAAGAAGGAGATCCCATTGGAGCAAATTGTGACAAGTAATTTTTGTCTTTGATTTTATATTGCATAAAGTATTGCTAAAATATTTTAGTACCAAAAGTAAGCCCTCCTTTTAGCAGACAGGAAGTTTAATGATTTTAAGGGGGGCTTATAATTGGAACTTTTTTTAAAAGGATAGGAATATTGGAAAGGTGCGTGTGGAGAGATGTGTTGGGAGAGATGTGTATATTTCAAATTATGAAATTTCACAGGATTTTTAAAATTTGCAAAACAAAATCTGATCAAATTAACATTTTTTGGTTTTAAAATTCCCTTCCATAGAGACTAAGTAGTTTTCATTAATAAAAATAATAAATTAATTATACAAATTTACGTAAAATAATTATTAAAGAAATATAAAAAAAAATTATAAAACTTAAATTCAATATAAATATATATTAAATCTTAGTGCATAAAATTCCAGGAAAACATTAATTGTATCTTTCGAAAAGAACATTCCTTTCAAAGGCCAGGTAGCACGCATAGGGAAGTATGCCATTCTAATACAATGATATGTAAAGAGATTCTAGACTAGTGATGGGCGATTCTGGAAAATTCAGGAATCGATTAAAATCGACATCGTATAAAACTGAATCGATCACAATAAGAATCGATTCCCAAATTCTAGAATCGATATTTCGATAGTCACCGATTCGCACAGATAAGCTCAAAAATATTAATTTCAAAACTTAGCGAATCAGCAGAGCCGTAGCGACCACCTCCCATACCTCACATTTAGAGGGTAGACAAAGTCAGGGGCCCAGTCGTAAGCTATTACAGACCTTTGAGTCAAATAATAAAGTTTTTAACTTTTAAATTATTAGCTTTAAGATGTAATTTTACTAATATTGTAATTTAGATTTTATTTAAATTTATTTTTTAAGAAAGGTCTCGGTTAAATACAAGTTGGAAATTGCGCGTCAAACGTGGCAAATGTGGTGCGCTCGTACTATAACAGTGCACTTCATAAGTGCATATCAATTTCATTCTGTTCGAAAGTCTGTAACATCCTTAAAATGCACTCGAAATAATTTTTTCCATTGGCCGTAATGTAACGGAAAACTTTTGACTGTCCCTGTAATTAAATCATTGTGATTTTCTTCCAGCCTGAATTAAAATTTAAATTTTCAGGGACATAATTCACGTTGCCATAAGAACCGATTTAGTATTCTTACAATTTGAGTTTAATAATGTAACTAGCAAAGTTTATTAAAGTTCTTTAATTAAAAAAAAAAAAAAAAATCGTCGCTGCAAGACGTGAAAATTTAGTTTTCTCAGAAGAAATAAAAATCAATTAATTTTACTGTCTTAGAAGGATAGTGAACGCACATGTATATTGCTTGGAAATCTTTAACATTATAGCTAGTAACTAGCGGGTTCCACCTAATATGAAATCTCGAAGCGAACGAACCGCGAACCGGGTTCCCGCTGCCTACAGCATCGTATAGGTGTACCCCCCCACCACCACCAATTTTTGCCATTCATCATTTAAAAAATTTTTATTATGTGTTATAAACTATCTTAAAATTTCAAACAAATCGCCCTGTTATATTTTCTAATTTTGTTCTGCCCCTCCCCTCTATCCCCCCCCCCCCCCCCCCCCCGAAATGTGACGCGCCATTCTTTTTTATAATTTTTTATCATGTATTATAAACAATCTTAAAGCTTAAAACAGATCGCATTGTTAGATTTCCTAATTTTAACAAAATCGCGTTATGTTCGTTCCAGATTCCACCACCAGGGTGCGCACTCTTTCCTAACAAAACTGTGAACGAAACTCCGTTAAACAACCTATCAGTAGATATATTACTCAAGAGTGGCAATCTTGATCAAAAATTTAAGCTATTTGCCGAAATTACTATTCGGAAATAGTGGTAACTAAACTTTTGACATTTTTATATTTAATAAGTAGCATTTATCTCAGGACTCCGTCAAAAAACCCCACCTAAAACGGTAAGGAACGCTAAGGTTTTAAAAAAATTCTAGCGGCCTTCCCCCCCCCCCCCCCTCCTCCCGAAATTTTCGCACCATTCTTTTTTAAACTTTTTCTTATGTGTTATAAACTATCTTTAAAGTTTCGAACAGATCGCCTTGTTAGATTTTCTACTTTAAATGAAATTGCGGTCTGTTAGTTCTATATTCCACCACCAGGGAGCGCAGTCTATTCAAAACAAAAGTGTATCTAAACAAAACTCCTTTATACAACCTATCCGAAGATACATTAGTCTAGGGGGTGGTAGTCTTAAGCAAGAATTCAAGATATTTGTGAAATTACTATTCGAAAATAGTGGTATGAACACTTATAAAATTTTTGATATTGAAAAAGTAGTAATTATCTCAGCCCGCTGTCAAAGAACCGCACGCTAAACGGTAGAAAACGTTAATGCTGCTATAAAAAATCACGTGACTGCCTTAAAAAAAAAGGATTTAATAGAAATAAACCAATTAGTGAAATAATAATTAATATCTCAGCTTGTAATTAAGATAATATTTTTTCGAATTTGTGAAAGGAGAAATTTTTTTTTTTTTTTTTTTTTTTTTTTTTTTTTTTTGCATCGCCCTGTCCAAGTTTCGAATTTTTATGCCCCTTACATTCTAAGATGTGGTCCCCTTTTAAAACAGTACAAAATTCTCGGGAATCACTTTGTTTAAATTGTTAAATATATTATTTGAAAAAAAAAGGTTTTAAAGCATTTTAGCACGTATGTTCATACCTACACCCTTGAAAAAAATTAATAACATACAGGGGATCCTTTAGTTTCGGAAAGCTCCGAAATTTCATAAAATTCAAAGTATCATAAATCAGTAAGTTTGGTTGTAAACGACTGAATTTTTTATAATACAACTTACACAAACACTTTGACAAACTTACGGGTGAAAATACGGCTTAACTAACGAGAACCTTGAGTCACGTGGCTTTAAACCAAGAATGATAAGTTTAAAATGGAAAAGAGACGAAATTTGTTATTACCATTCATAAATAGTGCTCACCAAGAGCTGCAGATATAATATCAGTGTTTAGTTGGTAAACAAATGATTCGGAAAGAATGTCAAAAAAGGTCCCATTGAAATTGGACCATAATTAAGAAAATTCGGATCGGGGGGGGGGGGGGGGGTGTATAGGTGACGAACTGAAAAAGTACAGCTTAATAAACTAGTAATCCAAATAACTTGGCTCCTAAACTAAAAATATTACAATTTAACCTAGAAAGGAAAAGGCTCTTATGCGAAATTTGACAGCAGTTCTGCCTTTAAAACAGTAAATCCGAAAGAATAAATATATATTCCTTTGAAATTACTGTCAAAAATATCAATACAAAAGTTGGAGCACGATTGACCCTTACCAAAAAGAAGGAAGGCTAGAGACAGAAAATAAAAGATCACATTAAAAGCTTTCCAACGATATGTTATACGATATGGTTTGGAAGAAACAAAAAATATCCCCCCCCCCCCCCCCCCCCCCCGAGGGAGCAGGTAAGCCCCAAACGGTCGGAGGGGCGACCTCAAAAGTATCTTTGGTCAAGGTTTCAAAATGTGGCTTTATAATAAAATAGAACAAGAATTGGACATTTTAAAAATTGCATGCAAATTTTGAACGACCCTGTAAATTAAGATTAGCGAGGAAAAGGGGAGAGGGGGGTGGAGAGATTAGAAGGGACGACCTTGAAAAATACAATATAATAAACTAGTAACCTGAATAACTAGGCTTCTAAACAAAAATATAACGATTTAACCTAGTGTTGAATTCAGGGTGTAGCCCGAGAGGACATCCCTCCCGGACATTGAAATGTCCCTCCCATAAGTTTTGAGATTTTATGCTTTTTAATGGACAAATGTGCACCCCCCCCCCCCCATTACGGAACTCTGAAATAACCCCCCCCCCCCCCCCCCCAATCCCGACCGGAGTCGCATAAATCCCTCCCTGAGAAAAATACCTGCATTCAACACTGATTTAACCTAGAAAGTAAAAAAAGGCTCTTATACAAAATTTTACAGCAATTCTGGCACTAAAACAGCAAAATTGGAAGAATTGATTCAACCCGAATCGTGGATCGACCGTGATGCGATTTGAATTGAAGTAAATCAAAGCATAACGATTCGACATTGCATCTAAAGAATTGAAAGTAAATCAAAATATAACGATTCGACATTGCATCTAAAGAATTGAAGTAAATCAAAAAAGTAACGATTCTGAAGATCGCATCTGAAGATCGACATCGGCATCGAATCTAAACTGAATCGATTCACAGTTTCTGATCCAAGGGCAGAATCGATGCGTTCATCTTTCCTTGCTTTCTTTTGTCTTTAGAAAAATAAAGTGTTGTTTCGTGAAAATTTTCGACTTCCGGTTTCTAAGGATTTATAGTGTTAGAACTTCTTGTCTGGAATACGATTTGACTATTTTTATAAATTTTTTGTCTGTCAGTCTGTCTATTTGTTTGTCTCTGACAAAAAAATTGTGAGCGGTCTATTTCAAGAACTAATGCATGGAATCTGTTGAAACTTTAGATTCAGTTAGACCTTCATATAAATTGGTGCTGATTACTTTTTGGTGAAAATCGCTCAACAGGTGGCGCTGCTATGCTGCATTTTTCATGATTTCCGCAAGATTGATATCGCAAGAACTAATGCACGAATATTCACCAAACTTCAGATTCAGTTTGACGTTGACATAAGTTGTTGAGGATTAGGTTTTGATGTAAATCTACCGGCAGGTGGCGCTGCTATGCTGCATTTTTCCCGAGTTTCGCAATAGCTCTATCTCAAGAACTAATACACGGATTTTCATAAAACCACATTCAGTTAGACGTTGGCATAAATTGCTGCTTATTAGGTTTCAGTATAAATCGCCCAACAGGGGGCGTTGCTATGCTGATTTTATCAGCAGAGTTGAATTCAGACATTTTTCTCCGGGAGGGACAGTTCAGAGGGGGGGAGGATTGGACTTTTGTACATTTTAATGTACAAAAAGCATAAAATCTCAAACTTTCTGGGGGGCATTTGAATGTTGCGGGGGGGGGGGGGGGGGAAATGCTACCCTCCTGGGCCATCCCCTGAATTCAAAACGTTTTTCAGGATTTAAAATAATTTTAGGGATAATATCTCAAGAACTAATGAACGAAATTTCATCAATTTTTAATGTACAAAAACGTATTGAACTCAGGGGGTGGCCCGGGGGGTGTGACATTCTCCTCCCCCCGAAACACCCAAATGCCCCCCAGAAAGTTTGAGATTTTATGCTTTGTTGCAGGGGGAGGAATGTCATCCCCCCGGGCCACCCCTGAATTCAACACGTTTTTCAGGATTTAAACAATTTTAGGGATAATATCTCAAGAACTAATGAACGAAATTTCATCAAACTTAATATTCTGTTAGACAATGCCATAAGTTATCCATGATTAGGTTTTTGTGTAAATGATATAACAAATTGTGCTGCCATGCTGCTTTTATCAACAGTGTTGAATTCAGACATTTTTCTCCGGGGGGGATTTCTATGGTTCTGGCGAGGAACATTCTAGAGTTACGAGGGGGGAAGGATTGGACTTTCGTCCATTAAGCATAAAATCTCAAATCTCCCTAGGGGACATTTCAATGTTCCGGGGGGGGGGGGGGTCCACCCGTACCAGCCCCTGAATCCAACACTGTTTTTCAGGGTTTACACAATGTTTGCGATAACATCTCAAGAAGTAATGAACGGAATTTCATCAAACTTAATATTCTGTTAGTCATTGACGTAAGTTGTTTTTTCTGAGTCTTTCGTGTTAATCATGTAATAGGCTGCGTTGCTATACTGCTTTTTTCATGATATTCATGATACCCATATATCAAAACTAATGCACGGAATTAATCAAACTTCATATTCTGTTACACTGTCATATAAATAGATCCTTATTAGGCTTGGGTGTATACTACCCAGCAGGTGTCGCTTTTATGCCATTTGAACTGGGATTTTCCATTGCGGACATCTAAGAGGGTGTGGGCCGAAATTCAATGATTTGTTAGGAAAATGGGATTCTTATATATATTTTTTAAATACACATATTTCAACGAACCTATACTTTTGGATCCTCATGATGGGTATAGGTTATTTAAATTTGACACTGTGATAGCGAATTTTGAAGTTTTAACATTTATGATACAGAAGAAAGTTTTGGGATTGGACATGCAACTACTTGACCTTAAATTTTTGAAGGAAAATGAAAATGATATGACCTTTAGAGACATCGATTAAAAAATTTATAGTATCGATTAAATCGAGTTGGCCATAGTATCGATTAAAAAAATCGAAATCGCCCATCACTATTCTAGACAAAAAATAAATTGCATAAGGTAAATTCATTTATAATACTCATGGAAAAGAAAAACTTAAAGAATTTCCTGAAAAAACAGAAGGACTGAAAGCATTAGAAAATAAAACTTGAAGGGAAGGGCTTATAAATGGCTTTTTTTTCAAAAAAGGAAAAATTCACATATATGGGAGGGGCGGGGGCTTACTTTCAGTACTTCTATGTTAGCTGGGCACAAATCGTGCCAACAGCAGTTTTTATTCTTCATCTTCATGTCTATAAATAAGAAACATTGTTTTGATTTTCAAATAAAATGTTTTGGTTTATATTATTAAGTATTAAAAAATGCTCTGACGAGCACCAAAAAAGGCTAATATGTTTTTAAGTATGAAAAAGGGTTTGACAAGTGCTTCTAACTGAGCATGAAAAAAAAAACAAGGGGTCCCTTCTTGGCTGCAGCTCACTGCCAATGCCAACTTTGAAAAAATCATATTTGCGCTTATTCCATATAAAATAAATTCGCAGTACTTTAGTAAAACTTTCCGCCGTGCTTTACATCTTAACTCCACTGTCCTACTTTTGTACTGCGCATGCGTCTGCAATGCAACTTTGTACAGTGCACTGTGTACCATTATTTCTCTACAAATTATACTACACTGTACATTCCTATTATGCTTTTGAACCTCAGCGCACACTCACACTGTGCTTTTGTACTTCCGTATTAAAGGTGTATGCGTCTAATGTTCGTTTATAATTTACATATACACTGTTGTACTGCATAGTACATCTTATAGCCACAGCCACTTGGATATAATTTCAACAATCAATGAATGCATTATACTGTTGTGCGTGCACATGTAGAATTGTTCCTGTGCAGAGTGTTGCAACAGTCTGCACTGCACTACAAATCAGTTTTCTGTACAGTTCTACACTGCGGGCGTGCTTGGTGGCACTGCATGAGTGTGATATGCTGCAGGAACTAAGATTTTTGGTACTAAGTCGCCTTACGTTCATATTTAATCAGGCTGCGTCTTTACTGGCTGTGTCTTTACACTACACATTTTTATCGTAACTGTGGCTGATTTTTTTTATATGGAAAAGGCGCAAATATGATTTTTTCAAAGTTGGCATTGGCAGTGAGCTGCAGCCAAGAAGGGACCCCTTGTTTTTTTTTTCATGCTCAGTTAGAAGCACTTGTCAAACCCTTTTTCATACTTAAAAACATATTAGCCTTTTTTGGTGCTCGTCAGAGCATTTTTTAATACTAGTCATTTAAATTTTTTGATAATTATGTATATTGAATATAAATAAACCTGAGTTGCTTTTAAATATTCCCAATACTTTTTTCTTATTTCGCACAATAATGCACTATTTAACCAAGTAATGCACACTGTTTTATGAGGTTCAGAGTTTTTTTAATCAAATTCACGCTATTTTTATTCATAATTTAATTTACTTGGGCTCCCTTAAATATAATTAATATAATTCCTTAAACTGATATTATTTTTTGTTGCATTAATATATCTCAATTTGTTGATTCTCTCTAAACAAGTAAACCCTGTTGGTTTACAATGGATGTCTACAGGTATTTGGCGATATATCGCCAAGATGGCGACAAACTTGGCGGTGTTTGGCGATAGAACAGGGTCCAGCCTCTGGTAACCCCCCACCCTCTTATAGGTATGGAGATGCATTAAATGCTGTTCTGTAAATAATGAGATGCGTTTCATTCGAGCGTTGCCATTAAACAATTAACAAATAATCGCGATTTCTGTGACACATACGATAGCGTAATATATGTATAGATTATCGTGGAAATCGAAGGCTGAGTCCACATCGTATCGTTTAGCTAGACCGCTTATACTAACATCGTTCTCATGTTTTGCTACAATTTCTTTTATTGAACAGTAATACGCTTAAGCTTCTATTACTGCTATCACTAAGCACTTTTTCATTCTTAGAAGACATAATGAGAGCTAATATTAGCGCAGACCTGAGTAAAAGTAAAACAAAAAGTTAATTTTTTTACAGTAATAAAGGTACACAAAGCTCTCTGATATGCACACCTTACTCCAAACGTGACTAATAACAACAGTTATGTGAGGGTTGCCAACTGAACTATTCGGCAGCCTTGGTCGTGAACCGAGATATTGCACGCCCACCGAGGATTTACAGTAATAAAGGTACACAAAGCTCTCTGATATGCACACCTTACTCCAAACTTGACTAATAACAACAGTTATGTGAGGGTTGCCAACTGAACTATTCGGCAACCTTGGTCGTGAACCGAGATATTGCACGCCCACCGAGTCAAATTTTCATCATCGAAGTTGGACATAAACCCAACTGGTCATAAACAGAGGTGATTGTGAACCGAGGTTCCCCTTATATTTTGACCTATAAGTTTGCAAATATGGCATTATTTATATATTCGATGGCGATGATCATTAAGCATCTTGGCGATTTTGGCGATGAAACTCACCGATTTCAAAGCAACGTTCCGAAGTGTACTTGAATCACCACAGACGTCATATGAACATCACCTTGACGCGATTTTTTTCTGACGCCAATGTCATATACGCACAGTGGTACTTACTATCTCCAAAGTTTTATTATTTTGTTTGATATGGTAACCCGAATGTTGTTGTTTATTTATTAATAAATTGTTTATTTACTTTTATTTTCTTTTTTAAATTTATATAAATTGTTTTGTTCTATTGTTATTAATTAAACTTTTTTAAATTTTTTGTTAATTCCTTTTTAAAAATATATATGTAACTGGTATTCGAAAACGAGGTTTTCGCCAAATTGGCGTCAGAAAACATATCGCGCGAACGTGGTGCGTATATGACATCTGTACCATACTTGTTACAATTTGATTATCCTGTCGACCAAAAAATTATCGCCAAACTATAAGATTAAATGACAATAATGGATCATAGCAAATGTTACATTCAGTTGACATTGAACACGATACACGTGTTTGTTACGTCATCAAGTGACTTTTAATTCAAGTTTTGGCACAGATATCATATTGGCGCGATTTTTTTGACGCCGCCAATGTCATATACACACTAGGTACTTAACTGGCGCCAAAGTGTCGTTATTTTACTTAATATGGTAACCCGGATATAGATTATATTAGAACGATGTTTTCGCCAAATTGGCGTCGGAAAAAATCGTGCCAATATGGAGCGTATATGACATCTGTGCCCAAGTTTTTATTAGTATTTTTATTACTGTTTGGTACAGATGTCATATTCGCCCCATATTGGCACGATTTTTTTCTGACGCCAATATCATATACGCAACGGGTACTTAACTGGCGCCAAAGTGTCGCTATTTTGCTTGATGTGGTAACCCGGATTATGTTGTTTATGCTGTTGATGTTTTCGCCAAATTGGCAACCGAAAAAAATCGCGCCAATATGGGGCGAATATGACATCTGTGCCTAATGTTTTACTAATTTGTTTATTCCTCCGTTATTTAAAATAAAAATTATGTCAATTTGTATCATTTGACGAATAGCTTGGCGAAACTGGTCGACGGGATAATCAAGTAGTACCGTATCTTTTTGCTGTACATTTTCGACAATATCTCAAGCAAAAGTACCTAAAGTTAAACGAAACCCTAATTATTTAAGGCACAGATGTCATATACACAACGGGTTTGGCGCGGGATTTTTTCTGACGCCAATTTAACGAAAACCTCGTTTTCGAATAGCAGTTACAGATATATTTTTAAATTGCTTTCTATTTTTTTTAAAAGAAATAACTATAAATAATGAAAAGTTTAACTAATAACTATAGAACCAAACAATTTATATACTTTTAATAAATAAAATAAAAGTAAATAAAAAAATAATTGATAAATAAACAACAATAGCTCAGTTACCGTATCAGGCAAAATAACGCCATTATCGCGCCAGTTATGTACTCTGGTGCGTATATGACATCTCTTCCTTATCAAAAATAGATGGAATGGTATTTTTTAAGGTATGCTTAGTATGTGAAGTATTTATATTACTCCATACCTATCGCTTGTGTAAGTCAGGATGTTATGATGATAATTAAAAAAAACTTACATTTAGCTTCTGAACAGAAGCTTGGGATTTACCCTGTTTTTTTTTCCCTATTAACTCGTTTGTGCTCCATTGTGTCTATTACTCCAGTTCAAAATATTAATCAAGAAAGTTTATATATATATTTATGAAAATTATGCATTATCTGCTTAGGTTGACGTCGGTTTCAAAAATACAAAAATCTGTCAGTTGAATTTCAATTTTTATTGACTTATGAAAACAAACGTACACGTGTTATCCTTTTTTTTTTTAAATTATTGTACTGCTTTTTAGGGAGTGGCAACACGAAATAAGTTATTGAATTAGAAAATTAGAAAATGAAAAGGAGAGATTTCTATAATTTTATGGAGACATTATAAAAGACAAATTCGATTTTCTCAGCGACCGTCAAACATACAAAGATGAAAAAAAAAAACCTATTCTAAGTTTTAACAAGAGGATCAAAATAAAATGAAAACGAAGTTAATCCACCCACTGGAACATTAGCTACACTTTGTTGAATTTTGTGTCTTCATTTTTTCGTTTAAAGTTAAATAAAAAACTACTGAAAGCTACAGTAATTTTTTAAATGCTATCAGTTTATTCGTCTCGTCGAGTTCTATCTTGCAAAAGAAAAATCATTGTCGTACGTCAACTGGTTCGCCAGAAATTTAAGAAAGTCGTTTGCATTTTCTATTTCTTAATCATATTATAGCTTAACGCTACCGCGTTTGCTATGATTTATTTATTTTTTATTGAAATGAGTAAAAGGCATGTATTTTAGATGAGAGTTGTGTTTTTTAAAGGAAATGTATGAAAGTTTATACTTTAAGTGTAAAACGAATTTCGATAGAAACAATGTTTGGTGATTTATCACCTGTGTCTGGCTAACATAAAAGTTACAATTTTTTTTTTAAATTTGTAACCATGAGCAGCATTAGAGATGTAAATTTTTCGAAAAAATTAAAGTGGCAGAAAAAAACACTTTTTTTTTCGGAAAAAATTGGAAAAGTTGGAAAAATTGATTTTTCACAAATGTTTCTCCCAAATAAATTATATTTACATAGAGAATATTAAATAATAAACTTTTTTTTTTCATTTATCCGCACTAAAAGAAAATTATTTTCACTTTATATGACTACGTTGCAAAAGAAAAGTAAAACGAACCCTGCTTTTAAAGTTTAGCTTTTCAGTCTCAGACTTTTCATAGTAGTATTCACGCTTTATTTAATGCTACTGTTTATTATATCATGTCTCTGTTGAAATGATTTTTCAGTTACATTTGTTTAATTACCAATTGAACTAACGTAAAAACCGCAGCCAATACCTCTGCAATTTGGTAATCAAATATATTATACATCCCATTTATATAGTATTGATTTTTAATTATAAAAATGATGCTAGTTTAATCAAACAAATTTTTGCAGTTCTGTCATTATTACAAATAACAGTATTCAAACCTTACATTGTTTAAAAAAATGTATATTTTTACAATATTGCATTTTTCTTTCTACAGTTATAATTTTCATTCCCTATAAAAAATATATTTAGTTTTAGTTTTGGTATAGCTTTCCAGTCTAAACTCAAACCAAATATAAAAAGTTTTGATTTAGTTTTATAGTCTAAACCAGTGATGTAGTCGTAAAAAAAGCAGAGGGCATATGCTCTAAGCAGAGGATATACCCTACAATGTATATACTATATCTTTTTTGACAAACAGAGGGTATATGATGTTCCTTAAAAAAAATCCCAAAAGTATACGGCATATACCACCGTATACCCTCCACCCCAGTGGCAGAAAGTTTTGAAGCTGTCTGCGACAAGCTTTTAAAATTTCATAATCTGTCTGCAAATTTTGCATGTCATTTTAATGAATAAATAATAAATTAAACAAGGAATTTTTTATCATTCTATTTAAAACATGGTAAGCATGATGCATTCTTATTAATTTTTCTTATAACTTTTCATCATCTAACTTCTCGTAGAATTTCTAAAGTGTGAAGGATAAGCAGAACCACACATAGGTAATAAAGATGCTTTTAAAAACCTTCAGAAGCTTCAGAGGCCTCAAGCGCAAAAAGCACTGAGTTTTTTCTAAAACCCTTGAATGAAATTAGTTTTTTTTTTCCAATCCTTTGAAAAAATTCGTGTTTTTTCGCGCACTTCTGATGAAATTCGCGTTTTTTCCTCGACCCTTTTTTCTGCGGCCTTTTGAGGTAATTATTTTTTTTGTAATTCTTTGGTGATATTCACATTTTTTTCCATGGCTTTTTGATGAATTTATCGTTTTTGTCGCAATTTTTGGACAAAATTTGCGTTTTTTCATGATCCCTTGACAAAATTCAGATTTTTCTTTTCTGCGTTCTTTTGAGGAATTCTTTTTTTTTGTAATTCTTCGGTGAAATTCACGTTTTTTCCATGGCTTTTTGACAATATTCGTGTTTTTTCCACAATCCTATGACGAAATTCGCGTTTGTTCCGCGATCCTTTGACGAAATTCACACTTTTCCGCAATCCTTTCATGAAATTTGCATTTTTTCATGATCCTCTGACGTAATTCACATTTTCCGGGATCTTTTGATGGAATTTGCGTTGTGTCCGCGATCCTTTGACGAAATTTGCATTTTGCTCGCGATCCCTTGACGAAATTTGCGTTTATTTCACGATCCTTTGCGAAATTCGCGCTTTTTACGCGATCTTTTGCCAAAATTCGCACTTTTTACGCGATCTTTTGCCAAAATTTGCACTTTTAACCCGATTTTTTGCCATAATTCGCGCTTTTTACGCGATCTTTTGCCGAAATTCACGTTTTTTACCCGATCTTTTGCCAAAATTCACGCCCTTTACCCCATCTTTTGCCGAAATTAAAGCTTTTAACGCGATCTTTTGCTGAAATTCACGCTTTTTACGCGATCTTTTGCCGAAATTCACGCTTTTTACGCGATTTTTTGCCGAAATTCGCGCTTTTTATGCGATCTTTTGCGGAAATTCGCACTTTTTACGCGATCTTTTTGCCGAAATTCGCACTTTTTACGCGATATTTTGCCAAAATTCACGCTTTTGCCCGATCTTTTGCCGAAATTCACACTTTTTATGCGTGATCTTTTGCCGAAATTCGCGCTTTTTACGCGATATTTTGCCAAAATTCGCATTTTTTTCGCGGGAAAAAATTGTCCGAAAGTTGCGGACAAAATTTAAAATTGATTTCATTAGTGCAGACAATAATTGTCCGCAAAAGATTTTTTTTGTCCGCGACTACGTCGCCGTGTCGCGGTGTTTCTGCCACTGGGCCCTCCACTACATTCCTGGTCTAAACTCAAACCAAAACTAAGTTTTAGTTTGGATTACACAGGTCTGTAGCCAACAAGCATAAGATTTGTTGACTGTTAGATTTTTACTCACTAAAACTGGGGGGGGGGGGGGGGGGTCCATCACATCAAGTTTTTCCACAAAAATGATGTTTTTAGTTTAATTAAGTGTAAAATTTCTCTTTTTAGCCTAAAATCTTAGCCTTTAGAAAACCATATCCAATAAATGTTTCCATATGTTAAGAGATATGAAACACTCAAGAGATATAAAACACAGTACTACAAATAGAAAATGCGAGTAATTTGAAGAACAAGCAGAAGCAGTTACACACAGACATAAGCTGCTACTATGATTCATACAACTACTGAAATGCAAAGTGTAGTCAAGAGAGAAAGTATAGTTGCTTGTTGCTTGTAATAAAATATTGATTTTTTTCATTGCAGTTGTGCTTTTCTAATGTAAACTCCCCTTGTTTTGCAACAATACTGCATGTGATGGAGGGAAATAGAGGTCATTTTGGTCATTTTCAAGGAAACACACAATTAACCAAAAATATCCCATGCAGCTGAAAAAATTTATTTTTCTGCAGAACTGTGTTATAAAACTAAACCAAAACTTTTTATACATACTTTCCACACATTTAGTTCAGACTTCAGACAGACAGTGTTAGCAGTGCAGAATCAGCTAATTCAGATTCTGACTTAGAATGCAAACATTAATAAAATTAACTATAAATTGTGTAATAAGTTAGAAAAAATGGAAACTAAAAAATTTGTTTTTCTTCTCTTTAATATGAAAGTTTTTTTTAACGTAACGTTATGAAAACAGATGGTATTTTTAAATACATATAAAATCTTCCTTCAACAAAATGTTGTAGAGGAAGTTGTTTACATTTTCTTCGAAAAGTTTATTTAATCTACATTTATATATAAAAAAAATATGTACAGTTAGATAAGTCTGAGAATCTATATTTTGGGGAAAGAGCTTGAACAGAGTAATTAATGTAAAATGCATGCTGTTGTTATTATTTTTTTTAATTAGTTAAATATTCTTATTAATTACCGATTACATGATTAACTGCAGCTATGGCATTAAAAATAAATGCATGTTTCAAATTTTATGTTAAATTTTCAATTTTACCATTTTCATTAATTGGCATATTATTGACATAATTTTGCACATGAATTCATTTTTAACAAGAAGTTGCATTTAATTATCTTACCTACCAGTCGTATATCTAGATTTTTTTCATGTAATACTGTTTTTGTGAAATTGTGAACTTTTGTATATCCTTGTACAAAATGTAATCAGAATTTGTGAATTAGAAATTACCATTATATTTAGGTTCCTATTTAGACATTTTTAATAAAGTTCTTCCGACATATATTTACAACTTGATAAGATTGAACTGTTATATGACATGAGTTTTTTTTTTTTTTTTTTTTTCCTTCAATCATTGCATCTGTGAAAGATTCAATTTGGAGATAAAAAAAATTTTTGAAATGCTATTTTTAAGAGAAATTTTATTTCAAAATAGAAAAAAATGAAGGATCCTTTAAAGGATATTTTCAAGTCTTCTTACAGATCAGATTTCTCACATTAATGTTTTCATGTGAAACATTTAACATAAAAATAAATAAAATAAATTATAAAATATAATTTAAATAAAATAAAAAGTATCAGAATGTAGCTATTAGGGTCACCCGGGGTAATTCCTGGTCAGCAAGTTTCTGGGGTATTTCCTGATCAGTCTTTTTTATATTTTTTAGAATGCTTTACCAAAATGAAAAAAATCATAGAGGTACTCTGAACTATCATCATTGGAATTTATTACTTAATTATAAGTTTATTATTTATTTATTTTGAAAAAAAAAAAATCTTTTTGAAATGGCTTGTTAAATTTCTGTAAAATAGCATTGACCTTGGAAATGAAACATTTTTACAAAGATCTTTGTCAAAACTCAAATTTTAAATATTTTTCTTTTTGGTTCAATTACCAACTACTTTAGCTGTTAAAAAATAGTCTTGAAAATTTTTATATTATTTTAAATGTTGCAGAAATTGGTCAAATATTGCCCCATGTATCTGGGGTAAATCTTGGTCACTGGGGTAATTCCTGGTCAATGTTTTTATCATCATTTAATTCCTTTTTATTGTCATATTTAGTGATTTTAATTGTCGCAAACCCTTTGAGAATTAACTGCAACCACACTGTTCACCACATATTAGTTAATTGTAGTTCTTAATAAAGTAGAGTCACCCATGGTAATTCCTGGTTACTGAATTTCTGAGGTAATTCTTGATCATTTTCGCTTTTGTTATAAAAATAACAATTTCTGAAACTGTAAAAAATCTCAAAGGTACACTGAATCCTTTGCTTTGAAATATATGCCTTAATTATTTATTTAGTTGAAATTAAATATTTAAAAAAATTATATTCAAAATTGCTACTCAAGTTTCTGAAAAACATTGATCTTGATTTTTACACATTTTACAACAAATCATTGTCATTCTTGAAGTTTTAATTATTTTATTTCAACTAATGGCATATGACACTCTTTAAAAAAGATTATAAAATTTTCCCTACTATATTAAACACTTTTAAAAGAAGAAAGCAGTAAGTGCTCAGAGAATAAGACTAGGGATGCACCGAATATTCGGTATTCAGCCATGTTACCGAATATTCGGTTTGGTCGAATATCAAACTATTCGGTATACCGAATATTTGGCTTGGCCGAATAGCAAATTATTTGGCCTGCCGAATATTCGGTTTGGCCAAATATCGAAATATTCGGCTAACCGAATACTTAAAAAAAAAACTTTTAAAACATATTTTTAAAAACCTCATACCACGTATACATTTAAAAGTCAACTTGTAAAGATATTCAGAATAATTAGAAACAGAGTCGTATATTCAAATCAAAGAGAACGTTTTTACATTATTTATTTGCTGTTTGTTAAGTATTATTTAAGAAAATTAACCAATCACAAGGATTTTCATAGGAATTAATTATGTACAAATGCAAGATCCTGAACATTTTCCAGTAAATAATCTGTTTCTTGCTAAGATTTTAAGAACAACATTTACAATCTCTGAAAATGATCGCCCACTCCAGACACCGATCTAGGATGTATTTAAAAACTGCTTTGCTGAATAAAAGGGAGTAGAACAGTTATTCTTGCTGAGCTGCCACCGTATAAAATTTGAATAGATTGTATTATTTATTTACTTTTACTTTAGTCTCTTCCTGACAAACAAATAATATATGATCCTGTACAATTTTACTTCCAATTTTTTCACAATTTCTGTTTGATTTTAAAATGTTTGTTTTAGAATTTAAGAAAATTTTATTCATTTGTTTCAATTCACAGAAGCCATGAAATTTAAAATTTTATTAATTAAAGAAGTTTTATACTATCGTCTTCTTAAATAACTCAAAGTAGATTTTTTTCAGCTTAAAGTTTACTTGAAAAAAGCTCTTGATTATCAAAATGGAAGTTTCTGTTTTAAATATTATGTAAAACTGTTTTTAAATTTAATATTTTAATGCCTTTAAACTTTGAAATATAAAAATATTTGACAAGCCGAATATTCGGCATTCGGCCTAGCAGTTACTATTCGGCTAGCCAAATATTCTGTATTTGGTTCACCTGTAGGCCGAATATTCCGTATTCGGCCAAAATCACTATTCGGTGCATCCCTAAATAAGACACACTCTATGACTGAACAATTTAAGTAGAAATACTATCTCATTGCAAAATGCCAAAATGGTGCATAAAAATATATATAATGCATTAGAGGAACCTTATTATTATGCTGTGTATTATATTAAAGGTCTATATTGAAAATTTCTTGAAAAGGGAGGCGAAAACTTCAGTTGGCCTAAACAAAATAAAATTGATAACAAACATTTAATTATATTTTTTATGAACCAATAAATTTGCAAGTTTAAATAAATCCATTCACAATGGATACTAATGAAGTAACAAATACTGCTTATAAATGTTGTATAAAAATTCTTTGGCTAATTAATGTTTTGTAAAATGTACAAAAGTCTTTTGCGCATCAAATAGCTTTGTATTTAGGCCCAAAACAAAGTCTATGCTTTATTATTTTACAATTATGAAATGAACAGAACTTTTAGAAGATTGATTCTACTTAGTTTATTACTCAGTCATAAAAAAATTAACTGTACTACTTTATTGACATGAAAAAGGATGTTGACCGATAATTACCCCAGAAGTGACCAAGAATTACCCCATTTCTGGGGTAATTCTTGGTCATTTAAAAATTATGATTATTTTAATTATTAAGTGCATATATATTTAAGTAAGCATTTTATAATATAGCCATCAGAACGGGCTTATTCCACAAAAAAAATTGGGAACAGTACCTTTAATAGTTTTTATAATAATAATTGATGCTTTTTGACCAGGAATTACCCTGGGTGACCCTTCAAAATTTTGAATACATTATTTTATAAATAAAATTTAAATTTTTCCAGTTTGAAAAAAATTGAAAAATATGCCTTCGGAAAAAAACTGAAAAAACCCAGTTTTTTTTTTTCCAACTTTTCCGAGCATTCCCATCTCTAAGCAGCATAAAAATAATTTCTTGAATTTTTCAGTGCAACATGCCTCATAAAGGTATCCTACTAATTCACATCAAAATCATAATATAAAGAAGTTTTAATTCTTGGTCATTTAAAAATTATGATTATTTTAATTATTAAGTGCATATATATTTAAGTAAGCATTTTATAATATAGCCATCAGAACGGGCTTATTCCACAAAAAAATTGGGAACAGTACCTTTAATAGTTTTTATAATAATAATTGATGCTTTTTGACCAGGAATTACCCTGGGTGACCCTTCAAAATTTTGAATACATTATTTTATAAATAAAATTTTAATTTTTCCAGTTTGAAAAAAATTGAAAAATATGCCTTCGGGAAAAAAACTGAAAAAACCCAGTTTTTTTTTCCAACTTTTCCGAGCATTCCCATCTCTAAGCAGCATAAAAATAATTTCTTAATTTCCAGACTTAATAACAAAAAAAGATTGTGATTACCAAAGATATCAGCAATATCTTTAATTTTTCCAGAAATAAATTTATACTTTGTTCATGAAAAAGCATGAATTCATTCATATTAATAAGAATTGTGTTTAAAATACTTACAGAATGATATAAAAATAAAAACGTAAATAATTTTGACCCTACATCTGAACTGAAAGTTTCATTGTTTACATCTGTAATGATGTGCAGATTTAAGGAAGTCTACTGTACTTAATTTGTCAGCCAATTTGTATGAAAATCTATACAGTTCTTACATCAGTTGTTTATAACATATTCTCAAATGGGAACTCAATCAAAGTACCATTTGGGAGTGTTCACTCTCTCACACACACTCATAGAAATCATGATTCAGTGATGGAACAGCTGCGCCAATTGCGCCAAATCGATAATGCTGCGCATTTCTGCGCCAAAACGACCATTTTTCAACAAAATTGCTCCCAACTGCGCCAATTCAATAATAATTCTTGAGCCAAATCGATCATTTTCCACCCGAATTTCGCCAAAAGATTGCGAAAAACATGCGAATTTGGTCAAAAGATCGCTAAAAACACGCGATGTTTCTCAAATGATCACGAAAAAAATTAATTTTAACAAAGGACAGCTAATTTCGTCAAAAAACGAACAAAACGTGGTCAAAAGATCGCGAAAAAACGTGATTTCGTTAAAAGATCGCGAATAAAACGCAAATTTTGTCGAAAGATCGGGAAAAACACGCGAATTTCGTGAAAGGATCGCGAAAAACGTGAATTTTGTCTAAAGATCGCTAATTTCGTCAAAAAACGAAGAAAACACGGTCAAAAGATCGTGAAAAAATGATAATTTATTTTAAAAATAGAGAAAAAAACCGCAAATTTCATCAAAAGGCCTCAAATTTCGACAAAAGATAGTGAAAAACACGAAATTTTGTCAAAAAATCGCGAAAAACACGCAAATTTCGTCAAAAAAGATCGCAAAAAACACGCGAATTTCGTCAAAAAATCGCGAATAACATGCGAATTTCGTCAAAGGATCGCGAAAAAACGTGAATTTTGTCAAAAGAGCGCTAAATTCATCAAAACACGGTCAAAAGATCGCGAAAAAATGCTACTTTCGTAAAAAGGTCGCAAAAAACACGCGAATTTCGTTAAAAGATCGCGAAAAACAAGCGAATTTTGTCAAAGGATTGCGAGAAAAAAATGTGAATTTTGTCAAACGATCGCTAATTTCGTCAAAAAACGAACAAAACGGGTCAAAAGATCGTGAAAAAACGCTTTTTCGTTAACGCGGGAAAAAATCCCGCAAATTTCATCAAAGGAACGCTAATAAAACGCAAATTTCGTCAAAAGATCGCTAAAAACACGCGAATTTCGCCAAACGATCACGGAAAAAAAACGTGAATTTTGCCAAAGGATAGCTAATTTCGTCAAAAAACAAACAAAACACTGTCAAAAAATCGTGAAAAAACGCTACTTTCGTTAAAATATTGCTAAAAAACGCAAATTTCATCAAAAGGTCGCAAAAACACGCGAATTTCGTCAAAAGATCGCAAAAACGCGCGAATTTTGTCAAAGGATCGCGAAAAAAACGTGAATTTCATTAAAAGATCGCAGGAAAAACCACAAATTTCCTCAAAAGGTCGCAAAAAACCGCAAATTTTGTCAAAAGATCGCGAAAAAATGTGAATTTTGTCTAAAGATCGCTAATTTCGTCAAAAAACGAACAAAACACGGTCAAAAGATCGTGAAAAATGCTAATCTATTTAAAAAATAGAGAAAAAAACGCAAATTTCATCAAAAGGCCTCAAATTTCGACAAAAGATCGTGAAAAACACGAAATTTTCGTCAAAAGATCGCAAAAAACACGCGAATTTCGTCACAAGATCGCGAATAACATGCGAATTTCGTCAAAGGATCGCGAAAAAAACGTGAATTTTGTCAAAAGAGCGCTAAATTCATCAAAACACGGTCAAAAGATCGCGAAAAAATGCTACTTTCGTAAAAAGGTCGCAAAGAACACGCGAATTTCGTCAAAAGATCGCGAAAAACAAGCGAATTTTGTCAAAGGATTGCGAGAAAAAAATGTGAATTTTGTCAAACGATCGCTAATTTCGTCAAAAAACGAACAAAACGCGGTCAAAAAATCATGAAAAAACGCTTTTTCGTTAAAATAACGCGGGAAAAAATCCCGCAAATTTCATCAAAGGAGCGCGAATAAAACGCAAATTTCGTCAAAAGATCGCTAAAAACACGCGAATTTCGTCAAAGGATCACGAAAAAAAAAACGTGAATTTTGCCAAAGTATAGCTAATTTCGTCAAAAAACAAACAAAGCACTGTCAAACAAGTGGGTAAGTGTGATCATACATCTACATCGCACAAAGGGTTTCGTTTAATATTCCTTTCAAAACACTTTCTTTCAAAACGTCCAGTACATTTATCGCCATGGAATACCTTCTAAATTTTGGCAAACACATCCTAAACTATGTTAAAGTTTCAAACATATTCGCCTTGTTATATTTCCTAATTTTGTCCCCCCCCCCCCCAAAATGCTACGATATATCAAATGACGGGTATCTGCCAAATTTAGAAAAGTGCCCCCCTTGGGGGGGAGTGGGCAGATGGTCACCATGATTTTTGACGCGGCCTGATTTAAAAAATTTATGTTATGTTTTATAAGCCATATTAAAGTTTCAAACAGATCGTCCAGTTATATTTCCTAATTTTGTTCGCGCACCTCCCTCAACCCAACCCCCCCCCCCCCTCCTCGAAATGCGACGCGCCCTTCTTCTTTATAATTTATTATCGTGTGTTATAAAGTATCTTAAAGTTTAAAACAGATTGAATTGTTAGATTTCCTACTTTAAATGAAATCGCGGTCTGTTAATTCCACATTCCACCACCAGGGAGCGCACTGTATTCTTAACAAAAGCGTATCTGAACGAAACTCCTTTACACAACCCATTAGTAGATATGTTACTCGAGGGGGTGGCGGTCTTCAGCAAGAATTTAAGATAATTGTTGAAATTACTATTCGGAAATAGTGGTAATTTAACTTTTGACATATTTATATTTAATAAGTATAAGTAGCATGCATCTGAGGACTCCATCAAAAAACGCACCTGAAATGGTATGAAACAAAAAAGAAATATTTTGCCCCTCCCCCTCTCCCCACCTTCCCGAAATTTCACGCTCCATTTTTTATAAACTTTTTCTAATGTGTTATAAACTATCGTAAAATTTCAAACAGACCGCCTTGTTATTTCCTAATTTTAACAAAAATGTTAGTTCCACATTCCACCACCAGGGAGCGCACTCTATTCTTAACAAAACTATATCGGAAGGAAACTCCGTTAAACAACCTATAAGTAGATATGTTACTCGAGGTGGTGGCGGTCTTAATAAGAAATTAAGATATTTGCTGAAATTACTATTAGGAAATAGTGGTAACTAAACTTTAGACAATTTTATATTAAATAAGTAGCATATATCTCAGGACTCCCTCAAAAAGTCACCTAAAGCGGTCAGAAACGCTAATTTTTTAAATAGAAATCTAGCGCCCCCCCTCCCCGGAATTTCGCGTGTCATTCTTTCTTACACTTTATCTTATGTGTTATAAAATATCTTAAAGTTTCAAACAGATCGACTTGTTAGACTTCCTAATTTTAACAAAATCGCGTTATGTTAGTTCCACATTCCACCACCAGGGAATGCACTCTATTCTTAACATAAGCATATCTGAACGAAACTCCTTTACGCAATCTTTCCGTAGATAGATGGGTCGGGATGGTGGCGGTCTTAAACAAGAATTTAAAATATTTGCTGCGGTAACAAACGCTAAGATTTTAAAAATAATTCTAGTTTAACAAAAATGTTAGTTCCACATTCCACCACCAGGGAGCGCACTCTATTCTTAACAAAACTGTATCGGAAGGAAACTTCGTTAAACAACCTATAAGTAGATATGTTACTCGAGGTGGTGGCGGTCTTAATAAGAAATTAAGATATTTGCTGAAATTACTATTAGGAAATAGTGGTAACTAAACTTTAGACAATTTTATATTAAACAAGTAGCATATATCTCAGGACTCCCTCAAAAAGTTACCTAAAGCGGTCAGAAACGCTAATTTTTTAAATAGAAATCTAGCGCCCCCCCCCCCCCCCCCCGGAATTTCGCGTGTCATTCTTTCTTACACTTTATCTTATGTGTTATAAAATATCTTAAAGTTTCAAACAGATCGACTTGTTAGACTTCCTAATTTTAACAAAATCGCGTTATGTTAGTTCCACATTCCACCACCACGGAATGCACTCTATTCTTAACATAAGCATATCTGAACGAAACTCCTTTACGCAATCTTTCCGTAGATAGATGGGTCGGGATGGTGGCGGTCTTAAACAAGAATTTAAAATATTTGCTGCGGTAACAAACGCTAAGATTTTAAAAATAATTCTAGTTTAACAAAAATGTTAGTTCCACATTCCACCACCAGGGAGCGCACTCTATTCTTAACAAAACTGTATCGGAAGGAAACTTCGTTAAACAACCTATAAGTAGATATGTTACTCGAGGTGGTGGCGGTCTTAATAAGAAATTAAGATATTTGCTGAAATTACTATTAGGAAATAGTGGTAACTAAACTTTAGACAATTTTATATTAAACAAGTAGCATATATCTCAGGACTCCCTCAAAAAGTTACCTAAAGCGGTCAGAAACGCTAATTTTTTAAATAGAAATCTAGCGCCCCCCCCCCCCCCCCGGAATTTCGCGTGTCATTCTTTCTTACACTTTATCTTATGTGTTATAAAATATCTTAAAGTTTCAAACAGATCGACTTGTTAGACTTCCTAATTTTAACAAAATCGCGTTATGTTAGTTCCACATTCCACCACCACGGAATGCACTCTATTCTTAACAAAAGCATATCTGAACGAAACTCCTTTACGCAATCTTTCCGTAGATAGATGGGTCGGGATGGTGGCGGTCTTAAACAAGAATTTAAAATATTTGCTGGCGGTAACAAACGCTAAGATTTTAAAAATAATTCTAGCTCCCCCCCCCCCCCCCTCGAAATATCACACTCCATTCTTTTTTACACTTTTTTCTATTTGTTATAAACTATCTTAAAGTTTCAAACAGACTGAGTGGCGGTCTTAACCAATAATTCAAAATATTTCCTGAAATTACTATTAGAAAATAGTGGTATGAAGTAAACTTTCTGATGATGAATGAGTTATACTCATCTCATATCGCTGTTCAAAAAGCCCAGGCAAATTATTAGATTTCCTAATTTAAGTTAATTCGTGGTTAAATAAGCGTCTCTTCATTTTAATCGATGCATTTGATAGGAATAAACCGATTAATTAAATAATAATTAATATTTCAGCTTGTAATTAAGATAGGACTTAGATATGGGTATCAATGAAATCAGCGAGAAATTTGACATCGGGATGCCAAAAAATTTAATCAAAAAATTTAATATTTAAAAAGTTAAAATTTCGTATTAAAATATGCTATTATGGAAAACCGCAGCGTCGTCATGTCTACCTGCTTTCCCGCCGAATTGAAATCTTTTTTTTTCCTTGTCTTTCCAATTAAAGAAATTAAATTTTTATCGATCGATTTTTAGTGGATATTTTAACTTATACAGATCGCAGAAATGTGAACTTTATACCAAATGAAAGTAGATTTTTTTCTGCGTCTGTCTATTCCATTTACAAATTTCTCGCATCAATATTTTCTGATATACGATTTCGCTTTAAAATCTCCACTTCATTTTTCGGCTTAATTTCCTCCGTGGTAACCGTGCATTCGGCTGATTTTACTGGCAACCCTTAGGAGAAACACGGATGATTTCGAGAAAGTCCGTTTGAATTTGCGTTAAAAAGGTGGATTGGTTAATTTTAGAAGTTAATTAGCCCGTAATTCGGTTAATTACCAACTTTTTCAAAATTTTATGATTTGTTGTTTGATGTGAGGTGTTCAGCTATAAGTACCCAAAATTTCAAGTCTCTAACATGTATAGTTTCTGAGAACGGGCTCTGTGACGGACAGACAGACAGAGGAGCGAGACGAATAGGGTTTCGTGAGATGAACGAAACCCAAAAAATGGTGAAAAAACGCTACTTTCGTTAAAATATCGCTAAAGAAACGCAAATTTCATCAAAAGGTCGCAAAAACACGCGAATTTCGTCAAAAGATCGCAAAAAACGCGCGAATTTTGTCAAAGGATCGCGAAAAAAACGTGAATTTCATTTAAAGATCGCAGGAAAAACTACAAATTTCCTCAAAAGGTCGCAAAAAACCGCAAATTTTGTCAAAAGATCGCGAAAAAACGTGAATTTTGTCTAAAGATCGATAATTTCGTCAAAAAACGAAAAAAAAAAAGGTTAAAAGATCGTGAAAAATGCTAATTTATTTAAAAAATAGAGAAAAAAAACGCAAATTTCATCAAAAGGCCTCAAATTTCGACAATAGATCGTGAAAAACACGAAATTTTCGTCAAAAGATCGCGAAAAACACGCGAATTTTGACAAAAGATCGCAAAAAACACGCGAATTTCGTCACAAGATCGCGAATAACATGCAAATTTCGTCAAAGGATCCTGAAAAAAACGGGAATTTTGTCAAAAGAGCGCTAACTTCATCAAAACACAGTCAAAAGATCGCGAAAAATGCTACTTTCGTTAAAAGGTCGCAAAAAACACGCGAATTTCGTCAAAAGATCGCGAAAAACAAGCGAATTTTGTCAAAGGATCGCGAGAAAAAACGTGAATTATGTCAAACGATCGCTAATTTCGACAAAAAACAAACAAAACGAGGTCAAAAGATCGTGAAAAAACGCTTTTTCGTTAAAATAACGCGGGAAAAAATACCGTAAATTTCATCAAAAGAGCGCGAATAAAACGCAAATTTCATCAAAAGATCGCGAAAAACACGCGAATTTCGTCAAAGGATCACGAAAAAAACGTGAATTTTGCCAAAGGATAGCTAACTTCGTCAAAAAACGAACAAATCACTGTCAAAAGATCGTGAAAAAACGCTACTTTCGTTAAGATATCGCTAAAAAAACGCAAATTTCATCAAAAGGTCGCAAAAAATACGCGAATTTCGTCAAAAGAGCGCAAAAGACGCACGAATTTTGTCAAAGGATCGTGAAAAAAACGTGAATTTTGATAAAGGATCGCCAATTTCGTCAAAAGATTGTGAAAAAACGCGAATTTCATTAACAGATCGCAGGAAAAACCACAAATTTCCTCAAAAGGTCGCAAAAAACCGCAAATTTTGCCAAAAGATCGCGAAAAACTGCAAATTTCATCAAAAGATTGCGAAAAACTGCAAATTTCGTCAAAAGATTGCGAAAAACACGCTAATTTCGTCATTTTCTGCTCCAAAATAGTTATTTTCTGCTCCAAAATAAGCATTTTTTCTGCTCCAAAATGGCTTTTTTCTGCTCCAAAATGAGGTCCATGCTGTTCCATCACTACATGATTGCAATACTTTCCTTACACTGCAAGCTTACACAAAGTAAAAAAAAGATAACTTTGCATTATTTTTTCATATAGTTCATTTTATTGCTTTTCCAAAGAAAGTTTCTTTTTTTTTTTTTTTATGAATGAATAAAATAAGTCCCTTATTCTAGCCAAAAAGCCAATTCCCCCCCCCCCCCCCCCCAATATTCATAATTAACTAAAAATTGGCAAATCTATGTAAAAATACCAGTTCTTTTTAAGCAAAAATTAATGTGGAACTTAATTTAAATATATATATAAAGTAGACTCCCTTAAATCTGTAACCTTAAAATCCACAAACATCTAAAATCCGCGCATCATCACAGATGTAAACAATAAAAACTTTCAGTTCAGATGAAGGACAAAATTACAGATTTTTTTAATTTTATATCATTATTCTGTATGTATTTTAATGTGTAATTTTCACGGTTTTTCATGAAGGAAGTATAAATTTATTTCTTAAAAAAAATCAAGATATTGCTGATATCATTGGTAATCACAACCTTTTTATAAAATATATTTATGTATTAATCAAGCTTTTTTTGGTTATTATGCTGTCTAAACCTTAAATAAGACTTCTTTACTTTATGATTTTGATGTGAATTAATAGGATACCTTTAAGAGGAAAGTTTCATTGAATAATTCAAGAAAAATGTATCTCATCTTTATTATGCATATTTAATTATACATTATTGTCTGAGCGAAGCGAAGGCTAATACTCAGCGAAATATTACTGCCCGGACACATTACAGCTACGATGGATATTAACGCCATGTCCTACTAAAAAAAAAAGCCTAATAAAAACCTTTTGTCAAACATAACTCAAAAAATATTTGTCGGATTTCGTTTCTGATTGCACCACAAGGTACCTATGAGGGCCACCTACTGAATGCACCTACTATGAAAAATAAGTTCCAAACCGTTTAAAACTTATATTAAAAAAACTGATAAAAAAGCACAATTTATCTGCATACGTCACAGAAATTTGGTGTGCGTCATTTTCACCAGTGGATGTTTTCTTAGACAGCTGGTTTGAACGCATGGAGCAAATAAAAAAAAAATATGCACGCAGTAATATTGAATAGATCAGTTCCAACCACGTGATCACAAACCTTACAACAACACGTGGCAACCAGTTTTGGTGGGCAAACAAATAATAATACAGTACTCCGTACCATGGTGACCATTTTTAACCTGTTATATAAAATCTGGCCTGTTGTATGACATACAGACAACAGGCTAAATCCGGCTAAAAACTCAGGCTAAAAGATAGTTGTCAGTCTATCGACGGGAAACTAACAGATTTTTTTAATACTCGTATAACGAAATTTAGAAACGATTGTGGATGATTAAAGAAAAGGATCATATTATTATGCAGTAAAATGTCCATAACAGACACACCCGATTAGTGGACACCTCTATTTAGCGGGCATTTTTTCGATTACCAACCCTTAAATAACTGTAAATTTTTTACTCTCAGTAGCGGACACCTCCAAATAGAGGACAAATCCTGCCCTCCCGAGGTGTTCGCTATTCAGAGGTTTTACTGGTAAAACCTCCATAACGTACATGCCCGATTAGCGGATACCTCTATTTAGCGGACATATTTTCGATTACCAACACTTAAATAACTGTACATGTTTTACTTTCAGTAGCAGACACCTCCAAATAGAGGACAAATTCTGCATTTTCGAGGTGTCCACTATTCAGAGGTTTTACTGTATATATTATTGATAGTTATTTTACAGGGCCGCACAAAAGAATAAGAATATATGAAACGAATATAAACTAATTTTGGGATTGGTAGATCGCTGATGGTAATGTAATTTTAGGATGTTGTTACAGTCATCCGCAGCATGTTTTTAGAGTTTCGTTCATCTAACGAAACCATACCTGTCTCACTCCTTTGTCTGTCTGTCTGTCTGTCCGTCTGTCACAGCGCCCATTCTCAGAAACTATATATGTCGGAGACTTGAAAATTTGCATACTTATAGCTGAACACCACACATCAAACGGCAAATAATAAAATTTTGAAAATGTCTAATGTTTAACCCTCTGGGCTCTAACTTATGTATTTTAAGCAATTTTTCTAACTCAGTCCCTAAATAAGTTGGAGACATGAAATTTTGCATACTTATAGCTGAACACCTCACATCAAACGACAAATAATAAAATTTTGAAAAAGGTCTAATATTTAACCCTCTGGGCTCTAACTTATGTATTTTAATCAATTTTTCTAACTCATCCCCTAATTAAGTTGGAGACTTGAAAGTTTGCATACTTATAGCTGAACACTTGCGATAACACGATAAATAATAAAATTTTGAAACAGTCATATTTAACCCTCCGGTCTCTAACTTCTGTATTTTAAGCAATTTTTCTAACTCAGCTCCTGATTAAGTTGGAGACATGAAATTTTGCATACTTATAGCTGAACACCTCACATCAAACGACAAATAATAAAATTTTGAAAAAGGTCTAATATTTAACCCTCTGGACTGTAACTTATGTATTTTAAGCAATTTTTCTAACTCATCCCCTAATTAAGTTGGAGACTTGAAAGTTTCAATATTTATAGCTGAACACTTGCGATAACATGATAAATCATAAAATTTTGAAAAAGTCATATTTAACCCTCCAGTCTCTAACTTCTGTATTTTAAGCAATTTTTCTAACTCAGCCCCTAATTAAGTTGGAGACATGAAATTTTGCATACTTATAGCTGAACACCTCACATCAAACGACAAATAATAAAATTTTGAAAAAGTCTAATATTTAACCCTCTGGGCTCTAACTTGTGGTATTTTAAGCAATTTTTTCTAACTCGGCACCTACTTAAGTTGGAGACATGAAATTTTGCATACTTATAACTGAACACCTCACATCAAACGACAAATAATAAAATTTTGAAAAAGTCTAATATTTAACCTCTAATATTTTGTCTCGCGCAATTTTTAAATTTAAACTGTTTTGCAATATTATTTTTTGTTCATTTTGCATAATAAGTGTAATGTGACGCAATTTCTTCTATTTAAGACTTCTAACGGATGTTAATGAATTTATTTTACAATATCCTTTCTCTTTTAAAATTCACATGTAAATATAGTTTCTATGGCGTAATTTCCAATAAGTGCCTGCTTTTTATACCTAATTATTTAATTCAAATTTGAAGGTTTTTTTCTGTTTATAATAGTAACATGTAAATATTTTTTTTTATTCGAAGCAAACATTATTGTTTGCGCTGTTTATACAGTTGGCAACAGTTTAAATTAATACCATTTTCTAAAATATGTAAAAAATATCTGTCAAAATGCTGAATATTTGAATTTAACATAGAAATAAAATCTCAAAAAATGAGTCAAATTAAAAAAAAAATTAATGGAATCTGCACACCAGGATCTTCTATTGAATAAAATGATCTAAAAATGATTAAATTCCCATGTATAGTTTTTGCTCCTATAAAACTTTTTTAATGGAACGATTTTGTTCAACTTTAGCAGTAAATATTTCTTAAAATAATTCTTTGATTTGAAAAATGTATGCATCAGCGTGTTGATCAAACATTTCCATATAATACCACCGATTTTCATATTTTTGTATGCAATAGTTTTCTTAATATTAACGAAGAAAGACCTCCGGTAACAAAAAATTCAAAACTGGCGGCGGCGGTGACAGCGTTAGTTACTTTTTTTAGAATAGAGAGATATATAAAAATGAAAACTTGTCTATCTGTCCGTTTGTAATTCAATAAAAATCCACAATTTGGAAGCCAAAATTGTGAAAAGATACGTACATGTGTATTAAAACATGGCCGAGGCAACTAAAGTAATCAACAATCGAAATAATTTATAGTTAATTTTTAATAAATAAAAAACCACCAATTTAACAGCAATTTCTTATCAAATTTAAACATTTTTCGATACAGCTATTGCCAACAATTAAAATACACAATAAAATTCTTACTACAACAGTTAATTTTCTACTGCAAGATTTCCACGTGAAAAATGAAAATGAAATAAACAGTTTGCCGAATTTAAAAAAATGGTGAACTTCATAACTTTTCTATTGCAAGATATGCACGTGAAAAAGGAAAATGATATAAATAGTTTGACGTATTTAAATGAAAGTGAATATAACTTCGTAACCTTTCTATTTCAAGGTTTCCGCATGAAAGAGGAAAATATTACGTCATATTGGAAATGTAAAGGACGTGGTGGATATAGTATAACGTCATATGAGTGTGAAAAATGTATTGAAGCATGATAAAAACCCAATTAGGGAAATATATTGCGTATTTTAACATTATCGCTCCAATGATAAATTGAAATAAGTTCATTTATAGCTGTATTCTTTTGCGTCTGTTATATACATTTTTATATAGCGTTTTCATATGATTCATTCATACAACATTTCGGCTGCTTTTTTTAATGTTTGTTTTGTGTTGTATGTTAAATTTTGAAATTGATTTTTCAGAACAAACATCCTTCAAATTCTGGGCAACGCCGGGCGCTTTAGTTTGTAACAGATAAATGGCTTTTGTATCTGTACATCTAATGCTAATATTATAAAGCGTTATAATATTATAAAGTGTATAATATTATTAAGGCTTGTACGTTTGTGAGGTGTTATCTCTGAAACTACATAGCCAACTTAAAAAAAAATGTTGGTGGCCATCTCTGCTCCAAAAAAAAAAGACTGTATTTTATGTCAGTGCAAGAACTACATCGCTGCAGGAGCAAAAAAGTTCTAAAATTGCGATTTCTGCGATATTGATTGGGTTAGAAACTTTAAATTTGGTGCGGTAGTTACTTTTAAGATGTAAATACTCGTAATGAACGCTCTCTAAAAGGTTCAATTTGACGGATAAACGTAAAAATTTCTAGAAAGGTTCTAAACTATGTTTTATTTGGAATACTGAAATTTTTGGGATACTGTTGGGGTTAGAAACTAGAACTTTGGCATGGTAGTAATTTATAAGATGTAAATGCTCGTTGTAGAACGAATTCTAAAAAATCAAAAAACTAAACAAAGCGGAAAATGATCTAATGATGATCTATGTAACGAAGTACATGGAATTGTATTGACATGGCTGTATTTATCATGATGTAAATTCTCGCAATAGAACAATTTCTAAAAATGTCGCTATATAAAACAGTGCAGAAACAAAAAACTTTTGAAAATTTTCTATTTCTGTGTTACTGCTGAGCCCAAAATCTTGAAATTTTGCTCCGGGTTAGTTTTAAAATATACAATTGTCTCTATGAATAGTTTCTAAAAAAATTAAAATTTAAAAAGATGAAATTAACGGAAAGCGATCTCAATTACCTTTAATTTGGAATCATTAGGTATAGCAACTTTAAATATTTCATAATGCTGCATTTCCTCCACAAAACATGCAATTTAAATGCAACAAAACTGATAGATACCCACCTAGCATTAAATAAATTGTGTAAATATTAAATAAAGATGATATTTAATAATAAAATAAAATATTTAATATGAAACAGTGAGTAGGTTGCCCTAAAGTACTTGTTAAAGTGTTCCTTCTCTAGGCTTTTCTCTCTTGCCAAGGCCACTAACAGAGGGAAGTGCCGTTTTAAATGTGGTATGAATTTTTTATATGATTCTTTTTTCTAGACATTTTATCATAAGGTCATATTCTCAATTATCATTAGTAGATTTTTTATATATTAACTTATTCTGGTGAAATTTCATAATCGGGTTCATATTGGCGTATGTTAGCTTGCATGATTTGCTGAATAAATATGTATGGATTTGTAAATTACTTCAAATGACACTTTCACAGCTTAAAAGTTTTACAGACGATATATTCAGATCTTGTGTCATGCTTTATGTTGCTATCGTTGCCGATTTCTTTTATTTAACACATGCTAAATACAGCTCAATTTGTGCAGAATATGTTTGAAAACAAAACAATACAGCGTATGTAGTGGTCAGCATACACTCATCATTTAAATCCGATCGAGCATATCTAAAACACATTCTAACGAAGCATTGCATGCCACTGTTGATGTATTCGGTACTTTGATACTATATCAGATTTTGAGGAGAGAATTCCTTAACTGTTATCACCAACATCATTGCATCCGAGGAAAACAGATATTGTACAATATTAACTATTCCAGGGGAGCACACACCATATAAAGTATAGTCCATTCTTTTTAAACATCATATATTTGTCATTTAAAGTTACTCAAATTGGTGTGGAGCATGTGATTATGCTCTTGACATCATTTTATACAGTTAAAATTCCGATATAAGATAATTTAGTGTTTCATTTTCTATTTTACTGTTAATATATTGTGTGCTTTCAATTTTATATCCATGCATGGCTGTCTTGCATGGTTAGATTTCCCAATTTTTTAAACAGTGTATACGAATTTATATATAAGATTTTGTAATTCTACGATTCGTTTATTTTCATCATTTCAATTTATCGCAGTATATGGACAATTAAAGATAACATCTCATTTTTTTTTCTTTCACATGTTATTATTAAATTTATGTTCTCAGCAATATCGCTCAGACTAATCCCTCTGAGGGAAGTCCTAGTTAATTATTTACTTGACCTTTACTTTTAATAACTTAATCATTTTAAAAATTATCTTACTTTTTATTATTTTAATTTAATTATTTTAATAATTTACTACATTGCATGCATTCATTATAATTTTGATTGCATTATTACATTCAAATTACTGTTTAAAAAATGCAAACAAAACAATGACCAGAAATATGCACAAACTTCTAAAATCCATATAACTTCTGGTCCCAATCTGTGCAGATTTGAGGGAGTCTACTATATATATATAGTAAATATATATATATATAACCCTAATATATATATATACCCTAAAAAGAAATAATAAATAACTCATTCATATTTACTATATATATATAGTAAATATGAATGAGTTATTTATTATTTCTTTTTAGGGTTCCATACTTAAAAAGTAAAAACAGAACCATTATAAGATCACTCCTGTGCCTGTCTGTCTCTGTCACTGCCCTTTTACTCGTAAACTATGCAACATGGAAAGTTCAAATTGGGGGAAGCAGTAAAGATTATTGACCCACATATTTGCAGATTAATAAATATTCATAAATACATTTAAGAAAAATGTAGAGAGGCTAATTAAGTTACTTGAAAAAAAAATCTTTTCTTTGTATATCGTTTAGGGTAGGGGTGCACAACTTTTCTAAGAGAAGGGCCACTTACAAAAATGTTTGGGTTGCCGAGGGCCACATCAGTAACACAGAGAAATTTCTATATCGGGGACGGGGAGGTAGGGGGGTAATAAGTCTTTATTCTTGTCAAATAATTAGTTTTTGTCTATAACAAATATAAACAAACGGAAATAAATAATTGTATGCAGGAATGAAGTGCTTCTTCGCATCTGTATGAATAAACATACAACACTTTATAAGGATTAACGGTTCCTTCTTGATAAATGGTAACTTGAAGAAGAAAATTACACAACATTTCTAAATAATTGAACGTTATTGAAAATTATAACAAAATGTTATTGAAGAATAACTTCATTTAACATAAAAGGAAACTTATTTTTGAAATAACAAGGCATGATGGACTAATTATGTTATTTTTTCTGCGGACTATTAACAAAATTTGTTTTCTTTTCTTTTGTCAATCAAGTGTGACTGATTGACGAAATTCGTGATTTTTTTTATCAATGACCGTTTGACAGATTTCGCGGTAATTTTCCATTGCCGATTGGCAAAATTTGCAATCTTTTCCACCATCCAATTTGCGATACCTGCGGAAAATTCACGAAAATCGCGATTTTTTTCAGTGATAAATTTTCAAAATTAGCAATTTTTTTCCCACAATGGATCAACGAAAATTGCTATTTTTCCCATCCCCGATCGAATTGTTTCACCACCTTTTTGTTCTGCAATCGATCTTCAAAATTTGCAAGCTTTTTCCTTGACCGATTGACAAATTTCGCGATTTTTTTACATGCATGATTGGCAAATTTTGCGATATTTTACATGACGGTTTGGCAATATTTGCAATTTTTTTTAACGTCCAATCGACGAAGCGCAGTCTTTTCCTGATATACATTGATGTAATTTGCGATTTTTTTCGTGCAATAAATTGGCGAACATCGCAATTTTTTTACGCGCATAACCGATGAAATTTGCGATTTTTTCCTGCGACTAATGTATTTCTATTTCAAGTTACTTTTTGGGACCGACTCACAAAAGTAGTACATTTTTTCCATGTGATATTCATGAAACTCACGATTTTTTTTATGAGAGAGTGACAAATTTCACAATATTTTTGCGACCAATTGACAAAATTTGTAATATTTTCTATCCATTGTCGAAATTCATGACTTTTTCCGCGACAGATTGAAAAATTCGTGATTTTTTTCTCGCGATAAAGTGTCAAAATCGCGATTTTTTTCACCAGATGATCAACGAAATTTGCAATTTTTCGTACCTCATCGACAAAATTCGCGATTTTTCTGTGTTCAATTAACAAAATTCGCGATTGTTAACTGACTCTGACGAAATTTGTAATTTTTCTCATGGCGAATTGATGAAATTTTAAATTTTTTCTCGCAATAAGCTGGCGAATCTCACGATTTTTCCGCAGCCGATCAAGAAAGTTTGCAATTTTTCCTCAGCTTATCAACAAAATTCATGATTTTTCCGCACCCGTTCAAAGAAATTCGCGATTCTTAACTGACTCTGAAGAAATTTGCAATTTTTATGCGACAAATTGATGAAATTCGAGATTTTTTTTTCGCTATAAACTGACGAAACTCACGATTTTTCCACAGCCGATCAACAAAATTTCAAATTTCCCTGTACCTCATCGACAAAATTCTCGATTTTTCTGTGCCCGATTAACGAAATTTGAGATTTTTTCGCGTCAAATCGAAAAATGCACGATTTTTCCTCTCGCAATCAAACAATTCGAATTACCCTATACTTAAGTTCCACCCTACTGCACATATGAAAAGCGAAATTGTTTATGAAAGTCACATTACTTGAACTATTATAGGATAGATGAAATGATGGCAATGGAACAATATTTGGCGATTAATCACCTGCGCCAAGTACCAAAATGGACGCCTGACATATAAAAAGCTGATGACAGTCACATGATTTAGGCTTTTATTATATAGATCATTAATGTACCACTGGTATGCAAAACTTAGCAACAACTTTTCTTTTTACTTTAATTCCACAAAATACATACAAAATTTATTGAAAGATAAGTATTGGTACAAATTATTGTCTGCCCAAGAAGAAAGACAACAAACAGATGTCTCTTAAGGGATATGACCCCTCCTAACTTCAGTGGTTGCTTGGCACTATCTCTCCATACTTAACACCAGTTTACCCAACAGATGTTGAAATACCCATTCCTCAATGAGCATCTGTTTAAGTTGTTGAGTGCTCTTCTGCTACAGGTGGACTTTATTTAATGTAACAGTAACAATAACACTGTTATTACTTTAAGATTGTGTGTGTGTGGTGAGGGGGGGGGGGGGAGAAATATTTATAGATTTGGGAATACATAGTCAAACATTTATTTTAATATGAACTGCATTTCATCTAGTTATTTGAAGATTTGTCAACAGTGGGATCATATAATGTTGTAAGTTTTAAAAAAATCCTTAAATTGCTCTAATTTGGCCATTTTTATAGATATTTAAACATCCTTTTTAACACTTTCCAGCATAGTTGAAAAGTGTTGATGAATTGGGTTTGACTGTCCATGTTCTAACTCGCATAAATGTGCTCAGTTTACCATGAAACTGATATATTTTATTGAGATTTACTGTGGCATGATTTGTATTGAAAAAGCATTCATAGTTCATTTACAGTGGCACTCAAAAGTGTTCAGTTACATTATGGTCTATGGAGGGGGGGGGGAGAATTCTTTGTGGTGTATTTTAATAGGGTTTTAATTTTATAGACATTATTAAGCTATACTAGAAAAAGGTTACTATAAAATGTTATGTTTAGCACTTAAAGTATGTCAGAAGGGAACTCAAAAATATTCCGTTATATTATGGTATATGACGAAAAATCGTTTCTGTTGTATTTTAAAGATGTTACTCTATTACAAATATAATGAAATTGATATAAAGGTTTGAGGTGCACTAATACATGCATTCTGCAGAGTGTGGGATGAAAAACATTTATCATTTATTTACAGGGCCACACAAAAGATTATATAATGGTTTATGTGGAGAAACTGCTTGCAACGTATTTAAATTATGTTGCACTGTTTCGAACACGATGAAATTTATACACACTACTGAACTGACTACTGAGGTTTACTACAAGATGCTTGCGGTAAAATATGCTGTACACTCGTGGGGAAAAAAAGTAAACACCCCCTACTAACTCTGCTACAACTCATTGTAGAAGAAAGTTACTGGTATCAAACAATTTTAAATAAAGTCCACTTTTAAATGATGTATATAAAATTTGCTTAGGAGGCCATTTACATATCAAAACGAACCCAAACTATTTTTTTTTTCAATAGCTATACCCAAGTTTAGCACCATAAATAAATTCTACACCCTACAATTAGCCTAAATCCAAATTTTCATGAAATTCGTATGATTAGTTTCCTAGAAAATAATTATTTATAAATGAGCATATTTTAAGGATTGTATCCAAATTGAAGTTCCATACTCGATTGTTGAAATGCTACAGAATGATTATGTCACTTCTATTAATGTATTGTTTCTTGCCAATATGACCATTTCACTAGCTTAATATATTTCGACTATTGTCAACTTAAATGTTTCAATAAAATGAGTAAAATATATTTTTTTCAACTTATGCTTTCCTGCATATCATAGTGCTTAAACCATCTTAAACCATCATTTTGACATTTTTTAATCATAATTTGAAAACTACTTGGAATAAAAATTTTTAATTGAGAATTTGCATAAAGCAGGACTTAATAAATATAAATCTATCAAAAAAATTGTAGGTTGCAATTGATATTTTTTTCGAATAATAATTTCACAATTCATATTATAAAAAATTTTAAATTACAAATTCAATGTATTTATGTTTAGTTTTTTTAGTATTATAACCACACAAAAATTATCACTCAGGATTATAATTTTAGGAGATACTAATAAAAATATGAAATTATAATTCAAAAACTTAGCATCCAAATGACTTGAAATTTCATTTCTGGGCATAGTTTGAACTGAAGATTTAAAATATATTGTCGAAATTGAGTATTGACATTGAAAAATAAAAAAAAACCTTGGTCTGATTTTGATTTTTAGATGGCCCCTAAGGTAAATTTTATATACATCATTTAAAAGTAGACTTTATTTTTAATCGTTTGGTACCAGTAACTTTCTTCTATTATATTTAGTTGCAGACAGGGTTCTCACTGACTTTTTATGAACATTAGCAATTTGGCTAATCAGAAGTAAAAAACATATGCCAAATGAAAAATAAATTAGCAAAATAAATTTGTTATGAAACATTGAAAATTTGATCTATAACCCCATAATGTATCCCCCTTTTTTCAGTATGTTCTAAAATAACCTAAGTTTTTTAAACTGTTTATAGATCAGTTATTCATCTATATTTAATTATCCGCTACAGAAACTAAAAAAGTAACTGTATTCTAAATGTCTTGTGCAATCAAAAAATAAATAAATAAATAAATAAAATAAAATCTGATTTAATTCAGTAAAATGATATGAAATAAAACTTGACAATTTTGCTTACTGTGTTTTTGTTGTTGCTAAATTGAATTGGTGTTGGGTTAATATCTCTAAAAATAATGTAAATTGTACAATACGATTGAAAATGATAAGTGGCATCGTTCAGTAATGTAAATAAGAGTGTTGCCTGTACTGATACACACACGCACAAAAAAAAATAAAATAAAAAGATGAGCAAAAATTGAGCACTCGCAATTTGGTGAAACTAATCATACGTTTACTCGCCAAATGAAACATTTTGTCATGTTTTGGCGCAATGGCGAGCAGCAGTGAGAACCCTGCTAGCAGGGTTATTGGGGTGTTTACTTTTTTTTCCACGACTCTACATTGCATATATTGTTAATTTATAGAGACACATAAAAGATTTCAGATGTGATGCTGTATCCGAAGTGTTGTCCATTAGGGGCTCAATGTGCATTGTCAATTATGCTATGTCATTTTAAATTTAACTAAATTTTTGTACACAATGGGATGTGCAGGGGTGGGGAATTTCTAGAAAATCTTACCAGCCAAGGATTTATTTGACCAGCCAGTAAAATGCAACGTACAGTTGAAAATTTTTATGACAAAATTACGCAACTCAAAATAGTTGGTTACTATTACTATAATGCATTTTCATATATTTTTTCCTCTTCATACCATGTTTACATCGCAGTAATTTGGAAAGTTGAAAAATATAGCTAACTACTAAATAAAAAACGTTTTTGGCATACTTCTATAGTTTGCAATTTTCAAAGACCACCTAAAAAGTCACTTGCCCTGTCAGAAAATTCACTCGCCAGTGGCGAGTAAAAGGATTCATTTTCCCACCCCTGGTGATGTGCGTAAATTCTGTTGACCATGTGACAGGGCCATATGACCATGACAGGGTTATGCAAAATAATTCGTTAGCATTACTGAAAGTGAGCATTTATTGACTAAAGGTGTTTTTTATTTAATTTAGAATATGCATTTTCAAGTTCAACTATATTTAGTATACTAAGAGATATTTGTAACATTAGCATATAAATAAAATCATATACAGGGTTTTGCAAACAACTAGATGCATGGCCACCTATGAATAGTAATTTGTGGAAGTATGATTGTTGTTGTTTTAATCGTGTTTTTCCCTGAATTAACTTTCATCCCCCTTGAAAAAAAATGAAAAGTTTTCTTCTATTGCGATATTGTGTGTGTGTGTGTATATTACTTATTTCAACGAGCTCTTCAATCTCGCATTAATAAACAGTTTCTTTTCAAACCATAGTATTCATATAACAAAAAATTGACGCCAATATGTCTTTAAGTATTGTAGCTTTTTTTCTACCAAAACATTGTATTTTGATAATGTACATAAGTAGGGTATCCCAGGAGAGGCCAAAAAATAAAAAGTTTGAAAATGCCAAGTCTCGCCTTTTAAAAATGTTCTTTCTGTCATAATATGATATTGCAAAAAAAAAAATCAAGTCATTTCACAAAGTATTAAGGGTCCCCTAAGCTAATAGAAAATAGGGAACTTGTGGAAAATTTGAATTTCTAATTAATGTGCAGGATTGCAGAATTCTACCACACTTCTGTTACAATTTTTTTTATCCTAAAATTTGTTTAAGAACACTTTATCATGTTTAACAATGATTTCATTTGATGTTATATTTTTATTAAATTTTTTAATAAAAACTTATAACTATACAAATCTATCCGAGGACCATATTTCATTTTTCTGATCATTACCCTTGTAATGCTCTTCAATCTTTATTAATATTCTAGATTTCATTAAATTAATATTATGTACTACAATGCTTCTAATTTCTAATATTAATAATAGATGTCAGCTCCTCAGATGTTAAAGGAAAGTTTCATTGTTTATTTATCAGTCTACAATTTTGGATATCGATGAAGCCAATAAATCTTCTTAAGAAACCTCTAATGAAGAATTTGTAGTAAAAATACATTCAGATGATAATACAAAACCCAAAGTTAATAAATCTATGCTATGCAGTTGCAGATCCATTATTACTCCAAGAGTTGCTGCAGTTTTAGACTGAACTAAAACCAGCATTAGATGATCCACAATGATAATAGCATCTGTAATAAACAAAGAAGGTTGCTCTTCCTCTACCATGACGTCTAACCCGCTAGTAAAAATCCACAGTGCTTTCAAAAAGTATTGTTTATCAGGAATGCCAATATCTTCGCCAAGAAACCGTTCAATAATTAAAAACACATTTTGAAGCATCAAAGTCAGTTGTTCATTGGGGTGAAAAACTGTTAGCCAATTTGTCATCAAAAAGCACAGGAAAGATTGATCATTTAGTGGTACAAGTTTTTCTTTGAAAAGTAAAAGCTCAAAGCATCCTTGAGTTTCTATGTTATTTAGAATTGGCAAAGCAACAGCTGATGCACTCTTCAAGCTCTTAAAATCATGGAAATGTGAATCTCAAGTAATTGGCATGTGTTTCGATACAACCCATACAATAGTGAATGATTCAAAAAAGCATGTGCAATTCTTGATCAAAAAATAGACAGAAACCCTTTGCAAATAGCATGTCGGCATCACTTGTTTGAGGCTTACTTTCTGATGCACTTCGTGTGTGTTTTGGACAATCTACTGGGCCTGAAATCTTTTTATTTAAAAGATTCTGAGAAAACTGGTCTAAGCTCAACCACCATGAACCAAAAAAGCAATCAGTACCCATCATAACAGCATCGGACAAAAAAATTTTAAATAACAAAACAAGAAACTAAATGAAAATAAAAAAAATAAAAATTGCTACAAAATTAACCCGGGATGATTACCAAGTAATTTTAAATCTTGCATCATAAATGATTGTGTTAGACATTCTATTTACCATTCGGAAACCAGGTGCACTTCACCGAGCTCACTAAATGGCAAAAGCCATTTATTCCTTGAAAATGAAGTTATTGTTTAATGGGAATGAAAGCACAATGGTAGTAACTCCTCAAGAGTTTCAAGATATACAATGGTTTAATCAGTTTGTTGTATGTGTATATTTGCAGTCTTGGTTTACTTGCCTATCTGCTGTAGATGCTCCTCCTAATTATGTTTCACTGATTCAAAAGTTGAAAGAATATTATGACAAACAATTAAGCAATATTGGATTAAAAACAATTTTATGTCATTCATGGTATGTGAGTGGAGAACTGCAACAATTAGCTTGTTTTCAGATCTTCTTTCTGATGAGCAAAAATCAAACATAGTTTTGAACATTAAAAAAAGAAAGGGGTTCAAATTCACATGTATTAGAAATGCTTTCTCTCTAACTGAATGATTTGTGTATTTCTAATAGTTTCTTTGAAACGGCTAAAATTGAAGATTGTTTCCTCAATGCACCAGTCAAAGGTTGGCCCAAAACACCATCCTATAAAAAAGCTACAATTATTTGCTAAAAACCCTCCTTGTGTAAATGATATTGCTGAACAAGCTGTTGTATTCATACATGACTTTAGTTGTTCACCAAAGAACGAACAGCAAGAACAGTTTTTGTTACAAGTCCTAGAGATAGGGATGCACAGAAAGAAATTTATAAAGTGCAATCGCCAAAATAGTTTTGAAATGCAGTTGATAAAAAATGTGTAAATAAATATGTGATAGCTTTGAAACATTCTTTTTCATTGGTTTTATTTGACAACTGTAAGATAATTGTTTACCTAAGTTCACTTTTTGTGCATTTAGAAGTTTTTCTTATACAGAAGGTAGAAATGTCAACAAAATCACATTTTTCTTGATTTCAATAATATATTACGTCTCTTCCTACCAGAGTGAAAACATAATTTATGCAAAATTTGTTTGAAACAACATGTAAGAAGCTCTCATAAATGAAAAAAAATGTCATTTGAACATTAATAGTTTTTAATGTAGCTAATAAAAAAATGCCCTATTTCACATTATTTTCGCCATTTTTATGTAAATTCAATGACCTTGGCAGATCTCTAAATATTTTTATTAAATTCTGAAACAATTCAATGTGTTTTATATTCACAGGAAGAACATTTGGTGCGATCGCAGTTTACTCTCCTTCTTGGCGCAATTTTCAAAAATCGCCAAATTGGCGCATTTTCGCGTACTAACTCCCGGAGCGCTGCAACATCCGGGAGAGAATACGCAAAATTATTATTTGTTTTCTCTTCTCGTATCTCGTATGTTTTGAAACAAGTATCTATCTAGACAAATGCTTAAAATGTGAAAATAGATATTCGATCAGTCATTTTTCTCTTATTTTAACCTGTATTTTTTGAGTAAAAATAATACATAAAATTTCCAATTTTTTCAAAATACATTAAAAAAAAAATACATTTCATATTTTTTTAAATATATTTTATCAAATATACCTAAAAACAAAACTTTCACTTACCCAAATTATTAAAAAAGATCGTTTGTTAACAGTAATGGGAGCAAAACAATGTTTTTTTTTAATCAGAGGGGCCCTTTTTTTTTTAATCAGGTGGGCCCTTTTTTTTTAATCAGGGGGGCTACCGCCCCCCTGAACCCCCCGTTTTTTTATTCATAATTTTACCTTGTGCTCTAGGATGCCATTCAAAAGCATCACTCAATCTGTCACTTTTAGTCATTCATAGCTTGGAACAATCAACCTTTCTTTCGTACATAATTCAATCAATGCTCAAAAATACAGGTAAAAATAAAAGAAAAATAACTGATCGAATATTTATTCTCACCTGTCAAGCATTTATCCAGATAAGTACTTGTTTCAAAATATACAAGATTGAGAAAACAAATAATAAAAACACGCGACTGCCACTGCGACACAGAGTGACAACTCTTCAACGAAAAATCCACTGCAGCAATATCAACGTTTTTCCAAACAAATTCAAAATGTTCCTTGATTCTCCTCTTTGTTCAATAAGAAAGCCTTTTACAAAAAAAATAAGTTTCCAATTCGGTCCAATTAGAAAGCAGCTTACAAAACAAGGAGTTTAACCATCAACTCTCTCCAGAGAAATCTTAGGGTTGCCATATTTTGTGACGTACGAGGAGCAGCCACATTGGCGCAGTTATCGAAGGAGATTAGCGAAGGAGAGTATATTGCGAATTACCCGAACATTTTTGGAGGGTGAGAGTTCACAATTTTAAAAGTTGATTTTTTTTTTTTACACCCTAGTACGTAGTATCAAAATGTAATGATGATGCTATCTTTTATTTGAATGTTAATATAAAGCAGTCATCTAAGTACCAATTTAATAATGTAATCATGTAATTAAATACAGCAAAATATACTCAGGCAGAAGCACAAAAGACTTGAAAAATATTTCATTTTAGACATATTCTGTTTACATAGGTTTTTCTGTATTAACTTTGAGATTGTCACCTGTGGTACGTGAAAGTATGAACTTCTATTTAGTGCTATGTCGGTCTAAAAGTTTGGGAACCCCTGTTCTATAGGACTTGAATCAGCAGAATATGCTGGCCAATCCATTCTAGTAATGATATAAAAAACTGGTGGAACCAGAGAGAGAAGTAAAGCTCGATCTAAAGAAGCTACAGTAAAAAATTGTCAAATTGTTCTAAAAACTACAAAAAATTTAATATTTAAAAAATAAATGTCGATACAGTTTTCAAACAAAATGCATTTAAAAAAACTTTTCTTTTCCAATACGGCGGTATAAAAATTGAAAATGTGCTATGCTTAAAAGTTTAAAAAATTGCTATAGAGTATATAATCGTACTGCTTTCTTGTACGGCTGTCTTCTGTAAGGTAGCGTTAGTTTTTGGAATACACAAAATAAGCTGGGAGAAAGAAATAGCATACCGTACCAGGGGCTAATAACAAGCGCCAGAAACTACAGCTTTTAGTGTCTGGAAATGAATTTCAAGTTGTTATAATTTTACAATCAGCATTTTTGCGTATTACACTTTTAATTTTTGTGTAGCGATAATCTTCTAATTCTCAAAATTTTCTGAGCCAATATTGAGCTAGATTAGGATAAATTAAGTTATATTTCAATTTCTTCAATCTGTGTGACAATCATAATCAACCAAACTAATTGGATTCAAGTAACACAGACAACATCTAAATTTTGATATAAAACTTAAATCTATGCTGTGCTAAAAATAATCTGCAGTGTGCCATAGATTCGCCATTCCTGTCTTAGACTAGTACTTTCGGCCCAACAATATTGATTATTTTTAAAATCGCAAAATTGAACTTCATTTGGCGTTATAATGACGTAAAAATAGTAAAGTGTTTCAACTTTTAAAATTAAAATGTATGTTTTTTTTTTTTTTTTTTTTGCCGCGTGCGATAGGAGTATACGATTTCCTTGACAATACGCAGGAAAATGCAATAAATATAACCAAATGAACTATCATTTACCGAAAATTTCTTTCGTATGACTTAAAAATAAATCTTTCACTTTATGGATGATAATAATAAGGATAATTCATAATATCAGGAGTCTGTTTTCAGAATAAAACATCATATTCAAAATATCAGGAATCTCTTTTCAGAATAAATCATCATTACAAAGTTATGTCAGTTAAACAGAAATTGACGTCATACCTAGCAAACGATTTTTTTTTATTATTATCTTTTCCTAAATTGTTTTCTTGAAATTAAAACTCCTGTATTAAAATAAATTTTTAAACATTAAAAACGTTCCAATGAAGATTTGTTTTAACACATGTTTAGTTAAACATGTGTTAAGTTTTTACATATATATAGGAAAATTTTTCATTTTCTTTTTAGAATGACGTCGATTTGAAAATGCAAAAATATAGCGAGAAAATCTGATTTGTATTTAAAACAAAATACGCGTGTTATCACTTTTTTTTTAAATTATTGTGCCGCTTTTTAGGATGTGGCAACAGGAAAGAGATTTGATTGAAGGAGATATTTCTATATTGTTAAATTATGGAGCGCTATGTAAACTTTAAATGGGTGCCATTCCCTTAATATTGGATATTTTTTGACCCGACCTTCGAAAGGCGCATCACTAGATTAACAGCTTTCCAACAAGCCATTATTCATCACTGAATGTTTTCTGGTTTGGATTGTAATTGAGTTGTTGTCTTTTCATCATGTTTCAAAACGTAAAAGATGCAGCTGAGCTCTACTATACAGCACTATCGTGCTGTATGATATCTTTACTTTCTAGTAGCTCCTCAACAGCAAAGAGTTCAATGTCACCCCAGAACAGATACATGTGAGGAAAGATCACTTGCTGAGAATAGCAATCTCTGTTAACAGTACCTCTGTCAAAAATTTCGATCTCACTTTGCTTGTTCATCATAATGCCTTCACAGGCAAGCACACCAGAACCTCTGAAACGGTCTCTTTCACTGATGTTAGTGGGATAAAACCATGTATCTACCTCTCTCCATATCAACTGGTATTAAAAATCGCTTGTGAGACTGAAACGACTTGCACCTGTAAATAGGACATGACTCCATTAATGATATGCCCAGTCTTTGTGTTCCTTATTTTATACTATAATACGAGCAAAAGTTGTGTGTGTGTGTGTAAATTTTATCTTAAAAACGGCTGTAACGATTTTGACTAAATTTTGTATTTTACTATTTTTGGGCCCGAGAAGACCAATGGGCTAGGTCACATGTTCGAGAAAATTCTATTAGTAGGTCATTTTGGTTCATAATGGGTCAGGGTCAAGCTAATTATATCTAAAAAACGATTCAATCGATTTTGACTAAATTTTATATCCAACTGTTTTTGGGCACGAGAAATCTATTGGGCTAAATTTTGATTAGTGGGTCATTTTTGGGTCACTACGGTCAAGATAATTTTATCTAAAAAACGACTCTAATGATTTTGACTAAATTTTGTAATCTACTGATTTGGATTATGAGAAGATCAATGGGCTAAGTCACATGTTAGAGAAAATTCGATTAGTGGGTCAAGCTAAGTTTATCTAGAAAACAGCTCTTAGTCCGGGCAATAGAAACAGTATAGGGCAGGGTTGCCACGCCACCTGGAAAACAGGGAAAACACAGGGAATTTCAAATTCCCCTCCAAAAACAGGGAATTTTGGAAATTTCCTAAAAAATCTGGAAAACAGGGATTTTTTTTGTGTGTGTGTCTGGTATTTTCAAACAGAAATTATTTCTCTTCTTAAAAATCTCTTAATCTCTTCTTAAAAAAAAAATTCGCTCAGCAGGAGAGAAAAAGGAAAAAGCGACGCAAAAATTTATTTTCAACAAAACTTCATAAAAGCACGGTTCTTCGTACACCCCCTCTTCTTGCGTATGGCTGAATCCACAAAGCGGCTGTGCTCATCCCATCCATCTCTTTCTCTTCATAGTGTTTTTCTCCCTTCATCGTGCATGCATCTGGTACCGCAAAAACAAAACAATGCTGATGCAATCAGCACACGCTTGATTCCCGAATGTTGGAAGTATACATACACGCATATATTTTTGCCTGCTCAGCATAGTAATAAACACATTGTAGTACAGGGAAAACACAGGAAATTTTTTTTCAAGATTAGAGTGGCAACCCTGTAGAGGCTCTACCTACCAAAATTCATGGTAGTTCTGGAAAAAGGCTTACTATATGTTTTTTGGGCTGCTGAATCCGAATTTTTAACTTTCCACCAAAATTTCCCCCGGCATCCCCCCAAATTTTGGTAAAATGCCCCCCAAAAAAGGTTTTTATTAAAAAAATCAATTTTTTTATTGTTTTAGAAGAAAAGTAACTAGAAATTCAGAAAGTAGACAAAATTTATAACAAATTTGATACATGACATTATGACATAGGATGAAGGGGAAGGCGGATATATTTTTGCCTCGAAACATGCGCCACAGTGCTGCGTGGACTAAGTTGCACAATTCCACTTAACCACTCACACGTTTACATTTGCCCTCCCATCTCCCCTCCAAACTTTCTCTATAAGGTTTACTTTAAGTTTTTTGGGTCGCTGAATCCGAATTTTTAACTTCCCCCCAAAATAGTTGTTTTTAACTTAAGTTTCTTGTTTATTGTTTTAGGGGAAAACTATGTAGAAATTCAGAAAGTAGACAAAATTTGCAACAAATAGGATATATGACATTACGACGTAGGATGAACGGGGAGGGAGAGGGCTGCTTGGAACATACACTGCGGCACTATGTGCACTAAGTTATGCAAGTCCAGGTAATAGGGGATTTTGCCTGGCAATTAATGCTAGTTCTGAATTTCGGCTCACTTTATGTTTTTTGGGTCACTGAATCCGAATTTGTAACTTCCCACCAAAATTTCTCCCGGCAAACCTCCAAAAAATTGATTTTTTGAAAAAAATTTTTTTTTGAGAACAGCGCGCAGGGAATGTTCCGAGGCAGCCCCCTCTCTCCCTGTTTATCCTATGTCATAATGTCATATATCCTATTTGTTGCAAATTTTGTCTACTTTCTGAATTTCTGCATAGTTTTCCCCTAAAACAATAAAAATTTTAATTTAAAAGCAACTATTTTGTGTGTGCGTGGGGGGGGGGGGGGGTTCAGGGGGGAATTTTGCTAACATAGGTTCTATTTCATGTCAGTGTCACTACCACCTCAGTGTTGCAGGAGCAAAAATCATCCTAAATTGTGATTTTTGTGATACTGCAAGAGCTAGCAACTTGAAATTAGGTATGGTAGTTACTTATAAGATATAAATAATCTCTAAGAACATTTCCTAAAAGAAAAAAAAAAAAAAAAAAAAAAAAAAAAAAAAAAAAAAAAAAAAATCGAAATTTAAGAGAGGTGAAAATGGGCGAAAAGTGTTCTAAATTGCGATTTCTATGCAATCTCATGAAGTACCAAACCAATTTCAAAAGTGATGGTTGGAAATTGATGGTGACAGCCCTTGCTCCATAGTCTAGGCAATAGAGACCGTATAGGAGCTCTACCTAGCAAAATTCGTGGTAGTTCTGGAAAAAGGCTTACTATATGTTTTTTGCATCGCTGAATCCGAATTTGTAACATTCCACCAAAATTTCTCCCGGCAACCCCCCAAATTTTGGTAAAATGCCTCCAAAAAAAGGTTTTTATTAAAAAAATCATTTTTTTTATTGTTTTAGGGGAAAAGTATCTATAAATTCTGAAAGTAGACAAAATTTGAAACAAATTAGATGTATGACATTATGACTTAGGACGAAGGGGAAGGGGGGATCTGCCTTGGAACATGTGTGCGGTGCTGCGTGAACTAAGTTGTGCAATTCCACTTAACCACTCACACGTTTACATCTCCCCTCCAAACTTTCTCTATAAGGTTTACTTTAAGTTTTTTGGGTCGCTGAATCCGAATTTTTAACTTCCCCCCAAAATAGTTGTTTTTAATTTAAGTTTCTTATTGTTTTAGGGGAAAAGCATTACGAAATTCAGAAACTAGACAAAATTTGCAACAAATAGGATATATGACATTATGACGTAGGATGAACAGGGGAGGGGGAGGGCTGCCTCTGAACATGCACTGCGGCTCTACATGAACTAAGTTATGAAGTCCAGACAATTGGGGATTTTACCTGGAAAAATTAATACTAGTTCTGGATTTCGACTCACTTTATGTTTTTTGGGTCGCTGAATCCGAATTTGTAATTTCCCACCAAAATTTCACCCGGCAACCCCCCCAAAAAAATTGATTTTTTGAAAAAATTTGGTTTTTGAGAAAAGTGCGCCAGGAATGTTCCGAGGCAGCCCCCTCTCTCCCCGTTTATCCTACGTCATAATATCATGTATCCTATTTGTTGCAAATTTTGTCTAATTTCATAATCTCGTAATGCTTTTCCCCTAAAACAATAAGAAATTTAAGTTAATAACAACTATTTTGGGGGTTTTTGGGGGGGAAATTTTGGGGGTAAGTTAAAAATTCGGATTCAGCGACCCAAAAAACTTAAAGTAAACCTTATAAGGAAAGTTCAGAGGGGAGATGGGAGGGCGAATGTAAACGTGTGAGTGGTTAAGTGGAATTGTGCAACTTAGTCCATGCAGCACTGCGGTGCATGTTCCGAGGCAGATCCCCCCTTCCCCTTCATCCTAAGTCATAATGTCATATATCTGATTTGTTGCAAATTTTATCTACTTTCTGAATTTGTAGATACTTTTTCCCTAAAACAATAAAAAAAATTGATTTTTTTTAATAAAAACCTTTTCTGGGGGCATTTTACCAAAATTTGGGGGGGTTGCTGGGGTAAATTTTGGTGGGAAGTTACAAATTCAGATTCAGTGACCCAAAAAACATAAAGTAAGCCAATTTCCAGAACTACCTAATTTGCCAGGTAAAATCCCCTATTGCCTGGACTATCTAACGATTTTGGTGAAATTTTGCTTTCTGTCATTTTCATGCTCGAGAATACCATTGGGCTAGGTCCCGTGTTCAAGAAAATTCGATTAATGGGTCATTTTGGGACTGCCTACCACCAACGTTTCTTACAGCTGTACTGTTGTATGGAAGGATTTCCAAGCGTGTGAAATGACACTTTTATTGATCCCAAATTCTTGGGCTACACTCAGGGGTGTAGTGGAGGGTATACGCCGTACACCTTCTGGATTTTTTTAAGAAGCTCTGTATACCCTCTGTTTCTCAAATAAAGCTACAGCGTATACCCTGGCCATGTGACACTAGCGTATATTCTCTGCATATAGCTGATGCTCTTTGCTTTTTTTTTTACACTGACTTCACTTGTCCCACTACACCCCTCCTCATGCTTGCCAATAATTCTACCTGGTGCAAAGTTATCCAGATGGTTTCTTCTAGCCGTATTCGTACATGCAAACTTACTTGAACTTACAGCGAATGTCTTTAATAGTGCCTTTCGTCTTTATTTTTATTGAAGTTTTGCACTGAGTGCAGACCTGCCAACTGCTACGAAAAAATCGTAGTTGCTACGATTTGGACCTATAAACTACGATGCTACGAAAATCGGTCTTAAACTACGATTTTTTGCAAAAAAACAAAAAAAACGCATTTTTTGTTTCTAATTGCGATTTTTATCCCGCGCAGCATATTTTTCGGGAATGATTCTGTTGCAAAATTTCAAAGTATTCATTTCCGAAAGTTTTTAAAAAACTTGTCATTTATCCGAAAATTCAGACATTAAAAAATGCTCATGGGATAAAAAAAAAAATCTGGGCTGCAAAACAAACTTCTTAACATAAAACCTCTTTATGTATATCAACCACAAGTGAATCGTGTTTCTGTAAATATTTATACAGGAATTCCCTTCCTTGGAAACAGGGATGCCATTTTAAGAATTTCTGGAGGCTGGGGGATCTTTGAGGGGCAAGATTTGAAATAGTGTGCAAAATCACACGATTTGTACTATTTATTATTAAACATTTCAATTTACGAATTATTATTAAACATTTCAATTTTGTGTGGTAAAAAACACAAAATTTGTCAAAAGTTCATGGTAAAAAGTGCAGATTTCAACAAAGAATCGTGATAGAAAAATGTGAATTACGATTGTGGGGGAAAAATTATGAATATCCTGAAATGGGAAAAAAAAATTAGAGAATTTCGTCAAAATTTACAGCACTGGGCTAAAAAATTGGAACCAGGCTTTTTTTACAAATGTAAAAAAAATGCTGCAAAACGAGAAGAAACTTTAAATATCGTATAAAAATTTTCAGAAAAAAAAATTACTATATTGAGTTGAAAGACTGAAACCTTATTCCTTTTACGAATGTCAAAAGATGGCTCCGAAACACGAAAAACCAACCAACCAACCTCCAGATTAATTTCAATATTCTGTGCTACGATTTCTCATTTTCAAAAGTTTGGCAGGTCTGTGAGTGTGCTGACTATATGTGTTTTGCATGCCCTCACTTCACCTGTGATGTTTGTTCTTGCTATTTTTATACGAATCACCTTTCTACTGAATTGGATATTCAATGTACTTAAAAATTAAAAAATATATTACAATTCATCAGACATACAAATAAAAATTGCATAATTACACATACTATTAAAAATGCAAATGTAATAACATAACCCAATAACATTCAAATAACATTCAATAACCCAATAACATTCAAATGACCAGTAAACTGTATATCATGTTTACAATTATTAATTATTGACAGTTAAAATCAAAGAAAGTATAAAGAACCATATCAAAGCAATACTGTGTATTCAGGTGGAACTGCACAGGATTCATTAATTGGTGAAATTTGCTTACGAGTGAGCACACCTTCAAGAAAAACTCTTCTTTTAACGTTATTGCAACTGGATCTGGTACCTGTCATATTTGCGAAATCTGGGCTATGGTCGGTATCCAAAGAATGCTGTACAAGTTTAGACTGCAGGCTTCCAGATTTGTAGGCACGTTTATGCTCGGCAAGGCAAATGGCGCATGTACGACCAGTTTCACCAATATATACCGAGTTGCAATCTTTACAAGGGATACTGTAAATTTTAATGTTATTGCCCTGATGAGAGGCTAAAATTAAGCCCGAAATGTTTGCATTTTTAATTGTATATGTATTTATGTAATTTTTACTTGTATGTCTGATGAATTGTAATATATTTTTTAATTTTGTATATCAGACATTAAACAATGTTTAGTTATTTTAATAATTCAATGTACTATTCACAACATACCCGTTTCTACAATATTATGGCTGTGTGCTAAAAAGTTACAGTGTTGCTTAAGTTTTGAATGCCAGCATACTAGCAATTATTCTTCCTCAAACAAATTTTGATAAACATGTGCTTTTGAAAATCTATGATTAAATATTGTGTGTATGTGTATGAGGGGGCGACAAATGTTTTAACTATACATTTTTACTCCTCACCAGATTTGATAATTTTTTTATCAGTAATATCTGTATTTGAAATTCATTTTTATTCATTTTAATTTTGTTTTATGTTGTGTTGCAGAGCGGTTAATCCTGTGCAAGTCAATTTGAGGCCCAAAGGCCTTGGTCTTGGAGCTGATGCTTCTGCAGTAAATAAATCGAAAAGCAAAAAACCTAGTGAGGAGAAATTACAACTTGTCAAAGATGCCTACGTGCGCATTACAAGTGGTAAAGAAGAGGGTTTTTATGGCAAGGTTAGTAAAAAATTTTCTGTTTAATACTAGAATAACCAATTAAATAATAAAGCTTCGTATAAATCACTATAAAAATATAAAAACACACAGGACATGTTTCAAAGAGGGAGTGTGGAGCAGTGCGAAAAACACTCTAAAGGACAAAAACTGCTGCATAATCACCTTTGGGTTAAACAATCTAAACTTCAGTTAAATTAATATGATTCTGCTGCAGCAATAAAACTTTGGTGGGAAGACTGTTAAGTCACGAAGACCTAATGTGAATGATAAACATTAGTGTCAAAAATAGCACTTTTTGTAATACTTCATTTTATTGCAATTAATAGTAAAAATAAAATATTCAAGATTTTATTAAAATAATTCTTAAAATATATTTAATTTTCTTGTGTCTTTTATGCATTGCATTAGATATGTCTAAATATCTACATGGGTTTGACTTTTATTTTGACTGGAGTAATTTCTTGATTATATTTTTCTGTTAGATGTAATGTCATTTTTTTTAGTTGAGTGTAATTCTATCGAATGTTAAGTAAAAGTTATTAGTAAATTACAATGTTGTTATTTTGATAAAACACAATTTTGTATGAAATGTTCACAACTTTCTTACTGGCAAGTGGCCATTGGGTAAAAATGTTAATTTTGACCTATAATGCAAGATGGAGCAACTGCTCATACGGCGAGACGTGTAAAGAATGTAATTCAAGCCAACTTCCCTGATGAATATGTCATCTCGCATACTTTCCCAATTGCCTGGCCAGCAAGGCCACCAGATCTGAACCCTTGTGACTTCTGGCTGTAGGGTTTTCTCAAAGATTGTGTTTATCAAGCACATGTAACTAATAACGCTAGCATTGTATGCCATGTCTCCCTCATTCCTACTGATATGTTGTGTACAGCCATTGATAACATAGTGGTGCGCTTTCAGCATATTGTTGACCGATTTATTATGCACATAGAGCACACAGGTGTGTAAATAAATAAAATATTCCGTTGTTCTGTGATTTTTGAACTATTATCTTTCTTTTTATGTCGTTAAAGCACCACCTGGCGGTAAAATTTCAAATTTTTTTTAACACAAACCTTGGCCACATGATCTGCATAACATATATTTGAAGTTTCCTTTAAATCCGTTCAGTAGAAGACGAGCTATGAGTCTCTAAGTACCGTCCATTTAATTTTAACCACCCTATATAAGCCACTATCCTTGAACTAGTATGTGCAAATTCTTTTATGAGAAATTCTTTCTGTCAATTATAAAATATTTTATGAAGGAAATATTACTACATGCATGAAACTTTCAGATATTTTCATTCATGCATCCAAAAATTCAACAGAATTTTTTTTCCTGATAATCAAGGTATATTTTTTATTTTGTACCTTAATATTATAACACAAAGGGAAGGCGGAGGGGGCATGTCCAAAATTCTAATTTCTAGTTTATGTCCACCAATCATTTCAGAATAATAGTCATAGGCAGCAGTGCTCAATCCAGACATTTTTTTTTTCCGGGAGAAATTTCTGTAATTCTGGAAGAGTTGCACTTCATAATAAGCATAAAATTCACATCTTCTGGATGGACATTTCAATCTTCTGAATTATTTTAAGTGCTGTTTAATGTTGAAATCAGTCAAGCTAGTTCATTTACATAAGTTTTGTAGGATCAAAAACTATGCGTAGAAATTTAACAAACTTTTGCAGTCATATACTAGATGTAGTGTGCAGTATCAAGTCATTTTTTAAATTTGTATTATTATTATTATTATTTTAGTTTCAAATTTTTGTTCAAAATTTCATTATTTTAATAGAGATTTAAATTCATAGTTTGAAATCTACTGTTACCAAATTTTAAAAAACCCAAGTAATTTGCAATATAAATATATTTAACATCTGGATTTGAAACTTTTGAAAGACTAAATGAAATAAATAAAGTAAGACAGACTTGAATACAGTTTAAAATAAAATTTATAAAAGGTTTAAAATACTAAAAACATTAAAAAGGCATAAAGTAGACGTTTCGCCAAGCAACCATAAGGCCCCATCAGTACAATTTAAACATTGTAAAACAAACAACAGAAACAATCAATCTGTTGTTTGTTTTACAATGTTTATATTAAACTGATGAGGCCTTGTGGTTGCTTGACGAAATGTCTACTAAATGTATTTTTAATGTTTTTAGTATTTTAAGCTTTTTATAAATTTCATTTTAAACTGTATTCAAGTCTGTCTAAATCTATTTAGTCTTTTAACCCAAGTAATTTTTCCAAAAACTTTTCTATTGAAAAATATATTTACATGTGAATATTAAAAAAGAAAGATAACTTTAAAATAATTAAATTATTACATGTCAAAAGCATTTAATGATGCAAATTACATCATATTTAAAATGATATATTTAAATTGTCATATTTTAAACAATTTTCTTATAACATCTAAAAGAAAACTTTTATTTTATATATCTACTATTTAAAGTACCTGGCTTTGCCACGAATTTTAAGAATGTTTGTTTTGAAAAATCAATGATTGCATGTTAATTTACGTAATTTTCATTCTTTTCTTTCCTTTAATCTGGATGACAGATTACCTACTTTTTTAGTAAATATAATCTGTGATCTGGATTGAGACAAAGATTAAAACCTTTTGATGAAAAGTTTTTTCTGACTATTTTGTTATTTAAATAATTTTTTCATGATTAAATAAGAATGGCAAGCACAAAAATTCTCTGAATTTTATTTTTTAAAAATCTGAAAACTTTATTTCAGTTCTTCACTAAAAATGAGCTCTAGGGACCTAAACCTTTGTGGAAATTCTAATATACATGCATTTGCACACACATATATATATGGAGTAGATTTTAAAATGGCGAAAACAAATTCAGAGAAACTCAAAATATTAAAATATGCCAATATATCCATAATCGGTTTTTTATCATATTTCAATACGTTTTTTCAAACTCATATGACATTATATATTCACCTGCTGGCGTCCATTATATTTCCAGTATGACGTAACATTTACTTTTTTAAAAATTCATGAAACTATTTATTTCATTGTCATTTTTCACATGGAAATCTTGCAATAGAAAAGTTATGATGTAATACAGTAGACTCCCTTAAATTCGCGACCCTAAAATCCGTGTATTTTTTCAGATGTAAACAATGAAATCTACAGTTAAGTTGCAGGAACAAAATTCAAGATGGCGCCGAAATCAGCGACTACCGCAATGTTTTTTTTTACTAAATTTTTTGTTAATCATTCTCTTTTGGTTATTACAGCTGATTTATTACTAAATAAATTTACATTACTTTTGATTTTGATATAAATTAGCATATCTGTATAAAACATTCCAGGGTTCGAAATGGAAAAATCCACGAACTGAAACACTATTTTAAAATTATTGCCCGTGGAATGTTTTTTCTTTTAAATTATAGACAAATCTATTTCTAAACATACAAAGCAGTATAAGAAAAGCATTCAAGACTAAATAACAATGAAAAAAGTTACTAAAGTTAAAAGTGCTAAGAATGAATAATGACGTATCGATCTTATGATCGCTTTACCACTAGATGGCAGCATAGGACTTTTGGAATCGAATTGAATCGAGTTCATCGGTAATAATTTAATATTTTTCTAAATTTTTGTTTTACATAATTATTTTAATAATTACTTATTTTTAAACTAATAAATTATTTTAATATTTTACTTATTTTAATGTTTCACTTTTTTGTAAACATTCATTATAATTTCCCTTGCTTAACTACCAATCAAATTAATGTTTCAAAAATGTAAACAAATCAATGACCAGAAATCCACAAAATTCTAAAATCCGCACAACCTCTGGTCCCAAGCTGTACAGATTTAAGGGAGTCTACTGTATTCCTCTTTTTTTTTTTTTTTTTTTTTTTTTTTGCGTCAAACTATTTATTTCAGTTATCATGTGGAAATCTTGCATTAGAAAAGTAAATTTTGTGGTAAAAGTTGGCGAGCATACCTCATAGGGGGCAGTAGAGGTCTGCATGGTCCGACATGCCCGGGCCCGGCTCGGTATAACAGCTAAAAGTTCGACCTGGCCCGAAAAAAAGTTAAAATCTTCGGCCGAACCCGGCCCGGCCCGACTGAATTTCTACAAAACATTGATTTTTAAGTCAATTTGGTTAAAAATTTGTCTTGTACGAGGAGTTCAGGCCAAAAATATTTATCTTAACTTTTTTTTTCATGTTTATAATCTAAGTGATGTATGTCATGTACATGGATGTACATGTATAAATCTATAAGTGCCGCAGGGTGTGATATTTATTTTTTTAATGAATCTCTATTTCTGGTATGTAAATGTTTCAGTTATCATTAACATTGTTAATCCATATTCCATGTATTGAGGTGTTAAAAATCTGAAAAAATGCTATACAGTAAAATCTAATACGGAATTGCATAGAAAAGAAAAATAAATGCGTTATAGACAAGTTCCCTTCTTAACAAGTGTAAATGTATTATATATTCTTTTCTTACGTTTCAGTATATTAATTTTGCATGGATCAACACGTTTTTCAGTTTAAAACAAGATTCCATCATAGGCAGGTTCTTTTTCACACGTTTTACCATATTTTAATAAGCATATAAATCTACTATTCTTTAAAAAGAATGAATTTTAATGTTTAATTGTAGAATGATGGCAATTTAAAAATGTATGCATTTTTTGAAAAAAAATTTTGGGTCAAGTCTACTGACCTTTGAACGGACCAGGCCACGCCGAGACAATGATTTTCATACGGGCTGAGTGAAAACTAGGACTGAAAGTTTGGGCTGTGAAGACTAAGAATGAAACCAGTCCCGGCTCTGTACAGAAAAAATAAGTTAGGCCCGGCCCGGCCCGGCCTGAACCTTCAGGAAAAAAGTAAGGCCCGAGCTCGGCCCTCGGCCCGGCCCGTACAGATCTCTAGGGGGCAGTGCCCCCTACTAATAGAGAAAAATGCTAAGACCCTTAATTCGTGTTATTCTGCAACAAGAAAATTATTTTTTCAGTAATAATTCAATAAAATTTTTATAAAAAATCTGCTTTTTCCATGGTTCTTTCTCTACCGAGATACATATTTATAATTGATTGCTCACTGTGATTTACATGTTACAAAAATTAATTAAATCAGCAATTTGGTTTCAGCAATATTCACTGAAAGTTCTCTACTTTTATATGAAAGTTGGAAACCTAAATAATAATACCTGAATGTTTTATGCATTTGCAGGTGAAAGCATTTTTGCAATTGTGTCAGGAGGAACCAAGTTTGTGTTTTTGAAAAGTTTTAACACAAAACTCTCTTATTTTTGTCTCTTGATTGAAAATTATTTGAAAAGGTCAAATAATCAGCTGTTAAACAACAAATTATCTCATAGGTACACTATATTCCAAGCAAACCAATTTTTGTCTTTGTGAAAAAATTATATTATGTAAAAAAAGATTATTAGTAAAAGTAAAAAGAAGTTCCTTCCTATCTAATAGATTTTTTGAGTATATTTCATTATTTTTTAACTAATTTTTTTAAAATTCAGTTTGCTTATTTGTACTATTAATAACTAATTTTATTATCATTTTATTAGGTTCTGGGATTAGATGAAGAAAATGCTCGAGTCATTGTCAAACTCAGTGGTACTGATAAAAATGTAAGCTTTCCTGAACTTTCTGTGGAGGTTGTTAGTAAAAAAGAATATGAAAAAGAAAGCAAGGTTATAAGTAAGTATATTTGTTTTCAAGTTACATAAACATTATTTCCCCTTTTAGTGTTTACACCAGGGCTGCGGAGTAGGTGGGGAAAAAGGCCGACTCTGTTACATTTTAACGACTTCAACCCCTATTCTGACTCTGGGCTGGCAACACTAGTAATCGGGCTGGGGTACTAGTGTTGCCTGTTGGTTAAAATAATGATGGAATATAAGAAAAATAAAGTTAAAATCTCGCTATTTTGGCATTGATTATCTTTTTAGAGCTTCAAAAATAAAACAAAAAAATTATATTTTCCGCTTTATTAATTTTACAATTTCATGCCCGCAAACCTGAAAAATTCAACTATCGAGGTCTAAAGAACACAAAATAAAAATTTTACTATTTTGGATCTGCGGACTGAGAAGAAAACATAAAATTGTTACAATTTAGTTGTTATTTTGCTGTGGCCTCCAGACTCGAAAACTTATATGGAAAGGAAGAAAAATACTCTGTACCTACCCGTATATCTACTTTGTACACTGCAATAAATTGGTCATCTTTAACCTGAGTAGCCTGATATAGTCCATAAATATAGGCTTCCTGCGCAACTGGAAAAGATGGAAAATATGGAATTGTCAGGGAAAATGAGAAGTGCTCAAAAAGTCATGAAAATGTCAGGGAAAATTACAATTTTTTTCCTAAAACCTGAAAAAGCAGTTTTTTTGGCGCTATCATGTGTTAAGATTCTCCTGAGTTCTACTGAAATTAAAATGTTAAAAGACAAAAAATTGAAACTTTCACAAAAACTGCTTCTGAAATAACACAAAAAATGATATGATTGCAGAACTGTCTAAACAAAATGTGAATGTTTAATGTCTGTAAATTCAGTTATATGAGTAAAAAGGTTACCTTAAGTAGATCTGAGATGTGCATTAGTTTTTATAATTTTTTTATATTCTAAATATCAAATGATATAGATTTTTAATTAAATTAAATTTTTATAGGTTATTTTTATTTTCAATGGTAAGTTTACATTTTATTCTTATGTATCAATATATTCTCTTTTGCAGTATACGTTTAATCATTAAGATTTAGAATTGTAATTAATATTTCTAAAAAGGTCATGAATTGTGGTCAGGGAATTGTAGGAAATATGGTCTGAAAACCTGGAGATGTCAGGGAATTTCGTTATTCAAATAGAGTATCAACCCTGTAAATAACAATAATAATTAATTTTATAAATTTAAAATTACATATAATTAATTTAATTTCACTTTAAAATGTCACAAAAAAATCTGGAGTCTGAGTTGTCTGGTTTTTTAGTGACTCCGACTCTTTTGCTAAAAAATGGGTCCGACTCCGACTCTCCAGCCCTGTATTACACAGTAACTACATCTGTAGAAATTTTTCTTTCTGAAAAAGAAATAAAAAAGGATATTTTAAGTGAAATTAAGATAAATTTTCATACAATATTTATTTATTGAAACATTTATTGAAGTTTGAGACTTGTAATTCCTCACTGCTTTACATCTGTCAGCAAAGCACTGAATATGTTCACAACTTTCTCATTCATATGCTCACATTTAGAGCCAATTCATATTATTAAGTATAATTAAAGTGAATCGGCAGTCAGCAAATGAGGTAACTTTACTACTTAACCGAAAAAGTACATTACAACTAAAATTCAGATTTTAAAAGTGTAATTTTTTATTGGATTAGTATGTCTTCTAAGCTTGTTTTGTTATTATTTATATTTTTCAGTGTTTACACTTTTAATATTTTAGTTTTTTATTGTAGAGTAATAAGGTTAAAAACTATGCAGTAATTCAGTCATTTTCATATTTTATGCAACAAATTATAAAATAAGCTACTTAGTATTCAAAATGTAGGCCATCATATTCCAATGTCTCAACATACTTATTTATTCATTTTTCTATCTCTTTATCCTTCAAGTCACCTGTTTGTCTGAATATTGATGCTTTAATTTTTATAAAATACTCTAATCAAGACAAAGTTCAATTACATTTTTTTAATTAGGATCATAAATGAATTAACTTTTGAAATGCCATTTAAAATTTTGCAATATACTATTATTCTATTAAAGTAAGAATAATAATCGCAAAATTAAAAGAGACTTGTCTGAGAATTCATTTCATTTATAATTCTATCATTTTCGTTTTATGCAATTAAAGCAGAAGTGAGTCGATATTTAGCCATTTTTAATGTTTTACTTTGATCCTTTTTTTTATATATGGGCCTTGGCAAGAGAGAAAAAAAAAAAAAATAATTCACATGTACTTTCTGGCAACATATTCGCTGTTTCTCATACATAAGTAATTTGTCAAATATTTTTACACAAACTCTATTGTAAAATAAAAACATGCCTGGGAGTAACAGTGACAAAATATTGATGGTGGCAATTACCTAATCAAAAAAAAAAAAAAAAAAAAAAAAAAAAAAAATCTTTTACCACAATTTTTTAACCCTCAAATATGAAGGAATTTTTTTTTTTTCTCAAATATAATTTGTTTAGAACTATATCTCAATTTACCTATTTTTTATGGGTTTTAAAATAATTTTCAAGCATAATTTTTTTTCAGAATCTTCCTCTATAGCATATAGCCCAATTATGAAAGATTGCCTTATTTGCACCTAAAACAATATAAGTAGTTTGACCTTTGTCTCTGGCTAATATTCCATTACAAAATTAAAAATTCATCAATAAATGAACAAATAAATAATATAAATAAAATGTACATTTAACAGATATGTAATTTAACTGTTTAAACATTGGATCAGAATTAAAAAGGCTGCTGTAAATAGAAAATTTTTGTCAATTTTTTTTGGTTATTAATCCCTGGTATACAGCCATACGAAAGTACCTTTTTTAATAAATTTCAAAACTTTAATTGAATATATAATTCATATTTTTCATTTACAAGCTCATTTTTGTGTTATTAGCGGCCCCAGTAGCAGAAAGTTCGAGACGGGAGACGGGCGTCACAGATTTTCTTTTCTCTTTTGCAGATTCTTTTTCTTTGAACCTTTATTTTGCTTTATATTATGTTTAGTTCTTTATTACTTAATACAAAAACTTAAGATTATTGTTAATAAAAAATTATAAAATGCATAAAAATGCTACAGGTAAGTGATTGTTTGATTAATTAATGCTTCAATTGTAAAAAATATTTTGCCAGCAGATTATTTCTTGTCTGTGAAATATCTCTCACAGACACTTGGAGAATTTTCTGCTACTGGATTAGCGGATTTGATCTTTTAGATTTTTTAATTAAACATGGTTTTCATCCATGTTCTGTAACCCAGCATGATGGGTTCAGCCTCCTTGTTAGGTGCATTCGTAATTATATAAATATGTAGCACCTATAGTCGTCATTCGGCCCATCCGTCAGTCCGCATATAACAGAGCAAAAACTACCTAACCAAATGGTCTGAAATTTTAAACATATAATTGTTGCAAAATTTTGTCAAGTCGTTTCAAATTTTATGAAAATCGGATGTATAGTTTAATTACGGGGACAGTCAAAAGTTTTCTGTTACTGTACGGCCTAAGGGGGGAAAATATTTCAAGTGCATTTTAATGATGTTACAGCCTTTCAAACAGAATGAAATTGATATGCACTTATGAAGCGCACTAAAATATACATTCAGTACAATATGCGGTGCAAAAAATATTTATAAAACTAGTTATAGTATGAATGCACCTCATTTGCTACGTTTGGCGTGTAATTTCCAACTTGTTTATTTAATACTAGCAAAACCCGCGGCTTTGCTCGCGTAATAGTTGAAACATGCCAAGTCAGATTTGCATGACTATTTTTTATTAGAAGAACACTTTTTGGAATAATTCCAAAATTACAAATTAAGTACAGTTTGACTAATCTTCATTGTAAAAGTGCAATTGACAGAAATGAGATTTTAATTAATAAGAACTAAAACTAATTCCAAATAAATGATAATTTAAAAAGTATTTTGAGACTTTTATGCTCATTTCATACGCTCATTTCGGTATTCATTTGAAGTTTTGAATTTTTTAGAAACCACGTTAACACATTACCATCTTAAAATTAACCATCATGCCACATTCCAAAATTCTTGTGTACCACCTCTCTGGTGTTAGTGGCACCAACATAAAATATCGAAACAGAGTTGAAATAGAATGTCTCGAAAAATGTTGAAACAGAGACTGTTACCATTAATTTGCCAATATTAACCTTGAAATCGGTTGGTATTTCCTAAATTTCTATAGAAAACTTTATTTAGATGTTTTTAAAGTTTTCTTGTTGTTCCTGCCAACCAAGCGGTAGTGACACCGGCATAAAATATAGCCCGTATAGGATCAGGGACTATCACTCTTGATTCGCAACCAATAACTTCTGTAATCGATTTATTATTTCCTGACATTCCATAGAAATCGTACTTTAGGACTCTTTTAGAATGCTTTTCACTCCTTCCCTTCGCTTCACCCCTTTTTAATTTCGAATTTATTTTCGACTTTTCTAAGAGGACATTTATATTTTATAAGCAACTACCGTGCTATATTTAAAGTTTCTAGCCTCTTCAGTACCGCAGAAATCGCAATTTAGAAAGTTTTTTGCTCCTGCAACACTCTAGGTGTTGCGGCACCGACATAAAATATAGCTTACGTTTGAGCAGGTTCTAATTCGGCATAAAATGTTGCCTATGTTGGAGCAAGGGTAGTCACCATCATTTTGACACCATTATTTATGAAATCGGTTTGGTACTTCTTGAGATTGCGTAAAAATCGCCATTTAGAATGTTTTTTAGAACGCTTTTTGGGCATTTTCACCCTTTTTAAATTTCGAATTTTTTAAGAAATGTTCTTAGAGATCATTTTTATCTAATAAGTAACAACCATGCCAAATTTCATGTATCTGGACCCTTCAGTAACACAAAAATCACAATTTCGTACGTTTTTACTTTCTTCTATCTTTACAAGAAGAAAGTATTGGATTCGTAAAAATTTTCGACTTCCGGTTTTCGACGGATTTACACGTTTTAGAGGTCAGAGATTCCAAAAAACATGTTTTTACAAAATGTCTGTCTGTGACTCTGTGAGTCTGTCTGTCTGTCTGTCTGTGTGTATGTGACACAAATTTTGTGGGCGCTCTATCTCAAGAACTAATGCACGGAATTTAATAAAAAATTATATTCAAGTAGTCCCTAATATAAATTGGTACTGATTAGTTTTTGGTGTAAATCGCCCAACAGGTGGCGCTGCTATGTTGCATTTTTCGCGATTTCTGCACTAGCTCTATCTCAAGAACTAATGCACGGATTTTCATCAAACTTCAGATTCAGTTAATCCGTGATATGAATTGGTACTGGTAAAGTTTTGGTGCAAATCGCCCGACAGATGGCGCTGATATGCTGCATTTTGCAGCATTTACACGATTTTTGTAATAGCTGTATCTCAAGAAATAATGCACGGATTTTCATCAAACTTCAGATTCTGTTAGTGCTTGACATGAGTTGACGTTTTGCACCTTGGGGTGTAAATCGCTCAACAGGTGGCGCTGCTATGCTGTATTTCTTGTGATTTCCGCAATAGCTCTATCTCAAGAACTAATGCTTGGGTTTTCAACAAACTTCAGATTCAGGTATACCTGGATATAAATTATTGCTGTTTATGTTTTGCTGTAAATCGCTCAACAGGTGGCGCTGCTATGCAGCATTTTTCTTGATTTCCACAATAGCTCAATGTCCAGAACTAATGCACGGATTTTTATCAAACTTCAGTTTCAGTTAGTCCTTGACATGAATTGATGTTTTGTACCTTTTGGTGTAAATCGCTCAACAGGTGGCGCTGATGTGCTGCATTTTTTGTGATTTCCCCAGTAGCTCTAGCTCCAGAACTAATACACGGATTTTCATCAAACTTCAGATTCCAGTATACCTTTATGAATTAGTGCTGTTTGTGTTTTGGTGCAAATCGCTCAACAGGTGGCGCTGCTATGCTGAATTTTTCAGAATTTCCCCTGCAGCTCTATCTCAATAACTAATGTACGAATTTTCATCAAACTTCAAATTCAGGTATACTTTTATATGAATAAATTGATGTAATTTCTTGTACTATTTAAATGATTTAATTGACGTGATTTATATAGAAGAAAGTTTTGTGATGACCACATCATACTAGGTTTTTTTTGCTCCTGCACCCTCTTTAGGGGTAGTGGCACCGACATAAAATGTAGCCTATGTTGGAGCAAGGGTTATCACCATCATTTTGACACCATTATTTTTTAATCGATTTGGTACTTCTTGAGATTGCGTAAAAATCGCCATTTAGAACGTTTTTTAGAACGCCATTTTGCGCATTTTCACCCCTTTTAAATTTCGAATTTTTTAAGAAATGTTCTTAGAGATAATTTATGTCTAATAATAACTGCCATGCCTAATTCCATGTATCTGGGCACTTCAGTAACACAAAAATCGCAATTTCGAACGTTTTTTTTGCTCCTGCACCCCCTTTAGGTGTAGTGGCACCGACATAAAATGTAGCCTATGTTGGAGCATGGGTTGTCACCATCATTTTGACACCATTATTTTTTAAATCAGTTTAGTACTTCCTAAAATTGCGTAAAAATCGCCATTTAGAACGTTTTTTAGAACTCTTTTCGCGCATTTTCACCCGTTTTTAATTTCGATTTTTTTTTTCCTTAGAGGTCATCAGTATTTTATAAGTAACTACCATTCCAACTTTCATGTTTCTAGGCCCTTCAGTAACACAAAAATCGCACTTTTTGAACGTTTTTTGTTCCTGCACCCCCTTTTGGCCTGTGGCAAGGACATAAAATATAGCCTATGTTCTAAGTTGGACTAATACCATCATTTTGATACCATTACTTTTGGAATCGGTTCGGTAGCTCCAGAGCTTACCTCCTACAAATAAACAATTTTTACCTCTTTATAATATTAGTATAGATAGATAATAGCATATGGTGCACCCTTTTGAAAGAAAAAAATTTATCGAAATTTACAATTGCTCATTATATGCAGGTTATAAAAGTGAAAGATTAAAAATCAAGAAAACAAAAAGATGGTCATATGAACTAAGATTTCTAATTTAATGAACATGCTATTTTTTCACACAAAAGAAGAAGAAACTTATCAGATTACATAAAAAGTTATATGTATTATACTTTACAATAGTGTGTCAAAAATTTTAATCAGATCATAGTTAAAATCAGCAATTAAAATGTGATTTCTTTTTTTCTTTTTTTTTTTTTTATCTTTGATTAAAATCAGATTTTGCTATTAAACTGATGAATTGCTTTTTGAATTCTGAAAATTCCTAAATTTTGCCGCTAAACACTAACAGAGAAATTTCAGGAAGCTTATGTATTGTGTTAAAGGAATTATTGTCCTTTAAATTTATATATTTTTTTTACTTATTTAATTTACAGGCGAAGCATTTTAAACTTACCTCTAAGTCGTCTCCCTGATCCTCTGTTTCTCACATTAATTTGTCTTTTTTTTTTTGTTATTTCTTCATGTGTTCATTCATTGATGTTTAAGTATTTCTCAAATAAATTGCTTATATCACTTTTCAATTCCTATAAAGTGGACAACCTATCTTTAATATTTAATATATCTAATTTTTCCTTATCGGACAATATGAATTCTTCAGTGAATTTCAAACTATTAGTCAATTTTATTCTTCCTCGTGAACGATTTAGATCTTTTAACCACTCCACCATTTCCCCCGAGATAACTCGGGGGTAAAAGCATTGTTTCCCCATATCTGTCGCCGGTGAAGTGGTTAATGTTTATTTTTTGTCCACAGCTACTCAAACAACTCCTGGATCAACTAGGACCAATAGTGAGATTTGATAATAAATAACTTTGACGGACTCTTTTTAAAAATGAATTAAATGTTAGTTTTATTATCTCTGTTGACAAGATGCATGAATTCTTGATTATATGATGTTTGAGCACTTTGCTCTGACTGACTGAAAGAAAATTATATCGCCACAAGAAAGCATACTTGCTGAAGGAGTAGGAGATAACCAACATCCCCCCCCCCCCCCTTGAAATTAGAATTTTTTAAAATGTTTAGATTTGCATATTAATTCAATACAATCACAAGTGATACAGCCTACATTTATAAACAACATTACAAAACCATACATTGTTAATAAAGGATTCACATATAATAAAAAACCTTAATATTATACACCATGGAATAATAATAGCAAATTTAAAACTAGATTCAAACTTTTGTTTTTAAGGCTCGCTATCTCTCTATTCTTAAAAAAAGAAAAAGTTACTAATGCTGCCATTGCTGTCGCGGTTGAATTTATTGTGACTTTTTAACTTTCTCGGCTCATAATAAAAAACTATTGCATATAAAAACATGAAAACTGGTAATTTTATAGTGAAATTTGTAATAAATACTCTGAAGCAGACAGTTTTTAAATCAAAGTTGCAAATAACGTCTAGAAAATGTTAAAATCTGCCAAAATAGTTCAGTTAAAAAAGTTTTGTTCAATCAAAAACTATGCATAGCAATTTAGTCATCTTTCACATATTGGACTAGATTGCGGTGTGCAGTGTTCAATCATTTTTTAAATTTGTCTAATTTCTTAAGTTTCTTTTTTTCAATGTTTTATTCGAAATTTCATTATCTGAATAGAAATTTATTTCATACTAGCTGCTTAACCCATTCTATGCATGAAAGCTTATGAATTTAATTCTAAAACCAAAATTAAAATCACTATTCGATTTAGTAAAATATTTTTCTATTACAGTGAATTTTTTTTTAATGAAATTTAATTTATCATATTCCTATGGCAGCAGACAATAAAACGATATCTTTGGAATAGGGGAATAAATAGAATAAAAAGTTTTGTTGATGTTTGTGATAAAATGTGTTTCTTTATTTAAAAAAATTTGTAATTATTAAGCGCAATTAAATAATCTCTAATTATTTACATGTGAGGTAAAATAATTATTGTAATACCCGCTAGAGCTTCTTCGAATTGCAGTGTGGCGTACGTAATATATGTATATCTCTAATTATTTGCATGTGAGGTAAAAGAATTATCGTAATACCCCCTACAGGTTTTTAGTATTGCAGCGTGGCGTATGTAATATGCAATGCGTCTTGCAATAGAAAGGTAATTGTTGTGGTAAGAATTTTATTGTGAATTTTTAATTGTTGGCAGCTGCTATAGAAAAATGTTTAAATTTGATAGGAAATCGCTGAAAAATTGGTGGGTTTTTATTAATTAAAAGTTAAATATAAATTATTTCAATTCCATATTGCTTTAGTTACCTCGGGCATGTTTTAATACACATGTACATTACATTTCACAATTCTGGCTTCCAAACTGTGGATTTGTATAGCATTACCGACAGACAGACAAATTTTCATTTTTATATATTGGATTTCAAAAACATCTTTTTTGCAATTAATAATAGAATATAATAATGATAGAATTCCAAATGGTTATTCTATCAGGGTAGGAAATTAAAAACATATCTGAGGCGTTTTATTGGTTGAATCCGCATTTTATTTGTTTTCTGATTGGTCTATACCAGGGTCGGTGAACCTTTCAACATCCGCGTGCCAATTTTCTTCCAAAAAATATTTCGCATGATCATGACGTGCCAGCAAATTTAGTGGATCAAAGTAGCAAAACTAAAATACTGATTTTAGGATTGAAATTATATGGGTAACATTTTGAAATATACTTAAGTATTTACAAAATCCTATTTCACTTGTTGTGTCTTAGATGGTAAAAAATTCAAATCAGCTTCGTATTTCAGATTTTCTTTAAGAAAGGGCGAGCTGAACTGGAGCCTCCTGACAACAGGTTTCTTCTTGAGTTTTTCATACCTTTCATTTCCGGGAAAAAAAAAAAAAAAAAAAAAATCAAAACGACTTCTTTACACTTTGAGGGGCAGTGGGATATATTATATCGTACCTAATTTTAATCAAGATTTGCACCCGAAACTTTTAATTGAATTTTATTTTTGTAGCTTTTATAGAAAAAAAGGTTTCAAAATTGCTTTTCCTTATTTTGAAATAAAATTTTTCGAAAATCCCGTTGTGAATTTAACATTACAGAAACACAATGACTTGCCCCTGAAAGGGTTAAAAAAAAGTTCTTGTATGGAATTAAATACGAAATTCCAAGTTATTATAATTTCACCATCGTCATTTTTGCTTATGATCGTGATTTTCCGATTGTCTCCTAATTCTCGTTTAATCTCAAACGTTTTTGAGACAATATTGGGCTAGATTAGGATTTATAAATTTGCTTAACAAACCTAATTTAGAAAAGCTCAGCAAGTCTAAATTCAAAATTGTGCAATTTGTGCTTTTTCACTATATGAAAGGCTGGGGTGTAAAGCATGGCAACTGACATTTATTTTAAATTTTTTCTGATTGATTTTTTTGTATAATTGTTTAACTGAATCGTAACAACTTTTTAAAAGTGCTGATATTTTATTCAATATACATTATATTTAATATTATACATTATATAATATATACATTATATTAAAAATTTTTACATCTGAATTTACAAAAAGAAAACTACTTGAATAAAAAAGTCCAGTAAAATAACATTTATCAGGCAAAAAATGTTGCACATATGTTAGCAGAAGTTTCCATTCTTAACAAATCAGCTGTTTTGCAGGAAGCAATCATAATAGTTCTGTTTGCATTTCTTTACAAAACTTAAAAATTAATATAGGAAAAGTTGCATTTTGTTAAATTCCTTGTTTTACACGCGCAATCCCTTCAGTACTTTAATTTAGAACATGATTCTATGCCGTGCCGAAATTAACCTCCCACGTGCCATCTATGGCATGCGTGCCATAGGTTCGCCGTCCCTGGTCTATACAGTAATCTGTATTTCCCTTTACTTCCAGCAGAGATGGATACTTCTGTTGCCACTATGACAAAAAAGTAATAAAAACTACAAAAAAAAAATTAATAACTCAGAAACAAATTGAGATACAGCTTTCAAACAAATTGCATTTAAAAGTACATTTTTTCTCTCCATACGACGGTGTAAAAAGTAATATTGTAGTATGTTTAGAAGTTTAAGAATAAAATTTCATTTAAAATTGTTCGTCAGATTTCTTGGAAATCTGACAATAGAAAAGCCTTTTCCCGAACAGCCAATGAAATGCTTGGATAATACACAAGTTTTGGGAAATCTGGCGAGTCGCACAGGCGATTTTTGTCGCTTGCAATTTTTACTTGTAATAACACTATTAATGTTTAATTCATGGCGTACGTAATGTATGATCAACTCCGTGCGATTTTTTATGTCTTAAATTTTAGTCTTTGAAAAAATCATTTTCCAAATGGTCGTTGTAATTTGTTAAATTGCTTTTTTATATTTTTTTATCTTGTAGTTTTTTTTTTTTAAGTATTGTATTTTTATGTGTTATTTTAGACCGAGCTACATATGAAAAATATAAAAAAGAGCATGAAGAAAAGGAAAAGTCTAATAGTAAATCTAAAAAAGACTCAAGAAAAGATAAGGAAAGTTTTAAAGAAGATAGATATGCTAGAGATGAAAGGAAAAGGTCTCATGATTCGCATAAAGAATCTAACTTCGAAGAAAGACAAAAGTACTTTAAAAAATCAACGAGTGTAGAAAAAAGGTTAGTGAGTATAATAGTAAAGTACTTTTTGTTTTTTATTTCTTTCTTTCTATGTACAATTTTAATTTTCTTATTTTTAACCATTCATATATCCCTCAAGCAAACTGACAAAAAGGAGTAGCATAGGACAGTTGCAGTTTTCTGAATTTTGTGATTTTAACTTAATTTTCATACTTTTTATGAAAAATAAATTTTGCTTTAGCCAGTTATCTTAACTTAAAATAAAATAAAAGGTATGATTTTTAGTGAGTGCTTATTATTATAAAATGTCAGTCTATAGCAAAATTAGTTTTTAAACATCTAGCACTGCTCCCCCTACCTTGATTGCATTGTGCTGGTGACTGTGTGCCTGTTTCTATTGGTAGCATGCAGAATCCTGGATGTCTCTCTTTGCAATTTTCTTAATTTGTACATGAAATAAAATGTTTTATGGGTGGAAGGAAGAAACATTGTAGTCATTTTAAAATTACTTGGCAGTATAAGAGAATATATATATATATATATTAACATACTTTAATAAATAAATAATTTGATGTGTTTTCATATAGATGTTATATGCTATTGAGGAGGAATTTTCCCCCAAATTTCTCCTTCAAACTATATTTTCAAAAATGTAGGATACAGATTTTGAAACATTTATTAAAAATGCAGACTTTATTAAAATAGGATGAGTTTTATTAGTTGTTTTTTTTTCTTTTTTTATAGTTGTTAGATGAAAGCAAAAGGATTATATTAAATTCTGTTCTTAACAAAAATGTAAAAAGATGTTATTAAAGGATTGAAACACCAGAGAAATATTGGTATTCTTCTATTGCAGCATTCAGCATTAGATTTATGGATTCATTGAGTAATGATATTCAACATTTATAATTCAACAACACTTTAGTTATTCCCTCAGACTTTATGTGTTTTTAAATTTTAAAAGTACTTTGAAGCACTAGAGATATAAAATTTCTGAAAATTTTGAAGTGGCAGATTTTTTTTTTTTCCTAGTAAAATTGATTTTTTATAAATGTTTCTTAGAAACTAATTATGTTTTCTTAAAAAATATATAATAAAAAACATTTTTTTAAGTATATGCACACCAAAATAATAATAATAATTTCTGTGAATATATTACAAAAAAGAAAAGTTTAACATTTCAGTTTCAGAATTTTGATAATAGTTTTTCTTGCTTAATTTAATACCATTGTTTGTAATATATCATGTCTCTGTTGAAATAATTTTTCAGTTGTGTTTGTTTAATTACCAGTAGAGCTAATTTAATAACAACAAAAAAATCTTATAAATTTCAACCAATATCACTGCAGTTTGAAAGCAAATTTAAACTATTATATCTCATCTACATAATATTATGTTTTTTGAGTTATATAAAAGATGTCATTTTAAAGAGACAAATTACTGTAGTTCTGGCATTATTATAAATATTGTTTAAAAATAGGTATTATTTTACAATATTACATTTTTACTTTCTTCTATTTTCTATAGAAGAAAGTATTGTAATCAAAATTTTTTTCGACTTTCGGTTTTCATCGGATTTACACGTTTTAAGGGTAGGATATCCCAAAATACATATTTATGCAAAATGTCTGTCTGTCCGTATGTCGCCATTGCACCATGGAAAAGTGTATGAAGTTATGCATAGAATTGAACCAAATTTTTTGTGTGTTTTTTTGGCTACGGCAAGCAGGTCCTCTTTCAATATGGAAACATTCTGCCGGAAGGGGGTACTGTAATAGTGATTTTTGTGTGCTATTTTCATTATTGTACCATCGAAAAGTGTATGAAGTTATGCATAGAATTGAACAAAATTTTTTGTGTAATGTTTTGGCAATAGCAAGAAGATCCTCCTTCAATATGGAAATATTCTGCCAGAAGGGGGCGTTGTCATAGTGATGTCTGTGCCATTTTCATATTTGTACCATCGAAAAGTGTATTAAGTTATGCATAGAATTGAACCAAATTTTTTGTGTATGTTTTTGGTTCTGGCCAACACTTTCTTTTTTAATTTAAAAATATTTCGTCGGAAGGCATCGCTGTAATAGCGATTTTTGTGAGATTTTCTTTATTGTGCCATCGAAAAGTATACGAAGTTATGCCTAGGATTGAATCAAATTTTTTGTGTATATTTCTGGGTATGGCCAACAGGTTCTCCTTGAATTTGGAAATATTCCACCAAAAAGAGGCTCTGTGATCGATATTTCTATAATTTTCTCGATTTTTTGTAGTTCTATTGTTCATCGGCAGTTTGTGCAGCGATGGACACTTGCGTCCTGCTAAGCCGGCTATTCACAAATAGAATAACGAGAAACTATTGATTTTAATAAATCAAAATTGGTATAATATTGAACTAATAATAAGTATTAACATTTGTAACTACTTTTTGGAAATATTAAGATGTATGAGATAGAAGAAAGTTTTGGGATTGGCTTAGAACAGGAACAAACATTTATTGGGGCAGAAAATTACTTAAATTTTCAATGCATGGATAATTTAATTAATTTTTCAATAAATTAAATTAAAGGCCACAGGATTGTGTGCTCATGAAGACTATTTCATCTTGTGCTGCAGCTGTAGTCTTACCAAAATATGTGAGTGAGAGATGCTAAGCTGGGCATCGTCTTCGTAGCTTAAGTGGTAGAGCACTTGGAGCGCTATTCCAAGGGTTCCGGGTTTGATTCCCGGCTTGGACATTTTTCACTCTGTTGGTTCTACACTTAGGTAGCAGTGTAATAAAACATGTATTAAATATTCAATTTCTTTGCATGGTTTATTTGTTTAGATGTATATTAAAAAGAAGATGTATATTATAAAGAAGTTAGACAAGTTCAAGAATCTATATTTAACAAATATTTAACGAAAAAAGCATATGAAAAGAGTAAATTTCAACTGCATGTTATTGAAAATATTTCTTTTCTAATAATAGTTAAATATTTTTCTGTCGATTACCATATGATTACGTGAAACATTGTAGCTATGCCAATAAAAATAATGCACCGTTTTCAAATTCTATATTAAATTTTCAACCTTGCCATTGCTATTAATTGGTATTATTGAAATAATTTTGTACATGAATTTTCATTTTTACCAAAAGAAGTTGCATATAATTATTTTATAGGGGTCTGCTTAGATTTTTTTTTCTTCTTCATATGGTCCTGTTTTTGTAAAATTATGAACTTTTATATAACTAGGGGACTGTGCCCTCTATGAGCTATGCTCGCCAACCCCCGTTCAGACACTGCATACTCTAAAAACATGCTAATTTGATCGGCTTAAAAAAGATTACGTAGTTTTGAATTATAATTAAAAAACTAGTGGCGATCTCTCTGTAAATGAGTTTCCATTCATTTCCCTTTGATTGGGGAAGTTTAATGCCGAATCAGCTGCTGTTGAGAGATCCGATGGCTGTTTCAGTCTTTTATGAAATAAGATCAATTAAACATTTGAAAATAAGCTAATGTAAAATGAAGTAAGTACAGTAGCACCAACTTTTGAAAAATATTGGGTGGGCTTAAAACTTCTGAGTAAAATAACAATTCCCCCCCCCCCCTCTAAAAGAGAATGATTAAAGATGATAATTTGAAGTTAAATTACGTTTTTTCTAAACAAAATATAAATTTATTATAATTTAATAAATAATTTTATTAAATTCTATAACAAATTTTATAATTCTGTAATAAATTTTATAAGTTCTTCATTATAAATATGCTAGCATTTGTTTTAAATAACATAAAAATTGCTAACTATTGAAATTGCAAAAACTAAATGTCAAGAAAGACATACATTTTAGTCACCTAAGTGTATCAGTTCGACATTAAAACAGATGGCAAAATATTTAGGAAATTTATTTTGGAGTGAAATTTAACTGTACATCCGCTGAAGAGGTTTTCAGTGCTCCTGTAAGTCTAATGGATGACCTTACTGTTTTTCAAACAAAATTAATTTGAGTACGTCAATCAGACCAAATTCCATTTCAACGATAAAATAAATAAATAACAAAATAAATCAATTGAAAATGGGTGTGCAGAAAGATCAAATTATTGGGCAGGCTCGCACCCCGCAGGGCCATATAAGTTGGCACCGCTAATTAAGTCATAGTCTTTGTCTCCCGGTATTTTTCAACAATGCTATAAGAAAGCTGTTTTAAATAAGACATTTTTAAATGTATCATTTTAAATCTGACGTAATTTTCACCAAACCAAAGTTTTCTTTCTCTTTTCAATATTCACGTAAAAATACTTTTGTTGTTAGAAAGGAAATATTATTTTTGCTGTCTTAGAATTCACAACAGTAGTTAAAAACAATGTCTCAAAATATGAGATAAATGTATCATGTAAATATATTTTTAAATTTAATCTGTTTTGCAATATTATTATTTGGTCATTTTAAAAATGACATAATTTCTCCTATTTTCTGCTTTTAAAGTATTATAAATTTATTATTTTAAAGTTTTCTTTCTTTTTTTAATATTCACATGAAAATACTTTTGTTGCTAGAAAGGAAATATTTTTGTTTGTGCTGCCTTAAGAATTGGCTACAACAGTTTAAAAGATCATCTAGAAATGTGAAATAAATATGTCGTATAAATATATCTTTTAATTTAAACTGTTTAGCATTATTAATATTTGACCTTTTTAAATATGACTCAATTTTCTCCATTTACGGCTTTTAACGCATATTAATGTATTTATCATGTTAAAAAAATTTTTCTGCTTTAAAATTCATGTTTAAGTACTTTTGTTGCTAGAAAGGAAATATTTTTATTTGCGCTGCCTTAGAATTGGCAACAACAGTTTAAAAGATCATCTAGAAATGCGAAATAAATCTGTCGTATAAATATATTTTAAAATTTAACTGTTTGGCAATATTATTATTCGACCATTTTAAATATGACATAATTTTCTCCATTTATGGCTTTTAACGCATATTAATGTATTTATTATTTTAAAATTTTCTTTCTCTTTTTAAATCCACTTGTAAATATAGTTTTTATGGTGTAGTTTTCAACATTTTCCTGCTTTTAATACATAATCATTTAATTCTAATTTCAATTTTTTTTTTTCTGTTTGTAATAGTCACGTGTAAGTAAATTTTTAATTTGAAGGAATTCTTTGTACTGTTTTAATAACTGGCGTCAATTTAAAATAATAACCTTTTCTAAAATATGTAAAAAATATCTCGCGAACTGCTGAAAATTTGAATTTAAAATGGAAATAAACCTTCAAAAAATGAGTCAAATTAACGCATTGAGTGCCACGATGACTGACACTGAAGTGCTGAAAATTCACAATGTTTAAAGTAATTTTTAAGAAAGTATAATCTTGTAATAAATAAAAGGTAGGTAAATTTTAAATATTTGTTGAGTAATTATTTAAAACAATGTATATTTTTTCAGTTTTGTATCATATTTTAAGCATCAGCCATCAGTGAATGACACATTTTAAACGGAAAGTTTGATGTCAGCCACCGGTGGCTGACATAGCACTTAGCATGTTAAAAAAATTAATTCAGTCTGCACACCGGGAGCTTCTAATATATTATGCTTAGAAAAAATGATTAAATTCCTATGTATAGTTTTTGCTCCTATAAAACTCTTTTAATGGAACGATTTTGACCAAGTTTAACATTAAATATCTCTTATAATAATTATTTGATTTAAAAACTGTCTACATCAGCGTGTTTATCAAACTCTTTATAATACTACTAGGGATGCACCAAATATTCGGTATCTATTCGGTATTCGGCCATGTTACCGAATATTCGGCTTGGTCGAATAGCAAATTATTCGGCAATATTCGGCCAAACCGGATATTTAAAAAAAACTTTTAAAACATATTTTTTAAAACCTTATACAACTTCTACGCTTAAGTCAACTTATAATGATATTCAGAATAATTAGAAACAGAATCATATTTAAATAAAAGAGAATGTTTTTACATTATTTATTTGCTGTTTAAGTAAATTATTAATGTATTAAGTAAATTTAAGAAAATTAACCAATCATGAGGATTTTCATAGGAATTAATTATGTACAAATACAAGTTCCTCAACATTGTCCAGTAAATAATCTGTTTACAATCTCTGAAAATGATTGCCCACTCCAGACACCGATCTAGGATGCATTTAAAAACTTCCTTACTTTAATCAAAGGGAGTAGAACAGTTATTCTTGCTAAGTTGTCACCCTATAAAATTTGAATTGATTGTATTATTTATTAACTTTTACTTTAGTCTCTTCCTGACAAGCAAATATATGATCCTGTACAATTTTTCTTCCAATTTTTTCACAATTTCTCTTTGATTTTAAAATGTTTGTTTTAGAATTTAAGAAATTTTTTTTAATTTGTTTTAATTCTCAGAAGAAACCATGAAATTTAAAACTTTATTAATTAAATTTTTTTTTTATAACTATCCTCTTCTTAAATAACTTAAAGCAGATTTTTTTCAGCATAAAGTTTACTTGAAAAAAGCTCTTGTTTATTAGAATAAAAGTTTCTGTTTTAAATATTATGTAAAATTGTTTTTAAATTTAACACATTAATGCCTTTAAACTTTGAAATATAAAAGTATTCGACAAGCCGAATATTCGGTATTCGGCCAAAAAGTTACTATTTAGCTGACTGAATATTCAGTATTCAGCCTAGCAGTTACTATTCAGCTAGCCGAATATTCAGTATTCGGTTCGCCTGTTGGTCGAATATTCGGTATTCATTAAAAATCACTATTCAGTGTATCCCTAAATACTACCCATTTTCCTATTTTTGTATGCAGTAGTTTTCTTAATATTAACGGAGAAAGACCTCTGGTCACAAAAAGTTCATTTACAGCGGCGGTGACAGCTTTAGTTTCTTTTTCTTTTTTTTTTAGAATAGAGAGATACTTGTAAGAAATTAAAGAGAATTTTGTGAATTATAAATTAATGATATATTTAGGTTTCTGTTTAACCATCGGCATACCAGACGTGTCCAAATGAACCCAACAGGAAAAATCATAATTAGTTCAAATACGATAAAATCCAGCTAAATAGGATAAAATTAACAAATTGGTTTGTAAACTCATATTTTTATATCTAAATTTGTAAAAATCTAGAACCATTTAAAAATAATATTGAATAAAAGCTAAAGAATTTTAACTGCAGTTAGATGCATTATTATAGTTTTTGTATGCTTTTTTGGTAGCCCGGGGGTTACATATTTTTAATAAGGTCCTTCGTACATATATACAGCTAGATGATAGATTCATTGTTCATTTTAGTTTTTGTGACTTTTTTCTTCGCTCCATTTGTGAAGTATTCAGTTTGAAAGTTGAAAATTTTTCTGAAATATCTATTTTTTAAGACAAAGAATTATGTGAAGTGTCCTAAGTTTTAAAGTGAAAAAACTGTGAAGGATCCTTTGAAGGATTCAAGTTCTTTCTAAACAGATCCTTGCTTACATACAGATCATATTTTCCATGTAGAGAACATGAAAAAATATAAAGAAAAGTATCAGAATGCACCTTTTATAAAATTTTGAATATATTTTTTTATAAATGGAATTTGTATTGTTTTCTAATTGGAAAAATTGAAAAATACCCCTTTGAAAAAAACTTTTTTTTTTTTTTAATGTCTAATTTTTTCTGAGCATTCCCATCTCTAGGCATTACTGCAGTTTTTTTTTTTCTTTCTTCTCTGGTACTTTTGCAAAAGGTATTTATTTTTTACTGCTTGTGATAACTGGCTATAAGTGCTAATGACACAATGTATGCAATTATCAGGGAAGTATAGGCTGATCTTACTGTTTCCAATGTTAATTTCCATATGCAGAATATATAACTAGCCTTTGCTCAGAGAGGGTCTCTCCTCCCCCACCCCCACCTCCTCTTTCACTTAGACCACTTTGACATTGAAGAACACTATTGGGATGGGTCCATTTGGACCCACTTTCGGTGTGGGGTGTATTTTTAACATTATAATGTTTGTAATTATCGTTATATTTTTATATATTTAGTTTTAGAATAATTTCAAAATGTAATATTTGTAGTGTACTGTGAAATAATTTTTCTTAGATTACAGATTTATTTTCTTTTTTTAGTTTAGATGAAGGATCTTACAGAGACAGAGATTCCAAACCATGGGTAAGACCTCAGCTAAGGGTTCGTCTAATTGATGATAAATACAAGAAAGGAAAATACTTCAATGAAAAGGTATTGTAATTACTTTCCTTACTGTATACATTTCCATTGGCATTTTTGTATATAATATACTAGTTGAAACTCATCGAATTTGACGAACAGAAATTATTAAAAGAACTGACTGACTGAATTTATAAAAATATAACAGAAATAATTACGATAATTAATCAGTATTTTATTAGCTAGCCTAACTCTTAAAAGAAATATTATTTTTAATTGAAGTTTAATTTCAATTTTTCAAGTTATTGAAAAATTAAATTTTATTCCTATACGTAATCAGTAACATGCAATATCAATGAAAATTGCACCACTATGATGCAATTACAATTTTTGTTTTCAACGAAATCTGAAACTAACATCTCCTTCACTATCGTAAAATTTACATTCATACTTTTCATATTCATATTCACTATTAAAATATTTTAATGTGCCGTAAATTATTAATAAATATATTCCCAAACAAGATGTCACAATTGCCAGTTACAATTTTACATGTAAAGATTCATACTCTTTACTTGAAGTTTTTTTCTGATTGCTGGCAAAATGCAGAAATTTACTTTTAGATGCATTCGTAATTAAATATTTAGTTTTACCAAAGAAAATACTCATTTCATTTTTACTATGACATCATTTTCACCCACTGAAGCCCTCTAAGATTAGCGTCTCAATCTCAATACTAACGGAATGAAAAAATATTGAAATGTAACATCTTTATTAGTAAAAATGCTTTATTTTAAATCGTGACATCATTTTTTGTTCAAAATTTTTTAAAAGTTATTTTTCATTGTAATTCGAAAATGGCATCTGTAATGATATGGTAATTTTCCATTGTCTCCTTCTCCCTTCAACAATGGAAGTAATCCAATTGCACCAATGGGAAAAAATTTCATAAAGGACTTTTTAAATTAAAATTAAAATATAAAAATGGTATAAAAAAAATAATGAGTGCGGTCACATCTATAGACAAAGTTCTTATATATATACAAGGGGTGATCAAATGAAAAGGTACGAAATGACGTAAAAACGTAACAGTTAAATATTTGCATATTCTGCCATGGGAGAACGTAGCCAGACATCTCGGGATGCGATTGGAGTCTCTGACTGGGATCGGAGCATGTGCGGGTGCCCGCATGCGCAGTAGAGAACAGAGGCTCTTATCAAAAGCGGCATCCAAATGATGCGGCAGTCCGTATGCGGGCAGGATGGCATTCGTGTTGCAAAATTTGACGATTGAGGAGCAGAGAGGTGTTATCCGATTTCTGACAGCAGAAGGTGAGAAAGCGGCAGCTATTCATCGCCGGATGGCGACAGTTTACGGGGAGAAATGTGTCTCTGACAAGTCTGTCAGGAAATGGAAGGCCCATTTTTGTGCAGGCCGTGAGATTCTGGGTGATGACCCGAGAGCAGTTCAAGTGGGAGACGTTGGACCATCCGCCCTACAGTCCGGACATGTCGCCTGCGATTTCCATGTGTTTGGTCCACTGAAGAAACACCTGAAAGGAAAGCCCTTCAACTCGGACGACGTACTCAAGGACGCTGTGAAGGACTGGGTCTCGTCACGGCCACAGGAATTCTAGGAACAAAGAATCCTGCGGCTTGTTTATCAGTGGGATCGTTGTGCTCAGGCCTATGGTGAATATTTTGAATAAAGTCTACATTTGTACCCACCATGTCGTTTCGTACCTTTTCATTTGATCACCCCTTGTATCATCATCATCATCATCATCATCACCCGTTTTCAATCCACTGCTGGATGTAGGTCTCCCCCAGATTTTTCCACTGTTTCCTGTCTAGTGCTTTAGTCATCCAATTTACACCGGCTACTTTTCTGATTTCATCACTCCATCTTACTTGAGGTCGTCTTCTTGGCGTTTTACATCTCTGGGATACCACTGTAGGGTGTTTGTGCTCCATCTATTGTCTTGTCTTCTTGCGATGTGCCCAGCCCATTTCCATTTTAGCCGTTTAATTCTTTCAATGATGTCAAAAACTTTCGTCTGACTTCTTATCCAGGTTATTCTTTTTCTGTCTCTTCTAGTTATACCTAGCATACATCTTTCCATACTTCTCTGTGTTGTTTGTAATCTTTGTACCATCCGTTTTGTTAGCGTCCATGTTTCTGTTCCATAAGTTAGGACAGGCAAAACACATTGGTTAAATACCTTTCTTTTCAAACACAGGGGCATGCTACTCTTCAGAATAATATTGTTCTTCCCAAAAGCACTCCATCCATTTCTTATTCTTCTATTGATTTCATTCATGATACTATTATCAGATGATATTTCTTGCCCAAGGTACACATAACTTTGCACTTCTTTAATTTCAGTGTTCTTGTAGACGATTTTCTTTTTTGATGCAAATGAATTGAACATCACCTTAGTCTTTTCCAAGTTTATTTTTAATCCCACATTAATGCTAGCTTCTGCCAAATCTTTTAGCATATTTTCCAATTCTTCAGGACTGTTACTGAAAATTAAAATGTCGTCAGCGAAACGGAGATGACTTAAATATTCCCCATTTATTCTAATCCCTTTGTTTTCCCAATCCAGCTTCTTGAAAATATTTTCTAAGACAGCAGTAAAAAAGCTTAGGCGAAATGGTGTCTCCTTGTCTTACCCCTCTTCCAAGCTTGATCTTTGCTTTTCCTTTGTCCAAGCGGATGGTTGCTGTTGCTTTCTTGTAAATCTTCTTTATAATATTGATGTAAGGTTTGTCTATACCAATGTCCTCCAGAGATTCTACTACTGCTGATGTGTAGACCGAATCAAATGCTTTTTCATAATCAATAAAGGCAAGGCAAAGTGGTAAATTATATTCCTTATGTTTTTCTATGAGTTCCCTTATCGTTTGGATATGATCCATTGTGCTGAATCCACTTCGGAATCCTGCTTGTTCTCTAGGTTGAGCTGAGTCCAGAGCTGATTCAAGTCTTGTCGTTAAAACTTTGGTGAAAATTTTATAAATCACTGACAGTAAGCTGATTGGACGGTAGTTTTTAATGTTTTCCTTCTCTCCTTTCTTGTAAAGTAGCACCATCACAGCATTATTCCCATCTTCTGGTACATCTGACTTCTGGAGACATTTGGAAAACAGTAAGGATAGCATTTTTGCAAATTCTTCTCCTGCTTCTTTGATAAGGTCGATTGTAATTCCATCTTCTCCGGGGCATTTACCTTTTTTCATAAATTTAATGGCTTGTAAAACTTCGTCTGTCGTCACTGGGATTATGGCATCGGTTTCTGTTAAGTTTTCTCGTGGATCACATAAGTTGATTTCCCTCTGATCTTCACATTTATATAAATCGTTATAGAATTTTTCGACAATGTGTACTATTTCTTTATTGATTTTGGTGATTGTTCCATCTGCCCTCTTTAGTGCAAAAATACCTTTTCTTCCAACACAAAGTTTTCGCCTAGCTGATTTTAAACTTTTGTTATCTTCTAGAATTTTCTTGACAAGATCAGAGTTAAATTTTCTGATATCTTCTGTAACACATTTTCTTACCGTTTTACATAATTCAACATATTCAACTCTTGATTTAGGATCGTTTTTCTTCATTTTAAATTCTCTGCATTTCTTTATCAATCTTCTTGTTTCTTCTGTTATTTTCTTTGTCTGCTTTACTTGTGCATCACCGGCTATCTTCTTTGCAATATCTTGTAGAGTACTGGTTAGTTTCTTGTTCACTACTGTAACATCTTGCTCTTCTTCTAAAGCTGATTGAAGTACTTGGAAACGGTTTTTAAGTTCCAAATGGAATTCTTCTTTATGTTTCTGGAGATTTATTATATCGATTGATTTCTTTGAGTGTTGCAAAAGCTTCATTCTTTCCACTTTAGTATTTAACAGCAGTTTGCATCTAACCAACCTGTGATCACTTCCTGTATTGAAGTTATTGAGAACGCTGCAATCCTGAATAAGATGCTTTTTGTTTGTTAAGATGTAGTCGATTTCACTTGTTGAGCCATTTGCACAACGCCATGTCCATTTTCTTTGTGGCTTTTTCTTGAAAAATGAATTCATGATATACAACTGTTCACATTCTGCAAACTCAATCAATCTGTTTCCTCTTTCATTTCGCACCCCATATCCATGATTTCCCACTGATAACTCACCTTTCTCTTTTTCCCCAATTCTAGCATTCCAGTCTCCCATTATTAATTTTATGTAGCATTTTCCCTTTTGATGCATTGAAGCTACTTCTTCATAGAAATCCTCAACTTCTTCATCAGTATAGCTTACTGTTGGTGCCTAAACTTGGGTAATTTGCAGCTTGTATCATCTGGACACTTGTATTACTAACCTTGCAACTCTATCTGATGCACTATCATATTCTACGATGTGATTCTTCCACCTTTTATGAATCAGAAATCCTACACCGCTTGTTCTTCCATCTTCTGTGCCTCTGTAGTATAATACATGTCCGCTGGCAAGATCTATCTTCTCTTCTCCTTTTCTTCTTACTTCACATAATCCTAGGATGTCCCAGTTGATTCTTTCTAATTCTTCTTCAAGTTCCTGTAAACGATTTTCCGAAGATAGGGATCGTCCATTATACGTAGCCAAGGTCATCAACTTATGGCAGCCTAGCCGAGCCCGGTTATTCTTAGCACCCTCTGTCTTCATGTCTTTCTGATCGCTGCCGTAACCAGGAACATTCAGACCACCGGGAATTAAGGGCCGTGATTTATTTTGTGAATTCATGGTAAAATAAGGGGGGGTAGGTGGCCAAATTCCTCCACGCTGGCCAAGCGGGTTGGAGGAAGCCCATCCGCATTCGTTCCCCATGCACTAGGCAAGGGTACTAACAGGCTGTACCGGTGGAAGGTGCGGATTGGACATTAAGTCTCCGCTCCCAGTTGATTCCTTTAAGTCCTCCTCAAAGGCAATTAAAGGGTCTTCTCCTGGTTAATAAGCAGAGGCTATTAAACAGCCCTCACCCCTTGTATATATATACACAGTCAGTACCGGATATATGGTCACCCGCTTATAAGGTTACCATGCTTATAAGATCACTTTTCGTAAGTCCGGACTGACTGAATAAGTATTACGTATTAAAATACACCATCTATATGGTCAGTTTCCAATGGCTACTATCGGATATATGGTCATATGGTCGTCTTTTGTCTCCCTTTTTACTGCAAAATATCTTATAGTTTTTTTTTAGGGTGTACAGTACCGAACAGACGAATCATTCACATTCAAGTATCTTCAGCTGTCTTTTAAAAAGCTTTTGAAAGAAGTGGTTGGACACCCTGAAGGAGGAACTTCTTTCCTTTTAGTCGATGTTGCCCTTTTTCCATCGTTGAATCTCCCGTGCATTTGCTAAAATCCAAAAGTACGAACTTCTGTATTGTAAAGAAAGGCCAGTTGGCATTTTTATAGCTTTAGAATCAGAGAGAGGGACCTTTTCTTTTTTAAATGGAGCTTTAGAGATCACGATAATATTGCATACCACGTGACTAGATGCACGTTGACACTCGGGGGTAGGGGGTAGGCGATCTCCTCTTCCTGGCTGCAGCCTACAACAGAAACTCTTTCCAGTCTGTAACAATTTCCAAAGCTCTGGAGATTTCTCCCGTAACTGCTCCATTAGATACCAATTCTTGGAAAATATGTCATCACCCCTTGCGACCGAATGAATGTTGTTCTCCGTGCAGAGAAAAGTTAAATCACACATTTTTAGCTTTTTGTATTTTTCATTATTGGTAAAATCATCATTCATTTGTTAATTGTCATTTGCGAATGAATGCAATATTTCAACACAACGAAAAATTTGACAATAGCAAGAAAAAACAAAATTGGTAGAAAACTTTGTAAAATCGAATGTATTAAAAGCAGCTTTCGCGAAGACTGATGGAATAGAGAGAACGACACTGAATAACGTCTTAGGGTTCAAAATCTTGTTAAACAGAAGATGGGATCAACCAAAAGAGAAAGCAAGACCATGTTTCAACATTTGAGAATGTTGAGAAAGATCTTTTCTCTTAGATAAAATGTTCCAGTGCATGGATTATCGTAAAAGAAAAATCTCTAAAAATTGCTGCATTGCTAGGAAAACCGAATTTTACTGCCAAAGAATCGAAGGAATGGCTGTTAAAGTGTTAAGTGACTTTCTCAATAGGTACAGCTTTGTGATCAGGGTTCGTAAATATCATGATATTTTCGAAAATATCAAAAATATCCGATATTTTGATATATATCTGATATTTTCGATATATATCCGATATTTTCAAAGCAGCCAACTTACCGCTGATAATAAATGTTTTCGAGCATAATATAGATTAGAAACTAAAATATATTACACTTAACATGAAAACTTAAAGAATATTCTAAAAATGCGTTTTTTTTTTTTTTTTTTTTTTTTTTAGAACAAAATTGAAGTAGAAATAATTGAAAACAGTAACAATTTGATTTATACACTTATAAAAAAAAATAACTATAGGATTCAGTATCAAGATCAAGTACAAAAGAATCAGATATTTTTAAAACAAAATTTTAAATACAAAAAAAAGTTTTTTTAATTGAAAAATTTTAACATAAATGTAAGTATAAAATGTTTTATTTCATATTTCCTAACATGCTGTATAGTTCAAACTCAACTGAACCAAAACTTGAGAAAAGATTCTTTTCTAATGAAGCTGTATATAATTGCTTATTTAAATTAGTCAATTCATCTTTCAATGGTTGTTCTGAATTAATTATGTCCCACATAATTATTAATTCAACATTTAAAAAAAAAATGCTTCAAATCTAAAGTTTGAAAAATATATTTGTTTTCTTTTTTGGCTAAAAAAAAAGTCACATCCAGAAGAGACAAGTTTTTTATCTACAGATTCAGAGTCAATAACAGTTGAAAATTTATTTCATTTACACTGAAATATTACAAATTACGACTGAAAATATCAAAAATATCTTGTGCACATTTATATTATGAAAATAAATATCAAATGCAGAAAATATTAGACATCTTGATATATTGAAAATAAATATCAAGTAATATGAAAATATCAAAAATCTTGATATTTTGAAAATAAATACTGGATATATATCCATTGATATATATCAACGAACCCTGGCTGTATATAAATGATTATCAGAATTACATTTTATCTTTCAATGGCTGTTCTGAATTGACTGTCTAACATAATTAATAGTTCTACATTTAAAAATAAAAGTTTGAAACGTAAAGCTTGGAAAAGGTTTGTTTTCTTCTTTTCCTAAAAAAGTCACTGCCAGAGGCAAAAGTTCATGATCTACAGAATGACACAGTCAATAACAGGTGGAAATTTCATTTACACTTGCTTTGAATGTGAAAAATATCAAAATTTCCTTGCACAGTGATATTTTGAAAATAAATATCAAATATACAAAATATCAAACATCTTGATATTTTGAAAATAAATGTCAAGAATTTGAAAATATCAAAAATCTTGATATTTTAAAAATAAATATCGGATATATATCAAGATATATCATGATATATATCCATTGATATATATCAACAAACCCTGCTTGTGATGTTTTTAATTTTGATAAACTTTGGCTGTTTTTTTTTTTTTTTTTTTTTTTATGTTTTGCTAGATAAAACAGTTACTTATAAGAACAAAAAATAAAGTGGTGGGAAGGTAAGCCAAAAAAAGATTGCCTTTTTATTAGCAGCAAATATGGATGGATGGCTCAGAGAAATTGACTTTGTTAGTTATTGGTAAATTTCTCAAGCCTCGTTGTTTGAAAAACTGCAAATCTTTGCATGTATCCTACAATGCAAACCGAAAGGCCTGGATGACAATAAACAAGTGGGAAAAAGAAATTCGGCTTTTAGATAAAATTTGCACAGACAAGTGGCTATAATCGCAGACAACTGTACCACTCATTGCATGATTCCCAATTTAAATCCGATTCAATTTGTTTTGTTGCCTCCAAACTGAACCAGTATGGCACAACAATTATATCAAGGGATTATTAAAAATATTAAGATAAATTATCGAAAGCTGCTTCTAAAAGACGTCATTGCTGCCATTGATCAAAAGAAGAAGTTTCGCGTGACTATGTTAGATGCCACATGTTACGTAGACAAGAGTTGGAATATGGTATCAAAGAAGACCATTGAAAATTGTTTTTGACATCCCTTTCTTCCAGAATGTGAAGAATTATCGTTCAAAGACAACGACGATGATGGTGATGATGTATCCCTATTTGAAGTTGCATGAGAACTACAGAATGCCATTTGCACAATACATGACAAACTGCCATACACAGGTGTTGACAATGAGATCACTAATAATGGACTTTACCCACGAGTGGCAACAATCACACCTTTGCGGGTATGTACCTTCCGAAAAAGGCTGCTTATTGGACGAAGGGGAAACCGTGTTAAAATGTTCTTCATGCCTATTGGGGTTTTTCTTCTAGAAATTCGCAGCTGACGTGACATCGGTAAAGTTCATGGTGAAGCTTCTATACTGGAAATAGTTTCGGAAATTTTAAATATAAAGATTGATGGAAACAATGATAAAGACAGTGAATTCGAATTTGAACCAACAACGTGAACAGAAGCTCTCAAAGCACTAAATACATTCAAATATTTTTTTACCAATCCCAAAGGTAATGAGGAACATTTTAAAACTGCTCGTGAATAAGAAAAAGTAGTTTTGACAACTACGATAAAAAAACAAACAAACCTGCAAAAAAGATTATTTTTACTATTACAAGTATACTCATCAATTTGAAATTTTAAGTGTAAAGCAATTCGTGTTTATACGTCTTGTTTTATAAATTATATATTCATAGCTTCTTTGTACATTATTGTACTAATATAACTAACTTATTAATAATATTTTATTGTCTAACATAAAATTCCTGCTTACACTGCATATAAGGTCACCCCGCTTATAAGGTCATATTTTTTAGGACCGCATGGGTGACCATATAACCGATACTGACTATATATATATATATACTGTTATTAGTTTTATTTTTTTAATTAAATATATTATTTATCCACATTTAAAATTACTTCAGTTTTGTATTTTGAAGTAAAATGAGTACTATTCTTTGGCAGAACATGTGTTTTATCGCACCAAAGTAGTATTCAACTACGTTATAATAGTACTTTTATTATTTATTCTGCATGTGCTATTAATAATTATTTTTTCATTTCTTTTTGTTGTTGAAAATTAGAATTTAATAAATTTAGGCATAATAAATGTAAATGTAGTAATTCCAGTTATACATTACAAGTGGGGATGTTTAGCTTTGGAAAATTAGCTTTGTGTTCAACACTAAATTATATTCTCATTGTATCATTCTCTCTGTATTATTGCTATAAAGTATGTTATTTCATAACTTTTATATCGCCGCACTCTTATTATAACTAATTACTCTTAACTAAGGAAGAAGGCATAACTATAAGATTACTTATAGTTTTTATTTACATATTTACATGAGCCTCTAAAATGCAGCTATTCTCAACAAGTCACATTTTACAACTGCATGGAATATTCTGGTTACATGCAAAACCTCACAATATCAGACTGTGTAGTGCTGCCATCTGTTAATACAGATCTCAACTATTGTTCTATTCTTATTGTGATTGGGATATGATATCCCTCCCCTCATAATTCAAACGAACTACAGGCAATCTTGCTCTATGACTTCTTCGAACTGGAGCACTTTTCTTACAGTCCTTGTCATTGTTTTTAGTCAAATTGTCTTTTACAGTCTGTCGTAACATCATTTTTATTACTCACAACTGTACCTGCCACAATATCATGCGAAGGCTGAGATTGGCTTTGTTCTATAGTATTACCATTATTAAGCTGTTCTTTTATTTTTTCCATTAATTCCTGAAAAACGGTTTTGGTTAACCCTTTCATACCTATCATAATCACTGTAATTTTTACCACTATGTCCCATATTTTCAACTTTGTCTGACATTAGTTTAACATTTCGATTCATCTCTACAACTCTCTCTGGTATTTCATAACTTATCTCTTTATTACGTCTCAACTGATCAACGTGATGCTTACACATTATTCTGTCACATCTATTTACTTAAAACCCATCTACTCCCCAATAATTTCATAATTTTTCCTTTTACCCATTTCTCCCCTTTTCCAAAATTTTTAACAAAAACTAAATCATGAAGCTTATATTTGTGAAGGGGTTGCTGTATTTTAGGTTTTGATGGTAATACCAAGTGAAGGGCTGTTCGAACTGGCCTTCCAAACATTAATTCAGCAGGAGTTTTACCAGTCACCGAATGAGGAGTGGAATGATTTTCTAACAAAAATCATGAAATTGACAATGTTATGTCACTTTTGTCTAGCTTTTTAAGACAATTTTTCACAGTCTGCACATATCTTTCAGCTTGTCCGTTCGAAGGCGGATGATAAGGTGGAACAGGCGTATTCTTAATTCAATTGTTTTTAAGAAATTCCTCAAATTCATCACTTGTGAACGCGGACCATTATCACTGACCAATTCAACAGGTAATCCAAAAGTAGCAAAAATTCTCCTTAATACCTTAATTGTAGTTTTACTATCAGACCTGGGTACTACTTCTATCTCCAACCATTTAGTATAAGAATCGACTACTATTAAAAATATTTTACCTTTGAAAAGGACCGGCATGATCTATATTGATCCTTTCCCAGGGCAGTTCAGATTTCCATTTCAAGGGTTCCATTTTGGGACAATCCCTCGCAAACATCTGACATCTATTACAAAAATTAACCGTTTGTTCAATTTCTTTATCCATATTTGGCCACCAAACTATTTACAGTTTCTGGGAGAGGTAATCTACTTAATGCGTCAGCATTTTTATTATTTTTACCTTTGCGATACTCAATTGTATAATCATACCCAGCTAACATTAACGACCATCTCAGCATTCTAGGTGATAATGTATCAGGTACCTTTTTAACAGGATCAAACAATCTAATTAAAGGTTTATGATCTGTTGTAATTTAAAATTTTTTTCCTGCTAAATATTGGTGAAATTTAGTGACATCAAACATTACAGATAAAGCTTCTTTATCAATCATTGCATAATTTCTTTCAGTTTTATTTAAAGTTCTCGAAGCATAAGCAATAGGTTTCTCTTTACCCTCAACAATGTGGCTTAAAACTGACCCTATATCATATTCAGAAGCATCACAGTTTAAAACTATATCTTTGTTAACATCATATAATTCTAAAACAGGAGATGTACATAATAATTGTTTAACTTTTTGAAACGCTTTTTCATGCTTTTCTGACCATGTCCAGTTTACATTATTATCTAGAAATTAAGCCTAAAAATGAACGCAATTGTGATACATTATTTGGAATAGGAGCATTCAAAATAGCATTAACTTTTTCTGGAATAGGTCTAATTCCTTCCTGAGATATTTTATGACCTAAATAAGAAACTTCTGAAACCATAAATTTTAATTTTTCCTTATTTAATCTTATACCATGCTCATAAAAGCATTTCAGAACACTTTCAACTCTTTCAGAATGTTCTGATTCATTACTAGCACTTATGATAACATCATCTAAAAATACACCAACATATTCAATTTTTCTTTGGAACATTCCAGGAGCACATTTTACCCCAAATGCTAATCGTAACACATTAAACAATCCTTTATGTGTATTTATAGTCAAAATTTCACTACTTTCGTTATCTACAGGTTGTTGTAAATAGGCATCTTTTAAATCAAAAACAGTAAAAAATTTTCCACCTGATAATTTAGAAAATAATTCTTCCATTCTAGGAAGAGGATAATTATCATTTTCAGTATTAGCATTAACTGTTGCTCTATAATCACCACATATTCTAACAGAACCATTAGGCTTGGGAACAGTTACTATAGGACTAGCCCATTCTGAATGATCAACAGGTTTTAAAATACCCCCATTAGTTAATCGTTCCAATTCTACATCAGTAGCTTTTCTTAAAGCAAAAGGAACAGGTCGAGACTTAAGAAAAACTGGTTTTGCATCTTTTTTCAATTTTATTGACACGGGAGGACCCTTGATTGTCCCGATCCCATCAGCAAAAACATTAGGAAAATTTCTAATTAAATCATCTTTCGAAATGCTTTTAATCATATTTACATTAGGCCAAAATAATTTTGATGCTTTTAACCAAGTTTTTCCGATTAGACTCAGACCTTCCTCTTTAATTACCAATATTCTTAAATCAGGTATACAATATTCATTAACAACAGCATTTACTTTTAATTCCCCCAAAACAGTTAAAGAGTCTTTAGTATAAGTTTGTAATTTAATTTTAGATTTAATTAAAGGCAGCTTACCTGAGAACAATTTACGAGCAACACTTTTACTTACAATAGTATGAGCCGCACCACTATCAATTTCAAATTGTATATTTACCCCATTTATTTTAACCGATTTTATCCATGACATATTATTAGAGTTGTCGTCCATGAAATTTAAACAATATTCTTCCTGAACAGTTTTAATTTTTCTGTTCTTAAAAGGTTTCTCACTTTTCATTCCAAATTTTCTATTTCGACAGCAAATTTTTAAATGACCCAGTCGATGGCAGAAATGACATTCTGCAGATTTAAAAGGGCATAATTTTGGATTATGATTTTTAGAACATCTGTAACACAGTTTCTCAGGTGCGAATTTATCTTCTTTAGGCTTAGGTGCATGAGCGAACTTCTCTACTTTTGGTTTCTCTCCTTTCGAAACACACACTTGATTGACAGTCGTACTATCTCCGATGTGTAGGGATTTCATTCCAGCCTCAGCTATCTCAAATGACTCAGCTATTTCTATCGCTGTTTGGAATGTTAAGTCTCTAGAATCCAGTAATTTTTGCTGTATCTTCTCATCCTGGATCCTAAATACCAATTGATCACAGAGGCGGGCATTAAGCGTATTTCCGAAGTTGCAATGTTCGGATAAACGATGTAACTCTCTTATGAAATCGGCTATATTCTCTCCTTGCTTCCTTAGTCGTTTCTGGAATTTAAATCGTTCCACAATTTCACTAGGGCATGGTGAAAAATGATCTTTTGCTTTCTTTAAAAGATCCTCGTAACTGATTTCTTTCAGCGTATTCGGAGCAATAATATCTCGTAAATTAGCAAACGTTGTTGTTCCAACCAAACTTAGTAAAATATTTTTTTCATTTCATCATTTTTGATGCTATTCGCTGAGAAATAAAAATCAATTTTCTCGACGTAAATAGTCCAAGGAACATTTGAATTATATTCTTCTAAACGTCCCAGAGAAATTATTTCTTTATTGGCCATTTTCCGCTCCCTCTTTCTTTTTCCTTTTCAAAACAAAAAAATTTTCACTGCACTTAAATTTTCTTATACCTATATTCAGGCATTATAGTAGCCACCAGTATAGACACTTTTACCACATTTGTTTTACATTAATATATAAAGATTCATGACATTTAACTTTCATTTTAAAAAATCCTTTATCTTTCGTTTTGTACATATTAAAATCGAACATTATAATTTACATTTCTTTACTTTTCTTAAAAAACAAACCACATTTTTTTACTTAAAAGGACATAAATTCCGGTATATCGTTAAAACTATGCTATTTATAAATATATATTGCATTGTCCATACTCTTTGGCACTTCTCTGAAAAAACGTTTTCGTCCATTTCTTGGACTTCTTCAGTTTCATTTGGCGGCTCGCAGTTTCATTTTCGACCTTTTATCATTTCTCTTTTTCCATTTTTTCCCCCCTTCTCCCTTTTCACTTTCCCCCTCTTTCCAGCATTTTTAGCCAACGGGAGTCAACATTTGCATGCGCCATATCGTTGCATACACTTTTTCTTTCGAGGTTAATCTCGATAGCCTCTCTCATTAGGGTGTTGTGGGGATTATCATATGCAGCTATTTTTTCTATTTTTATTGATTGAGGTATTATGGGGTTTTTTAAATTTGTTCGTGAGAAGGCTGTTGTTTGATTATTATATTTAATGCGACAGAAATTACTGTCGAAAAACACTGGCTAAATTTTCACTGCATTTTAATTTGGGTTAAATCCCATTCGTCGCCACTTTTATATCGCCACACTCTTATTATAACTGATTACTCTTAACTAAGGAAGAAGGCATAACTATAAGATTACTTATAGTTTTTATTTACATAATTACATGAGCCGCTAAAATGCAGCTATTCTCAACAAGTCACATTTTACAACTGCATGGAATATTCTGGTTACATGCGAAACCTCACAATATCAGACTGTGTAGTGCTGCCATATGTTAATACAGATCTCAACTATTGTTGTATTCTTATTGTGATTGGGATATGACAATAACAGTATTATTTACAAAAACAATCAATAGGAAAACTATGTATGTACATGTTTTTAAATTTTACATTATTTACAATGAAAGGACATCAATTCAAATTGCATTTTGAGTTAGGATCTGATTGGTTTAACCATGTATCTCGAATCCGATTAAGAATTTTTAAAAAATTCCTTCACATTCTGAAAGACTTTTTTTTTGCCAAATATAGACAAATTTGGCGACATTCTTTCATTTTCTGCCAAGTATGTTTTTTGACATTCGTAATCTTGAAAGTCAATTTTTCGGCCAAATGTCGCGAACTTCACGGCTTCGTGAGCCTGACCCGTAGTGCTCCAAAATGACCCACTATTCAAATCTGCTCAAACCTGCGACTTAGCTTAATGGTCTTCTGGTAATCAAAAATGGTAGAATACAAAATTTAGTCAATCGTTTAAGCCATTTTTTAGATAAAATTAACTTGACCCACAGTGACCCAAAAATGACCCACTTATCTAATTTTCTCGAACATGTGACTCAGCCCAGTTGTCTTCTCAAGACCCAAAATGGTAGAACACAAAATTCAGTCAAAATCTCAAAAAGAGCCATTTTTGAGATAAATTTAGAGTGATCCAAAAATGACCCATTAATCGAATTTCCTCGAACATGTGATCTAGCCAAATGGTTTTCTCGTGCCCGAAAACGATATGATACAAAATTTTGTCAATATCGTTTGAGACTTTTTTAGATATAATTAGCTTAACCCGGACTCATAGTGACCCAAAATTACTCACTAAAAGAATTTTCTGGAAAATGCGACCTAACCCAATGGTCTTCTCGATCCCGAAAACTATAGGAAACAGAATTTATTCAAAATTGTTTGAGCCGTTTTCTAGATAAAATTAGCTTGACCTGTAGTCACCCAAAAATGATCCTTTAATCGAAATTTCTCGAACATGTGACCTAGCCCAATGATCTTCTTGTGTCCGGAAACGGTATAATACAAAATTTTGTCAAAATCGTTTGAGCCATTTTTTAGATACAATTAGCTTGATCCTAACCTAGTGAGACACAAAATGACCCGCTAATTGAATTTTCCTGAACATGTAACCTAGCCTAATGGTCTTCTCAAGCTTGAAAACGATAGAATACAAAATTTCTTCAAAATCGTTAGAGCCATTTTCTAGATAAAGTAAGCTTGACCCACAAATGACCCACTAATCGAATTTTCTCTAACATGTGACTTAGCCCAATGGTCTTCTATTAATCCAAAATGATAGAATACAAAATTTAGTCAAAATCTTTACAGCCGTTTTATATATAAAATTGACTTGCCCGATAGTGACCCAAAAATGACCCACTAGTTAAAATTTCTTGAACATGTGACCTAGCCCAATAGTCTTCCCGTGCCTGAAAACGGTTAGATGCAAAATTTGGTCAAAATCGATTGAGCCAGTTTTTTTTATATATATTTAGCTTGACCCTGACTCATTATGACCCACTAATCGAATTTTCTCGAACATCTGACCTAGCTCAGTGGTCTTCTCATGTCCGAAAATGGTAAAATACAAAATTTAGTCAAAATCATTAGAGCCGTTTTCAAAATAAAATTTACATACACACACACATAATTTTTGCTTGTATTATAATATAAGATACTAGAAAACCTGTGGCTTTGCTCGCGTAATAGTTGAAATATGCCAAGTGATATTTGTATGTCTAATTTTTATTAGAAGAAATTATACTTTTAGGGTTGGGTTGGGTTGATTGTTGACGGCCAATTATCTACACAAGGGATATAGGCCCTAGGGAGAGTGCCTTCCGTGGAGGTCTTTCTAAGGGAACCTAATCCGTATTAATAATTCAAAAATTACTGATTAAGCCACAGTTTGACTAAACTTCATTATTACACTGCATTAGGCAGAAATGAGACTTAAATTAGTAAGGATAACTAAAACTAATTCTAAATAAAAGATAATTTAGAAAGTATTTTGAAGCTTTTATGCTCATTTCGTACACTCATTTCAGTATTCATTTGAAGTTTTGAATTTTTTAGAAACTGTTCTTGCATTTACATCTTAAAATTAACCAGCATGTCAAATTCCAAACTTCTTGTGTAACGGTCTACCACCTCTCTGGTGGTAGTGGCACTAACATAAAATATCTTTGTTGAAACAGAGACTGTCGCCATTAATTTGCCAACATTACTTTTGAAATCGGTTTGGTATTTCCTAATATTTCATAGAAAACATAATTTAGAAAGGTTTTTAAAGGCGTGTTTAGAAAGTTTGTTCTTACTGCAAATCCCAGGTGGTAGTGTCACTGGCATAAAATATAGCCTGTGTAGGATCACAGACTGTAACTATTGATTCGAAACCATTACTTTTGTAATCGGTTTATTATTTAATAAGATTGGATAGAAATTATTTTCGATAGTTCCTAGAGAGTATTTAAATTTTATAAGCAACTACCATGCCATATTTAAAGTTTCTAGCCTCATTAATATCCCATAAATCACAATTTAGAACTTTTTTGCTCCTGCAACCGCCTGGTGGTAGTGCACTGACATAAAATATAGCTTTTGTTTGAGTAGGTTCTATCACCACCAATTTGCAACCATTATTTTTTAAATCGGTTTGGCATTTCATACGATTGCATAAAAATCGTAATTTAGAACGCTTTTCGCTCACTTCATCCTTTTATATTTGGAATTTTCTTTCGACGGTTCTTAGAAAGCATTTGAATCTTTGAAGTAATTACCATTCCAAATTTAAAATGTTAGACACCCCCCCCCCCCCCCCCCTCAGCAACACAAAAAAAGCAATTTAGAACATTTTTTGCTCTTGTTGTAAACCCCTGGTGGTAGTGACAACAACGTAAAATATAGGCTATGTTGGAGTGGGGACTGTCACCATAAATTTCAAACCATTGCTTCAGAAATCGGTTTATATTTCCTGAGATTGCGTAGAAATCGCTATTTAGAACATTTTTAGAACGCTTTAAATTTCGAATTTTTTATAAACTGTTCTTAGACAGCATTTACATTTTGTAACTACCATGCCAAATTTCAACTTGATAGCTGTGATAATGTGCCCTTGCATTATCACAGAAATCACAATTTAGATTGTTTTTTGCTCCTGCAACCTCCAGGTGGTACTGACACCGACATGAAATAGAGCCTATGTTGGTAGTCCAGGCAATAGGGATTTTTACCTAGCAAAATTAATGGTAGTTCTGGAAATCGGCTTACTTTATGTTTTTTGGGTCGCTGAATCCGAATTTGTAACTTCCCACCAAAATTTCCCCCGGCAACCCCCCAAATTTTGGTAAAAAGCCCCCCAAAAAAGGTTTTTATTAAAAAAATCAATTTTTTTATTGTTTTAGGAGAAAAGTATCTATAAATTCAGAAAATAGACAAAATTTACAACAAATTAGATATATGACATTAGGATGAAGGGGAAGGGGGGATCTGCCTCGGAACATGCGCACGGTGCTGCGTGGACTATGTTGCACAATTCCACTTAACCACTCACACGTTTACATTCGCCCTCCCATCTCCCCTCCGAACTTTCCTTATAAGGTTTACTTTAAGTTTTTTGGGTCGCTGAATCCGAATTTTTAACTTACCCCCAAAATTTTCCCCCCGAAAACCCCCAAAATAGTTGTTATTAACTTAAATTTCTTATTGTTTTAGGGGAAAAGCATTACGAGATTATGAAACTAGACAAAATTTGCAACAAATAGGATACATGATATTATGACGTAGGATAAACGGGGAGAGAGGGGGCTGCCTCGGAACATTCCCCGCGCACTTTTCTCAAAAACCAAATTTTTTCAAAAAATCAATTTTTTGGGGGGGTTGCCGGGTGAAATTTTGGTGGGAAGTTACAAATTCGGATTCAGCGACCCAAAAAACATAAAGTGAGTCGAAATCCAGAACTAGTATTAATTTTTCCAGGTAAAATCCCCTATTGTCTGGTTGGTTGGTTGGTTGATTTTGTGACGGCCGATTATCTACACTAGGGATATAGGCCCGAGGGGGGGTGCCCTTCGTGGGGGTCTTTCTAAGGGAACCTAGCCCGTATTAACGCATGGAAATCCATGGTTCGAAGAAAACCACAAAAACTCCGAACGATTAGGCCGACGGGCGCGATTGGGATCGAACCCAGCACTTCCCGTCTACCAGTTTCGAGAGCAGAACCTCTCAGCCACTGGTGGGGCTCCTATTGTCTGGACTTCATAACTTAGTTCACGTAGAGCCGCAGTGCATGTTCAGAGGCAGCCCTCCCCCTCCCCGTTCATCCTACGTCATAATGTCATATATCCTATTTGTTGCAAATTTTGTCTAGTTTCTGAATTTCGTAATGCTTTTCCACTAAAACAATAAGAAACTTAAGTTAAAAACAACTATTTTGGGGGGAAGTTAAAAATTCGGATTCAGCGACCCAAAAAACTTAAAGTAAACCTTATAGAGAAAGTTTGGAAGGGAGATGGGAGGGCGAATGTAAACGTGTGAGTGGTTAAGTGGAATTGCACAACTTAGTTCACGCAGCACCGCACGCATGTTCCGAGGCAGATCCCCCTTCCCCTTCGTCCTAAGTCATAATGTCACGCATCTAATTTGTTGCAAATTTTGTCTACTTTCAGAATTTATAGATACTTTTCCCCTAAAACAATAAAAAAAATGATTTTTTTAATAAAAACCTTTTTTTGGAACATTTTACCAAAATTTGGGGGGGTTGCCGGAAGAAATTTTTGTGGGATGTTACAAATTCGGATTCAGCGATCCAAAAAACATATAGTAAGCCTTTTTCCAGAACTACCACGAATTTTGCTAGGTAGAGCTCCTATACGGTCTCTATTGCCTAGACTATGGAGCAAGGGCTGTCACCATCAATTTCCAACCATCACTTTTGAAATTGGTTTGGTACTTCATGAGATTGCATAGAAATCGCAATTTAGACCACTTTTCGCCCATTTTCACCTCTCTTAAATTTTGATTTTTTTTTTTTCTTTTAGGAAATGTTCTTAGAGATTATTTATATCTTATAAGTAACTACCATACCTACTTTCAAGTTGCTAGCCCTTGCAGTATCACAAAAATCACAATTTAGGATGATTTTTGCTCCTGCAACCCTGAGGTGGTAGTGACACTGACATGAAATAGAACCTATGTTAGCGCAAGGGCTGTCACCATCAATTTCCAATCATTACTTTTGAAATCGGTTTGATACGTCCTGAGATTGCATAGAAATCGACATTTAGAATGTTTTTCACGTATTTTCACCCTTTTTAAATTTCGATTCTTTTTAGAAAATGTTCTTAGAGATCATTTATATCTGATAAGTAACTTCCATGCCAAATTTCATGTTTCTAAGCCCTTCAGTAACACAAAAATCGCATTTTTAGAATGTTTTTTTTACCTGCACCCCTTTTGGGGTAGTGGCATGAACATAAGATATAGCCTATGTTGGAACAGGGACTAACACCATCATTTTGATATCATTGCTTGTAAAATTGATTTGATATTTCCTAAAATCGCCATTTAGAATGTTTTTTAGAACGCTTTTTTGCACATTATGAAACCCTTTTAAATTTAAGAAATGTTCTTAGAGATCATTTATACCTATTAAGTAACTACCATGCCAAATTTCATGTTCCTAGGTCCTTCAATAACACAAAAATCGCATTTTAGAACGTTTTTTACTCCTGCACCCCTTTTGGGATTGTGGCACCGACATAAAATATAGCCTACATTATAGCCTTCATTTTGACACTATTATTTTTTTAATTGGTTTGGTATTTTCCAAGATTGTGTAGAAATCGCCATTTAAAATGTTTTTTAGAACACTTTTTGCACATTTTCACCCCTTTTAAATTTCGAATTTTTTAAGAAATGTACTTAGATTTTTTTTTTTTATCTTATAAAGTAACTACCATTCTAAATTTCATGTTTCTTGGCCCTTCAGTAACACAAAAATCGCATTTTTAGAACATTTTTTGCTCCTGCACCCCCTTTGGGGTAGTGGCATGGACATAAGATATAGCCTATGTTCAAACAGGGACTAACATCATCATTTTGATACCATTACTTTTGAAATCAGTTCAGTAGTTCCAGAGATTACCTCCTACAAACAAACTTTACTTCTTTATAATATTAGTATAAATTAAAGTGATAGTAGCAGATATCGTATACTCACCTATTTTTTATATTTTTCGTTTTTCTTTGTAATGTGCCATGTTTTATTTTATATATCCTTTAGTTTCCCTTATTTTTTATTTTCTTTCATCTGAATTTCTTTAGTAAATTTCTTGACTTTATAGCATAAAAGTTTAATCATCTTGTGTTACTTAAGATATTTTGTCATTCATTATTTAGTAGGTTACTACCTTGTGGCTGCAATTTTTGTTTTAATGAAATGTTATTAGTTTTCTTGTAACCTTGGATTTTGAAATACAGTACATTCTCTCAAACTTGCCTGGCTTGTGATCCGTAATTTTGAAGATTTTAGATTTTTCATCTTCTGAAAAAAAGAAAAATCTTTAATCTATTAAAGAATATTTTTGTGTAATGTACATTATTGTATACAAAATCTGGAAAAGTCAGGAAATTCAATAAAATTTCATTGTGATCTAAATAAGTGTGATCTTTGGGCAACAAGAAATGAAAATTTACCATATTTTGGTAGGTTTCACATTAAAAGAAAAAGAAAGAAAGGAATTTAATTTAAATTGCTCCTTCTGAAAATTTTACCTTCACCTCTCCCCTTCTTTCCCCATATCAAATATTTAAGAAAAATTAAAACTTATTAATACAGATTTTAAATTTTTTTTTCATCTATATACATATTTATATATTTTTTTTTTTTCAAGTAACAATAAATAATTAACTATCGCAAGCTTCCATATCGATACTATGTCTCCTTCCTCTCCTTCTTTGCCTCCTGTTTAAATAAAGCTTATCTGGACATTTATGATTTTGTGATACAGTAGAAAATGATTGATAGCTCAGTATACAATTATTGTATAGCAAGTTCTTACACTTTGGAGAAAACTTCATTTTAAAACTTGTAATGATCATAAATTAATGTGAGCAGTTCCAGTTGTAGTTCCTCAGAGCAGTGATTTTGGAGAAACTTTTTCTAAATATGATTATAGGACCCAGGGCAATATAAAAATTTCAATTATGTAATTGGAACTATAGTTCTAAAATTAGTGTAGGAGCTAGTCTTTGGTCAATGATAAGAAGGGACACCCTGTATATAATAAAGGTTTTGCTATTCCAAAAGAGATAATTTCTAAAAGCATATCTAATCTTATTATTTGAATATTTTAAAAAAAAGGAAATTAAGGTATTGAAAATTAATTAGTAAGATTTCCTTTTTATATTGTGCGTCTTTGCTTAAACAGTATATTGTTCTTTTATAGGTTATAATAATAGATGTCCTTTCACCTAAAAACTGTACATGCAAAACAGACAGTGGAAAATATTTAGAAGGTACATATTTTTATTTGAAAGTTTTTTGTTTGTTATATATATATTTTAAGCAAACTTTGAATGAAATTTATCTGTAATAGAAATAATGTAAAATAAATTTATATCAAAATACGTGTTTATTTTTTTATGTACAATGTTCTAAGGCCAAAATCAGCCAAAAATGCAATTTTATAATATTTCTCACACAAACCATTTTTATCCCTTTATATTTTCAAACATCTGATTGTTACCAGTTATTCAATTTGGGTTCTAAAAAAGAAGAAAAAATTATTTTCCTATAAATTTATCATTATTATTTCCCTATAAGTATCTTTAATTATTTACAATAACTATATGATTGACATACCAAACAGATTTTCATGTGACAAAAATTGATTTAAAGTATCAGAAGTTCAAATATGTGTGTGTTATATTCATCAGAAGAAAAGAAAAATAATAATAATAAGTTATTGATGTGTATAATGATAGAGATGCTTTTGTAATTATGTCTAAAAGTAACAAGTTTGTTTATAAATAAAATGCCATAGTATGATGTATTACTACTGAAAAATAATTTAGGTCTAATTTTTTGACAGTTTATAAATACATACAACATACATTTCCAGATGTGATGAAGTTTTTTCTCTTATTATTATGATATGAATTTGATTTCTTTTGTCAAAATTAGTCATAACTTATTATATTTAAATAGATATTATCAAAGTTGTTTAGCTTTTTAAATTTAAATGTTTCTCTTTCTTATTATGTTAAAGTAGGGATCAGTTTAGGAAAAAAATTGGGCCTTTAAATTACCCTTTGCAAAAGTTTTCATCTTAAAACAGGACTATTCATTATTGAACGCACAAAAGTAGAAACCTCATTGATAAATTAATACTTTTTTATGCAACTTAGATTATTATAGACATTGCAAGAATGATAAGTTAAATAATGCTAAAATAAAAATTCATATTATTTTCTCCTTATTACAGTATGTACCACTTAAACGAAATAAATTTCTAAATCAAAATTTCATTAAATTAATGACTGATTCTATTCGACAGGAAATCTTTTGATTTTTGTTCTTAGCTTAAAGCAATTGATTTTATTATCTATCGTTTTGTATCCCATGTTGCAATATCTTTTTTATGTAAATGTCTAGCATATTGCAATGTTGACAGAAATTGTTTTTAAATTTTTTGCATGTGTGTAAAAAGGTTTGCCATGCTTATCATGAATTTGACATCATGACATCTTAATTTTGTGAAAAATAGCTTTAAACTGATGTAATATATATATTTTTTTTTAATCAGATATATCACCATCTATGTTGGAAACTGTTATACCTCGATCAGAACCTGGGTATGTTATGATCGTGCAGGGAAAATACAGTGGAGAGGTAAGTAAAAACTTTGTAAAAGAAAGTTGTTTCCTCCTTTTATAGTAATTTTTAATTAAACTATTTTAATTCAGTTAAAATATTAAACTATAATAAAATTTTCTGTATAAGTTAAATCTATGGCTGGAAATATGTATGTGATTGAAATACAGTTGACCCCCACTTATTCTGAAAAAGCCATTTAAAGTGCTATTGCATGAAACATGAGGCGTCAAAGTTGCTGCTAATTTTGGACAACTCAGTATTAACCTATGGCTTTAAAAGAGTTGATCCGAAAGAAAGCAACTTTTTATTGCCAGAGCACTTTTGCCACCTGCGACCTCAATAGTGAGAGCAGAGCAATGTCACCCAGAACAGATGCTCTGAAACAGACGAGGGAAAAGCCTTTTTCTGAACAACCAATGAAATGCTTGGAAAACTGTCGAGTCCCAGGCAATTTTTGTCACTTCAAATTTTCCTGTGTAATAGCATATTAACTTTGTCAAGTTAAATTATTCTATTGAGCAGGATATTACATTAATTGGGATCACCTTGTCACACTGTTAAATAGTAATTAAAGTTATTAAAATATAAACACTTTTAAAATTTCAATCTTCACATTATTTTTAAATAATAAATTGTTACATTAAAGAAAAAGAAGAAAAAATTAAACATATTGAAATATCGAATTTGAACCACATTGATAGTTCACAGCATGGAGATGAGTCGAGTTATTGTTTATTGTGTACGTAAAGGTACAACAAATCTGTTAAACTTTATTTCTCATAACATTAATGGTTAAAATAAGAATCTGCAGTATTTTAGCATAACCTCTGGTTGTATTTTCTTTGGAATAACATGGGCTCCTTGATGTTACATTTAGTAAGTAATCATTTAAAATGTTTATAAAGAATATTAATGTCATTCTCAAAGATTACTGACATTCAATACATATTGGATTAAATGTATTATGTCAATGTAAAAAAATAGTGGATATTAAATTTTATGAAGTCTCAAAGAAGGAGGGGAAATTCTAATGAATTTGTGAGTTCTATGAATATAAAATTTCATTTAATTAGTGAGTGGGTTTGATGTCACATAGTAAGTGGGTGTTGTTAAAAATGTCGCATTCCAACTGCCCAATGAGAAAGTGTCATGGCTTTCGGCAGGTAATGGACATAGGCTATGTTTGCTTCGGTTTTGAGTGGTAGTTAGTGGCTAGATTTAGAATCTCTTGGTGGATTAATTGTTTAATTTGGTCTTTTGTTTTGTGATTTATATGTAATTAAGGCCCCATAAAAAGAAATATGCTTCATCTTTTCAACCATCATCTACAGATCATTTTGATTACATAATACCATCGGAAAAAAGAAATTCGGATACTGAGTGCACTGCATGTTGTTTTGATTTCACAATTTTGGAAAAGCAGAAGTAACAAAACGTGTTGGAACACAAAAACATACGGATAATGCTGAACACATTTTTAAAAAATAATAATAAGCTTACACTTAAGGTTGATGAAATGGATCAACGAATCATTAAAGCAGGATGTTTCTTTTTATTGGATCATAGTTTACCATTAAATGCTTCAGACCATGCAGCCTCCCTGTTTAAAAACATGTTCCTGGATAATGCCATAGTGAAAATTTACTCATCCCAAGAACAAAACAGCTGCAATTGTGTAGGAAATGGCCAAGTAAATTTTCTGTAATTAATGTGTTCAAATTGGCACTATATACTATTATTACAGACAGTAGTAATAATCAGTTAAAAAGTCTAATCCAATTGTTTTCTTTTTTAATCCAATTGCATCTCAAATGGAATATCATTTGCTTTCTATTCCGGTATTCAACTTATGCTAAGATTGCTGAGTTGATTTTTGAAGAATTGGGAAAAAAAGAACAAATATCAGTGAACAATTGTCTAGCACTAACTGTTGATAATGCCCCTGTTGTGGTCGAGGTGAAAAATGGTGTGGTAGCACATTTAAAAAAAGAAAATGAAAATGTTTATGTAATGGGCAATCTTTACCATTTTATTAATAATTCAGCTGAAAGAGGTGCTTTTGTAAAGCACGCTGTTCTCTTTTATGCTCTACTTTACCTTTGTATGATATTCCAAATACAACTTTACAGTCAAGAATTTTACAAATTCATCTATTACAATCCACAATTTTAGATAATTTAAAAAATATTTTATCCAAGTTTGTGAAAGCTTCAATTGCTGTGTCTTCCAGTTCTGTTTTTCAAGTTAATTATAATAAAACTGAAAAAAAAAAAAAATTAATGATAGGAACTACAACGACTAACATAGTATAAGAACTTGCAGAAAAAGATAAGAGAACATTTTTTTTTTTTTACATATAGTGACATTAGAGTTTTAAAGATTCAGATTTTGACGATGCAGTGGATAAATTAAGAAAGACAGTTTTGTTCTTTAAAGTTGGAGGATTTGAAAGAAAAAGAAAAATAAGAAAGAATTCAGTGGAGTTTAATTGGAAATATTAAGGGACTTTATGAAAATCTTAAATACAAAGAACTTGCAAAAACTATGTCAGCTATCCTGACAATTCCACACAGCAATGTTGAGTGTGGAGGAATTTTCAACATAATTAATAAAACCAGAAACAAGTTTAAATTGAACATGGATGATGATACTATGAAAAAAGTATTAATGGCAAAATTAAGTCTTTGAGGGTGTTCTTATTGACACAATTTTGAAAAGGCCACAACTATTAATAATTTGTCATAAAAAATTAACTGTAAATCTAGAATTGCCATTATCTAATTTTACTGCTTAATGATCTTGTATATGCCAAACCAAAGAGTTTCATTTCAATGTTTTATTTTGTTTTTAACGCATCTTGCTCACACATAAAATTTTGCACATTTTGTCTTTAAAAGCAGGGCTGCGGAGTCGGTAGGAAAAATGATCGACTCCGACTCCGACTCTGACTCCTGGATTTCTGAAACTATCGACTCAGACTCCGACTCTTCGACTCCGACTCCGGCATACACACAGGGTTTCTCAAAAAGATTGAAATGCGCTTTAATTATTTACCTTTCGGAGATATGTAGATAATGCAAATTGAAAAAATGTTCAAAATTAAATAGTAATTAAGATTAAGGTTTTACCGAAACAATAATACTACCGAAACAATAATCGGTAATACAGTTACCCCCACTTAATCGGGTAAAGGATAATTGCATACTCCGCTTATATGCATAGAATTCTGTGGAACAGAAACGGTCCCCATAAGGCCAATGTTAAATATACTCGTTTTATCGCATAACAATCCCCGGTTAATTGCATAAATATCTCCAATCTACTACTAGTAATCCGGATTTTATGAATTCCTGTTATAGTGATGAATGGGAAAAAAAGGGAGAACTTTTTTTTTTTCTAACAATGGTTTGTTATATTTACAATCGAAGAGCAGAAATCGTCGTGAAAGGTGACTTATCTTAATTCTGGAAACTTATGCGAGTGTTGAATTTGGACAATTGTGTTTTTCTTTTAAAGCTTGCCGTACATACAGTGACTCAAGATGCTGGGGGTATTTTTTGAAAAATTCTGGAATCGGGGAAAAATAGAATCGAGACGGTCAAGAGACCAATATTTAGCGCTGGAAGTGGAGAAATGCAATGTCGAGATATGAAAAAAAAAATTCCTAAAGGGTTTTTTGTGTAGGCGAAAGAAAGAAAGAGATATAAATTGACAAATAATTGAAAAATAAAAAGAATTTATGCAGAAACTTTTATTTTCAAAGGTATGATTTAAAAGCAAAAATTTTCTATTTAACTTTCATTTTAATTTTCACATAAATTATAATGAAAAATTAAACCATGTACCGTAAATAGTGTTATAATACCTAATTTTTTATTACATATATTGTTATATATAGAGTAATAATAAATTATTTATTAAAGTTATTAATACAATAGTTTTTAATTTATTAGGTAAATAATTATTGTCCATTAATATTTATCATATCTGTGGTATATAATCAAATGATAGCGTATACTAATAACATTAATTGCTGTCCTCGCTTAAATGCATACCCCGCTTAAATGCATATAATTCAGTGGAACCAACTGTATGCAATTAAGCAGGACCGACTGTATTTCTATTTTCGGCCGAAATTTCGTTCGATTAGTTCTAAATACAGTAATAATACAATTATATTTTTTTACTTTTTATGGAGTGTCTACTACGATAACTAATATACTTAAACATGTATTTTATTGATTTTAGAAATTCCCACCTAACGGGCTTTAATGGGGTGATCATAAACTTTAAATCATTTCACCATATCTCAGCAGCAGTTTTAGCTATGAGCAAGACATTCAGGATAGCAAACCTATTAAAAAAAAAATATTAAACACATCTTTCAGGGATTTTAGAAATCCCCCTTTCTAAGGGTGTTAAAGGGATGTACAAAAATTTTAGGACATTTCGCCATATCTCAGCAGCAGTTTTAGGTAGAATCAGGAAATCCAAGATAACAAACCTACTAAAAAAAATAGAATACTTCAGTGATTTTAGATCTATTTTGTCTATTATGTCACCAACATCGATTTTAACTCTATAAGGTAAGATTATACAAATAAGATAACACTTACGGATACTGGATTAGATAGTAAGAATTTTTTTTATCGTTGCTAGATATATTTCGTTTGGTTCCAGATTCTTTTAGAGAAACCGACCAGCGTAGCGGGCGAAGGATGATAGTTTCTAATATTTTATTTTTATAACCGCCGTATAATCATAATGGGCATTTATAAATTTCGATTCGGAATATGCAATACATTAAATAAAAATAGCAATTATTTTACAATTAAAAAGATTCACTTACCTAAATATAATTTGAAGTTACATATACGGACAAAGGATTTCTATCTTGTCAGCTGCAAATTAAAACTAAATTACCCGAAAAGAACATATGCCTGCTTAAGAAACTAAGATATTTTCAATTTGAACTTTGAACATAATGAGTAAAGGAAAATTGTGCTTCAGATTCGGCCGCACTTTATGTGAAAGATTGGCAAGTTGTCATCGCCTTTCATTCATAGACATAAATGCTATTATCTACATCTACACTATACTAATAAAATCTTAAATAAATTAATGCCAATTTCGGGGAGATGGGGGTGGGGAATCGACGAATGAGGAATAATCATAAAAAAAAAATGAGGGGGAAAAAAAATGCCTGCCATTTGAGGTATAAAATGAGTTTCTTCATTTTCCTCTCAAAATTCATGAAATAATTGTTTTTTCTACAGTAGGTTAAAATTACGGTCCTCCATCGGATAGGATAACCAAATTTAGCCCGAACCAGATAGACTTTAAATGCTTCGGATCAGGTTTTGACACTTTTGATTTGACCTGATTTTTCAAAAAAAAATATGTATTGAATATTTTTCAAATGAAAAATCTATATATTTGAATATTAATGAATGTATTTAAGTTCATTTTTATACAAAAAGATAAAATTGTAGCCTTTTTTATAATTGTTTATTCTATAAAATATGAACTAATTTTCTTTCGCCTCGAATTACGGTCGTAGACGACTTTTTTTCCATTTTCGGATTTGGTTGAGAAATTCCTTTTTGTCAGGTTTCGGGTTGACTTTCAGCAAAAATTTCAAATTCGGGTCGGGTGCAACCCGGCCTTTGGAAGAATCTAGTTGGGGCTTAGAAATAGAAGAACGTCTAAGTTTTGGGTAAGAAATATTTAAGAAGAAAATTGCAGTTTTTTGTTTTAATGAGGAAAATTCTATATGAGTTGTCCTATATTGTAGTGATAGCGGCTTTAATCAGTTTCATATTTTATACACATTCTATTTTATCTGAAATACTGAAAAATAAGGCAGTATAAGTTGAACAAAGGATAAGTGAAACATCCATTGTTATCTGAAGTAGATTGTTGCATTTGTTAGGGTCAGATTCGAACGGTGGTTCGAATTAAGCTGGCGCTGAATGTTTTTAGTTGTGGGCCAGTCTGATAATTACTATTGCGGGTTCGGGTCGGGTTGACCCGATTTTTCAAAAGAAAGTCCGTAACATCGTTTAACTTATAAGTCGAATAAGTAAATATATATTCCTTTTCCTACACAAAAGATAAAAGTGTTGTTAGAGATGACTATTTTTCATAATTCCAATAAAATTTTGATTTTATTTCATTTCGGATCCGGTTCATGGTTCAGGTTTCTTTCCGGTTTGCTTCGGACTGACTTAAAGTATGAATTTCAGGACCCGACCAGGAACACGGATGGACAGAGGTTAAATTGAAACATCTGTTTTTGTCTGAGATAGATTCCTTCATTGGGTTGTGTAGTCGGACCGATACGGGATTCGGGTTGAGTTGGACTTAATTTACAAAAAACAAAACAAAAACCTTTAAAAACTCACTTTAATTTAATTATTGTACAATAGTGTTGTCCATGAGCTGAAGAAGTAAGTAAAGGAATCAATTTAATGACTGATGTAAGCAAAAAAATCACATCCGCCCTTTTGCCTTATATTTACTCATTAACATGTCAATAAACTGAAAAATAACTAAATATTTATTAATGCATACAGTTAAAAAATAAAATAATAATTCAGTTCATAAATTTAAAATTAAGTGTAATTGGTTTTATTTTTTATTTCACTTTAAACTGTTCAACAAAACGTTTGGAGTCGGAGTCGTCATATTTTTAGCGACTCCGACTCCGACTCTTTTCATCGAAAAATCACACCGACTCCGACTCCGACTCCGCAGCCCTGTTTAAAAGTCAAAGATCAAAATCCTGATTGTATCTCTGTTACTTAAAATATGGGTATATATATATATCCATTATTAGTGCAATCACTTTTTTCTCATTCTCCACTGTAATTTGGAATTATAAAGACTATTGAAGAAATTTAAGAAGCTAATGAAGGTCAGAACTTTCGTCCAGTATTGATTATACTTTTGGCTTCCCTACAATTGTGAAGAATGAAATATTTTTAAGAAGCTTCTCCAACTCATATCTCAGTATAACTGTCCTTTTTAACTCCCTGCACTAACCATGGTCCTGAGATCAGTGTTCAGAATATAAATCTCTTGCAGTAGACATTATAGTCACAGACTTGATGTTAAAATTGTAAAATCTACGTAGGCACTACATTGAATAGAAATTTTTAGTGGTGCACAAAATATCTAAAAATTTCATTGGTTTTATGATTAGGTGTTGCATATTCAGTTGTTTTTAATTTGAGACTGTTTTCAATGTTGCTAATACTGGTGTTATTAATAATTTATTTAAAACAAATTCTTGTATGTCCTCTTTACAATCAGCAGTTTTATAAACATACTTTTTAGAAGAGCATCAGAAATTTATTATTAATATTTTACCAGGTCCAAAATCTTATATGTGTTAATTTTTTGAAGTATCTTTCATATAATATGTTACTGTAATTTGAATTTTAAAGTAAACCAAAGGAATGACTACTTATCTTTAAAAAAATGCCTATATAAAAAAATTTTTCTACTGACAGTAACTAAATTTTCTTTGTGACTGTAGCAATTGAACTAATTTTTGGAACGTTCAAGATATCCAAAAAGTCATGCTTAGTGTAAAAGAGTATCTGAATAAAGTCAAGGTGAAATGAAATACTTATTTTATAAGTTAATTATTGCTTTTCTATCACTGTATAAATAAAATATTATTCAATTCATGTAATACATAAATATATATAGTATCAATAAATATGACTACTTCTACATATTTTCTTTTTTTCCCATTATTTAAATTTCTAACAATATACTTTGTAAAGAGATTTTTTTTTTTTTTTTACAAATAGATATTTTTTAAATATGATATATATAATTGATATATATATATGTGTATATAATATATAATTTAGGATGTAAGGAGTGCATTATATCATAAATTTCCATAAAAATATTTCTGTACATTTATTAAATATTAAATCAACATTTTAAAAAATATAAGTACTTTAAACTTTGAGTGCATAAGTATTAGCACTAGGAATTGGGTCAAACTTGTGAAAAAGTGATTTTGAGATAATCCCATTTGAAATTGACAGGTGGTGCTTTTAAATAATTTCAAATAATTAGACATGCCCCAGTAGAAGAATTTTCTGTGCCAATCTGCAGCAAAATAAAATTTAACTGCAACCAAACAATGCAGGATCAAGCTTATTGTCACATGATATAACAGTTACCCATAAAATATGCAGATTTTGCATTTACAGAGATAATCTCTTTATTTAAAAAAAAAAAAAAAAAAAAAAAAAAAAGTAATTAATGCTGCAGCTGTCATAAGGGAATTTAATTGTGGCCTGGGCTCTTTCTCAGCTTGTATTTAAAAAAAACTTTAAAAATATGAAAACTGATAGTTTTTATCAAGAAATGTATGACAAACATGCTGGAGCAAACAGTTTTTAAATCTGAATTATTTTAAATTGAAATTAGTGAAAAATGTTTTAAAGGATCAAAAACTATGCATAGTCATTTAACCATCTTTTGCAGGTGTATACTAGGCTAGATTGCTGTGTGCAGTGTCCAATCATTTTTAAAATTTGTCAAATTTTTATTTATTTTTTTTTTAATTCAAAATTTCATTATCTGAATAGGGATTTATTTCATACTTTAAAAAAAATTCATTTTTTTATCTACTGTCGCTAAATTTTAAAAGAATGCAAATATTAATTTTACAATGATTTTCTAATTGAAAAATATATTCACACGTGCATATTAAACGAGAAAGAAAACTTAGGGAAAGAAAGTTTTTAAATAATTAAATTATGTGTGAAAAGCAATAAATGAGAAAAACTTCATCATATTTAAAACGATTTTCTTATAATTTCTAAAAGAAAAATTTTCTGCTAGGCATTATTAAAAAGTCTGATAAGCAGCAACATTTTTTACTTAACCATTTTGCACAATCTGATTTTCAAATGTGCGATTGATCTTACTAATCACAAAAATAGCTGTCGTGACAGTGGTGAATGTGGCCTTGAGAACCCAAAAGCAAAAAAAAAAAAAAATTAAAGGGAAATAAATGGCAACCCGATTACAGAAGATCGCCACTGCTCATGCAAATATCATTCAATCTTCCATAAGCACGTAATCTTTTTTACCGACTTCAAAAAGGAGGAGGTTATCAATTCGACGCGTATGTATGTTTGTTTTTTTTTATGTATGTTCACCGATTGCTCCGGAACTTTTTGCCCGATTTATGTGATTTTTGTTTTAATTGAAAGAGGATACTCTCGAATTGGTACCACTTCCGTTTCATCGAATTTGGTTGAGTAGTTTTTTAGTAATTCAACAAAAACCAATAAAATGAAGGATTTCACCCAAATTATCTTTCATTGTTGAAACCGGTTTCTCAGTCATAAGCATAAAATGTATTGATATACGTTAGCGCCAGGTTGTCGCAAAACTTGGCGCAGTTACGTGAATTATCGCCAAATTTGGCGACCAAAATAAGTCGCCATAAATGAAGCCAACTTGGCTGTAACTGACAATTTGGCGATATCCCCATTCAAATTCAGTAACGGATCTTCCCCAATCTGTTTCTTCGCATTTTCTAATCGACAGTCATATTTAAAATTCTCAATTGGCAATCGCATTCAAAATAGTAATTTAATATACATTAATTAAATATACACCATTATTTCAAATGCTAAATAATACAGAAGCAAACTAACTTAATACAAAACAATAATTTAGTATACAATAATTTAGTTTAATTAAACACATAACATAAGACTGGCGGCACATAATATAAATATATATATATATATATATATAATATTGGTACTTCTTAGTTATCCCGTCGACCAAATTACTGTCGCCATATTGTAAGATTAAATGCCAATAATGGTTTGCCATTAATTAATTCATTGTAAGATTAAATGCCAATAATGGCCAATAAAACCATTAATTCAATGTTTTATTTGTATTTTTATTAATGTTTTACTAATTTATTTGTTCTTTCGTTATTTAAAATAAAAATTGTCAATTTGTATAATTTGGCGAGTGGTTTGGCAATTTATATAATTTGGCGAAATTGGTCGACGGGATAACTAAGAAGTACCATAATATTATATACATACCTATATTATATTATATTAAACAGTTATATGTATGAATGCTTTTTGATTACCTTTAATATTTCCACTAGATAACATTAATGATAACTTTCCTGTATAGGGGCCTTGGAGAGAAAATGAAAATTTCACACATATTTTCTGACAACCTATTAACTGTCTCGGTACTACTTAGTTATCCCGTCGACCAATTTTGCTAAATTATATAAATCGCCAAAACACTCGCCAAATTATACAAACTGGCATAATTTTTATTTTAAATAACGAAAGAACAAATAAATTAGTATAACATTAATAAAAATACAAATAAAACGTCGAAATAAAAATCACTTGATGACGTAAACACATGTATCTTGCTTAATATCAAGTGAATGTGACATTTACGATCAACCATTAATGGTATTTAATCTTATAGTTTGGCGATAGATTTTTGGTCGACGGGATAACTAAGTAGTACCACTGTCTCACAAGCAAGTTTTTCAATATTTATAAATTTATTTATTGTAAACAACCATTTGTCTACTTTTATATCCAAACAGAAGTTGAGCCAAGATCCCTATGCTGCTAAAGTTCAAGATAAACAACATAGAAAGAAATGAAAGGAGTTACTCTAATTAAGTATTACAGGCGGCATTGTTATAGTGCGGTGTATTTACTTGGCACAGACTTAGGCATAAGCATAATGGCGAAAGCAAGTCAGTGGGTTACGCAGTCATGAAAACATTTGAATTGTATCAAGAAATGAGAGCAAGTAAATTTGAATCAGATAGCCGATAAAAGCAAAAAGTGTGCGATACTAACAGGAAACATGGTTTAAAGGAAATGCGAAGATCATAAGTTGCTTCCGAAAGTTCCATATATGTTCTATATGTTTTGCAGTACTGTAATAACTAAAATACGTCAGTTACTATGCAGACCAATGGCACTTTAACCAAGACTATTAAATGAGCATGACGATGAATTTCAAATCTTCCGTAATCGAGCCCACAGTTAAGGCTAGCGTGAAACAAAAAAAATATCAGCAGCAATTGATTTAATGTAAATGTGGGTATCATAAAATATTTAATTCGCAAAAAGCTTCAATGCACCAAATCATATTAGCTCAGAAACAACAATTGGCAGTGGACGCAATAACGGTAGATTACTTAATAGTTTTAAAATCTCCACTGTCCAACGTATTGCAAATGATGATGCAATAAGAAGCATAAATCCCTAAGTGAGTAAAGCTGATTTTGTCAAGAAAGATTACAAATAAAAATAAACAAAATGCCGTCATGACGCAATGAGTTCTCAATTTCTCTATCAGAATCTTTAGATTTGGCGAAAGATTAAGCAAATAATTTAAATTATGAATAAAAGTACCATGCTGAAATGCTTAGCATGCATTTAAGCACATTGGCATTACGTATACATTATACATTACATATTGACACTTGCATAATATATCAATATAAGAAAACATTAATGCCACCAAAAAATAAATAGTTTTTAAATTCTTGAAACCTCAAATGAATTATATATAAATTCTCTTTTGACACCATAGAAATTTCATCAATGACCAGCCATTTGAGGGAACGCCATTCAACACTTTCCCCCTATAGTCTTTTCACGATCTTTTTTTTTATAAGTTATTCGGTTGTCATGTACCCTAATGGCTCCTGGTGCATGTAAACTGCGTCGATAGGTGCGAAGACCTCGAATTTACCTATGAATTATACCTCTGAGGTGCCTTGCCAGATGAAGATCTCGTCATCTGATTAAGCTTCTAAATTACGAGATCAACATGAGTAGCAATGCGCAGGTGCTAAACAACAAGATATAAATGTTAAGTAACTGGCATAAAAAAGTTCATAATTAAGAAATAGGCACTGCCGATAGTAAAACGATCTAGGTGTTCATCAGGTTTATTACCGCTACGTGGCGATTAGGTGGTCTCCTACGCCGATGCCAGGTATCAAATCCGTTCATCTAGGGCAACCCGGAAGATAAGGGCCTGGTCTTCGGTTAGAAAGTATGAAAAATAAGTCATTGGGTCTCTCTTCTCTATTTCATAGAACATTTTTATTAAGCCGAAGAACTTTTTATTATCAAATTCCAATGTTCGATATTTTTTCATGCGAGCAGCATCTCTTGTCGTTCTACCCATGTCCAAATAGAGAAACAAAAATGTTTAATTAAAAAATAAAGCTATTAAATCTGAAGAAGAAGAAATGTAATATATATATAAAGAATTTTCACAAAAAACCTGTGTTATTAATGTACACACAAATCTGGACAAAAGTATTTACTTATCAAAATAACATCTTTAAAAGTTTCTTTAAAAGTCCGTAATTTCCTCCAAAATGATCATGCAAAAATTGTAACTTAAAAAAAAAACTAAAAAGGGAAAAATAAACTTTTTTACCAAAAATAAAACCGACTTCAAAAACTACTACAAAGTAAAAAATAATTTTTTTACATAATTGTTAATAAGAAATTAAATTAAGAGCATTGTATTTACCATGCGTAGTATTATATTTATGTACATTAATTTGATTTTTTGGAGTCGGTGCCAGCCAAGCCAAGTTCAGAATTAAAATTTTTTATCCAAAACAAATCTTAACAAGATTCAGCAAATCCGTTTAGGAAAAAAATTCCATTCTTAATCAATTCTGACACCATCCTGCATTTGAAAATCTGTGTTTGGCTACGATTTTTTTACATAATAGCCTGTATAAACGCATTAATTTTAAAATAACCCTTAATTTAGCACACATAATTACAACTAATATCACTTGAAAATACACGTTTATAAAATGAGATGAAATGTTTCAAATATGGTAAAATTCAAATTTTTTAACTAAATAGTAAATCGTAAAAAAAAAAACTCGTAGATATTTGGATGTGTGTCTGTTGGGTAAATATACTTAACTTCGTTTGGCTGGCACCGACTCCAAAAAATCAAATTAATGTACATAAATATAATACTACGCATGGTAAATACAATGCTCTTAATTTAATTTCTTATTAACAATTATGTAAAAAAATTATTTTTTACTTTGTAGTAGTTTTTGAAGTCGGTTTTATTTTTGGTAAAAAAGTTTATTTTAAACAGTGCAAATTACCATGTGTTTAGAGTCTGCAGAGTCTAGACGGGGATTGGTGAGCATAGTTTGTAGAGGTCAGAGCCCTCTAGTATTATAATAAGATGTAATGAATACAATAAATATAGAAGCTAAGTAAATTTTAGAAATTAATCCCAGCTGTTTTTAAGTTGTTAGATTAATTTGCAAGATCTAAAATAATCTGCAGTGCAATAATGCTGCCATGCTGTACTGTTTCTGCTCAGTGTCCTCAAATCCTGAAATCTCGTAAATGCAGTATACCTCATATAACCATAGTACTTTTATATATGCAGCTCCAAGTCAAAAAATTAGAATAATTCATTTCACTTGTATTTGGAATTTTATTTAGCTTTATTTCAGTGTAGTACAATTGAAAAAGAACAACGGTTGATGTTTTAATAAATTTGCATGTTATCAAAGAAAATTAAAATTGTAAAAGATTAAATTTTGAGTGAATATTGTATTTTTGTAAAATTATTTTCATTATTCAAAATATTAGAATACTAAAATAGGTGTTCAAAAATTAGAATACTTATGAGTGCATTTTGCATCATCATTTTTTTCATTTTGTGTGAAACATGAATTGTTCATCCGACATAACAAAGTTTACAAAGCATCGTGTTATTAATTTGCATAAAGAAGGTCGTAATCAGCAACATATCCCAATTACTTAAAATGTTCTCAACCAAGTGTTAGTAGAAGCAATAAAGCAGTATTTTAACGATGGACATTTTGAAAACAAGTACCTGAATTGTGGCTGAAAGCCAAAAACTACTCAGGGAGATGATAGAAAGCTGAAGAGTATTGCTAAAAAAACAGTTTTAAAAGTGTAAGACGTTTGCATCGAAGGTGGAAAGAACATGGTGTTAATGTAAATCTACAACACTAAGATGTCTCTATAAACTTGGTTTTTAATCTTGTGTACCAAAGATATAGCCCCTCCAGACTATTAAACAGAAAAGGGAGAGAGTGAAGTGGTGCAAAAAAGGCTTTTATGGAGTCTGGATGATGAGAAAAAGATATTGTTTAGTGATGAGAATGTGTTTTACATAACATATGGTGATCAAGGTGGTTCATGTATGGCGAATGAAGCAAGAAGCATATGACAAGGACAGCATGAAACGATCAGTGAAATTTGCAGCCAGTGTAATAGTGTAGACTTGCATGCCTGCAGATGGTCCTGGAAGGCTATGTATCGTTAACAAAAGGATTAATTTTGAGATATATCAGGAAATTCTTGAGCATTTCATGATACCATCATTGAAAGGTCTGTGTGGTGACGATTTTATTTTCCAACAGGATTTAGTACCTTCACACAGGTCAGTGTCCACCCAGAACTGGCTTAGCCAACACCAAATGAGCGTACTTCCCTGGCCGGATAATTCATTGGATTTAAATCTAATAGAGCATTTGTGGGGAATAATGAAGAAAAGACGTCAAGATATTGTTCCAAAAAACAAAGCTGAGCTTCTTTTCAGTATAAAGAAGACATGCTCGTGTCTGGGCAGGAAATATTTTGAACCACTAGTAGCTATTTTAATATTTTGATTTTTCCCCAATGTGAATAATTATTTCACTTTTTATATTATTTTCTTCTATTATTCTAATTTTTTGACTTGGAGCTGTATATATGAAACTCATATTAAAATGAAAAATTACATATATTAGAGGGTAAAACATGTGCAGATTTTGATTGAATATGATAGCAGTAATGGTACATAGCCAACAGGGTGTAAACAAATTGAAGATTAATGGAATAATAATACAGAAAAAAATGTACAAGCGCAGCTATAAATCATGTATCAAGATAATTTAAATGAAATTGATCAGCTAAAATTATGGTTTGCAGAAAATGGGTGTAGTTGTCCTTAAAACATTAACATTCTAATGCTCTCATTCTTTTAATATTATGTAAAAAAATATGTATAGTTTGAGTTTCAACTTTATGTACTATATTATATAAATCAAACAGTCAGGTTTTATTTTTATTTTGTTTTTTACTTTTAATAATTAATTATAATTATTTATAAGTTCGAATTTCATTTTTTTTTTAATCCTGATATTTTAATCTGTCAATTTTGTTCTTTCATTTTATATTTATATACTAGCTGCCCCCCCTCCCCGGCATTGCCCGGGTTCGTAATAATATTCTTAAATGAACCTGAATATTTTATCGCAGGTCTGTATAGAAGAGGGGAGGGGTAGAGACGGTGCAAATTACCAGGGCCGAACTCTGGTTCAGTTGGAAAGTTGTGTAAAGTCACAACTTAAGGTTTTGAATTTTATTTGTGTCACACTTTAAACTCTTTTATTCAAAATTAATTGTTGAATTCAATTAAAATTCAATTATGTTTTCAATATTTTAAATTTTTATTTAAAACCGTTAGATGAAAAAGTAATTACAAATACTTCATAAACTGTAACACTGAAAAAGAAATAATAAAATTGCAAGCAAATAATGCTATATAGATTTTTAAAAAAGGTACTATTCAGCAAATTCATTTTCTAATAGAGAAAAGCCTGTTTAAAACAGAATCGTGCACTAAACTGAAAACTGATTTCAGCCCCCCCCCCCCCCCCCCCCTAAAAAATTGAAATTATGCTTTGTCAATTTAAAGAGCCTGCATAAAGCGGAATTTATCACTGGTCGTTTACGTTTCCATCTAAGCAAGTTTTCTTGTATCTTACTTCTGGTGGAGGCCCTGTATTGGAATTATTACTGTAATGTGCAGATTCTTTGTATGGCTGAATTTGTATCATTTTATATTTTTTTTTGTTTTTATGTTTGCATTTTATATGTTTGTCGCAGAAAAAAGTTACCAAAAATTTTTAATAGCAGTATTTACGAACAATAAACTTTGTGGTGGATCTTTATTGCAAATGCTGTAAAAACAGGCCGCAAAGTTTGTTGTTTGGAAATAGTAGGGTAAAAATATTTTGGTGGCAATTTTTTTCTCGATAAACGTTCAACTCGAAAAATAAGTATTAGCTGTATAATACGCATAAAACATTATAATGTAACAATGTAGAATATCAAAGTTCTAAAGGAAAAAAAAATCATCAGATTTTCTCTAATAAATAAACATTTTGCCCAATGCAAAAGTTTCATTTTATTTTAATTGTAGAAATGTAAAGTGCAAATCTAATTAATTTGGAATAAAGTTTGTTCAGTGTTGAAGATTAAGAAATACATGCATCAGTGTAGCACAAACGGGAGTACATATAAAAAGAGCTTTTAAATAAGAAAACGGCATTTAAGATGTTTTAACATAGTTTTAAATAAATTAAAAATATTAGGACAAATTTCGTCTTTGAAAATATATAAAACAATTGTGAAGGTTTTAAGTAGTATTTTTTGTGCATGACTTAGTTAATTTTATAAATATGGATTAATGATTATGCGTCTTGGGTTGCACCGCACATAAATACCGCTGGGCCGCAGGTTGAGTATGGTAAGTGTAGATTAAAAAATATCATTAAAATTGCAAACAAATACCAATCATTTTTTAATTAAATCGATTGGACTAGTTTTTTTTTTTTTTTTTTTTAAGGATAATTAGAAACCCTTAAAATAGTAAAAAAAAAAAAAAAAATACAAGATTTATTTTAATTAAACCCTAAAAGAAGAATGAAATCCTTAAAAAATTCAATTTAGTCCTGCCGAGTTTAGAACCCGAGACCTTTCGTATAGAAAACCAAAGCACTAGACGATTACGCTAAAAGATATCACAGTGAAATGCGTAAATTAAAATTCTGTTCCGTATCAAAGAGTTAATGTTTTTTTTTTCTTTTTTTGCGTCGGTTGTTTCATTAGCATAACAACATAGAGAGCTATTGCTGTCAGAGTTCTCTGAAGTTTTAGTGGATCGTAAATATAAGTAAAACCAAGCTCTATTTTAAATTTCATAAAAAATATGCATATTTAAGAGAGAAAACGGTTAACCAAAATAGTCGAATTTGTCAACCTGTCAACACGTTTTATTTTGTAAAAAATGTTTTTACCCGTCTGAACGGTTTGAAATTTTTGTAGGGGATGTAAATCTGATCTATTGAGTTGCTCTAAAAAGATTGTGTTAAAATACGGACGTTAAGTTACTTTTAGCGTAGAAAAAATATCCTCTCCATGAGACGCGAAGTGACCTGCGTTTGACTGTGTATTTGAAAGGGTTAAAATTCATATTTTTAAAAACCAATTACACCATAGATTTGAAGAAGGTTTCAGCTTTATAAGCACACTTTTGGTCCGTCAGTACCTTTAAAATTACATCCTGGAGAGGGGTTGCAATAAGAGGGAAAACCTTTTTTTCAAAAAACTACCCTTTTTGAAAAGTTTCTTTCAAAGGGTTAACTGCAACATTTTTAAAAATTTATTACACCAATTGAGACATAAGAGTCCAATTTTTCAGAATGTGTCTTTCAATTGTAACTGTACTGAATGGTTTGTTCGATTTGGATTTAACAAAAACAGAAATACAGTTGAAAATATTTCCTCGCTAGTTTCCGATGCGTTTGTAAGCATGTGCCGACCGGAGATCAAATAAATGACTTCTTGATGAAAGTGAGTTGCGTTTGTAAATTAATTACCCAGCTAATAATTAGAATTTTAAAATTATGTGAACCAGGTACATGAGAGACCTTCTACTGTCTTCACAAAAAATTTCAACCTCGTACGTGCCGTAGATTTCGTTAGCCATCGCAGACAGACAGACAAACACACGCAGAGCGATCTGTTCTTTTATTAGTATTGATATGTATATATTTAGCTATGCACTATTTTAGAAATAAATAAATATACATGCTTTGAAACACTGTAATTTCTCTCAGAAAGAAACCATGCTGAGGAGCCTAAATATGGCTCTATATGTGTATATTTTGGTGATGTGTCACAGCATGACTGTTATCCGAAAATATACATAAATATACAGTTTTTGTACATATTTCATTTATGAAAATCTCTAATTTTTGTAATATACTATTTTATTGTGAAGAATTTTATTAAACTAGCCGCTCTTGGCGACCAGTTTGGTCTACCTTAAAATTTATATTTGGGAAAGCATGCTAAGCATTGTAGCATGTTGCTTTTATTCATTATTTAATTTATTTGGACTATCTTAAATATAATTAATATAATCCCTTAAGCTAATATTAGTTTTTGTTGCATTAAAATATCTCAATTTGTTAATTTTCTGTAAGCAAGTAAACCTTATTGATTTACAATGGATGTCTATGGGGGTTTGGCGATATATCGCCAAGTTGGCAACAAACTTGGCAGCATTTGGCGACAGAACAGAGTCTCCCCTATGGTAACCCTCTTATAGGTATGGAGATGCATTAAATGCTGTTCAATAACCAATGAGATGTGTTTCATTCGGGCATTGCAATTAAACAATTAGCAAATAATCGTGATTTCTGTGCCACGTACGATAGCATAATATATATATAGATTATTTGTTTGTGCTATTTTGATCTGTTTTTCTGCTGTCAATTTTGTTCTTTGTTAATATATATTTTTTTTTCCTTTTTTAGCTGTGTACTATTTTAGAAAGAAATAAATCTAAGTGCCTTGCAACTGTGCAATTTCTCTCAGATAGAAACCATGCTGTGGAACTTGAATATGACTCTATATGTGAATATGTTGGTGATGTGTCACAATATGACTAATATCTCAAGATGTACATAAAAATATAGTTTTTGTACATATTTCATTTCTGAAAAGTTTTTACATTTGTAATATATTATTTTATTGTGAAACACATGCATTTTCTATACAAGAAAAGCATAATGTAAATTATTTTGTAAAATATATTTTACACAAAAAGGTTTCATGTCTCATTCTTTAAATTAATAGCTCAAAATTCTTATTTATATTCCTATAATTTGCTGTGTGTATGAAAATAAAAGAAACACAAACCTCCGACATGCGCTGTGAATATCAGAAATGGGATCTCACCCTGCTCCAGACCATGTGAAAGAAAGTATGTCAGTAGCATGTGCCGAAGCGAAAGGATTGAGCTTGTAGGCAGGCAACGGCATCTCGTGACTAAGTTACTTCCCATTCCAAATAGTGTATGTGGTGAAGCATGGTTGGAAAGTTGGAACATTTCATTAGTGTGATGATGTGCAAGTATGTGTACCTTTAAAAGAAAATTACTACAAAATAGAAAGTAAGTTAAATAAAAAAGCTCCTATTAAATAATTTAGTTAAAATATAATAAGTGATAAGAAAAAGTAGGGATATGGCTAACATTTCCCCCTGCCTCCCTTCTTATCACTTATACCAGCTACCAATAGTTAAAAGATAGTTTATCACATAGTTACAAAAAAAAATCGAAATTCAAACTTTTTACCAACATCTTTCCATTCTAAAAGCCACTTAAAAGATATATATCGCTGCAAAACTGTAAAAACCTATCAAAGGGAATTGGTAAAATTAGCTCCAGAGCAATTTACAGCTATGTAATATAACAAAGTTTCATAGAAGCAGCAATAATACCAACACCTGTGTTATGAAACAACAAATGATCAAAGATGATCAAAAACACGCTAGGATCATTCAAATATATAATTGTTTCAACATACATTAAATTTGTTAATGAATTCAACAACATTAAATTTCTTAAGTTTCTTATCCCAATCTCTCATATTAAAAGAGATACCTGTAACAATAGAACAAGTACTGTTATACAAGCTGTGGAGGTTTCGCCAACTGCAAAAAATATACCAACATTATTGTACCTTAGTTTGATTGTGTTAATACAAAAAAAAATACTTTTATATAGCTTAACTTTCTTTTTGAATACATTAAAATTCTGCTACTAATGATTTAAGATTACCAACATTTCTTTTTTTCAACTCGATATTACAACCAAAATTTTTCAATTGGACCGGCCCTTCGATATTTGCTTAGGAGTAAATGTGAAAAATTCAAAATCACTTTACTATAGATTTACATTAGATTGCTAGCAATTTCAACTTTTAAACATAGATTTAATCATCAAATATGCATATGCCATACAAATTTTAAACACTAACTTTTAACCACAGGTTGCAACCCAAAAAGAAATTAAATTACTGAGGATATTCATTTATTCTGACACATACCTAATTCTGCACATGATTCAAATGCAAAAATTCAATATAGTGCGTTATAAGAAAAACATTTAAATTCCAATATACATATAATAAACATAAAAACATTTTAACAACAACACTTTAAAATATTCTCTGTCAATTACTTCAATGAGATTTTGGTAATGTGCTTCGTAAACTACATTATCCTTATTCTGTGCAAAACATATGTCAAAAATATCCTGATTCATGAAATCTTTTACAAAAAGTAATTTAACATCAATGCGACATTTTTTATTGGTGATTTTACAAAGTCTATAGTTGCCTGGTTTTCAAAATATAAAACTGATTTTACCTTCTCCTCCATGACAACTCCCTTTTTACAACATTTAATATTATATCAAACCAGATAAGTTCTTTTGTGGCTTACATCATCACTATGAATTCTGCTTCCATAGTCGTCAAACTAACACTTTTCTCTTTAAAAGTTCTCCATGCAATGAGAGAATTCCCTAAAAAAAAAAAAAATCTGACCACCTGACAAAGTCTTATCACCTCTGTTAGCCACAAAATTAGCATCTAAGAATGTTATTAACTGATTCTTACCACAAAACTTTTTTTTTATGTACTTTTCTTAAAGGATGACTTTTCCTTTTCTAGTTGACAAAGTAATTCTAAAATACAGTAGAAGATCTTTATATATAATGCAAACTTAAAAACGCAAGGTTGTGCGTTATATGGATCACATCATTAAATTTACCTTGTAAACATGGTCAAATATGTCTGAAACATATCAAAATACATTAGAATATCTTTATACTGCATTCCTTGTTACCAAGAGTTATCCAAATTATAAATTTTTGCATAATAAATTGTATATAATGTTAAATTTACTTTATAAACCTGATCTAAATATAACTGACCAAATCATCCCTTAGACATCTTCAAAAATGTTTATTGTAATAATAGCATTTTTTTCAGTAAAAAGGTCTTAAATTAGGAGATAAAGTTGAACTAATGTATCAAATTTAGTCCTATAGAGAGTAGCAATTTTTTACGATGTGAAAATGCAGGTGCTTTTTAACTTCAAAATTCTTGTTTACCTCTAAGAAGTTGTGCGTTATAAAGATCTGCTACTGTATATACTTATTTTTACTTTCTTCTATCGTTACAAGAAGAAAGTATTGGATTCGTGAAAATTTTCGACGGATTTATACGTTTTAGAATGTCTTGAACACAATTTGATGGTTTTTAGAAAATGTCTGTCACTCCGTCACTCTGTGAGTCTTTATGCGACAAAAGTTTTGTGGGCGCTCTATCTCAAGAACTAATGCACGGAATTTCACATAACTTCAGATTCAGTTAGATCTTGATATAAACTGGACCTGATTTGTTTTTGGTGTAAATCGCTCAACAGGTGGTGCTGCTATGCAGCATTTTTTACGATTTCCACTATAGCTCAATCTCCAGAACTAATGCACGGATTTTCATCAAACTTCAGATTCAGTTATTCCTTGACATCAATTGAAGTTTTATACATTTTGGTGTAAATTGCTCAACAGGTGGTGCTGCTATACTGCATTATTTATGATTTCCGCAATAGCTCTATCTCAAGAACTAATGCTTGGATTTTCAACGAACTTCAAATTCAGATATATATATATATCAATTAGTGCTCTTTATGTTTTGGTGTAAATCGCTCAACAGGTAGCAGTGCTATGCTATATTTTTCAGAATTTCCACTGTAGCTCTGTCTCAAGCAGTAATGCACGAATTTTCATCCAACTTCAAATTCAGATATACTTTGATATGAATGGGTGCTAAATGGATGTAATTTCTTGTACTATTTAAATGATTTAATTGACGTGATTTATATAGAAGAAAATTTTGTGATGGTCACAACATACTAGTTTTATTTAGTGCTAAAATCTTAAGCAAGGTGTGAATAACATTAAATAACTTTAAAACTATTTAGAGTTTTAAGAATTTGAAAAATACACTATTCATACAAATAAAAAAAAATTAAGTTTATTTAAACTTCAGATATTTGAAAATTGAGTTTAAAATTTCATCCCCCGCTAAAATATACATCAATGCAGGAGGGACAAAAGCCTAACCTTTGACATTCACACATGTCGAATGTCACGGTACAGAATTGTTTACGCACAATCAAGTAAATGGAGGAAGTCTATGTTATAGTATTGTAAAATTCCTTGCTCTCCTGATTATTTTTTAAAAAGGCAAACTATTTCGTTTCAGTTGTACTGAAATGTAGTAAAATATATTTTTTTTCTCTAAATACAGCTTTTTTTCCTGAACGTCTTTTCTTTGATTTACATATTATAATTTCTAGAAAATAAAACTATGTCAAACACTATTTGTACATACGCTTTTAAATATACTAGGTGATCGAACCCGAGCACCTCGGGTTACAGAGTATAGGTAAAAATCATACTTTTAACTCTAATTATTTTTTTACATGTAATATATATTGCCCACTAACATCTAAAAGAATTTTTGTAGGAAAAATATCAATTATGTAATCAAATAAAGTTTTAAAATTTATTAAAAGCGATACTTTCACATGCCAGGAGTTATTAGCCCAAGATTTTGCGACTTAGGCAGTTTTTCCGATCATTTTAGTGCTTTAAGCGCGTGGTTCAATCCCATGTCTGTTAAATTTGTTTCTTATTTACATTATTTTATTTATTTTTCTATAGAGGAAGTTTTAATTTTGTTATGGAACATTAGACGGAAAAAAATGCTGACATGTTTACATTGTTTTAAGGGCTAGCGGATTAATCTTTCATAATCGAGCTACACGTGATAGAGATAAATTTAAAAATAATTCATGCTTGAAAATCTATATATATATATTACGCTATTACGTGGCACAGAAATCGCAATTATTTGTTAATTGGTTAATGGAAACACATCTCATTGGTTATTGTGTAATAGTTTTAAAAAGGGAATAACAATAAATAAATGAAAAGTTTAATTAATAACTATAGAAAAAACAATTTATATAAATTAAAAAGATAAAATAAAAGTAAATAAACAATTTATAAATAAATAAACAACATCCGGGTTACCATATCAAATACAATAACGACACTTTGGCGCCAGTTAAGTACCATGGTCCTTATATGACATTGGCGTCAGAAAAAAATCACGCCAATGTGGTGCGTATATGACATCTGTGCCGTCTTTTATTCATCTCATTTAAAATACAACAAATAAATAAATAAAAGTACTTTTCATAAAAGTACCATGTGATACAATGCCTAGGATACATTTAAGGGAGACCAAACTGGTCGCCACAGGCGGCTAGTTATTTTAAAAATCATAATAACTCAATCAATTACGATACAATTTTCAAACAAATTTCATTTGAAAGTAGAATTTTTTCTCTGTTTGACGGTGTAAAAATTGAAAATATGCGATATTTAGAAATTAAAAAAATCGCTGACATAACACGCATTTTAATTTCTTTTTTTTTTTCAGTTTTTATGAGAAAATGGCAACAAAAAGGTACAGTAATATATTATTTCTTTCTTCCGTGATTATTTTCCCTTTACTTTCAACCCTCCATGACTTTCAACAAAAATGGGGTATACCCCATTTTTATCCCCATCTGAAGTATACTTCAGTTGCCACAATTGCAAAAAATGTATTAAAAACTACAAAAAAATTAATATCTCAAAATTAAATTATAATACTGTTTTCAAAGAAATTGCATTTAAAAGTACATTTTTCTCCCTATATGAGGGTGTAAACATTTAAGATGTGCGATATTTAGAAGTTTAAAAAATTGCAAAACCGAAATTTCATTTCACATTTCAAAGTGTTGCCATTCGCAAAATGACGTACGCGTTACGCACAGATATGTTTGTCTTTTATAATATAGATAGGCTTTTCTTCAATTTTCTGCAAGTGTTTTTGACACCTATGAAAACATTACATGCATGGGAATTCCTGATTTTATTAGGTTCCAAGGAAACAAATAGTTTTTAATGTTTTTTGCCCTTCTAAATGGTGTAGGGACTTAGATATCACTGGACAAGAGTCTATGGTAGCGTAAGTTATCAAAATTTAAGTCCTTTATTTAGTCTCGATTATATTATGAATATTTACAAGTTGAACAATATTGGTTTGGGTTCTCGTCAATTTTACAGGATAAAAAGTTCCATCAACGGGCTGCTTCCACAGATATAGTGCTTCAATCGGAGAAAAGACTGGTCGGATGACCATCTATCTCATCTCCTCGCTTCGCTCATTCACCACTAGCTCCAGCAACTCCTCCCTCTCTCACTTCCTAACTCCTTCTCCCCGCGTTGCCACCTCGCTTCTCTCCAAGGCTGAAACTCCCGGTCCTAGGGAAAACTAGCTTTTTCCCTCTTAGCCGATGCCACCGCCTATTTCTCGAAGGCTGAAGCTCGCCGCCCTAGGAGAAATCGTCTTTTCTCCCCCTCAGCCGTTGCCACCGCTCACTTACTGGACGGCTGAAACACCTGCTCTCTGTGCAATTCAATGGAATGTTAAGTTAGCGCCGGAACGAAAATGTACTGCCAGTTCCATTCATATTTGCAGACTCGACGGCACCATACCTTTGTTCAGAGATGAACTATGAGTTTATGAGATTCCTCTTAGCGTGGGAAAGTCCAGAAGACCCTAGGGGGATCTTCTCCCGAATTAATAGTTCGTGAATAAATAGTCTTTAGGGGTAATTAGTAAAGTTCTTACAATGGTGATACCTTTCTTAAATAAAAGTTGATTGCTAATTTATTGTTATTTTTGGCCCCCTAAAATAAATTAAAAATATCTGCTTTAATGTTTTCAGAAAACTACATTATTTCATTTTAAAAAGAAAACTTGTTCTATTTATACTTTACTCAGAATGACTAAAAAATACAAGCAAAAGAAATTAAAACATCTCATGTTAATTCACAGTTTAAGTGAAAGTTTGATTGCTTAATAATAATTTTTTAAATACTGCCCACATTTTTTAAATTGTTTAAGCTTACTTTCTGTCTAGAATACATTTAAGTGTTTCAATATAAAGTTTGGAAGATTATAAACCTTCCTGAATAATAATATACTATAATTATACATTTTAATTGAAAGAGACTTTGGCACTTAGATTGTTTTCAGTGTTACTTCAAACTGCATGGACTTTAATTTTATACTAAATTTTGATGGAGAATAAATATTTTGGATTTTATCAAATGTTTTGAACTATTGTCCTGCTACTATTTAGCAATATTTTGTTGTTAAATTATTAAGATATTTTCTTATTTGATTTTTTGGTTATATATATATATACACAGTGAAACTTCTTTTAAAGGCCACCTCTATTAAGGGCCAAAACTTTTAGAAGTGGAAATTTTCCCCATAGGCATAATGTTAAATTTACTCCTATTAAGGGCCGCCTCTATCCCTGATAAAGGCCATTTTCTTCACATGTGCCTTAAATCCTAAACAAATGTATTGAATTCTTGAACCAAAAGATAAGAGTTCAGCAAACAACTGCACTTGCAATAAAGAAGGCAGGGGGAGATGGGAAAGACTTAGTAACACAATGAAGGACCATAAACTTTTTCACAAGTGAGACAAACAGGTGTTCCTCACACTTTGTTTGGCCTTTCAACTTGCAGAGGTTGGGTTGGAGGGGAAACTTGACCCTTTGTTGTGGCACACAAAAGATAACAGATATCTAGAAAAACTGATTCTACATTTACTAAAACTGTGAATGAATATTGAAGAACAATTTTTACTCTAGAAATTTTATGCTCAGGCTTATATACAATTTAAAATTATGGCATCTAAATCAAGCCCAAGAGTACATTTGGATTTGAATGACAAAATCAAAGTTCTTAATTGTCATGATCAAGGAACATCTGCAAGAAAATTGGCTTCACAGTTTAATTGCAGCAAGAATCAAATAAACAATATTGTTAAAAACAAAGAGAACTTACTGAAAGAATATGCATGTTTTAAAAATCGTGGGATAAAAAGAAAGAGAAATGAAAAATTTGGTCACCCCTATTCAAGGGCCACTCCATATTCATATTTACTTATTTGTAATTGCTATTTAAAAACATTTTTTGTCTGTTTAAAAATATATACAATAATTAAAAACTAAAATCATTAAATTTTTACAGGCAAAAAAAGCATTAAATTTAGAAAATTATATCATATTAATTTAAAAAGCCCAAATAATATTTCCAAACACTTTCAACTCAATAATATATTTATACGTGAATATCTAACAAGAAAGAAAACTTTAAAGTAATTATTACATGTTAAGTTCATTAACCCTTAACCGGAAACGTGAAAATCCCGTGCACAAACAGAACACTTAATAATTTACCAAATAGTGAACTTAAGAGCCATTATTTTGAAAATCAGACAAGTGTGATTGTTGTATTTTTTGTTTTGCTTGATTTTTTACTTTCTTCTATCTTTACAAGAAGAAAGTATTGGATTCATGAAAATTTTCGAATTCCGGTTTTCGACGGATTTACACGTTTTAGGGGTCAGAGATTCCAAAAAACATGTTTTTACAAAATGTCTGTGTGTATGTGACACAAATTTTGTGGGCGCTCTATCTCAAGAACTAATGCACGGAATTTAATAAAAATTGATATTCAGTTAGTGCCTAATACAAATTGATGCTGATTAGTTTTTGGTGTAAATCGCTCAACAGGTGGCGCTGCAATGCTGCATTTTTCACGATTTTCGCAATAGCTCTATCTCAAGAACTAATGCACGGATTTTGATCAAACTTCAGATTTAGTTAGTCCTTGATATGAATTGATGATGATTACGTTTTGGTGTAAATCGCCCAACAGGTGGCGCTGTTATGATGAATTTTGCAGGATTTACACGATTTCCCCAATAGCTCTATCTTAAGAACTAACGCACGGATTTTCATCAAACTTCAGATTAAGTTAGTCCTTGATATGACTTGCTACTGATTAGGTGTTGGTGTAAATCACCCAACAGGTGGCGCTTCTCTGCTGCCTTTTCCACGATTGCCTCAATAGCTCTATCAATAGAACTAATGGACCAATTTTCATCTAGCTTCAGATTTAGTTGTATGTTGACACAAGTTGTTGTTAATTAGGTTTTGGTGTTAATCACCCAATAGGTGGCGCTGCTATGCTGAAATTTTCGCGATTTTCGCTATTGCTCTATCTCAAAAACTAATGTACGGATTTTCTCCAAACTTCAGATTCAGTCAGACGTTGACATAAATTGTTGCTGATTAGGATTTGGTATAAATCACACAATAGGTGGCGCTGCTAGGCAGCATTTTGCTGAATTTAGACGATTTCAGCGATAGTCATATCTCAAGAACTAATGCACGGAATTTCATATCGTTAGAATCCTCATGAGATGCATAGATTGCCATTTAATTTTGGCAGTGTGATAGCGAATTTTGAAGTATTAACATGTATGAGATAGAAGAAAGTTTTGGGATTGGTACATCCGACTAGTTTTATGTTGAAGTAGATCACATTTAATGAATAATGTGCAATTTTGAAGCCCTGAAAAATTTTTCCCTTCCTTGTAGAAAATGTCAAAGTTCAAGGTTGTGACCGTCATTTTTCATGAAAAGTGAAATGCGAGTATGTTTGCAGTGCTAAAGCTTGGGAAAGCAACGACATCCCAAATTTCTTTTGTGATGAAATATTAGTATAACACTACCTGCTTAGTAGACTGTATTCGTTTCCATGGGGCATTGTTATTTTACATTGTTATGTTGCCTCAAAATGCAATGAAAATGACGTTTTTGTCCGTTTTCCGCACGTATTTTCTTATTTAAACAATAATATCCCAATTTTTTTTCTTATAGAATATCTGTACTACTAGGACAAGCTAAATAATATAAAACTTTACCGGAATATTGCTGCTGTTAGCAAGAATAGTCTGTTAAATATTCAAAAATTTCAAAATAGGCAGCATTTCAATTAGTCTTTTCTCAAAACAGCATCACGGTTCAATAAAACAAAATATATCACGTAGTAGTTGGAAGTATGTACAAACACATGGAAAAGAAAACTAGTATGTTGTGGCCATCACAAAACTTTCTTCTATCTCATACTTGTCAATACTTCAAAATTCATTATCACAGTGCATCTATGCTCATCATGAGGATTCTAAAAAGATGAAATTCCGTGCATTAGTTCTTGAGATATTACTGTCCATGAAATCGTGTAAATCCATCAAAATGCAGCATTGCAGCGCCACCTATTGGGGGATTTACACCAGAACCTAATTATCATCAACATATGTCAATGTCTAACTGAATATGAAGTTTGGGAAAAATCCGTGCATTAGTTCCTAAGATAGAGCTATTGCGCAAATCATGACAAATGCAGCATAACAGCGTCACCTGTTGAGCGATTTACACAACCACATAATCAGTATCAACATTTATCAAGGTGTACTTGAATCTGAAGTTTGATGAAAATTCGTGCATTAGATCTTGAGATAGAGCTATTGAGGAAATAGTGCAAAATGCAGCATAGCAGCGCCACCTATTGGGCGATATTCACCAACACGTAGTCAGCCTCATTTCATATCAAAGAGTAACTGAATCTGAAGTTTGATGAAAATATGTCCATTAGTTCTTGAGATACAGCGATTGCAGAAATCGTGACAAATGCTGTATAGCAGCGCCACCTGTTGAGCGATTTACACCAAAATGTCAATTCATATCAAGGATTAACTGATTCTGAAGTTTAGTGAAAATTGTTCCATTAGTTCTTCATATACCGCTATAATGGAAATTCTGAAAAGTGCAGCATAGCAGCGCCACCTGTTGAGCGATTTGCACCAAAACACAAACAGCACTAATTCATATTAAAGTATACATGAATCTAAAGTTTGTTGAAAATCCAAGCATTAGTTGTTGAGATAGAGCTATTGCGGAAATTGTAAAAAATGCAGTATAGCAGCGCCACCTGTTGAGCGATTTACACCAAACTGTACAAAACATCAATTCATGTCAAGGATTAACTGAATCTGAAGTTTGATGAAAATCCGTGCATTAGTTCTTGAGATAGAGCCACTGCGGAAATTGTAAAAAATGCAGCATAGCGGTGCCACCTGTTGAGCGATTTACACCAACACGTAATCAGCATCAAGTCATATCAAGGACTAACTGAATCTGAAGTTTCATGAAAATCCGTGCATTAGTTCTTGAGATAGAGCCATTTCGGAAATCATAAAAAATGCAGCATAGCAGCGCCACCTGTTGAGCGATTTGCACCAAAAACTAATCAGCATCAATTTGTATCAGGGACTAACTGAATATGAATTTTTATTAAATTCCTTGCATTAGTTCTTGAGATAGAGCGCCCACAAAATTTATGTCACACACAGACAGACATTTTGTAAAAACATGTTTTTCGGGTTCTCTGACCTCTAAAACGTGTAAATCCGTCGAAAACCGGAATTCGAAAATTTTCATGAATCCAATACTTTCTTCTTGTAAAGATAGAAGAAAGTAAACTAGACTGATGTATCAATCCCAAAACTTTCTTCTATCTCATACATGTTAATACTTCAAAATTCGCTATCACACTGCCAAAATTAAATGGCAATCTATGCATCTCATGAGGATTCTAAAGATATGAAATTCCGTGCATTAGTTCTTGAGATATGACTATCGCCGAAATCGTCTAAATCCAGCAAAATGCTGCCTAGCAGCGCCACCTATTGGGTGATTTATACCAAATCGTAATCAGCAACAATTTATGTCAACGGCTGACTGAATCTGAAGTTTGAAGAAAATCCGTGCATTAGTTTTTGAGATAGAGCTATAGCGAAAATCGTGAAAATTCCTGCATAGCAGCGCCACCTATTGGGTGATTAACACCAAAACCTAATTAACAACAACTTGTGTCAGCATACAACTAAATCTGAAGTTAGATGAAAATTCGTCCATTAGTTTTATAGATAGAGCTATTGAGGCAATCATGAAAAAGGCAGCACAGAAGCGCCACCTGTTGGGCGATGTACACCAACACATAATCAGTTGCAAGTCATATCAAGGACTAACTGAATCTGAAGTTTGATGAAAATCCGTGCGTTAGTTCTTAAGATAGAGCTATTGGGGAAATCCTGTAAATCCTGCAAAATTCATCATAACAGCGCCACCTGTTGTGCGATTTACACCAAAACATAATCAGCATCAATTCATATCAAGGACTAACTAAATCTGAAGTTTGATCAAAATCCGTGCATTTGTTCGTGAGATAGAGCTATTGCGAAAATCGTGAAAAATGCGGCATAGCAGCGCCACCTGTTGAGCGATTTGCACCAAAAACTAATCAGCATCAATTTGTATTAGGGACTCGCTGAATATCAATTTTTATTAAATTTTGTGCATTAGTTCTTGAGATAGAGCGCCCACAAAATTTGTGTCACATACACACAGACAGACATTTTGTAAAAACATGTTTTTTGGAATCTCTGACCCCTAAAACGTGTAAATCCGTCGAAAACCGGAATTCGAAAATTTTCATGAATCCAATACTTTCTTCTTGTAAAGATAGAAGAAAGTAAAAAGTGGGGCCTCGTCATATTTTTTTTTTTTTTTAAATATCAAAATCTACAAAAATTCACAGTCAAAATATCCCGTTTAAATTTCCCTTTCTTCCATTTAGAACAAGGAATGGGAAAGAAAAAGGGATATTCCATTTTCTCATAGGGAAAAAACATAGCTAGCGGAACGAGAAACGGGATGTTTCGTTTTCTGATAGGGAAAAAGTATGATAAACGACAGTCTTTTTTGTGACTTTTGACATTTTTTTTTTAAATACAAATATGACGAGACCCCACTTTTTTTTCTTTTCCATGTGTTTGTACATACATCCAACTACTACGTGATATATTTTGTTTTATTGAACTGTGATGCTGTTTTGAGAAAAGACTAATTGAAATGCTGCCTATTTTGAAATTTTTTAATATTTAACAGACTATTCTTGCTAACAGCAGCAATATTCCGGTAAAGTTTTATATTATTTAGCTTGTCCTAGTAGTACACTTTGATATTCTATAAGAAAAAAAATTGGGGTACTATTGCTTAAATAAGAAAATACGTGCGGAAAACGGACAAAAACGTCATTTTCATTGCATTTTGAGGCAACATAACAATGTAAAATAACAATGCCCCATGGAAACGAATACAGTCTACTAAGCAGGTAGTGTTATACTAATATTTCATCACAAAAGAATTTTGGGATGTCGTTGCTTTCCCAAGCTTTAGCACTGCAAACATACTCGCATTTCACTTTTCATGAAAAATGACGGTCACAACCTTGAACTTTGACATTTTCTACAGGGAAGGGAAAAAATTTTCAGGGCTTCAAAATTGCACATTATTCATTAAATGTGATCTACTTCAACATAAAAAACTAGTCGGATGTACCAATCCCAAAACTTTCTTCTATCTCATACATGTTAATACTTCAAAATTCGCTATCACATACTGCCAAAATTAAATGGCAATCTATTCATCTCATGAGGATTCTAAAGATATGAAATTCCGTGCATTAGTTCTTGAGATATGACTATCGCTGAAATCGTCTAAATCCAGCAAAATGCTGCCTAGCAGCGCCATCTATTAGATGATTTATACCAAATCCTAATCAGCAACAATTTATGTCAGCGTCTGACTGAATCTGAAGTTTGGAGAAAATCCGTGCATTAGTTTCGAGATAGAGCTATAGCGAAAATCGTGAAAATTCCTGCATAGCAGCGCCACCTATTGGGTGATTAACACCAAAACCTAATTAACAACAACTTATGTCAACATACAACTAAATCTGAAGTTAGATGAAAATTCGTCCATTAGTTCTATAGATAGAGCTATTGAGGCAATCGTGAAAAAGGCAGCACAGAAGCGCCACCTGCTGGGCGATTTACACCAACACATAATCAGTAGCAAGTCATATCAAGGACTAACTGAATCGGAAGTTTGATGAAAATCCGTGCGTTAGTTCTTAAGATAGAGTTATTGGGGAAATCATGTAAAACCTACAAAATTCATCATAACAGCGCCACCTGTTGGGCAATTTACACCAAAACGTAATCAGCATCAATTCATATCAAGGACCTAAATCTGAAGTTTGATCAAAATCCGTGCATTAGTTCTTGAGATAGAGGTATTGCAAAAATCGTGAAAAATGCAGCATAGCAGCGCCACCTGTTGAGCGATTTACACCAAAAACTAATCAGCATCAATTTGTATTAGGGACTCACTGAATATGAATTTTTATTAAATTCCGTGCATTAGTTATTGAGATAGAGCGCCCACAAAATTTGTGTCACATACACACAGACAGACTCACAGAGTCACAGACAGACATTTTGTAAAAACATGTTTTTTGGAATCTCTGACCCCTAAACCGTGTAAATCCGTCGAAAACCGGAATTCGAAAATTTTCATGAATCCAATACTTTCTTCTTGTAAAGATAGAAGAAAGTAAAAATCAAGCAAAACAAAAAATACAACAATCACACTTGTCTGATTTTCAAAATAATGGCTCTTAAACATTTAATCTTTAATAGTAATGCATTAACAGGACCAATTTTTACTTTCTTCTATCTTTACAAGAAGAAAGTGTTGGATTCATGAAAATTTTCGAATTCCGGTTTTCGACGGATTTACATGTTTTAGGGGCCAGAGAACAAGAAAAACATGTTTTTACAAAATGTCTGTCTGTGAGTCTGTCCGTCTGTCTGTGTGTGACACAAATTTTGTGGGCGCTCTATCTCAAGAACTAATGCACGGAATTTAATAAAAATTTATATTCAAGTAGTCCCTAATATAAATTGGTGCTGATTAGTTTTTGGTGTAAATCGCCCTACAAGTGGCGCTGCTATGCTGCATTTTTCGCGATTTCTGCACTAGCTCTATCTCAAGAACTAACGCACGGATTTTCATCAAACTTCCGATTCTGTTAATCCTTGATATGAATTGGTGCTGGTAGCGTTTTGGTGCAAATCGCTCAACAGATGGCGCTGCTATGCTGCATTTTGCAACATTTACACGATTTTCGTAATAGCTCTGTCTCAAGAAATAATGTACGGATTTTCATCAAATTTCAGATTCAGTTAGTGCGTGACATGAATTGACGTTTTGCACCTTGTGGTGTAAATCGCTCAACAGGTGGCGCTGGTATGCTGCATTTTTTGTGATTTCCGCAATAGCTCTATCTCAAGAACTAATGCTTGGGTTTTCAACAAACTTCAGATTCAGGTATACCTGGATATCAATTAGCGCTGTTTATGTTTTGGTGTAAATCGCTCAACAGGTGGCGCTGCTATGCAGCATTTTTCACGATTTCCCCTACAGCTCTATCTCAATAACTGATGCATGGATTTTCCTCAAACATCAGATTCAGTTAGTCCTTGACATGAATTGATATTTTGTACCTTTTGGTGTAAATCGCTCAACAGGTGGCACTGCTGTGCTGCATTTTGTGTGGTTTCCTCAATAGCTCTAGCTCTAGAACTAATGTACGGATTTTCATCAAACTTCAGATTCCGGTATACCTTAATATGAATTAGTGCTGTTTATGTTTTTGTGCGAATTGCTCAACAGGTGGCGCTGCTATGCTGTATTTTTCAGAATTTCCCCTACAGCTCTATCTCAATAACTAATGCACGAATTTTCATCAAACTGCAAATTCAGGTATACTTTGATATGAATTGGTTCTAAATTGATGCAATTTCTTTTACTATTTAAATGATTTAATTGGCGTGATTTATATAGAAGAAAGTTTTGTGATGGCCACAACATACTAGTTTAATATAACAGCATAAAAATAAGTTTGGAATGCCGAAGAGAGAAAATATTAAGGGCAGATATGTAGACGCAAACATCTCACAGACGTACGTTTCTGGTTAAAGGTTAAATGGGAAAAGTTACATCATATTTAAAATTACAGTCGAACCCGGTTAAGACGCTCACGGTTAATATGCGATCCTGCTTAATATGCGGATTTTTTCCAATCCCTTGACCACCTCCCATAAGGCCTAATGCAAAACCATCACATTTAATATGCGAATGGTTATTACGAGATCCCACTTAAAACGCGTTAATTTTCTCTCATTTAATGAAAATATCACACTTAAGACGCAAATTCATTGATCAAGAAGTGAATTCCTTTTCTCTTCACAAGTGTTGCCAATTTAGAGGAATTTTTTTATTGAGATAAAAACACTGTTTCCGAAAGTATTTTCACTTCATTTAATAACACATTAATTAACGCAAAAATTACTAATCTGAAATGTGGTAGATATTTGAATAAAACAAAAATCCGCTAATTTAGCAAAATTGTGATTCTTCTTTGATCCCGCCTCTTAATATTCTTTGTCTCTCGCTTCTTGTATGTTTTTACTGTAGTAGAGATATATAGACGAATTCAAGTTACTCAGATATGTCATAAAAATTATTATGATTAGATGTGATATGATTGATGTCATATGAAATTTTAAGTGATCATACCTGAAAATGTGCGTTCTATCACTACAATTTTTATAATGTGTATTATAGGCAACAAAACAGGGAACTCGTAAGGATTAAACAAATACGACTGCGATTGGATAATACTATTATTTGTTCTATATTTTCTTCACGTTTAGCTATTCTAACAATATTTTTTACATAAATATTAATAAAAATATTTTTTTCTTACAGTGGCACCAACTTATATGGGCCCATGGGGCACGAGCCCACCCAATTTCAAGCGGTTTAATTCATAATTTATTTTTTATTTTATTTTTTATCGCTGAAATGAAATTTGGTTTTATTAAAAAGTCTAAAGACTCTTAAAGCTTTAAAATTTTCGAAATTTTAATTTTTTTAGATGTTAAACTCCTATCTTTTCTGAACATTTTGATATGTTTCCTTGAAATTCCCATTAGAACAGAAGTTATGGCTTTTAGAATGATACCTGCACAATAGTTGAAGCGGCGCTTCCAAAACTTTGAAGACATTTTTCTCCAAATGACTTTCTTGGGCATAACGCGCACGCTATCTCAAAAACTTTTGAATATGTTTTTATTAAATTTTCAAAACATATGTTTCATGTAAGTCTATATAAACTAAACCTAAACTTTCCTGTTTATTGTTCAAAAAAACTTTTTTTAGGTGATTATACTGTTGAAATTTTCTAAATTTTGCATTAGCTAAATGCAACTTTGTATTAAAAATATAAAAAGACTTTAAATAGAAATTTATTTAGGTTCAGGGTCATTATTATAATCTGAAGTATAAGTAGGCACCAAAATTTTCATTCTAGTTACAAAGTTTATTTTGTAATGCTGCACATAATCTGTTATGCCAAATTTCTGCTCGTCCAATGTCTGACAGTTTGGAGCCCCCTGTAAATGCTAATTTTGCATCTTGCAATTTTTTAACACGTTGGCGGCTAAGCCGTACGAGGTGAAATCATTCCTCGTGGCTGAAAGTTTCTTTTTTATTGAACTTTAATCTTAATGCAATGCTATGCCTGGAAAAAATGCGGTGGCAGGTAGCACAGGTATCAAGCAAAACTTTTTAAGAAGGCTAGAGGAAAATTTAAAGATGTTACCAGTTTTCTAGACAGATACAGAATGAATTAAAGCAGCATTAACAGGTGTCGAAGGGTCGTCGACGGCCGCCATTTGGAGAGGGGCGCTAGTGTCGAACACTCTTCGACACCCGCCGCCAACGTGTTAAACACATGAAATTAAAAAACATACTTGTATCTTTCATCCCAATTAAAATTGTGTCTTACAATCAAATACATTTTAAGATATTACATGTTGAAAACGGTCTTTTTTTGTTTCAAGTTCAAGAGTCCTAAGACCCCTTAAAATATAATTTCATTTCATTTTAAAATAATTTTGTTTGAAATGTAATAAGGACATCCATTAGACTTACAGGAGCACTGAAAACCTTTCAGCGATGTAGAGTTAAATGTCTCACAAAAACAAATTTCCTGCTTATTTTGCCATCTGTTTCGATGTTTTGAATGGATAAAGCACGTAAGTGACTAAAATGTATGCTTTTCTTGGCAATTAGTTTTTTGTCCTTTCAATAGTTAGCATTTCCAATGTTATTTAAAATAAATATTAATGTATTTATAAGGAAGAACTTATAAAAATATATGTTTATAAAATTATTTATAAAATTTTAATTAAATTATAATAATTTAAATTATTTAGGCTAATTAGAAATTAGCTCAGAAAAACTTAATTTAATTTCGAATTACCATCTTTAGTCATTCGCTCCTCCCCTCCCTCTCTCTACACACTAAGGGGAAAAAAAATTGTTTGTATTATTTTACTTAAAAAAATTTTTAGCCTACCCAGTATTTTTGAAAAGTTGGCGCTACTGTTTTCTTATATTAAAAGGATAGATTGTAATGGGATTCATTATTACAAGTACTAAATAGCATTTTAAAATCTGGGTTGTAGTTCAAAGATTTGTCTTTTTATTTTCTGTTCAAAAAATTAGTTTAGTAGGAAAATTATTTTTGGTGTTTTATTTTTATTTATTTATTTATTTATTTATTTATTTTTTTTTTTTTGCACCGTATTAATCGATCATAAGCCATGTTGGAATCCATATTTATCTTTTGCTATTATTCCAGTCAGTCCTATAAGAAGAAACAATGAGTCAAGGTGGAATACAATTAAATTTTAATCTAAATGTACATAAAAACACAATTTTCGACCATAAACGTATAAATGAAAGCTCTTAAGTTCATTTTAGACTATTAAATGTGTAAAATAAGCCCAGTTGCTGCAACATTGTACAAATCATGCTTAATACACAATTCCGCTTAATATGTGACTTTTGTCCACTTCCTTGAAACGCGTCTTAACCGGGTTCGACTGTAATTTTTTTTTAAACAATTCCACCTTTTTTAATACAATTCTGAGTATTTTCTGGGTTGATGCAAAAAAGCAGGTAAATTTAATCTTCAGGCATTTTGTCTACTTAAACCCTTAGAATTTCAGAACTTCTGAGTAGAAGAGCTGTCAAATAAAGGGTCAGCTTATGTTATGACCATCTGAAAATTATGTAAAGGAAGTTTATTGAGGTGGTGTTCCAGAATGAAGTTTTTTTAGACTTTAAAGGGAAAAAAAATGTTTACATAAGTTTCTTTTTTAAATAGAATTTTTATTCCATTTGTACAACTTTTTGGGGTAGTTTCAGGGATGTATTTCGGGAACAATGATTACTTCAATGTGTAAATATTTAGCATGGAATTTTTTTTTTTTCTTAGGAAAGAGAGGGAAAATCTTAAGGAAGCAAACTACGCCAGAATATATGTTTTGAAAAATTAATCACTGCACTTCACATAAATTCATCAGATATATATTTGGATTTACACTTTTAGAAATCTGCCCTCCGCTCTCTTTTTTGATTCAATGAATCTATGCATTTATTGTCAGTTTATTTATTTACTTTTAAGTATTTTATAAGTTACAAAAAGAAAATAACAATCATACCTACAGTTATATTTCGTGTTATTGTATAAATAAATTCCTGTTAAAATGTATCCTAAATTACAAAAAATTGCTGCCGTTGTATTTATGGAAAAAATTTCCACCTTTTTTATCTATTTCGTGCTTTTATGCCTGTTAAAGGAAATTTTGATTGCTTATTAATAGTACTTTTTTAAACATTGCTCATGTTTTTTAAATAGTTTAATCTTACTGGTATGGAATCCATTTCAATATAAAGTTTTGAAATGTTCAAACCTTCCTGAAATGTAAACTAAAAGGGAAAAAATCATAATTAAACTGAATGAATCTGGATCAATTCGATATGGAACAATATGAATCTGGATCAATTCACACACCTCTTTCATGCATCATGTTTATCTCTTCTTGCATCGCTTTTGCCATTTGCCACATTGATCAGATCTCATTGCCTTATTATAAGTTTACACTACTGCCAGACCATATAGTCAAACCTGTGACTGACAAATATACATGCTTGGTTTCCTACAACTGGGACTAAATACCATGCCTTGATACGTTTTTCCACCTTTAAAATCAAACACATCTGGTTTTAAAACAATATAATTTTTCCTATAATACTATATTGCCTTTCCTGCAGATCTTTGTTGTACAGATTTTTTTTAAAGATCTTTGTTGTACAGATTATTTTTACTATTTTTTTTCGGCACCAAAATAGTAAAAATTGTTACAAGAACAAATTGTCCTGGGCACAGCTTTTCTTACCCAGCAAGTTTCTTGGGTAAGAACCCAAGAAACCAGTTTGAGCTTTTATAGTAGATTTGTCTCCCGAGGAAGGCTCCAGACTTTCACTTTCTTTATCACAAGATGACTTGAGGAGGGGGTTGTTGAAGATGTCAGGAATATACTTGATCTCATCCAATGTCCTCAACCTCATAGTTACCAGTAGTACTAGCAACCCATTGAAACTCATCCTGGATGGTGCCCATCACTGCTTCCTTAAAATCCTGTTTATAAGTGGTTGTCTAATCAAATGAAACATTTTGTGGTCTCAATTATTTTATCTTCCTCTGGTAACCAAATATGATAACCCTTTGTTCTGAGCATGCATCCAAGTATCCTTTTCTATCGCCAGAGTCACGTTTAAAATGTCTCTGGCAAGAAACACCAACATAGGTTATGCATCCAGAGGGTTTGGGGTACCTAACAGAGGGTTTTCAACCACAGAAAAGCTCAAAAGGGATCTTAGTTTGATTTTTGTGGCATAGTCTATCTATAACTATACCATGTATAAGTGAAATGAAGCATAGCTTCAAACCAAAAACTAGAGTCTAAACCAGTTTCCTTCAACATTGTTCTAGCACAGTCAGTTACTATTTGATTGTATTGTTCAATCATATCATTTTGTTCAGGGTAAACGTATTCGTTAACTTTTAAATGATTCCTTTTTCTGTGCAGTACTCCTCAAACTTCCTATTTATGAACTCCCCACCATTCTCAGACCTTATAGGTTTAGCTTTTCTACCCAAAAATTGTCAGCTCGATTAATGTGCTGTTTTAAGGCTCCTGTCCTTGCCGGCGAAGGCACTCACGAGCTAATGCTAATCCTATGGGGAGGGATTTTTCTAATATCTCGTTTGCATTTCGATATTTTTATTTTTTTTTCTTTTTTTGCATTGGGTAGCCGAGTTCCGCCTCTACATCGCACCTTTTTTACTTTTTCGATTTTGGTTGCAGATATTTTTTAGAATGACACTTTCATTTTCAGAACCGGTTTTGAAAGTGAAAGTAACTTTATAAAAAATATCTGCGACCAAAATCGAAAAAGTAAAAAAAGGTGTGATGTAGACGGATCTTGGCTATCCAGCGCAAAAAAAAATTAAAAATGTCGAAATGCAAACAAGATATTAGATAAATCCCTCCCCATAGGATTAGCTCGCGAGTGTTTTCACCGGCAGGGACAGGAGCCTTAATACCCCAAAAACCTTTGACTTTTCGTGTTTTACTTAAGTAATCATCTACTGTTGATAGAAAGTATCGCCCATGAGTATCGATGTGTACAAAAGCTCTAATGCTGAATTTGACCTGATAATAATTTTTAGCGTTAAAGGATGTACCTCCTATATTTGTTCAATTTAGACATTTCACAGTTAAAATTTTCCTCCCCCAAATTTGGTAAGCACCAGTTTCTCTACAAGTATATGAATTCTAATCGCCTACGCCTATCTAATCGTATCGTGCTTACTAGGGTTAGGCAATTTGCCGGCAAAATGGTATTTTTGCCAGGACAGTGACAGAAACCTGGTAAAAACTGGAAAAAAAAAAAGGTGACTTTAATAAATATACTTAAAATAGTATAATTTTGTATATATTGTAATTGAGACTTCAATCGGAATATTATTAAGATATTTCATTAATATTAATTTGATTAATTAAAATAATTTTCATTAATAGCAATAAAAAAAAAACAAGTACAACATGATCAATTTTGTAAATAAAATTATCTGTTGGAGACATGAATTAAAAACTACTTTTTTTTTTTTTTTTTTTGCTTTGTTTTGCTTAAATTAATGTAGTAATGTTGCCTTTAAAAGTAATATGTATATATATATATATTAAAAACTTTTAAATCAACAGTTTCTACATTTAAGAAACCTATTATTGAAAACAGCATTAGTGCATAAACATTTGTCATTAAATCATTTCATCTTTATTTGAGCTTCTAACTATAACTTTTACAAATAATTTATAGAAAATAGAAATAAACTTAAACTTTTAAAATTCCTTTTTTTTTTGGGGGGGGGGGGGGGGGGTTATGAAAAAACACATGGACCTGGTGAAATTAATATGTATAAGAAAGGGGTGGGGGTAGATTGATTTAAATTGATTATTTAATGTTGCAAATATAGGCTAATTAATCTTAGGTAATTTTTCTCACCATTTTCCTTATTCTCATCTTACAGGCTGCAGACTTAAATACTAGCAAGTAAATGCACAGGCTGCAGATTTCTCATAGCATACCAAAATTAGTATTATTTCTCTCTCAGACTTTGTTACAAAATTAACTGAAGTATAAGGATTAGTTGTTTAATAATTATGACAGTTTAAACCAAAGCCAGTAAGTTATTTATTTAAAAGTAAAACTGATTGATAAAGTATTTTACTAAAAAATACAAACTTCTTAGATTACTGTTTTAATGATGCATTGAATATTCTAAAATAAATAAATTAAATTATATATTATTAGAGTAAAAATTATTAAAAATTAAAACATTAATTACATCGCTATAAATAAAACATATCTATTTTGGCCACTTTGGCAAAAATGTATTTTTGACAGGACGTTTTTAACCGATTTTTCCATGGTTTTTACCATCTTTGGCAAAAACGTGCCAACCCTACTGCTTACTAACTAACAGCAGATACTTCAAACCTTACTTTCTTTATTAGGGCTAGAAACTTTAAGGTAAATATAGTATACAACATTTTTGAGAAAGGGGTTGACCATTGGAAGATATCTTTACTTCGCCACCTCCACCATTAAGGGGACTTATCTGGTGAGGAAGAAAAAAAGTGGAATCCCATGTTATCCTATGGGGAAAATAAGTATCCTTCTACTTCATTCAAATTTGGAAATTTCAACAATATTTTTTTTCAGCACGTCGCGTCGATAGGGAAATTCGTTATCACTCTGTAAGCTCCAAATTTTTATATCTTTTTTTAGTCCAAAGTTATAAACAAGTAAAGATTACTTTTTATGCTTTTCGGAATTTTTTGAAAATTTAACACAAATTTTAAAATACTCATAATTATCTTTAGAATATTTTAAGCTTGCAGAAGGATAAAGAATCTTCTTATCTACGTGCTGAAAAAAAAATATTGTTGAAATTTCCAAATTTGAATGAACAAGAAGGATAAGTATTTTTCCCATATGATAACACGGGATTCCCTTTTCTTCACACCCCCCCCCCCCCAGATAAGTCCCCTTAATATGTGTCCCATTTATCTAATCTTGACCCAAAAATAAAATTCCGCTTTCACTTGGGTGAATACATGACATTTTTAAGCATTAGGATTTTATACCCAAACATTACTTTAATAGCATAAATCAAACAATTTATGCGAATTTTAGTACATAAACTAAAACCTTTAACAACGATTTTTTTTTCCTTCCCGCATTGAGGAAGGGGATTCAAGAATCCTCGAAATGGCCGTATGTGATTTTTTTTGTGTGTCATGTTTGTACGTATTTGTCTGTTAGAACGTTGTTAAAGGTTTTAGCTTATGTATTACTTTAACTGGCAAACCCTGCGGCTTTGCTCGCATAATAGTTGAAATATGCTAAGTGCTATTTGTATGTCTAATATTTATTAGAAGAAATTTTACTTTTAGAATAACTCAAAAATTACTAATTAAGCCACATTTTGACTAAACTTCATTATTGCACTGCATCAGACAGAAATGAGACTTACATTAGTAAGAAGAACTAAAACTAATTCTAAATAAATGATAATTTAGAAAGTATTTTGAAGCTTTTACGCTCATTCAGAATTCATCTGAAGTATTGAATTTTTTTAAAAACCGTTCTTAATACGCATTTACAATTACATCTTAAAATTAACCATCATGTCAAATTCTAAGCTTCTTGTCTAACGCTCTACAACTTCTCCGTTGGTAGTGGCGCCAACATAAAATAGTATGCATAGCAAGTAGATGTTTTGATACTGGTATGCAAAATCGACAGTCAAAAGGTACGCGCACACCTTTTAAGTGTGAACAGTCTAATTCCAGAGCAACGGCAGCTACATTACTTGCTGCGTCAAATGAGACACAGAATATGTGTATATTTTGTTTAGGTATGCATAAATCAAATGACTGTTTTAAAGCACGTAAGATGCCATTAGTTGAAAGACAAGCTGTAGTTGAGAAGGCACACTCTTGTTTTTTATGTTTGAAGAAAGGTCATGTTGCTAAATGCAGAATAAAAGCTGGTTGTTTACTTTGTGGGAAAAGACACCACTTACTTTTATGTAGAAGTTTCTCAAAACAACAAGATAATGTTAACGTTGCGAAAAATGATGAATTATCAATTAAACAAGATGAGACACTTGCTAATTTTTCGAGATCACCTGATGTAATTTTGCAGACATTAGTGGTCACGCTACGAGGTCATGATAAGAAGTGTAACGCTCGTGCTATAGTTGATACAGCTTCACAACGATCTTATATTTTGAAGAGTACTGCTGAAGCAATGGGATATGAATGCATAAAAAAGGAACAACTGAGGCATTCCTTGTTTGAAGGGAGTACTACAGATGTCTTAGATCATGAAGTTTTTAATATAGCTCGTTCAAAACTTGATGGAAATTATAACTGTCATTTTGATGCTCTTGGATAAGAGGTAATTTGTAATTCTATACCCTCAATAGGAACAGGTGAGTGGATGCAAGAGCTTGAAGCATTCGGTATACATCTACATGATCGAAAAGCCGGTCCTATAGAAATTTTAATAGGAGCTGATGTAGCTGGGAAGCTGATGACGGGAGGCTACAAATTACTAGATTCGGGGCTTGCTGCAATTGAGACTAAGTTAGGATGGACAGTCATGGGTAAGAATCCTACCTACAATGCTCATGAAAGTACAGCGTTATTTGTTACAACTCTCTTGACTAAAGATGCAGCGATTTCTGATTTGTGGACCTTAGATTCACTCGGAATTCTGGACCCATCAGAGAAGAAAACAAAAGAGGAACTCCATAAAGCAGCAAAATAGCCTTTTTTGAGCACAGTTGTTGTTGATATAAAGATGATCGATTTGTTGTTCATTTACCATGGCTTGACGATCATCCTCCCTTACCAGATAATTTTAACTTAGCTTTGAAGAGGTTAAATTCCACTGTCAAAAAATTACGATCAGAAAATTTATATGAAACCTACGGCGAAGTTTTAAAGGAGTGGGAAAATGAAGGTATCATAGAAAAAGTTCCTATGTGTGAAATGGAGACACCTTGCCATTATCTACCTCATCGGCATGTTGTGAAGGAGAATAGCACTACTAAAATAAGGCCCGTCTTCGATGCTTCAGCCAAGCAAAGATCGTCACCTAGTCTCAATGACTGCCTTGAGGAAGGTTTGAATTTAATAGAATTCAATTGACTTCTTGATTGAGAACCTTCAATTTTGACAAGATTTCGCATGAAAAAAATTGGAGTTTCTGCAGATATACGGAAAGCGTTTTTACAAATAGGTCTTAACCCTAAAGACAAGAATTTTCTGCGATTTCTTTGGAACGATGATAACGGCCAACTTATACATTATAGACACAACTGTGTCGTGTTTGGAGTTTCGTGTAGTCCATTTCTACTCGGCTCTGTAATCCAGTATCATATAGAATCAACATTGAATAAGGCATTAAACGAGAATTCAAAATATCCTGTAAATATGGTTCAAAAGCTTGCGAATAGTTTTTATGTGGACAATTGCTTAACAAGTGTTGAAGATAAAATGGAATTAAAAAAGTTCATTAAAGTAGCAACGGACATTATGGCCAAAAGGAAATTTGATTTAAGAGGGTGGGAGTACTCTGATGAAGACTGCAAAACTGTAGAACCAGCATGTATATTAAAAATGCTCTGGGAGCATAGTAGTGATACTCTCAGTCTAAACGTGCCAAGCATAGAAGATTATTCACTTGAAAAGATTTCTAAAAGAATAATTTTAGCAGCAGCTCATAAGATTTTTGATACTTTGGGTATAGCTTGCCCCGTTACTTTGCTTCCTAAATTTTTGTTGCAACGCTTGTGGAAGTCGAAAGTTTCATGGGATGAAGATGTAGATTCTGATACAAAATCACAGTTTTTAAAATGGATGAAAAACTTACATTATCTGAAAGACGTTAAAATACCGAGGTGGCTGCAGTGCGATTTTGAAGTTGAGAGCTTGCATTCCTTTTGTGATGCAAGTAAGTTTGAATATTCGGCGGTTGCTTTTGTCAGAATTTGCACATCAGTAGGCTCTATACAAGTTCATTTGTTGCGGGCAAAAGCTAGAATTACTCCTTGTGGGGAAAAAGAAACAACGATATCAAGATTGGAACTCCTTGCCGCTACTATTGCAGCTCGTTGCTCGTCTAGCTTCAGACGTTTTCAAAGAATTTGAAACTAGAAATGTATACTTCTGGACAGATTCTTCAACCGTACTTTCCTGGGTAAAAAGGGAAGAAGCATGGGGAATATTTGTACAAAATCGCGTTGAAGAAATAAGAAGGTTGAAGCCCACAGAATCTTGGAGACACATCCCAGGGTCGTTAAATCCTGCCGATCTTCCTAGTAGAGGATGTACTGCCCGTCAGCTACTAAAGACAAAATGGTGGTAAGGCCCAAATTGGCTGCATTCTCAACCCGAAGAATGGCCCAAATCTGAATTTTCTATAAATGAAGAGGAAATATTGAAAAAGAAAAAAAGACAGTTGTGTTATCTATGGTCAATCTGCAAGATGTTGATTAGTTTCATCAGTCAACAGTTTTCTAGTTATCGAAAAACTATTAGAGTGGTTGGATGGATGTTCAGATTTTCCCATAACACCTTGTGTAAAGCTGATAAATTGAAAGGAGAATTAACTTGTGAGGAATATAAAAAGGCTGAAGTTGCAGTTTTCAAATTGATACAAAAAAAAAAAACACTACACGATAGTAAATTTTTGAAGAAAATGCAAACCTTTAAACATCAGAATGGTTTACTACGCATAAAAACTAAACTTTTTGAGAGTGAAGAAAATGAATTTCAAAATCCTGTTTTGTTGCCATCAAGTCATGAAATAATTTTGAAATTGGTAATTGAAGAACATGAGAGATCTTTGCATGCAGGTTTGTCTACGTTATTAGCAAGGATAAGAGAAAAATATTGGATATTTGGTACAAGAAAATTAGCAAAGAAGATCATTTCTAAGTGTGTAATTTACAGACGGTACGCTGCTAAGCCTTTAGAAGTGCCTTTCGCCCCTTTACCCAAAGATAGAGTAACTCCGACTAATGTATTTGAAGTATCAGGAGTTGATTATGCTGGGCCACTTTATTTACAATCAAATAAAAAAGCATGAGTAGTTTTATTCACTTGCGCGGTATACCGTGCCGTGCATTTTGAATTAGTAAAGTCATTGTCCACTGAGACCTTCATTCAAGCCCTAAGGAGCTTTATAGTCAGAAGAGGAAGAATGTCTGTTCTATACTCAGATAACGGCACGAACTTTACCGGTACTAATATTAATAATGCTCTAAAAGCAATAGACTGGAACAGTATTATTTCTTTTTCCACTACACAGAAAATTTCGTGGAAATTCAACCCGCCTACTGCCGCATGGTATGGTGGTTGGTGGGAGCGTATGGTAAGAATGCTCAAAGAACTTTTAAGACGAATTCTTGGCAAAGCTACTGTCGATTATGAAGAGCTCTTGACAGTATTGTGTGACTGCGAAGCAGTTATAAATTCGAGGTCATTAATATATATAAGTAATGAGTCGAACGATTTGATGCCATTGACACCGGCAATATTTATTCATGGACACCAGTGAGACCCCAGATCTAGATACCATAGATAGATCTTTTCTAGTTAAAAGGTCTAAATATATCCAAAAATTCGTGAGGATCTGAGGCAAAGATTTAAAAGTGAATATTTATCTCTCCTAGTTCATCGAGGATGTAGAAGGAATGATCAGCTGAAAATTGGAGATGTGGTGCTCATAGGTCGTGACACAAACAAAAGAATTGACTGGGCACTTTGGATTGTTTTGGAGATCTACTTGGGGAAAGATGGAATCCCGAGAGTTGCAAAAGTGAAAACATCTATAGGGAAAAGAGTTCGTCTTTTCCAAAGACTTTTTCCATTAGAAATATCATCAAGGTCTGATGAAGAAGTTTTGGAAAAGTCTCATGATATAACAGAATTGTCTGTGGGACCTAATGATTTCACTCTACAAGATTCCGAACAATCTTATTCAGAGACAAAATGTGTTTATACTCCAAATTTCATAGAGACTCCTTGAATAATAACTAGATCTGGGAGGAAAATTAAAATACCTGATCGCCTGGACTTATAAAACAATAATCTTTTTTCTTATAAATTTTTCCTTAAACCATTTCTAAAAGTCTTTTGCAATGTTACATTATGTGTTACAGTTATTGATGTTTATTATAATGTTGCAATGTTACATTTATAATTCCGCATTGCAAGGTGGGAGTATGTTAGGCATTCCATTAATTTATTCTTATTTTCCTACCTTTTGGAATATCTAACTAAATTTTGGCTTACCTCCATGGTGTATGATTTAATCAATGTCACATTTTAAAATTGAGAATATGTTTTTGGGTAAACGTATGTGAACGATTGTGTTTAGTTTCTTTTAAGTTAATAAATGTGTTTGTTGACAGGTTATTCCATAGTTTTTTGAGTGTGAAAAAGTGTTTTATTTACTTTTATATATTTCTTTAAAGAGATGAGTGTGAATTTATCCTACAAATGAACATAGTTGCAATGTTTTGAAGTCATTAACGAGTTTTTTGTGTAGTTCCTAAATCACGAATATTTAAACTGAGCAATTTTCAAGTACGTGATCGATCAGTTTGGATAGCATATTTCCTTACTAGATATTCTAGGCGCTGTACTTAAGGTGTCATGGTTTTGAGAGACTTGCTTGGAAAGAAAGCAACTATTTTGTGTCTTAGCGATTTTGAGCCCTGAAATAAGGCTCCTATAATATTATAGGAACCCTACCCTGAAACGAAGCGAGTTGCAAGATGAAGCGCAAGTGGATGCGCACGCAACCACAACAAATGTAACTCCGGCCTCTGATTGGCTGTCTGCAGGAGGGAAACGGGACACAGCGCCATTTATCAACTTTTTTGAAGGGAGATCGCTAATTCTCTGAAAATATTTTATTAACGAATTTTACTTGATATTTCATCAAAAGCATTAAAGAATTTCTTTACAAACTCAATAAAAGGAACTATCGATCAATTCTGATTTTTTTTTTCTTTTGTACGTTATTATTTTTTTTGTAAAATTTCTGGTTAGGATGCGAATGGCAACGCGTGACTGTGACTTGTTGCTGTGTGTAATTTGGGTTGTGGTTGGTTTGGTTACAATCAGAAGAAATAATGTAAAGCGTGTGGTGAAATCTTGATTAGTAACATCTGATTGCAGTGGGATAAAAATACGTAACTAAAGAATAAATCAAAATTTAACATCATACAAGTTTCAGTGTTATTACAGAACCGATTTTCACTTGGATACAATTTTATTACTATTGATTGTTTACTGTTGTTTTGGATGTCAGATTGTCAACTGAGCGGAAAACCTCATTATGTACACAGTACGATTTGAAAATAGATCTCCCAGGTAAGTCTGATATAAAAGGAATGCAAAATTCTTTTTGTTGTAGAATGTGTATGTACATTTTTAAAGATTAGATTTGTTTCAAGTTTACCTTCGTAACTGTAGGTATGTAAATTCCATGTTTCTTCATAGCAATTTTTTGATCTATGATCAAGATTTAAAAGACACCTTACTTATTAATATCTATTTGTTGCAGATCATCAGCATTATGAACTAACTGTTGTTTCAAGCTGATTATTCATTATGCTCGTTTTATTTTTTATTGGTCTTCTCTTTATCATAATACACATTATTTTATTTAGTGATCACTTCTTACTTCTGTGTTTATATAAAATATTTTATATCGTGAAAATGGCCGCGAAATGCGTTAAATTATCTTATTGTTAAAAAGTTCTGATTATTTACAAAAATAGGGTAGATGCACCAGTTTTGTCCACCTTTAGAGAAAATTTGAAATAGAAATTTTGCAGTTCTTGACCGATTAAAGCATATTAAATCATAATAACATCATTCTTTAGTAAATTTAATTTTCTTTCTGTTAACTATAATGACTTTCTACAGAATATTTTAGATTGTGAGTAATAACTCATCAAGTAATTTATTCCAATTTGTACCAGTTTTGGCCATCTCTATGCACCAGTTTTGGCCACTCCAATATCATGTAGTTTAACAAACATTTTAATTGATAATAAGTAGAAATAAAGCATCTTTATGCAACATCTATGTTACCACACATATATTTGTTTGCTGTATTAAGAGAATTTTGCAAATTTCTTTATGAATTGATAACAACATCAAGTAAAATATACTTATGTTGATTTTAACTGAAAATTTCAATTAAAAAACAAAAAATGTATTTAAATTTGATTCATAAAAGGGACAACAGTGCCTATAGGACATAAAGATTAAATATTTAAATCAGTTTTATAATTACTCATGGATTGTGTCTTGTTTAGAACACTTGAATCTTCATCAAAGAGTTATATTTCTTGAAAGCATTTTCTGATTTTGGTTTGATTTTCATCAAAAAGTTATAGGGTCACCCGGGGTAATTCCTGGTCAAAAAGCATTAACATCTAATTATTATAAAAACTATTAAAGGTATTGTTCCCAATTTTTTTGTGGAATAAGCCCCCTTTGATGGCTATATTATAAAATGCTTACTTAAATATATATGCACTTATAATTAAAATAGTTATAATTTTTAAATGACCAAGAATTACCCCGGAAGTGGGGTTATTCTTGGTCACTTCTGGGGTAATTATCAGTCAGCATCCTTTTTCATATTTAAATAAAGTAGTACGGTTAATTTGTTTATGACTGAGTAATAAAATAAGTAGAATCAATCTTCTAAAAGTTTTTTTCATCTCATAATTGTGGAATAATAAAGCATAGATTTTGTTTTGGGCATAAATACGAAGTTATTTGATGTGCAAAAGACTTGTACATTTTACAAAACATTAATCAGCCAAAGAATTTTTATGCATTTTTAGAACATTTGTAAGCAGTATTTATTACTCCATTTAAATCCACTGTGAATGGATTTATTAATAACTTGCAAATGTATTGGTCCATAAAAAATACAACTGAATGTTTGTTATCAATTTTATTTTGCTTAGGCCAACTGAAGTTTTCGGCTCCCTTTTCAAGAAATTTTCACTACAGACCTTTAATATAATACACAGATAATAATTAAGTTCCTCTGTTGCATTATGTATATTTTTATGCACCAATTTGACATTTTGCAGTGAGATAGTGTTTCTACTTAAATAGAACTGCCATTAGACTTGCTTTTTTTTTTTTTATTATTGAAGCCATTACTATATAAAACAAAACTAAATTGATTTTGATTTATCCAGATATTCAACTTAAATTTATTAAATGGCTAAGATTCCCTCTATAATGAATCATGTGGCCAAAAGTGGAACATATGCAGGGTTGTAAAAAACCCGGGTTTTTTAGAAAAAGCCCAGCCCGGGCAGGTTTTATTAAAAAACCCGGGTTAAATGGGCAATTTTCCCCGGGTAAATTAAAATGCCAAAATGTGGATGATGATTCCCCCTTCCTCACAAATAACAACGTTCATAGTTGCCACTGTATATGGAAAACTAGAAAATCTGACGGAATTTAAAAATGAGTATTAAAAACAAGGACTTTTACTAAACTTTGGTTCTTTACAAAATTTATCCGTTTAAATTTTGAAATTTCTCAGAGGAATTACTCTGGGAAAATTTAATTTTTTGCTCAGGAAAGCGCAAGGAATTTGATTGCTGAAATAAGTGGAAATCCTGATCTCAAATACAGTCTTTGTGAACACTTCATAGTCTAATAGATGGGAATGACTTCATAGTCTTAATACTGATGTCACTATTTTTTTCTGTTCTTAAAATACATATATAGATATGATCCCTTTAATTTAAATAACAAACAAATTTTAAATTGCACAGCTATCAATTGTGTGTTTTCCAATTGTTTCCAATCTAAAAGTGCAAGTAAATTAGTACAAATATATTTTCTAAGATTCAAAGAAGTGAATAAATAAAACAAAATAACGATAAACTGTTAACAAATACATCATCTGTTCTTTTCCAGAAATATATTTAAAAAAACCCGGGCTTTTTACCTGGGTTTTTTATAAAAAACCCAGCCCGGGTGGGCAGCTGGGCGGGTACCCGGGCAGCTACCCACTACAACCCTGAACATATGTTGTACCCTTTTTGGCCACCTGGTACATATAGCCAATTTAATGCACCAGTTTTGGCCACCCCCCATTAAACTGTTAAAATAATTAATTTAAATGTAAAATTGCAGTAGAGAGAAAGCTTATGTCATAAAACCTAATAGAAATTTGTTTCAGAACAAATAGAACCGATAAGTGCCTAATGTTGAAAGATTCTGAAAACTAAGCAAAAATCTTAATACATCTGAAGTTTTCATTCACACTACAGTTTCACACATTTATTTTTTTTGCAAGTCACATTTTATCAAAAAATAAACAAATGATATTGTAAATGATAAAAGAGAGTTTGCTTAAAGTGTAAGAATGCATATTATTTGTTAGCATCAATTCACAGGCTAAATATTGGACAAATTGATCCAATGTGGCCAAAACTGGTACAGTGGCCAAAACTGGAGCATCTACCCTACTACATTTATGCACGGTTCTCACAATCGCATAACATCAATTTTTTAATAATAAATCTGATTCTCTGCACTACATGTAGTTATAAATTTTATTGACTAATGAAATGTCTTCCTTGGAGATTTTGATGAATTTATGTAATTTTAACTTAATGGGAATTGTTTTCAAATATAGTTCTGATATAAAATATGACATGTAGTCTACAAATTGATGAAAAATATGTAGTAATTGTTTGAACATGGAAGCAGCATAATAAAGAACACTTTTAAATATGTACTTTGGCTGACATTAGATTATGTGTACAAAATGATAGTTTTCCTATCATATTTATTGTTATTTTTTTTAAAGCTCAGATATATTGAGCTGCAGCTAAACACAATTCTGAGAATAGTTTTAGAAGATTTTTAAAAGATGTTAATACAATTAATTTCTTTTTCTGGTCATCGGGAAAAAAACTGACGGAATACGTTCATTGATCACAGAAATAGATTGTAAATTTCGACATTTGGTTGCAAGGAAGCATTGCAAAATTTGTCTATCAATTGTGTAAAAAAAAAAAAAAAAAAAAAAAAAAAAATTCACCAATCAGTTATGGAAAAAATCCAAAAATTCTTTAGTAGGCCGCAGGAAAAAAAAATCCAGAAATTTGTCCATCGATTGCATGAAAAACCTCTGTGAGTTTCGCCAGTAAATCGAGGGGGAAATTCAGAAATTCATTAACTGTTGATGGGGGGAAAAAAATCATGAAATTCGTAAATCGATCATGGGAATAGCCCTTAAAATTCGCCCACTGACCATATGAAAAAAAAAACCTGCAATTATTGTCAGTCAGACAAACAAAGTATCTTGAAATTCATTAATCGGTTGTAAGAAAATCGTCATTTAGTCGTCAGAAAAAAAATCTAGAAATTCTTTAGTTGGTCACTTTAAAATATGAAATTCAGCAATCGTTTGCGAAGGGGGGGGGGGGGGATGTAAAATTCGTCAGTCAACCGTGAGAAAAAAATCTTGAAATTCGCCAGTTGGTTGCAGAAAAAAAAATGTCAATTTGTCGATTGTCGCGGGGGAAAAAATCACAAAATTCAATCAGTCATTTGAAAATATGCCAAAATACTATTTAACTGTTATAAGAGGACTGTAAACAAATCAATTAAAAAAATATATATTTTTTATCAATTCAAAATACTTTTATTGGTACGTTTCGGTTAGCCGGACGGCAGTGTTACATATACATATGGGTTGTTCTCTACAATACTTGCAAATTTGGCCAGCAGTCTGACTTGAATGATGCACATGTAAATTTTCATAAAAATTAGATAAATGGTAAGAAAAAAGTCAATTATTGAAAATTTTAATAGCAACAGAAATTGTTTTAAAAATTTGACTTAACAAAAAAAAATAAAATAAAAATTTGTGGAAAAAATAAAATAAAAAATGTGAGGGAATGACAAGTGAGGGAATGATGAAATAAGACATTTTTACTAGTTGTAGGGGAAAAATGCAAAATTATGAAGAAATCCAAACTGTTTCCTTTAAGAGAAACACTTAATATATAATGTATGATAAAATTAAAATTTTTGATATTTACAAAAAAATTAATATTCTGTGTGAGGGAATGACTGCTAATAAAAACGCTTCCGGATATACTGACTAAAAAAAAATTCTGTAAAATTAACAAAATCTTGCACCACCAATTTATGTTGCTGGACTGACAAGTGCTCAAAATAGCTTCTTCTCTGTGAAGGATGCTAGACTGCTACTGCTCATTAGTGGTAGATATTTGAGATAATAGCAATGTGTGAGGGAATGATGGTCTAACATGGGGAAACATATAATTGATTGAGTAGACTATATAATAATAGTAAAAATTAATATTTTTATTATTTTTTGTAATGTATCAAATAAGAACTTTATTTTGCTTAGGGTATTTTTAATTATTTTTATTTCTGGATGGAAAGAAATAGGCAATAAAATATGGTAGTACAGGTGAGGGAATGATGTTTGCATGATATATATTATATTTTTAAATACTAAATTTATTTATTTTTAAATTTTACTTTCTGCCCCTAATAAACTATGTTTAGATCTTCTAATAAAAATAAAAATAAATAAAAATGTAATAAAATTAAGAGCATTTATATGGCTGGGAAGCAATTTTTGCACTATTGCAGAGAATAACCCATATGTATATGTAAATACATAGGGTGACCTGGGGTAATTATGGGTCACTCTCTTTCTGGGGTAATTATGGGTCACTCTCTTTCTGGGGTAATTATGGGTCACTCTCTTTCCGGGGTAATTATGGGTCACCTAGTTTTTATCCCTATGATATCTACTAGGACAAATTCTAAAATAGTGGATAGGTGCTCTTATTAGTCTATATTATTATGTATAATAATTTTTTATTTTAACTTAGCTGCATAATATGAGTTGAGATGTTTTGTAACATGCTATAAAATCATCTTTCAAAAAGATTGCCTTTGAAAATTGCACTTTTTACCAAGATCCATGTCACAATTAAATAAATGCTTGGATTTTTTTTGTTTATGCTTTTTTAAAATACAAATAGTACAAGGTTTTTAAATACATGCATGTTTTAGTCCTATTTGTTTTCAAATAGATTGTAGATGTATACCTAATTATGTCCCAAATACCTGGGGTAATTATGGGTCACCAGGACAATTCTGGGTCAGTATATGTTTTTTCAATTTTTATGGCATTTTTTAAATTTTAGACATGCAATGCAATTGTTAATTTATGATTTTAAGGGTTTTCAAAATAAATAAATAAATATACAGTATTGTAAACCAAAAGTAACTTTTGAAGTAGGCCAGATAAAATATTTTTATAAACATCTCTTTTTTATACTTTAATTGCTAACTATTAGCACATGGTAAAACACAAGTGTTGGATTCATATCTTTATAGTGAGGAGCAGTTAATTAGATCCAAATCATTAAGAAAATATAAACCCCAAAAAGATTCTTGTTGCTTAAAAGAACAAAGAAGTATTGTAAAAAAACAAAATTATTTTTTCAAATAACGATTAAAATGTTTTAAAGCATGCTTTTTCCTTTAACTTTAACCATATTAGGCTATGTAGGGTAACTGTCATTGTTTGAATATTAGTTTTTAGGCCTAATTGTTAGAACATGGTGAAACACCTGTGCTAAATTCATATTTTTATAATGTAGAGCAGTTAATTTAAAGAAAACTATAAACCTAAATAAATCGATCAAGTGCAAATTTTATTCATGCACAAAGTGTTCCATATGATGGCTATTTATCAGTATGATTTACCTTACCTATAACAGAGACCTTGTACAAGATTTTTAAACTCACCTTTGTGCCAAGCATTCTTCAAATAAGCAGATTGCAACGACACATTTTTCCAGAGTTTCCCCCAGGTTTAAAAAAGGGCAGGGTGCTGTCTGTGGGAAAAGAGCACTTTCAGATTCCGAAGGGCATGTTTTGGATTCTTAAGGGCATTTCTTGAATTTCTTAAAGGCATTCTTTTGATTTTTAAAACTACTTTTTAATATTTAATAGACAGAAAACTATTTTAAAGACAGCAATGAGTCAATTTTTACTATGCAAGTAAATTTTTTAATAAACAAAGGAGTAAAGGTACTTTTTTCAGGTGGGGGCAACAAGGGAGCTCTAATTTTTTTAATGAGGGGCAAGAGGGGTGCCATTTTGTAAATCTAAGGGCAGGCAGGGTGCAGCACCCTCCTGAAACTGCCTGGGGGAAACTCTGATTTTTCTACATTAATATCTTGGCTAATAAGTAACAAATGTTTTTTTGTTTTTTTTTAAAATCATAATATTAACTATCATTGAATGATTCTGCATCACTATTTACCTTAAGTGTCCCTCAGCTCTCTTGCTAAGCACCTGCAAAGTAAAGTTTGTGTGTAACAGAAAAATGTGATTTTCGTAAACATTCCATAAAAATAAATGACATTTTCATTTATTTTTTATATTTTTAAAAAAAATTTAAGCTTTAATGATGAAAATTTCTACTTTAGAGGTAATTTTCAAAAACTTACAAAAATATTTTATTAAAAAAATATGCATTATTACTTCATAAAGACAGTGACCCATAATTACCCCATTGCCGGGGTAATTATAGGTCACTTAAAAAATTCAATTAAAAAATAAATAAAAATATTTTGGGTAAACTGAGCCTTTTATACAAAAGCTACAATACTAAGTCAACTTCATGCCAAATTTGAAAATTTCATCTTTTATATTTTCCTAGATATTGAGATCTTATTGTTTTTTTACCCATATTTACCCCGTGTCACCCTACATATACTGCCGCCCGGCTAACCAAAAAGTGCCCCCCTCTTTTTTTTTTAACCTTTTTGAGAATATTCTGCCCTTTTTAAAAGAATCCTGCCCAGTGGCACTTTTTTTCTAGAGTCAACACTGTTATATGCTACTTCGTCATCAGCTAGCTGTACATTAATTATTCTTGGCCAAAGGCATTTCTATATAAAATTATTTGTATTCCTTTATTATGTCAGATTTTCAATTCTTTTCTATACGTTGCTGCAAAAATGCCTGTTTTGTTCGATACGATTATTGCTCATTTTATTATTAAAAATTACATCTGCTGTTGTTTTTTTTAACATACACAGCACAGGTAAAAGCATAAAATCTCATATTTTACAGATATGGTGAGATAGAGATAATGGGCTTTGGAAGAAGAGGAAAATTTTCATGCATTATTTTCTGGCTGTTTCATATATACTACACAAGCAATTTTTTCAAAATTTCTGTAATTTATTTAATATAAACAAGCGATTAATCTATTTTTATATACAAACAATTAAATTGTATATAAAAAACAATAATAAAATATATTTATATATAAATACATGTATTTATATATATCAGTATCAGTGCCGTAGTTAAGATTTTATGGTTTTGGTGAGCGAGCAAGAACAGCTAATAACAGATGAAGCAACAACATTAACAGGGGTCTGTCCAGACTTTTCTCTCAGGGTCCTGTTTTTGTAAAATTGTGAAGTTTTTCTTATTTTTGTGAAAACTCTAGTCATAATTTTGTGAATTTTGAGTTATCAATGTCTTCACGCTCTATCCTTCATGTATAAAAAGTTAAGTAACGCCAAAGTATGCTCTTTGGTGACTGAGTTCAACTGCTTACTTACAGATTTTTACTTACAGGCCAGATTTTATTTTTAAATGACTAAATTTGTGAAAAGTTCAATTTGAAGGTGAAAAAATTCTGTGGACAGTCTATTTAAGAGACAAATAATTTTGTGAAGGGTCCTGTTTTGGCATAAAATGTTTTGTGAAGGGTCCTGTTTGAGGATAAAAAAAATTGTGAAGGGTCCTGTTTTAAGATAAATTATTTTGTGAAGGGCCCTTTAAAGGACATAAAATTTTCCTAAACATATCCCTGATTAATGTAAGTAGTAAGTTCTACTAATTGTAATGATGTTTGGCGATCCAATCTCTAAGATATTACCATCTATTATCTTAAGATACCATGCCATGTAAAAGCATAACTCTGGGCGTGAAGTAAGAAAAAAGTAAACAGTTGACGTGTATGTAAGGAAATAGTTGAATGAATTAGAGTTTCTCCTTTAAAATAATTCAGTGGCAGCATCAAGTCTTTATTCAATAAACAAAGACGACAATATATTAATCTATAATCTATATAATAAAAGCGCAAAGCATTTGACTGTCATCAATAGTTCCGGGATGACCGCTTCACTTCTTATATGCCAAACGGCCACTTCGGTACTTTTATGTTGGACGTAGGTGATAAATTGCCAAATATTGTTCCATCGCCATAATTTCATTTAAAATATAAACTTATCATTCATTTCATTTAAAATACATAACTTTTATTTCAAACATATATATCAAACTAATTTAAACTACATTTCTTTCATCTCTAATAATAAAAGTTTAACTCATGTGACTGTTATGGCCCAGATGTCATATCACGATTTTTTTCCAACGCCAATTTGGTGAAAACATCAACGGCATAAACAACAACATCCAGGTTACCATATCAAACAAAATATCGACACTTTGGCGGCAATTAAGAACTCGTTGCATATATGACATTGGCGTCAGAAAAAAATCGCACCAATATCTGTATAAGACATCTGTGCCACTGTTATCTCCAAATACGGGCTGACAGCTTCGCTTTCCATATGATAAGCAGCCATTTTTAATCAAAATTATTTTTCCAATAAAACTGCACAAAAGTTAAATTTTTCGAAAGATCGTTTAAATTATTACTACTTGATACTACTTGGTTATCCCGTTGACCAAAAATCTATCGCAAACTATAAGATTAAATGCCAACAATGGTTGATCGTAAATGTCACATTCACTTGACTTTAAGCAAGTTACACGTATTTACGTCATCAACTGATTTTTATTTCGATGTTTTAGTTGTATTTTTATTAATGTTATACTAATTTATTTGTTCTTTCGTTATTTAAAAATAAAAATTATGCCAATTTGTATAATTTGGCGGCGAGTGTCTTGCCGATTTATATAATTTAGCGAAATTGGTCGATGGGATAACTAAGTAGTACCAAAAAGAATTGATGTTTAAGTGAAAAATTTTATTCAAATATGGATATATTCTGAGACAACATCAATTGAAATTAGGGATGTAACGAATATTCGGCCACTATTCGGTATTCGGCCTATTCGGCCCTTTTGCCGAATATTCGGCCGGCCGAATATTGAAGAGATATTCGGCCGAATACCTGTGGCCGAATAGTGGGACATTTGACCGAATACCTGTAGCCGAATAGTGGCATATTTGGCCGAATATTTTAAGATATTTGGTTAGATATGTTCCAGAAAATCAAAACAAAATATGATTTTAAATATTTTCGACAAACAATATTAAAAAATTATACCTAAATACATTAATTATTATAAGAAAAAGATCTCATTCTGAAATATGGGGTGGAGGAAGTATTATGAGGGGCTTGTTAATTTTGAGAGAAAGAAAAGAGAAAAGTATATCTTGGTAGCAGAAAAGAATATATAATATTTTAATGGAATGAATAATTATATTTTAAGAAAATAACCTTTTTTTTTTGACATACAGAGTGTAAATTTACTAAGTTTAAGTTGCATGAAAAAGAATATAAAATGACAGAGGACACATGCAAGTTCTTATTTTTACGGGGTGAAAGGATTTTACTAAAATAAAAAAAAGTTTCATTTTTACAGAGGTAATGAGTTCTATTTTAGATAGTATATATATATAAATTACTAGAACTATCTATGGATTAAATAAAAAATTATGAATTAAATTATTATTTACATTTTTAAAAGTCATATGTTATCTTTAAAGTATTTTTTAAGACATTTAAAGTATAACAAAAAATACATTCAGCTGTTATGATTTTTGAAAACTCAAACAAAAAATTAATTTCAATTAGTCCTTAATTTAATTTTTTATTTTAAAATTGAAAAAAACATTAAACAATTAAAATAAAAGTCATTTATATTAAAGTCAGTATTCGGCCGCCGAATATTCGGTATTCGGCCTAAAACTTGGCCGAATATTCGGCTATTCGGCCAAATCACTATTCGTTACACCACTAATTGAAATTAGGCTGACAACTCAATATCTCATTTTACCAAAGTAAACAAACAATAGCGATTCGTTCATTTTGGCGATTAAAAATATTAAGCCATGAAGGTAATCATTCGTAAAGCGAGTTCTTGAGAGAGGAATTTTAAATAATTAACCAGATTGTGATTTTTATAGCTGTCAAATCAGGAGGCAGAATGCAGCTTTGTTCGTGACGTCATTCGCCTGTGAACCAACGAAATAAATTTCAGATTTAAAATTGAGCTCGCTATTAATTGAACGTGAATCATTTATTATTATTATTTATTCGTATTAAAACAATTTATTTGCTGTATTTCGAAAATATACTATTTGTTTGCACTATAACTTACATTTCCCATTGATTCTGAGGTGGATATTACAACTTAGTGCTTATTTGATGATGAAAGAGCTGCATCAAAATTGTAACAGGGAATTATACATAAATATTTTCTTTGAGATGCAGGCTACGAACATTTCTCAGTAAATTTTTGCAATTTAAATGATAAATTCACAGTAGTTTTGTTGACCCTGACACTGGATCACTTTGGTGTCGTATTGGCCAAAATGCGTCAATAGGCAGAGGACCCAATTACGGAAGATTACTTAATATGTTAAAATCTCCGCATTAGTGAAAGCATTACAACTGATATGCAGACGGACATGAAATAAAATGCCTAAATGAGTTAAGTGGTTTTTGACAAAAAAGATGAAATCATAACATCAAGAAATTACGAAATGATGCCATGATCATAAAGAATTTTTCATTTCTCGGCCAGAATCTTCCGTTTTGGCAAAAGATTAAGTAAATAAATTAAATTATATAAATAAAAGTAACATGTGGCAATTCTTAGCAAATATTTAAGTGTGACCAAACTGGTCGCCAGAGGCGGCTAGTTAATATATAACTAATTAAGATTATTAATCTTAATCAACAGAACATATTTCACATGTTCTCATAGCAGATTAAGTAAGATAAGCCAGCAAAACAAACTAGTAAAGAAAAAAAAAGTTTACACTATGGCAGTATAATTCCATTACAACTGAATCCGATTCTTCTAAGGCAGTAGAAAAAATTATAAACGTGTTCTTTTAAGCTTGCGCCATGGCCATGAACTTCAATGCTGAAATCGGATTGTAATTTGGATAGAAAGCCCCCCTATTGGACAATGTTCATTGACTGACTCTCAGTAATGAAGCAGATGATTGGTAGATGGTAGAAGCAGACAAACCATAGCCAATGGTAAGGCAACCAGCAGAATCATTTGGCTGTCATTCTGTTCCCCTCAAATCACTGGAAAAACATTCTAAAGCATCCTTCGACTAAACTATAATAAAAAAAATAATATTTTGAATGAGTGAATTGAGACTGGAGAAAAATTACAAGCCGCAGAGCTAAAGGGAATTATGTTCCCAAATTGCTTGAGATATTTAGTATGCTAAAAAAAATCTTTTCAAGAAATTCTAGCGATTTGAAACATAATTATCATATTTTCCCCCACCCCCTCCCCTCCTTTGAAATAGACTCGTCTCCGGCTATTTAAGCAACAAACATTCATGAACTTTCACACCTCTAAAATTTCCCCTGATGATGGATGGCTGTTTTGTAACAGTTGAAAGTTGTTGATTTTGATCTGTACAAAGGCCGAATTTTACTTTTTTGATTTTGTTTACAGATATTTTTAATGAGGACACTTTCATTTTCGGAACCGGTTTCAAAAGTGAAAGCAGCCTCATAAAAAGATCTGCAATCAAAGTCGAAAAAGTAAAAAATGGCCTTTGTACAGATCGATCTCCGTTATCCAATACAAAAAAATTAAAAATATTGAAATGCAACCGAGGTATCTTTATAAATTTCTTCCATAGGATTAGCATTAGCGAGCAGTTTTTTTCGTGTGACTGAAGTACCACGGACCACGTAAAAACGCAAATTACGTCAAAACATCGCGGAAAAACGCGAATTTCGTGAAAAGATCGCAGAGAAAACTCAACTTTAGTGACAAGATCGTGGAAAAACGCAAATTTCGTCAAAAAATCGCAGAAAAAACACAAATTTCGTAAAAAGATCGCGGAAAAAACGCAAATTTCGACAAAGAATTGCGAAAAAGAATCACAAAATTCTTCAGAGTATCGCGGAAAAACGCAAATTTCGTGAAAAGATCGCGGAAAAACACAAATTTCAAGAAAAGATCGCGGAAAAACACAAATTTCAAGAAAAGATCGCGGAAAAAACGCAAATTTCGTGAAAAGATCTAAAAAAAACGCAACTTTCGTGACAAAACCGTGGAAAAACGCAAATTTCGTGAAAAAATCGCAGAAAAAACACAAATTTCGTAAAACGATCGTGGAAAAAACGCAAATTTCGACAAAGAGTTGCGAAAAAGAATCACAAAATTCGTCACACTATCGCGGAAAAACGCAAATTTCGTGAAAAGATCGCTAAAAAACGCAAATTTCGTGAAAAAATCGCAGAAAAAACACAAATTTCGAGAAAAGATCGCGGAAAAAACGTAAATTTCGACAAAGAATTGCGAAAAAGAATCACAAAATTCTTCAGAGTATCGCGGAAAAACGCACATTTCGTGAAAAGATCGCGGAAAACGCAAAAATTCGTGAAAAGATCGAGGAGAAAACGCAACTTTCGTGACAAAATCGCGGAAAAACGCAAATTTTGTCAAAAGATCGCGGAAAAACACAAATTTCGAGAAAAGATCGCGGAAAAGTCGCAAATTTCGACTAAGAATCGCGAAAAATAATCACAAAATTCTTCAAAGTATCGCGAAAAACGCAAATTTCGTGAAAAAAACGCGGATGAAACGCAAAATTCGTGAAAAGATCACGGAAAAAACGGAAATTTCGTGAAAAGATCGCGGAAAAAACGGAAATTTCGTGAAAAGATCGCGGAAAAAACGCAACTTTCGTCAAAAGATCGTGAAAAAAAACGCAAATTTCACGAATAGATTGCGGAAAAAACACAAATTTCATCAAAAGATCGCGGAAAAAACGCAAATTTCGTCAAAAGATCACCTAAAAAATGCAAATTTCGTTAAAACATCTTGAAAAAAAATGCAAATATTTTCAAAGAATGGCGAAAAAAACCCATAAATTTCGTTAACAGATTAACAAAAAACGCAGTTTTGTGAAAAGATCGCAAAAAACGCAGATTTCGTCAAAATATCGCGAAAAACGCAGATTTTACAAAAGGTCACGAAAAAACGTGAATTTCGTCAAAAGATCGCGGTAAAAAAAATGCGAAATTCGTTAAATGGTCGCAGAAAAATGCATATTAGTTAGTGCCAAGGGGGGTGGGGTCCCCCTCTGCTGTAACCTTTCTGAAAATTTCCTGTGAATTTATTTCATTGCAATTAATAGTAAAAATAAAATTTTCAAGTTGAGTGTAATCATATCGCATGGTAAGTAATATATATTAGTAAATTACAATGTTGATAATTTGAAAAAAACACAATTTTGTATGAAGCGTACATAACTTTGTTACTGGCCAGTGAAAAAAAAATCAGTGCAGTGACCAGTGGGTAAAAAATGTTAATTTTGACCTATAGGATATATGTATCAAAATATCAGATATTTTTTATATCCTTCTATATATAAAAAAATCCCTGCCGGCCCGGGCCTACAGGCGGAGGTAGATTTCGAAGTTAAGTACTAAATTCTCCAACAAAACTTAAATCAAGATTAGAGATAAACCCAGTTTCTTCACAAAGAGTGAGCTGTAGGGAGCTAAACTTTTGTGAAAATTATAATATACACGAATACACACACACATGAATATGGAATAGGTTTAAAAAATGGCTACAAAAAATTCAGAGAACCTTAAAGTGTTAAAATATGTTAATATTTCCATAGTCGGGTTTTTATCATGTTTTAATACGTTTCTTCAAACTCACATGGCGTTACATATTCACCTGCTGAGGTCCATTATATTTCCAATATGAGGCAATATACATATCTTTTTAATTCGTCAAACTATTTATTTTATTTTGAGTTTTCATGCCGAAATCTTGCTCTAGAAAACTTATGACGTAATATTCAATTTGTCAAACTATTTAATTTTACACATGAAAATTTTGCATTAGAAAAGTAATTGTTGTGGTGAGAATTTTATTGTTTTTTTTTTTTTAATTGTTGGCAACTGCTATAACGAAAAACTTTTATTTTTTTTCCTGCCATTGTTGTGTAAGAGCTGGTTTTATCAGAATCATGTTAAGACAGTATTCAAAATTTTGAACTCTCCCCATTTCCACCCTCTTGGGTCGATTTCGCCCATTTTCAATCCCCGCCGAGATATTAGCCATATCAAAGTTGTTGGCAAGTTTGAGGACAATCCGTGCATAATTGCGACTTTTATCGTGCGGACAAAATTTAGTACATACATATATATATAATATATATATAAACTTTTTAGGTGGGGGTGGTTTTGGGTTCCTGGTGTCCTATAATGAAAAGTTATGAAGGAATTTTTCAAAAGTTGCACCATGGTAACGACTGCAATAGGTAGTATTTCTTACGAAATCTACTTTAAAAAGTTTTGATTTGGAAATGGACCAATAAAAAATCTGCATAGATACCGTGAAATGCATCTGATTGGTCAGAGCTTTATGACGCTATAAGGGAGGTTACCAATGAGGGACCCGTCTCTCTGTCGCCAAAAGTGACGCCAACTTGGCACTATTTCCAGTATTTCGCCAAAATTAAGGGTACTTTTCCGTTATACGGACAGCATGCCAAAATGTATGTTAATGCGCCAATTATTTCAGCCTTCATCGTGAAAAGGATTTTTCTTGTAAACCATGCGAAACATTGTGATTTGTTATTTATGAAACGTGAATTACGTGAATGATTATTATTTAACCTTAACCTTGGAAAGCTTTTTAATTTGCTATTATTCGAAATAAAAATGCTTTTTTTTTTTATAAAATTATAATTTACTTTTACTGCTGACGCTGAGATGGATTTTACCATTTGTCAATACCAGATGATGAGAAAGTTGCGATAAAACTGTTTCAGAAATTTGGAATTCTGCATAATAAAAGGTTGTGTTCAAACAACCATGAAATGAAATTATGGATGTGTTCTGGAAATCCGAAATGGAGATGTAGCTTACGTACGATCATGCGAAGAAAGCGTAGGAATACGACAAAAAACATGGTTTGAAAGATCGCGGTTGTCTTTTCTTAATGCTTTGAGCTTTATATATTTATGGTGCCAAGAGTTGACATCGATTGAGCTTTACCATATCAAGCAAAATAACGACACTTTGGCACCAGTTAAATACCCGTTGCGTATATGACATTGGCGTCAGAAAAAAATCGCGCCAATATAGGGCGTATATGACATCTGTACCTATGTTGTTTATGCTGTTGATGTTTTCGCCAAATTGGCAACCGAAAAAAAATCGCGTCAATATGGGGCGAATATGACATCTGTGCCAAAGAGATTTGTAATTTTATGGCAGCAGTTTAATATGATTTTTTTATTTTATTACTTTATTGTATAACAGTTATTTGTTCACTTATTTTAATTATATATTTGTGATTTAATAAAATAGTTTGTAAAATTCTGTAATTTTCAAATGTTATATTTTTAAAATGCTCACTTTACTATCGACAATGTTTTTCTTTTATTTTTCAAATGTTTCAATTCACGTGATGGTGATTTTCATTTTGCGCCAACTATTGCGCTTGGTGACAATGTTGTCCGTATAATGGTAAAGTACCAAAAAGCATAGCCTACTATGATATATACGGCCCACGCATTTCGCCGAAAACCGTCGAAAAAGCGAAGTCGGATTCAGCTTCAAACTCTGAACCAAAACATCATAACGTGCTCTTTTTTGTTTATATTTATACCCTGCCCAGATAGCGGCAGCTTGTTTCTCATCATCGAAGTTTCAGAATCATTGATCGTATTTTCAGAATAATAAATTAAATACTTGTATTCTTCGATTTCCTTCGATTTAAAAGGATATTTTACACAGCTTGTAGTATTTTAATGTTCACATACTTTTAAGATTAGCTAAATTACTTATTGTTTACTTGATCGTTTGGTTCATTCTGTTATTCTTTTTTGACTCTCCCGTATTTACATAAAAATAGCTTGTGTTTCATATACACGTTTTAAAATTAAAATTTGATTTTTTTCAAACTACAGTTCTCATAACTGGCTTGAAGCAGTTATTTTTGACGAATTTATTGCTACCCGTAAAATGTTTGTGATTGATATCGTCCGAACTAAATAATAATAATAATAGTTAAAAAAAAAAGGACGATCTTCCTTCAGGTTTAAATATCGTTGCAATATTTCATGTTATCCAAGCAATTTTGATTAAATCATGTAAGTGTATTTGTTACTTAATAAATTATATTTATTAATTATTACAAGGAATTTTATGAGTACTTTAATATATTTAAAAGAAATTCCATTAGTTTTATTGTTTCAGCAGTGAAGATAGCAAATAAATTTGTGACATTGATGTTTTTAGATTATGCATGTTTTTATTTATTGGGGTGAATCGTAGAATACTCTACTTCTCCCCAACCTGGCGATAAATGCGCCAAAGTGGCAACCTTGGTATTTAGTATTAACTTGGTATTAAGTAGCAACCTTGGAAGTATTCTCCGGTCGCACCATTTATTATTCCAATAATTGTTAAAATAATAATGTATTTATTTATTTTTTATTTGATGATTAGAGTTAATATTTTTATTAAACTCTTTTGAATCATATCTATGTGGAAAAAAAAAAAGTAAGCACATTGGAATTCTCTGAACCCTGCCCAGAGCGGTTTGATTGGTTCTCGTCGTTGAAGTTACGGTCAGAGTCAAATTTCTGTTTTGGGCAGCGTATCAGAGTCCTCTGGCGAGCAACTTCATACATTAAACGCAAATCGGTCTGCTGGTAGTAGTATCTAAGTATGCCTTGCAAAAAGTAATGCTTTGGAAATGGAACAATGAAAATCTGCTTAGATACCATGAAATGCAACTGATTGGTCAGAGCTTTATGACGCTATAAGGGAGGTTACCAAGGGGAGACCCGTCTCTCTGTCACCAAAAGTGATGCCAGCTTAGCGCTATTTCCAGTATTTCGCCAAATTTCCATAGACTCCCATTGAAATACAATAGGGTTTACTTGCATGCAGGAAATCAACAAATTGAGATATTTCAATGCAACAAAAACTAATATTAGTTTATGAATAGAGATTAATTGAACTATTTACATTATTGTGCCGTGTCCTAAGAAGGCGGTAGCGATGGTCGAGGGTGTTAACTTCGAAGGCTTAGCAATTTATATTCTCTTAGAATATGATAACATGAAATTTATTTTATACAATAAAAGATATTCTGGAGTAATGATAAATCGCTATGTACACAACAATGTAAATTTTGTTGAACAAAGTTTATGTATCAGAAATAGTGTCTATGAGAAGGTGGCAGCTAGTTTATTAAGTCCACAGGCATTGCATCACTTGAACGGAAAGCACTGGTCTTGTCTCCGAGATAAAGATCTCCTTTTTCCGCGATGGCACCCTGATGCCCTGTCGCCGCTGATTCGGTATCATTCCCCGGTACTAGGGACCGTAAAGTCCGGCCCTTTCGGCCTTCAAAATCTTCCACTCCAAAAGTCGCTCTTCCAACTCCAGCCAAAATCTAATCCCCTCTGCATCCTCCTCTCGTCTATATATCTCAATTATCTCCCTCTAAAAACAATAGTGAGTTTCTCAGCCACTAACTGTCCGTTCTTTTCAAGAACCTCCCAGGAATCTTTTCCGCTGTCCCCTGAATGGACACCTTAAGAAACTCCTCTTTTTTTTTTCACGTGGATCGTGCGATCATATGCTCTCGTGAGAAAGTATGTGAGTTCTCTTCCCACGCTCAAAGATCAAAAGAATACCGGCTGCTCCTTAGCATTAGCAAACTGTCACTGATTGTCAAATGTCCAAGAGCGATGGTGACTGAGTAGTTTATTTCAACTTACCGCACGTCCTAGTGGACTTTACCATATTTTTACTCTGTTTTAGAAATGCATTAGTTCTTTCTATATGGCGAATCTGATATAGTTCAGATCTTTACATTATTTTTGAGCACAAACAATAATCTGGGGTTGGCTAGAAAATAGGAATTGCTTCGCTATACCGAATGGAATAGCTAAGCGATTACGTGGGGGGTTGGTGAGCGTAGCGAGCAGGGGAGCGGTGCCCCCCTAGTTTTCGAAAACATAACTTTTACAAAATCTGCAATTTATATTGATGCATGTCCAAAAGGTAACCCCCCCCCCCCCCCTTCAGGCCCATAACCCTTGTGTAGATAATTGGCCGCCATACACAACACCAACAGGTAAAAAATTAAAATGCATTTCAATCTTTTTAAGGACATCCAATACAAGGGTGTAGTGGAGGGTATACGGAGGTATGTGCCGTGAACTTCTGGATTTAAAAAAAAAAAAAAAAAGCTCTGTATACACTATGTTTCTCAAATAATGCTATAGTGCAGTGGTCGCCAACCTTTCGTACCTCAAGGACCACTAAATTTATGATTTCAGATCTCGTGGACCACTAATTTGAATTTTTAAAAACATAAATACATTTGTACAATAATAATCAGGAAGCTATTACTATTTTATTAATATAAATTAGGGATGCACCAAAATAGCGATTTTGGCCGAATACCGAATGTTTGGTTTACTGAATACTTTTAAATTTCAGCATTTGAAAGTATTAAAAAGTTAAAATTTAAAACAATTTTACATACACAATATGTAACACACATGCTTCCATAAGCAAGATCTTTTTATACATAAATTTTACACTAAAAGGAAAAATCTATCCTTTTATTTGTTATTAAAGAAGAGGATAGTTTTAAAGCTTCTTTAATCGATAAAATTTTAAATTTCATGGATTCCTCTCTGAATTAAAACAAATGAATAAAATTTTCTTATATTCTTAAACAAATATTTTGAAATCAAAGGGAAATTTTGACGGAATTGAAAAGAAAATTTTACTGTCAAAAACTGTTTATTACACTGTTTATGAAATGTTTTGTTGTTAACTGAAGGGAAGGGACTAAAAATCTTCATTATTGGTTAATTTTCTTACGTTATACTTTTCAAATAGCAAATAAAGAATGTAAATGAATTCTCTTTTATTTAATTGTTCATTGTTTATATCTAATTGTTCTAAATATTTGTATTAATTAACAGTTAAAAATAGAAATTGTTTCAAGATTTTAAGAAATATTTATAAAAAAGTTTTTTAAGTATTCGATCTGGCCGTATATTTCGATATTCGGTATACCGAACAGTTTTTAAACAAATAAATAGTAAACTGTCAATTTTTGTAGTGATGTAACGAATAGTGATTTGGCCGAATAGCCGAATACCGAATATTCGGCCAAGTTTTAGGCCGAATACCGAATATTCGGCGGCCGAATACTGACTTTAATATAAACGACTTTTATTTTAATTGTTTAATTTTTTTTTCAATTTTAAAATAAAAAATTAAATTAAGGACTAATTGAAATTAATTTTTTGTTTGAGTTTTCAAAAATCATAACAGCTGAATGTATTTTTTGTTATACTTTAAATGTCTTAAAAAATACTTTAAAGATAACATATGACTTTTAAAAATGTAAATAATAATTTAATTCATAATTTTTTATTTAATCCATAGATAGTTCTAGTAATTTATATATATATACTATCTAAAATAGAACTCATTACCTCTGTAAAAATGAAACTTTTTTTATTTTAGTAAAATCCTTTCTCCTCTGTCTTTTTATATCCTTTTTCATGCAACTTAAACTTAGTAAATTTACACTCTGTATGTCAAAAAAAAAAAAGGTTATTTTCTTAAAATATAATTATTCATTCCATTAAAATATTATATATTCTTTTCTGCTACCAAGATATACTTTTCTCATTTCTTTCTCTCAAAATTAACAAGCCCCTCATAATACTTCCTCCACCCCATATTTCAGAATGAGATCTTTTTCTTATAATAATTAATGTATTTAGGTATAATTTTTTAATATTGTTTGTCGAAAATATTTAAAATCATATTTCGTTTTGATTTTCTGGAACATATCTAACCAAATATCTTAAAATATTCGGCCAAATATGCCACTATTCGGCTACAGGTATTCGGTCAAATGTCCCACTATTCGGCCACAGGTATTCGGCCGAATATCTGTTCAATATTCGGCCGGCCGAATATTCGGCAAAAGGGCCGAATACCGAATAGTGGCCGAATATTCGTTACATCCCTAAATTTTTGTGTTTAATTTTGTGTCTGTTTTAAAATTTGAAAAAGAAATTATAATCAATCTACCCTATTAAAATCTGCGCGCGTATCTATGTCATCTCAAAAACTCGGAAACCACAGGCAGGGCTACGAAATTTGGCCCACAGGTTAATGTTAGGGGGCCCATGAACGATTGGGGCAAAAAATTCGAAAATTTTAAATATATTTTTTTTATTTTATGTTTTTGACGAATTTTTGCCTTTTTTATGTTCAGCCCGTATTCGCACGAGTTCTAACCGATGTGTGATATACATATTACGTATGCCACGCTGCAATGCTAAGACGCTGTAGCGGGTATTACGATAATTCTTTTACCTCACTTGCAAATAATTAGAGATATACATATTACGTACACCACGCTGCAACTTTCAGAAGCTTTAGCGAGTATTACGATAATTCTTTACCTCAGATGCAAATAATTAGAGATTATTTAATTGTGCTTAATTATTAGCTTTTTTTTTTTAAAAATAAAGAAAAACTTTTTATCACAAACATCAACAAAATTTTTTATTCTATTTATTCCCTTATTCCAAAGATATCGTTTTATCGTCTGCTGCCATAGTAACGTGATAAATTAAATTTCGTTTTAAAAAGTGCACAGTAGTAGAAAAATATTTTTCTAAATCGAATAGTTATTTTTTATTTTGGTTTTAGAATTAAATTCATGAACTCCCGTGTGTAGAACGGGTAAAACAGCTAGTATGTACTTTTAAAAAAGAAAAGTTTGTATACGGTCTAAACTTTGGCCGAATATTCGGCCAAATCACCATTCGTTATGTCCCTAGCAGGTACCACTAATGAATATTCACTCATATGCCATTAGATGAGAGAAAAAAAAAATCTAGACAGGAAGAAAATAGATTACAATTGCACAATTCCATATTTTCTAGCTCCGTTTTCAACTATAAAATCTTTCGCCAAGATTGGCTGGACATATCCAATGCAGTTTAAAAAGAGAAGGTTAAAGGGATGCATACGATTAAAGTTAAATCAAAATGAATACACACCACATTGCATATTTTTATTTAGTGTACTTAGTTATCAGTGTTTAGGGGGATTGTCACTGATGGTTTTAATTTTACCAAAAGCTTATTTTTCTGAAAAATATCACTGTCATCTATTCGAATTAAAGGGACCTTACCTTTTGCATCTGGTGGCAGAAATAATCATTTCGACATAGATGTTCAGGGTTCGGGTCAAAACCATACTTTTGGCAATCATCCATAAATGTACAACCAGTGCTGAACCGAAAGGGCTCCTATCAATGAGAAGATTAGTTATAATGATTATTAGTGATTCACCTTCTATTAAATTTGTATGCATGCATATGAAGTGAAGTGCAAATATAACTTGTTTTTCACGTTAGCCTTTTTTCAGTCTTTTACTAAAATCTTTAGGTGTCTTGTTTTTCTAAATTAACTGATAATCCTATTTTTTCTCAAAAATGGATGATAAATTTTTACCAGCATTAGTAGATTTTGTTCTAATATATTTTACATTTCCCCCTCTTATATGCATACTGTTAGGTTATGTCCCAATCCCCTACACAACTGGAACTGATTTTGATGATACATTTCTGTTTCCGTCAAGCTAAATGAAAGGGAAACGGGTGCCGGCGAAACACAGTAGGTTTCATTTTTTTTGTTTTTCCCCACCGCTGGTCTTGTTACAACTTTTGAGCGAGTCTTTATTAGTCCAGGCATTAGGTGCTCAAAAAGGACAAATAGGGGAAAGTTTTGGTGTAGTTTTGATATTTGGTGCCTTTATGTTTTGTGGGTCGCTGAACACGAATCTGAAGTTTGCCAACAAAATTTATCCCGGGAAACACGTTTTTTTTTTGGCAAAAAACGGGATTTTCTTTGTTTTTTTCCAAATAACTCCAAAATTATACGTTTTACGTAAAAATTCTCAATGCGCAAATTAAAGAGGATAAAATTTCCTACATTTTAGGTAGTAAAAGTTTTTTTCTCTGATCAATGGTTTAGCCGTGACAACGCCACAAAAATGGGAGTGAAAATCAAAAAATTCAGAGAAAACGGGAATTACGCCGCTGTACGTAGATTTAACATGAAAACTGACCATTTTACACAAACATTGACTACAAATTATACTAAAGATTATATGAATGACTACATTTTACAAGGAAGTTGCTGATAATAAACAAGACGACTCATTATGAATCATTCTTTAATTATAAATAAACATGTACATTAGAAAGTACATTTATTTAAAAACAAAAAAATATTATTTCCTCTTTCTTTTACTTGAGGGTCCCTGCTTTTCACCGACATCTACAGCTTAGAAAATAGACGTATGGAATTAGTGGGTGTTTTTATTACTACCAACAGTATAAAATAAATGTTTTTTTAATAAAAAAATATTTGATACCTTCTGGCATGACTTTTTCCTGACATTTTAGTTCAAGTACCATTTTTTTTTTTTTTAAATCAAAGACAGCAGAATTTAAGTTAGTCACATAAATAAACTTTTGCACCATTATGCAACAGCAACAAGATTTAAAATGTAACGAAAATGTGAATTTGGTTGAAAATATTTTGTTTATTGAGGAAAATTACAATAAAGAGCACATGAAGTTTTGCAAGAGCGAAATGTTTAAATTTATGACCAAATTTGGACAAAAATTGCCAGTTGTATGTAGATATATCGGGACAAAATCATTTAAAATATATTACTTGGCTGCAAATTCTGAGGGTGTACATCAATTGCGCCTACGGTGGGAGGAGATCATAAATTGCGCCTATAGCTTCGGCCCCTTCTGTATGAACTGCGCTCGAAGGGGGTGAGATAAGCAATCCATCATTTTATTGAGGGTTGCCTTAAAGAGTTATTTTTCCCAAAAAAGTCTTCTGGATGCAAATTCGGCCATGGTAAATCTTGGCGACAATAATCACAATACTTAAGGTCTGTATTCATCTAGCATTGCATTATATCTTATGAGATATTCAACGTAATGAATACAAATAAAATATTACTACAGGATACTTACTAATATTTACTACGAAAGAAGGGGACCGCTCATTTAAATAGCGCGGTGCAAACTGCCGCCCCAAATTTTGTTCGCTCTTTCAAGGTATTTCAAGAAATATCTAATGTTAATTTAAAACAAAACACACCATTGTTAAGAAAATTTTTATTTTGACTTGTAACATTTGGATAAAAAGTGTTTTTCCTTTTTCAATGACAAAAAATGCTGAAAATACATAAAATTCAAGTTATCATAACTCGGTAAGTTTTATTTGTACAAAAATGAAACTTTTATTGTTTAATTATTAGTACACGAAGAAAGTTTTACTAAATATATAGTATTTAAATCCCGTAAAAAAATTAAATTTCTGTAACTTTTAAAAATAACATTTTATATATATATGCAGTAGAAACCCGGTTATCCGAAAATCGGCTTAACCGAAAGCCCTTAAAATTCCTCAAAGTCCTTTTTAAATGTGGAAAATTTTATTGTCAACATTATTTTGACCGATGTCAAATGACAACTTTTAACATATTTTGATTTATGATTAATATTTGATTTGTAAGTTTTAGATCAAACAATTCCGAATCATTTTTAGTACATTGAAGAGTTGTTTTAATACTTATTATCTTTAAAAATTAAAAGGAAAATAAATAAAAATCAAAACTTTGAAAGGTGTTATTGGATGTGGGTAGAAATAGTGTTAAAAAAGCATGTTCTTTATGAAAATAATAAACAGAGTCAACTTACTTATTTTGTCAATTGCGTAATTTCGGGCACTTTATTAGATAGACACGTACGACACTTCATCTTTTTTACAAAATATGTTGTGATTTTCTTTTGTTTTTTAACTTTGCATCGTTTCAATGCTGCTTTATCAAGCCACCTTTTAAACAGGACCGAAACTAGTCTTTTTTGCACCTGGGGCAAACATGGATTTTGCCCCCCCCCCCTCTCTTCCGGGAAGTATGTTTACAAAGAGAATTTTACTAATTTTCGAATAGCCGACTTATTTTTAAATTTAAAATATGTAATCATAATATATGTAATACTGAACTATGCAATCTACTACTACTACTAATCTAGCGTCTACCCCCTTGGAACTACGCGTCCAAGGGGGAGGTCACGGGGATCATGACCCCCCCCCTCTGAACACCAACAAAAATATTCTAAGGACCATTTTTTAAATGAAATACTCAGTAGAGTCCCGATTATCCGAGTCCCCGCTTAACCAAGTTTCCGCCTTAACCGAGTTATTTTCTTCTGATGGGCTGATGGCTTCCATTATTATGAAACAGCCATTATTAAGGAAGTGTTAGGTGAAGATGAAAGAGCAGCCGTAAAAAGTTAGAACTCTGATTTTCTGGTCAGAATGTAGGGGGAAAATGCCCATATACATTTTTTTTTTTTTTTTTTTTTTTTTTTTTAAATTATGGCCATTTTTCTTTCCCATTCTGTCCAGAAAATCGGACTTCTAACTTTTTACGACTGCTCTTTCATCTTCACCTAACACTTCATTTATAATGGTTGTTTCATAATAATGGAAGCCATCAGTCCATCAGAAGAAAATGATCCATTCCAAAGACTAACGAAAAGCACAAACATCCATTATATAAATTGAGCATTTATGTGCTTAAAGGCTTAATCTTCAGAAAAGACAGACAGAGAAACAGTAGTAGCAGTAACATTACAACTTTCCTGCTATTGCTGCATTCTTTTTCTTTCTTTAAAAAAAATTTTCTTTTCTAATAAAGGCTCTCATTATGGAGACACGAAACAGTTATATGCTAAAAATTTTGGCTGTTTATACTTTTCTTTACGTTGGTTTTACATGTAATGTATTTATTTAACACAATAAGTTCTGTATGCATGTTATTAGTTTATAATCTTGGAGGAATTTGACGTAGAATCCCCTCCTCCCTTACCGTATTTTGCGCTAATGATGTTTAAAACGGAATATTTTATTTATTTTAATCGAAAATCTATTGAATGATTAAATAATAAAAAAAAAGATTAAAAATGTATTCATTTTTGCAAGAACTATAGGTAGTAATATAAAATAAATGTTTATTCTCTGGTGAGAAAATTTTTGGGCAAAATATTGGCGTCCGAAATAAATCGTGAGATAACCTGTAACAGATAATCATAACCCTCATTTCAGCAGCAAGAATATTCTTCCATTTAGAATGTTGTTTTTTTTCCTCAGCATCTTTCTTTCAAAATACTACAGAGAATAATATTAAAGTGAAATTTATTTCTAGCATATTAATTGAATTATGAAATATCTGTAAATATCTGTATATAAATGTTAATAATGTTTAAGGTTCTTGAAGAATCTTAGAATGAAACATCTAAAGGCAGAGTAAATGAGATATTAGTTTAAACCTTACGAAAATATTTGTTTCCATACATAACTGGCCCATGTCAAATATTATATTATTGAACGAAAAATAATATGCTTGGAGAAAAAAATGGCATTATTAGGTAACAAGTTTTATTTCTTCATAAAATTTTCTCTTCTAAAGTAATTTAAAAAAATTATTCAACGTTTAAATTTCTTATGTAAATATTTGAAATTGATGATGATTTGTAATGTTCTATCATGGTTATATATATGGATTTTTTTATCATCATACTTCTATTTATTTCCCCCCCTTTTTTTTTTTCAATTTATGCATATTATATTAGCGGAATATACATTTTTATAGTGTCGATTTTTCTGTGATTTAATAGTTATTATTAACAACAACAACAAAAAAATATATATATATATACTCATATATAAAATATATGTGTATAAGTTTTTTGCGAGTTTAAGAAAAGCATTATTGATAGCCGAAATTATCGATAAAGCGCCCAATTTAGCGAATCAACGCCAACAGAAAAGAGTCTTTCTAACCAAAAAAAAAGCTGTCACTTCGTGCCCATAAGTATAAGAGAGGGGGTTGACAATGATATCCGGTCCAACGTAACGCCGAGCGCAGTTCATACAGGGGGAGGCAAAGAAGGGTCGGCATCGGCGCAGTTAGCCGGTCTCCAATTCTGAGTGGTTACAAAACTGATCCAGACAAATTCTCCAAATTCAGATTTGATACAATGCAAAACATAATGTAGGCATTTTCTCATGATAAATTAATCATGATATCTTATGATTCCCTATCTTTACATAGGGTTCCTGTTAGGTTTCCTGTAAGGTTTGTGCAGAAATAAATATAAATATGCAACAGAATATGCAACACAGCAATTTTCATTAATGCTATCGAATGTTTGTCCCGTGCCTTAAATTTTAGAAAAAGAAATTTTAGAATTTGTTATACTAATACAAAAATAGTTTTATCACTTTAGCTTCCATACCGTTAAGAAAGTATCATTAAAATTATCAAGAAGAACGTAAAACCATGCATCAATCAGATTATGGAACATTTTTGAACGCATTCGGGCTACTATAATAAAACTTCATAGTTTAATAACGTGAAAAACGATGTATAAGCAATCAGGGACCTGGAGCTGGAGCCCGGAGCCGGAGCGCCCCGGAGCTGTGTTTTCCCTGGAGCTGGAGCTCTAAATTTTCCCCAGCTCCAGGGCTCCTTTAGTTTTTAATATTCTTTGAAATCTTTTTTTTTTTTTTTTTCCCTCCAGTTTAAATTTCTAGGCTTAAAATATTTTAATTACACCATTATTCAGTATTTTAATTATATCATTTTTTAGGTTTTTATTATTATTATTAGAGAAGGAAACCTTCTCAAAACATGGTAACACTACTTTACTTCTACTTTCTACTTGAACTAAGTGACAACACTATTCGAAAACCAATATGGCCGCCTGTTGTTTACATGTGTAGTTGTACAACTTTGGCTGTTTGAAAAGTGTAGAAGAAATTTAAGATTTTTGTGTTTAAAATTCCACCAAACTTTCTATTTTAAAAGCAAATGCTAAAAGATGTCATACTTTCTAAACAAGCATTTGAAGTTTGATGAGAAGAAAAATGCATTTTGTCAGATCTTTAATGAAGGTAGAAAGTATTTGTGAGCAAAAAATTAAACGTGTAAATTAAAATCTGCAACTCAAATGCGCGAAGTTGGAGCCGGAGCTGGAGCCACAGTATTTTCTCTAGGAGCGGAGCTGGAGCTGGAGCATCAAAAATTGTTCAGCTCCGGGTCACTGTAAGCAATAATTTGTAAAACATATAACACGTTTGAAAACACAATTTCAACCAAAATCGAAAAAATAGCTGAAAATTTTGTACATCCCTATAGATTTATCATATAATTCACAATATGCTAAAATTTAGAACTGTTAGTGAACGCATAGCATAGTTGAAAATTCCTCGTTAGCAATTTCCGTCAATAAGCGGGTATATAGATGTCTTGTGCAGCCCTATATATGATTTATAGAATTTATACACGCTAAATAATATGCAATTTTAAAAAGTGTTCCACAACTGAAAACGCACTTCAATCAATTATTGTTCATACAGTGAAAAATATAACTGATTTATTTTGTGTGCCCCTGTATATGAAAGATCAATGGCACATCATATTCAATAGTAAGCATCTTATAGAGCACGTTGGAGATATATATCAATTTAAATACTTTTGAAAAGGTGTAACATGAACAAAACACACCACAAACAATTTTTCTACATAGACCGTGTAACATAATTCTTTTTAGTGTCCCTGTAAATGATCGATAAATACTACCCATACCATATTCTATAAGAAATCATCTTATAGTGCACTTCATAGATATATATATATAAATTTCAAAGTGTATATGAAATTATGAAACATTATTAAAAACCACCATAAATGATTTTTCCCCATAGGCCGTAATATAATTAAATACTTTTGAATGTACCTGTAACGTGATTATGACTGCTACACGCAACATTTTACAATACCTAACATTCAATAGTGAATATCAATAACATTTTTCAATTTCATGGCGATGCGACTATATTGACGCCAAAAATAATTTTGGACAACTAGAATCGGTAAATCACCCACCGTGCGCTGCCGTAATTAACGTTTTTTCAGAATTTTTTTATTTTCACATCCATTTTTGCGGCGTTGTCACGGCTAAACCATTGATCAGAGAAAAAAAACTTTTAATACGTAAAATGTAGGAAATTTTATCCTCTTTAATTTATGTATTGAGGACTTTTGCGTAAAATGCATAATTTTGAAGTTATTTTGAAAAAACAAAGAAAATCCCGTTTTTTTTTCCAGTTTTTTACCAAAAAAAACGTGTTTCCCGGGATAAATTTTGTTGGCAAACTTCAGATTCGTGTTCAGCGACCCAAAAAACATAAAGTCACCAAATATCAAAACTACACCAAAACTTTCCCCTATTTTCTACCAAATGACTGGACTATATGGGGTTAATTATACATTTATCGTGGTCTGCAGATGAGTTTCTTATTATCGCGATTCTCCCCCCTGCCTCCCCTCTTCTTTAATTCATAGAATAAATTACTTTTGAGATGTTTAAATTATTTCTTTCTCGTAAACTTCATGATCTTATTGTTATGTATTTTTTAAAAACGAATTTGTATCTCTGAGGTGGAATTGTGTATTTTCTTCTTGAAATCTCAGAAGAAAAAGATTGTGAGTCAGTTTAGTTTTACTGAGCTGCTTTGATTTTTTTTTTTTTTAAACTCAGGTTAGGAAAAAGAAAATTACAGGAAGAAGTGACACATACCGGAGATATAAATCGTTTCTCCTTCCAATGTGTTATTTTCTTTTTCTTTTCCCTCATAATTACATTTTCTGTAGGAAAGCTAAAGATAATTATTACACAAACATTTGTATTGAACATGATTCCTCTAGTTTATGTTAAGGTTTTATAAATGTATTTAAAAAAAAAAAAAAAAAAAAAAAAAAGAGTGATTGTCTTTCTGCCTGAAAGGTATCGTAAATATGTGGAAAGTTATTTGTTGTATATGACCTAAATAAAGAGATAATAGTATCATTATTTCTTTAAGTATGTTTTCTGTATTGTATTACGTTATAAATCTAATTCTAAACACATACTGAACTGATTATATTTTTCTCTTGTTAATATGTCGCCGAAAATTGGTTTTATGTGTTGGATAATTTTGGTGTTCCTAGTGTAGAAAAAATTACTGAAATTTGGACCAATAAGAAGTTTGTTGATAATAAATATGGTATTTTAAATGCTTTTATTTAACTTGCCTTTTCTCTCATGTGTAAATATTTCAACAGAGTTCAACAGTGTTTGTTCTTGGGGGAAGAAAATAAAATAAAGGACACAGTGGCGCACTCCAGCAGTACAGCCTTCACAAAAAAATGTCATGGCGCATTCATAAAATGGTGCGAATCAGTCAAAAATGGCTGAAGCATTTAGAAAAATGCGCAATGTTAAATATGGCGCACTTAAATATGCCTAAAACAGGGAGGTGAACCTTATCAATATTGCTACGTGCAAACTTTTGCATCTGCATTAAAAAAAAAAAAAAAATGCAGTATATGCTGCTTATATGAAGCACTTATTAATAGAATCAGGTGCGTATCCATGCATTAAATAGTAGTTAAGAACAAAAATTAAATGTGATTTTTAAGTACTTCGAAATTAGCCACTAAATTTTCATTAGGAAATATGATTCATTGGCACATACTGTAACAAGAAAAAAAATAAGAATTTTTACAGGGGTGATTCTGTTCCGAAAAATTAAGGCAGTCATTTCCGAAAAATAAAAGAAATCTGTCATAAATCCGAAAATTCGGACATAAACTATATCACGGATTCCGACAAATGTTCGCCGAAAAAAACCAATTTCGTCAAAGGATCGCTGGTAAAACACGAATTTCGTCAGAGAATCGCGAAAAAACGCCAATTTCGTCAAAAGATCGCGAAAAAATGGCAAATTTCGTAAAAAGATAGCGAAAAAACCGCAAATTTTGTGAAAAGATCGGGAAAACACCCGCAAATTTCGTCAAAGGATCGCGAATAAACCGCAAATTTCGTCAAAGGGGCGCGAAAAAAAACATAGTTAGTGCCAGGAGTGGATTACCCCCCCCCCCCCCCCCCCTTCTCTCTACTCTGTTGTAACCTTTCAGGAAATTTGCTGTGAATTGCAGAATTTTTTTTTTTTTACTCAGAATCCCCCCCCCACCCCCCCACCCACCGCCGCTGTATTTTCGAAAATTTTTTTTCACTCAGAATCACCCCTGGAATTTTTATTCTTGTATTTCTAACCTATCAATTCAACATCTAACTTAAATTCTGCTTAAATTTCACAACTTGTACTGCATCTCGGTGATGCATATCAATCTCATGTTTCAAATAACGTAACATCAACAAAATGCGCCGTAAACGATTTTTTTTCCATAAATTCTTATCTTATAAGTTTCTTTTGTGTGTCCTTGTAAACGAAATATAAATGCTACACACTTAATTTTCTAGTGTTTCCCCTAGGCGTTTTCATGAGGGCGCAGCGCCCTGCCCGTTTTTTTATAGTTGTAAATGCGCCCTGCCCGTTTTTATGTAACTGCAAACGCGCCCTGCCCGTTTTGGGTTTGCAAAATTTTGCCCTCGGCATGTTTCAACTAACGAATCTTAACAATACGTCGCGAAAAAATCCGGAAATTTGCAATCGATCGATGGATCTGAAATTCTAGAATTGATCGCGGGAAAATATTGCAAAATTAGTCTATCGATCGAAAAAATATTGTGAAATTCGTCAGTCGGTCGCGCAAAAATATCGCAAAAAAAAGTCTGTCAATCGCGGGAAAATATTGTGAAATTCATCAGTCGGTCGGAAAAACAACTGTTTCAGCCGGACGCGGGAAAAATCGTGAATTTCGTTAATCTAACGCAAGAGAAACTAAAAAAAATCCTCCAATCGCTCACGGGGAAAAATCGCGAAATCTGTCGATCGTTCGCGGAAAAAAATCGTGTAATTCGTTTACGTTAGCATGTAGCAAAAACCGTGAGTTCCGCCAGTAAGCCTCGGAAGTTACCCAATCGGTCCCAAGAATAAAGCCTGCAAAATTTCCTAATATGTAGAAGGAAAATATTGCCAATTATGTTAATCGATCACAGGAAAACAATCACGAAATTCTCCAGTAGGTCACGGGGAGGGGGGGGGGGGGATCTCGAAAGTAGTCGATTGGTCGTTAGAAAACACCCTCAAAATTTGCCTAAAAGTTGCTAGAAAATAACGCGAATATCATCAATCAGTCGGAAGAAAAGAAATCGCGAAATTCAAAAATCGCATCCAGGAAAAAAATCACGAAATTTGTTAATCATTCGCAGGGAAAAAAATAGCGAAATTCGTACACGATAGAGGGGGAAAAAATCTCTGGAAATTAGCCAATCGATCCAAAGAATAAAACCTACAAAATTCGCTGATAGGTAGCTGGAAAATATCGGCAATTATGTTAATCAACCGCGGGAAAAGAATCACGAAGTCTTTCAGTTAGTCGCGGTAAAAAAGCCGCGAAAATCGTCGATCGATCGCGGGAAACCCCCTCGAAATTCTTCAAGGGATCAAAAAAAAAAAAAAAAACCCTCAAAATGTCCCAATAAGTTGCTGGAAAATATCACAAAAATCGTCAATCGATCGCAAGAAAAATTAAATTCATCCATCGATCAGGGAGAAAAAACGCAAATTTCGTCAAAAGATTGCATAAAAATTATCACGAACTTCGTCAAGATTGCGCAAACAAAGATCGTTAATTCTGTTGATCGGCCGCGAAAAAATATTGCCAATTTGATCAATCGGTCACAGAAAAGAATCGGCAATCAAGTGAAACAAAAAACCCTAATTTCATCAAAGGAAGGCGGGGGAAAAATGTGAATTTCGACAAACGATCCTGGTAAAGAATCGTGAATTTTGCGAAATAGTCGTGGAAAAAAAATCGTTAAAAAACCATGATTTTCGCGAAACGATCATGGAAAAAAATTGTGAAATAACCGAAACGATCGCGGGAAAAAAACGTGAATTTCGCGAAATGGTCGTGAAAAAAAAAATCGTGTATTTCGCGAAGCGATCGTGGAAAAAAATCGTGTATTTCGCTAAACGATCGTAGAAACATTGTGAATTTCGCGAAACGATAGTGGAAAAAAATCGTGAATTTAGCAAAACGATCGTGGAAAAAAATCTTGAATTTCGCCATATATGTGGTTGTAGTATTGTTTCTGATATCAAATCAATTATTATATTACACAGATTAAAAATCTGATCCAAACAAATTAAAAAATTGAGTTTTTGAGAAAGTTTTCTATCAGCATACCTTGGAAACAAAAATTCCCATGTTCCTTCCGCATAAAAATCAGGGTGATTCTAAGTAAAAAAAAAAAAAAAAAAAAAAAAAAAAAAAATTGAAATTCATAGTAAATTTTCTGAAACGTTACAGCAGAGGGGAATGCCGGGGGACGATCTCCTCTCGGCGCTAATTATGGATGTTTTCAGTGGCCCTTAGACAAAATTCGCGTTTTTTCATCGGTCTTTCGACGAAATTTGTGTTTTTTCTCGCAATCCTTTGGCGAAATTCGTGTTTTTTCATCAATCTTTCGACGAAATTCGGGTTTTTTGCGCTATCCTTTAACGGAATTCGCATTTTTCTGCGATCCTTTGACAAAAATTCGCGTTTTTTCTGCAATTATTTCACGAAATTCGCGCTTTTTCTGAAAATATTTGACCAAATTCGCGTTTTCCGCGATCTTTAGATGAAATTTGAGTTTTTTCCGTGATCATTTGACGAAATTCGCGTTTTTTCTGCGATCTTTTGACGAAATTTGCGTTTTTTCTGCGATCTTCTGACGAAATTCGTGTTTTTCCGCGATCTTTTGACGAAATTCGCGCTTTTTCCGCGATCTTTTGAAGAAATTCGCGCTTTTTCCGCGATCTTTTGACGAAATTCGCGCTTTTTGCGCGATCATTCGACAAAATTTGTGTTTTTTCGCGATCTTTTGACAAAATTCGCGCTTTTCCGTGATCATTTGACGAAATTTGCGCTTTTTCAATGATCTTTTGACGAAATTCGCACTTTTTCTGCAATCTTTTGACGAAATTCGCGCCTTTTCCACGATCTTTTGACGAAATTTGTGACAATCAAATAAACAGCAATCAAAACAAAAATTTCAAAAACCTTTTTCTTAAAAAAGTTCCCTTTTTGTTCAGCTGAAGTGCCCTTTTTGTTCGGTTAAAGTGCCCTTTTTTGTTCACCTGAAATGCCCTTTTTTGAAGGAGCACCCTGCCCTTTTTTATTCTGGGGGAAACACTATTTTCAATACAAAACTTTCTATTCTATACTAAACTTCAATAACAAATAAAACTTACGTGGCAATTTGAGTATATTTACAGGAGTTAGAGAACGGCCAGACAGACAAACCGAATTCATAAACACTTTCAACTTTTTAAAATTCAAATATTAATGTTAAATTAAAAATATTTTATACAAATCTTTAAAAGCAATCTGAAAAGAAGTTCTCTACGAAATTTTTCCGCATTGGGTTGCTACAGAAAATTTTTATTGCCAGAAAGCTGTTACGACGAAAGTTCCTTTGTAAGTGAGAAATAATAGATTTTGTCATGTGACCTTACTGTAGTAAAAAATTTCAGGATTTGTGTGTGTGTGTTTATTTTTATATAAGGCTTTTTTTTTTTTTTTTTTATTATTATTTCGCAGCCTGCGAAAAGGAAAAATGAGCCGCCCTTATTTATTTCTCAAAATTTAAAATTTTATCACAAATGTTTTAAATAATAAAGAAAAAAATAATTTATTCAAATCAAATCAACACCGATATGGGGCAGCAATATCAGCAAATGGCTTTGGACAATTGTTCCGTAAATTGGCACTTTGCTGCACTCAAAATATAAAACAAACAGCTCAAATTATCGTTTTCATCAAACTTTCACTTGATAAACTTTTCTTAAGATATTAGTAATAAGTTTTGAAATATTATTGAGAAGTTTTAATAAATATTTTAGTTTTTTTATCTAATTACTCATGATTTTTCTTTTCTCGTGAGTCATCATCTCCCTATGACTAATCACTTATCATTTGCGCGTATTTTTATTTGTGTTGTTAGATACATTATCAAAGCTGACGTCTTTTCCGTATTTTCGTTCGATATTTTTTTAGTAGTAGAAGTTTATAAAATTTCCTTATTAGGTTTTCTTCTGATGTATATCCATAGCTGTTGGCAAATTTCCGTTTCCCTAATAGATGAAACATTTCCATTAAATATTTTTTTTTCGATATGAAGCATGCATAACGTTAAAAGATTATGATTGGAAAGTAAGAATTTTAATCTTTATATTTTTATAGAGCTCAATTTCAGTGGTGTAGCAATTCAAAAATTATGGGAAGGGTTCAAGTAATCCTTTCCAAATGAGTTGAATTACTAGGATTATCAATAATAGATAAATTATTTATGCGAATGAATAAACAATCGTTTAAACTAATTATTAATGCCATTGTCATAAAATAAACATTTTAATTATATTAAACAAACGATTTAATTATAGAATTGCAATTATCAAATTATTGAGACTACGGCGGTTGAGAGGTTGCGGTAAAGTCTTCCTTATATACTAACTAGTGGGATGTGCCAATCCCAAAACTTTCTTCTATCTTATACATCTTAATATTTCAAAAAGTTGTTACACATGTTAATACTTCAGTATTATTAGTTCAATGCTATATCAACTTTGATTTTCATTCTAAATTTCTGCTTCAGTCAATTAAACGGACTAGAAACGAGTTAATCTATATCATGATATTTGTTAAAATTAATAGCTTTTCCTTATTCTGTTGTTATCAGCTATTTGCGAATAGCCGGCTTAGCAGGAAGCCAGTTCCCGCCGCTGCACGAGTCGCCAATAGAACTACGAAAAATCAAGAAAAGTATACAAAAATCGCTATCGCAGAGCCCCTTTACCGCGCAATATTTCCAAATTCAAGGAGGACCTGTTAGCCAAAGCGAAAAACATGCGCAAAACATTTGGTTTAGTAATAAAAATGGCACAGACATCGCAATTGCGACCTTTTCTGGCGGAATTTTTTCAAGTTCAGGGAGGACCTACTGACCATAGCCTTACACATACACAAAAAAATTGATTAGATTCTATACATAAGTTTATACAGTTTTCAATGGTACAATAATGAAAATGGTACAGACATCGCTATTACAGCGCCTCCTTCCCGCTGATTTTTTTCAAATTCAGGGAGGAGTTGCTTGTCATAGCCAGAAACATACACAAAAAATGTGGTTCAATTCTATGCATAACTTCATACACTTTTCGATGGTACAATAATGAAAATGGTACAGACATCGCAATTATAGCGGCCCCTTCCGGCGGAATTTTTCCAAATTCAGGGAGGACCTTCGTGCCATGACCAAAAGCATACACAAAAAATTTGGTTAAATTCTATCTATAACTTCATACACTTTTCGATGGTACAATATTCAAAATGGCACAAAAATCGCTATTACAGCGCCCCCTACCGGCGATTTTTTTCCAAATTAAGGAATGCCCTGCTTGCCATAGCCAAGAACTCAAAAGAAATTTTTGGTTCAATTCTACGCATAACTTCATACATTTTTCGATGGTACAATAAACAAAATCGCTATTAACGCGCCCCCTTCCGGCCGGTTTTTTCCAAGTTAAGGGAGGACCTGCTTGCTATAGCCAAAAACTTAAAAAAAAAAAAAAATTAGTTCAATTCTATGCATAACTTCATACACTTTTTGATGGTATAATTTCGAAATTGTTTTAAGAAATTTGCAATTATTTTACGCAACCTCTTGCTAAAATTCACAATTTTTTCGCCGATCGTTCAACAGAATTCACGATTTTTTTCGCGATCATTCGACGAAAGTGACGATTTTATTATGCGATCTCTTGATGAAATTCGCGATTTTTTCTACGATCAATTGACGAAATTCGCGACTTTATTTCCTCGATCTTTCGCAAAATTCGCGATTTTATTCCGCGGTCGTTTGACGAAATTTACTTTTTTTGCGATCTTTAGACGAAATTTGCGTTTTTTTCGCGATCTTTTGACGAATTTTGCGTTTTTTACACGATCTTTTGACGAAGTTTGCGTTTTTTTCGCGATCTTTTGAAGAAGTTTGCGTTTTTTTTCGTGATCTTTTGACGAAGTTTGCGTTTTTTTCGCGATCTTTTGACGAAGTTTGCGTTTTTTTCGCGATCTTTTGACAAAGTTTGCGTTTATTTCCGATCTTTTGACGAAATTTGCGTTTTTTCGCGATCTTTTGACGAAATTTGCGTTTTTTTCGCGATCTTTTGACAAAATTTGCGGATTTTTCGCGATTTTTTGATGAAATTTGCGGTTTTTACGCGATCCTTTCACGAAATTTGCGTTTTTTCAGCATTTTTTGATGGAAATCGCGGGTTTTTTTTCGCGATTCTGAAATTCTCAGCAAATTTTCTGAAAGGTTACAGAAGGGTGGAGCTGTGTTTTTTCTGCACCTGATTAACGAAATTCCCGTTTTTTCAAGATCCTTTGACGAAATTTACTTTTTTTCGCGATATCTTGACAAAAATTGCAGTTTTTTCGCGAACTTTTGACAAAGTTTGCGGTTTTTCGAGATCCTTTGACGAAATTTGCAGTTTTTTCGCGATTTTTTGACGAAATTTGCGATTTTTTTCGCGATCTTTTGACGAAATTTACTGCTTTTTTCGCGTTCTTTTAACGAAATTTGTGGGGTTTTTCGCGATCTTTTGACGAAATTTGCGGTTTTTCCCCTATCTATTTGCAAAATTTAAGGGGTTAAAATTTCCCCCCGATCCTAGATCGCCGGATCGGACATATTCTGCACCCCTGATCTAAAGTTCCCTGTTGCTGTTCTTTCCTTGAAATTTCGTAACAATTTTTTCCGAACTAATTTAAACATGAATTAAAATAAATTTATTAACTGGTTGAAAAGTATAGAATTATCATCGGATTAACGTTGTTTTGGATTTACATTTATATTTGGGTAGTAGAATGAAAAGCTTGATTACTAGATTTAAATGTTATGTTACATTCTGTTTTGTTGAAATTTCTATGAGAAAGTTGCTAGAGATTTTATATAGTTGCTAACCTCCCGCTTTAAAAAAAAAATCAAATATATATACTTTGAACAAGACATAAACTTTTAATAAAATGTTATCTTCTTTTACGCAGTAGTTATATGTTTCATTTATTTAAATAAAATTTCAGGTTAAAATTTGGTTATTTGACTTAGGTGAAAATAAAAACCAGGAAGGTTGACAGCTATGTATTGTTTTCTTATCAACATGAAACGACTAACATACTTATCATGTATTCTTGAAACGAAACTTAATTTTTTGTGTTAAAACATTTCATGCCAAATAAATATAAGGAGATTACCTTAAATCTTGACAAACCAATAACATATGTAATCCTCTTCCTGTCAAAACTTTTAGAAAAGAGAGAAAAAGTCATTTTGGATTCCATCCGTTTCAGTATTTACTTTCCCACTCGATGTTCTTCTCTATCATTACCATTCATCTCAAAATGTTTATTTCATCAGACATACACTGTTTACTGTATACGCAAGGTTGTCGTGCTAAAAGATGCAGCTGTTTCACCCAGAGCAGCGGTCGCCAACCTTTCGGACTTCATGGACCACTAATATCAGAATTTGAAATCCTGCTGACCACTAATTATTTAAAATGTATATTATGCAATAGACTCCCTCAAATCCGACAGTTTGGGACCAGAAGTTAGAGGTCTGCACGGGTCGAAATTTCCAGGGTCGGGCCCCACTCATAGAAAAAAAAATTCGTCCCAGCCCGGTAAAAAAGTTAAAAGTTCGGCCCGCCCCGTAGAAAAAAATTATTGGCCTGGCCCGGTATAACAGCTAACGGTTCGGTCCAGATTGGACCGGCCCGAAAAATAAGTTAAAATCTCGACACGGCCCCGGCCCGAGTGAATTTCTACAAAACCGTGTTTTTTACGTCAATTTGTCTTGTAGGAGGAGTTCTGACCAAAAGTATTTATCTTAACCTTTTTTTTTTTTAATGTTTATAATCTTCATTTTTATAGAAGTGCCGCAAGCTGCGACATTTATTTTTTAATGAATCTCTATTTCTTGTATGTAAATGTTTCAGCTATCATTAATATTATTAATCCATATTGCATTGTTGAAGTGTTAAAAATCTGAAAAATGCTATACAGTAAAATCTTCTAAGACGGAATTGCATAGAAAAGAAGAAAAATGCGTTATAGACAAGTTCCCTTCTTAGCAAGTGTAAATGTATTATAAATTCTTTTCTTACGCATTAGCATATTAATTTTGCATGGATCAACACGTTTTTCAGTTTAAAACAGGATTCTGTCATAGGCAGGTTCTTTTTCACACGTTTTACTATATTTTAATTTAGCTATATTTTAATACGCGTAGAAATCTACTATTCTTTAAAAAGAATAAATTTTAATGTTTAGTTGTAAAATAATGGCGATTTAAAAATGTATGCATTTTTTGCAAAAATTTTTGGGCCAGGCCTAATTTTAATGACCTTTCAACGGATCAGGCCACGCCGAGATAATGATTTTCATACGGACTAGGTCAAACTAGGAATGAAACTTTTGGGCCGTGAAGACTATAGAAATGAAACCAGTCCTGGCTCTGTACAGAAAAAATAAGTTAAGCCCGGCCCGGCTCTGTAGGAAAAAAGCAGGGCTGCTGAGTCGGTGGAAAAAATGGACGACTCCGACTCCGGGCATTTTAACAGATCCGACTCCGACAACGCAGATCTGCTTGTAAAATAGACGACTCCGGGAATTTTAACAGCTCCGACTTCGACTCTTTCGCTCAAAAATGAGCCCGACTCGGACTCCGCAGCCACTGGAAAAAAAGAAGGCCCGAACCCGGCCCGGCCATAAAAATTGTAAAATAGCGAAATTTTGTTTCATGTTTACAGCTAGACTTAATCCAAAAAGCTTGATTAACAATAAACATAAATGTGTTTGATAAAAGGATCGCGATTGCCACTCATATCAGAGCTATCTTTAACATTCTCGGAAATAAATTTATACTTCCTTTATGAGAAAGCATGAGTTCAGTAGTAATTAATCAGAATTACATATTAAATGTATAAGGAATGATATAAAAATGAAAAAATCTTGAATTTGTCCCCATTACATCTTAGCTGTAAGTTTCACTGTTTACGTTTGCAACAAAGTGTGAATTTTAAGGTTGTGGATCTGAAGGAGTCTACTGTATATATCAATTTGTACAATAATGATAACTTACATTTTATTAATATGAAATGCACCTATTAATTATAATAAAATTATAAGTACTTTCTTTTAATTATAAGAAAATTGTAAATGCTTATTTAATTATACAAAAATCATTCAAGGTTATTTAATTTGTAACGAAAATTTTAAAGTAAGTTTAATTATTTCAAATTAATGGATGCTTATTTTAGTATCACGCATTTTTAGTGGCATATTTTTGCTCTTGCATGTTTAATAGAAGTTCGTAGATTTTTGGCTCCAATAACATTACTGCAAGATGGACATCCAGTTTTATTTTCAGTTTTATTTGAAGTTGAGAACGGTACCGAGTTTTTATTGCTGTGACACATGAACGTGTTTTTCGCGCAAATGAGTTGTTGAAAACTAAATCTAAATTTTCACTTCTTTTTCACGCAGCAGTAGATTTTCATGAATAAATTAATTCCTGAGTATATTAATTTACGTAATTATTAAAAACAGAAAAAAATACAGATATGTTCATATTTCTTCTGCGGCCCAATGGTGGGCCACGGGTAGTGTTGCCAGGTCCTGTATCACAAAAAGCGGGACAATGACTTCTAAATCGGGACACAAAATCACACTAAACCGTATAAAAAAGTATCTGCTTATGACGGAATCCTGTTTTAAACATGGAAATCTCTTTATTCCTAAGGTAAGGATACCACACAATACAGTTATACATGATAAGGCGAAACCTGTTTAAAACGAGATTTTTCTCCGGTGTCTTTTGAATACTTCTTAATAATTTTACTATACTAAATAATCAACAATCCAACACAGTAAAACCAGTGAAAGCGGAATTGCTAGGACAATGCATTTTTTTTTTTTTTTTTTTTTTTTTTTTTACTTTTAAAACAGTATTTTGTTATAAACAGGTCCCGTTTCACATGTAAAGTGTAGTAACACCTGTGAAAACAGAATTATAATGAACCGCAAAACGTTTCGTTTTAGACAGTTTTCCGAATATTCAGGTAGATTTGTAAGGCATTCCTACACAAAGGACTATAACAATTTTCCGTTATAAACAAGTTCTGTATTCACAGGTTTTACTGTATTTAGTTCCACTTGCACTTGATGCAGATTAACGAGCAGCATGGTACTAAAAAAGTTTAAAAGAATTTGGCATCATGCAAAAATTGGACTTTAAGTGTTCCGTCCGTAGTTACTCGTGGCAGGTCTTGGAGCCACTGAAAATCGAGGCGTCCCGCGTAAATCGGAACACCTGACAGCCACCGTTCGCGACCATTGATCCAGAGAACTTTTACCTTTGTTTCCACTGTCAGTTATTAGTTTGGTTTAAGGCGTAAAAAGCGATTAAGGAAAATGATAACCAACATCTTACTACTTTTTAAAGTAGATTGTAGTCTATGCTAATTTCTGAAGACTTCAGTTCAGATGACAATAATTTCTGCATGAGAACTACTTTGTTCGTGCAAAGGTCAATGAACACGCTTTCTGAATTTTAGGAAAAGCCGTTTCTTGTCGACATCTTAATACTTTGTTATCTGATGAAGAGCGTCAAAAATGCGAATGACATAATTTTCATTGCCACATTTATCTCTCGAGTAGTCATGATGAGCCAGTCATCCAAAAACACAGTAGTGTATGTTTGTGCAGACTTAATTATGTTTCCAGATTAGCGAAGAGTGATGTAACTATTTCATTTCACTTTTCAGCTAATAGACTCGGTGTTCCTTCATGTGATAAGAGTGGTTTAGTTTTCTTCGAAAAACATTCGAATGATAGTTCAGCAAGTTCTTGAGGTAAAGATGAAAATAAGGAATTTTGCTTAGTGGCCACTGGCCGGTAAGTTGATATTTTTTAGTAGCCAGTTACTGGCTAGTGAGAATAATTTCTTTAGTCGCCAGTAAGTACATTTATGTCACTGAATATTTAATTTTAAAATATATAAGTTTAGAGTAAATAAGTAATTTATGTAATAAATAAAAATATTTTAATTCATATTGTTTTGAATAAACTTAAGATACTAATTTCCAATCTATTTTAAATTTTAAGTTAACAGCAAAGTTATATGTAACATGCTTATATAGCTAACCTGTTAGAAAATGCTCTTTTGTTTTCAAGAACATCCACCAGATGGCAGCATCAGACAATCTTTTTTAGTTGATCTACTGTGACAGACACTCAGTTCAGTGAGTGTTGCTTCTTCCCTTATAGCAGTTGGCAGCAAAATGCTGCTTGATCAAAAAAATCCAATAATATTCCAAAGGAATATAATATGATAAAAAAAAACTGCAACAAGCCATAGTTCAAAGTATTTCTTTGTGTTTGTAAATAGTCTTATACATCTGTTTTGTTTTATTGTGAAATGTGATCCGTATTTTGACCAGCATATATATTATTCTAGTGTATTCAATCTTCTAATAAATGTTTTTTGTTCATCCAAAGAAGAGTATATTTCCATTGAAACACATCAAAACATAAAGGTAAAACTTTTAACCCTTTTTTTATTGTTTACCTATTGAGGAATTTCGTATTCATGCCTTCCATATGGAATAAAATTCCAACATAACTACATAAGTCCACTATACTTAGGTACTTTTCAAAATTAAATAATCTGAAATTTACAGCAAATTTTCTAAAATGTAAGGGGGGGGGGGACTAAGGGGTGTCTCTTCTGGCACTAATTATGCATTTTTTACAAGATACTTTAACAAAATTCGCGTTTTTCCGCGATCTGTTGACGATGTTTGTGTTTCTTCCGCAATCCTTTGATAAAATGTGCGTTTTTTTCGCGATCTTTTGACAAAATTCGCACTTTTTTTCGTAATTTTTTGATGAAATTCGCGTTTGTTTTCGCGATTCTTCGACGAAATTCTCTTTTTTACGCGATTCTCTGACAAAATTCGGGTTTTTTCTGCGATCTATTGACGAAATTCGCGTCTTTTTCGCGATCTATTGATGATATTTGCGTCTTTTTCGCGATCTATCGATTATTTGAGTCTTTTTTGCGATCTATCGACGATATTTGCGTTTTTTCACGATCTATTGACAATATTTGCGTTTTTTTCGCGATCTATTGGCAATATTTGAGTTTTTTCGCGATCTATTGACGATATTTGCGGTTTTTTTCGCGATCTATTGACGATATTTGCGTTTTTTCGCGATCTATTGGCGATATTTGCATTTTTTTCGCGGTCTATTGACGATATTTGCATTTTTTTGCGATCTGTTGACGATATTTGCGTTTTTTCGCGATTTTTGACGATACTTGTGTTTTTTCGCGATCTATTGACGATATTTGAGTTTTTTCCGCGATCCATTCACGATGTTTGGGATTTTTTCGCGATCCTTCGACGAAATTTGCGTTTTCTTCCGCAATCTTTTGACGAAATGTGCGTTTAACGCGATCTTTTGATGAAATTCTCGCTTTTTTCGCGATTCTTTGACGAAATTTGCGTTTGTTTTTCGCGATCTATTGACGATATTTGCGTTTTTTCCGCGATCCATTCACGATATCTGCGTTTTATCCGCGATCCATTCACGATATCTGCGTTTTATCCGCGATCCATTCACGATATCTGCGTTTTATCCGCGATCACTTGACGAAATTTGGGTTCCTGAGCGATTCTTTGACGAAATTAGCTTTTTCGCGATCTATTGACGATATTTGGGTATTTTAGCGATATTTTGACAAAATTCGCGGGTTTTTTTCCCGCGATTCTTTGACGAAATCCCTTTGGAAAATCCTACATTTGGCCGGTACTTTCCATATTTTTAGTCGCCAGTTTTTCACGTTTAGTCGCCGAGTGGCGACTGGCGAGTGCTTATTTTCATCTTTATCTTGAGGTATTTATTTATTTACTTATGCAGTGAAATAATCCCGATAAACCGTTATTCTTTGAGATCCGATGATAGAGGGCTCTGTTAATCGGGAGACGAGACGGTTAAAACGAATCACATCATTCCTTATAGTAAATTGGTAATATTCAGAGGATAGTGATATAGTTGACAGTCTTTTCGTATAAGTTTAATTTATAGTATTTTTTTTTTTTTTTCAGTAAGCTTAGTGAAAAAAAAAAATCCCCCCATTAAAATAAGAAAAATCATTTAGTAACGCCAGCATTAATTAGTTGTTTCGCAATTCTCATTCAAAGGAAATTTTGAGGATTAATGCATTAAGTAAAACATCACCCAAAAAGTAATTTGTTTTCTCTTTGGTTTCATGTCTGCAATTTACTTTTTAAAATTTCATTAACATGAGACTTTTTTTTTTCTCCGAAATTTTTCAGAAAAGTTAAAATTTCGTAAAATATAGCACACCTTTGACACGTAATTTTCGATCAAAATATCGATTTTTCATTTTTGCAATAATATTACAATCGAATCTTTTAATCCTGTTGAATTATGCTTAAATTGTGTCTGTTTGTCTGTATCTTAATTAGAACCAGAGTTACAACAGCCGTTTGAAGCTACAGCTATTACAGCTTTTGAATTGTGTTTAAAAGTTATTTTTAGCTTTTTCTCAAAATGAAGTTTTTCAATTTTTTACTGTACGCAAAACATCCCAAAGCAAAAGGTTATGCATGAAATGCTTTGAAATTTTCTGTGCTTCTGTTACAACTGCTTATTGAGGGAATATAATACACTCATGATAATTGTCTGGGCGAAGCGAAGGCTAATACACAGCGCAGTATTACTTTCCGGGCAAAAACAGCTACAATGGATATTAAAACATTTCGTGAAGCATAAGTCAAAAATATTTGTCGGATTTCGGTTCTGATTGTACCCGAAGGTAGCTATGAGGGTAACCTGACTGAATGCACCAATATGAAAAATAAGTTCCAATTCGATTAAAAATTATAAACTGATAAAAAAGCACAATTTATCTACATACGTCACGGAAATTTAGTGCATGTCATTTTCACCGGCTGGATGTTTTCGTAGAAAACCGACTTGCAGCACATGGAGCAAAGGAAATATGCACGCACTAATATTAAAGTGCAATAAAACATATTTAAATTTAATCAAACAGGAAAAGAAATCTGGATTTTTTTTTCTATTTCAAAGAAAAAAAGACCATATTATATAGATTATTTGCCAATAATAGCTTATGGTTTCAGATTTTACGATAATTTACTTAATAACATTTTTTAATTGTCAAAAGCAACATTTATATTTTGCGTGTGAAAATTTGAAACAGTTATTTGATGTTTAAATAAACAATTTTGATTCTTAATTTATTAACCATTTGGAAATGGTTGTTGTTTTCGGTCGAGGATGGGCTCAAATGATGCTCGCATTTTATTTTTTTTAACGAAATTCAACGATGTTCTTTACTTTTAGAAGAATTTTTATTTGAATAGGTTATAGAAAGGCATAAAATCGTTAAAAATTGTTTGAATAGGTAATCGAAAGGCATAAAAATCGTTAGAAATTGAAAAAGTTACAAAATGGGTAGGCGCAAATTATCAGATATTGAAAAATACAAAGCCAAAGAGCGACGCGGAAATGAAAATCGTCTTGCAAAGCAAAAATCGAGGTCTTCAACTGATTATGTAGCCCATGAAAATCGATTACAGAATGAAAGACGGACGCGAAAAAGGAAACAATCTAATGTTTAATCGATTGATAGTAAAAGGCCATGTCTCGAGAGGCTCCAATCCACTAGCCACGGCGTTTTACAATTGGCCGATTCTAACCGGGAAAAATTGAGCTCAACGTAGGTAATTTGTCGCAATCTGTGGATAATTCGGTGGAAATACTTTCGATTTGTAAACTGTTTTTCTTCTCGAAACGGGACTTGGAGAGTTTATCGATGAAGGTTTTGGTCGTCTGAAGTTTGATCTTTGCGATCTGTTGTTGAAACGGAGGGGGCGGGGGGATGTAATTTAACAAATTACAACGACCATTTGGGAAATGATTTTATCAAAGACTGAAATTTAAGACACAAAAAATCGCACGGAGTTGATCATACATTACGTATGCCATGAATTAAACATTAATAGTGCTATTACAAGTAAAAATTGTAAGATTTCCTGAAAATTACGTATTATCCACATGAAACTTACGTATTATCCAAGCATTTCATTGGCTGTTCAGGAAAAGGCTTTTCCATCGTAGAAATCTGACGACCAATTTTAAATGAAATTTCATTCTTAAACTTCTAAACGTCCCACACTATTACTTTTTACACCGTCGTATAGAGAAAAAAAATGTACTTTTAAATGCAATTTGTTTGAAAGTTGTATCTCAATTTGTTTCTGAGTTATTAATTTTTTTTTGTAGTTTTTATTACTTTTTTGTCATAGTGGCAACAGAAGTATTCATCTCTGTTGAAAGTAAAGGTTAGTGTATAGAATAGACTATAGACCAATCAGAAAACGAATAAAATGCGGATTAAACCAATAAAACGCTTCAGATATGCTTTTGATTTCCTACCCTGACGAGGACAATAACCATTTTACCAAATGGTTAAAGAAAAAAAAAATCCAAATGGTCGTTGTAATCTATTAAATTACAATTTTTTTTAAAAAAACTATTTGGAAATGGTCGTTGTTTTCGGTCGAGGATGAGGCCAAATGATGCTCGCATTTTATTTTTTTTTTAACGAAATTCAACGATGTTCTTTACTTTTAGAAGAATTTTTATTTGAATAGGTAATAGAAAGGCATAAAATCGTTAAAAATTGTTTGAATAGATTGAATAGAATTGAAAAAGTTACAAAATGGGTAGGCACAAATTATCAGATATGGAAAAATTCAAAGCCAAAGAGCGACGCCGAAATGAAAATCGTCTTGCAAAGCAAAAATCGAGGTCTTCAACTCATTATGTAGGCCATGAAAATCGAGGTCTTCAACTGATTATGTAGGCCATGAAAATCGAGGTCTTCAACTGATTATGTAGCCCATGAAAGTCGATTACAGAATAAAAGACGAACGCGAAAAAGAAAACAATCTAATGTTTAATCGATTGATAGTAAAAGGACATGTCTCGAGGGTCTCCAATCCACTAGCCATGGCGTTTTACAATCGGTCAATTCTAACCGGGAAAAATTGAGCTCAACGTAGGTAATTTGTCGCGATCAGTGGATGATTCGGTGGAAATGCTTTCGATTTGTTAATTGTTTTTCTTCTCGAAACGGGACTTGGAGAGTTTATCGATGAAGGTTTTGGTCATCTGAAGTTTGATCTTTGCGATCTGTTGTTGAAGAGGATGCGACGGGGGAAAAAAATATCCAAATGGTCGTTGTAATCTATTAAATTACAATTTTTTTTTCTTTTTTTTTTCTTTTTAGTATTTTAAGTGAAATTTGGGTACTTGTTAGTTTGTTGGGGCCTGTTTGTTGAGTTGGCAACAGTTCAAAAGTTTCAGTTTTTGTTTTGAAAAAAAAAAAAAAAAAAAAAGATGTTTGACCAATACATAAGTGGGACTTGTGAATCATTTTAAATACATTTAATCGTAATATTTATAATATCTGAAAACTAGAGTATAGTTTAAAACATTGATATAAAAAGCAGTGCCCCAACAACTGGTAACCCGGACGTATACGAAGGTCCATTTCCAGTCGTTGATAGAAACGTAAAATATTTCACGGTCAAAATTAAAGACAAAACTGTAACTGTCTCTATTGATAGGTTAAAGCCTGCATACTTCTTGCAAACACCAGATTTTGCTACAAAACAACCAACACAGACAATAGAACCAGTAAAAGCACCACAGGACTCACATATTCAAGATCAAAAACCTCCTGAAATACAGCCACGTTCGGGACGAACGATTAAACTTCCTGTGCGATTTCGAGATAGCACATTTATATGTAATTTTAAATAATTTTTAAATTTTAGTGCATTATTTAATTATCATTTTTTTTTCTTTTGTATATATTGTAACGTAACTTCGTTACTGGGAGGAGAGCACTGTTGTGGCTTAAATTTACTTAGTTTGTTGAGTTGGCAACAGCTCAAAAATTTGTTTTTGTTTTGTAAAAAAAAAAAAAAAAAAAAAAAAAAGATGTTCGACGAATAAATAAGTGGGACTTGTGAATCATTTTAAATATATTTAATCGTAATATTTATAATATCTGAAAACTAGAATATAGTTTAAAACATTGATATAAAAAGCAGTGCCCCAACAAGTTATCCCGTCGACCAATTTCGCAAAATTATATAAATCGCCAAAACACCCGAAAAATTATACAAATTGACATAATTTTTATTTTAAATAACGAAAGAACAAATAAATTAGTATAATATTAATAAAAATACAAATAAAACGTCGAAATAAAAATCACTTGATGACGTTGTAGCGATCTTATCTCACATGATCAGTATAAAGCCTGTCATACTGCGCATCACACATGCGTACAACAGCATCACTCACAAGCGCATATCGCTGGTAAGACGTCAGCAATACGTCTTTCTCACTGGGGATGGGGTGTGTAACGATCTCATCTCACATGATCAGTATAAAGCGAGTAACTAGTTTAGAGTAACTGGCTTGGCCTTTTGCTCGACGCTAACGTTCTCGCCTCCTGATCATGAGATCCGTGATTCGTATCCCATCGGCGCCAATCCAATTCACTCTCTAAAGTGGTGACCCGGGACAAACACACAAACAACAACCTTCAGCAACAATCATCGCCTCTCATAACCAACAGATGGCAGCACTAAATAAATCATTCCCGGCGCCCGAAGCCTGTGAAACGTTCACAGCACAAAGCCTGTCATACTGGCTCATGCTTACGACATGCGTACTACAGCATCACTCACGTGTGCATATCGCTCGTCAGACGTCAACAATATATCGTATCAATAATATATCGGATGGAGTGTGTAGCGATCTCATCTCACATGATCAGTTTAAAGCGAGTTACTAGCTTAGAGTAACTGGCTTGACCTTTTGCTCGACGCTAACGTTTTCGCCTCCTGATCATGAGATCCGTGGTTCGTATCCCATCGGTGCCAATCCATCACTCGCTCTAAAACGTAAACACGTGTTGTCAAGTGAATGTGACATTTACGATCAACCATTATTGGCATTTAATCTTACAATTTGGTGACAGTAATTTGGTCGACGGGATAACCAACAAGTACCAAAATTTGTACTTTTCCAGAATAGGCGTCTTATAGGTAAAGAAAATGAGTTTGGCGAGAGAAGTAAACTTTTCATGCATATTTTCTGGCAACCTACTCATTGTTTTATGTACCCAAGCAATTTTTTAAAGATTTAAACAATTTATTTAGTGTACACAGGACATTTACTCACAGATGCCATATACGCACCGGTGTACTTAACTGGCGCCAAAGTGTCGTTATTTTGCATTTTCTTTTTTATAATTAAATAAATTGTTTTGTTCTCTAGTTATTAATTAAACTATTTTTATTTATTGTTATTCCCTTTCTAAAAATATATATGCAATTGGTATTCGAAAACGATGTTTTCGCCAAATTGTCGTCAGAAAAAAATCGCGCCAACGTGGTGCGCATATGACATCTGTGCCAAAAAGGTTTATATTTATTTGTAAAAAGTAAGCATAAACCTTCATCGGGTTTGTAATAAATTGTCAGGTTTGTAACAAATCTCACTTTCTGAAGCCAAAACTGCACAAAGCTTTAAAAATAAAACGCCAAGGCAAAGTAATGTTGTTAAAGTGCAGTGAAATTAGTTAAAAACGTGTATTTTAAATCAAGTGAATGAAGGGTTTATATTTTAAATGAAATGAATGCAAGATGAATATGGTATGGAAAAGATATTGGCAATTTATCACCTGCGCTTGCTTGACTAACTTAAAAGTATCAATATTGCAACTGGTACATGCTATGCAAAATGAAACAATTATGTTATAACGACTCTTCGTGCAAGAAAAATGGCCAATAATTCGTATTCAGATACACAGGCAAAGTTGACGTCAAACAAGAGTAAGGGAGACTTGATCCCTTTTTCAGTTTTTAATTTTTATTTTGGAAAAAACAAAACTTTAAAATGTTTCCAGTTATTATTAAAGGCTCATGTGTCTTTCTTGTTGTAGTTTTTTTTTAAACCATTGTAAAAATAAAAATAAATTGTTTTCCAAAAAATAAAAAAAAGGATCAACTCTCCCTGCAACTGGGGAGACTTGATCCTTTTTTTATTTTTTGGAAAACAATTTATTTTTATTAGAGAAAAATATTAGATCACCTGCGCTCACCTAAATGCTTTATTACCATGCATTTAATACCCTTCACGGAATTTCATTGTTATATAGACTTTGCTTTTTTAAAAAAGCTTGGCGCAATTCGACTTTAAGTGATATTTTTTGCCAAATGATATAAATGACTATGAAAATAACACTGAAGAAGTTATTATACTAGTTTACTAGCTGCCCTTGGCGACCAGTTTGGTCTCCTTTAAATCTATGCTAAGCATTGTATCACGTTACTTTTATTCATACTGTAATTTACTTGCTCAATCCTTCTCCAAATCGAAAGATTCTGTTACAGAAATCATGAACTCGGTATTTTTATATCAGCCGAGTGCATGTGATATATCGCCAAACATTGTACCCGACGTATTTTTTCTTATTTCATTACTTTCACTTATTTTATTTAAAATACATAACTTTAATTTAAAACTGAAATGATTAAAATTTATGACTCTCAATTTTCTCTTATTTCTTAAAAAAAAGAAAAGAAAAGAAAAGAAAAAAAAAAGTAATAAATAATACTATTAAACAAAAACCTAATTTGCAGAACAAATTAAAAAACAAAATTTATTTCCTAAATTGTTTAAGCCCGAGAAGAGGGAGATATTAAGATATTTCATTCAATTCGTTCTACATTTAATGTTAAATTTTTGTAACCAATAAGTTAAACCAATTGAACATTAAAAAATAAAAATGAAATTCATACATTATAATACTTTAAACACCTATATACTTAGATTCCGTTCAAATGAAATCGAAATAAATCTTAGACTTTTTTTAAAGTTTTGTATTTTGCATGTATCTTATCATATTACATACAATCGTCATAAACATAATACAAAATCTGCAGTACAAATATTTACAACTTAAAAATGGAAAACTTCTAAGATTTATTTCGATTTCATTTGTACGGAATCTAAGTATATAGGTGTTTTAAGTATTATATTGTATGAATTTCATTTTTATTTTTTAATGTTCAATTGGTTTAACTTATTGGTTGCAAAAATTTAACATTAAATGTAGAACGAATTGAATGAAATATCTTAAATATCTCCCTCTTCTCGGGCTTAAACAATTTAGGAAATAAATTTTGTTTTTTAATTTGTTCTGCAAATTAGGTTTTTGTTTAATATGTCAAGTTTTTTAATAACTATTGCATTCAAACAAACACATTTCAAAATTAATGGAGGGTATCATCATCAGGCTTTGATTTGTGCGATATCGCATCACAATTTGTGATGTAATTTACCTGTGTATGATTCAAAAATTTTCGCCAGTGCAGTAATGAATATTGCTGTAGTTTGCACGAAAAATTCCAACTGAACATAAAAAATCTGCTTGAAAATGTCATTTTTATTTCCACTATGACGTCATATTCATCTTCTTTTTAATTCTTAAAAAAACTCTTTCAGTTTCTTCAGTTTCATGTTTCACGTGAAAATCATTCAACTAAAAATAGGCAAATTATTATTACGGCTTTTGAATTATTTACAACAATGAAAAAAAAAAAATAATTTTATTACAAAATGTCCGTTGAATCTCAATGAGAAAAGCGAAATTTGGGATTATTAAGAAAAATATTTGAATAATGTATATAAAAATTACCCCATGTTACTCTCTAGATTATAATCCATCTATATGCAAAGGCATTTTATGATCCGTTTTCACCCTGACGTCTGGCAAATGTTTTTACACTTTGAATTTATAATGTTATTAGAATTAGCAAAGAATTAAAAATGAGTGGCATCAGGGACAAAAAGGTGGGAAGAAAAAATGAAAAAGTTACCATCTCCATAGGCTTTTCTATGTTAAATTAACATTGAGAAGTGACACTGGAAATAAATAAACTATGACATTTAATTTCAAAATCAAAGCTTTGTTTTAATTTACCTGGCGAAAAATTGTTTATGACAGTGGCATGCGATGGACTATTATAATACTGATGATATGATGGCGATGGAACAATATTTGGCGATTTATCACCTGCGCCCGGCTAACATTAAATTACCAAATTGGCTGTTTGGTATATAAAAAGTGAAGCGGCCAACCCGGAACTATTGATGACAGTCACATGACTTAGGCTATTATTATAGAGATGTATGTATTTAAAAAAATGCATCTACTAACACGTATTAGATAAGGGCCAATTTGGCGAAAACCTAGTTTTTGAATACCAGTTACATATATATTTTTAAAAAAGGGAATAACAATAAATAAAAAAAAAGTTTGATTAATAAATATAGAACAAAACATTTATGTAGTTAAAAAAATAAATGTAAATAAACAATTTATTAATAAATAAACAGCAATATCCGGGTTACCATATCAAGCAAAATAACGACACTTTGACGCCAGTTAATTACCCGGTGCGTATATGATGACATTGGCGTTAGAAAAAAATCGCGCCAATATGGGGCGCGTATATGGCATCTGTGCGAAGCAGTAACGTTTTGGTGTTTGTGGGATGTCATCTCTGAAACTACCTAGCCGATTAAAAATATAGTGGTGTCAGAAAAAATGTTGGTGACCATCTCTGCTCCAAAAAAGACTGTATTTTATGTCGGTACAACAACTTCCATTGGTGCAGGAACAAAAAAGTTCTAAAATGTGATTTTTGTGATATTGCTTGTGCTAGAAATTTGAAAATCGGTCTGGTGGCTACCTTCAAGATGTAAACACTCGTTATGAACTCTTTAAAGCCTTTAAGGTTGAAAATTTTAGAGTGAGAAATAAACGTAAAACGTTAAAGATTAGTAAAGATACTAGAAAGATTCTAAATCACGATTTATTTGGAATTGTTAGGGATAGAAATTTTGAAATTTTACGTGGTTATTAGTTTTAAAATGTAAATGCCGATCAGTTTTTAAAAAACCTGAAAATTAAAAGCGTGTACGATAAAAAAAAAGAAGATCTAAACTACAATTTCTGTGATACTGTTGGAGTTAGAAACGTGAAATTTGGCATGGTAGTAATTTATAAGATGTAAATGTTCGTTTTAGAACGAATTCTAAAAAATTCGAAAGACTAAATAAAGCGAACAAAGTCCTAAAGATGATCTAAATAACGAAGTACGTGGAATTGTTAGGAATATAAACATGAAAATTGACATGGCTGTTACTTTTAAGACATAAATATTCACAACAGAACAATGTCTAAAAATTTGGCTATGTAAAACTGTGCAGGAATAAAAAACTTTCGAAAATTTTCTATTTCTGTATTATTGCTGAGTCTAAAAACTTAAGGTGAAATGAACAGAAACGTTTTAATTTACCTTTACCATTAATTTGAAATTATTAGTTACAGAAACCTTAAATATTTAATAATACTACATCCCTAGTGTTGACTCTAGAAAAAAAGGGCCGCCGGGCGGAAATTTTTCAAAAAGGAACACTATTCTAAAAAAGGGAAACACTATTCTAAAAAAAGGTACATTTTTTTTTCAAAAAGGGCACACTTGTACTTTGTTCACAAAAAATATTTTGAACTGGTTTGTTTAGAGTTCCCTAGAATTTGCGATATTTTCCCGGAACCAATTCAGTTGCCACGAGGCGCATAGGAAGTGTTAAAAAAGGCAGCCGGGCGCATCGGGAGGGTTTAAAAGAGACGCGGGGCGCAAAAAAGAAATAAAAAGGGCCACCGGGTGCAAAAAAAGAAATAAAAGAGACCACCGGGCGCTGCGCCGTGCTAAAGCGGCTTAGAGTCAACACTAATCCCCCCCCCCCAAAAAAAACAACAAAAAAAAAAACAACATGCAATTTAAAATCAACAAAATGGTTAGATACGCACCTAGCATTGGATAAATTATGTAAATATTGAATAAATGTCGGTATGAAACAGCGAATAGGTTGTCCGAAAGTACTTGTGAATGTGTTCCTTCTCTAGGCTATTCTATCTCTTGCCAAGGCCCTTAACAGAGGGAAGTGCTGGTTTAAATTTGATATGGATTTTTTTTTTTTTTTTTGATTCACTAATCCAGGGGTGCAGAAAATGTTTCCACTTCCAGCATTTCCCCCAATCCACATGAAAATTCCCCCAAAATTTTACGGTGTGTTATAGGTAAATGCTGTATTATCGTAGGTGTGGAAAATTTATTTTTCCAATATTTCTGAACTTATCCGCGAGTATATATGGCAGGGGTGATTCTGAGTGAATGACGAAATTCGCTTTTTTCGCTATCTTTTGACGAAATTTGCGTTTTGTAAAGATATTTTGAAGAGTTTTGTGGTAATTTCGGCTTCCTTTTGACGAAATTCGAGCTTACTTCACCCTCTTTTGAAGAAATTTGCGGTTGTTTTGCGATCGTTTGGTGAAGTTTGCGGTTGTTTCGTGATCTTTTGACAAAATTTGCAGTTTTTTGCGATCTTTTGACGAAATTTGTGGTTGTTTCGCGATCTTTAGACGAAATTTGCATTCATTTCGCGATCATTTGACGAAATTTGCGAGTTTTTTCACGTTCCTTTGATGAAATTCGCGATTATTTCGCCATGGTTTGACGAAAATCTTGATTATTTCGCACCTTTAGACGAAATTTGCGGTTGTTTCGCGAACTTTTGATGAAATTTGCGGGTTTTTTTTTTTTAATATATCTTGTGACGAATTCGCGTTTTTTCCGTTATTCTTGGACAGACGTCGCTGTATTTTTATGTCCGAATTTTCAGATTGGTGAACGATTTTTTTTTTTAAATTTTCGGAACCGAATGCCTTATTTTTTTGGAAAATTCGGAACAGAATCACCCCTGATATACGGTACATATTATTCCGAGATCGATTTTGTGAAGGTCACCATATGGATCTTTTTATTTGTAATGAAATTTTTCTATCTCAGGGAATTATGGCCTTTGTTGTGTTACAATCGAAATCAATTGTATATGTTTCTGCAAAATTTCCCCAGGTGGTTAAAATTTCCCCCGATCGTAGATCGCCGGATCGGACATATTCTGCACGCCTGCACTAATCTAGATATTTCATCATTTGAATTTGTAACCAGTATATGGCCAATTAAAGATGGTATCTCATTTTCTTTACTTGCAACAAGTTATTAAATCTATGTTCTCGGCAATATCGCCCAGACTAATCCCTCTGAGGGAAGTCCTTGTATATTAATTAGTTTTATACTTACAGTAGTATAAGTGACAAATTTGCAACGAATTTTACAAGTTTTTCATTACATTCATTTCTGTCACAGCATCTATACAGATGCTATTATAATGCGAATAGTGCCCTAGAGAAAGTTATTCTCTTTATTATGCAATTTACAAAATGCCAATACATTGGTTTATTTTTGAGTTATCATGTTTTGCGGAAATGTAAATTTTTCACATAATTTTGACTATTTTGCACTTTAAAAAAGTTATTTCTGTGTAATTGCTAAACTATTTACATATTTTTCAAAGTTTGAACTTAAATGCCATCACGAAAAATTGAAGAGAAAATTTCAAAAATTCGCCAACAATGCCAGATATTTTACGAATGACGATTTATTAAGAATTTTTTCAGCACTCTCTCCCTTAAACTGCTATTGATCACAAGTTTAACCGACATAGTCATTAAATAAATAGTTTTTTAATAAATTAATTATATTTTCATTAGATGTATTGATATTTATTAGCATTTATTATGTATTATGCACAACCTAGAAGATTTGACTATTCTGATAAGTTTTTTTTAATGTAAACAAAGCAATGATCTAAAAATCAAAGTCCTTGGTGTCAAGCTGTACGGGTTTTTGAGACTCTACTGTATTTAGAAAATATAGGTATATGTGCACTGTGAGCAATTTTCAATTATTTTAACCATTGTATATTCCGAACTGAAATATATAGAAGGAAATAGAAAAAAAACAATATTACCAGGGATGAGAGCGCTCCGACCCAAATGACTGATTACTACCACTAAATTTATATAGAATTTATCGCATTACTTAATGATAGATTTTCTGAGATTTAATAAAGCAAAGAATACTATTAAAATTTTGTGGTAATAATCAATCATTTGGGTCGGAACGCTCTCATCCCTGTATTACAGAGTGCATTATGTTTGGAAAATATAAAAACAAGGCAATATATAAGATGAAAAATTTGAATTCTGTACAGTCATGGTATAAAAGTAATCTATACTAATATTATAAAGAAGCAAAGTTTGTTTGTTTGTTAGAGGTAATCTCTGGAGCTACCGAACCGATTTCAAAAGTAATGGTATCAAAATGATGGTGTTAGTCCAACTTAGAACATAGGCTATATTCTTATGTCGGTGCCACTACCCCAAAGGGGGTGCAGGAGCAAAAAACGTTCTAAAAATGGAATTTTTGTGTTATTGAAGGGCCTAGAAATATGAAATTTGGAATATTAGTTACTTATAAGATATAAATGTCTAAGAACAGTTCTTAAAAAATTCGAAATTTAAAAGGGGTAAAAATGCACAAAAAGCGTTCTAAAAAAACGTTCTAAATGGTAGTTTCTACATAATCTCAGGAAATACCAAACCGATTTAAAAAATAAAGGCGTCAAAATGATGGTGACGACGCTTGCTCCAAGATAGGCCATATTTTATGTCGGTGCCACTACGCCAGCCCAAAGGGGGGGGGGGGGTGCAGGAGTAAAAAACGTTCTAAAAATGTGATTTAAGTGTTACTGAAGGGCCTAGAAGTATGAAATTTGAAATATTAGCTACTTATTAGATATAAAGGATTTCTAAGAACAGTTCTTAAACAATTCGAAATTTAAAAGGGGTGAAAATGCGCGGAAAGCGTTCTAAAAAACGTTCTAAATGGTGGTTTCTACACGATCTCAGGAAATACCAAACCGATTTAAAAAATAATGTTGTCAAAATGACGGTGAGAACCCTTGCTCCAACATAGGCTATGTTTTATGTCGGTGCCACTACCCAAAGGGGGTGCAGGAGAAAAACTTTCTAAATTGCAGTTTTTGCCTTACGGAAGAGCCTAGAATCGTGAAATTTGGAATGGTAGTTAGTTATAAGATATCAATGATCTTTAAGGACATTTCCTAAAAAAAAAAAATCGAAATTTAAAAGGGGGTCAAAATGCGGAAAAAGCGTTGTAAAAAAGTTCTAAACTGCGATTTCTATGCAATCTAGGGAAGTACTGAACCGATTTCAAATATAGTGGTGTAAAAATGATGGTGACAGATCTTGCTCCAAGATAGGCTATATTTTATATCTGTTTCCACTACCCCAGAGGAGATGCAGGAGCAAAATGCGCGAAAAGCGTTCTAAAAACGTTCTAAATGCCGATTTGTCAGTAATATCTGAGGAAGAATCAAGCTTATTTCAAAAGTAATGGTAGGAAATTGATGCTGACAGCCTCTGCTCTAACATAAATGCTATTTTATGTCGGTATCACTATCACCTAGACGTTGCAGGAGCAAAAAAGCGTTCTAAATTTCGATTTTTCTGATCGTTAGGGGCTAGCAACTTAAAATTAGGCAAGGTACACATTTATTAGATATAAATGATCATTAAGAACAGTTTCGAAAAAATTAGAAATTTAAAAAGGGGTGAAAATGCGCGAAAAGCGTTCTAAATTGCGATTTCTACTCAATCTCAGGAAATACCAAAGCTATTTCAAAAGTAATGGTTGCAAATCAATGATGACAGTCCCTGCTATAACATAGGTTATATTTTATGTTGCTGTCACTACCATCTGAGGGTTACAAAAGCAAAACATGTTCTAATTTGCGTTTTTTGCACAACTGAGGGGTCTAACACTGAAGTATGGCATGGTATTTACTTACAAGATGCAACTGCTTTCTAAGAACAGTCGAAAGAAAATTCCAAATTTAAAAAGATGAAGTGAGCGAAAAGTGTTATAAATTAACCGAATAAAAAATTAATGCCGACAAATAGTTGGTGATAGAACCTGCTCAAACACAAGCTATATTTTATGTCTGTGCCACTACCACCAGTGGGTTGCAAGATCTAAAAACGTTCTAAATTGCGATTGCTGTGATACTGAAAAGGCTAGAAACTTTAAATAAGGCATGATAGTTACTTATAAAACATAAATGCCCTCGAAGAACTGTCAAAAATAAATTCGAATTAAAAAGGGGTGAAGCGAAGGGGAGGTGCGAGAAGCATTCTAAAAAAGTCCTAAATTACGATTTCTATGAAATTTCAGGGAATATAAACCGATTATAAAAGTAATAGTTGCGAATCAATGGTAACAGTCTCTGATCCTACACAGGCTATATTTTATGCCGATGATTCTACCACCTGGTGTTCACAGGAACAACAAACGTTCTAAAAAAGGCCTTTAAAAGCTTTCTAAATTACGTTTCTGTGGAATATTAGGAAATTGCAAACCGATTTCAAAATTAATGTGGGCAAATTAATGGTGACAGTTCCTATTTCAACATATCCCTTTATGTTGAGAGAGATAGTAGGACTTGGAATTTGACATGATGGTTAATTTTAAGATGTAAGAAGATGGTTTCTAAGAAATTCAAAACTTCAAATGAATACTGAAATGAGCGTATTAATTGAGCATTAAAGTTTCAAAATATTTTCTAAATTATCATTTATTTAGTTTTTTTTCGTTTTATTAATTTAAGTCTTATTTCTGCCTAATGCAGTGTAATGATGATGTTTAATCAAACTGTGTTTTGAAATTTTTGAATTATTCCTAAAAGTAATAAGTACCTTTTAATAAAAAAACCTTTTAATAAAATAAAATATTACCTTTTAATAAAATAAAAATTTAGTTAGTACCTTTTAATAAAAATGAGACATATAAATATAACTTGGCATATTTCAACTATTACGCGAGCAAAGCCGCGGGGTTTGCTAGTCTATATTATAAAGGACAAACGTGTCTGTGCGTAACGCTGATTTTGAGGGTGGCACCAGCAGACGATTAATTTTAACTTTTATTGTATTTTTTTTTCTAAATCCGGCACATTTTTAATTTTTACACCGTCGAATAGAGAAAAAAATGTACTTTCAAGTGCAATTTGTTTGAAAACTATGTCGCAATTTGTTTAAAAACTATATTGCAATTTCCGAATCTCAATTTACTGATTTTTTATTGTTTTGAAAACATTTTTCAAACATATTTTTTTTTAAATCTATCTCTGTCACTTGCAAACGATCACAAAAGGAAAATCTATTTGCACTTAAATTAATATAAATAAAATAGTTCGGCATTTGTTTCCGGCTGATACCGTAATAAAATAAAAACTTTATCAATCCATTAATGAAATATAAATAAAACACAAATTTAAGACATTTAATTAATCCGTAATAAAATAAAAACTTTATCAATCAATAAATAAAATAATAAAATATAAATGAAACACAAATTTAAGACATGCTTAAACCACTGAAATTATCTGAATAAAAAAGGCTAACGATCTTTGACGATTTCTTCGACTTTTAATTTCTGGCACTAGGCCAATACGAAAGTATCGCATTTAATAATTTCCAAAATTTTATTTGAATACATAATTGCGATTTTTCATATAAAAGTGATTGTATTGTTAGTGAAAAATCTAAAAAATATATATTAAATGCAAAAAATCTATCAGTAAAAAAAAAAAAAAACCTTATAAGGATCTGTTTCAAAAAATTTTATAATTGTTTATACATAATTTTTAATTTGCATGATAAATTCCTTTGTAATTTGTATACAGTCAACTGGGGTAACTTTGATCCATAATTGTAATTGGGTAACTTTGCCCCAAAAGAGAAAAAAGATTAAATCTGCTACATCACTTGAGTTATCGGCAAAGTTTTGGTCTATCAACTCATGTCGAAATGTTTTTTCAGAACACAGATTATTTTTACACGAATCTTAATTATTTAGTAAATTTGTACTTGCGAACAATTTTCCATAATTTAAAACTTTGTAGCTTCTGATCATAAAATATAGGGCGACAGAAAAATACTTTTTACAGGTTTCATTATTTTAGAGAATGAACGAGCTCCCTTTTTCCTTTTCAACATCATGTACTCATCCCAGAATAGTCTTTGCAGAAATTTTAGTACTGGTTGCAGAAATTACACAATATTTTTTCATAATTTTAAAATATTAACTGATAAATCTATACACCATACTTATATAAATAAAATAATTGTAGGTATTATACGTACATTCAATTTCTTGATTATACTGTAAACATTGAAAATTTTTACAGTGTACAGTGTTACAGAATTTATACAGTAAAATTATAAAATGAAATTAGTAAACTTTAATGTAATTTTAATATAGTAAACTTTATAACGTGCCATATTTTTTAAAAGGATGTGTAAGAATTTTGCACATAGAGGAAAAGGTGTAAATATGGGCACCCTCTTTTGTTTTTGACTTAAAGTGATTTTCATTTTAAAATTTTTTAGATTTTTGACCTTCATCAACAACTATAACAAGTTTACTAAATGAGAACATGCAAAACAAAGATTAATATCATTTGTTTCAATTCAAAATTGAAGATTTACAAAAAGCTTTGAAAAAAGCACCAGAAAAAATCGTGTGCAAATATGGGCCCTCTCCAAAATAGTTCACAAAAACTAGTTTAAAATGTTTCAAATCAGGACAAAACAATGCATAAGGGTAGATAATTTATTTATTGCTGAAAAAAATTAATTTCAGAAATCGAAAACATAACTGGCACTTTCAGCTTAGCACAGTCTGAATCTGAGTTTGGCACGTAGCACATTTAACCCATACGTCTTTGCGAGTGTCTTCATAGAACTTTCCATCACAAAAGATGCAAGTTGCATCACTCGAGGCTGGCTGGTCCCATCGTTGATATCCGGGTCCATATCACCATCACTGTCCACAAGGTGAGGGTCAGTGATGAGTCCGAGGATAAATCGTAACGTTTCGTGGGTCGATTTTTTTTTAGGCCTTTGGTCTTCCCACTCCAGCCCCCTGATCAGTCACTTATCCCGGGAAAACTCAAGGATGTCTTCTTGAGAGCACTTTTGTCAAGCGACTTGGTCAACTGATCCTTGCATGGTGATCCAGTGATGACACTGAACCTTGCTGCTTTGCGTCCACGAGTAGTGGTTATCTTCTTCATGTTGAGGACAAGAGATATGTCGACCGAAGAAACTACATTTAAAGTTTCCGGGGAACATTGTGGTGTTTCAGCAGCTAATTGGAGTTTAATGTGCTTGTATATCGAGATAATTCGAAAAAGACGGGGCCCATATTTACACCAAGAAAGGATGCCCATACTTATACCAACCCCAACTAAGAAAGATGGCTACTTTCACATGTAACTCAAGCTATAAGCAGCCGGAACGAAATTCCCATTTGCATTTTCTATACATAATAGATTATTTTGCGTAGTTTGATTTGATATCTGTTAAATTCGTGTTTTATTTTATTTTATTTTATTTTATTTTATTTTGGCGTTTTAATTTCGTTTACCAATTTAGTTATGAAATATTACACGAAAACAAACAAGTACTGAATTATTTGCAGTGTTTTTGAGCAATTGAGTTATCTTTTGTAATTGCACGCACATTTAAAAAATATTCATGCTTGAGAATCGCTTTAAAATCTATTGAAAATCTATAAATTGACATAAACTTTTCAAAGAAATATTATTGAAAGTTTTTTTTTTTCTTTTAGACGTTGGAACAATCGAATGTGCGATGTTTAGAAGTTAAATTGTAGTAAAATCGAAATTTGTGGATAGATTAGGTTGTTGTCACCAATAATATGATGATAAAGTTAGACATAGACATGCCTTTTCTTCATAATATTGCATTAAAAGCAAACGGGTTCGTCTTTCGTAATGGTTTCGTTGGGCTGCACGCACATTTAAAAATAATCATGTTTGAAAATTACTTTCAAACACATTAAAATAGAAAAACTGAGATACAATTTTCAAATAAATTTCATTTGAAAGGAATTTTTGTTCTATTCGACAGCTTAAAAAATTAAATTGTGTGCTGTTTAGAAGTTAAGAAAAATTGCTGTAAAGGAACAATTTGCCTGTTAGGTCGTTGTCATCAACAGTATGATGTCAGCGTTACTCACTGACATATTAGGTAGATTTCGTATGAAATACTACCTATTGGGATCGTTCCTATGTTGGAATTTCTGAAAAATTTTTGCAGATCTACACCGATCATGACCCCTAGAACCCAAAACCACCCTCAGTAAAAAACTTTATATATCTATCTATCTATCTATCTATCTATCTATCTATATATATCACTTTCTTCTGGACACGATAACTTTCGTAATTCTGCACCAATCTCTTCCAAACTGATACATAAAATCAATGGGCATAAAACCTCGGTCAAGTTCGTTAATGGGCAAAATCGGACCAAGGGGAGGGAAATAGGGAGGGGTTTTGTGAAAACAGAAAACCCCCCATAACTTCTTAATTTTTGTACATATCAAATCAGTTTAAAGTTTTTATTACTTCTAAAAATAGGGCCAAAACTTTATGTATCACAGATTTTTGATAAAGTTAAAAATGGGCTCAAGGGGCGCAAAAAATAGGGTTTTTGGGAGAAAAAAATTCATAACTTCGTCAATTCTCAAGATATCAAATTCAATTAATTTTATTATAAATCTCCTTAACATTATCTAAAACTTTTATATTCACAAGTTTTTGATAGGACCAATTCGTACCGCAAAAAAAAATTAAAAACGAAAACAAAAAAGGCGTTTGAAGAAGAAAAAAATCCATAACTTCGTCAATTCTCAAGATATCAAATTCAATTAATTTTATCATGAATCTCCTTAACATTATCTACAACTTTTATATTCACAAGTTTTTGATAGGACCAATTCGTACCACAAAAAAAAAATTAAAAACGAAAACAAAAAAGGGGTTTGAAGAAGAAAAAAATCCATAACTCCGTCAATTCAAAAGATATAAAATCCCCATGAATTTATCATATATCTTCTTAATATTGTCTACAACATCTATATAGACAAGTTTTGGATAGGACCAATTCTTAGAGCAAAAACAAATTAAAAATACATACCGGTTGAAGTAAAAAATGATCTTAGTAAGGGTGTATTCAAATCCAAACTGCTTATTTTCTGACTCATTTTACAATTCATTTTTGCTCTCAAAGGCTTCCAATTGGTACGTTTTCTTACTCAGAAACTATATAATGTACCGTAATGGTCGATTTTCTGATAGGGGCAGAATATATTTTTTTAAATGCTGTTAAAAAGGGCATTTTGAACCAAATTTACCGAAGCGGATTGTGTTGGAAAAATCATTGTATTAAGGATGCGCTTAAATCCAAACTGCTTATTTTCTGACTGGTTTTTAAATTCATTTTTGCTCTCAAACGCATTTAATTGCTAGATTCGCTTATTCAGAAACTATATAATGCACCGTAATAATCGATTTTTAGATAGAGGCAGAATATATTTCAAAAAATGATGTCAAAGTGGGCATTTTGAACGGAATTTCCCGAAGCGATTGTGTTAGAAACGAAAAATATTGTCCTTCTGAGAAAATAATTGTTTATATATCAAGTTTTAATTAATTGAACAAAAAATAAAAACACCGGTCGCTTATAAATCTCTTCAAAAATCACGTCAGCAAGTTTCATATTTTTTTTTAATTAAAAATGAATCTGGAATTATGCCAGAAAATTTCGAGTTGTTGAGCATGGAAAAGTATTTTTTTGAATGCCGCCCTAACATGATTCTGATAAAACCAGCTATTATATGAAAATGAAATAAAAACTCGTCAAGAGCGGCCAGATAAAATTGTTAAAGTGGATTTATCTATAATCATGATTTAGTTTTTGTTTGTGAAATTA